>CM077203.1:3637719-4900219 GCA_039654625.1 Rhinogobio ventralis
AAGCATTCGCACATCTGTCGGCTTCATCCTGGAACCAATCACGAGCATGCGTGCTTTAATTGAACAGGAAGTGTCTAACACATAGTTAGACGTGTATTAATTTTAGTGTTGAATTCGAGAGAGAACAAAGACTGTCCTTGTAGTTCAAGATATCACCATATGGGGATTTGCAACTGCTAAATAGTATAAAAATGTACATTTTCTTCATATTTCATATGCATGTCTTTCATGCTTTGCAAAGGATATCTATACGGATCAAGGACGCAGCATGTGAGGAGTTCTTCAGGGTCGAAACTGCCACATATTCCCAGAATCACATCTGAAAATGTTGCTATAGTAACCATTCATTTGGACGTGCTAAAACAGGAGGTGACATGCAAATATGTCTCTCTTCCTCCCTCGCTTTCTCCTTTATGAGTCCTCCTCTACACCTCTCTTCTTCATTCTGTCTGTTTCTCCTGATCTTTGCATCAAACGGGTGGATAAAGAAGGAATAAACCGGGTGTGGTTCGACAGCTGTGTATGATGTAGAGGTCTCTGGCCTCATTTTTCACTCTGCATGTATTCATTATGCATGATATAATTCAGCGGTTTTCAAATATAGATGGTTTTTATACGCTGCTAGATCCGCTTTGAGATTTTATAACAATAAAGGCGTAAAATGAAACTCAGTCAATGTTAAAGCACAAATGTTGGAATTATGCCATCATTTCTACACAATGTCACTCAAAATGATTTTCAGAAGGTTATTGGAATTATGTTTTACAAGAAAATATTAAGTTGGCTTGAAAAATTAAGATTAAAAATCATAAAAGTCCCATACGCTTTAATTGAGGGGGGTCAAAACTTTTAATAACTCTAAAGCCCCGTTTCCACCGAAATTATCCCGGAACAATTTGTCCCAGGAACTTTTTTCCCATTAACTCTTTTTTCCCCCAGACCTGCTGCTGTCTGCGTTTCCATCGCGGTCTAAAGTACCGTGAAGATTAGTCCGGTGACGTAGGACTGTGCGTGTCGACTTAACAGTTCCCACTGGATTTCGTCCTTTGCAAATAAATCAAATAAAGCCTGAACCTCGTCATCGGCCCATTGGTCGTATTTTTTAAACTCCATTGTTGATTTGAATAGCAATCAACTCTTACTGCAGCGCACCGTGTCCGCAACAGACTTTTAAAAATAGTGGTTGAAATAAAATGCTGCGTCGAGTCAACCAATCAAAATGCTGCATGAACTCAACCAATCAGCATGTTCAGCACCCAAGTCCCGCCCCCGAAAGTTCCTGAACTTTGAAAAAGTACTACCTCGCGAGCAGGGCCGTTTTGAGGGGGAAATCTTTACCCAGAACTTTATTTAGACCCCGGTACCTGCGGTCGAAACACACCGAGTACCACCCCAAAGTCCCTAGTTCCTGGGGAAAGTTCCTGCGGTGGAAATGTGGCTTAATAGAGTATTTCAGCTTCTATCACTAACAAAGCCTACCAAATAGCTTAGGACATGCTAGCAAATTTGTTAAATCATCCTAGCAAACATGCTAACAAAATGCTAAATCATGGTAACAAAATGCTAAATCATTCAAGCTAAATGCTAACCAATGCTAACAACAATATGCTAAATCAAATTAGCGAGATGCTAAAACTATTAAATCATGCTAATGACGTTATTTCATGCTTGCAACATTTTAAATAATGCTAGCCAAAATGATAAATCATGTAAATGACATGCTAATTAATGCTAACAAAATGTTAATTCATGTAAACAACATGTTAATTCATGCTAAAACATGCTTACCAAATGTTAAATAATGGTAACAACATGCTAAATCATGTTAGCAATGTGTTAAAACATGTTAGCAACATGTTAAATCATGCTAGCAAACATGCTAAGTAATGCTAATAACATGGTAATTCATGCTAGCAAATGTTCTAAAACATGCTTACAAAATGTTAAATAATGTTAACATGCTTATTCATGCTAGAAAATACTAAATCATATTTCAGGCTTGCAACATGTTAAATAATGTTAGCAGAATGCTAAATCATGTAAATGACATGCTAATTCATGCTAATTAATGCAACTAGTGTTCTAAATCATGCTAGCAACGTTAAAACAAGTTTAACCAATGCTAAAACATGATAGCATAATGATAATTCATGCTAGCAACATGTTAAAACATGTAAGCAAAATATGTTAATTCATGTTAAAATGTTAAAACATGTTAACATCCTGTTAATTCATGTTAAATCATGCTAACAACATGATAAAACATGTTAGCATACATGCTAAGTCATGTTAAAACATGTTAACAATGTGGTAAATCATGTTATCAAAATGCTAATTAATGTTAGCAACATGTTATAAACATGTTAATTAATGTTAACAACATGCTAATTAATGTTAACAACATGTTAAATCATGCTAGCAAAAATAGTAATTCATGCTAACAACATGTTAAATCATGTTAGCAAAATGTTAAATAATGCTATCAACATGTTAAATCATGTTAGCAAAATGCTAATAAATGTTAAAACAACATGGTAATTCATGCTAAAACGTGCTAACAATATGGTAGATTATGCTAGAAATGTGTGTTCCTGTTGTTTCAACAATTCAATTCAAACCTTAAACTTGTCAAAGTTACCAAAGCTCAGTTATTCTCAGTCAATATGCATGTTATCTGTTACTGTGGAAACAATAAGAAACATCTACATATTAAAACTGTAAACTTCATCGCACACCATGGAAAAGGAATGTCACGTGGCTGCAAAGGAAAATTAAATGCATATGTACAACTCGTATATTTGCATATTCATGTGCACACATACATATGGACTTGACACCTATCAAGAACATGTCCAGCTTATATATCACTCCAAGTCAAATACATTTTATATATATACTCTTCATGCAAAATTTAATTTCTTGATTTTGTGGCATCCTGGACATGTTTTCATGTCATCTACTGTACAGTATGTCCTATTGTACAAATATCATGCATCAGAATTACAGAAGTATTTGATATAGAAAGAGTATAAAAGAGTAGCAGTTCTCGGCTGAAATAGGTCTGCAATGGCAGCAGAAAAGCAAGATAATGTGCTAAAACACAACCCTGATCCACCCTTCAGTACGGATTGATGACGGGATGAATATTCCATGCAGGTCGGCTGGTGAGGCAGGCGGAAAATCACCTGTTCGGTCGGCATCATTCTGGATTTATGAGTGTTGTCTCGATAGCGCCTCTGTCTTGTCAAGAATCACAAGAGCCAGTCATCCGTGACACGCAAAACAGGCCGGACAGAAGCGGCCAGGCCTGAGAGAGAGAGAGAGAGAGCAATGCAAGAGACAGATACATAAATGAGGCCTTTCAATCACTGCACATTCTTTGCATTATTCAAACAGCCAGTAAATATTAATAGACCCAAAGGCCAGAAACATATGCAAACCTGAATGCCTGGCCAACATATTGCACACAATGTTAATATGAAAAAGATTGCGTTTTAATTGCATAATATGCATGTTGCACTATGAATTGTTTTCGGACAAAGTTTACAACAGTGCAATCAGTTAAAGGGGGCCTATTAAGCAAAATTCACTTTTACATGGTGTTTAAACAAAAATGTCTGTTGGCAGTGTGTGTACACAACCACCCTATAATGGTAAAAATCCCCATAAATCATAAGCAGTGTCTCAGAACAAGCATTTGCAGATTGTAGCATTGTGATGTCACATTGCACAGGCCCCGCCCATGACTGCCGACGGACTCCACCCTATTAGCATAGACCCCGCCCACAGTGAGCTGTACACTGTCCGCCATATTTGTCTCCTCGCCAGAGCATTTAACAGCAGAATTCAAGTACAGAATGTATTCTTATTAAAGCTACTAAAGTTATTCAGTCGAGAACAGTGAGTGATTTCTGTTTTTCTTTTGTTGTCTGAATCATATTAACAGCATATACACCGATCAGGCATAACATTATGACCACTGACAGGTGAAGTGAATAACACTGATTATCTCTTCATCACGGCTCCTGTTAGTGGGTGGGATATATTAGGCAGCAAGTGAACATTTTGTCCTCAAAGTTGATGTGTTAGAAGCAGGAAAAATGGGCAAGCGTAAGGATTTGAGCAAGTTTGACAAGGGCCAAATTGTGATGGCTTGACGACTTGAGCATCTCCAAAACTGCAGCTCTTATGGGGTGTTCCCGGTCTGCAGTGGTCAGGATCTATCAAAAGTGCTCCAAGGAAGGAACAGTGGTGAACCGGAGACAGAGCCAAGGCTCATTGATGCACGTGGGGAGCGAAGGCTAAGGGTAGCTCAAATTGCTCAAGAAGTTAATGCTGGTTCTGATAGAAAGGTGTCAGAATACACAGTGCATCTCATTTTGTTGCGTATGGGGCTGCATAGCCACAGACCAGTCAGGGTGCCCATACTGACCCCTGTCCACCGCCGAAAGCTCCCAAAGTGAGCATCAGAACTGGACCACAGAGCAATGGATGAAGGTGGCCTGGTCTGATGAGTCGCATGTGCGTTGCTTACCTGGGGAACACATGGCACCAGGATGCACTATGGGAAGAAGGCAAGCCGGCGGAGGCAGTGTGATGCTTTGGGCAATGTTCTGCTGGGAAACCTTGGGTCCTGCCATCCATGTAGATGTTACTTTGACACGTACCACCTAAGTATTGTTGCAGACCATGTACACCCTTTCATGGCCTCTTTAAGCAGGATAATGCTCCTGCCACAAAGAAAAAATGGTTCAGGAATGCTTTGAGGAGCACAGCAATGAGTTTGAGGTGTTGACTTGGCTTCTAAATTCCCCAGATCTCAATCCAGTCGTGCATCTGTGGGATGTGCTGAACAAACAAGAGGCCCCACCTTGCAACTTACAGGAATAAAAGGATCTGCTGCTAACATCTTGGAGCCAGATACCACAGCACACCTTCAGGAGTCTAGTGGAGTCCATGCCTCGACGGGTCAAGGCTGTTTTGTCAGCAAAAGGGCAACCAACACAATATTAGGAAGGTGGACATAATGTTATGCCTGGTCGGTGTATAGCAGTAGGTACTGTATGTTATGCTGCGTTCACTTTAATACACAGATCTAATATAATACATACGATTTCTTTCCCTGCTGTTTAAGTTCACAGACATAACTGACTGTGTTTATGTGAACTGTGTGTTTTTGACGTAACCTTGTGTGTATTTGACAGTTTAAACGCAATAAGACGTGAAAGAGAACTTAGTTTAATACTCACGGGACGCTCCGTCTGGCATCCAGCTTTCTGTGCGCGTGCTTCGGGTGTGTGCGCTCAGAAAACCATACATCAGAAGTTTAGACTGATATGGCTTTAAAGCGCATGCAGATAATACACTTTCATGATGATGAAGAACTGCAGTGTCATGTGAGCGCGATAGAGATGATCATCAAAACCAAACAGATGTTGTAGTTGTTGGCAGAGTATCCAAGGCATGAGCTGTACAGGCTCCGCCCTCTTCTGGATAGGGGGTGGAGCAATAGCTAATTTGCATTTAAAGATACATACACAGAAACAGCATGTTTTTCCCTTCCACCCCAAAATTTGTTTACATCATGGTATAATAAATGATCTGTGGGGTATTTAAAGCTGAAACTTCACAGGCACACTTTGGGGACACACTCAGACACACTTAACTGAATAACTCTCACTGAATTAATATGCAATGTGAAAATGTTTAATTAAATAATTTTTCTGTTTCATATAGGCCTACTGTAAAAATGTGCAGTTTGCCATATGCAGAAAGAAGTATGCTAGTTTTCCAGTAAGAGTGAGAAAAAAGGAAAATGTAGCTGTAATCTCTGAATAATTAAAGCTGCCTACTTACTTCTTGCTTATCTTGTAGGGAAACAGATAAAAACCTGCAGCAAAGTTTGCATAAGCCGAACAGCACAGGACAGAATGACTGTTATAGATTTGTGCAAGTGATTTGAGGTAGTGGATTAAAACTATGTCTCCTGCTAGCAATAAATGCAGCATTGCAAGAGAGGTTTAATATCCAATGTTTAATATCCTGCTTTTGTTTACCTTCGTAATACACGTTTCTGGTCTCATTGTGAACCATTCTTCAGGTATTTAGTTGTACAATACTTTTAATAATCAAACAAATCCTGACAGATAACATCTCCATCGTGTGTGTTGTCTATGTAGTGTGTGTACTCACTGTACTGTGTAGTGTTGTAGTTCGCTCTCCTCGCCTGCTGGTGTCGCTGCTGAGTTTTGTCACTCCGCGTCTCGCGCCGGTCAATCGCGCGAAGAACAGAAATCAAGTTTTGCTCACAGGCGTGTTGTGTTTACACGCTGTTATACACAAAATATACATTTTTAAGGATTATAACGCACAGAAATCATCATGGATGTAGGAGAGCTGCTGAATTATCAGGTACTGACACGTTTAATGTCTCTCTGAGATCTTTATTCGGATGAGTTTGACACTGGTTGAACTGTTCAGATGCTGGTGTCTATGTTATCTTAAACTTCAATCTTCAATGCAGAAATAAACTGTTTTTAAACTAGTACAGATCATTTTAAGGTTGTTTAAGAAGGTAAAAGCTTTCACTAACATTTTACCCAACTAGGACATACGCATGCGGGTTATTGAGTGTTTGTTGTTAATATACATTTATATTAAAATACATAAATTAGCTGTTTCCTCCTTGACATACAAGTACTGTGGTGTTTAAGGCAATATAAGCTGGGTCTTTGATTTATCATGGTACTGAATAATCCCCATGTGTCTTGAAATAATACCAAAAACTATGCCATTTTGTACATTTGCAATTGAAAAACATTTTCTGGATTAATATTGGATTGAAATGTAGGTGTGTAAGACATACAGTACCAGTCAAAAGTTTGAAACATTACTATTTTTAATGTTTTTTAAAGAAAGCTCATAGTCAGAAAGCCCGCATTTACTTGATTAAAAATACAGATATTGTGACATATTATTACAATTTTAAATAATAGTTTTCTATGTGATTTATATGTTAAAATGGCATTTATTCTGGTGTCAAAGCTGAATTTTCAGCATCATTACTCCAGTGTCACATGATCCTTCTGAAATCATTATAATATGATAATTTATTATCAATTTTGGAAACAGTTTTGCTGGTTAATATTTATTTTTGAACCTGATACATTTTTAAATGGTTCATTGATGAATAAAAAGATAAAAAGAACCGCATTTATTCAAAATGGATTTTTTTTTGTAACAATATAATTCTTAACTATCACTTTTGATCAATTTAACTCATCCTTGCGGAATAAAAAAGTATTAATTTATTTAAAAAAAAAGAAAGTAATTTTTTTTACTGACCCCAAACCTTTGAATGTTAGTTTTTACAAAAGATTTCAATTTTTTGAATAAATGCTAGTCTTTTTTTTTTTTTTTGACTTTATTCATCAAAGAATCCAGAAAAAATGATAAATCAGGATATCAGAATGATTTCTACACTGAAGACTTGGAGTAATGATGCGGATCACAATATATTACATTTTAAAATATATAAAAATAGAAAACCATTATTTTAAATTGTAATATTTCACAATATTACTGTTTTTTTCCTGTATTTTCGATCAAATAAATGCAGGCTTAGAAGAGACTTCTTTCAGAAACATTAAAGATAGTAATATTTCCAAACTTTATATTATATTAATATTAACTATAGGGTTAGGATTAGGGTTTGGTTGGGTTTAGAGTTAGTTGCATCTAATTTTACACAATTTATAGTTATTACTATAGTAACTACATGTAACAATGATGACACTGTAAAATAAAGTGTTACCAATAAATGTAAGTAAAAAAGTTTCCATCCCATGTGTTCGAGGGAGCAAAATAGTCACTTCCTGGGAAATTGGCCCAAAACATGCTGCGATCAGGGAAGGAACTGTGGCTCTTTTTCCCTCCATCATAAATGAGTTGCGTCTCGACGCGTCAGACGAAACGCAGTAAACGCTGTCATGTTCTCTTGCGTTGGGATGCTGGTGTTTGGGAACGCAATCGTGTGAGACGCTCCTGGAGGAATTAAACCAAATCATCCTGTTGACAGACTTTTGACTTTGGCGTTCCAGAGCCACCAAACTAACATTTGAGATGCGATACTGAGATACCGATTTATTCGGTAAATGAGTTTCCATCATAGTTTATGCATGTCTTCATATCGGTTAAAAGAGTTTGTATGCACATTTTTAGAATTTATGCATATCTTGCTGTTTCCATCCAGCGTTTTTATGCAAAACCCCAAAATTCACTTAAAGGATTAGTTCACTTCAAACTGAAAATGTCCTGATCATTTACTCACCCCAATGCCATCCAAGATGTTCGTGTCTTTCTTCCTTCAGTGGAAAAGTAATTAAGTTTTTTGAGGAAAACATTCCAGGATTTTTCTCCCCATCACAGACTTCCATGGCAACCAAAATGTTGAAGGTCCAAATCAATGCAGTTTAAAGGAAGGGCTTCAGAGGCTCTGCACGATCCCAGACGAGGAATAGGTTCTTATCTAGACAAACCATCGGTCATTTTCAAGACAAATTAAAATGAATATACTTTTTAACCTAAATTGCTCATCTTGCGCTGCTCTGCGATGTGCCAATGATTGTGCAATCATGGCGGAAAGGTCACACTAGACGCAGGTGGAAGTACCGCCCTCGTGTTTACAAAGCATTCGTGTGAAGACTAATACAAACAAAAAGTATATAAATGTTTATTTTGTCTTGAAAATGACCGATGGTTTGGCTAGATAGGACCCTATTCCTCGTCTGGGATCGTGCAGAGCCTCTGAAGCCCTTCCTTTAAACTGCATTGATTTGGACCTTCAACATTTCGGTTGCCATGGAAGTCTGTGATGTGGAGAAAAATCCTGGAATGTTTTCCTCAAAAACTTAATTTCTTTTCAACTGAAAAGACAGACATTAACATCTTGGATGAGATTGGGGTGAGTAAATGATCAGGAATTTTCATTTTAAAGTGAACTAATCCTTTAAAAGTAGGTGGATGGAAACATATCTGCTGTTCCAAATCTTGAGAATGGTCAAATCTGGATCCGTCTTGCTTCACTCCCATCATGTGAAATCTTCTTCTCAGCCTGACCGCGGAGCAAAGAGACCCCGAGAGGAAGACAGCCATGAGGAGTCCAGAGGCAAACAGAAGACAGCGGGCCGAGACGCCGGACGGGTTCTGGTGAGGTCCGACCCGGACGGTGAGGAGCAAGCAGGAGGAGACGGGGAGAAGATTCTGGAGAGGCTGATGGATCAGGACGGAGAAGATCCAGAGGTGAGACCTGACCGTGTTCATGTGGGTTTATTTTACATGCAACAAGGAGGTTAAAGTGGACATATTATGCCCATTTTTACAAGTAATTTAACTCTCAGGTGTCTCCAGAATGTGTCTGTGAAGTTTTAGCTTAAAATACCTTACAGATCATTTATAAATCCGTGTTGTAAATGCCCATTTCTGACTACAGCCAAGAACAGGCTGTTTTTGTGCATGTGCCTTTAAATGCAAATGAGCTGCTGCTCCGCCCCCTCTCCACACAGTTCCTGCCTCAATCTGATTCTCTGCCAAATACTAACTACTAATAAGACATCTGCTTGGTTTTGATTATCATCTATATCGCTATTAGGGATGCTCATTTCGGTTAATTTTCCCGACCGACAACGGTCGCTCATTATCCGAATATTAACCGTTAACTGATAAGATTATAATATTGAATTGGCATTAAATAAAAATACAATTGACAAGTGTCTGTGACCCATTTTTTTCACGGGTTTATTTATACGAGAACCTGGATTCACAAATTATCAAATGTTCATGCACCTGCAGCGTTTCGGACAACAGAGAGAAACAATAAAATAATATAAATAAAAAGCATAAAATAAATAGGTCTGCACTAAATATTTTTTACTTAAATAATTAACAAATTAAGATGACAAAACGAAAATACACTGAATCCGTTTGAAGCTTTAAAGAACCGGAATAGTTTTTTTCGTCAAATAAAAATAGCAGGCCTACCTCAATCCACACCGTGTGTGGTTTTTATATTTTAAAAAAAAGTAACATGTCTTCGTGATGTGGGGTTAGTCTGGAACGCAACCGGTTGACAGTTAGACCCACGGCAGAAAACACCCTCTCAGATGGCACTGATGTCCCGGGAATACAGAGATAACGACTCGCTAGAGTTGCCACCCTCGGGAAGTGCCTTTCATTTGCTTTCCACCAGTCAGGAGCTTGCACTACTGCTGTATTTTAATACCATGTAGCATATTTTGCAAGTAACTTCGTCGCCCTTTCTGTCGAAATGGTCCCACACAGTAGGCCTACTTCTTTTCCATTGCTTCGAAATATGTCTGTGTAGGCACGTGTGGATGCAAGTGTCGATGCGCCCCGTGAGTTAACAATTATAGCATATTTTTATTTAACCATGCAGCAAAAAAAAAAACGTTTAAACCGTTTAACTGATAGTATTAATCGGTCCAAATTCTTACTTTCGGTTAATGGTTAAACAGTCTATATTAGCATCCCTAAAAGCTATCGCTCTCACGGATAGCGTAGTTCTTCTTTCATCATTAAAGTTTATTATCTCCACGCGTTTTAAAGCTGCATCAGTTTAAACTTCTAATGGATCGTTTTCTGAGCGCACTTCATCTGAAGCACACTCACACAGACAACTCTCTCGTGAGTATCTTCTCTTTCACATTTTTTGTTGTTTAATTGGTCAAATACACACAAGCATCTTGTTCACTGGAAAAAGACAGATTTTCATGATATTTCCCCTTTAAATGAATCCCTGAGTTTCTGAGTTGGGGCAGATGCAATGCAGCATCTGTGTTGACGGTGCATTTTTTAAAATTAATGAAGTTATTATTTACAATAAAACTATCTAAGTTGCATGTACAAAATGATAGTATTGTAAAATTACGGTAGAATATAACTAGGGATGCAACGATATGAAAATTTTGGCCGATACTGGTAATTCTTTATATTTGAAAGCTGATAACCGATATATTGGCCGATAAATCTAAATCCAAATTTTTATATAATTTTTGAGAGCCTGATTACAAAAACACAACTCTCACCAATAAAAGCCATGACCCAAGCACACAATTATGATGTTCTCATTATGATTTTATGTAGTCTTTATTCCAATCATATTTCAAGTAATTCAAAACCATCATGTTAAACAGTGCGCATCTGAAGTGTCTCAGCTGAAGGAAATAATACATTATTTATCGCCTTTAATATATCGGTTTAATTTTCTTATCAGGCTGATAATGATAGCACTAAAAATTAACATATCGTGCATCCTTAAATATAATGATTTAATTAACGGTTTCATTAACAAAATTAAAAAAACTAATGTTAACAAATACAACATTTGATTTATTGAAATTAACATTAATTTAGATTAATAAATGCTGTAGAATTATTGTTCATTAATAAATAATGTTAACTAATTAAACCTTATTGTAAAGTGTTACCGAATAACGCATTTAAAGGAACACTCCACTTTTTTTGACAATAGGCTCATTTTCCAGCTCCCCTAGAGTTAAACAGTTGAGTTTTACCGTTTTCGAATCCATTCAGTCGATCTCCGGATCTGGCGGTAGCACTTTTAGCATAGCTTAGCATAGATCATTGAATCTGATTAGACCGTTAGCATCTCGCTCAAAAATGACCGAAGAGTTTTGATATTTTTCCAATTTAAAATTGGACTCTTTTGTAGTTACATCGTGTACTAAGACAGACGGAAAATGAAAAGTTGTGATTTTCTAGGCCGATATGGCTAGGGACTATACTCTCATTCCTGCGTAATAATCGAGGAACTTTGCTGCCGTACCATGGGTGCAGCGACGCAATATTACACTGTATGTAACTACAGAAGAGTCAAGTTTTAAATCGGAAAAATATCGAAAGTCTTTGGTCATTTTTTAGCAAGATGCTAACGGTCTAATCAGATTCAATGATGTATGCTAAGCTATGCTAACAGTGCTACCGCCAGACCCGGAGATCGGCTGAATGGATTCGAAAACGGTAAAACTCAACTGTTTAACTCTAGGGGAGTAGGAAAATGAGCCTATTTTCAAAGAAAGTGGAGTGTTCCTTTTAAGGTAGGATGTTTTGTGCCAATATAGTTCTAATATGTAATAAATAATAATATAATATAGGCTAATTACTGTTAGTCAAATCAAGTCAGTTTTATTTCATTGTACATTGTTTCAAAGCAGCTTCAATAAAAATATTGCAGTAATAATAGTGTTTTAAATTATGTAAGGTCCTCGTTTAGCAGTTAAATTAAAGTTAAAAAGAAAATGATGCCCTACTATATATTTGTGATGGAGAATTATATAATATACACTGTTTAACATGTTTCAACACAAAATTCAGTTTTTCATATTTTATGACTTATAACCAATAATTGTTTTGTATAATTATAAATAGTTTTTTTATTTTATTGTTTAGCCTTGTGCCAATAATAATAATATAGTTAGTTAGTTTTGTCCCATTATTGATAAATAATATATTTATAATATTAAAATATAAAACTTTTGTATATGGAGGTTATATGGATGGAAACTGATGTTGTGATGTGATTGCCAATATTACAAATCTATACTCTTTTGCATATATTTTTTAAAAATAGCATTACTAGAGCAACCAATTCATGCTTCAAATGAAATTAGGCATCAAAACATAATAATGTACAGCAGAACAGGTGAATAACTGTTAATGCTTTCAAAATCTGCTGTAGAAAAAGAGTATTTTTAACTGGGGAAAAAGCAAGTCTCATATGTGATTCAGAGGCACACTGCTCCCTCTAGATGAGAATCATGACCTTTGACCTTCTGACCTGCTGTGTGTTAACAGGGCGAGCCCGTCGATGAGAGCACAGTGAAGAAAATGATCCTGACCTTTGAGAAGAGATCCTACAAAAACCAGGAGCTCAGGATCAAGTTTCCCGACAACCCGGAGAAGTGAGTTGTGGAGAGTTGAACGGTTCACTTTTAAATGTAAAATGATATGCAAGGAGTTCCCCTCAGAATCCACAGAGAGACATGACATCACTTCCTGTTGTTGGCAGATTCATGGAGGCGGAGCTTGACCTGAATGACATCATCCAGGAGATGCACGTCATCGCCACTATTCCGGAGCTGTATCATCTGCTGGTGGAGCTGAACGCGGTTCATTCCCTGCTCGGCCTCCTCAGCCACGACAACACTGATATCCTGACCATGCTATCACGTGACTTTAGAGTAAAGCAGTAAACCATGAGCCTCGTGGAACAACAGCGATACACCAGCACTCACTAAATAATTCTTGTTCGCACCAAGGATGATAAAGATATAGCTCTAAAAACCGTTCTAAATATAAAAGAATAGTTCACAGCACAACTATAACGATAATGGCAGAGAGGAAATATATCGTTGGATTTTTTTTCCAGCTGATGAACGATTTCAAACATTGACAGCCAATCAGAATCCATCCTGCTTGAAAGAGCATTTAAAGTGGCAGATGACAAAACTGCAGCGCACGCTTATAATAAACAGAACGGTATCATCCGCTGATGTGGATGTTAATATAGTTATCATTATAGTTATCTTTATAGTCATTATTCTTGGTGTGAAATAGCCTTTAATAGTAAGTTTGGGTTACACTTTATTTTTAGGTGTCCTTGTTACTAAGGGTGTGTACCTACACTGGTCTCACGGTTCGGTTCGATTACGATTATCATGTCATCGATTCGGTTCAATTCGATATCATGATGCATTGCAGATGCACTGCATCCTCATGTATACAATTTTGTCCATAAATAAAGCAGTCAGATATATGAACTGAACCTTTAATTTTACCTGCTCAAAGAAAACAAACTTCTTGAATGCATCAAACAAACAAAACTCAAGTCTGGGCACAGAAGACAACAGGAGCATTTAGAACAAATACACAAAATACTAAAAGCCACTTCAGAAGGTGGTCTGGGCCGCATTACAGTCAAAACTAAAGTCTAAATGCATCTGGTTGTTGAAACCACATATGTAAATTTTACTCATCCCAACAATGCTAAAAAAAAAAAAAACGTGTGAGAGCGTGTTTTAGGCTATATGACATGTTGTAGCCAGATATGACAGCGCTACTGCAGCACGCATCGCCGCAGACGAGCAGCTGAGTATCTCTTCATCAAGCCAACGCACAAACTACCACAAATTAAACTGAGAGTAAAGTCATAGGTGCTCAATACATAATCATCTTCATTAAAACTACTGAAACTGAATGATCTTACCAGCATTTTTAATTACTCGCACTCGCGCCTCGCCTCCCTCTGCCATTGTATGCTTCTGCGAAAAAGCACGTACGCGACAAAGAATCAGTACATTATAATCTTTTATGGTCTATTACTGAACCGATACCGAATCGTCCTCGTCTGCATCGCGATGCATCGCAGAAACGATTAATTTCAACACCCCTAATTGTTACAGTGTAATTATATAGTTAAGTACTGAGTAATATTAATTAACAACACGTACTTACTATAGGATTAGTGTTTTGTTGAGGGTTAGTTGCATGTAATGATGTGTAATTTACTGTTATTACTATGGTAAGTACGTGTAACATATGTAACAAGGACACTGTAACATAAAGTGTTACATAAGTTTGTTAAATTTGTTGTTACGCACTATTAGGGATGCACAATGTATTAATGGCCAATATTAGCATTTTAGTTTAACCTTTATTCATTAGATTTACATTTATGTATTTAGCAGATGCTTTTATCCAAAAATTAATTAGTCTGATTATTTAAAAAATGTACTCAACCATTAAAATAAAAAAATTCTGTAAACAACCATAACAAGAAGAAACGGTTAATAGCCGTAACACAAAAAGTTTGTAGTCAGTAATTTAAAAAAAAATGTTTTTGAAAGTCTCTTCTGCTCACCAAGGCTGCATTTATTTGATCAAAAATACATTAATAATGTAAAATTTTTTATTACAATTCAAAATTATTTTTATTAAAATTATTTTATTTTTATTATAAAAAAAGTTTTCTATGTGAATATATAGTAAAGTGTAATTTATTCCTGTGCTCAAAGCTGAATTTTCAGCATCATTACTCCAGTCTTCAGTGTCACATGATCCTTCAGAAATCATTCTGATATGAGGATTTGATGCTCAAGAAATATTTATGATTATTATCAATGTTGAAAACAGTTGTGCTGATTCATATTTTAGTGGAAACAGTTGTTTTCATGATTCTTTGATGAATATAACGTTCAAAAGATCAGTATTTATTTGAAATAGAAATCTTTTGTAACATTATAAATGTCACTTTTGATCCATATTTGTTGAATTAAAATATTAATTTATATAATTTTCCCAAAGTATTTTGTAAATTGTTTATATACTGTGTTATTGCACATTACAATTTCTATATTATGCATCCCTATTTAAAATCTGCTCTTTTATGTTTAGCAGTTTTTCAGTATTATACATCCTTAACGTGAATCACATATCAGCATCGCAGTGGTTGATCTTCTGCAGGAACTGACAGACATCGACACGCTTCACGAGAGCGAGGAAGGGGCGGAGGTGCTCATCGACGCCCTGGTAAGAAAATATTTATTTAATAATCAGAGAAAAACATCTTCAGTGTCGTTAGAGGAGATTACGGGCTGATTCACCAGCGTTAGCAGGTCACGGTCCAGCAGCACAATGAGATTATCATGAGAAAATGACATGAATTACTATGTGTGAGAAATTTAGTCTGGTATTGGGCCTGACGTTTGCAAGAGATGGAGAGAGATGATGGTAACAGCCAGACTCTTGTTGTGCATGTGCAATCAGACGGTTTGTGTCAGATGGAGTAGAGGAAACAGGAAGAGCTTGCGAACAATCAGAGGTTGATTGAGCCGTGTGAGTCTGATTGCTGCCGTCTAGTATTGGTGTTGTGCATTCAAGCAAGCGTATTTACACATCTGAATGACTGTTTATATGGCAGCTCCGCGAGCAGGCTACAAAATAGACCTTGAAAAGTAGTATATATACAGATCTGTGCAAAAGTCTTGGGCACGTTAGTATTTGCAGGAAGGTTTGCGTGTTAGGAAGGTTTACGCGTTAGCAAAGGTTTACACTTTGGCAAAGGTTTACGCGTTAGGAAGGTTTACACTTTAGGAAGGTTTACACTTTAGGAAGGTTTACGCGTTAGCAAAGGTTTACACTTTGGCAAAGGTTTACGCGTTAGGAAGGTTTACACGTTAGAAAGGTTTACACTTTAGGAAGGTTTACGCGTTAGGAAGGTTTACACTTTAGCAAAGGTTTACACTTTAGGAAAGTTTACAGGTTAGAAAGGTTTAAACATTAGGAAGGTTTACAGGTTAGAAAGGTTTAAACATTAGGAAGGTTTACACGTTAGGAAGGTTTACACATTAGAAAGGTTTACACATTAGGAAGGTTTACGCGTTCGGAAGGTTTACGCGTTCGGAAGGTTTACAGGTTAGAAAGGTTCAAACATTAGGAAGGTTTACATGTTAGGAAGGTTTACACTTTAACAACGGTTTACACGTAAGCAACGGTTTACACGTTAGGAAGGTTTACACGTTAGGAAGGTTTACACGTTAGAAAGGTTTAAACGCTAGAAAGGTTTACACGTTAGGAAGGTTTACGCGTTAGGAAGATTTACACTTTAGCAAAGGTTTACACGTTAGGAAGGTTTACACCTTAGGAAGGTTTACACGTTAGGAAGGTTTAAACCTTAGTAAGGTTTACGCGTTAGTAAGGTTTACACGTTAGCAAAGGTTTACACGTTAGGAAGGTTTACACGTTAGGAAGGTTTGAACGTTAGGAAGGTTTACACGTTAGGAAGGTTTGAACGTTAGGAAGATTTACACTTTAGCAAAGGTTTACACGTTAGGAAGGTTTACACCTTAGGAAGGTTTACACGTTAGGAAGGTTTACACCTTAGGAAGGTTTACACGTTAGGAAGGTTTAAACGTTAGGAAGGTTTAAACCTTAGTAAGGTTTACGCGTTAGTAAGGTTTACACGTTAGCAAAGGTTTACACGTTAGGAAGGTTTACACCTTAGGAAGGTTTACACGTTAGGAAGGTTTACACGTTAGGAAGGTTTACACTTTAGCGAAGGTTTACACGTTAGGAAGGTTTACACGTTAGGAAGGTTTACGCATTAGGAAGGTTTACACGGTAAAAAGGTTTACATTAGGACGGTTTATACTTTAGGAAGGTTTACACTTCAGGAAGGTTTCTTCAAGTGTAGCCGCAGTTCTTCTGGATTTAGTCTGTCTCAGTTTTTTCTGTTTCTTCATGTGATCACAGAAGCACTCGATGATGGTGAGATCAGATCATACCGGCTGTTGTCAGACTCCTTGTGCATACAAAAATCTGCACTTATTGCAATTAATGGCAAAAGGAATGTTTGGAAATGTAAATTGATATTTCCTACTGACACACTACTGCAAAAAATATAAATAACTGGCTTAAAACAACAGTTTTTTGTATAAAAATACTAACATGCCTAAAGCCCTATTCGGACAGTAATTGTTCCTCATGTGGACGTCTGTAAAAATAAATGTGCATGCCACCTCAGTGATAAAACTCGTGCATTCGGATGGCGATTTATTCACGGTGGAGGAGCGAGTTTTGTGATCCTGCGGGAACGCGCTGATCACGTGGTCAATAACATGATTGTATGCTGTAAATAAAATGTCATATGCTTGGTATAATAAGATATAAGAAAATAATATCTAAATTATTATTTAATTATTTAAATCTGTTTAAAAATCGGTTTAAAAATAGGAAGATATATAGTTAAAATGGTTTTCTGTCTTGTATTTTATCTCAAAATAAAGGATGTCATTTTATTCCACATGGAAATGAGCAGAAATAAGTGAATACAGCCTCTTATTTACATGAGGTAAACATAATGCTGCGGTTATTTTAACATATTTACTGCCGTAATAGCGGTCCATTTCAAATGTTTACGTGCTTTTCTTTTTTTCTTTTTGGAGCGGTGATGAAATATATTGCTCTTGTAAATACTTGCCAGCATTTCAGTGATAAAAGTCTAGATCTTTAAAGCACAACCATACAGTGCTCTGCAGTGGTCAAAAAGGATATAAACAGAATTTTGAAATAATATATTCTTGTAAACTCAGAGATGTGGATTCGGACGGCAATTAAATTACCACACGACCTTGGTGTTTGTCAAACGGCAATAAAATCACTGACAATGATGAAAATACCTAATGACTCCACGAGAAACAATTACCGTCCGAATAGGGCTTAAGACTTATTATGAGAGTGAGATCGACTAAACGAGTGTATTATCTGCATCTGATATAGCATTCATTCTTCAGGTCGATATCCATAATATTATATCTATTATAAAAAATCAGTTTGAATGTCTGCTGAGGAAAGCGATATCTTTGTCCTTTTAAAAGATTTCCCAAGACCACGCTAAAACAACTTCCTTGTTCTGACTCACTCATAAAGACTTTGTCGCCATCTAATGGTGTAATAACGTAACTTTCACTGAAGTCCATATCACAATCACTAACGGACCCTTTCTCAATACCAAATACGGCATATTATTTATATAAAATAATATTTATTGAACAACAATATTTAATTTAACAACAATAGCCATTATAAAAGACAATAGGAAATAAACAAAAAAGCAGCGCTCCAGTACAGGATTCAAGTTAAATATAGCCTAAATATAAAATTATGAAACGTAATTTTCCCCTTAACCCAAATCGATTTGCTCTGGAACAAGTAATAGATTCATAAGACCAAAGATTGTGTTTGGTTTGAACATTGGGGAGGTTGAAGACAAGTGTGAAATTTAGTTTTAAACCATAATTTGTGTGATTTATGTTCTAGCATTAGCCTAAATAAATGCCTACATATTTTTATGTCTGTTTAATAGTTTTTATTTGTTTGTTCAGTTGGAGGGTCAGGTCGTAGCTCTCATGGTGCAGAATATGGAGCGTTTGGACGAGACGGTGAAGGAGGAAGCTGATGGAGTTTATAACACGTTAGGTAAGATGCACTAACCCCCCCCCCCCACACACACACGCACGCGCACACACACACACGCATTAGACTCAAGAGCAGGCTTCAGTCTGATTGGCTGGAGTCAGCCAATGCACAGGGTTTTATCTGTCCACCGGGAAATAAAATCATGTTTACAAATTCCCAAACTATAAGAAGCAACAACTAATCTCTGGATTTGCCAGGTTAACTTTTGAAAAATACTCAGAGATTTTTTTGTAAACGCAAGCCAGGCGCAACACTTTGGTTTGGTTGTGGAAAGATTCTGTTCAGCTGCAGAGAGAGATAAATGGTCTGACTGAACGGATTTAAACGGCACATTTCCTCCATGTCTTTCTCTTTCCCCGTCTTCCTCTGCCGTTCCAGTTCTTGTGTAATCTCTTTTCCTTCCTCGTGAGATTTTGCACCCTCTCTCTCGCTCTCTTCCTCCCACTCATCCGCTGTGAGTTTTTCTCCCATCATGCTTCTGATTGAGTTATCAGGTGTCTTCAGAGTCTTTTATAATACAGATGAGTCTGAAACTCCCTTGTGATGTGTCATATAGAGCTGTTCGCTCTGCTCGCTCTTTCCGTCTTTTTGTGTGTGTCCCAGGCTTGACAATGAGAGTTTTTTTCTTTTGCTGGTCGCAGGCGGTCGTTCAGATTTTTACTTGCGCTGGTGACATTTCCTCAGGCCCTGAGGCGAAAGGATTATATATATATATATTTTTGCTTTTATAGCAATTTTAAAAGAAGAGTCATGTGCAAAGAATATTTCTATTAAAGCAACTCTAAAGCCTCTTCTCTTTTCCGTACAACAGCAGTTTATGGTGGCCTGTCAAGATCAAAAAAGGACAACAAAAGTACCATAAACGTAGTTCATGTGAATCGTCTCAGTCTTTGTGTGAGAAACTCACCAAAAATTGCCATTTTTCAATATAATTTAGTCAAAGAAAATACATATGGAGAAACATTGAATATTATGATCATCAGTGTTTAAAATGCATGTTTAAATAAATTATAAACAACCCTCTACGCACACCGTGGCAACATAATTGCCATTAGCTAGTACATTTTTTAGTTTACTCGCCAGACTGATATACTATTTTATTTATATTAGTGCTGTCAAATCGATTAATCGCCATTAACCGCATCCAAAATAAAAGTTTGTGTTTACATAATACTTGTGTATACTTATTATGTGTATATAAATACGCACGCATGTATATATTTAAGAAATGTTTTATATTTATATATAATGTAATTTATATAAATATATATATACAGTATATACATGCAAATATTTCTTAAATATATACATGTATGTGTATTCAAATATACATACTAATTATACACACAGTACACACACATATATTATGTAAACAAACTTTCATATATCGCGATTAATCGTTTGACAGCCCTATATATACGTATGAATGCATATTTGATATTTTAATTAAACTTAGAACTGGTGGTGGTGCTTAAGATATTGTTGGTCATTCAGTTTTTCTGTAAAAAATGATAATAGTAATAGATAATAGTAATTATTAATAAGATAATAATACTACAACTAATTCTACTACTAATAACAATATACAACTCACAGGATTGATGAGCTGCTGGGTTCATGAATATTAATCACGTTGTCTGCGTTCGCTCGAACTGATTTGCTGAAATCAAAACGGGGACGGTGATAGATGAGCGCCAGCCAATGAGATTACCGTTTGCGCATTAGTCCCGCCCACTACTGGAGAAACTGCATATCTTCTGCTTGTTCTTAAACGCTGAATAATTCCAAATGAACTCCGTGGTTTTGACAGGAAAATACAACAAAGAATATTCTGAAGATTCTGCGTGGTATTTAAGATTCTCTCTCTTTGCGTGTGTGTGTGTGTGTGTGTGTGTGAGAGAGAGAGAAACACAGCACTCTCGGCAAAGTGACGGCGAGTTGTGCGCCTTCACACTAGAGTTTACGGTACAGGTATGTTGCGCATCCGTTGAGCTGAATTGAAATAGACAGATCTCTTGACGGAGAGAGAAACTCTGTTTCTCTGAGTGTTCAGCGAGTGAAAATATATCTGTGCTAAAAACACACACTGGCAAGTTAAATCTAAGCATTTATTAGCTAATGGCTAATGATAGATATTATTTAGTCGCCCAGAGTGAAGATTTACTCGCATTGTAGAGGGTTGAAATACAAATATATGGAATAAATGCCTATTTATTTTATACATGCACCATCAATAATGCATTAAAATGCTTATAACAATGCTTTTATTAACCTTAGTTAATGTCACAAGTGAAATCTTGTAACAGAGATTGTAGAGATTTATATGAAAAGATTTACCATTTCATATAAATCCAAACAGTCATGCTTAAAGATGGCCATATTTAAATATCTACACAAACGCCATATTGCATTGAAATTACACATGCGCACACACGCAGGTTTGTTTTGCTATCTAAGTGAGGACATTCCATAGGCGTAATGGTTTTTATACTGTACAAACTGTACATTCTGTCCCCCTACACTACCCCTACCCCTAAACCTACCCATCACACACACACTCACACTTACACACACACACTACCCCTACCCCTAAACCTACCTATCACACTCACACTCACACACACACACACTACCCCTACCCCTAAACCTACCTCTCACACTCACACTCACACACACACACTACCCCTACCCCTAAACCTATCCATCACACACACACTCACACACACACTACCCCTACCCCTAAACCTACCCATCACTCACACACACACTACCCCTACCCATCACACACACACTCACACACACACTACCCCTACCCATCACACACACACTCACACACACACTACCCCTACCCATCACACACACACTCACACACACACTACCCCTACCCATCACACACACACTCACACACACACACACTACCCCTACCCATCACACACACACTCACACACACACACTACCCCTACCCATCACACACACACTCACACACACACACACTACCCCTACCCCTAAACCTACCCATCACACACACACTCACACACACACACACTACCCCTACCCCTAAACCTCTACCCATCAAACACACACACACACACACTACCCCTTACCCCTAAACCTCTACCCATCACACTCACACTCACACACACACACTACCCCTACCCCTAAACCTACCCATCACAGGAAACATTCTGCATTTTTACATTTTTAATAAAACATTGTTTAGTTTGTTTTTAAAGCTATTTTAAATATGAGGACATATGAAATGTCCTCATATTTCATGTTTACTTTATAATACCAGTGTAATACCCATGTCATTATACAAATTTGTGTCCTCCTAAATCACAAAAACAAACAAACAAACAAACACACACACATTATTTTGCTTCCATTTGAGCACACTTGATTATCTAATCAAAATATTACAGATAAAAAAAGAACTGAAATCGAATGCGTGTCTGATTGATTCCTGTTGGCTGGATGACGATACAGTTTGCTTTCTCATGTCACTAGCTTTAAATATGCAACTTCGCTGCATAACGAATACATAAAAGTGACCAGCTGGATATAAACTAATGCAAATAGATGGTAACAATCGTGACATTAAAGGGGTGGTTGATTGATTTCACATTTTAACTTTAGTTAGTGTGTAATGTTGCTGTTTGACGCTCAATGTTCAAAGGTAAGGAGATATTTTCATATAAAGAAATCACTTTTTAAGGACTACAACAAACGGCTGGTAGGGACTACACAAGCTGTCTCACTAACCCTAACATTTACATAAACCCCGCCCCCGGGAACACACAACAAAGGCCATGTTGAGAAGAGGAAGAGTTGTTGTAGTCGAGCACATTTGGGAGTCGCTCAAGTGGTCATCCGTCTTTCACATTTATTGCAATATAGTACGTAACACAAATGCAATAGCATGTCATAAAGCAAGATGACAACACAACGTTATAACCGTAATTAAACTAAACCTGTTCTATCTTAATGCAGCAGATATTCTCTGGCTCATCTTACAACAGTTCCCACACCAGCGATTTATAGATTATCATGACAGAATATCCTAATCAATGAAGATAGTTAACTCATAAATTCATCAACTTCATCCCATCAGAAACGTCCTGTCTCATTCTACATGTTGTCTCTTCTTCTTGAGTCTCTCCATCATTGTCTGACTCCGGTTTGAACATAAAAGGCTGAACAGTTTCTGACATTTTCAGTGTGTGTCTGCGTGAGGTAATCAGAGCTGCTAACATGAGCTCTTGAAGCTCCGCCCTATTATTGAAAGGGGGCCGGGAGCATCAGCTTATTTGCATTTAAAGGGACACACACAAAAACGGAACGTTTTTGCTCAATTTTAACATGCTTTAAAAATGATCTGTGGGGTATTTTGAGCTAAAACTTCACATACACACTCTGTGGACATCAGAGACTTATTTTACATCTTGTAAAAAGGCGCATTATAGGACCCTTTTAAACATTTGGGTCAGATTTACATGTGTTTTTGTTATTGTTTTAACCTCTTGAGGTACTAATGTTAGCGTCCTCTCAGCCTCGACGGCAAACACACTACTGTTTTCCTCTAATGCAGCATCTAGTCAACAAATAAATTACTTTATAATGATATGAAGACATGTACGGTAGTGTACTGTATACATACCGTTTCGTTGTCTGTTTTAATGTCCCGCTCTGTGCAGCGCTCAGGCTCACGTGTCAAAACAAACTCCATGAGACCTCAGTAATAGTTTTTATTTCACCTCTAGAGGCCGCTCTCGCTCACTCTTATGCACAGTAGTACGCTTGTGTAAACTGATTTGACAATATGGTGATGGCCCAAACCTCTCTCACATCGGGTCATTCTCGCTGTTGAGCCCTGGGCTCTGACAGGACCGGATGATTCTGCGCTCATGCATTCATTGAGTTAGATGTGTTCTGATCTTACTGCAGTTTCTCCATCAGTTATCATGGCAACTATGTGAAGCAGACTTTCCAAAAACTAGGTCATAATACAGCACAAACGATTCACAAAAGTCTGTGTGTGCTTGACAAGCTTGGACTTACAGTAACAGCAGATCTCTCTGTCTGTTTGTGGCAGCTGTGATTGAGAACATGGCCGAGTTTCGTCCCGGTCTGTGCACGGAAGCGGCCCAGCAGGGTTTGATGCAGTGGCTGTTGAAGAGGATCAAGGTAAGACACACATCCGTCACAAGTAACATCTCTCCTAATGGAACTTCATTCACTGATGGGACTTTATGAATGTTAGTCTGCTCATAAATAAAGTCTGTTAATGGAGTTTGAGCGATTATTATTTTGGCTTAACAAAACAAATATTCTATTATTGTGCATTGTATTATTGAGTTTTTCCAAAATCTCAGAGTTTTTCCTAGAGCCTTTCAAACTTCATCTGGTTTGTTTATTTAATTAGGCATGCATTAATTTATGCATTTATTTTTTGCATTTATATACTTGGCTTGAGTTTTTTTCAAATTCTCTAAAATGAGACTTAATTTGGTTTATTTATGCATTTATTTATTTTTGTTTTTGTTGATGCATTTAAGCATTTATTTATGAATTTAAGCATTCATTTACTCATGCATTTATTTATTTAAGCTGGAATTTATTTATGCACTTATTTAGTCATTCATTTAAATATTTGTGCATTTATTTTTGCAGTTATTTTATCAATTGTTTATGCATTTTTTTTTTTTTTTTGCATTTATAAACTTGACTTGAATATTTTCAATTTCCCTAGAGCTTTCAAACTACATCTGGTTTATTTATTTATGCATTTATTTATGCGTTTATTTTTTTGCATGTTTATACTGTTATTGTGCAAACATGGCTTGAGTTTTTGAGACCAAATTTATCTGAAGCTTACAAAACTACATCTGGTTTATTTATTTTTTGTATATACTGTTATTGTGCCAACAACTTGAATTTTACCAATTTTCCTAAAGCTTTCAAACTTCATCTGGTTTGTTTATTTAATTATGCAGTTATTTATTTTTGCTTTTGTTGATGCATTTAAGCATTTATTTATGAATTTAAGCATTCATTTACTCATGCATATATTTAACCTGGAATTTATTTATGAACTTATTTAGGCATTTATTTGTTTAGTCATTTGTTTAAGCATTTTGTTAAATGCGTGTAATTTTTCAGTTATTTAATCAATTATTCATGCATTTATTTAATCCTTTATGCATGTACACTCACCTAAAGGATTATTAGGAACACCTGTTCAATTTCTCTTTAATGCAATTATCTAATCAACCAATCACATGGCAGTTGCTTCAATGCATTTAGGGGTGTGGTCCTGGTCAAGACAATCTCCTGAACTCCAAACTGAATGTCAGAATGGGAAAGAAAGGTGATTTAAGCAGTTTTGAGCGTGGCATGGTTGTTGGTGCCAGACGGGCCGGTCTGAGTATTTCACAATCTGCTCAGTTACTGGGATTTTCACGCACAACCATTTCTAGAGTTTACAAAGAATGGTGTGAAAAGGCAGTCCTGTGGGCGAAAATGCCTAGAGGTCAGAGGAGAATGGGCCGACTGATTCAAGCTGATAGAAGAGCAACTTTGACTGAAATAACCACTCGTTACAACCGAGGTATGCAGCAAAGCATTTGTGAAGCCACAACACGCACAACCTTGAGGCGGATGGGCTACAACAGCAGAAGACCCCACCGGGTACCACTCATCTCCACTACAAATAGGAAAAAGAGGCTACAATTTGCACGAGCTCACCAAAATTGGACAGTTGAAGACTGGAAAAATGTTGCCTGGTCTGATGAGTCTCGATTTCTGTTGAGACATTCAGATGGTAGAGTCAGAATTTGGCGTAAACAGAATGAGAACATGGATCCATCATGCCTTGTTACCACTGTGCAGGCTGGTGGTGGTGGTGTAATGGTGTGGGGGATGTTTTCTTGGCACACTTTAGGCCCCTTAGTGCCAATTGGGCATCGTTTAAATGCCACGGCCTACCTGAGCATTGTTTCTGACCATGTCCATCCCTTTATGACCACCATGTACCCATCCTCTGATGGCTACTTCCAGCAGGATAATGCACCATGTCACAAAGCTCGAATCATTTCAAATTGGTTTCTTGAACATGACAATGAGTTCACTGTACTAAAATGGCCCCCACAGTCACCAGATCTCAACCCAATAGAGCATCTTTGGGATGTGGTGGAACGGGAGCTTCGTGCCCTGGATGTGCATCCCACAAATCTCCATCAACTGCAAGATGCTATCCTATCAATATGGACCAACATTTCTAAAGAATTCTTTCAGCACCTTGTTGAATCAATGCCACGTAGAATTAAGGCAGTTCTGAAGGCGAAAGGGGGTCAAACACAGTATTAGTATGGTGTTCCTAATAATCCTTTAGGTGAGTGTATTTACAGATTTTGTTAATACATTTATTTACAATTTAATAATTTGCTTTGCTTCATTATTAATTATCCTAACTATGCATGAAATACATGGTCAGCCACATTGAGCTGTTTTATTATTTGCATGTACTAATTTCTGGGTCATTTTGGGGTCACAACTCACCGGTTGAGAAACGATGCTTTTGTCTTCCATTGAAAACTCTACCTAGATCATGTGGTTCGGAACACCCTAGCAACCACCTGCAACATTCTAGTAATGCCTTAGCAACCTTTCCTTTTTTATGGTTCTGTAAGCTCTGATGGTGTGATTTCTGTGCACCAAACAGAATTGCAAAAATAATGAGTCATGTTGGACTACTTAAACAAACACCGCAGCATTTCAGTGTTTTAAAAGCACACTTTGGATATTATTTAGCGATGCGCATTAAACTCGGATAGACATCCAAAAAATGACAAGCAAGTCAAGCAATAATATATATATTTATTTATTAACTTCAGTCTTCATCGCAGTGGACCGACAGTGTCAGCTGGTTTGAAGATGCACGTTATGAGGGGTTTTAACTCGGTCATTTATTATTTTTGAGCTGGATTTGAGATTTTCATAAGAGCTGTAGGCCCGCTGCCACAATTCACAGTGTTTTTTTTAATCCACGTGAGGTGAAATCCTCCTCAGATTTACCGCTGGCTGCCGGAATAAGAGCGTCATGCTGTGGGAGTCTTAATGTTTCCTGAAGACTTCCATGAATCCAGAGCACCAGCAATTACACTGACAATAGAGAAGACGGCGCACAGATCGAATGGGACGCTGCTGTCAACGCCACTGAAAGTGTGTGTTTGTTGTGTTCCCAAACAGGCCAAGATGCCGTTTGATGCCAATAAGCTGTATTGCAGTGAAATACTGGCCATCCTGCTACAAAACAATGACAGTAAGTGAAAATAAGGGACGGATAGCTTTGCTTGGGTTTTTTAACGACTGCAGTGAATTAAATTTGTGCTAGTGAATAATTAGAGTAACAAACTGTTAAAGGCCTTTTCACATCAGTAGCGACATTCACAGCATATTTTCGACATAAAATTAGTCCATTTATATGGACCACCAACGACAAGTTTTGCTTCATTCTTGATGTGAACAGGCCTTTAGCTTGACATTTTGTGACATTTTCAGTTGATATTAAAAGAAATATACATTTATATTTTATGTGCATCAACTCTCAGCTCTGTTATAAATAATGATGACATCATTTATAAATGCAACAAGGAGAATCGTGACTATGAAAGAAGTGCTGATATCTAGAGGGCAGAGTGGCTGATATATTGCTGATTTTACTCTATATTTACTCTAAACATATGCAGAAATATAACGCATATAAAACTTTAAATTCAATGAGGGTGCAGAGTTATTGTTAATGTTGGTAATGTTGATCAAATACAGACTTTTGAGGTTGAATTTCTAGCAAAAATAACTAATATTGTGATATACACCGATCAGGCATAGCATTATGACCACCTTCCTAATATTGTGTTGGTCCCCCTTTTGCTGCCAAAACAGCCCTGACCCGTCGAGGCATGGACTCCACTAGACCCCTGAAGGTGTGCTGTGGTATCTGGCACCAAGATGTTAGTAGCAGATCCTTTAAGTCCTGTATGTTGCGAGGTGGGGCCTCGCATGGATCGGACTTGTTTGTTCAGCACATCCCACAGATGCTCGATTGGATTGAAATCTGGGGAATTTGGAGGCCAAGTCAACACCTCAAACTCATTGTTGTGCTCCTCAAACCATTCCTGAACCATTTTTGCTTTGTGGCAGGGCGCATTATCCTGCTGAAAGAGCTACAGCCACCAGGGAATACCGTTTCCATGAAAGGGTGTACATGGTCTGCAACAATGCTTAGGTAGGTGGTACGTGTCAAAGTAACATCCACATGGATGGCAGGACCCAAGGTTTCCCAGCAGAACATTTCCCAAAGCATCACACTGCCTCTGCCGGCTCGCCTTCTTCCCATAGTGCATCCTGGTGCCATGTGTTCCCCAGGTAAGCCACGCACACGCACCCGGCCATCCACGTGATGTAAAAGAAAACGTGATTTATCAGACCAGGCCACCTTCTTCCATTGCTCCGTGGTCCAGTTCTGATGCTCACGTGCCACTGTTGGCGCTTTCGGCGGTGGACAGGGGTCAGCATGGGCACCCTGACTGGTCTGCGGCTATGCAGCCCCATACGCAACAAACTGAGATGCACTGTGTATTCTGACACCTTTCTATCAGAACCAGCATTAACTTCTTGAGCAATTTTGAGCTCCAGTAGCTCGTCTGTTTGATCGGACCACACGGGCCAGCCTTCGCTCCCCACGTGCATCAATGAGCCTTGGCCGCCCATGACCCTGTCTCCGGTTCTCCACTGTTCCTTCCTTGGAGCACTTTTGATAGATCCTGACCACTGCAGACCGGGAACACCCCACAAGAGCTGCAGTTTTGGAGATGCCCTGACCCAGTTGTCTAGCCATCACAATCAAGCCTCCAAAATAAAAGTTTGGTTTAACTGGAAGAAATTATGATAAAAAATATATTACAGTAGAATGTACGTCTCAAAGTAATAATAACAATATAACCATCATTAAAGGAATATAATTTTTTTGCCCATGTTTTAATTTAAACAGAAAACCTGTTTGCCAAAAAATAAAAATAATTGTTTAATTTTCGTTTGATTTACATTTTAAAAGATGAATTAAATTCATAAAATATTATGCATTCATTTGATTACCACTTTTTGATAATAAATTTGAATTGTATCATAACACAAAACAGAATTTCTGAAAAAATAAAACACCTTTTATTAGGGCCCTATTATTGTTAAAGTTTTATGAATTCAACTGATTAGACATGTATTTGGTTATTCAAATTTAATTAAACTATTAAAACGGAATGCAGGACAATTCAAACGCAAAATAGAATTAAACTGATTCTGAGTTTATTGCCCTCCATTACATACGGCTTTGGTAATCCAGCACTGTAAGCTTGTTCATTGTGTGTGTGTGTGTGTGTGTGTTTTGTATGTACGGTGAGTTCAATACCTGAGTCTATCACATTTACATCTCTCTCTGTCTGTTTTAAGGTCTATTAGCACACTGAACTAATTCACATTCATCATCTTTTTTCTTTGTCTGTCTCTCTCACTAATTCCCCCCCCCTCTCTCTCTCTCTCAGAAACAAGGGAGCTGTTGGGGGAAATGGATGGCATTGATGTACTACTGCAGCAGCTTTCAGTAAGAGTCTCTTTCTCCTGAAATCAGTCTCTTTAGAGATCATCATGACCCAGAACATGCGGGCGGTTTCATTCATTGTGCTCCTCACTGCTGTTTTCTCGTTTAACAATCACTTTAAAATCCCTTTGAATACGTTTTCGTGTTGCACAACGTGACCAAGCAACTTTTAATCGCAAATAATTTAAATGAAAATCTTATGTATTAAAATGAATAGAGGGTTTTTATTTTTGTTGTTCGTGTGGCCTGACCAAATAAGATGGATTGTTTTTATTCATTATCATTTTTGCACAGTTATTGATAATACTTAATTTTCATGCCAATTAAGCACAATGTGCTGCTAAAATAGTTATAAAAGGCTTAATTTTATTCATGCTTTTATTTATTTATTTATAAATTAGTTCGTTTCTTGAATGAAGTCCAACGTCTCACTCTCAAGTTTGATTTTAGTGAATTCTTGAATTTTGATTAATTAATTAAACATTTTGCTGGTTAGAGTAATTATACTTATTACTAGAATTTATTTGCAAAATAGATACATAGTGAAACATTATACTTTATTACTGCTTTTATTTATTTAATTAAAAGTAATCAAATATATATATATATTTTTTTATTTTTTTATTTATATTTTGTTATATATTTATATAACAATAGAAAGCTTTTGTAACATTTTTAAAGAAACTAAATAAAGGATGCATTAAATTGATCAAAAGTGACAGTTTATAATGTTACAAAAGCTTCTGTTTCAGATAAATGCTGTTCTTTTGAACTTTCTATTCATCAAAGAGTCATGAAAAAACTGTACACAACTGTTTTCAACATTTGATAATAATCATAAATGTTTCTTGATCAAATCCTCATATCAGAATGATTTCTGAAGGATCATGTGACACTGAAGACTGGAGTAATGATGCTTTGATCACAGGAATAAATTACATTTTACAATATATTCACATAGAAAACATCTGTTTTACATTGTAATAATATCTCTCAATTATACTTAATTTATTTTTAAAACACTAATGCCCATGACAGTTTTTGTGAGATTAATCTTATTAATGTTGTCCTCACAGGTGTTTAAACGTCATAATCCAGCAACGCCGGAGGAACAGGAAATGATGGAAAACCTGTTCGACGCCCTCTGTTCCTGCCTCATGCTTCCAGCCAATCGTGATCGTTTCCTCAGGGGGGAGGGGCTTCAGCTCATGAACCTCATGCTCAGGTCCGTCCCTGATCGATGTCAAGAGTTATTGTTCCCTTAGTTATTGATTTTCAGTGTCCACTGTTCAGATTTGTATGGAAGCTGTTTCCGCAACGGAATACATTTTTTTTAAAGATAATTGCGACTTTCTATCTCGCAATTCTGAGAAAAAAATTCAATGCCATTGCAGAAAAAGCTTCCATAGATTTGTTTGTTATATCATTCATTCATTCATTCTTTATATTCTCCGTCTCTCTCTCTGCCACTGTTTTTCTCTTCTTCTTCTTGGCATCTGAAATATTTTCCCGCGGCGTTGATAAACTGTTGTTTGTCATTGTGGGATGAAGGAAGTGCCAGTTTGACGGACAGCTACATTTCCCTTGAGCGAGGCCATGATAGTCGGCTTGCGTCTGTACTGAAGTGTTTCCAGCGTCTGACATGCTGCTGATGTCAGTTTCTTGCTTTATATACACCTGCAGAAAATTCATAAAATAGTTCCCAGACTTTCAGAACAACCCATGACTATGTAAAATGAAAATGGACAAAGGCTTTGTGAATGAACATCAGTTTTCTGTTTCTAAAACACAAATGGAAATGAGTTCTGCTTGTGTTTCTCGAGTGAAGTCCAGCGTCTCTCTTGCTCTCAAGTCCGATTTTAGTGAATTCTTACATTTTTAATGGTTAATTAAAAAAAAGTTTTGTTGGTTAGGGTTATACAATTTGTATTTATTAGTCAAAATAAATACATAGTGAAATATGTTATATAAATATATATATTATTTAAAGGCTGTAATTAAATATAATTTCTTTATTAGTTTCTGTATTATATAATTGTTTATTTTAGTAGTTTGTAATAAAAATGCTATTTATGCAATTTAATATAGTTATATAAAAGTTTATACCACACACACACACACACACACGTTTGTTTTTGTGAATTGTGGAGACATTCCATAGGCGTAATGGTTTTTATACCGTACAAACCGTATTTTCTATCCCCCTACACTACCCCTAAACCTACCCATCACACACACACACACACACACACACACACACACACACACTACCCCTACCCATCACACACACACACACACTACCCCTAAACCTACCCATCACACACACACACACACTACCCCTCACACACACACACACACTACCCCTACCCATCACACACACACACACACACACACACTACCCCTACCCATCACACACACACACACACACTACCCCTACCCATCACACACACACACACACACACACACACTACCCCTACCCATCACACACACACACACACACACACACTACCCCTACCCATCACACACACACACACACACACACACTACCCCTACCCATCACACACACACACACACACACACACTACCCCTACCCATCACACACACACACACACACACACACACTACCCCTACCCATCACACACACACACACACACTACCCCTACCCATCACACACACACACACACACACACACACACACACACTACCCCTACCCATCATACACACACACACACACACACACACACACTACCCCTACCCATCACACACACACACATACACTACCCCTACCCATCACACACACACACACACACTACCCCTACCCATCACACACACACACACACACTACTCCTATCCATCACACACACACACACACACTACCCCTACCCATCACACACACACACACTACCTCTACCCATCACACACACACACGCACACACTACCCCTACCCATCACACACACACACGCACACACTACCCCTACCCATCACACACACACAAACACACACACACACTACCCCTACCCATCACACACACACAAACACACACACACACACTACCCCTACCCATCACACACACACACACACACACTACCCCTACCCATCACACACACACACACACACACACTCACTACCCCTACCCATCACACACACACACACACACACTACCCCTACCCATCACACACACACACACACACTACCCCTACCCATCACACACACACACACACTACCCCTACCCATCACACACACACACACACACTACCCCTACCCATCACACACACACACACACACTACCCCTACCCATCACACACACACACACACACACACACACACTACCCCTACCCATCACACACACACACACACACACACACACACACACTACCCCTACCCATCACACACACACACACACACACACTACCCCTAAACCTACCCATCACACACACACACACACACACACACACACACTACCCCTACCCCTAAACCTACCCATCACAGGAAACTGCACATTTTTACTTTCTCCAAAAAAAACCTCATTCTGTATGATTTATAAGCCTTTTGAAAAATGGGGACATGGAGTAATGTCCTCATAAGTCACCCTCTCCTTGTAATACCTGTGTCATACCCATGTCATTATACAAATTCGTGTCCTGATATGTCACAAAAACATGCGCGCACACACACACACACACACACACACACACACACACACACACACGCACACACACACACACATATAGTGCTGTCAAATCGAAACGAACATAAACGTTTAGGATTAAATCATCAGGATTTATGATTATAAATTGATCTTATTTTCAAAGTTTGTATGCAATATAATAATAATAATAATTATTATTATATTATGTTTGAAATGTATAATTACATATTATATTACATGTATAAAAAATATTTTTTGTACATACAGCATTTGTATACCAATTTTATCATAACATTAATTTATTATATTATGAATTATATTGTATTATATTATTAGTTATGTTACAGTATTTTTATTGTATTACTTTATTTGCAAATGCTGTCATTAATTTTTGTGCCTGTGAAATACAGCTCTGATTTCTAAACATTTTGTCCCTTAAATGACTTGCAAGTAGTTAGTTACTAGTAGTTTTAGTTTAGCTAACTACTTCCAGTTTAGTTGGATTGCAGTTCTTTGAGAGTGTGGCAGTGAAATCTATCCCACTGTGTGTCTGTCCAGGGAGAAGAAGATGTCTCGTGTTAGTGCGCTGAAGGTCCTGGATTACGGGATGATCGGCCCAGAAGGTTCGGATAACTGTCACAAGTTCGTGGACATCCTGGGCCTCCGGACCATATTCCCTTTGTTCATGAAGACTCCCAAGAAGATGAAGAAAGTCGGGATTTCGGACAAGGAGCATGAAGGTTTGTAGAAACCCTCAACACTCGAGGAGAAGTGTGCTATTTTGTCCTGAAATGCCTCTTTCTTTATTGCAGTTCTGTTTTGCTTCCTATTTCATTTTGTTTCTCACCAGTTTTATTTTTTTTTAAATGGATTTAGTTTGGTGGAGCTGCTCAATTAGCCGGGAAAACACACACACAGAGGCATTGTAATATGATGGCGAGTTCACAGCAATATCTTTTCCCCAGCTCTTATTTACAGTTCAGCCGGCGGTTTATTCCACAGGGAATAAACTCTGCGGTGGCTGCTATTATTGTTTTGCCACGGCGATACAAATAAGCTCCTCAGACTATTCTTAATGGTTATTAGAGACCTGCGATGAGAGTAAGAGAGCCGGCTTCCCACTTCGCCTACTTTTACTATCATTTTGAGTGTTTGTACACTAGAGTAAGCTCTGATAGAGCGTTTGACGGAAATAAGATGCGCTTCGAGGGTGTGGAAAGAGCAGAGTTTCAAAGCAAGCTGAAATGGACCTTATTCAGGATAGATGGCGTATTTAATGTGAATGCAGACAATGGATTTCAGAGTTTGTTGGAAAGTTTTACGGTTTTGGCAGCTTTAGTAGCCAGTATGGCAATATAAGGACATACTCTCACATTATAAAAATGTGTCTTCATACCACAGACGTCTTTATGTGCTGGTTTTGTTTAGATGGAGACATTTATTGTGTAGCTAAATTGCACGATATATTGGAAATTATATATTGGCACACTGATAGAGGACAGTCTGAACTGTCACCGTAGCAAATTTGGAGTCTTTAACTCAATCCCTCTAGCGCCACCAACTGTCCAAAATTGCAATTACACGAATAACTTTTGAACCGTAAGGGTCGCAGGTTGATTCCGTGGCTCGAGGCGATTCAAACTCCTCCTAGACGGTTTATCTGATTTGCACAAAAATTTAACCAGATCATTGTCAGACAATGGCAACAAAAACTTATGGAAATCAAGCTGTTTTTGAATGACGTGCAAACGAATTTTATATAGCACATGCGAAAATAGACATAAGGCTGTATCTCCGCAACGCTTTATCGTATTGTGGCCAAACTTGGTTCAAATGATCACAAGCATGACCTAAAGCTACATGCTGCGTTTCGGCGCAGCGCCACCTACTGGTCCGGAGATACGAAAAATTTCTATTTTTGCTTATAACTTATCAAAGCAAGCAAGTCTGATAAATAATGTATCATTTACTTCAGCTGAGACACTTTAGATGCACACTGTTCATCATGATGGGTTTGGATTGCTTGAAATATGATTGAAATCACTTAAAAAAGGAAAATACAGTTAACCTGTGCAGCGCAAGTCTGTCATATAATTATAATGAGAACATCATAATTGTGTGCTTGGGTCATGGCTTTTAAATGGGTACTTCGCTGGAAAGATGAATGTGTATTTAAATTGGGTCATTTATGTAGTAGAAATGTGAAATTATTTTAGAAGTTGGTGCCTTCTAGACTGAGAAAAGCCAGAAAATGTATTTTTGGCTCATATGGATGAAAGACAACAATTCCCAGAATGCACTTGCTTCGCTGCCCTACGAGGCCACTCCCACCGGTTACATCACTTGCCCACCGCGGCACCACCCCACCGTCGGTTTGATTTTTATAGTAATAAAATAATTTAGTTCAGTTAGAGAACAGACACTACAATTAAAAACTGAACGTGTCAGTGTGAGCCGTTCGAGAGTCGCAGCACAAACGCAGCACGAGTCAGATTTCATTCATCACGAGAGCGTGGAGCTGACAGACCAGATGATCGCGGAAGATTTGGTTTCAAAACGAAATGTAAAAGTGCCTATTTAAGTGAGTTTGTCATTGTACCGTTTTGTTGCTGTGTTTTTCATTAAGAATAATAGGCTAATGAACCCACAATTCAAGCAACCCGCCCACGAATTGGCGCTAATTCAAAACCGAAACTAAAATGAGCACGGCCGCCCGGCATTCATTCACGGCCGCACAGTCATTCATGGTGTGTGTGCACTGGCGCGTTTTCAGTTCATGTCTATGGAAGCTTAACTTTCATAGGAATTCATTGAAAGAATTATCGGTTATCGATATCGGCCAATACTTGATCATATCAGTGCATCCCAAGAAATTTTAGAAACAGTATGATTTATATTTTTATTTTTTTTAATAAAAGTTAGTGGTCAATATTAGACATTTTTAGTTTTTTTGTAAATTAATATTTACTTTTTTAAACTTTGATTATTTGCAAATACATGCAGTATAACTAATGTATTATATTTTGTTATTTTGAAATATCATAGCATTGTGACTTAGTTATCGGTCAATATTAGACATTTTTAGTTTTTTGTAAATTAATATATAATTTTTTTGTATTTCGTTTATTATATCATTTATTTTAGATTATATATACAGTACCAGTCAAAAGTTTGTAAACATTAAACATTTTTTAAATGTTTTTGAATGAAGTCACCAAGGCTGCATTTATTTGATCAAAAATACAGTAAAAACACTAATATTTTGAAGTATTATTACCATTTAAAACAGCTGTTTATTATATGAATATATAGAATATATCCTGCGATCCTGTGAGAGACTCAATGTTCATTCAAAAACATTAAAGATAGTAATGTTTCCAAACGTTTGAACGGTACTTTATGTGCAAAAATATATTTGCATAATATGTTCTGGCTTAGCTAATTTGTCCTCAACAATAACTCTGAAAACATTTGTGCACATTTTTATTGTTCGTAAATTGGTTTCTTTGTTGCCTTAGGAAACGTGGTCACATTATGACATGATCATGCGGAATATGGTCGGTGTGAGATTACGCCGCCATCAGTCAGCTGTCATTGTCTTAATTCTTGACGTCCGTTCAGAGACAAAAGGTGCTTATGAAGACGCAGCTGCATTAAACTGATGAATTAATTATCAGCTTTGACGACTGAGAGTTGGAGTAATTAAACAGCTAAGCTCTTGCGGCCGATGAGAAACTTCAGACTGATCCCTGTAAACCCTTCTGAAATGTATTCGACTCCATGACGGGGGACCGCATGCTTGCATTGGCATTCGTAATTAGCTGATTAGAAAACGCGCTTTCCATTTGCTAGCAGAGAAGAAAGATTTACCAAGGAGAAATAATGTGTTCTGCCACATTGCATTTTCCACTAAGTCTTTTATTGACGGATAACGGTGTAAAAGAAATGAGAAGAACAACAAAAAAGTTTCATTAAAACTTCTGCGCCGTTAATCACCAAACAAATTTACAGCGTCCTCCTTTTGTATGAGGAACTTAAACGGACTGGCGTCCGCAGGTAAACAATCCTGACAGGCACAAAGAAAAGAGCCGGCGTTTTCAGCTGGAGCTCAACCACGTGAAAAAAAGCCTGAAAGCTTTCTCTTCATGAGCTGAGAAACTTTACCACAATAACTCTAATAGAGTGTTTAAACTTCATCCATTATGTATCTATCACTAACAAAGCCTTGCAACTAGCTTAGGGCATGCTAGCAGTGTAGTAAAACATGCTAAAACAAGCTAATTTATGTTAAAACATGTTAAATCATGTAATTCATGCTAGCAGCATGCTAATTAATATTAAAACATTTTAGCATGTGTTAAATCATGTTAGCAATGTGTTAAAACAGGCTAGCAATATGTTAAAATATGTTAGCAACATATGTAAAATCATGTTAGCAACAGTAAAATCATGCTAACAACATGTTAAAACATGCTAGCAACGTGTTAATTCATGGTAAAACGTTAGCAAAATCATCCTAAATCATGTTAGCAAACATGCTAATTAATGCTAACATGTTAAATCATGTAAAACACTTATTTAACAAAATGTTAATTCATGTTAAAAAATGCTAGCAACGTGCTAATTCATGCTACCAACATGTTAAAACAATAATTAATGCTAACAAAATGTTAATTCATTCTAACAACATGCTAGCAACATGCTAAAGAATGCTGGTAGCATGCTTATTCATGATAAAACTTGTTAGCAACTTGTTAATTAATGCTAACAACATGTGAAAACATGTTAAATCATGTTAAAACATACTAATTCATGTTAACAACCTGTTGATAAGAGTTTAAAAGAAATGAGAAGAACAACAAAAAACTTTCATTAAAACTTCTGCGCCGTTAATCACCAAACTAATTTACAGCGTCCTCCTTTTGTATGAGGAACTTAAAGGGGCCGGCGTCCGCAGGTAAACAACTCTGACAGGCACAAAGAAAAGAGCCGGCGTTAATCTGCCACAGCGTTTTCAGCTGGAGCTCAACCGCGTGAAAAGAAGCCTGGACGCTTTCTCTTCACGAGAGCCGCTTCGGCTGAATAATTACATGTCGTTGAGCTGACAAGCGGAAGAATTGAGACATTGTCAGGATGTGTTTTTGCTAATGATGTGAAATAAGAGTTGTGACACACTGAACGTCTGTCTGTCGCAGTGAACTTTCAGCTCAGCAGCCTATTTAAACGTCTTGAATACAGTTTGGCTGTTTTGTGTGCGTGTCGTTGAGACTCAGGGAAAGTGCTTTGATGAAGCAGCTGAAGATTTGGGTTTTCGTCCCGCCGCGGAGATGAAGGTCACAGCAGCGTCGCTCCAGGGTCGGGAAGATGAACATCCTCGGGATACAACAGATTAAAGTTGAGACGCCCAGCAGGGATAATAATTCTGCATAATTCTGACCAGTGTTATTTTAGATTCGTTTTTATTTTTATATTTTACATTTTAATTTCAAAGTTTTTATATTTTGTTATTTCATAATTAATTTTATTTCAAATAACAAAATTTTTGTTATGGTTTTAGTGGAGTTTTTTTTATATATTATGTGTGTGTGTGTGTGTATATACATATACACACCGATCAGGCATAACATTATGACCACTGACAGTTGAAGTGAATAACACTGATTATCTCTTCATTACGGCACCTGTTAGTGGGTGGGATATATTAGGCAGCAAGTGAACATTTTGTCCTCAGAGTTGATGTGTTAGAAGCAGGAAAAATGGGCAAGCGTAAGGATTTGAGCGAGTTTGACAAGGGCCAAATTGTGATGGCTAGACGACTGGGTCAGAGCATCTCCAAAACTGCAGCTCTTGTGGGGTGTTCCCGGTCTGCAGTGGTCAGGATCTATCAAAAGTGCTCCAAGGAAGGAACAGTGGAGAACCGGAGACAGGGTCATGGCCGGCCAAGGCTCATTGATGCACGTGGGGAGCGAAGGCTGGCCCGTGTGGTCCGATCAAACAGACGAGCTACTGGAGCCCAAATTGCTCAAGAAGTTAATGCTGGTTCTGATAGGAAGGTGTCAGAATACACAGTGCATCTCAGTTTGTTGCGTATGGGGCTGCATAGCCGCAGACCAGTCAGGGTGCCCATGCTGACCCCTGTCCACCGCCGAAAGCACCAACAGTGGCACGTGAGCATCAGAACTGGACCACGGAGCAATGGAAGAAGGTGGCCTGGTCTGATGAATCACGTTTTCTTTTACATCACGTGGATGGGCGGGTGTGTGTGCGTCGCTTACCTGGGGAACACATGGCACCAGGATGCACTATGGGAAGAAGGCAAGCCGGCGGAGGCAGTGTGATGCTTTGGGCAATGTTCTGCTGGGAAACTGCCATCCATGTGGGATGTTACTTTGACACATACCATCGTTGCGCCAGTTACGTTTAAAAAAAAAAAATTCTATATTTAAAAAATGTCTCTGTTTAGTTTTTAATACTTTTTATTTCAGTTTAGTTGTTTTAGTACAATAAGTTAAACAATGAAAATGAGAAATGTTGCCTTGACAACTAGCTGAAATAAAAAAAAAAGTTTGTTTTTATTTTATTTAACTTTTATGTCAAGTTATGTTTTGTTTTGTTTTACTGGATAATTCTGAAATTTTACTATTATTGAGATACTATTATAGTTTTTAGTAATATTATGATTGTTTAATTTTTAATTTATTTTATAATAAAATTTTTAGTATCTAAAAAAAAATATCTATATAGGTTTTAATAATTTTTATTTCAGTTTTAGTTATTTTAGTATATTAAGTTAAACTAAATGAAAATGAGTAATGTTGCCTTGGGAACTAGCTGAAATAAAATGCGTTTAAGATTTTTATTTCAAGTAACAAAAATGTGTTCTATTTATGGTTTTAGTTTGAGTTACACTATAATAACCGTGACTCTGATTTCTTCATCTAAAAGCGAGTAGAGTGTCTGTGGTTCTGTCTGGCTGATTATTTATTAGTCTTTATTGGGTCATTTTAGACGTAATTACTCGAGAGGTTTGTGGTTACAGAGGATAATGATTCTTCAGAGAGATGTAAGACAACGTTTGAGACAAACCCATTTGCTTTGACGTCTCAGCGGCCACTCAAAATTGGCCAAATGTGAACTGAACAAATGGCGGAGAGGAGAAGCAGCAGTTCATTTATTTCTAATGATTGTCTTTTAAACTGCTTTTTAATCTCTGCCGGACACGTAATAATTGCGGGAAGTGCTGGAATTGCTGTGCTAAATTGGATCAAAAGCGTTGGTGTAATTGCACTGATCTCCAGAGCTCTGCTAATTCTCCCGTTTGAAATGAAACTTGGAATCGCATTGTTCTGCCGTTCTCAAAGGTTTCTCTAATGGATTCATTATTGAAAATTAGCTGTTCTTTTGCTGCAGATTCGCATGTTGATAATGTGATAATCCGCTTTGTTTGGAGGGATTTTCTTGAGCTGTAACAAAACACCTTTGTCTTCTCTCTGCAGAAAGAGCGCACATGCTAGGTGCTTGCACGCCGTCTCTTCATATGGCGTTTCATAAAGCATGCAAATGTAAATATGCGAGTAATATTTTTTCAGCTGGGTGTTTGAGAGCAGTTTTGAAATCCCAGGTAAGATTTTAAAGGGATTTTTTTGCTCGAATTCACCCTCATGTTGTTGCAAACCTGCTTGACTTTTCTTTTTTCTGTCGTCAAGCTCCAAAAAGAACATCGAAAACTAAACCACGTTAAAGTTTCACGTCTCCTGAAGTCATATATTTTACTTGAGAAACACATTGACATTTCAGTTTTCCCTTCTGCCGCTGCTCTCGAATCAAAAATGGTGTCATTGACCTCAGTGACATTTGGTTGCACACAAGAGCCAGTGTTTAATGTTAATGGGGCCATTTTCTAATCCATTTCAGCTTTGGCAGGGAGTAATATCACTGATAAAGATTTAAAATTTCAGTCTGTTCCTCACACAAAGCGCATGTATGACATCCAGAGGTTTGGAATATTTTATGGGGAAAAAAAATATTGTAACTTATGTTAGATGCGATTAATCGTGGTTAATTGATTTGACAGTGCTGATATATGTATATAAATAAATTCTGTAAAATTAATAAATATATACATTTGGAAAAATATGTAAATTGTGTATGATTAATAAAAACACATATGTCTTAATTATACAAATTTTTATAAATTATTAAATTTATAAAAGTATTTTAAAAAATCACATTTAATTAAATATATATAATTTATTAATTATATTTCAAAATACATTTTTCAAAATTATTTTAAATGTATTCATATTCATTAATGAATTTATTATATTGTGTATAATTAACACATTTATTAATTATATACATTTTTATAAATTATTAAATTTATAAGTATTTTCTATTATTATTAATATTATTAATTTACATTTTTAAATAAAATATATAAATCATTACATTGTGTAATAATAAAAACACATATATTTATTATTTATACATTTTTATAAATTATGAAATTGATAAAAGGATTATCAATTATATATATATATATATTTCATTTATTAATTGTTTTTAATGCATATTTTTAAATTAATTAATTATTTATTATACATGTATTTTTTTTTGTAAATGGATACTCTTGTTTGGTGCCTTATTACAAATCATAGAAAATCTTTTTACAGTGTATTCATTTTTAATTATAATAATTCTGACGTCTTTCATATTACATATTACATTATATTACAAACTAAAAATGGTCAAATTACACTTTTCCCCATTCTTTGTATTTTCGTTTATCTCTCTGTTAGCAACAGCTAACGGACTCCATTGCTCATTTGTGTTTGTCCCACGTAGAGTAGAGTACCGCCCCCTACTGGCCGTCCTAACCGCCAGTGGCCTTCCTCCCTGTTGCCAGGACGACCTGGAGTGATGTAGTTGGGTAGCCGAGTCTTCTTTCCTGTGTGTAATGATGACAAAAGCTTTCCCGAGGCAGAGCTGTGAGATAACGCACTTATCTCAGACCTCTCTGCTCTTCCCCGCTCCCTGTGGCTGTATTCCTCGCCCCAGACAGTTTATTCCACCGCTAATAACGTTCACTTCTTTCTCCCCCTTCACTCCTGGTGGCTGCGAGTCGCCTTGAAGACCCGCGACGTCCCAGTGCTGACCGAGCGCTTCCTCTCGCCTTCCCTTCCTTCCCTCTTCCTCTCTTGATTAATGCGTCTCCTTCATTTACCCGTGGCATTAGGATGCATGTGTTGGTTAAGAGATGATGTTTAACTCATTTGTATGCGGCGGCGGTGAAGGCCAAGGCCAAATTAAATAGTTTTATCAAGGCCGTCTGATTATATGATTTGTGAGTGTTTGCACGATGGTGTTTAAATATTGATTTTTACCCTGATGAAGAACAACTCTTATGAACGTGTAATTTTAGAAAATGTTTTTGGTACAGTATAACCCTCTCATAAACTTGTGTTTTGAAGTGTGTTGCTGCATTAAGTGAAGTTAATCTGAGAATAATCTGCCATAATAAACCATAAATATAAGTCAGATGTGATTTTATTATTCCCTGCCACATGCGTTAACATACTCAACTCATATTTTCTCTTGTAATTCTTTGTTGATTTGCTTTTTTTTTGCATTCTGTTTGTTTGCTTTTTCTTGTTAATTTTTCATTCATGTTTTTTTTGTTGCCCGTGTTTGTTTTCTTTTTCTTTTTGTTTCACTAGTTTTATCTTTCGCTTTTGCTCGCTCTCCTTTTGTTTGTTGGTGTGTTCTTTGTTCGCTAGTTTTATCTTTCACTTTTGTTCGCTCTCCTTTTGTTTTTGTTCTTTTTGTTCGCTAGTTTTATCTTTAGCTTTTGTTCGCTCTCCTTTTGTTTTTGTTCTTTTTGTTTGCTAGTTTTATCTTTCGCTTTTGCTCGCTCTCCTTTTGTTTGTTTGTTCTTTTTGTTCGCTAGTTTTATCTTTCGCTTTTGTTCGCTCTCCTTTTGTTGGTGTGTTCTTTGTTCGCTAGTTTTATCTTTCGCTTTTGTTCGCTCCTTTTGTTTGTTTGTTCTTTTTGTTCGCTAGTTTTATCTTTCGCTTTTGTTCGCTCTCCTTTTGTTTTTGTTCTTTTTGTTCGCTAGTTTTATCTTTAGCTTTTGTTCGCTCTCCTTTTGTTTTTGTTCTTTTTGTTTGCTAGTTTTATCTTTCGCTTTTGCTCGCTCTCCTTTTGTTTGTTTGTTCTTTTTGTTCGCTAGTTTTATCTTTCGCTTTTGTTCGCTCTCCTTTTGTTGGTGTGTTCTTTGTTCGCTAGTTTTATCTTTCGCTTTTGTTCGCTCCTTTTGTTTGTTTGTTCTTTTTGTTCGCTAGTTTTATCTTTCGCTTTTGCTCGCTCTCCTTTTGTTGGTGTGTTCTTTGTTCGCTAGTTTTATCTTTCGCTTTTGTTCGCTCCTTTTGTTTGTTTGTTCTTTTTGTTCGCTAGTTTTATCTTTCGCTTTTGTTCGCTCTCCTTTTGTTTGTTTGTTCTTTTTGTTCGCTAGTTTTATCTTTAGCTTTTGTTCGCTCTCCTTTTGTTTTTGTTCTTTTTGTTTGCTAGTTTTATCTTTCGCTTTTGCTCGCTCTCCTTTTGTTTGTTTGTTCTTTTTGTTCGCTAGTTTTATCTTTAGCTTTTGTTCGCTCTCCTTTTGTTTGTTGGTGTGTTCTTTGTTCGCTAGTTTTATCTTTCACTTTTGTTCGCTCTCCTTTTGTTTGTTTGTTCTTTTTGTTCGCTAGTTTTATCTTTCGCTTTTGTTCGCTCTCCTTTTGTTTTTGTTCTTTTTGTTCGCTAGTTTTATCTTTAGCTTTTGTTCGCTCTCCTTTTGTTTGTTTGTTCTTTTTGTTCGCTAGTTTTATCTTTCGCTTTTGTTCGCTCTCCTTTTGTTTGTTCTTTTTGTTCGCTAGTTTTATCTTTAGCTTTTGTTCGCTCTCCTTTTGTTTTTGTTCTTTTTGTTTGCTAGTTTTATCTTTCGCTTTTGCTCGCTCTCCTTTTGTTTGTTTGTTCTTTTTGTTCGCTAGTTTTATCTTTAGCTTTTGTTCGCTCTCCTTTTGTTTGTTGGTGTGTTCTTTGTTCGCTAGTTTTATCTTTCACTTTTGTTCGCTCTCCTTTTGTTTGTTTGTTCTTTTTGTTCGCTAGTTTTATCTTTCGCTTTTGTTCGCTCTCCTTTTGTCTGTTTGTTCTTTTTGTTTGCTAGTTTTATCTTTCGCTTTTGTTCGCTCCTTTTGTTTGTTTGTTCTTTTTGTTAGCTAGTTTTATCTTTCGCTTTTGTTTTCGCTCTCCTTTTGTTTGTTTGTTCTTTTTGTTTGCTAGTTTTATCTTTAGCTTTTGCTCGCTCTCCTTTTGTTTGTTTGTTCTTTTTGTTCGCTAGTTTTATCTTTCGCTTTTGCTCGCTCTCCTTTTGTTTGTTTGTTCTTTTTGTTCGCTAGTTTTATCTTTCGCTTTTGTTCGCTCTCCTTTTGTTTGTTTGTTCTTTTTGTTCGCTAGTTTTATCTTTAGCTTTTGTTCGCTCTCCTTTTGTTTTTGTTCTTTTTGTTTGCTAGTTTTATCTTTCGCTTTTGCTCGCTCTCCTTTTGTTTGTTTGTTCTTTTTGTTCGCTAGTTTTATCTTTAGCTTTTGTTCGCTCTCCTTTTGTTTGTTGGTGTGTTCTTTGTTCGCTAGTTTTATCTTTCACTTTTGTTCGCTCTCCTTTTGTTTGTTTGTTCTTTTTGTTCGCTAGTTTTATCTTTCGCTTTTGTTCGCTCTCCTTTTGTTTTTGTTCTTTTTGTTCGCTAGTTTTATCTTTAGCTTTTGTTCGCTCTCCTTTTGTTTGTTTGTTCTTTTTGTTCGCTAGTTTTATCTTTCGCTTTTGTTCGCTCTCCTTTTGTTTGTTTGTTCTTTTTGTTCGCTAGTTTTATCTTTAGCTTTTGTTCGCTCTCCTTTTGTTTTTGTTCTTTTTGTTTGCTAGTTTTATCTTTCGCTTTTGCTCGCTCTCCTTTTGTTTGTTTGTTCTTTTTGTTCGCTAGTTTTATCTTTAGCTTTTGTTCGCTCTCCTTTTGTTTGTTGGTGTGTTCTTTGTTCGCTAGTTTTATCTTTCACTTTTGTTCGCTCTCCTTTTGTTTGTTTGTTCTTTTTGTTCGCTAGTTTTATCTTTCGCTTTTGTTCGCTCTCCTTTTGTCTGTTTGTTCTTTTTGTTTGCTAGTTTTATCTTTCGCTTTTGTTCGCTCCTTTTGTTTGTTTGTTCTTTTTGTTAGCTAGTTTTATCTTTCGCTTTTGTTTTCGCTCTCCTTTTGTTTGTTTGTTCTTTTTGTTCGCTAGTTTTATCTTTAGCTTTTGTTCGCTCTCCTTTTGTTTGTTGGTGTGTTCTTTGTTCGCTAGTTTTATCTTTCGCTTTTGTTTGCTCTCCTTTTGTTTGTTTGTTCTTTTTGTTTGCTAGTTTTATCTTTCGCTTTTGTTTTCGCTCTCCTTTTGTTTGTTTGTTCTTTTTGTTCGCTAGTTTTATCTTTCGCTTTTGTTCGCTCTCCGTTTGTTCTTTTTGTTCGCTAGTTTTATCTTTAGCTTTTGCTCGCTCTCCTTTTGTTGGTGTGTTCTTTGTTCGCTAGTTTTATCTTTCGCTTTTGTTCGCTCTCCTTTTGTTTGTTTGTTCTTTTTGTTCGCTAGTTTTATCTTTCGCTTTTGTTCGCTCTCCTTTTGTTTGTTCTTTTTGTTCGCTAGTTTTATCTTTCGCTTTTGTTCGCTCTCCTTTTGTTTGTTTGTTCTTTTTGTTTGCTAGTTTTATCTTTCGCTTTTGTTCGCTCCTTTTGTTTGTTTGTTCTTTTTGTTAGCTAGTTTTATCTTTCGCTTTTGTTTTCGCTCTCCTTTTGTTTGTTCTTTTTGTTCGCTAGTTTTATCTTTCACTTTTGTTCGCTCTCCTTTTGTTTTTGTTCGCTAGTTTTATCTTTAGCTTTTGCTCGCTCTCCTTTTGTTTGTTGGTGTGTTCTTTGTTCGCTAGTTTTATCTTTCACTTTTGTTCGCTCTCCTTTTGTTTGTTTGTTCTTTTTGTTCGCTAGTTTTATCTTTAGCTTTTGCTCGCTCTCCTTTTGTTTGTTGGTGTGTTCTTTGTTCGCTAGTTTTATCTTTCACTTTTGTTCGCTCTCCTTTTGTTTTTGTTCTTTTTGTTCGCTAGTTTTATCTTTCGCTTTTGTTCGCTCCTTTTGTTTGTTTGTTCTTTTTGTTAGCTAGTTTTATCTTTCGCTTTTGTTTTCGCTCTCCTTTTGTTTGTTTGTTCTTTTTGTTCGCTAGTTTTATCTTTCACTTTTGTTCGCTCTCCTTTTGTTTTTGTTCTTTTTGTTCGCTAGTTTTATCTTTAGCTTTTGTTCGCTCTCCTTTTGTTTGTTGGTGTGTTCTTTGTTCGCTAGTTTTATCTTTCACTTTTGTTCGCTCTCCTTTTGTTTGTTTGTTCTTTTTGCTCGCTCTCCTTTTGTTTGTTGGTGTGTTCTTTGTTCGCTAGTTCTATCTTTCACTTTTGTTCGCTCTCCTTTTGTTTTTGTTCTTTTTGTTCGCTAGTTTTATCTTTTGCTTTTGTTCGCTCTCCTTTTGTTTGTTTGTTCTTTTTGTTCGCTAGTTTTATCTTTCGCTTTTGTTCGCTCTCCTTTTGTTTGTTTGTTCTTTTTGTTCGCTAGTTTTATCTTTAGCTTTTGTTCGCTCTCCTTTTGTTTGTTTGTTCTTTTTGTTCGCTAGTTTTATCTTTCACTTTTGTTCGCTCTCCTTGTTTTTGTTGTTTTTGTTCTCCAGTTTTATCTTTCGCTTTTTGTTCGCTCTTTGTTTTTGTTCTTTTTGTTCGCTAGTTTTATCTTTGGCTTTTGTTCACTCTCCTTTTGTTTGTTTGTTCTTTTTGTTAGCTAGCTCTGCTTTTGTTTGTTTGTTTGTTGCTTTTTGTTCAGTTCACACTTTTATTCACTCACTTTCATTTTTATCCATAGAAAGAATTAACCAAAAAAAAAAAAAAAATACATAATACATTATTCACTGTCACATGTATTAACAAACTCGGCTGAAACTTTCACATTTTCACTTGTAATTATTTGCTGATTGGCTTTTTTGCTTTGTAACTCTTTTTCTTCCTTTTTTCTCCTTTTTGGTTGCTGGTTTTTCTGTAGTTATTTCATTCTTGTTTTTTGGGCTGTCTGTGTTTGCTGTTTTGTTATTCATTATTTTGTTTGCTAGTTTTATCTTTCACTTTTGTTCGATCTCTTTATTTGTTTGTTTGTTGCTTTTTGTTTATTTCACACGCTTTCATCCATTGTGTTTTGCAGTGAAGGAACTAACAAACAAAAAAGAAAAAAAAGAACATGTTATATTATTCACTGCCGCATGCATTAACAAACAACTCAAATTTCTTTTTCTTTAGTTATTTCATTCTTGTTTTTTTGGTTTGGCCAATTCATTATTTTGTTTGCTAGTTTTCTTTTGCTTTTGTTCGCCCTTTGTTTGTTCGTTGCTTTTTGTTTATTTCACGCTTTCGTTTATGTCCATTGTTTTTTGCAGTGAAGGAAATAACAAACACAAAAATAAAAAAAAAGGGACATGAATAGTTTACATTTGGGTTTCGTTTGTTTCTTAATTTTACCTTTAACATTTACTTATATAATGCACTGTGAACTAATCATTAATGTTCTTTCTTTTTAATTAAATTTATTTATTTTATTATTATTATTATTATTAATGTAATTATTCTTTATACTGTATCATCACCTGTAACACTGTTTTGGTCCGGTTTGTGTTAATATAATTCATAATTTTCTCTGAATAAATCAGGTTTGAAATGAGTAAAAGATGACAGAATTATCATCTTTGAGTGAATGATCCCTTTAACATGTTGACGTTTCTTTCTTTAAAAGTGCCCGATGGACTCATTTTTACTGTAATTTTAGCTTGTTCCTTCTTTGGCCGGAAACAAGCCATCAGATCAGATGTACGGTTGCGTCTGATGTCTTGTTGCGTGTCACTTCGCTCAGCTCTAATGCTTCTTCATTAGTGTTTTTATAGGCGACAGCAGCGTGCAAAGACTTTCATGCACTTCACTCCACGTTCATTAAAGCTTTTAGTGCTGCCTTGCAGTTTCCATTTGCAGCAGTTTTCCAAGGCAGTCACAGACTCGCTCGCCAATTTCTGTGCAATTTCTCCTTTTATGTCTAAGTAAATTACAACTTTTGACTGTAATTTTTTAAAATTGCATCAATTGCATTTTTTTTAAAAAGCAGTGAGACAAAAATGAGACATGTTTGTATATTTTTATTAGGGATGCACAATATACCGGCCACCATATGTTCATTTTTAATGTTATCGGCCCAATAAATAATGTATTATTTCCTTCAGACACTTCAGATGCGGCCTGTTCAACATGATGGCTTTAAATTGCTTGAAATATGATTGAAATCACTTCATAAAGGAAAATACAGTTCAGTGCAACATAAGCAGCGCAAGTCTGTCATATAGACTGCATAAAATCATAATGAGAACACTACTGTAAAAAGACGTTGTGAATTCTTTGTATGCCCGTGTTTCAGTGCGTTGTTATGGGAAGAGCGCATCCAAATCAGGAGTTACACATTCTGACTAGCATGTAGTTCAATTCACTTGTGCAGTTGCATCATTTTGTGCATATTTAAGTTGTAATATTATGTTTATGTTGTATAAATACACCGATCAGGCATAACAGTGAATAACACTGATTATCTCTTCATCACGGCACCTGTTAGTGGGTGGGATATATTAGGCAGCAAGTGAACATTTTGTCCTCAAAGAGTCTGACAAGGGTCAACTGGGTCAGATGACTGGGTCAGGGCATCTCCAAAACTGCAGCTCTTGTGGGGTGTTTCCGGTCTGCAGTGGTCAGTATCTATCAAAATCGCTCCAATCAAACAGACGAGCTACTGGAGCTCAAATTGCTCAAGAAGTTAATGCTGGTTCTGATAGAAAGGTGTCAGAATACACAGTGCATCGTAGTTTGTTGAGTATAGGGAATGGTTCAGGAATGGTTTGAGGAGCACAACAATGAGTTTGAGGTGTTGACTTGGCCTCCAAATTCCCCAGATCTCAATCCAATCGAGCATCTGTGGGATGTGCTGAACAAACATGTCCGATCCATGGAGACCCTACCTCGCAACTTACAGGACTTAAAGGATCTGCTGCTAACATCTTGGTGCCAGATACCACAGCGGTATCGGCCAATATATGTTCCTTTTTAATGTTATCGTTATCGGCCTGATAAGAAAATTAGACTGATTAATAATGTATTATTTCCTTCAGCTGAGACACTTCAGATGCACACTGTTCATCATGATGGCTTTGGATTGCTTGAAATATGATTGAAATCACTTCATAAAGGAAAATACAGTTAACCTGTGCAGCGCAAGTCTGTCATATAATTATAATGAGAACATCATAATTGTGTGCTTGGGTCATGGCTTTTAATGGTGAGTTGTTTTTGTAATCAAGCTCTCAAAAATTATATAAAAATTTGGATTTATTTAGATTTATCGGCCAATATATATAACAAAAAATAGATGAAGGAAGTTGGCCATAGGAGTGTAAAAATGAATTTTAAAAGTTGCTCAGATTCAGATAGGCTGTACTGTATGTTTGATTTATGTTGAAGTGTTTGGGTCATGGCTTTTAATGGTGAGAGTTTTGTTTTTGTAATCAGGCCTTTAAAAAATTATATAAAAATTTGGATTTATAGTTACCGGCCAATATATCGGTTATCGGCTTTAAAATATAAAGAATTATCGGTATCGGCCAAAATGTTTCACATCGGTGCTTTCATAATTTTTTGTGCAACAAAATCGCTCCCATTAAAATGAATGAAGCCGTCTACTCTAAAAGCACCTATACTGAATAACATGTCTTCTGTTGTGTAGCACTACTATACACATTACCATTCATTATGATTCTTATTTTAAAAGAAATTAGTACTTTTATTTAGCCAGGATGCATTAAATTGATCAAAAGTGACAGGAAAGACATTTATAATGTTTCAAAAGATTTATATTACTAATAAATGCTGTTTGAACTTTACATTCATCCAAAAAAAGAAAAACAACAAAAATATGATCAGCAGAACTGTTTTCAACACTGATAATAATCATAAATGTTTCTTGAGCATCAAATCCTCATATCAGAATGATTTCTGAAGGATCATGTGATACTGAAGACTGGAGTAATGATGCTGAAATGATCATAGGAATGCATTACATTTTACAGTATATTCACATAGATATTGTAATAATATTTCACAGTTTTATTGTTTTTTGATCAAATAAATGCAGCTTTGGTGAGCAGAAGAGACTTATTTTAAAGCCACAAGCCTTATGAAAGCGACTCAAAGCCAGCGCGTCTGACTCTTATATATCCAGGTTTGTTCTGCAGTTTCTTGAGTCAACTTTGCTGTGGCTTCTTCTGATCATGAGCTGGAATCGCTCTGACAGCTACAAGAGAAAGTTTGAAACGTACTTTTTCAAACTGCAGGAGAACTTGTGTGAACCGAGGACGTTGAGTTTCATGTTCTCGGTCTAGAAAAGCACACTGGACGTCACCTCCCACTCATTGCTCGGTGTTTTCACTTGATTTAGCGTGAAGTGTGTTATATAAGGACACTAAAGCCTTGTTTTCTTCTCCCAGAGCACGTGTGTTCCATCATCGCCTCCATGCTGAGGAACCTCAAAGGCCAGCAGAGAAGTCGTCTCCTCAGCAAGTTCACAGAGAACGACTGCGAGAAGGTAAAAATAAGACAGCTGACGCTACGGCTTTATTATCTTCTGCTTCTAAAAATGGCAGAGTGACGACAAAAGAGCGCTCGAGGCAGACGGCTTTAATGCGACCATAAAGAGAATACACAACGTGCTGTGGTGCTTTGAACGTCTTGGCTGTACCATTAGTTAACTACATTAGTTGGCATTAACTAAAAATGAACAATACTTCTACAGCATTTTGCTCATTTCTACATTTACTAATACATTTCAAGATCAATGTATTAGTTAATGCACTGTGAACTAATATGAACATTTATATAATATATTTGCCGATAATATATTTGTTATTATAAAAAATGAATTATAATTTACAAAATTGAAGATGATGGTCTTTCACAAAAACATGTGAAAGAAATGGATTTTACTCAAATTTTAAATAATTGCAAATAAATTTTAAATAAATAAAGAGTTTAAACACTTTTTTATTTCGTTTCTTCATTATTTATTAATACTTTTGTTTGATCTTTTTGCTTTTTGTTGGTTGGCTTTCGCGTTCGCTCTTGTTGGTTGTTTTTTGTTCATTTTCTTTTTTTTCTTTTGTTCATTATTTTCTATTCCTTATTTTATTAGTTATTTCAGTCTATTGTTTGTTTCCTTGTTTGTTCACCGAATGTTTTCTTTCATTTGGTGTTCTTTATTTCCTGCTGTTTTTGTTTTGTTTGCTCTTGTTGGTCAATTTTTCCTTTTTGTCCTTTTGTTCATTCTTTTGCTTTTTTTCCCATTATTGTTATATTAATTTTTTTAATCTATTGGTTATATATATATTTTTGGTTTGTTAGTTTGTTCACCCATTTTCGTTTATTTTTGTTTGCTCTTTCATTTGGTGTTCTTTATTTCTTGCCGTTTTGTTCATTCTTTCTTTTTCCTGTGTCCTTTTGTTCACTCCTGTTGGTTGGTTTTTCTCATACTTTCTCTTCTTTTTATCGTTCATTTGGTTTTTTTTATTTGTTGGTTCTGTTCAGCATTTGTTCTTTCATTTGTTGTTCTTTATTTCCTTCTGTTTTGTTTTGTTGTCATGCTGTTTTGTTTGCTGGTTTTTATTTAATTTTCGTTTAGTTTTTGTCTTTCTTTGTCTGTCATTTATTTATATTTTGTTCACCGAATTTCATTTATTCTTTTGTTTGCCCTTTCATTTGGTGTTCTTTATTTCCTGCAATTTTTGTCTTGTTTGCTGATTTCTGTTCATTCGTCCTTTTCCTCTTTGTCCATTTGTTCGTTCATTTTGTTTTTTATTTATCGTTTTATTTATTCTTTCAGTCTGTCAGTGTGCTCACCCATTTTACTTTTATTATTTTGTTGCCGTTCTGTTTTGTTTGCTCTTGTTGGTTGTTTTTTGTTCATTCTGTCTCTTTTGTTTGTCTGTTTTTTTTTTTTTATTCATTCTTTCAGCCTATTTTTTACTTATTTTTTGGGGGGGGGGTTGTTCGCCATTTTCCGTTTATTCTTTTTTTAGGTTTTTCATTTGTTTTTATTTCCTGGTGTTTTGCTTTGCTGGTTTGTTCACTCGTTTTTGTTTATTCTGTTTGTTTTTTCATTTTTCTTTTTTCCTTGTGTTTTGCTGGTTTGATTTTTGTTCACTTTTGTTGGTTGGTTTTGCTCATACTTTATCTTCTTTTTATTCTTCATTTGTTTTTTAATTTGTTTGTTCTGTTCAGCATTTTTTTATTCTTTCATTCGCTTTTCTTTTATTTCCTTGTGTTTTGTTTGCTGGTTTTTGTTTCACTTTGGCTTTCGTTTAGCTTGTTTAGTCTTTCTTTATTAATTCTTTCAGTCTATCATTTATACAAAAAATTGGTTTGTTCACCTTTTTTCATTTATTCTTTTGTTTGTTTTTCCATTCGTTGGTCTTTATTTCCTTCAATTTTGTTTTATGTTGTTTTGTCCTCTCTTGTTAGTTGTTTTTTTTCTCTTCAGTTTGGCTCTTTCATTTCGCTTGTTTTGTCTCTCTCTCTCTCTCTCTCTGTCTGATTGTTGCGGTCAGTTGTGCATCAGTGTAATGCTTCATGTGTGCGCTGTTTGCACTCTCTCCACTGTGTTCATGCGGTTCTCTCCGTCTTGTGTTATACGTCTCCTTTAGTCTCTGTCGGGGGTCTCCATACATCACCTGGACGGACATGTGTGCTGTTATCGCTCAGCGGTCGCTACTCTTAAAATAACCCTCACAGTCCTGCCGGGCCCTGTTTCATCACTCTGACAGGAGCAGTGCATTATTGGTAGTTTCAACAGCTAAAAGATTTTGGCCATATGGGCATCATGCCTCAGTTCTGTTTGTCTTCAGATTGTCACGGGAATCGCTAGAAAAAGGATGACGAATGTCTCTTTTTGTTTTTTAAATAACACAACCGCCATTCGTGTTGTGTGGGATTTCGCCGCCGCCGCAGTTAAATATGAATATCATTTACATAACTTTGAGTCCTAAAGCACATCTCTTTTTGCCGTTGGTGTGGCGTTTCGGTGCATTTGTAACTTATGCTCACCCTCGCTCTCTTTCTGCAGGTTGACAGACTCATGGAGCTGCATTTTAAGTACCTGGAAGCCGTTCAGCTCGCAGACAAGAGGATCGAAGGAGAGAAGCACGTAAGATTCACGCACACACATTCACGCTTGATTGGCAGTATCTCCTCTGTGAGGGCAGATCTGTGTGTGAAGATAAGAGCAGACCTACCAGACTCAAACGTCGGCAGGTCGGACGCTCGATACGCTTCTCTGTTGGGCCGCTCGCCTTTAAAGCCGAATGCTGTTAAACTTTTACACCAAGCGGTGATTGTGCACACATTCCCATCAGCCCTTGCAGGACCTAGAGTCTGTGTAATCGCAACTCACCAAACACCCAAACAAAAGCAGCCTCATCATTGGGTTGGTCTTGCTCCATTTAAAATGTTACATCGGAAGGAGCTTGTGTTGGCAAATGCTGATCCAAATACTTTAAACTTGTTCTCAGAACTCAAGACCGTGATTTTTGTTTGTGGTGACAGTCAGTTATGTCATAATTTGGCTCTCAAGTGGAAATGCAAGGGCCGACATCATTTTGTGGATCCTGGACAACTGTAACATTACCTTACGCTGCATTCACACGGGGCGTCGGCGTGTGACGGAGGGCGTGTCTGAATCTTGGTGCTGACGCGACTGTCATAGTGAGAACAGCCAATCACATTACTTTTCTGGTGTTGCATAGATGCAATTGGCTAGCATCTGTGCTAGGGTATTTGCATAGGCGATCTGATTGGCTGACGCCTGCGTTGGCGCTGTATTTTTTTTAGGCCAAAGTTTATGCAAAACGCTGAAACAAACCATGCTTAATCTTTTAGATTTTGAGTGGTTGTATTCTAAAAATGATGATGTAACAATTATAGTGTGATGTTTATTGCAAACATTTTCATAATTCAAAATATGATACTATTACATATAATTACAAAAAATCTACTACTATTATTATTATTATTATTATTAATATTATTAAATAATACATTATTATTAGGGGCCAAGCACTGAAGTTATCTGTTGGCGTTCTTATTCTTTTTCTTCCGTTTCTTTTTCCGCTCTCGAGTCTATGGCAGCCCATAGAACCGCTTGTGGGAAAGTTATAATTTGGCACACAGATAGAGGACAGTCTGAAATGTCACCACAGCAAATTTGGAGTCTCTAACTCAATCCCTCTAGCGCCACCAACTGTTCAAAGTTGCAATCACGTGTATGCTAATAACATTTGAACCATAAGGGCTAGAAACAAAATGTATTCCTTGGCTCAAGACCATCCATATTTCCTTTAAGATTCTTTTTTTCTGACATTTTGAATTGTCCAAAAAAACGAATTTTTCGAACTCCTAGACCGTTGATCCGATTTTCACCAAAATTTAATCGTATCATCTTCAGACTATGCCGACAAAAAGCTACGGAATTCAAGTTGATTTGTCAAACTCTTCTTGAATAACGCACAAACTAAAAATCGATTATTTAAATGACGTTATTTTGAGAATGAGAAAGATATATATATATATATATTTTTTTAACTGCATTTCAAGTTTTTGTCACCATTTCTGAACAAGCTTACGATTAGGCAATATACACAACAAGCTTACGTTATATCTTAAGGTTTTCTTTCAGTTCAAAACAAAAAACAAAAGCATCATAATCTCCAGAAGCGGGGAAAACGACGCCAATAAAGCAGAGCGCGCCAGTTATCGTGCAGAACGTACATACACACTCGAGTCATTATATGGTTGTTTATATTGTTTCACATGTTCATGTGGATGATATTATTCTCGGGTGAGAAAACGCGCTCCGCTGACAGACGTTGCAGAGACACAAAGATAACGGTGTTAAGTGAAGTTTCTAACAGCACCTTTGTGTTTTCTGTTCATAAACCTGTCTCCCTCGACGAAACTTAAAGGAAGCATTTGTCTCTTGATCATTTTGCTATCATGTGCGTTATCTTGCTCTCACTCGGGGTACAGATGCGCTCACGTGCACTCGTAAATGCAGTGATGGACAGCTGTCTTTCCTCATTCGCCTGGTGTTTGGATTTCTTGTGATTTCTCATTGGGGTTGTGATATGATAATTCAGTTTAATTAATTCATTTTATCAAAAGTAACTCCATTTTAAAAGATCATTTTCAATTTTCAAAGTAATTCAACTATTCGTGTACACCCCTAATAATTAGATGAAGAGCACGCTAAAATGAACGTGAGGCTATATCTCCACAGCGCTTTAGCGTATTCACACCAAACTTGCTGTGTGTTATGACAATCATGACCTGAAGGTTACAGCACAGTTTGTTTTGCTTGTAACTTCTAAACGGTTTTCCCAATAATCGTAAAACTGGTCTCGTCTGATTCGGTGCAGCATGCCGAGTTGAACGATACCCAGTTTTCCCATATCGGCCATTTTGGGCGTCGGCCATTTTGAATTATGTTGTATAATGCAATTTTTTTCAAACGCATTGGTGTATCATTACGAAACTCGATATGTGTCATTCGCACCATGCCCTGACAGTACTCAAAAAGATTTGAGACAGCGGCACCTTGTGGTCAAACGTTATAATGATATTTCCAAAGATGCTAATAACTTTTGCTTAAATTAGCCTATTGTAATGAAACTTGGATTCCTTGGCTCATGCCGAGAACATAGATACCAGTTTTGCCATAGTCAGCTGAACTTCCTGTCTGCCATTTTGTCTACTTCCTTTGGTCCGATTTTCACCAAAATTTAATCGTATCATCTTCAGACCATGCCGGCAAAAAAGTTATGAATTTCGTGTGGATAGACGAAAATGTTTTCATGACTAAGGCTGTATCTCTGCAATGTTTTGACATGTTGACACCAAACTGTGACCACACCACATCAGTTTGATCACAGCGTCACCTATTGGTCAAATGTGATAAACCATTAAATCAAATTACTAATGATTGATTTTTCTGCCATTTTGCCTAAAATGATCTTAATATGTCTGTAATTGCTAATTGTTGCAGTTGGTCTGATGCTCCCAACCATGATGGCATGACTTATCGTGTGTTTGTGCTTGGCCCCGATTATTGCTGCTTGCAGCTATATTTGTTATTATTATTAAGTGGAAGAAAATCTAATAATATTAAAGTTTTTTTTAAGTTGTGCAAATTTAATTGGCATACAGGTGTGTGTTTAAAGGCTTTTTACAGTAATTCTCCTTTATGTAAGTTGTGGGGTTTCAGCCAGCGTGAATTAACGTGGAGATGATTAAAGGCAGATGTTAATTGATGATAATTGGCAGGTTGGGGTGATTATTCCACAGTGTGTAACTGGAGTGTGTGTTGTGTTAGTAGGTTAGCCTGTGCTGCATGTGCGCATGCAAGTGATTGATATATTGTGTGTGTGTGTGTGTTTGTGCGTGCTGGAGGATATTGGCGTGTGTATGTTGATGTGAGCTGGGCACTGATGAGGAATCCTGCGGCTCGTGTCTCATCCATCCTAATGTGTGTTTAAGACAGGCGTTCTGTTTTCAGGGATGCTTCAGGTTGGGCTTTCTAAACATATTTGAGAGAGAAATTAACATTTTAACCAACTAGTCGTCGTTTCAGAGCAAATTAAGCCTGCAAAATGCATTAAAAACCTAGGAAAATATACAGTAATCCCAGTATGCTTTCAATGCTATTTTTAACAAAAAGATTTAATATATTTTACATATGAGCTAATATAGCTGTACAGTACATGGCAAAATATATTGACTTGGTAGAGATGTTAATTGTGACTTCAATAGCAAAATCACTGTTATAGTTGGTCGTTTTGATTCATTTTTGTGATGAATCGATTCAAATCTCTGATTCAAAGATTTGTTTGTGTCACCACTCAAACAGTCGCTTGTTGCTTCATTTTATATCACCAGCAAAATCATTGAGCATTTTGTGATTTGTTCAATATTTTGCTCAGCTCTAGTTTCTGTGCAGGTGTGTCGATTTAAAACCGTCTCCTGTGTGTGTGTGTTTACGTGCAAGGTTTCCCATCCACCTTATCTGACTTTCTCTCTGCGTCTTCTTCAGAGGCCTATAAATCGTCTCTCAGAAGCAGTGACAGGAATATGACTGTGGAAATGTCTGCTCTTGTTTCGCACCCGTCGACTGAATGCATCAGCACTCCCTCCAGATGGAACGGCGTTCCCAGATTTCTCCCAGTGCTATAAAAGTATATCACCCATAGCAGAGCCCTTGTTTAAAAACGCCTCGGAGTGCTGTCAGCGCCACGTTCATGTGAACCCGTCTCGCCTCCTTTTACTGCCTAATGACAGCTACAAATTCTCTCCGAATTGCATTTCCTAAACACAGACCGCCATCAAACCCCCTCTGCGTTCGGCCTGCTCTTCTTCTGCTTTTTTATCTCGTTTTACCGCAGCGCCGTAGAGCTCTTTGGGAAATCTCAAAAGGATCCTCGTTGGCAGGGTGTGCTCGGATTAATTTAGTCTCGGCGTGTCCCGTGAGGCTCAATCACAGGTCCCGGTGCTGCTTTGTTCTGCCTGTCATATTAACACCTGTGCCAGCCTGCAGTTCTCCAACAGGAAGTGACTAAAAATCACTCTGATTCCCGGAGGTGAAGCCGCTTGTTATTTGCACTGATGTAATTGACTTGCCGAAAGCTGTACCTTTGTTACGAGACTCAAATAATGCATGCAGAAGATCACCCGGTTCTCGAAGTGCTGATGAACATATTTTTTGCACACTTTAAATCAGCCTGAAAGTATGAACTAAAATTCCTAAAATCAGCATGTTCCATGTCTCATTTTGCTCAATTCATTAGTGCACATTATTTTAAAGAGGTCCTATAATGCCCTTTTCACAAGATGTAATATAAGTATCAGGTGTCCCCAGAGTGTGTCTGAAGTTTCAGTAAAAAAATACACCAGGGATTATTTATTATGTTTAAGATGTTTTAAAAGCCCTTATTTCGGTGCCAGCAAAAACTCGCTGTTTTCGTGTCTCTTTAAATGCAAATTTTCATTTGATGCTGTTCATTTAATCAAATGTTACATTTACATTCATGCATTTGGTAGATGCTTTTATCCAAAGCAACTTGTATTGCATTCACTGTATATATTTCATCAGTTCATGCATCCCTGGGAATCGAACCCATGACCTTGCTGTTGCTAGTGGCATGCTTTACTGTTTAAGCTACAGGTATGCATGCAGCAAAAATCACAAATAATGATCGATTTGAAAAGGAAACCCTTCCTTTGAGATGCTCTGGAGGGAGAACTTGACCTTCATCCACATGTCCGGCTCAAAAATCCTACTTTTCCCAATGCAAACACATCACATCCTGTCCTTTGAATTGCATTTGAAGCGTCCTGATTTCTCCCTGTGTTCACAAGCCTTTTTGTTCATGCACGCTCACACGCTTGTGCTTGCCAGCATTTTATGCTCGAAAAGATTTAAATCCCCTGGAGAGAGGCCAGTGTCAATCGACGCAATTATGGCACTCAACAAATGCCAAACGTCTTTGTCCCTTTAGAGTCGGCTGCAGGTGCTGAAAAACTGAAATCTGTGAAAAATCAGCCTTTTAAACTGATCAGCTCCAACATCATTATCCAGAACCTTTTTAACAGAAGGAGAACATGCATGGAGCTGCATCACTGCATATGCATATTTTCTTGCAAATCAGTATGCATTTATTTATTATGTTACCTCTATTAGGGCTGCACTATATCTTGGTAGGGATGCATGATATATCAGCCACCATATCGATATCGGCCGATATATGTTTATTTTTAATGTTAGCATTATCGGCCCTATAAGAAAATGTGTCGATAAATAATGTATTATTTCCTTCAGACACTTCAGATGCGGCCTGTTCATCATGATGGGTTTGAATTGCTTGAAATATGATTGAAATCACTTCAAAAAGGAAAATACAGTTCAGTGCAACATAAGCAGCGCAAGTCTGTCATATAGACTACATAAAAGCATAATAAGAATATCATAATTGTGTGTTTGGGTCATGGCTTTTAATGGTGAGACTTTTGTTTTTGTAATCAGGCTCTCAAAAATTATATAAAAATTTGGATTTATTTAGATTTATCGGCCAATTTATTGGTTAGTGCATCTGCATATATAAGCAGAAACATTACTTTTTCTCTGTTTTTTTTGAGTGCCAAATCCTTGTAAAGTATGATTCAGGGAAAACTTGAAAATTTTTTGTGTTCATACTTGGATTTGCTTTTTCCAAGAAGCAACTCAAATCTTATTCAGTAACTTTAAAGTTGAACAGGGTTTAAAAAAAATCTTTCCATTTGAGTGTTCATCAGACACATTCCCACAGTTTTTTTCCCCAATTCATTGACTATAAAATAATAACTGCAGCTCTTGTGGGGTGTTCCCGGTCTGTGGAGAACCGGCGACAGGGTCATGGGCGGCCAAGGCTCATTGATGCACGTGGGGAGCGAAGGCTGGCCCGTGTGGTCCGATCAAACAGACGAGCTACTGGAGCTCAAATTGCTCAAGAAGTTAATGCTGGTTCTGATAGAAAGGTGTCAGAATGCACAGTACATCGCAGTTTGTTGCATAAGGGGCTGCATAGCCGCAGACCAGTCAGGGTGCCCATGCTGACCCCTGTCCACCGCCGAAAGCACCAACAGTGGCACGTGAGCATCAGAACTGGACCACGGAGCAATGGAAGAAGGTGGCCTGGTCTGATGAATCACGTTTTCTTTTACATCACGTGGATTGCCGGGTGCATGTGTGTTGCTTACTTGGGGAACACATGGCACCAGGATGCACTCTGGGAAGAAGGCAAGCCAGCGGAGGCAGTGTGATGCTTTGGGCAATGTTCTGCTGGGAAACCTTGGGTCCTGCCATCCATGTGGATGTTACTTTGACACGTACCACCTACCTGAGCATTGTTGCAGACCATGTACACCCTTTCATGGAAACGGTATTCCCTGGTGGCTGTGGCTCTTTCAGCAGGATAATGCTCCTGCCACAAAGCAAAAATGGTTCAGGAATGGTTTGAGGAGCACAACAATGAGTTTGAGGTGTTGACTTGGCCTCTAAATTTCCCAGATCTCAATCCAATCGAGCATCTGTGGGATGTGCTGAACAAACATGTCCGATCCATGGAGGCCCCACCTCGCAACTTACAGGACTTAAAGGATGTGCTGCTAACATCTTGGTGCCAGATATTATTTGCCGGCAAATAAAAATATGCGCTGCCGGTTTCAGAATGAATCGCTACGCTGTGTTCATTTATAGGCATGCAGTCATTTACACGCATGCAATTAAATTGCAAATTGACAATTGCAATAACCATGACACAATATCAATTTATTTTCATATATATCATGCAGCACTAACCTTTATTTGTTCTTCTTAGGATATGGTGCGTCGTGGCGAGATTATCGACGACGCAATGGACGATGAGTTTTATCTGCGCAGGCTGGACGCTGGACTCTTTGTCCTTCAGCTCATCTGTTACATCATGGTGGAGATGTGCTGCGCTGGCGTTCCACAGGTGCGTTCCACACGACCCGCGTCAGGCAGCCATCATTACATGTGTCATTAAAGCTGAATGTTTTTATTTCTGCGTGCTGAAACGTGTCGTTCTCTTCCAGTTACAACAGAGAGTCCATCAGATCCTCAATCTCAGGGGAGGATCCGTCAAAATAGTTCGGCACATAATGAGGGGTAAGATTATTAATGATACTGTGAGCTTTTCAAACGCTTACATCAACATGTAAAGTGACATTATTTTGATGATCAAGTCTGTCCGGAGACACGATAGCACAGAGCGGATCATGTGATCGAGTCGGTCCAGAGACACGACAGCACAGAGCGGATCATGTGATCGAGTTGGTCCAGAGACACGACAGCACAGACCGGATCATGTGATCGAGTCGGTCCAGAGACACGACAGCACAGAGCGGATCATGTGATCGAGTTGGTCCAGAGACACGATAGCACAGAGTGGATCATGTGATCGAGTCGGTCCGGAGACACGACAGCACAGAGCGGATCATGTGATTGAGTCGGTCCGGAGACACGATAGCACAGAGCGGATTGTGTGATCTAGTCGGTCCGGAGGCACGATAGCACAGAGCGGATCATGTGATCGAGTCGGTCCAGAGACACGACAGCACAGAGCGGATCATGTGATCGAGTCGGTCCAGAGACACGTTAGCACAGAGCGGATTGTGTGATCTAGTCGGTCCGGAGGCACGATAGCACAGAGCGGATCATGTGATCGAGTCGGTCCAGAGACACGACAGCACAGAGCGGATCATGTGATCGAGTCGGCCCAGAGACACGTTAGCACAGAGCGGATCATGGAGTCGGTCCAGAGACACGATAGCACAGAGCGGATCATGTGATCGAGTCGTTCCAGAGACAAGATAGCACAGAGCGGATCATGTGATCGAGTCGCGCAGACCAGAAATGATGCACAGAATGATATTTCAAATTGATATGGAGGAGATCAGGAGGAGAAACGGTTAGAGATTACCTTTACCGAGCTCAACGGCTCTGACCGAGCTGTGATATAAACTAAACGCTATTGGCTATTTTAAAAAGGGGAGGTTCGATATGTCCCGCCCTTACAGATTTATATCACCTTGTATGTTATATCGGTTTATCAGGACTTGCAAACCTTTAGCGCTCAGTGTTAAGATTAAGATCACTAGCCATTTTCTAAACAGTTCAGTCTACCTTAAAACCGTAATGGTATCCGGTGGATTGTGTGGCGCCGCTGAAGAACACACTTCCACAGGCCATCAGGACACGCACCACAGATTCCCTGTTGCTAAAGCCAAAGGTTTGCTGTGCGCTGCAGTGCTGTTTGCTGCCCGCATATTTCACCCGCCCTTTCATCCTTTCTCTCTCTTGAGCGATATTACTTGTCCGGCTTCGCCCACTCTTCAGCCCAGAGCACCTTGATTAAGTCTTGACAGCTTTGTTTCTCTCTCTCTCTCTCTCTCTCTCTCTCTCTCGTTTGCACTGACTTTCCTTCTTTTTTACTACAACTCTTTCACACTTCACACAGTATTTATCTCGGGAAGAACCCAACTCTCTTGATTTTGGTGTAGTGTAGTGAACATTGTTTAAAGATGTCATTTTCTATATCTGTATGACATATTTAGGGTATATTTGTGATGATTTTGATGGCGATATAAATGCATTTTTATGTGGCCATTAAGTTCCCTGATCTGTTTTTTGTCACGCAACTTGCAAGTATAAGAGTGTTAAGATAGAAAGGATTTAGTAGCAGTTAAATCACTAGAAAGTTTGATTCACTTCCATGAATCATTTCTGAAACCGATTCAATGAATTGATTTGAATCTCTAGTTCAATGATGTGCTTGAGAAAAAACATAAATAAATAAATGAATAAGATTCAAATAAATATGTTATTATATTAACATGATAAAACATATATAAAAATAAAATAAAATAAAGTAAATGAATAAATGTGCTTTATTTTAAATGTAATTAATTTCTTCTTTATAAATTGCTAGTAAAAAGTCTAGAGAAAAAAAAAAAAAATTAAGTTAGATTAAATAATTAAATAAATGAGATTAAATTATTAAATGTTAAATTACCATATGATAAATGATCAAATTAAAATAAATGAGATTAAAATAAATATGTGGAAAAGTCCAAAAAAAAATTAAAATGTGAATCTAATAATAATATTAAAATAAGAAAATAAATTAGCTTAAATAAAGGTACAAACATTTGAGAAATACCATTTTTTATATATATATATATATATATATATATATATATATATATATATATATATATATATACACTCACCTAAAGGATTATTAGGAACACCTGTTCAATTTCTCATTAATGCAATTATCTAATCAACCAATCACATGGCAGTTGCTTCAATGCATTTAGGGGTGTGGTCCTGGTCAAGACAATCTCCTGAACTCCAAACTGAATGTCAGAATGGGAAAGAAAGGTGATTTAAGCAATTTTGAGCGTGGCATGGTTGTTGGTGCCAGACGGGCCGGTCTGAGTATTTCACAATCTGCTCAGTTACTGGGATTTTCACGCACAACCATTTCTAGAGTTTACAAAGAATGGTGTGAAAAGGGAAAAACATCCCGTATGCGGCAGTCCTGTGGGCGAAAATGCCTTGTTGATGCTAGAGGTCAGAGGAGAATGGGCCGACTGATTCAAGCTGATAGAAGAGCAACTTTGACTGAAATAACCACTCGTTACAACCGAGGTATGCAGCAAAGCATTTGTGAAGCCACAACACGCACAACCTTGAGGCGGATGGGCTACAACAGCAGAAGACCCCACCGGGTACCACTCATCTCCACTACAAATAGGAAAAAGAGGCTACAATTTGCACGAGCTCACCAAAATTGGACAGTTGAAGACTGGAAAAATGTTGCCTGGTCTGATGAGTCTCGATTTCTGTTGAGACATTCAGATGGTAGAGTCAGAATTTGGCGTAAACAGAATGAGAACATGGATCCATCATGCCTTGTTACCACTGTGCAGGCTGGTGGTGGTGGTGTAATGGTGTGGGGGATGTTTTCTTGGCACACTTTAGGCCCCTTAGTGCCAATTGGGCATCGTTTAAATGCCACGGCCTACCTGAGCATTGTTTCTGACCATGTCCATCCCTTTATGACCACCATGTACCCATCCTCTGATGGCTACTTCCAGCAGGATAATGCACCATGTCACAAAGCTCGAATCATTTCAAATTGGTTTCTTGAACATGACAATGAGTTCACTGTACTAAAATGGCCCCCACAGTCACCAGATCTCAACCCAATAGAGCATCTTTGGGATGTGGTGGAACGGGAGCTTCGTGCCCTGGATGTGCATCCCACAAATCTCCATCAACTGCAAGATGCTATCCTATCAATATGGGCCAACATTTCTAAAGAATGCTTTCAGCACCTTGTTGAATCAATGCCACGTACATTTATAGTGAATAGAAAAAGTATATAATAAAGTAACTAGAAGTAACTAGAAACTAATGTTAGATAATATTTAAAAAAATGTTTAGTGTATTAATTGGGTATTGATAAAAATGATGTCCATATTTGGGGCTCTGTGGCATCTAAAACTTTAAAAAGCCCTGCTCTGAAATACACTTGCTATGTTTTTTGTTTTTTGAAATGTGTTAGAAACAAACGCATATCTACACTATATTGCCAAAAGTATTGGGACACCCCTCCAAATCACTGAATTCAGGTGTTCAATCACTTCCATGGCCACAGGTGTATAAATCAAGCACTAGGCATGCAGACGCTTCTACAAACATTTGTGAAAGAATGGGTCGCTCTCAGGAGCTCAGTGAACTCAAGCGTGGTACCGTGATAGGTTGCCACCTGTGCAATAAGTCCATTCGTGAAATTTCCTCACTACTAAATATTCCATGCTCAACTGTTAGTGGTATTATAACAAAGTGGAAGCAATTGGGAACAACAGCAACTCGGCCACAAAGTGATAGGCCACGTAAAATCACAGAGCGGGGTCAGCGCATGCTGAGGGTCACAGTGCGCAGAAGTCGCCAACTTTCTGCAGAGTCAATAGCTACAGACCTCCAAACTTCATGTGGCCTTCAGATTAGCTCAAGAACAGTGCGTAGAGAGCTTCATGGAATTGGTTTCCATGGCCGAGCAGTTCATCCAAGCCTTACATCACCAAGTGCAATGCAAAGCGTGGGATGCAGTGGGGTAAAGCACGCCGCCACTGGACTCTAGAGCAGTGGAGACGTTTTCTCTGGAGTGACCAATCCCGCTTCTCTGTCTGGCAATCCCATGGACGAGTCTGGGTTCGGCGGGTTGACAGGAGAACGGTACTTGACTGCATGTGCCAAGTGTAAAGTTTGGTGGAGGGGGGATTATGGTGTGGGGTTGTTTTTCAGGGGTTGGGCTTGGCCCCTTAGTTCCAGTGAAGGGAACTCTTAATGCTTCAGCATACCAAGACATTTTCATGCTCCCAACTTTGTGGGAACAGTTTGGGGACGGCCCCTTCCTGTTCCAACATGACTGCGCACCAGTGCACAAAGCGTCGGTCCATAAAGACATGGATGAGCGAGTTTGGTGTGGAGGAACTTGACTGGCCTGCACAGAGTCCTGACCTCAACCCGATAGAACACCTTTGGGATGAATTAGAGCGGAGACTGCGAGCCAGGCCTTCCCGTCCAACATCAGTGCCTGTCCTCACAAATGCACTTCTAGAAGAATGGTCAAAAATTCCCATAAACACACTCCTAAACCTTGTGGAAAGCCTTCCCAGAAGAGTTGAAGCTGTTATAGCTGCAAAGGGAGGCCAACTCCATATTAAACCCTACGGATTAAGAATGGTATGTCATTAAAGTTCATGTGCATGTAAAGGCAAGCGTCCCAAAACATTTGGCAATATAGTGTCTTTTGTTTAATATGGCTTTCTTTACCTACTTTCTTTCTGCTCTTGTTAAGATCTGCACTTCCTCCTCTGAGTGATTCATCAGAGGGAGGACGTTCCCTCCTGAACTCTGGTGACAGATGAAAACGGCTGGCTGTAATGGTTAAGAGCGTGTCCTCACTGCTCGTTTTGAGAAGGTGTTCAAAGCATTGCTCTGTAGAAGCTGCTGTTAATGGGAGCTAATGGTGTCTCGGCTGTGAGTGGTGTGTGAGCTGTTTAACTGGATCTTCATCCGCTTTGACTGTCCGTTCACTACACGTGTTTTACAAGCAGCATATTTTAATCCAAATATGGTGAAATTGAAAAGGCGTAATATTTTGGTGAACGTCTGTAGTGGTCATATTTAAATTTTGTCTTTTGTCTGTCTGATAAGGATGATAATATAATTTTTTTTTTACAAATGTCAATGACAATTTTGGTCATATTTAGTTATTTGTTTTTAACTAATAAAAATGCTTTTTTTTTTTTTGGAAATATGTGACAGCGTTATTTTACACAGATCCAAAATTAAACATTAATCCAAAAATATTGAATTGTGGAAGATAATATATAATAATAATAATAATAATAATAATGACATATTTAGCTTTTTAGTGTCTGTCTGATCAGGGCAGATATAATCATAATAATAATAATAATAATGAAATGTTTTGTTATATTTAGCTGTTTATTGTCTGTCTGATTAAGGCAGATGATGATAATAATAATAATATTTTTTTTTTTCATCATATTTAGCTTTATCTGATTCTTACAAAAGACAGTTGAATTTTGCACATACATTTTAATCCCAAAAATATTGAAATTGCATAATTGCAAAAATATAATTATTATTAATAATTTAACATTTATTTATTTTTTACAAATGACACTTTTGGTCATATTTAGTTTGTTTAAATTGTCTGATTATGATGGTAAATACAGGTGTATTTTACACACAACACATTTTCAAAGTGGTCATATTTAGTTTTCTTTTTTTAATTTTCTTTCTGATTGGGACAATTAATCTGTGACACTTTTCAAAAGCACTGCGTTTTCCATCTTTACTGCTGTACATTTGTAATAGTTTGATGCTTTAGATTTTTCCAGTATACCTGATTGAAACCTCAAACCTACTCAAATCCTTTGTTGGGATTTGGCAGCGTTTCTGATGTCCTTCAGACTCTGAGATTGGCGGATCCTCCGGCGCGTGGTGGACATGTGATGTGTTTAATCTGAGCCGCAGGTCCGGAGCGCTCTCAGCTGCTGGATGAGTGTGAAAGCGTTCTCCCAGCAGCTGGTGTGGGCCGGATCTCTGCTCCCGTAGGGCCGCTGCGACTGGGTGAGAAATTGAAAATTCCACCTGCCCTCTATAGCAGCTGTGGCCGTGTCAGACCCGTGTCCGTGTGCCAGGGCAGCGCGCCCGCAGGTCTCACAGTTCTGCAAATGTGCTTACGCGCTATTAAAAGCAATCACGGGGAAGATGAAAACAAATGTTACACGAGGAATTAGACAGGTTGCGTTTGCTCTGCGGTTTAACTGTTATTGCAGTTTGTTTACTGATGGAAATGTTCCATTGCATGTTCTGCACCATAAGAGAACGGTGCAAATTGTTTGAAATTGTTCCCTAAGCTCTGCACAGTATAATCCATCCACCCATTCCTATCCATCCATCCCTGTCCATCCATCCATCCATCCCCATCCATCCATTCCTATCCATCCCTCCCTATCTATCCATCATCCACCCATCCCTGTCTGTTGTTCTATCTCTCTTTCCATCCATCCACCATCCCTGTCTGTCATTCCATCCATCCGTCTGTTGTTCTATCATCCATCCCTGTCTGTCGTTCTATCATCCATCCATCCCCGTCTGTCGTTCTATCATCCATCCCTGTCTGTTGTTCTGCCTGTCTGTCGTTCCATCCATCTTTTTATCCATCCATCCATTCATCCGCCCATCCCTGTCTGTCATTCTATTTGTCTGTCGTTCCATCCACCCACCCACCCACCCATCCACCCACCCACCCACCCATCCACCCACCCATCCATCCCTGTCTGTCATTCTGTCTGTTTGTCTGTCGTTCTATCCATCCACCCATCCATCCCTGTCTGTCGTTCTATCCATCCACCCATCCATCCCTGTCTGTCGTTCTCTTTGTCTGTTGTTCTATCCATCATTCATCCGTCTGTCCTTCTCTCTGTCTGTCGTTCTATCCATCCACCCATTCATCCCTCTGTCGTTTTATCCATCCACCCATCCATCCCTGTCTGTCGTTCTCTCTGTCTGTCATTCTATCCATCCATCCACCCATCCATCATCCCTGTCTATCCTTCTCTCTCTGTCGTTCTATCCATCCACCCATCCATCATCCCTGTCTGTCCTTCTCTCTCTGTCGTTCTATCCATCCACCCATCCATCATCCCTGTCTGTCCTTCTCTCTCTGTCGTTCTATCCATCCATCCATCCGTCTGTTCTTCTCTGTCTGTCGTTCTATCCATCCCTGTCTGTCCTTCTCTCTGTCTGTCGTTCTATCCATCCATCCACCCATCCATCCATCCCTGTCTGTCGTTCTATTTGTCTGTCGTTCCATCCATTTATCCATCCATCCACCCATCATCCATCCCTGTCTGTCGTTCTATCCATCCACCCATCCATCCATCCCTGTCTGTCTGTTGTTCTATTTGTCTGTCTGTTGTTCCATCCATCCAGCCAATGTAAATCCTATCATTTAATTGTTTGTTTATATCATTCTATTGTTCTATCATTTTATCTATATATAACTTTTTTGGTGTAAGATTTGAGCAAAAGCATCAGCTTTTATAACATTGTTATCAGGTTTTATTGGTAATTTTCTATAGTTTAAGCTAATGGTCTGCCACCTAGACTATAGCTTCTGTGTAGAAATAGCTTTTACACAGGAAGTCACTGGTCAAACAAGGTTTCATTTGCTGTGATCGGTGGTGACTGTTTCGCTGCAGAAATTCGGAAATGAAAATGCCTACAGAAGCCTTAACGCACTCCAAGGCCAGATTTGAGTCATACGGAGTGTGTCATTCTGTTGCATGCGTGACCTTGTGCTGTGTGTACTGGTATCAGTGGGAAGCGCCTCTGCAGTGGGCTGAAGTTTCCAGCATCTCACAGCTCATAATGGATAATCCCTCTCAAATCATCCAGCATGCAGACTCCCCCAATCCTCCCTCTGTGTTATTTCAGCCGCTTTCTCCAGCCCTCTGGCTTGTGTTTTAATGTGCCACTTTGCTTTTTTCCCCCCTTTTTCTTATTGATTTATTTATTTATTTTGTGTTGGGTTTGATCCTCTGTCCCAGGGCTTGAGCAGGGCTTAGAAACTAATCCGAGAGCATGTCTACCTTTACAAGCTTGCCGCTTACTGTGTAGACTTCTAAAAAACACTCTGTTGAAGTCAGCATGAAATCAAAATGGACTCGTTTTACTTTCTTCATGCACATTCCTGGTCTTATTGTGAACGATTTATCAATGCTGGTTATTTTAAAGATAGGCGTTCCTATAGCTCAAATTGTAGAGCATGCCGCTAGAAACGCCAAGGTCATGGGTTTAATTCTGACACAATGTAAGTCGCTTTGGAGAAAAGCGTATGGCAAATGCATAAACGTAAATGCAAAAGTGCCATTATAAATCTTTAAACAGCGCCTATTGTGCTTTTTTCCTTGTTCTTTAGTGTGTAGTGTTGCTGTTTGAGCATGAAAAAGCTCTGAGTTATTCTCTATATCAGTGTCAGTGTTTCTGAACTCCGTTGTAGTCTTGAGTTTTCTTCCGGGAACCAACACGTCACAATATTCCTCATTTAAATAATTCATATGCAGAATAAAGGGGCCTGGTTGAGTTAGTTAGTAGTGTTGAAACTGGCGGTTTTGGTAAGGGGTGGGACATTTCCCAATCACGCTCGAAGCGATTGACGAATCACAACTCACCGGCCCAGCCGACCAATCAGAGCACAGTGTGCTTTTCAGAAGGAGGGGCTTCACAGAGACGGGAACTAAACCGAGTGTTACTGACAGACTGGGAAGAAATGAGCTGCAACAATGGAGAATATGGGGGAAATACCGTGTTGTTCCAAATATAAAACAATGTTTTTTTTCTTAGAACTACATCTGAAAAAATGGGTTTGTCTTATATTCAGGGTCTAGAATTTTACGTGTCGATAATATACCCGCAACAATAGGTAGCGCCAAATACGCATATAACGAGTGTGGTGTGGTGAGTGTAATGTTAGAAGATCGCAAACGCAAAAAGACAGTCTTATTAAAAACGCTAAAGCCTTGTTTACACTTTTCGCCTGGCTCCGCAGCACGAGTCTCCGCTGATTGTTTGCGTGCCTCACTGACGGTACCCAGATTTCACTTCTGCTGTTAATGAAATGTTGGTAGGATGAGATGGTTGGCCTGATTGTTATATAATTCAGATGGGCTACAGGTTATTTTTATGGTATGCCAAAAAAAAAATATTTTTAAAATGTGATTGTTTGTATATTTTACTAGTATTTACCATACTTTCAATACAAAAATTTTAATATGAAAAATATGCAATATGAAAATTATTTTCAAATAAAATAATTTTCTTTATAAAAATTGTCTTTATAGTAGATTTTGTGAAAGGGCATAATCAATATTTTTAGAGGAATTGTTGCCTGACATATGACGATTACCTTTTTTTACTCATTTTTTGTGTTGAACAAACAATGATAATTTTTGTTTTTATACCCCTTTGTGCGAGGAATGGACTGAAATTTGTCGTTATTCATTGACAATCGTGTTGATTGGTGACGTCAAACTTTTTTTTGAGTCTAAATGCAGATGCTAATGCCATTTCAGAGCTTTAGTGGAGGAGAACAATAAGGTTGAATTGTTTTAAGTGTCCTCACTGCAGTCAGATCACATTGGTCCAGAGCGGTCATAAAAGTCTCATTCTAAGCATATGTTGCCTTTATCGTAAAGTCCGTAGCCCTATGAGTTCTTGGGCACCGTTCCAGCTCGCTGCAGGTTACAAGAATCTGGAGTGTCCCGAAATAGCCAGACCTCAATCAAAACGGCAGATTTGATCTGACTGAGGGACACGCTCTCAAAGGCACACATCAAACAGCCACGGATCTTAAAGCTATTTGCCCGTTTAAGGACAGTACTTCTTAAATCCCGGTACCTAAAACCCCGAACTGCAGACTTTAGCTCTTTCTAAAGCCTAGTCTTTGTCCTCCATAGCTCATGCATGAAGAAGGAGGTCTGAAAATAAACTCTGGTGGGCAGTCAAGGGATGTGTGACAAAATTTTTAAAAATACTTTCAAGGATACAAATTCTCGCTTTGATTTTTTAAAGTATGCTGCCTCTCCTTTGAGACGGCATTAGGAAGGGTTTCTTGGCAGGGATGGTTGGTGTACATGAAATTCATCCAAATTACTAAACATCCTATTTCTTTTTTTCCTCTCGTTTTTTCAGAATATGCAGAAAATATTGGCGACGGCAAGACCGAGGAGTTTAAGGAAAGTGAGCAGAAGAGGATTATGGAACTACTTGAGAACTTCTAAAAATCCAGCTGGAGTTCGACAAGGGTTTTTTTAGCGTTTTTCTGTGTTACGGTTGACGACTAGGTGATGCTACGTGGATTTTGACTTTCATCATCATCCTGTCCTGACTTCTTTAAAGAAACTGAGAAGGAAAAATCTGATGTTTAACCATTTGCGTGGCTGATTATATTCCGACTGATTGGATATTGATATTGTATCTGTTGATATCTGACACATTTTGCTTGTTTGTTTATAGTTGTTTTTTTTTAAGGATTGATTTTGTGTCAGAACAACTTAAATTTTCTTGTAATAAAAGTTTGTGCTTTCGTTACTTGGTGCTGTTTTCTTTACTAGATTTCTTATATCACCTTCCTCAAGACTTAATGTCTCATTAGACCGATTCAGGCAGAGAACAACACTTGTGCTGAAACACAATTTAGCAAAATGTCATATTTATGACTCTTTTCTCCATTCCAGCGTTCCTGCAGTCAGCTGATTAAGCGAAGGATTGTGTCTTTTCAGTCTTTTGTTTATCATGTGATAATTTAAGTCCCTTTATATGGATCTAGGGGCCAAAATTAACTTTCTAAACCTGCTAATTAATGGCTGGTGGATTTTACTGGCCATGAAACTGTGTGATGTCTTTTTGTCAAAGATTTTTTTAGTTTCAGTTGGGAATGTGTGACCACATGGAGTTTTGGCTTCTTAATAGCTAAGCCAAAGTTCTGAAGGTACATTTCAGACATTTTCATGATTTTTCTATGATATTTGCAATTGTTTGTGATTTTACTGGATAAAACGTTTAAAATATTTTCAATTCTGACCAATTTGCTACTGAATCTTTTTTAACGATTTGTTACATTTGTTGTCTACACAAACAATATCTATTTGCTGAAATATCATCTATAAGATTATTACTTGGTGATTTTTGTTTCCATAATTTCTTCCTGGCTGGTAAAAGTTTAAATTTTCCAAATATTTTCAGATTTTTCATGACTGTGGGAACACAAAAATGTTGATGAAAGATGTGTACCGTATAGTGTGTGTGTGTATGTATGTATTTATGTGTGTGTGTGTATATATATATATATATATATATATATATATATATATATATATATATATATATATATATATATATACACACACACACCGATCAGGCATAACATTATGACCAACTTCCTAATATTGTGTTGGTCCAGGGGTCAGCATGGGCACCCCATACGCAACAAACTGAAATGCTCTGTGTATTCTGACACCTTTCTATTAGAACCAGCATTAACTTCTTGAGCAATTTGAGCTCCTCGTCTTTTTGATCGGACCACACGGGCCAGCCTTCGCTCCCCACGTGCATCAATGAGCCTTGGCCACCCTCACAATTTGGCCCTTGTCAAACTCGCTCAAATCCTTACGCTTGCCCATTTTTTTTCTGCTTCTAACACATCAACTTTGAGGACAAAATGTTCACTTGCTGCCTAATATATCCCACCTACTAACAGGTGCTGTGATGAAGAGATAATCAGTGTTATTCACTTCACCTGTCATATTGTTATGCCTGATCGGTGTATATATATGTATAAGCATATAGTTGCAATTGTTAAGTGTTAATTTTCATACTCCATATTTGTTCCTTCTCTTTCCATTAGAGGATATGGCTGCTGTGATTCTAATGGCCATTAATTAGATGTTTGTCCAGTGGCGATGAGCCAGAGATTCAAAATCCCTTGCTAATAGCAGTCTTGCTGAGCTAGCGTAAAGATGCTACAACTCTCTCTCTCATTCTCTAACCTCTCTTACATCCCCTTGTTAATTTACAATCTCTGCCTGCCTCTCTCCCGCGGGGGTTAGGGTATGTATCGCCAGGAAACGCTTTGCCGTATAGAGACAGTTTGCTTACTAAGCTCTCCTTCGGTATGGACAGAGTCTTCAGCTGAAGGTTGAGAATGATTGTTAAAGCTCTAAAGCCAAATTGAATCAATCCAGCGGAGTTCTTCGGCAGGGCGAACAGGGGGCCATTATGTTGGATTTATACTCACTGGAGGGCCACCGCTTTAACACAGACATTATGAAGGGAAATTATTATTGTAGTAACAAAAACATCTCTGTGTGGCTACGGGCCTTGATGAATCGGCTTCATTTGACGTGTAGAGAAAGGCGGCGCTGCATTTCGCCAGCTAATTAAGTGCCGCAGTCCCATTACAGATTGCACTTTATCAGACATCGACAGCTCGAGGCCCCTGTGGTCATCCTTCGTCGCACACTGGCTTCGAAGCGCTCGTATGCACCAGTTGAACCACCTCGTTTTCCGCCCCGTTGTCGTAGACTGATAACTTCCTGTCCTTTAGCCCCGGGACAAGTGCACAAGAGTCATTATCTCGCCGGCTCTTTCTCTGCACGTTCTCTTTTGTTTATCCATCGGCCTTGTCCTCAGAGGGAGCTCCACTTTCCCGCTCCCGGCTGATGCTTCTGGCATATTAAATATTCTCTGGCTGTCCTTTTCCGTGCTTCTATTGGCGTAGCACAGCTTTATTTGTGAGATCTCTGTATTTCCCTGCATCTCTGGAGGTCAGTGATTGCCGCTAGTTCTCGTCGTTACCAGGGAGATGGTTTGCTGAGAGAGGGAGGCGTAAATATTGTAGAGGAATGCCGACAATTGGAGGAGGTGATGTGCGACAGTTACCCATCTGTTGAATTGTACATCATGATGAATTGTGTGCGTTGAGAACATTAGTGATGCCTCTCTGCCAACGCATCAAACTTGAAATGCAAATGAGCGGTAACTACAGAACAAGGCGAGCGCCTGGCGCGCTTCAAGGACACACTCATTACCGTAGCGATGCTTGTCGGTAGCAAATGCCAATCACTTTCGTCTTGTTGGTGTGCCGTTGCGGGGCGGAGGCCGCAACGACTCACGCGGAGCAACATCTGCTTCCACCCCCTCCCTCCGAAATCACCCGTATAAAACTCGTTATTTGCATTTTGAATTGACAGGAAGGGCAGGTATCCCAGCACGCATCTCTTATCAGTGATTATGACACCGGTGCACTAACGGTGATTCAACAGCAATTTCACAGCCCAGAGAGCTCGGAATAATTGTCTTTTTCCGAGTGATTGAATTGAGCTCTGTGAGCGCTGATTTTCACCTCCTTGCATCGGATAAATTGATATGAACCTGTGGCGGGAATATTATTTTACTTCCACTTTATAGTTCCAGTATTGTGCAGGTCACAGGGAAAGGTTGAATGATTTGTTCATTCAGTTGGTCAGTAAGAAGTTGTATAGTAGCATTCCCTGAGTATTTATCTCCCCAAAAAAAACGTAAAATGATTTTTATCTGTGGAGGTGTCATGGTAGTTTCCCATCATAGTAGCATCCAAAAGCCATAGTATATATTTAAGATAATGTCATGTTGTGTAATGTAGAAGGAATGAAAACCACTGGCCTTTTTAGTCTACTCTTCTGGGTTTAAATGTCATGAATGCATTGTTTTTCTCACAATCCTAAAAAAAGAAAAGAAAAAAAATTGTTGGTAATGATAGAGGTAATGTTTTGTCAATCAGTAATATAACTCGACTTGTTGAATTTAACATGCAGTGGATATATACAGTAAGTTATAACAATTTAATGATTGTAAAATGTAGATATATAAAGATATGCACAATTGCAGAATTTAAACGAACTCTTGAATGGTCTTAAACAATTGCGAGATAACGCTAAAGCGTTGACAAATATTTGTTTCCTCCATCTCATATTTTTTTTCTTCACCATGTCCCTTTAAGGACTCCGTACAGAACTGTATTTCTTTCCTCTGCAAAAACATTGAAATGTCTTTTCTGTTCCTAAGAAAAAAGTAATTCATACAGGCTTGGGAACAACATATGATGACAACGTTTTCATTTTTAGGTGAACTATCCCTTTAAGCGGAATAATCACTTCTGCTAATCAAGTCCTGTCGCACTATCCAGATCATATCATCAGGTAATGCAACACATGTACTTGTTGGAAAACACTTGTTTTAGATATATATCATTCCATTTTACATATTGTTTTACAAAATATGCTTATATAATAGTAGGCAGTATTCAGTAATATAATGTGGAGTAGCCTAGTTGTGCTCAGTCCAAGCCACAATAAACAGGTCATTAATCTAATTTGATGCCCAACGATATCATACTTGTTGATGACTGAAATAAAGCCATAAAATAAGTTAAATTTACCTCAGAAACATGTCATTTTACCTCCATCCGCGACGACCGTTGGTATTTGACCGTTTGCGCGACGCTTCGCTGTAAAAAGTCTCTTCATAATATTATTCCGCCTGATTGAAATTCCCCAATGACAGCCGCCGCACTCCCGCTCCTAGTGCTGCATCCCTCCGCCGCATTGGTTAGATCCGGGGAGTTTCTCTTCGCGGAGAATCAAATCGCATCAGTGGGCGACTGCAAACACAGGCAGCCTCCTTTCAGCCTCTCCTGCCGCTGTCATCAGGGACAAAATCCACCAGTAAACACTCACCACACCTGGATCTATCTCTTAAAGCCGTCTATTTTCACCTGATGTGAGAGAGTGTTTTACAGGGAGCAGTGATGGGCGCGTTTGGAGTGATTCTGAGGAGTTTACATTGTATGGGACTCTATATCCAACTTAGTGCCAGTCTCAGACAAGCTGGAAGCGACGACGTGGAGAACCACATATCCAGCAACGGTAAGATTTGTGGGATCGATCCGGTTCTATGGTCGAATATTCACGGGTTTGAGGATCGTAACGGGTGTAATTTGAAGCCAAACCGCGCGCAAAACGGCACAATGATGGAGATGCGCAGAGCAGTTCATCACCAATACAGAGACCACACAACTGCACTGTGCTTATTGACAGGTGCTACCATGGTATTTGATGGTGATACCGTGCTACTGAATAATGACCTGTTATACCATGGTACTTTAAGGTACAACTTCAGTGAATACCATGCTATTTGCCATCAATGGTATTAGGTGGTAATTGCTTGGTACTGTTTAACTCATTCATATACTAAGGTCCTTTAAGGTAGGCTACTTCACACAATACCATGGTAGCTAATCTAAAATACGGTATTATCATGGTGTTTCCATTCTGTGGCTTTTTTAACCAAAGTGGCTGTGTTTCACTAATGGTGTTAAATGTTGACCTATCCCATGGTACTTATGGTTACTGTATTTACATCCAAAAAATACCATGGTGTAAGCCTTATGGTAATGTCCAGAAATACACTCACCTAAAGGATTATTAGGAACACCTGTTCAATTTCTCATTAATGCAATTATCTAATCAACCAATTACATGACAGTTGCTTCAATGCATTTAGGGGTGTGGTCCTGGTCAAGACAATCTCCTGAACTCCAAACTGAATGTCAGAATGGGAAAGAAAGTTGATTTAAGCAATTTTGAGCGTGGCATGGTTGTTGGTGCCAGACGGGCCGGTCTGAGTATTTCACAATCTGGTCAGTTACTGGGATTTTCACGCACAACCATTTCTAGAGTTTACAAAGAATGGTGTGAAAAGGGAAAAACATCCAGTATGCGGCAGTCCTGTGGGCGAAAATGCCTTGTTGATGCTAGAGGTCAGAGGAGAATGGGCCGACTGATTCAAGCTGATAGAAGAGCAACTTTGACTGAAATAACCACTCGTTACAACCGAGGTATGCAGCAAAGCATTTGTGAAGCCACAACACGCACAACCTTGAGGCGGATGGGCTACAACAGCAGAAGACCCCACCGGGTACCACTCATCTCCACTACAAATAGGAAAAAGAGGCTACAATTTGCACAAGCTCACCAAAATTGGACAGTTGAAGACTGGAAAAATGTTGCCTGGTCTGAGTCTGGATTTCTGTTGAGACATTCAGATGGTAGAGTCAGAATTTAGCGTAAACAGAATGAGAACATGGATCCATCATGCCTTGTTACCACTGTGCAGGCTGGTGGTGGTGGTGTAATGGTGTGGGGGATGTTTTCTTGGCACACTTTAGGCCCCTTAGTGCCAATTGGGCATCGTTTAAATGCCACGGCCTACCTGAGCATTGTTTCTGACCATGTCCATCCCTTTATGACCACCATGTACCCATCCTCTGATGGCTACTTCCAGCAGGATAATGCACCATGTCACAAAGCTCGAATCATTTCAAATTGGTTTCTAGAACATGACAATGAGTTCACTGTACTAAAATGGCCCCCACAGTCACCAGATCTCAACCCAATAGAGCATCTTTGGGATGTGGTGGAACGGGAGCTTCGTGCCCTGGATGTGCATCCCACAAATCTCCATCAACTGCAAGATGCTATCCTATCAATATGGGCCAACATTTCTAAAGAATGCTTTCAGCACCTTGTTGAATCAGTGCCACGTAGAATTAAGGCAGTTCTGAAGGCGAAAGGAGGTCAAACACAGTATTAGTATGGTGTTCCTAATAATCCTTTAGGTGAGTGTATAATTCTGTGGCTTTTGAACCTTATAAAAAAGTACAATGTGTAAGCGATGTTAATATTAGTGTTTTAAGGCAATTTAATGATTATCGTGGTGATAATGTATTGATAATCTCCAATTAAAACATGATGTTATATCATTCTGTGACTTTTTAATTTGATAAAAAGGACCATGGTACTTTAAAATGAACTAGACTGAATGTTGAATTGGTTTTTAGGTGTATATTAAAGAATACCATTGACATAGTAGTGTCTGTGAAAACATGGTTGAATTTTGGTTACTTTTTAACCTTGATGGTATCAGATACCATAGGGCAGAATGGTTACCATATTCATGTAGCTTAATATTGTTATTTTAGTTGTTGTTGCTTTTTGGAGGAGGTTACTGCTTTGCATTGCTTTCATAGTGAACCTAAAACGGCCAAGATGCTTGAGATTTCAAATTTTAAAAAAATAGGCCTATTTCTCATTTGCATCACAGAAAAAGCAGAACAAAAAACCTTATGTACAGTTCAAAATTCTCATTTTTTGTTCTAGCCATAGTGCCTGGATATTGAACATATTATTCAAACTACAGTATATGCACTGGGAAATTAAACAAATGCATCTACATTCATTTAAGAAGTTTTTTTTTTCAGTTGCACGAACAATAGATGACTAATGCAATGAATAAATCAGAGCTGATGAACCCAGGCATGCATCACGCTGATGAAAGAGTTCACACACTGAATTGTGGGTCGCTCACCATGAAATTAAAGGGCAGAATGTGATCAGAGCTGATTTTCATGAGGAATATTAAGAGGGCCAATACAGTAGGATCAGGGAACGGATCTGCATGTGCACTGATGCTCTGGATTATTGAGGCCTGGACGTTTGTGTGATCCTATGATGGATTTGTAGTGGACTATTGGCAAGATCAGACTGTGCTGGATGTGTTTCCTTCAAATAGAGTTATGGAAAGATTAGGATCATTATTTGTTGGAAGTGCTCATGGGTAAATATGAATTTAGGCCCTATGGTTTCGGCTTGATTGTCTTGAAAATAATGCAAAAAAATAGTGCAAAATAAAACTGCATCATTTTTTCTTTCTGAGTCTGACTGGCCATGTTTTGGTGAGATTCACCCAATTAGGTCGACCCATTGTGTTATTGTTTATTTTTCATCTTAACCAGAACTGCTTCCTGCGTCTCTGGAGTGATCGACAGCTTAACGTGCTTGTGTTCAGTACCTTTGCGCTCATTTCCCTGCCGCTGGGAATACTGTGGCCTGCGGTAACGAGGCTTAATTAATGTCAACAACAACTTAAAACCTCTGTTTTCCTCTGACCTCACAGTAATGAAACAAAGAGCGCAGACCCGTCGGACGCACGCCGCAGCGCAGCACACATCCGATGAATAGCAATAAAGAGGAATCTCATTTTCTACGCCAATAGAGTTTTAATTCACCCACACACACACACTCACACACACACACACAGTGTTCTGAACATCCTGTTGTTTTCGACTGTCTTCTGTTAGAATCATGGCTGTGCCGTCTGTCTTCAAGATAACATGAATTCAATGTTCACCTTATTCACTTGTGTAATACACACTTCCTGGTCTTATAAAAATCAAGTGCCAGTCTTGTTTTGGATTGTGAATGTGGTTTCATGTTGATTTTAAGCATTGATCTTTCAAAGAGGTTGATTGGTGGATCTTAAGATCCTCAAAAAGTTCATCCGAAAAGTTATGTATTTAAATGTTTTTATTTTAAATGTATTTATTTATTTTTGTAATTTGTTTCTTTTCTATGGATTTGCGAATAAGATTCAGATCGGTGAATCATAAGATCCTCAAAAAACAAATATATCCTTCAGAATATTTATTTTGTACATTTTTACATTACATTATTTTTTTATTAATTATATTGTTTTATATTTGTTTGTGGTTTTCCAGACTTTAAACATTGATCTTTCAAAGGGGTTGATTTGTGAATCATAAATTGTATTTATTTTACATTTTTATGAATTTTTTTTTATTTTTTTTATGCTTGTGTTTTATTTTTGTTGACTGGAGAATCATAAGATTGTCGAAAACAAATTCATTCTTTTGATTAAGATTTATTATTTTATTTATTTTAATTAATTAATTTATTTTTACATATTTATTAATTCATTTTTATGTTTTTTTTGTTGTAGTTTTTCCAGACTTCTGAATATCTTGAACTTTTATTTTTATTTTTGTTGATTTATTTTACATTTTGTTTATTTTTTATTATTTTTATTTTTATTTTTTGGTGGTTATCTTTCAAAGAGATTGAGTTTAATTGGTGAATCCTCAAAAACAAATCAGTTCTTTAGAATGTTTGTTTGTTTGTTTGTTTGTTTGTTTATTTATTTAATACATTTTTGTTGTTGTGTTTTTTCAGTCTACAGGTAGATAATGTAGGTTTAGGTGTGTGTTCAGTGGGAGTCTTTTCTTCAGCTCTAGGCTGCTGAGGTCTGGTTCAGGGAACAGTGTTTTGTCTTTGGCCGTTCAGCAGTCTCACAGTGACCTGTCGCATTCATCTCAGCTCCTCTAATTCTCTGTGGAGCGTTGTGTTTCTCCTCTCAGTGTGTGTCCGGGTGAAACGCTTGATTGTGATGTGCTACAGAAGATCAAGGAACAGCGAGGATGGAGGAAATCATTTTGTTAAAAGCTGTGGGACAGTTAAAGATTGTCTTAGGGTAGGCAATGTTAGTTTTTGTCATACTTTTTGAAACTCTGTTCACATCCTGACAGCAATCAATAATAGAAGTGGTCAAAATATTTAAAAAAATGTACACATATCTTCTGTGGTCCAAAATTTTTTCGGTCCGAATGCATTGATAGGATGTCCTACCTGCCTGTCAACCTGTATTTGCAGAGCCATTCCTTGAGTATATGCAAAGTCATATTCATCGTTATTGTAATATTATGTGCTTTGAGACATGAGGTGGTTTAACGCTGTCACATGTGACACTTGTATGCTCTGGCTGTTTGCATTCATGTGTTTTAAAGGAGGCGTGGCTTTGGAGACGCTCTGATGTGAGGGTGGGATCTCATGCTTTCAAACTAAGCTAGCTCACTGTAACCTACAGCCTATAGAAATTGCCTACCCTACCTTTAAGTTTGTGATACTGTCACTCAGTTGAAAGTTGGGTTACATGTTATTTCAAGGTGACATAGTTACATTGTACTCACTCAAATAAGTACTGAGTAGAATTAATTTACTACATGGGCGGCCAAGGCTCATTGATGCACGTGGGGAGTGAAGGCTGGCCTGTGTGGTCCGATCAAACAGACAAGCTACTGGAGCTCAAATTGCTCAAGAAGTTAATGCTGGTTCTGATAGAAAGGTGTCAGAATACACAGTACATCACAGTTTGTTGTGTATGGGGCTGCATAGCCGCTGACCAGTCAGGGTGCCCATGCTGACCCCTGTCCACCGCCGAAAGCGCCAACAGTAGCACGTGAGCATCAGAACTGGACCACAGAGCAATGGAAGAAGGCGGCCTGGTCTGATGAATCATGTTTTCTTTTACATCACGTGGATGGCCGGGTGTGTGTGTGTCGCTTACCTGGGGAACACATGGCACCAGGATGCACTATGGGAAGAAGGCAAGCCGGCAGAGGCAGTGTGATGCTTTGGGCAATGTTCTGCTGGGAAACCTTGGGTCCTGCCATCCATGTGGATGTTAGTTTGACACGTACCACCTACCTAAGCATTGTTGCAGACCATGTACACCCTTTCATGGAAACGGTATTCCCTGGTGGCTGTGGCTCTTTCAGCAGGATAATGCTCCTGCCACAAAGCAAAAATGGTTCAGGAATGGTTTGAGGAGCACAACAACGAGTTTGAGGTGTTGACTTGGCCTCCAAATTCCCCAGATCTCAATCCAATCGAGCATCTGTGGGATGTGCTGAACAAACAAGTCCGATCCATTGAGGCCCCACCTCGCAACTTACAGGACTTAAAGGATCTGCTGCTAACATCTTGGTGCCAGATACCACAGCACACCTTCAGGGCAGCAAAAGGGGGACCAACACAATTTTAGAAAATTCCTGATTAGTGTATATATAATTTATATTATATATAGATAAAAAATTTCTTCAGTGCATACATGCATGTGTGTATTTATATATGCATAATAATTATACACACACACACATATGTGTGTATGCATGAATAATTAAACCTATTTTTAACCATTAATATTTTTTGCATTCTTTTTATGACCAATATTTTTTTTATAACAATTGAATCATTCCGTCTGGGCACAAGTTGTTGTTTTTTTCATTATTATTTTCAAATAAAATCAGCATGAATTAAATTTCATGCAGCAACTACCACAACGTGTACTTAACGTGCTTTGCAAATATATACATTTGATTTTTTTTTATTACCCCACAGTTTGTGCAGGGTGCAGAAAAATCGTTAAAATATATATATATTTTTTTGGCATGAAATATGACCCTCAATTCTTAATCTATGATGTCTCAGCCTTTTTGTGCAGTGTTGTGTGTTAGATCTTCTGTGTCAGTGTCATGTCACAATTGTTCATAAATATTATAATGAACCTCCTGTGCGGACACAAAGCTGCTGTGTGTGTGTTAAACCTCTGCAGTGCATGTCCATTGGTGTTTTTAACAAGTTGGTTAGTGGTTTGTTTACTCTGAAGAAACAGCTGCAGTCAGCTAACACTAATAACCATCAGCAGTGATGTGTTCATGAGACACACACACACACGCTTCATTTCTCCAGCCATCACTCAAAACAATGACCACTGACATCACCTGCCACTGTGGCTGGTTTTTCTTCATTGGATGGCGCTTGGTCTTGTGAACTACGTTTTGATGCTTGTTCAGTCTTTTCCGCTTGTATGCGGCTGCGTTCAATACGTCTGAGTAACTGTTGACGTGGATTTTACAGCTGACTGAGATGAGAACTCGCACAATTTACCTCTGGAAAAAATGCAAATCTGCTAGTAAGATTTGTATTGAACATGGTCATGCAGATAATTGTGCAGCTCAATTTATTGTTTTATAATAATTTAACTGTGTTTCCATTTGAGGTACATAATATCCATTTTATAATGATTCACTAGATCATTTATGGCTTCTGGCAGCATTTTAGGTGCTATCCTGTAAAATCGCAGCATTTAATGTGACAGTAAACACTTTTTTTTTTTAGAGCTCAGCCAATCAGAGTGGAGCTCTAAATCACATGACCAACTCTACCTATAATCTTTTATTGAATTATTGTTATTCACATTTTTTTAGTCTTTCATTCTGCTTCCCATTTCCCTGTGTCATTCTAATATGATTTTGTCCATCATTTTCATTTAGTGTCACCATGAATCATGTGCTCATCCTCCATTATCGATGGTTTGAGAGTGAAGAAAATGTCAAAAATTCTGGTAAGTGAATATATTTTTCACTTACATGGTGGCCAGTTCAGTGTACTAGGGTGAATGAGACACACCCCTAATGAGCAGCCTACATAGGCAGCATCCTAACTGAAGTAAAACCTCATAAGTGACTGATTTGAATCGTTCTTCATAGGCAGCAGCTCATTAGCGCTCCTTCTTGAGAAGTGCACTTGACTAGTGCTTGCGATTGATTGCACAATAGTTGGCATGTTGCTAAACTAATGACATGCTGTTCTAATAAGCATAAAAATGGACAGCACACAAATATTGTGTAAGTTTAACTGGCCTATGAAACTGGTTTAATTTGACAAGCACATTTTTGTAGAGCTCAGCCAGTCAGAGTGGAGCTCTGAGTCACATGACCAACTCAACCTATTTTTTTTTTTTTCAACCATTTTTTGATACCACACGGAAAACTGCCGTATATACCGCCATACAGATAATTTATCATCTCATCCTTTTTTTTTTTAAATTTGGGTCTTTTTTTTGTAATAGCTTACACACAGCACAGTGAGGCTTTATTTGAATCGTTGAACTACATTTACAAAAAAAGAGACTAGTAAACAGTCAGTAATTTGCCGTTTGAATGAATCGATTGAGTGAATGATTCAATGACTCACTCATTAAGACAGTCAAATGCTTCGTTCCTGAATGAATCAGCCGTTTGAATGAATCGATTGAATGAATGATTCAGTGACTCACTCATTAAGACAGTCAAATGCTTCGTTCCTGAATGAATCAGCCGTTTGAATGAATCGATTGAATGAATGATTCAGCGACTCACTCATTAAGACAGTCAAATGCTTCATTCCTGAATGAATCAGCCGTTTGAATGAATCGATTGAATGAATGATTCAGTGACTTACTCATTAAGACAGTCAAATGCTTCATTCCTGAATGAATCAGCCGTTTGAATGAATCGATTGAATGAATGATTCAGCGACTCACTCATTAAGACAGTCAAATGCTTCGTTCCTGAATGAATCAGCCGTTTGAATGAATCGGTTGAGTTAATGATTCAATGACTCACTCATTAAGACAGTCAAATGCTTCGTTCCTGAATGAATCAGCCGTTTGAATGAATCGATTGAATGAATGATTCAGTGACTTACTCATTAAGACAGTCAAATGCTTCATTCCTGAATGAATCAGCCGTTTGAATGAATCGATTGAATGAATGATTCAGCGACTCACTCATTAAGACAGTCAAATGCTTCGTTCCTGAATGAATCAGCCGTTTGAGTGAATCGATTGAATGAATGATTCAGTGACTTACTCATTAAGACAGTCAAATGCTTCGTTCCTGAATGAATCAGCCGTTTGAATGAATCGATTGAATGAATGATTCAGTGACTTACTCATTAAGACAGTCAAATGCTTCATTCCTGAATGAATCAGCCGTTTGAATGAATCGATTGAATGAATGATTCAGCGACTCACTCATTAAGACAGTCAAATGCTTCGTTCCTGAATGAATCAGCCGTTTGAGTGAATCGATTGAATGAATGATTCAGCGACTCACTCATTAAGACAGTCAAATGCTTCGTTCCTGAATGAATCAGCCGTTTGAATTAATCGATTGAATGAATGATTCAGCGACTCACTCATTAAGACAGTCAAATGCTTCGTTCCTGAATGAATCAGCCGTTTGAATGAATCGATTGAATGAATGATTCAGCGACTCACTCATTAAGACAGTCAAATGCTTCATTCCTGAATGAATCAGCCGTTTGAATGAATCGATTGAATGAATGATTCAATGACTCACTCATTAAGACAGTCAAATGCTTCGTTCCTGAATAAATCAGCCCTTTGAATGAATCGATTGAATGAATGATTCAGCGACTCACTCATTAAGACAGTCAAATGCTTCGTTCCTGAATGAATCAGCCGTTTGAATGAATCGATTGAATGAATGATTCAGCGACTCACTCATTAAGACAGTCAAATGCTTCGTTCCTGAATGAATCAGCCGTTTGAATGAATCGATTGAATGAGTGATTCAGCGACTCACTCATTAAGACAGTCAAATGCTTCGTTCCTGAATGAATCAGCCGTTTGAATGAATCGATTGAATGAATGATTCAGCGACTCACTCATTAAGACAGTCAAATGCTTCGTTCCTGAATGAATCAGCCGTTTGAATGAATCGATTGAATGAATGATTCAACGACTCACTCATTAAGACAGTCAAATGCTTCGTTCCTGAATGAATCAGCCGTTTGAATGAATCGATTGAATGAATGATTCAGCGACTCACTCATTAAGACAGTCAAATGCTTCGTTCCTGAATGAATCAGCCGTTTGAATGAATCGATTGAATGAGTGATTCAGCGACTCACTCATTAAGACAGTCAAATGCTTCATTCCTGAATGAATCAGCCGTTTGAATGAATCGATTGAATGAATGATTCAACGACTCACTCATTAAGACAGTCAAATGCTTCGTTCCTGAATAAATCAGCCCTTTGAATGAATCGATTGAATGAATGATTCAGCGACTCACTCATTAAGACAGTCAAATGCTTCATTCCTGAATGAATCAGCCGTTTGAATGAATCGATTGAATGAATGATTCAACGACTCACTCATTAAGACAGTCAAATGCTTCATTCCTGAATGAATCAGCCGTTTGAATGAATCGATTGAATGAATGATTCAGCGACTCACTCATTAAGACAGTCAAATGCTTCGTTCCTGAATGAATCAGCCGTTTGAATGAATCGATTGAATGAATGATTCAGCGACTCACTCATTAAGACAGTCAAATGCTTCATTCCTGAATGAATCAGCCGTTTGAATGAATCGATTGAATGAATGATTCAACGACTCACTCATTAAGACAGTCAAATGCTTCGTTCCTGAATGAATCAGCCGTTTGAATGAATCAGTGACTTGCTGCCACCTACTGGCGTTTCACATTTAAAGTATCTTTTCATTTTTTTTTTAAATCATTTAAAAATATGAATATTTAAAGTTTTGAAACATCAAAACATTTCTATATATAACAGCAGGTTAAACTCATTCTTGTCCCTCTGAGCTCATTAAACTGTGTTAATGATCTAAATCCACTTCAGATGCAGCTTCTGTGTTTCCTCTGCACTGCAAAGACGGATTTAGTTGATACTGATTTTGTTTGATTGGTAACAGCCCTATTGTGTCTTATTATACATATTGAATTTATTGATTAAATGTAAGAATTTGACAGAAGATTTAATTAGGTTGAAAAAAAAAAAAGTAAAAAATCTTTGGAAAAGATCATTTCTGCCTCTGCTGTGAACTGACCACCACACAGAATATGAAGCAAAAACATTAGGACCTGCACAATAAACACACTCAGCATAATATCGTCTAATTATTGTTATCGAGATATACAATATCATTTTTTTGTCAATAGTGATTATTATGCATATGTGCAGATTGGTAGGTTTTGAACAGGACTAGGACTTTAATGAAGATGTGGCGTCTTCGTCTTTGTAATGATGAGACCAGAATAAATGAACACCATTCACTGCGACTCAGACTGTAGCTTCAGATTAGTCGAGAGGATGTGTTTGACTCACATTCAGCTCTCCGTCTCTGGGTCCAAACACTTCAGACATGAGCCATTGCTTTAGAGGACGAGCACTGGGCACTTCCTGTGAGTCAGGATTGTGATGCATTAGTCCAAATGTTGTGGGAGGATTTTAAAGTTTATTTTTCCGCACTGCTCTTGAAGTCTTTGTGGCTCAGACAGTCTGAAGAGAGACGCTCATTTATATCACTTAACGAGAATCAATCCGTTAACATCGTGACAGACCGCGATGTCTCTCTCTCTCTCGGTCTCTCTCTCTCTCTCTCTCTCGGTCTCTTTCCTCTAAAATCTATACGTCTCTCTCTCTCCTTCGGTCCGTTTCTCTCTGTTTCACATAATACTAATCATGCACGTTTACATCTGGACGATGTCATTTTTACAGCATCTGCTCATCTGTAATGTGAAGCTAAAACATTGCCTGTCGGAGTAATGACGTTCAGCAGATGTTCTGCAATGTTTATGATCTAGATTGCCTGTGTATTGACTCTCCATCTAATCAGAATCGAATCGATCTTAAAGGAAAGTTTGTGATTCATGTGGTCTTAATTGAAAAACATGAGACATGATTTTAAAATTTGGACTATATTGTAACTTAACATGCAGTCTTAAAGTAAAAAAGAAAAATGTGTTTCGTAAGCTGTTTCCATTATTTTATAAATTTTATTTATATATTTATAGAACATAAAATGTAAATATATTTTTAAAAATATAACATTTTAAATAAAATATACTTGTAACTCACACTCACCTAAAGGATTATTAGAAAACCCTTGTTCAATTTCTCATTAATGCAATTATCTAATCAACCAATCACATGGCAGTTGCTTCAATGCATTTAGGGGTGTGGTCCTGGTCAAGACAATCTCCTGAACTCCAAACTGAATGTCAGAATGGGAAAGAAAGGTGATTTAAGCAATTTTGAGCGTGGCATGGTTGTTGGTGCCAGACGGGCCGGTCTGAGTATTTCACAATCTGCTCAGTTACTGGGATTTTCACGCACAACCATTTCTAGAGTTTACAAAGAATGGTGTGAAAAGGGAAAAACATCCAGTGTGCGGCAGTCCTGTGGGCGAAAATGCCTTGTTGATGCTAGAGGTCAGAGGAGAATGGGCCGACTGATTCAAGCTGATAGAAGAGCAACTTTGACTGAAATAACCACTTGTTACAACCGAGGTATGCAGCAAAGCATTTGTGAAGCCACAACACGCACAACCTTGAGGCGGATGGGCTACAACAGCAGAAGACCCCACCGGGTACCACTCATCTCCACTACAAATAGGAAAAAGAGGCTACAATTTGCACAAGCTCACCAAAATTGGACAGTTGAAGACTGGAAAAATGTTGCCTGGTCTGATGAGTCTGGATTTCTGTTGAGACATTCAGATGGTAGAGTCAGAATTTGGCGTAAACAGAATGAGAACATGGATCCATCATGCCTTGTTACCACTGTGCAGGCTGGTGGTGGTGGTGTAATGGTGTGGGGGATGTTTTCTTGGCACACTTTAGGCCCCTTAGTGCCAATTGGGCATCGTTTAAATGCCACGGCCTACCTGAGCATTGTTTCTGACCATGTCCATCCCTTTATGACCACCATGTACCCATCCTCTGATGGCTACTTCCAGCAGGATAATGCACCATGTCACAAAGCTCGAATCATTTCAAATTGGTTTCTTGAACATGACAATGAGTTCACTGTACTAAAATGGCCCCCACAGTCACCAGATCTCAACCCAATAGAGCATCTTTGGGATGTGGTGGAACGGGAGCTTCGTGCCCTGGATGTGCATCCCACAAATCTCCATCAACTGCAAGATGCTATCCTATCAATATGGGCCAACATTTCTAAAGAATGCTTTCAGCACCTTGTTGAATCAATGCCACGTAGAATTAAGGCAGTTCTGAAGGCGAAAGGGGGTCAAACACAGTATTAGTATGGTGTTCCTAATAATCCTTTAGGTGAGTGTGTATATATATATATATATATATATATATATATATTAAACCACATAAAAATAAATGACCTCATAATAATAATAACAATAATAATAATAGTTTCATGCTTTTTTCAGACTACAAACAACTAAATGGATTTAAGAGAAACCACCGGTTATTTGTTATTTTTATCTATTTTCAACATTCTGTATTAAAAAATATATATTTTGAGAGTGTCTTACCATGGAAACTGTTTCACAGCTAAAGTACCATCACTGAACACTGAAATATTAAAAAAGAATTTAGAAAATGTGTGTGTGTGTGTGTGTGTGTGTGTGTATGTGTGTGTGTATATATATATATATATATATATATATATATATATATATATATATATATATGATATAATGTAATTATTTATTAATTTATTAAATAATATATATATATACACCTAAATATACAGTGTATGTATATATATATATATATATATATATATACAGCTAAAGTACCATCGCTGAAATATGAAAAAAGAATTTAGAAAATTAATTAAAAAGAAACAAAACAAAACAAAATATATATATAATTGTGTATATATACTGTATATATTTAATTTTTATATATATATATATATCCAATATAATGTAATTAGTTTATTAAATAGTATATATGTACATAAATAATACACCTATATATACAGTATATAGAATATAGAATATATATATATATATATATATATAAATATATAATTTATAATATTTTTTATTCATATATATCTTATATCATTTATTTTATATATATATAAGTATACTTGTATAATTTATCTTAAAATAGCTGTAAAATATCTTATATGACTTAATCTTTTATATATATATATATATTATAAAGATGATAAGTTATTTAAGAAAAATAATCATTTTGTTCATCTTTCTTTCTTTCTTTCTTTCTCTCTCACAGTGTCTGTCTCTCAATCCAGTCCGTTTCTTTCTGCTTCTCTCCCTCCCTCTCTCTCTCTCTCTCTCTCTCTCTCTCTCTCTCTCTCTCTCTCTCTCTCTCTCTCTCTCTCTCTCTCTCTCTCTCTCTCTCTCTCTCTCTCTCTCTCTCTGTGTTCTCAAGCGGCTTGTGTTTCAGTCTTTCTTCTCTTTGTGACCGCCATCTTCCCCTCCTGCCTTGATGTGAAGAGCAAAGAGCGAGCGCGAGCGGGCGGCTGAATTATCCTCAGTAGAGTGCCACCTTATCTCACATTAGACACATTTCTGCCAGGCCGGCCGTCGCACACCTCCTGGGGAGCCGCTGGCAGCGGCCGTCTGCTGGCACCGAGAGACAGACAGCCAGAGATGAGTGATTCAGCTCCATGTCCTTTCCAAACAGATCTCGAGCCGCACGCACACGCTCTCCAACATGTCCTTCTCCTCTGCGCTGGTCTTTTGTTTGCCTTCGAGTGCTGAATCCACAGGAAACAGCCGCGAGGATGAAGACGAGCCCGTGGCATTTAGACACTCAGGTTAATTGAGGCTCGTGTTGGGACTCGATTGAGACAGAATGGGACAAATGGAGATGCAAAATGTTAAATTACCCTGTTTAATTAGCTGTGTTTACAACCCAAGATTTCACTCGCTCAGACAGTTACCTAAGCTCTGTCCAAACACCTGCTAACAGGCTCTAGCAGTGTGACGGCGGCTCTCATCGCACACGGTTATTGCACATGAGTTCCCTCAAAATGACCAACCCCAATCGGACTGGCTGGCTTTACAAGAATATAGATACTATACATATATACACTGCACACCAGAAAAACTGGTGGATTCGAAGAGCTTTGTGGTTGAAATTTAAAAAAAGTTACAAATCCTTCCCTCACGGGTCAATTTGACCCTCTTAGGAATGAATGGAATGCGAGGAATGCTTCACTACACATAGAAAAACCTAAAAATGCTCAAAATTCAAACTAAAAATGTACCCAAAAAATTATTTTATAATGTCTACATGAATGCGTACTGAAGAGAAACTGACTTTAGGACCCAGTGGAACTATAAGGCCACCTAGTGGCAAGAGTCAAGTTTTTTGACAAGAAAATGTTGACAAGGGCGTTTTAGTAACCAAAAAAGCTGGCAGTGTTTGCTTGCAAATAGCAGCCGAGGGCGTCTTTTGTAGCAAAAACAACAGCTACAGTAGCCTATCCAAGTGTGCTGTGTAATTAATGCCGAGAAAGACGACGTTGGCTCTCGTGTTAGCTTTTGAAGTGAGCTGAGAGGAGAATATCGGTTCATAATGACGTTTGTGGGTGCATTATACGGGGAAGGAAACAGTATTGCGCTTCTGTAACGGAGGCCAGCTAGTAGTTGCTGTGCGAGTAAACCTCACTCATCTGATCTGATGCTAGAGGTTGCAGCCTTTAGCCTCCTTTTTAGAGCATCTGACTCTCATGCCGGCGAACCTGGGTTCGAGTCCCGCTTGGAGTGGGTGGTTCGAACAGGAGGGGTTACACTTACAATAATTTAGCTCCGATTGGATCATGCACGTTTTGCAACATATTTTAGACTAAACAAAAGTCAATTGCTTAGACACTAGTACAATAAATCCATCAACCGGCACCTTCTCCATTTTTTTCTTCTTGTTATGGAAACGACAGGTCTCGCTACTCACTTGTCATTGGTCAGCTGTCAAAAGGCGCTTGATGTAGGGCGTTTTTTCCCCCGGAAAAGTTTAACTTTATTCAACTTGAAAAGTCGCTCTGAGCTGCAGAAAAAGACGTCGGCGGTGGCATTTAAAAAACACGCTGGCAGATTCAACAAAGATGCCAAGTGTGAACATGCCCTTGTATCATTTTTTTTTTCCCACAAGAGGTCGGCAAAGACACCCGATGTAAGATATTTTGAGCTGAATTAACAGGGTTATTTTGAAAGAATGTGAAGAACGTGCTTAAATTATTATTTATTTATTGATAAAATCTAGTAATTTAAAGCTAAATAAAATAAAACATTTTTAAAAAATGGCATTAAAAAAATAAAAAAATATCAGAATGAAATGAAAATAAGTATAATTTTACGCCTTCGGGTCATTTTGACCCGTGAGGGAGGATTTGTTACATGGTGCGAGGGAGGGATGAGGGTATCCAAACAGCAACTTTTTTTGGCGGCCAGTGTATTATTAATAGCAAAACTCTATGAGAAAAGCATATTTACATTTGTCCACTTCAAAGCACCGCTGCTGCTGAAAGCAAACACATTCAGATGGACATATTGAACCCTTGCATAATGTTTAGCACAGCTTTTGATGTTTTGTAAGATGCCATGTGAATTCCATTGCATTTCGATTTCATCTATCCATATAACAGTCTTCCTTATGGTAGATTCAGATGGGGATGACATAACGATTTTGAACATAACTATACAAGCCCACTCTTTTGGAAAAAACTGGATTGTGTTTACGTGGATTTGTGAGGTTCACTGTATCAAATCTTTATTATATTTTGTTTTATATATAACCAGAAACACCGCTTGCTCTACTCGAGTATGCAACACAGAGTCCAAGACATTGCAAGAGTTTCCTTCAGGAGTCTGTGTCATGAGAACAGATGTGTTGTTCAGCAGCTGCTATAAACATTTCAGCTGTGCTGTGCTGTCTAGCCCTAAATAGGCAGCGTCCTAACAGAAATAGAAGAAGCTGAATTGGAAAATATGTTTGAATATATATGGCTAAACTATTTTTATATTGCTTTTCAGCATAAAATTGGAATTTCCCTTGACTCTGTCAACAATCTTATGTCATTTTTTCCACAGAGCTTATTGCAGTGCATTCTGGGATTGCCTTATCTGTGACACATGTGATGCTGCCTGAGTTTGGCCAAAAGAAGGTATCTTAGAAGGCAGCCTCCCTGCTGAAGGCAGTCGAGATTTTTGTTGATAGCTTTAGTGTGCCTATAATGCATATATAGTGTATATATACACTCACCTAAAGGATTATTAGGAACACCATACTAATACTGTGTTTGACCCCCTTTCGCCTTCAGAACTGCCTTAATTCTACGTGGCATTGATTCAACAAGGTGCTGAAAGCATTCTTTAGAAATGTTGGCCCATATTGATAGGATAGCATCTTGCAGTAGATGGAGATTTGTGGGATGCACATCCAGGGCACAAAGCTCCCGTTCCACCACATCCCAAAGATGCTCTATTGGGTTGAGATCTGGTGACTGTGGGGGCCATTTTAGTACAGTGAACTCATTGTCATGTTCAAGAAACCAATTTGAAATGATTGGAGCTTTGTGACATGGTGCATTATCCTGCTGGAAGTAGCCATCAGAGGATGGGTACATGGTGGTCATAAAGGGATGGACATGGTCAGAAACAATGCTCAGGTAGGCCATGGCATTTAAACGATGCCCAATTGGCACTAAGGGGCCTAAAGTGTGCCAAGAAAACATCCCCCACACTATTACACCACCACCACCAGCCTGCACAGTGGTAACAAGGCATGATTGATCCATGTTCTCATTCTGTTTACGCCAAATTCTGACTCTACCATCTGAATGTCTCAACAGAAATCGAAACTAATCAGACCAGGCAACATTTTTCCAGTCTTCAACTGTTCAATTTTGGTGAGCTCGTGCAAATTGTAGCCTCTTTTTCCTATTTGTAGTGGAGATGAGTGGTACCCGGTGGGGGTCTTCTGCTGTTGTAGCCCATCCGCCTCAAGGTTGTGCGTGTTGTGGCTTCACAAATGCTTTGCTGCATACCTCGGTTGTAACGAGTGGTTATTTCAGTCAAAGTTGCTCTTCTATCAGCTTGAATCAGTCGGCCCATTCTCCTCTGACCTCTAGCATCAACAAGGCATTTTCGCCCACAGGACTGCCGCATACTGGATGTTTTTCCCTTTTCACACCATTCTTTGTAAACTCTAGAAATGGTTGTGCGTGAAAATCCCAGTAACTGAGCAGATTGTGAAATACTCAGACCGGCCCGTCTGGCACCAACAACCATGCCACGCTCAAAATTGCTTAAATCACCTTTCTTTCCCATTCTGACATTCAGTTTGGAGTTCAGGAGATTGTCTTGACCAGGACCACACCCCTAAATGCATTGAAGCAACTGCCATGTGATTGGTTGATTAGATAATTGCATTAATGAGAAATTGAACAGGTGTTCCTAATAATCCTTTAGGTGAGTGTATATATATATATATATATATATATATATATATTTGGATCTTGTAATCTAATTAATTGCACAATGTGGTGATTAATTAATCTAATTAATCACAAATTAATCACACATAAAATTTGGCCTAAGAAATTACCCCCAAAGATAATTTAAAGGTGCAGTGTGTAAATCTAGTGGTGAGGTTGCGAATTGCAACCGCTCACCCCTCCCTTTCGACGCACATATAAGCTACGGTGGCCAACACAGGACAAAGATGTCGTCGTCTGAGACAGCAGAGAGTAGCTAGCGCTCTATAGAGAAGTTTGTTCTTTTAGGGCTACCGTAGAAACATGGCGGCGCAAAATGCCGACTTCACTGTAAGGGGACCCGCGGTGTGTGTAGATAGAAATGGCTCATTCTAAGGTAATAAAAACATAGCAGTTCATTATGTAAAGTCTTTATACACCACTGAAAACATAGTTATGTATATTATAATGCATTTATGTCAATAGATCCTCATAAATACTACACACTGCACCTTTAAAGTCATTATTGTGTTGAACGAGAAAAGCATCAAATAGACATTTCAAAAGTATTATATTTGATTTAACATAGAATTTAGTACACAAACATTTAGGCTACAACAACCATGAGGGCGAGTAAATGGTGACATAATTTGAACTATACCTTAAATTTTTTTTATTAATATGGAAATAATATGATATTAAATATTTTTTTCATGAAATAATACCCTAAACTAAAAATGCCAGTAGGTGGTGGTAAATATCTAAACGAGTGAGTCACTGAATCATTCATTTGATTCATTCAAACGTCTGATTCATTACATTTACATTTACATTTATGCATTTAGCAGACGCTTTTATCCAAAGCGACTTACAACTGAGTACAGGAAGCGATCCGTTATGAAGAGGCGAAGAAATGCAAGTTTTGGACATTACTCAGAGTAGCCTAAGCTAGAATAGAGAGGGAGTAGAGAAGGATAGAGGAAAAAGAATTAGAATGTTTTCGGGATTTTTTCGGGAATAAAGTAAACGGCTCTCTTTATGAATGAGTCATTGAATCATTGATTCGCCGCTGTGTGTTGCTCAGAGACACAACACTTCTGCTCTGGCTTTATAGGGAATATTTTCATTGGCAAAAACACAATATTGTGTCTAAAATAATAACACAATATTAACTTCTTATTTATTGAACTGTTGTATAAAATCAATATCACATTTGCACTCGTGCTATTCAGGACAAAACAGCACTCATGTGATACTGCTTGATATAAATATGAGACAAAAACAGAGCATTTTTGCCCTGATATCTTGAATTTTAGGGTCATTCTAACTGCATTCTGTAGTCTCCATCCCAGTGAGCTGTTGCTCTGCTTCATGTTCGTCACCATCAACTGAATGAAATGTAAGCTGATCTTTGTAGTGATTATTCAGATGGTCTCTTCCTGTGATGTGCTTCAGATTTTGTCAATAGTTGCGGTACACTAGTCTGTGTTGGTAAGAGTGTGTGTGGATTCGGCAGCAGGAAGATGTTTGTTGTCAGGCGTGGGTGTAGTGGGGGCGCCTGCCATCTCGCTTCATCTGTTTGTTTATTCATTTTGTTGCCGTTGCGTTAAATAATTCATCTTTCTGCCCCTCTCCTCTCTCCTCATTTTAATGATTCGCCAGCGCTCTGCGTGTGTGTGTTTCTCTGCTTTCTCCATCATATATGTGCATGTTGAATGCGTTAAGCTACACACACACACACACACATACACACACAGCTAGAGCTGCTCAAAGCGGGAGTGTGTGACCCGCAGGCGATGGCCAGCACAGTCCGCCCGCTGAGATATCCCACATGCTGCTGGGTCTCTGCTGGCCTAATGAATGTAGGACAGCCGTTTGTCCTGAACACTACTGTGACAATCACACACACGCTTTATCTCCTGCCAGTACTGATGTGATGAAAGCGTGTGTGTGTCGTGGGTGCAGAGAGTTTGAATTTCCTGCACCCATCATCCTTATGAAAGTATTTGAGGTCTATATGAAGCCAATGTATGATGGCTTGTGCACAGTGTAATGCATATTCATAGTTACACCTTTAAAATGAAATGCATTTGATTACTTGTGTTATTATGGTATTTAATATTTTGACTTTTTGAGCTTTTGTTTTTATATTTTCATTTTAATTTTAGTTAAAGTTTTAGTAATTTAGTAAAAAATCTTTAGTCATTTCTATTAGTTTTTTATTTCTAGTTAGCTTTATTTTATTTCTAGTTTATTATTTTATTTCTAGTTTATTTATTTATTTTTATTTCTAGTTGGCTTTATTTTATTTTTTATTTTATTAATATTTTTTTTTATTTCTAGTTAGCTTAATTTTATTTATAGTCTATTTATTTATTATTATTTTATTTTTAGTAAGCTTTATTTTATTTCTGGTTTATTTATTTTTATTTCTAGTTTATTTATTTATTTATTATTCATTTCTAGTAAGCTTTATTTTATTTCTGGTTTATTTATTTTTATTTCTGGTTTATTTATTTATTTTATTCCTAGTTTATTTACATATTATTATTATTATTATTATTATTTTATTTTTGGTTTATGTATTTATTATTATTTTATTTCTAGTTCATTTTTAGTTTTAGTGGTATTAGCATGTCAACTAATTTTATTTTCTGTTTAAATTTGAGTTTTTTTAATTTAAGTTGTCCCTCTAATATGTTTGTTTTATTTTATTTCAACTTTAATTAATTAAAAAAAAAAATTTGTTTGTTTTAGGTAACAACACTTATTACAGTGAATATTTATGAGAACATGCTAATAATAAATTTTCTGATTAAATAATAATTTTATGATGAATTATATATACAGGCTTCAAATAAAGTGTTACTTTGGTAATCCAGGTGTTTGATAGAACGATTTTGTAGTATTTTCTGTGTTTTGGGAAGCACAAAATGCTGTTACAATGTGTTTTATGATTCTTTCTGGCTGCTAGATGTACCAGAATTGTATAATATATTATTTGCAGTAGTGCTTTATGATCCATAACAGCAATTTCTGAGCGAACATGCTGGTAATTTATCATTTATATGCAGAAAAAGTGTTAAAATATGCTTAAAACAGCAAGGTACTGGTGAAAATGGCAGAAAAGTGTGATCATAAACAAAAAGGAAAAGTGTTAGATCCATAGAAAGCACTAAGCGCGTAATGAAATGTGTTTTATTCCGTCTTGGACTCATTATCCCGTGCGCAGCTCATTTAAGAGCCTGTTTTGCTGTGAAACATGAGGAGTGGTGTGGCCGCGGGGTTGGAGATGTGCTTGTTTCTGTGGCCGGGGCGTCTCTCTTTATCTTGGTACTTGTCCCATGACATTATACTATAGATTGTGCTTTATGAGGCGTTGCTGGAGAGAAATATGAAATGATTGGAGCCGCCCGAGGGCTGAGGCAGCCGCTCGTGAAGCGATGTCGTCCAGACGCTGGAGTGAACGGTCACTGACAGGTCTGTCGGCATGAGAGCGATGCTTTATGCTGATGCTGTCATCTGCAACAAGATATGTTTACAAGCCCAGAGGACGTGAACCGGCCCTGAGACGCACCCTGATTGTTTCAAGCGCCATTCACCGTGATTTAAAGGTACAGTACAAACTTACTTGGCAAAATACTCATGAAAAACGAAGTTATGTCCATAACATAATCATACAAATAATGTTATAAATGGATTTGTTGGGGGAAAAAGCTATGAAAGTGTAGAAAATTGCATTTGTTGGGCTAATATCCATGATGGCATATTGAGGAATTGTATATATTTAAGGGATTCATTGCGGTTTAATTTGATACTGCGGTCTAAAAATGCTGGGTTGTTTCATGTTTAGATCTGCTTTGCTCTGATTGGTCAGATGGCCCAGTCTGTTCTGATTAATCTACTCTGCTCTGATTGGCCAGATGGCTCAGTCTGTTCTGATTGGTCTACTCTACTCTGCTATGATTGATCAGATGGCTCAGTCTGTTCTGATTGGTCAGATGGCCCAGTCTGTTGTGATTGGTCTACTCTGCTTTGATTGGTCAGATGGCCCAGTCTGTTGTGATTGGTCTACTTTAATCTGATTGGTCAGATGGCTCAGTCTGTTGTGATTAGTCTACTCTGCTTTGATTGGTCAGATGGCCCAGTCTGTTGTGATTGGTCTGCTCTGCTCTGATTGGTCAGATGGCCCAGTCTGTTGTGATTGGTCTGCTCTGCTCTGATTGGTCAGATGGTCCAGTCTGTTGTGATTGGTCAGATGGCCCAGTCTGTTGTGATTGGTCAGATGGCCCAGTCTGTTGTGATTGGTCTACTTTAATCTGATTGGTCAGATGGCTCAGTCTGTTGTGATTAGTCTACTCTGCTTTGATTGGTCAGATGGCCCAGTCTGTTGTGATTGGTCTGCTCTGCTCTGATTGGTCAGATGGCCCAGTCTGTTGTGATTGGTCTGCTCTGCTCTGATTGGTCAGATGGTCCAGTCTGTTGTGATTGGTCAGATGGCCCAGTCTGTTGTGATTGGTCTGCTCTGCTCTGATTGGTCAGATGGCCCAGTCTGTTGTGATTGGTCTGGTCCGCTCTGATTGTTCAGATGGCCCAGTCTGTTGTGATTGGTATACTCTGCTCTGATTGGTCAGATGGTCCAGTCTGTTGTGATTGGTCTACTCTGCTCTGATTGGTCAGATGGCCCAGTCTGTTGTGATTAGTCTACTCTGCTTTGATTGGTCAGATGGCCCAGTCTGTTGTGATTGGTCTGCTCTGCTCTGATTGGTCAGATGGTCCAGTCTGTTGTGATTGGTCTGCTCTGCTCTGATTGGTCAGATGGCCCAGTCTGTTGTGATTGGTCTGCTCTGCTCTGATTGGTCAGATGGCCCAGTCTGTTGGGATTAGTCTACTCTGCTCTGATTGGTCAGATGGCCCAGTCTGTTGGGATTAGTCTACTCTGCTCTGACTGGTCAGATGGCCCAGTCTGTTGTGATTGGTCTGCTCTGCTCTGATTGGTCAGATGGCCCAGTCTTTTGTGATTGGTCTACTCTGCTCTGATTGGTCAGATGGCCCAGTCTTTTCTGATTGGTCTACTCTGCTCTGATTGGTCAGATGGCCCAGTCTTTTCTGATTGGTCTACTCTGCTCACGATGTCTTCGGTTTTACTGTATCAATTCCAGTGCGATTCCGCCATTTGAAGTGCATCAAAGTGGATTCGCAGAAAACAGCTTCTTCTCGACATGAACAACACGAACCAAACTCTTCCAGTCTCAGCTGCAACTACAGTGGTCCAATGAAGACTGTAGACTGTGAAATCAGTGTGATATTCGTTTTTTCAAACAGAATAGCATCATTTATTCAGGGAATCTGAGCTTATGCATTTCCAAACTGTCACTCATTCATGATAAGTGAGCGGTCCGTCAAAAAGTCAGCACATTTTACACGCTCCATTAGTAAATCTGTCGTGTGTTGACTGTGTGTGTTTGTGTGATGTTTCTGAAAGACGCAGTGTCATCCTCTAATGGTGTGTGGCTGAATATTAAAAGTGACACACTTTCCTTTGCTGTTATTTTTCTTAATACGGCATAGCCAATTCATTCTCCTCTCTCAGCTTTTGTCTTTTCGCCGCACAGCCCGAGTGCTTTTAAAGACTCGCGCTACACTAATGTTCTTTGTGTCACTCTCGCGCTGTGAAGATTTGAAATAATTAAGTCTAATTTGCGCACCACTACTGAGGGATGGATTCAGTTAGTAAGCCCCTTTTCAAAGGCTTTATCTAAAAAAAACACTGATGTTCATCTGGACAGTCATGCTTTGAGTTTTTGCAAATCTAAAAGCGTGCATGCGTCAGTTCGTTTTTAAAGGGACAGTCACCCAAAAATGTTAATTCAGTTATCATTTACTGGAATATCGAGGCAAAATTATGTGGAAAAGATGCTGTTCTTTTAGTTTTTTTCATAAATGCTATTTGTGTGTCAGTGTTATTTTAGTTTTATTAATACTTTGAATTTGCTTTTTTATTTTTCATGTTAATTTTTGTTACATTTTTAGTCAGTTGGTTATGTGCTTTTGTCATTTTATTAGTTTTTTGTTTTTTAAAAATATTGCAGTTTAGGGTTCAATTATTTTTATTTCAGTCTTGGTTTTAGTTAACGATAATAACACAGGTGTGTTTGTTTGTACAATATGTGTGTTTTTCATGCAGAATTCATGATCACTTAAGTTTAATTTTCATGAAATATACACTATATTGCCAAAAGTTTTAGGAGTTAATGGGAATTTTTGACCATTCTTCTAGAAGTGCATTTGTGAGGTCAGTCACTGATTTTGGACGAGAAGGCCTGGCTCACAGTTTCCGCTCTAATTCATCCTAAAGGTGTTCAAAATGACTCTGTGCAGGCCAGTCAAGTTCCTTCACACCAAACTCGCTCATCCATGTCTTTATGGACCGACGCTTTGTGCACTGGTGCGCAGTCATGTTGGAACAGGAAGGGGCCGTCCCCAAACTGTTCCCACAAAGTTGGGAGCATAAAATTGTCCAAAATGTCTTGGTATGCTGAAGCCTTAAGAATTAAGAGTCAGGGGCCAAGCCCAACCCCTGAAAAACAACCACACACCATAATCCCCCTCCACCAAACTTTACACTTGCTCTAGTGTCCAGTGGCGGCGTGCTTCACACCCCTGTATCCACCGCTTTGCATTGCACTTGGTGATGTAAGGCTTGGATGAGCTGCTCGGCCATGGAAACTCATTCCATGAAGCTCTCTACGCACTGTTCTTGAGCTAATCTGAAGCCCACATGAAGTTTGGAGGTCTGTAGCTATTGACTCTACAGAAAGTTGGTGATTTCTGCACACTGTGCGCATCAGCATGTGCTGACCCCGCTCTGTGATTTTACGTGACCTACCACTTCGTGGCTGAGTTGCTGTTGTTCCCAATTGCTTCCACTTTGTTATAATACCACTAACAGTTGAGCATGGAATATTTACTAGTAAGGAAATTTCCCAAATGGTCTTATTGCACAGGTGGCAACTTATCACGGTACCACGCTTGAGTTCACTGAGCTCCTGAGAGCGACCCATTCTTTTACAAATGTTTGTAGAAGCGTCTGCATGCCTAGTGCTTGATTTATACACCTGTGGCCATGGAAGTGATTGAACACCTGAATTCAGTGATTTGGAGGGGTGTCCCAATACTTTTGGCAATATAGTGTAAGTAAAAGCAATGGTAAAACCAATTTTTTTCCTTTTAGAAGAAAATAGTTTTCAATCAGACAATGTGGTTAATTTATATATACTTAAAATGATTGTGAAACTTTGTGTGCATACATAGTCAAGCTCCAAAAAATACATAAAAGCGTCATAAAGATGCATTTTGAAGTATGATGCGTTTTAGTGAACTGGATTGTTTCAAACATCCGATTCTCAAATGTGTTTTTACACAGAATTGTTCCCAAAAGTCCCTGTGCATCACTTAAAATCCTATTTATCATGGGTTTTATGTTTCCAAAATGTTGTCCACCTCGTAGTTGTACCCCCAGACAAATTTGTTACAGTCAAGTAATTTAAAAATGCTTTGTGAATCGTTTCACCCGGTTCAAAACATTGATTCATGATGTGTAAATGATGACTGTTCTGATGACTGTTGTTGGGCTGCGTCCAAAATCACATACTCTAAATAAAATAAAACCGGAAATCGAGGGTAACGCGGGTATGATGTCATTGATAGGCGGCGCACGGTCCGTGTCCTGGGTAAAATTGCTTATTTCTCTAGATTTAAACATTCTTGGAAACATTTGGGATAATGTAAGTACACAAGTCAACAAAATATATAACATTGTTCTAGTGGTTTTTGGATATTTTAATCCAAAAATCTTACATATTGTGCCTTTATTAGTTGGGAAACATATTTTGCACTTAACTGTTATATTTGTGCCCTTTTCTGATTTCTGTATGAAATGATTTTTAAATTTCCAGTTCTGGAACGCATTTTTATCACTCGCCATGGCGGAAACTCTCAAACAGGTTGAAAATTGAAACAAGAGAGCCAATCAAAAGCATCGTGCACATCAAAAACAGGCAAAGTAACACATTAATATTACTCAACATATCCTAGCTTTTTTACAGAAAATATTCAGATGTAACCGCCTTTGTAATCGTGAACATTTTCATAAGTAACTGTAATTTAATTACACATTTTTTCTCAGTAACTGTAACAGATTACAGTTACGTTTATTTAGATTTTTGTTACATGTAACTAGTTACTCCCCAACACTGTGTATATAGTATGAGTGTGTGTAGTATGAATGTAATCGCTTCACCTCCATTCACAAATCCTCCTGTGGATCAGACATACTTCTTTTGTCATGTACTGTTTTTCACCTACTATATAGTAGGAAAGGATGCAATTTCGGATGCAGCCAAAGTCTCTCTCTGGCGTGGTTATTGGTGCAGCAGCTTGCATCTGTCTGGTTTGGTTGCATTCATGGGAAGGTTGCACATGTCCGCCTGTGCCGTGTCGTTTGTCAATGTCACGCTGAATGGGGCGAGAGTGGGAACAGAAACTCGCCCCGCTTTGTTCAGCTCCCAGGACTGCATGTTTTCCAAGAAGCCTCTGCTGATCCTCAGGTGCTGGTGCAGAGAGACGCCTGTTAACTAATCCTCCCGAGACTCCACTCAGACGAGAAATCAGCTGGAAGGATGTAGGAAGAGCGGCTCCTGCATCCTGATCCCAGACCAGCTGTATTTGTTAGGGAAAGTCCAGTCTTGGGATGCTTAAGGTGTCTCTTGAGCCAAATCACAAATGTTTTCAAGCTTTTGATAGGAACTTCAGAGATTTTAGCTCATGGGAATTAATTACCCTGTGGATAAAAATAGGATGAGACATTTTTTTTAGTAGTTTATGAATGCTGTGTGTGTATATACAGTATGTCTGTTTCTCATTATTAGATCTGTCAGTCAAAATGCTGATTAATTACCAGCTTAATTTACATTTAAATATAAAGTAGCAAGCATAACTAGACTTGAACCTTTTGAAGAAAATGGGTCTCATTTACTAACCATGCATATGTTTTTGTTGCTCATTGATATGTTACTTAATATTATTGTGAAAAATGTGAAATTTTGTGTGAACTTTTTTCTGCATTTAAATAATATAATATAAATAAACCTATAAATAATAAATAGTGTTTAATAACTAGTGAATGAGAATCTGAACATTGGATAAAGCCAGGTACAAAATTCTTGTTTGATTTTGTTGACATATTAAAGTTTACAGAGGGGATTTTGAATATCTCTTTTTATCACTCCATGAATCAGAAAATACTGTCAACAGCCAGAAAAAAAAAATTTTCAACATGTTTTTAGGAATTAAATGTTGTATAGAACCAGGTGAATGATATATGAACAAACCCCTCAGTAAAAACCTTCAGAATACAGATAATAAAAGTTTGGTCTGTGTAAGTGCTGCTGAAGTGGAGGAAAAACTTTAACGTTATGTATTATACGAGACCATGATGCTACTAGGGTGTTGCTATGAGGTTGCCATGGTCTTCTGAGTTGGTTTTTGCATTCCTGCTATGTAGTTGATAGGCTAAGGTGGTTGCTAGGTGGTTTCTAGGGTGTTCTAGGTGGGTGTTGTTATACCATTGCTAAGGTGTTTTTGGTGAGTGCTTACAGTTGCTAGAGTGGGGTACTTGCTAGGTGGTTTCTAGGGTGTTCTGATTGTCATTGTTGATATTTGGTTGCTATTGTGTTCTGGAAGCATGTGTGCATACCTGCTATGCAGTTGCTAGGGTGTGGTTGCTGCTAGGTGGTTTTGCTATACCATTGCTAAGGTTTCTAGGGTGGTTATCAGAGCGTTGCAATGTAGTTACTATAGTGTTCTGGGAGGGTGCTTGCATTACTGCTATGCAGTTACTAGGTGGAGGTGGTTGCTAGGTGGTTTCTAGGGTGTTCTGGGTTGTTGCTAGGGTATTGCTATACAGTTGCTAAGGTGTTCTGGGCGGGTTCAGTTCTTTCATTCCTGCTTTGCAGTTGCTAGGGTTGGGTGGTTTCTAGGGTATTGCTATGCGGTTGGTTGCCATGGTATTGCTATACCATTGCTAAGGTTTCTAGGGTGGTTATCAGAGTGTTGCGATGTAGTTGCTATGGTGTTCTAGGAGGGTGCTTTCATTACTACTAATTGCTAGAGTGAGGTGGTTGCTAGATGGTTTCTAGGGTGTTCAGGGTTGTTACCAGGATGTTGCTATGCGGTTGGTAAGGTGTTCTGGGAGGGTTCGGTTCTTGCTTTCTTGCTATGCAGTTGCTAGGGTGGGTGGTTTCTAGATGGTTTCTAGGGTGTTCTGGGTGATTGTCATGCTGTTGCTAATGTCTTCTGAGTGGGTGCTTGCATTCTTGCTATGCAGTTACCAGGGTAGGATGGGTGGTTGTTAGAGTGTTGCTATGTGGTTGCTAAGGTGGGGTGGTTTCTCTGAGGTTTTTTAGGGTGTGCTGGGTGGTTGCCAGGGCATTGCTATGCAGTTGCTATGGTGTTCTGAGTGGTTGTCAGAGTGTTGCAATGTATTTAGTGTTCTAGGAGGGTGCTTGCATTACTGCTATGCAGTTGTTATGGTGAGGTGGTGGCTAGGTGGTTTCTAGGGTGTTCTGGTTTGTTGCTAGGGTGTTGCTATGCGGTTGGTTGCCAGGGTATTGCTATACCATTGCTATGGTTTATAGAATGGTTATCAGAGCATTATGATGTAGTAGTTGTTAGCATTTTTTCCATAGTGTTCTGGGGCATTTTGTTCTCTGGATGTTCTCTGGCCTGGGTTTCTTCTTCAATGAAAGTTGCATAATTTGAGGAATCAGTCATTTTTGGAGCACTTAATTTTAACACTGCAAATTGTAACTTCTAAATCTAAGTATGAGCAATAGTAATAGTGATAATAAATGAGTAATGCAAACATCATCAGTGAGCAAACAATATCCAAACAGTCACATGCTGTTGTGTAGAATCAGGTTTGAATTAGTTGTATGCATGTGTCTCTCAGCTAATGTTCATGAATGTGTCGGGCCCAGCAGGCCTCTGTCTTCATGTGTTGATAAAGAGATTAGGCCCGAAGCGCAGATATCTGTGAACACAGCCCATCCTCTGATCACTATCAGTCTTATATCTCTCTGTCTGTGGGTGGCTGGATGGTCTCGAGTGGATTTGCTCTGGTGGGCAGAGAGAGGGAAGATGTCTTCATTCATCTCACACATTATCTTTGCTTTTGGCTTCAGCATTAAAAATTTGTTGTGATTCAGTTTGATTTGGCCTCATTTGACTGTCATAGGCCCTGTTTACACCTTGTGTTCAGATGCGTTTTGATTGATCAGATCACAAGTAGATGAGGGAGACACATTCCCGTTTACACCTGGTGTCTCTTTTGTCCACTTTCAACCACTTCTGTCCTGATTTCTTTGAGGGGAGGGTCTATGGGTGGATAAATGTATGGGTTTTTCCAGATCTTATGATCTAATGGATGAAATAAGCTTGCGCAGTTTACATATGAACACGACTGGAGACGGCAGAAAAACATACGGAGAGCAGCAGCTTTCGTTTCTCCAGACGGGAGCAGAATCTCATTGAGCTCCATGTTAAAATGCCCAACTTTACAGCAGAAAAAAACATGTTTACAGCCTGGTACAAAAAGTGGTTTTGGTCTATATGGCTAATTTTGCCCTTCATGATAACTGTGAGGGGAGTGAATTTTTTTATAACTCATTCGTTTACATTATATTAAGCCTTAAAGTTCTGCATAATTAAGGGCGTGGACTTGAGTGACAGGTGGATTGTTGTTTGTCTGCTGTCTGTTAGTCATCACGTCACCTCAGCTCCAGCCACATCCCGCCTCTTTGCCCATTTTTTGTTATCCGGGAGTGACGCGCTGCCAAGATGGCAACGGCCGACTTTACGTTTCAAAAATGCTCTTCAGAATCCTACGGGTGATCTCAGGGACACTACGTCCATTTTTTTTCCAAAAGTTTCCGAAAATGTCCCCAAAATCCTGGAAAGTTTCCAAACATTCTGGAAAGTTTCTGAAAACTTTGCAACCCTAGTAGGACTGCGCACGACTTTCCAGTTCCCGCTGGAAGCTTTGCTGCCGTACCATGGGTGCAGCGGCGCAATGATATTACGCAGCACCTGAAAACAGGCTAACTTCAGTCAACATAACCAACGTGACAACCTGCTTGCACAAAGAGCGTGCTGGGGACTATTTTCAGGCGCTGCGTAATATCATTGCGCCGCTGCACCCATGGTACGGCAGCAAAGTTCCTGGATTATTACGCAGGAATAAGAGTATAGTCCCTAGCCATATCGGTCTAGAAGATTGCGACTTTTCATTTTCCGTCGGTCTTAGTACACAATGTAACTATACACATCACAACATGTAAATAGAAAAATGTTGGCGTTATTTTGTCACTTATTGAGCAGTAGGCTAGCTGGAGCCGGTTACCTCCAGTCTTTGTGCTAAGCTAGGCTAGCGGTGGGTGCGTCAGACAGAGTTATGGCACGCACGGAGATAAAAATGGTATGTATGGACTTATCTAACTCTGAGGGATACGGTGAATAAGCTAAAGTCCCAAAAAGTCGGCGTGTTCCTTTAAATTAGTTTATTCTTACTGTTGACATTTGAAAATGGTGCATATGTTTTTCCATGGGTTAAAGTCATCGGTTAATTTTGTGATTTTGACAGTTTCCACTTGGACATTTTAGTCATGCATGACTGTATTTGAATGTATTTGCCGGTTTTGATCCGTTTTCCTAGGAAATTGATTTATTTTTATTTCATTTTGTCATTATTTTGTTTTAAGAAGATAAAATGGTGCTAATCAACCTTGATTGACATGGCAATAAAATTATATCACATTATTTTGGCAGTTCAAATTTTGGCCGGTTTTAGTGGAAAATCGTCTACCCAATCTGGCAACACTGGATGAGATGTGTAAGAAATGAGTCCTGCACACAAGTGCGTTTTAAAGACAAAACCTGAATAATGTCTTGAAATAAATCATCAGAACAATGTTTTAAGGTGTGGTATCCGTATAGTATAAGCGAAATAATTAACTCCAGGCCATTGAATTATTGAAAAATAATGCACACCCGTGGTGTAACGGCCACTCCGCTTCGGCCCGTTGTCAATTATTCCTTACATATAAGGGCATGTCAACTGCGACTCGTCTTTCGATTCTCGTCTTTTCTTCAGCAGTCGATGAAGTTGTTTAAAACATGCCGCTTCATTCATCATACGCTCCCCTCCATCAGCACGCAGATGTTCCTTTTCTTTTGGGTTGATGATGAATAACTGTCATCTGTGCCTCATTCAGGTTTGCTGTTGTCATGGATACATCAGATGACACAGCGTGATCAAGCTCTCAGGACTTGTGAAGTCTCGTGAGTCGCTGCAGTCCTCGTAAAGCACTGTGTAGTGAAAGCTGAGGTTTTAACAGCACACCTTTAAACCCTCTGAGGTTCACGGTTACAGTGACGGGACAGACCAGTGATTTTATAGCGTGGGACTAAACCCTGCCCGCACAAAACCTCTCTCTAAATCATCTTTATTTAAGAATCAGAAGATTGTAGGCAAGACACACTACAGGCCAAATCATAGTTTTTTCATGCACTGGTCCATTTTGACTAGTGGAAAGAAAACATCCAAAATACACTTTTAAGTGTTTATTTTATTGCACTTTATGTATTACAATACATGTCTTTACAGTTTTTTTCTCCACTTCAGCAGCACTTACACACACCAAAATGTAAATAAAATATATTAATAAAACTATTTTCAAATTTTGCATTGACATTGAAATTGATATATTGTATTGTATTGATATTTCAATATTGTATTGAAATATTTTCATAATTGAAATCATATTTATAATTTATTTCTAAATCAGCCAACATCATGGATTAATTTTAATATTTTTATTTTGTGTTAATACTGTATTTTTATGCTTATTACAGTAATAATATTGTTCATTTTTAGTGTAAGTATAAAACACATAGCACACACAATTGTCATTTAATTTAATATTATTTATTATATATTTTTATTACAATATATACTATATAGTTAATTTTATATTTAAAATCATTTTTATATTTTAATCAAATTAAACGAGACGTATTCATATAATTAATACAAGTTAATAATTACTTATTATTATAATATAACTCATTAATATAATTAATAGAATACTTATTAAAACTAATTACACAGCACAAATATGTATAAATTTGATTATTTCTTAAATTATTATTACATTGTATAATTTAATTATATAATATCTTTAATATTTAATTTAACTGGAGAAACATGATTCTTATTATACTAAAAACAGAATGTACATATTGTATAAAACCAAATTTTAATTATTATTTTTTAATCTAATAATTTAAATGTTTTATTATGCTATATAATATCATTGTGTATTTAATATTTTTTATATTTAATGAAATTAGAACTTTACCAATGACAGTAGATTTTATTAATTGTTGTTATAATAAGCATAAAAACTACACAGCACAAATATGTAATTTAATAATTGTATTATTTCTTAAATTATAATTTCATTATATCTTTAATATTTAATTTAACTGGAGAAAATGTCTTATTATACTAAAAACTGAATTTATATATTGTATAAATTTTCATTTTTTTCTAAATCTAATAATAATTACATTGTATATGTAATATATTTAATATAATATTTAATTTAATTAGACAGAACTTTACCAATGACAGTAGATGCTTATTTTAGTAAAAAATAATTAAATCTAATAATTTAAGTTGTATCAAACTAAAAGATTTATCAACCAGTGTTATTTTAATATCATTGAGATACTATTATAGTTTTTATAATATAATATATATTTTTTTATATAATAATTGTATTTTCTGTTTTCATTTTAGTTAAAGTTTTAGTTTATTTTTCTTTAGTAATTTTAGTTCATCAAGTTAAAGTATTGCTGAAATGAAATATATTTTTTAAATATTTTATTTTATTTCAGGTAACGTTTATTTTATTTCTGTTAACAAAATGTTTTTTTTTTTTTTTTATGTTTTTAGTTTTATGTTTTTAATATAATAACCCTATTATCAACACAAACAAAATACTTAACATAAACCATAAAACAGGAGCTCCTAAATATGATGATTATGCTAAAGTTAAATATTTTACTTTTTTCTGTTCTAGAGACTGTTATGGAATATTGCATTATGTGTAATATGTTGTTATGGCAACAGCATAGTCACATGCCAGTACCTTAGTTCACCTTTGTATTTGCAACGTTTTTCAAATCAAAAGCAAAAACAAGCGGCATTTGAATTAGTAATGCTGTTGATGAGATTAGCAGATGCTCTAGGCTGATAGAAAGTGTAAAGAAAGCTTCTATACACTCGTGCTGTTCATTTACAATGAATTAATGAGTGTGTTTGTGTGCGGCAGTGGGTGTGTGATAATTATAGCTCAGGATGTTCTATCACCTCCTACTTACACAAGCAACCAAATCCATCCGGTGCTTTCTGCTCCGTCACTGATTCAGTCACTGCTGGATTCGTTTGTTAAACCAGCAGAAGATCGGGAAGGACGTGTGGTGTGATCGGAGACAGGAGTGTATCATTTCCTCTGTCTTTCTGCACACACACGTCTCGGATCAGATCTCTAAAGTTTCTCAAGCCCTAGTGAGTGTGCTGTCTACATAGGGAGCCATGTGTTGCAATTAGGCTGATAAAGCTATTTTAAAACTTTGTATTGAATTTTTTTTTTGCTATTGTATGAAATATTTTCATAATTGAAATCATATTTTAATTTATTTCTAAATCAGCCACCATCATGGGTGAATTTTGATATTTTTATTTTGTGTTAGTAATACTGTATTATTATTCTTATTATAGTAAAAAATATTGTTTATTTTTAGTGTAAGTATAAAATACATTTATACATGGCACACACAATTATCTAATTTAATTAAAAATTATTTATTATATATTTTATTACAATATATAATATATAGCTCATTTTATATTTAATAATATTTTTTATTTTTTTAATCAAATTTAACAACTAATTAGTAACTTAGAAAGTAACTTTTAAAGGTGCTATATCAAATAAATGTATTATTATTCATATTATTAATACAAGTTAATAATTACATATTCATTATAATATAACTTATTAATATAATTAATTCAAGTTCATTAATACAATACTTATAATCATATATATTAATCATTTTCAGTATAAAAATCTGTATTTTGACCTAAAATAAAAATACAAATCACACACAAAATATGTAATTTAATTATTTGATTATATTGATCATATTACACTATATAGTTTCATTGTATATTTCATATTTTTAATACTTAAATAAATTTTACAAATGACAGTATGCTGCTTAGATTTTTTAGATTTTGTATTTCTGAGGGGCGGGGCTTTGGACGGGAGGGGGCGTGTCTAATTCACTTGCTAAGCGTATGGCAGAAGTTCAAACTATTGACATCACGTAGAGCACCTTTAAGTGTGCACATCACACACTGCATACTTACAGTGTGTTGTTGACGTTTGTGTATGTTTCTGTCTTCTCTTCTTTTTTCATCCCTCTTTTCTTTTCAGTCCTGCCCCAGCTGCTCTTTATCGTTCACCTCCTCTCATCTTCTCCCTCTCTTCCTCTACCCCTGTTTTCTCTCTCTGTCCCGGTTTTATTATTGGAGAAAGGCGGCGTTGTATATCTTTACATGAGTAGGAATCCATGTGGCGCTGAAGTGATTCATATCAGCAGATTCAGAGCTGATATAATAACAGGATAATGTGAGTGAGCCGCGGCACATTCATCATTCTCAGGGCCCGTGTGTCCACCTGTCCTCCCACTGACACTCATAAAGCGCCGCGCTCTCTTCATAACACAGACCCACCGGCGGCACCGTCCGTCCAATCCGGAGCGCCGGAGACAGACAGGAATGACCAGCATAATCTGGATTCCCTGCTGGATCATTACGTACTGCACAGTGTATAGATACTGTGTGATGCACTGTTAAAAATTAGTATGGCTAAGATAACGTACTGCTTGTACAGTGCAATATGTAGTATATATTCTGTACATAGCATATGAAATTTCTTTATGCATATAATAAATTTGCCAAAATGTGCAGAATATATATACGTATATACAGGGCTTGACATTAACACCCGCCAAGCCGTCAAATGTGGGTGTATTTCAGCAGTAACAGTTACTCCTAGACTTGAATTTTATTTATAATATATAGAGTTCTCAATTGTAGTCTTTTAAAAAGGCATCTGAAATAATAAGCTAAGTGCAATGTAGTGTTTTCAAAAATATTGATTGTTTGATGCATACCGATACTGAAATATCTGAAACGCTTCCAATACTCATTTTCCTCAGAATATACACACACACACACCAGCGTCTCTTTCTCTCTCTCTCATCTCTCTGACAGCGAGTGACACACAAACCCGCCTCCACACACTCACTGGTTTTATTTGCTCCGGGTGAATATTCCTGCTGTTACAGGGCTTGAATTTCGGAGTGGGATTGCATATATTGCGCATAATTTTGCTTTCACACCCAAAGTGCGCGCACATAAAGCCGCCTCTCAGTGCTAAATTGAGTTCTTTTTTGCTGCTTATTGCACTTAAACAGTCAAATACACACAACATAATGTCAAAATGCCGCTCTTAGTGAGCATTCAAGTGAACACAGTCAATTCTGTTTTAAGTGAGCATAAACATTTGAGAAAGAAAACGTGTAACAGTGTAATGGATCCGTGCTTCAGCTCTTAAAGTGACAGCAGCCTAGTGCTGGGCGGTATACCGGTTCATACCGAATACCAGTGTTTATTTTTGTTATGATATGAATTTTGGTTATACCGCAATACCGGTGTATGTCGCTTAAACAACGTTCGGAATGCGGCGCAGCGCGACACTGTTTGAGAGGGGTCCCATTTCACTGTTGCACTGTAGCGAGGACACAGTTGAGATCACATTACAGCCTATGGCTAAATCCGAAATCGCCCCCTAAACCCTCAATCACTATTCCCTACGTTAGTCCACTAATACAGTTCACTTGAAGGAGTGAATGAAAACGAGTGCGTAAAGTCAGACAGCCGTTAAGTGTACATCGGCTGTACACTCGTTATTGCGGTGCAATGTGGGATTGAAGGAGTGCACTGAATAACATCCACTATGGTTTCAGACACCACTACAAATGGCTGTCCACTCAAATAATGCCCTATTTGAGGGTATAGGGGGCAATTTCGGATTCAGCCTATGATTACAGCGGAGAATTCAGACAACACGCGACGCGCGCAAGAGAGTGGGTTTTGCACGGAGCGCCGGGATGAGATTAACAACGCTCACCACATGGATCATATAGATCAGATACAGACCGGAGTGAGCGCGTTTAAGTTTTTTATGGACATATTTCATATCCTCTAGTGCTCTAAACATGAACCAGCAGCGTGTATTTCATCACGCACTTAGCACACATATTTCATCACGTATTCTTCAAATTAAATATATGTGCAAACAAGGACACTGATACAGCCATACATCTGATCACGACCATGATGACACGATGGATTATTCTGATATAATGCAGAAGACAATGATGTAAGTTAATAGACTGACAATTCAAAGAAGAATCAGCAAAAAAGTAACTGCTTTATTCTTTCTGTTAAACTTTTTTTTCTCTCCGTGGTCATATTTTAATGTTCATATGTCTGTAATGAGTGTGTAGTCTGTGTTTTATTGGTTGTTGTCTCCCCACAGCATTATTTTGTCAGGTTTTGCAAACCTCTATTCTATTCTCTTAATTCTGTATTAATTCTAGTGTGGAATTTTTCTACAATATTCACTCATCATGACAGTAAAATAGGACATTCTAGTCTACAGCACTATTTCCTCTCTCAATCAGTAGAAAATGTGGTTAACACCCTGTCATGCACAGGGAAAAAAAATACCGTCATATACCACAAAACCGGTATAATTTAGAAAAATACAGTGATATATATTTTTGGTCATACCGCCCAGCACTACAGCAGCCTAATAAACCTGCTGCCAAATTATGAGATGATATTAAAAATATCTATATAGTAGTTTTCTCCCATGGTATCGATGTCAAAATTGTGGCCAGTGAAAATGCTGAGTGGCTAGTAACTTCCGAACACCACGAGCAACAGTGGCTGGTGGGCAAAAAAGTTAATGTCAAGCCTTATATAACTACATAAATACAGGGAATGCTTTGCAGTATGCAATAAGCAGTAAGCTTGTATTCTTTGTGAACACTGGTTGAATTTATATATATATATATAATCAAGTCACCTTCATTTATATAGCTTCACAGTGATACTAATTAATTTTGGTGACCTGAGAAAGCAAACTTGAAATAGGTTTCAAAGTGCACGTTTTTGAAAACGAGTTTTGAAAACGATACCGTTATCATCTCCGTGTAAACTTCAAAAACATGAATCTGTGAGAATGGTGACGGCATGCGCGTAAGCATTACGTGTTTAGTCTATAGACAAGCAGGTTTGAATGCGTGTGTGCGCGGGCGCGTGGTCTTTCTTTACAAAGTGACCAATCTTTTACAAGAAATCGCCAAATTACTTGTCTGACATGCATAATATAGTGTTTTTAGTTGTTTACAGCATCCATTTACAGGATCTGTGTGAATGGGAATCATTTTAATAACTTTTTTAATTTTTTATCTGTATAGAGGAAAACATTTTGGTCGTGTCGATGAGGGCTTCACAGGGGAGAGTCTAGTTGACACGGTCTCTGCTGATACTTCAGGGATGCATCGTGGTCGTGTCTAGGCGCAGGTCCACCATATGATCTGGATACGGCCTGGATCCGGCAGACTACTGTAAACCTCGGGATAAACAGATGCCAGGTTAAAGAGATGATTTTTTTAGAGTGTGTCTGCTTCCTGAACAATGCTAGGAAGACTGTTCCAGAGTTTAGTTGCTAAATAAGAAAAGGATCGACCGCCCGCAGTTGATTTTGATATTCTAGGTATTATCAACTGGCCAGAGTTTTGAGACCGCAATAGACTTGATGGAGTATAATGCGTTAAGAGCTCACTCAAGTACTGGGGAGCTAAACCATTTAGTGCTTTGTAAGTAATTAGCAAGATTTTAAAATGTATGCAATATTTAATAGGGAGCCAGTGCAGTGTTGACAGAACCGGGCTAATATGGTCGTACTTCCTGGTTCTAGTAAGAACTCGAGCTGCTGCGTTTTGGACCAGCTGGAGTTTGTTTATTAAGCGAGCAGGGCAACCACCCAGTAGAGCATTACAATAATCTAGCCTCGAGGTCATGAACGCATGAACTAACTGTTCAGCATTCTTCATTGAGAGCATATGTCGTAATTTAGATATATTTTTAAGATGGTAGAATGCGGTTTCACAGATGTTAGAAATGTGGCTTGTATAATTATCTCTTCCTCTTCTGAATAAATTTGAGGTTCAAACATATATGGATTAAATTATATTGAGCAGCGTTTACAACAGTAAAGTTGAGCGAGTGGATCTCTGAGCTGGTGCGAGTGAGTGGAGGAGGGGCTCATTTGCATATTCATGGATCTGCATATACTAAATGAAGCAAGGGTGTAGAGTTACATTCAAGCTATTTTAGGGCATAATAAAATTATTTTCACAGGAAAACCATTGAAATGTGTAATTTTGGTGATCAAAGATGAGTTTTAAGGGATACAATTATTGACCATAGGGGGACTTTAAGAATCGATATCAGTTCATAAAAATGAGAATCAATTAAAACCGAGAAATCAATATTTTTTTACCCAGCCCTACTATTCTCTGTGTAACCAAAAAGGGCTCTTCTATGACAGCTGCAAAAATAAAACTTTTTTCCTTTTTTTTTCAATTTGTAGAACTGAGGCAGAAAACATTTACCTACGTATGACATAAAAGTATGTAAACATATGTTGTGCATGTGCGCAAAATAGCCTACTCTTGAATCCAATTGATAAAGTAGTCAGATTGAGGCGTTTGCATGCCTGTTGATCAGATTGTTTCAGGTCTACACCACCCCTTTCAATCCGATCGAAAGCTCAAATGGCTCGATGATGTGTTTACATGAAGGCTTTCCAGGGATTATGTGGCCGCATGTAAACGCTAGTGCTCCTCAAAACTGTTCTGCTTATGGCCGCAGGTTTTTTTCCCGCTCTGAAGAAGTGATTGTACCACCTCTGGTTTCCAGGGGCAACGGGAGCACTTGACTGCCACTAGAGCTCATATGTGAGGGTAAGTGTTCGCAGGCTGAAGATTAAACGCCACGTTTGCTTTGAAGTGAAGCTCTTAGTCTCGCGTTTGACACGCCACCGTCAAGAATCATGTGAAAATTCAAATGCTTTCGCTTTCATCTCGAATTGAGACCCGCCCAAGAAACGCAGCGGCTGTATTACTATAACAAACTTCACTGCGTGATGTGGAGCCTACATATTAGATTGTTTTATGTAGTGCTTTTGTGAAGTATAAATCTGAAGCTCAAAATCCAGATAAACTAAAGAAAAAGAACAAATGATTCAAGGCATGTTGGTGTGTGCAGTTTTAGGCCGCAACAGGAACGTAAACCTTGAAATCTCTGTCGTGTCTCAGTATAGATTGTTTGACTTGTCGATCGCTCCGTTTTTCTCTCACAGCATCACAGTGCCGATATATACGCGTCTGCCAGCAGGGCTCCTTCTGTTTGTCCAGGCATTGATGAGGTTTGAGGAAGGATCTCAGACGCTTGCGTTCGTGCCCCTGCGGAGCATTCTGGAAGAAAAATGTCCCGAGACATCAGAATGTCTGTTTGGCAGGAGCATGAATGACTGTTGTCTCAGATCTGAGCTGATTTCTCATGAACTCATAATAGTATCTTCTTGAGGTGAGGCTCTCATATCCAGACGCTTGACAATCAGCAGAAATTACGGAAACCAGAGGTGGCTTCTCTTAAATCCATTTGAGTGAGTTTGACAAGGGCTAAATTGTGATGTCTAGACGACTGGGTCAGAGCATCTCCAAAACTGCAGCTCTTGTGGGGTGTTCCCGGTCTGCAGTGGTCAGGATCTAACAAAAGTGCTCCAAGGAAGGAACAGTGGAGAACCGGCAACAGGGTCATGGGCGGCCAAGGCTCATTGATGCACGTGGGGAGCGAAGGCTGGCCTGTGTGGTCCGATCAAACAGGAGCTCAAATTGCTCAAGAAGTTAATGCTAATTTGTTAATTTTTTACAAATCAGATTTATATGTGGTTTAAAAACTAATTTTATCAGGAGTGTATTTTAGTGTGAATTTACCTTTTTTAAAGTGAGTGAACGAGCGGTTTTGAATGCATTGTATGGGTGAATGTGTAATACAGTCTTGCCTCTGACGCCCATCTTGTCTCCTCCTGCATCTCATGAGCTCATGACAGCGAGATGTCATGATCGACACGAGCAGAGGCAACAATCCCAGGTTTCTCTTCCCAGACTTGACAGCTTGTCTCAGGTGATGTATGAGAAAGTCTCCTGGCATCATGCTTACATTACATCACTATAGTAACCGATGTCGTGTAGATATTGTCCACACTGAGCAAACAGATCAGATTTCATCTTGCAAAATGCATTGATGATAGGGTTAGGGTTTTTATTGGGTGCAGTCTGATCAAGGGTCTCAAACTAAATACTTCAATATTTATTATTTATCTATATTTCATAGCACGAACCTTCCTCAGATGTGATTATCATAGAACTGCAAGAAAATTAATTAGTTTTTAATTAGTAAACTAGTCCTTTTTGGTTGAATGTTGATTATTTCCCCATATTCTCCATTGTTGCAGCTCGTCTCTTCCCAGTCTGTCAGTAACGCTCTTGTTTAGTTCCCGTCTCTATGAAGCCCCTCCTTCTGAAAAGCACACTGTGCTCTGATTGGTCGGCTGGACTGGTGTGTTGTGATTGGTCAAGCGATTCGAGCGTTTTTGGGAAATGTCCCGCCCCTTACCATAACCGCCAGATTCAACACTACTAACTAACTCAACCAGGCCCGCCCCTTTATTCTGCGTATGAATTAAATGAGGAATAGTGTGACCAGAAGAAAACTCAAGACTACAATGGAGGTGTTTCAGGGAGTTCAGAAACACTGACACTGATATAGAGAAGAGCTCCCGCTGGAGGGACTTTGTGCTTTGGATCTTTGCAGAGCCGCTGATGTTCTAGTGTCTCAATTGTGTTTCACAGCATCTGAATACAGAGTAACGTGCGAGACGCTCAGTGTAAGGCCGCCTGTACGGTGCTTTGATCTAAACTCAATCAAGCAGAGATTCAGATTTCAAAGGATCGGGCGAGAAACCTGCTGCCTGCTTCTTCAAATGAGTATCTCCCTGAAATGAGCCCAACCTCCCCCTCCGCATCTCTTCCCTGGTGCGATGTTTAGGGCGTTTTCCGCTCATCTCGCTGGCGAGCGCGTCTGGTTTTTCATTAAAGAGTTTGTTGGGCTGATGGACTAGGTCGATCGGGCTTTCAGTGAAGGCGTCCTCCCAGCCTCTGATAGAGACGGTGATTACGCGGATGTCGCTCTTGTATCTGATCTGCCTTTCTTCTGTTCTCTGTGAAATAATGATGCCCCAGGACCCCAATTATAATATGCAGATCGGCGAGCAGTAATTACAGCAACCACTTCCCTGTCATCTTTGTCCCAGAGAGGCTGCGGCTTTCATCAGAAGAGCTTTAGTGGAGGGAAAAGATGCCAGAGAAAATCTCACGGATGCATTCCATCCATCCATCCATCATCCATCCATCCATCCATCCATCCATTATCCATACATCCATCCATTCAATCTTTCTATCTATCATCTATCCATCCATCCATCAAACTGTCATTCTGTCCATCTATCTATCCATCAGTCTATCTATCCATCCCTCCATCCATCCATCCATCCATCCAATCTATCATATATACCAGTCAAAAGTTTGGCCAGAGGAGAACTGGCACCTCGACTGAGCCTGGTTTCTCCCAAGGTTTATTTTTCTCCATTAGGACACCTGATGGAGTTTTGGTTCTTTGCCACTGTCGCCTTTGGCTTGCTCAGTTGGGGACACTAAATTTTCAAATAAATATCCAAATAAATGTAATTACTAAACTAAATTAACTATATCAACTACATTACTTGAATATATATGATAATTGAAATGAGCTGATGACATCACCGTTTTCTCCAGAGCGGCTGTACAGCCGAATCAAATTCTGTTCATTATTTTCCTGTTTAACACTGTAAAGCTGCTTTGAAACAATCTGCATTGTAAAAAGCGCTATATAAATAAAGTTGACTTGACTTGACACTTTCCTATCAAAGAGAACTTTTGACTGGCAGTGTACATCCATCCATCTGTCATCCATCCATACAGTCTATCTATCAATAATCTATCATATATCCATCCATCAAACTGTCATTCTGTCCATCTATCTATCTATCTATCTATCTATCCATCCATCCATCCATCCATCCATCAAACTGTTGTTCTATCCATCTATCTATCCATCCCTCCATCCAATCTATTATATATACACTACCAGTCAAAAGTTTGGATACACTTTCCCATCAAAGAGAACTTTTGACTGGTAGTGTACATCCATCCATCCATCCATCCATCCATCCGTCTGTCATCCATCCATTCATCTATCCATCCAATCTATCTATTTATCATCTATCATATATACATCCATCCATCCATCCATCAAACTGTCGTTCTGTCCATCCATCCATCCATCTATCCATCCATCCATCCATCCATCCATCCATCCATCCATCCATCCATCCATCCATCCATCCATCCATCCATCCATCCATCCATCCATCCATCCATCCATCCGATTTGAGGACTGTAATTTGACTTTAGTCACCCTTTTTTATGTGAATGGAAGCGTCAGATCTCAGTCAGGAATCAGGAATCGTCTTATAAACCTCATCACCACTCCACACTGATATGGATTCATATATTCATTTATCAGTTTTACGCTTCGTGATATTAACTCATTTTATGCATGATGAACAAATGTCTTATCTTCAGGCCGCGATCGGAGCGTGGACAGATTTCCCAGCATGCCTTTTGTCTGGACGGAAGTCTTGGGAACCCCCTGTGGGTTTGACGGTGGCCCCCACTGCGTTCGCGGCCGTTTGAATGGGATTATGGGTAAATGAAGAGGCGCTCTGAAGGAAACGGTTAAGAGGATTTGGGTGTGTTATTAGCCATATGTGGAGGGATTCCCTCGATTCTGAGCTCGTTTGAGCGGCACACGCAGAGAACCTGACACGTTTCTCTACACACCATCACGTGTTTAGAGGAACACTAGACATTAGATATTTAAAACTGTACAAACTACCGTTAAAAAGTTTGGGGTCAGAAAGAAGTCTCTTCTGCCAAGGCTGCATTTATTTGATCAAAATACAGTAAAAATTGTGAAATATTATTAGAATTCAGAATCAATGTCACACGATCCTTCAGAAATCATTCTAATATGATGATTTAATGCTCAAGAAACATTTATGATTATCATCAGTGTTGTGATTGACAGTTGTGCTGATCATATTTTATTGGAAACCATGCTCACACTTTACTCACACTTTTTAGCTGTCATCATCACATTACTTAAAACTCACTTCCCGTGTGCACTTAAGCAGAACACGGATTGCTTCTTTTAATCTTACTTTTGATAAGGCCTATATAAGATGTCACACTGGAGAAGCAGATCTGACTCACATGTTTTGGACGTGCCCCACACGTACTGTTTTCTGGTCAACTATATTTGATACACTTTCTAAAATATGTGAAGTACAGCTGCAGCCATGTGCTGAACTTGCTATATTTGGTGCTCCGTGTGATGAATTGAGTATGACTCAAAGACAACTAAACGTTATTGCCTTTGCATCCTTACTGGCTCGCAGACAGGTTTTATTACATTGGAAATCTACAAACCCACCGAAAGCATCGCATTGGCTTCAGGATTTGATGTTATACCTACACTTGGAAAATATAAAATTTTCAATTTGAGGTTCTTATAAATTTTCTTATGTCTGGCAACCCTTATTATCATATTGCAGTGTCCAACTATTGTATTTATTATTATTTTATTTTATTTATGTATATACATTTTTAAACCCTCCCCAACTAACCCAGAACAAACAAACACCATCTAAGGCACCATTAACACCATCTAAGGCAGTTTGTTCTGGGTTAGTTGGGGAGGGTTTAAAAATGTAAAAAAAAAAAAATACAATCTTTGTACAAACAATAGCATTTGTCTTTGGAATAAAAATAAAGGAAAAAAAAAACTCAAGTACTCTGATACCACACAAAAAACTACTAGCCTAACTAAGTGGCCTAAATAAAGTTCAAACATTATTAAAGACAAGAGAAACAGTCGTTAATAAAATAAGAACAAATACAAAAATTACAAGCTCAGATGAATACTATATAACAAAGGGTAGGATGGTCCCGGGTGGTTGTTAGAGTGTTGCTATGTGGTTGCTAAGGTGGGGTGGTTTCTTTGAGGTTTTTAGGGTGTTCTGGGTGGTTGTCATCCAGTTGCTAAGGTGTTCTGAGTGGTTGCTTGCATTCCTTCTATGCAGTTGCCAGGGTAGGATGGTCCTGGGTGGTTGTTAGAGTGTTGCTATGTGGTTGCTAAAGTGGGGTGGTTTCTTTGAGGTTTTTTAGGGTGTGCTGGGTGGTTGTCAGAGCGTTGCATTGTAGTTGGTGTTCTAGGAGGGTGCTTGCATTCCTGCTATGCAGTTGCTAGGGTGAGGTGGTTGGTAGGTGGCGTCTAGGGTGTTCTGGGTTGTTGCTAGGGTGTTGCTATGCGGTTGGTTGCCAGGTTATTGCTATACCATTGCTAAGGTTTCTAGGGGGGTTATCAGAGTGTTGCGATGTAGTTACTATAGTGTTCCTGCTATGCAGTTGCCAGGGTAGGATGGTCCTGGGTGGTTGTTAGAGTGTTGCTATGTGGTTGCTAAGGTGGGGTGGTTTCTTTGAGGTTTTTTAGGGTGTTCTGGGTGGTTGCTTGCATTCCTTCTATACAGTTGCCAGGGTAGGATGGTCCTGGGTGGTTGTTAGAGTGTTTCACTCTATGATGGTTAAACTTGGCAGTTAATCCGTGAATCACATGCGTGCCGAACCGTAGGGCCTGGTCCGTACGGATCACGGATCAACTACGATCCGTTGCACCCCTAATAATTAATGAACACACTTAACATAATGATTGCTATCTTACCAGAGATGGAGAAAAATCCTACTCCAGTAAGTAAAAGTGTCCGTGTCCCCTAAAATGTTGTTTTCTGGTGCGCACCAGTTATGTTCACCCCTGATCTTTTCTGTCACTTTTGATCAGGTTAACGCGTCCTTACTGAATTTAAGTATTCATTTCTTTTTTTTTTAAATCTTACTGTCCCCAAACGGTAATGTACACGTCTTAATTTTGAGTACACATACTTACAAAAAAATTACTGTGTTGCCACCATGATCTCAGATCGCTTTAATATCTCAATTATTTCTCTAGCAATGCCATTAAATGGAGAGCAAACTGAAGCTGAAATGCCACCAATTAAAGACAGTTTTAGGAAAGAAATCACAAGTGAGATTCCTTTAATATCTCAATTGTTTTTCCTAAACAGAAGTGCAATTAAATTGAGACTTTTACCTTATTTAATTAATCACTTTCATATTTATGAAAGTAAAATAAAAACTGCCGTAGGATTTCCTCAGAAATTGCTTGTAAATTTCACATAATTACAACGAAACACCAAGTAACACACTAGGGCCTATTTTACTGATCTGAGCGCATGGTCTGAAGCTCAGGTGCACTTAGGGCATGTCCGAATACGCTTTTGCTAGTTTAACGACGGTCGGGTTGTACCTAGTCTCTTAATGAGCCATGGGTGTGTTTTGGGCATAACGTGCAATAAACCAATCAGAGTCTCATTTCCTATTCCCTTGAAAAGCCAGTTGCACCATGGCAGATTCACTATTTATATGGAGGAAAGACTGACCGCTTCTCCAGAGAGGAATCCTTTTATTTTTAATATTTGGTATGTGTGTGTGTTGCTGCGCATCCCTGTGTGTGTAATAAGCAGAGTGTATATGCGTTGTGCACCCACCTATAGGCTCATATTACTAACACGGCCTTTAAATAACACAAAAAATACTTTCTATTGACTTTAGACCAGTGTTTGACGTGGGCCGGTATGCACCGGTACGCAGTACTGGCACTTCTCTATTTTAATCAGTAGCGTACCCTCACCATTCCAGATTTTCAAATAGTTGTATCTCGGCCAAATATTGTCCTAACAAACCATACATCAATGGAAAGCTTATTTAGTCAGCTTTCAGATGAAGTATAAATCTCAATTTCAAATTGACCCGTATGACTGGTTTTGTGGTCTAGGGTCACATTTGAATTCTATTGAGTGTAGGGAAAGTCGAACATGATCTAAAACAGCCATTAAAAAGACTGATGAAAACATCATCCTGCACCTACATTAATTAGAAAGCTTTTTAAATACTCATGACCACCTTTACTGGAATTTATCAAGTTCTACTGTATTTATTATGGTACATTTTGATTGGTACAACTTGTTGTAGAATTGAATAGATATTCTGTTAGGGGAAAAGATTTTTCATTATAGATTTACGTTACACCTGTGGCATGTTGTAGCTATAGTTTCTATGTGTATGTTGCTATTTGTTTATAACAAATGCTATATATTAAAAAAAGAAAAAAAGGAGCCATCAAACGGTCTTACCTGTAATTATATCCTTACTGTAACAAATGCTAAAGTTAAACGATTACAATAACTATGCTACTTTTTCATAAGACCAAGTGTGTTTAAATCAAGAGCTTTAAAGTCTGGATCTTTGACTAAACAATTGGTTTTTCCCAATGTGTAAAATGTGTTCTGCTAATAATGACAGATATTAGAGAACCTGGCTTACAGATATTCCAAGAGATGGAAGGAAATGAACATGTTCAGTGTAAGAAAATGTAAAGTAAAGTTAGTTTGACTTTCCATGACCCATGATTGTTAACTATAAGGTACTTTACTGCAGTTATGTTATCAACCAACTTTGCATGTGTGGACCATTTTGCAAAAGACCATTTTAAACAAACAAATAAATGAAGGGAGCATGCCCTGGGACCCTGTTAAACGGTTCACACTTCAACCCCCCTTCAAACCAAAACTACAGCCTTGCAACATGCTGATGAGTACCGGCACTTTAATTTTTCTACTTCAAGCTCTGCTTTAGAGCAGGTTTGTGTTGGTCAATGGCGCAGTCATTTTCAGTTCCTCAAAATAGCAACGCACCAACAATGTGCCTGAACACACCTGGTTTTCAGACCAGACGCCCATGGGCAAACAGATGGCCGCCAGTGCATCTGCTATTTAAACGCTGGACGTGAAAATTATAAAAACTAGCAAAAAACACTTGTGTCGCGTTGCGCCGGGTGTATGAATAGGGCCCATTGAATTAAACATGAACATTTTTAACGTTTTAGATTTTCATGTAAAATGTACTCCAATAATCTTTGTTTTATTTAAAACTTCTAAAAATAATTTTAGAAAGTATAGATTAAAAAATAGTTTAATAAAGTATTATTTATATACTAATGTTGTACTTATTATTTTGAATTATATTTTATTTTTAGATTTTCAGTTTTCATTGTCTTTTTAGTTTGTTTAATAATATAAATGTAATAAGTTTAATACATTTTCAAATTTTTATATTTTAATTGATTTTAGCTTTGTATTAGGTATTGGTGCAAAATGGCATTAAACACACAACTGATTCATCAATTAATCATTTTATTGACACAAACTACACTAAAGAAATTGGTGTAGGATTTTTTTTGAAATTTTGACAAATAATGACAAAGAAACGCAAGAAATTTTGTATTAGAAAGACATAAAACATACTCCAGTAATCTACAAAAAACTCTTTTTTTACAGTGTGTGAAAGTTTGAAGGTGAAGTTGTGTGTCATTCAAACCCCTGATTATCTGTGAAAGCGCCTTATATCTGTAATGTCTTCCAGGGATTCATCACTTCCTGTGTCTGTCGACGGTCAGGTGTGAGTGGTTTCTCTTTGAAGTGTGCGCATCACTTCCTGCAGGGCCTGTAAGGATTGATAAGAGAAAGAAATGATTCTCTTCTGCGCTTCGGCCGGTGGAAGGTGTTCGGCGGAGGGAGGACTCATATCTTTCAAGCTTTGACGTGAAGGATAATTGAATTGTGTTTGTCTGAAGTCGTGGATGAGCTTGTTTCACTCGCGGGGTCCATCGAGGGAAACGGTGCACTTGAGTGTTGAGCTCGTGCGCGCTCTTCTCAGAACAACTTTATCCAGTGGCTAGATGCTTGTTTACTTGCGATAGGTCTCTGAGCGTTCACTGATAACTCCAGATCTGATGTTGGCCGTTCAGGTCGACGGTGTTGGACGTTTTCCAAAATGTTATCTGAGATGATAATGGTGTCTTGAAAAAAAGTGAGAAGAGGGAAGATTGAGTTGTTCAATCGACATCGGTCTCAACACTAATACGAGATGTTCGGGCTTCGTGTCTTGAGTTGATAAAGAGGTTCCTCTTGTTTACAGAGATGATGTTCAGATGTTAAGGGGAAAGTTCAATCAAAAAACAAGCGTTCTGTCATCATGTCAAACTTTTTTTCTTCTGTGAAACTCAAAAGGAGATGTTTTGCAGAATGTTCACGCTGTTCTTTTTTTAATACAGTCAAAAATAAATGGGAACTGAAGCCACTGAGCTCCAAAAATGACCACAAATGAAGTCTTGTGCATCATATTTTAGGTCTTCTGAAGTCTGAAGTTTTTTAATTCCTCAAAGTTTATTCACAAATATGACGGGTCAATTTTTTAGCCAGGTTTGATGCATGGTTTTTATCATTAATTAAACCTGAAACTAAACCCATAAAACAAAACATTAAAATAAACTAAAATCAGTAAACATTAAAATAAACTGTAATAAAATTCAGCAAGACAACATTTCTCATTTTGCTTTAGTTTTGTGTTATCTTAAAACACTTCTGTTCACTAGAGCCTTTCCTTGATTTATTTTATTGCTTTATTTCTCTTCTGTAAACAACTTTTTCTAAACACTGTTTTTAAAAGGTTTACTTAATTAAATCAAAGTATTAAAACAACTAAACTAAAAAATCAAAATTAATTAAAAAAAAACAATATAAACATATATAAAAAAAACTAAAAATAATAAAAATGACAAAAACACAACGAAATGACTAAAACTTTAAGTAAAATTTAAATGAAAACAGAACATATAAATATAAAATGTAAATCAAAATAAATACAAAATCTTTAAGAGTATAGTGTATCAGTGATACTAAAATAACTGGTTTGATGCAGTTATCATTAAAACTATTAAAAATATTTTATTGAAATAAATCTGTTAATTGACAATTACCATCGCACACCTGTTGGTAATAGATAGGTGCGTGGGAAAGAGGATAAAAAAAATCCCCAAATCTCAAAAGTTAAAGGAAATCCCGCACACTATCGATACTTGCAAAAGATATCAAAACTTTTTTTATTAGCAACATTTTCGGTATCATGACCTTCATCAGGCATATGAAATAAAGCTAAAAGGAAATGAATAATAGAAGAAAAAAACTTAATGAACATTATAAATGTTGCTTTGCCAGCTAACTGAAACAAGTTTACATTGAAGCACAAAAATTACTAATAAAAACTAAAACTGAAATAAAAATAAATTAAACCTAAATTACTAAAAATGCATCTAAAATGATGAAAAGAAGCTTATAAAAATAACGTGAAAGAGAACTTAGTTTAATACCCCCGGGCGCTCCGTCTGGCATCCAGCTTTCTGTGCGCGTGCTTCGGGTGTGTGCGCTCAGAAAACCATACATCAGAAGTTTAGACTGATATGGCTTTAAAGCGCATGCAGATAATACACTTTCATGATGATGAAGAACTGCAGTGTCATGTGAGCGCGATAGAGATGATCATCAAAACCAAACAGATGTTTTAGTTTTTGGCAGAGTATCTGAGGCATGAGCTGTACAGGCTCCGCCCTCATGTGGATGGGGGCGGAGCAGCAGCTCATTTGCATTTAAAGATACATGCACAGAAACAGCATGTTTTTCTTCGACTCAAAAAAGCATTTACAACATGGTATAATACATTTTCTATGGGGTATTTTAAGCTGAAACTTCACAGACACCTGATTACATCTAGTAAAAAGAGGTATAATAGGTCCACTTTAAGTAATCTCTCTGTCTTCTTCCACAGCGGTCTTCACTGAGGTCCCTCATGACATCACGGCACAGAGCGGACAGGACGTGGAGATGGCCTGCTCGTTTCGAGGGGCGGGGTCGCCATCCTATTCGCTGGAGATTCAGTGGTGGTACATCAGGAACCACAGAGAATGGACGGACAAACAGACGTGGACCACCAATCAGGTAGAGGCACAAATTACCCATAATGCAGCATTTGTGCAGCAGATGTGAATGATACCTCAAATCATGTGTGTTGTCAAGCAGAGGTGAGCTGTTACTTTACTAAGTGGTCAGGCGCACCATTTTTAGCTGATGGACAAGAAAATGTGTAAAAAAAATCCCACAAATGGGCATTGAAGGAGGAACCTGAGCCAAATCTAGAGACCAGGGACTCTTTTCACACCAGAGAAGAAGAAACCACTTAGCGAACACCCTGAACAGCAGTTGTGACACACTTCACCTTTAACATTGGCATATAATCTGAGGCGTCAGCTGTAAGGTTGAGGGTTCACTGCAAATGTGTTGAGGATTAAATCTGATCCAGAAACCAAAGAGTTACTAAGATCATAATCCCAGCGTTCTGTCAGCAGTGGCCCCTTGAGTTCAGCCCTTAACCTCCACGCAGATCTGCCTGCAATTACAGCACAGAGAGCTGCTAACTATTACTAACAATACACAGAAAAATATGATCCGCAGCGGGCCTGCTGTCACCAGCCTGCAATTATGTGCCCGTTTCCTCTTTCTCCCTGCGCTCGTGCCAGTCAAACACAGCCTCCTATTTTAAGAGTCTGAGAGAGAGCGAGGGTTCAGCATCTTGTCCGGCAAACACTCACACACACACACACAGAGTTTAATAACCAACTGCCAGTCAAAGACTTCAACTGTATGTAGAGCTGCACAGCATCACCTGCATGAATACAGACAGATCAGACCTGAGAAATTCAATACATGTCTGTAGATAAAATATATACGGCAGCCATCCAGTCAATTTGGATGAATGTCTTTGCATTATATATGTAACGAACGTAAGCCAGTAGGACCTGTGTATGTAAACCTCACTCACCTGGGGTGTGTTAGTGTTACCTGCCTCCAACAATGGAGACCCCGGTTCGAATCCTGCTCAGAGTGGGTTGAGTGGAACCGATTTCATGGTGCCATGACCCGGATAGGAGTGAAGTTTAGGGGGTGAGTGTAACAGACGTAAGCCAGTAAGAGCTGTGTGTGTAAACCTCACTCCCCTAGCAATCGACACTAGCGGCTGCGGTCTTTAGTATCTTTGTTTAGTGCACCCGCCTCCCATGCCTGAGACCCCAGTTTGAATCCTGCCCGGAGCTGGTGGAGTAAGACTGGTTACATTTGGTGCCGTTACCGGATGGGAGTGAGGTTTAGGGCTTTAGGGGTGAGTGTAATGGCCTCAAGAGGCGCGCTAGTGACTGATGCCAGAGACCCCAAGTTCGAATCCCGATCGGAGCGGGTCGAGTAGGATTGGTTACATATAAACTCTTAAAAAATTTTTTTTTGGAGTGATGCCATAGGAGAATCCAAAGAAACTTTTCCCACTTTATAGAACCTTTTGTGTAATGGAAAGATTCCATGGATGTTTATGGATTCTTTATGGAACCATTGATGCCAATAAAGAAGCTCTATTCGAGTGTATCAAAATATCAAAGCAAGTGTCATTTGTACAATAAGGTTTAATTCGTAAACATTAGTTAATTCATTAATTAACATGAACTAACAATGACAACATTTACTAATACATTATTAAAATCAACTTGTATCTGTTAATATTATTTAATGGAGCTGAGCTGACATGAACTAACAATGAACAGCTGTATTTTTATTAACAAAGATTAACAAATACTGTAACAAATGTACTGCTCATTGGAGGTTAATGTTTGTTATGCACTTACTAATTTTAACTAATGGGACCATATTGTAAAGTGTTGTAAAGTGAAATTTCATAGTTTAAGATTGAAAGTCTGGATCCAAGACAAAACAGTAAAAATCGAAACATGCAAAAGCAGCAAAAAATAAATAATAAAGGCCTAGTTAAATGTTTTCAAGGCTATCATATAACAAAAACACATTGAAATCTGTTAGTTTTAATAAAACCGCTGAGACATAAAGTGGCCAAAGTTGAAAAAACACAAAAATGAAGTGAGGAGAGGAGAGGATACAGCGGTATTGATGAACTCGGGAGTCTGCAGCAGGTAACAGTCCACGCAACATTAATCACAACCGGTGGAAATAGCAGCAGGTTCCCAAGACACCAGAGAGAGAAAGAGAGAGAGAGAGAGAGAAAGAGAGAGAGAGAGTCAGAGAGAGATTGCAGGACTTCCTGCTGTGAGCTCAAGATGCTCTTTAATTGGATGGAGGGATGAAAAGAGGGACATAGAGAAACTCTTGCTCACCTTTGCGTCATGTTTTATTCATGAAGGTCTCTTGAGGATCGGCCGGGGCCCGTTCAGATTCCAGTGCATTATATGTTCGTGTGTTTGCGTGCTGTTCAAATGTCCTGCTGCACGCTTCGTTTTACTCATAGTAACTGCATTAAACACACAAATACTGTAGAGCAAATACTATATGGCATATTTCAACTGCATCCAAAAATTTTAAAACTATATTATCACCCAATATATCAAAGTAGGCTACGCCCTACTTTACCTGCGTACATACTGTACAAGCATGTAAAGCAATATACACTCACCTAAAGGATTATTAGGAACACCTGTTCAATTTCTCATTAATGCAATTATCTAATCAACCAATCACATGGCAGTTGCTTCAATGCATTTAGGGGTGTGGTCCTGGTCAAGACAATCTCCTGAACTCCAAACTGAATGTCAGAATGGGAAAGAAAGGTGATTTAAGCAATTTTGAGCGTGGCATGGTTGTTGGTGCCAGACGGGCCGGTCTGAGTATTTCACAATCTGCTCAGTTACTGGGATTTTCACGCACAACCATTTCTAGAGTTTACAAAGAATGGTGTGAAAAGGGAAAAACATCCAGTATGCGGCAGTCCTGTGGGCGAAAAATGCCTTGTTGATGCTAGAGGTCAGAGGAGAATGGGCCGACTGATTCAAGCTGATCGAAGAGCAACTTTGACTGAAATAACCACTCGTTACAACTGAGGTATGCAGCAAAGCATTTGTGAAGCCACAACACGCACAACCTTGAGGCGGATGGGCTACAACAGCAGAAGACCCCACCGGGTACCACTTATCTCCACTACAAATAGGAAAAAGAGGCTACAATTTGCACGAGCTCACCAAAATTGGACAGTTGAAGACTGGAAAAATGTTGCCTGGTCTGATGAGTCTGGATTTCTGTTGAGACATTCAGATGGTAGAGTCAGAATTTGGCGTAAACAGAATGAGAACATGGATCCATCATGCCTTGTTACCACTGTGCAGGCTGGTGGTGGTGGTGTAATGGTGTGGGGGATGTTTTCTTGGCACACTTTAGGCCCCTTAGTGCCAATTGGGCATTGTTTAAATGCCACGGCCTACCTGAGCATTGTTTCTGACCATGTCCATCCCTTTATGACCACCATGTACCCATCCTCTGATGGCTACTTCCAGCAGGATAATGCACCATGTCACAAAGCTCGAATCATTTCAAATTGGTTTCTTGAACATGACAATGAGTTCACTGTACTAAAATGGCCCCCACAGTCACCAGATCTCAACCCAATAGAGCATCTTTGGGATGTGGTGGAACGGGAGCTTCGTGCCCTGGATGTGCATCCCACAAATCTCCATCAACTGCAAGATGCTATCCTATCAATATGGGCCAACATTTCTAAAGAATGCTTTCAGCACCTTGTTGAATCAATGCCACGTAGAATTAAGGCAGTTCTGAAGGCGAAAGGGGGTCAAACACAGTATTAGTATGGTGTTCCTAATAATCCTCTAGGTGAGTGTATATTACACTGAACAAAATTATAAACGCAACACTTTTGTTTTTGCCCCGATTTTTCAAGAGCTGAACTCAAAGATCTAAGACTTTTTCTATGTACACAAAAGGCCTATTTCTCTCAAATATTGTTCACAAAACTGTCTAATCATAAGCATATCAAGCCTAAGGCACACCTGTGCAATAATCACGCTGTCTAATCAGCATCTTGATATGCCACACCTGTGAGGTGGATGGATTATCTCGGCAAAGGAGAAGTGCTCACTAACACAGATTTAGACAGATTTGTGAACCATATTTGAGAGAAATAGGCCTTTTGTGTACATAGAAAAAGTCTTAGATCTTTGAATTCAGCTCTTGAAAAATGGGGACAAAAACAAAAGTGTTGTGTCTATAATTTTGTTCAGTGTATATTCAGCTTTATCCGTATACATACAGTACACTCACATAAACTCACTGCTTACATGAAGCCGCTAAAGCAGAAATATGATGATCGAAACAACATAATCCTCAAAAAAAATCCTTTGCCATAGGTAAAAAAATAATGCAACAATAATATACAGGAAAATACAGTTGCATGAATTAGCCTGATATTTATATTTAGTTGAATATTTTATTTTGTTGTATTGAATTTAGTGTGTTTGTATATCCAATGTTTATTTTATGCTTGCAGCACTTTGGGGTGAGAAAATAAAATAAATATTGCAAATAAAATCTATTATTATTATTTATGGTTTCTCAAATTACTGTTTTTCATTTCAGTTAAATTTTTCAGTTTATCAAGTTAAACCAAATGAAAAATTTGCCATGGCAAACAACTTCAATAAAATAATATTTTAGTTATTATTTTATTATCTTTTGTTTACAGTTTAATGGATTGCGAATTTAACCTGATATTTATATTTAGTTTAATATTTTAATTTGTTGTATTATTGTGTTTGTATATTCTATATTTATTTTTACCCTTGTAGCACTTTGTGGTGAGAAAATAAAATAACTATTACAAATAAAATGTATTATTATTATTATTGATTGGGGTTTCTCAAATGGTGTTCTTGAGGGATAAGTAAATAATAAAAAATGTAAATTAAAATAAACCATTTTAAAATAAAACCACTTATTAAAAAAGAGAAAAATGTGATTATATATATACACTCACCTAAAGGATTATTAGGAACACCATACTAATACTGTGTTTGACCCCCTTTCGCCTTCAGAACTGCCTTAATTCTACGTGGCATTGATTCGACAAGGTGCTGAAAGCATTCTTTAGAAATGTTGGCCCATATTGATAGGATAGCATCTTGCAGTTGATGGAGATTTGTGGGATGCACATCCAGGGCACGAAGCTCCCGTTCCACCACATCCCAAAGATGCTCTATTGGGTTGAGATCTGGTGACTGTGGGGGCCATTTTAGTACAGTGAACTCATTGTCATGTTCAAGAAACCAATTTGAAATGATTCAAGCTTTGTGACATGGTGCATTATCCTGCTGGAAGTAGCCATCAGAGGATGGGTACATGGTGGTCATAAAGGGATGGACATGGTCAGAAACAATGCTCAGGTAGGCCGTGGCATTTAAACGATCCCCAATTGGCACTAAGGGGCCTAAAGTGTGCCAAGAAAACATCCCCCACACCATTACACCACCACCACCAGCCTGCACAGTGGTAACAAGGCATGATGGATCCATGTTCTCATTCTGTTTACGCCAAATTCTGACTCTACCATCTGAATGTCTCAACAGAAATTGAGACTCATCAGACCAGGCAACATTTTTCCAGTCTTCAACTGTCCAATTTTGGTGAGCTCGTGCAAATTGTAGCCTCTTTTTCCTATTTGTAGTGGGGTCTTCTGCTGTTGTAGCCCATCCGCCTCAAGGTTGTGCGTGTTGTGGCTTCACAAATGCTTTGCTGCATACCTCGGTTGTAACGAGTGGTTATTTCAGTCAAAGTTGCTCTTCTATCAGCTTGAATCAGTCGGCCCATTCTCCTCTGACCTCTAGCATCAACAAGGCATTTTCGCCCACAGGACTGCCGCATACTGGATGTTTTTCCCTTTTCACACCATTCTTTGTAAACTCTAGAAATGGTTGTGCGTGAAAATCCCAGTAACTGAGCAGATTGTGAAATACTCAGACCGGCCCGTCTGGCACCAACAACCATGCCACGCTCAAAATTGCTTAAATCACCTTTCTTTCCCATTCTGACATTCAGTTTGGAGTTCAGGAGATTGTCTTGACCAGGACCACACCCCTAAATGCATTGAAGCAACTGCCATGTGATTGGTTGATTAGATAATTGCATTAATGAGAAATTGAACAGGTGTTCCTAATAATCCTTTAGGTTCTCATTAATGCAATTATCTAATCAACCAATCACATGGCAGTTGCTTCAATGCATTTAGGGGTGTGGTCTAAAGAATGCTTTCAGCACCTTGTTGAATCAATGCCACGTAGAATTAAGGCAGTTATGAAGGCGAAAGGGGGTCAAACACAGTATTAGTATGGTGTTCCTAATAATCCTTTAGGTGAGTGTGTATGTATATGTATGCAGTTATATATCAGAATGTCAATCTGAATATGTTGATGATGTATGTTTATGATGTTTATCGTTGCAGGTGGTGCCACAGAATGAGATGTCAAAGGATGCCACCAAAATCAGTGTAAGTGTGTGACTTCCTCCTCATTTCCTCTCTGAGCGTCTCTTCCGTGTTCGTTCATGGCTGCTGTCGTCTGCTGCTTAGCCAGGGATAGTAAAAGTACATGGTGTGTGTGTGTGTGTGTTTGTCAGGGCAAATAACTGGAGCATGCAAACACAAAATCACACTCGCTTGGGCTAAAGGTGATTTGTTAGCAACTTGCTCGGCTCTTGCTGGTTGAGCCGCTGCAGGGTGTGTGTGTAAAGCACATCTCCCCACGGCAGCCGTGACGCAGGAGCCTCCTCACGTTAAAGCAGTGCAGCCTTAGAGAGACGCTCACAAACACAGCCTGAGATGAAGCGGCTGGGGCTTGTGTTTCAGAGGTGGAGTGACAGGTACACAATCGCTCTGCTGTATCACTCTCAGCTGGGATTGAGCTGCAGGTGATCTCGACTGCGCTGTTGTCATTCAGACTCACAGCATGACTGGCAGGGTGATGTTGGATAAATAAGCACTTAATATTGAGTAACTGAAATTTCAGACACGCTCTTTCAGTAATGTGTGTTTAAATTGTGCTCCACTAAATGAAAATAATCACATTGTGTTTGCATTGGAATTCTGTGCTGCAATTTACACAAGTACGGTCAAGTTGTAGGTTATGACTTGTAATGCCGCTTGTCAAATTAGTGGAAACAACTTGGAGGGTTGCACGATTTGCGATTTCAGTTTAACTCTATTATGCTGTTTTAAAGTTTCATAATTTAGTTTTCAACAACAGGTTTACATGCATTAAAGGTCAAAAAACACTTTCATTTTCTCATTTCATCAAATGACTCGATGGATGAATCAGTCTCTCTAAATAATTTCCTTTCCGTGAGCCTGCTCTTCTCTCAGGGCTTGACGTTTACTTAAGGTCTCTGGACGCAATTTTGACGCGATGGTTTTATATTTTTAAAATATAGCTGTTTGTGTAATGATTGCTTCCACAGCGAACGTGAATGTGCTTTTTCCGCTTCTATGTCTATTTTTTTTAACTCTCGCAGCGACAGAAAAGGCTTCAACCAAACACATACAAGGAAACAAAGGGGACGAAATGTCCAGTAGATGTCACTAGCTATTTAATCAACATTAACCTTTGCCAGGTATCGCATTTCTCACGAGATTACAGCTCCTAGTTTGCGAAAGTAGGTTTCTGAAATAATCTCCAATATTTAACAAAAATTTCTACCATAGTGTGTGAAGAAAATTGAGAAATTCAAAAGAAATCGGCCACCGGGGGGGCGTCTTTGCTTTTTTTTACGTGCGTAAAGGATTGTATAACACGTTTTTTTGCGCACATGTCCACGACATTCATACAACTTTGCCTCTTGGACCTTCGCTGTCAATCGAACCGTTTATTAAATATTGGAGATTATTTCAAAAACCTACTTTCGCAAACTAGTCCTAGGTTTTTGGTTCAACCTCGATAACTGTTAAAAAGCTGTAAACCATGGTCTTTTCCATCTATAATCTAGGTGAATACAGGCTTGCTAAATAAATCATATCTTTTTACTAGGGTGTGTAACAATACCCTCATGTCACGGTTCAATACATAAAACGATACTGAACTCACGATACGATATTATTGCGATACAGTACACCAAGACACATGGAAAAAAGGTTAACAAACATGTACTGTTGATTAAAATGCAAATTTTGGTATTACATTAGGGGGTGGAAATGAATAGGCTTGGACTTGGTGCTGGTAACCCAATGCACAGGACAGTGATGACATCAGAATACAAATATTCATGATTCTGAAGCTGAAAATACAGAATTATTTTAGACGAATATGCTTGCACTCTGTCACTGACTAGATATTTAAAATAATGTAGGACACTTTTTACTGGTAACAAAAGACATTTGGCATCATCAGCACCCACAAATACTCCACCATTGCAATATTATACATTATATTCAACATTATATAGTAGTTTAATGTAGTACTGACACTAAAGCTGTTTTTTTCCTCACACATTTTTGCATTGCGATATATTGTGACACGATATATTGTTACATCTCTACTTTTTAGTCATGTTCTTAAAAGCCTTAAAGCTCTTGAACCCTGTTAATTGCTGCTTGCAGCTATATTTGTAGTTAACATTTAATTTCAGTTAACTCAATTTTTATAGTTTTAATTTTAGTTAACTATAATGACGCTAATCCAAACCACATGATTGCATCCAAATAGTCCTTATAAGCATGTCTGATCGAGGACGAGTGGACAGTCTGCTTGTATGTGGCTTTCTTAATGCCAACTACTGATTGAAACAATGTGTTGGCTAGTCAAATTTGAGAATGTGTAGCTTTGCAGGTTGAGTAGGATCTTCAGTATGTGAGGGTGAGTTTTACCTGTGTGTGTGTGTGTTTGTCTGGGTGGATAAATCAAAGCATCCTTCTCTGCTACTCCATAAAATATTCACAAGGGCATTTGCTTCCACTGTGAATGCAGAGCCCTCGCTCTGAGACTGGAGAGTCATTGGAAACGCACCGTCCGGCCGCTGACGTTTACTGAAATCCGGCATGACCTTTCACGATACCGTTGTTTTGAACTCTTGTGCATTTAGCCGTGGTGTTATTTCTGATTCTAGATAAGCTGATAGCTAGAGAGTGTTGGTTTGTTACCGTACTCGACATATGTAACGCTGTGGAAACGACGCCAGCGAGTGGAGTTAATGTAAGTGTGTTTGTGTGTGTGCATGTGGGTTTGTGAATGTATGTTTATTTATCCACCTGATCCACACTCAATCTGCTTCACTGGCAGACGGCTTTATTGAGCGTCTGGTCCCGCGCTCGAAGTCCTCTGGGAACGCTGACCGCTTTACAGAGAGATTGTCCTATTGTGTTTCAGAGGTAGAGAGAGAAAGAGCTGTTGAGTGATTGTGTCTCTCATGTATCTCTGCGGTTCCACAGCTGCATCTCACTGATGCATTTCACTCTCCCGGGCATTTACATTTCAATTTGGCGAATTCAAAGCTGAGTTTTTGCACCCTTTAAGGGCACTTCAGGAAGGGGGCACCATTTGTAGGGGTGTTCTAAACGAAAGTGAACAACTGAATCCCTTTTGAATCCCTTCCACAAGGCCGTTAGTGAAGGGAACATGTGATGGTCACTACAAAGAAGTAATTTTATCATGCAGAACTACTTTCTTCCGCCACTGATTTAAATCTCAAGTTTTTTTACTAATTCTAAAACGTCTCCTGAGAACTAGTAACGAAGGATTATGGATTATGGATTATGTAGAGTAGATTATTATGGTGTTATGAGAGTGAGATCGACTAAACGAGTGTATTATCTGCATCTGATATAGCATTCATTCTTCAGGTCGATATCCATAATATTATATCTATTATAAAAAATCAGTTTGAATGTCTGCTGAGGAAAGCGATATCTTTGTCCTTTTAAAAGATTTCCCAAGACCACGCTAAAACAACTTCCTTGTTCTGACTTACTCATAAAGACTTTGTCGCCATCTAATGGTGTAATAACGTAACTTTCACTGAAGTCCATATCACAATCACTAACGGACCCTTTCTCAATACCAAATACGGCATATTATTTATATAAAATAATATTTATTGAACAACAATATTTAATTTAACAACAATAGCCATTATAAAAGACAATAGGAAATAAACAAAAAAGCAGCGCTCCAGTACAGGATTCAAGTTAAATATAGCCTAAATATAAAGTTATGAAACTTAATTTTCCCCTTAACCCAAATCGATTTGCTCTGGAACAAGTAATAGATTCATAAGACTAAAGATTACCCGTCTGATATACCCCAAATGAATTATGTCATGTTTAACCACTATATACATACATTAAGAGACAGTAGCAAATTCCCGAAAGACTGGCCGAGATGAAGCGACTCTCGGCGGGTACATGAGCGCTGAACGGCCGCTGACGGCCTGGAGCTTGCATCTCCGAAAGCACTGAAACATTGTAAAACAAGCGCTATGTTTATATGAGTCGCGTATTTGAGGTCTAAATAACTACATTCTCGTCTAAAAAACTCTTAAAGGTGCAGTGTGTAGTATTTATGAGGATCTATTGACAGAAATGCAATATAATTTACCTAACTATGCTGTCAGTGGAGTATAAAGACTTTACATAGTGAACCGTTATGTTATTATTACCTTAGAATGAGCCATTTCTATCTACACACACCGCGGGTCCCCTTACAGTGAAATCTCCATTTTGCGCTGCCATGTTTCTACAGTAGCCCTAAACGGACAAACTTCTCTATAGAGCACTAGTCACTCTCTGTTCTCTCCGACGACGACATTTTTGTCCTGTGCCGGCCACTGTAGCTTCTCTGTGCTTCGAAAGGGAGGGGTGAGCGGTGGCTGATTGCAATTCACAACCTCACCGCTAGATACCACTAAACTATTTACACACTGCACCTTTAAAACTACATACCAGGACATAACAACAGTAGCATTTGTAAAAAAAATATGGAGGATTTCCTCGACCGCCATGACAGTCGCCACAAGCGGAGTGATACAAACGTTGAAACTTATATATATATATATATGCATAAGTATTTTAACAGCAATAATAAATGTCAGCTAATGGACTGATGGACACCACTCTGTGCTGTCATTGTAACATTCCAGGTGAAGATAATGTGGAAATTACGCTGCCTTTCATTGCTCCCTTCACCAAGTGCGTTCAAAAACAGCTACATTATAACACACAAGTGCCTGTTCACTCCATAGTCCCCACTTCAAGGGGGTAGGGAGTAGGGCATAGGGATGCTCACTTCCGTTTGCTATTCGCCCATTTATTCATTTAGCAGACGCTTTTATCTAAAGCGACTTACAACTGAGCGATTTATCAAAAAGAGGCAGTGAACACGAGAAGTGCTGGTAATACAAAGTTTCAGACATCATTTATAATAGTACAAGGAGAGATTAAGGAATAGTCAAAGCACAGGGAAGCAGTTTTTTTTTTTCAGGGCTGACAGAAGAGATGAGTTTTTAGTTGTTTCTTGAATATTCTGCGTTCTGGATAGGGTTGGGAAGATCATGATTTACTGACCGCAGGTTTCTGTAGGGGATGCAGACTTTGAGCCGCAACAGGAAGCCAGTGCAGAGAGATAAACACAGGTGTGACGTGAGCTCTCTCGGGCTCATTGAAGAACAGTCGTGCTGCTGCGTTCTGGATCATTTGCAGAGGTCTGATCCAGTGCAACCTTCATGCATTCACTTGAATGTGGGCAAGTTTCATGAGAAAAGCAACATTGAGCAAAAAGCCACAAAAGCCGTGTTTTTGTCAAAAGATTGCACAGATCAGATTCAGAACAATGATCAAAACACAGATGGAGTAGATGGAGTCCATCAACACAGTCTATAGCTCGTCATGGGTCGACATTTCATTCAGTAACATTAGGCGGTTTTGATTTTTTATGCTGTTTAATGTTGATGATCGTGTTATTTTACATATGCATCTGCTTACATATGATATCGCTTGTTCCTGTTTTTTCTTCACCTGTGTTTTGATCAGGAGATTCAGTACTCTTTCAGAAGATGCGTAATAGCGCCCCCTACCATATAACAGTGAAAACACAGAAGGCCGGAAATTTCCGTCAATGACGGGGAAAGAGTTAAAATTTCCCATCCAGCATTTTTATGCAATATCCTAAAATATGCATAGAAATATGTGGATGAGAGCCCAGTGCATCCACTGCCTCCTTGCACTACCCTCAGCTGTTTATGTATGTTAAAAAGTAAAGTAATAATTATAATAAAAAATACATGGATGTAGACCTGGTCTTCAATGCTGCATTTCACTGTCTCTCACTCACTGCCAAACACTGTTACATTTCACTGGTCCCATCCCAAACGCTGTCCTAAATCCTTGCGCGTCCACAGTTCAGTGACATAATGCCGCATAGTAGTCCACTATGGAGTGTGCATTTGGGACAGAGCCACTGTCTCGCTGCATTACTGCCGCCTCACATTACATCTACTGTAGCGTTTCACTGCAGAGGCTCATGATGATCCACACACGAGCTCTGATGCTCAGGAGCACATTTCAGCCTACAAGACATGACAATGAGTGCTATAGGAACAATAAAAACCTTTTGTTAACAAATCCAGAGGTGTATTAGTGATTTGTGTGTTCCGCATCCTTTATTGTATTTAAAGGGGTCATGAACTGCGTTTTTTTTATTGTTTTATGATGTTTCCTGGGGTGCACTTATAATGTTAGAATGCTTTGTACATCAAAAATTGTCATAATTTATAAATAAAAGGCAGTTTTCCTACCCTGATTTTAGCCTTCTGCTCTGAACCGTTTTAAGGGAGACTTCAGTGTAAACACCCACTGCTGTGATTGGCCAATGTCTTTGCATTTGAAATAGTATTACTCTCTCTTTTAGCTCGTTTTTACAATTACAGCTCTCATGGTTAACTAATCGTGAAAAGTGTTGCATTATATTTAGATCTATGGCATTATATTCAGATCTATGGCATTATATTTATATCTATGGCATTATATTCAGATTGTGGCATGAAAGGTTGCAGTGATGATCATTGTAGCCGATCACACACATGCTGAGCGCATGAAAGCAGTGATCTCGTCATTGCAACTCAGTTTCTGTACACTAACAAATGCTTTCATCTTCACTAACAGTGCAAACGTGATATAGTTAAGAGATTGGTTGAATAAAACAGGAGTCACTGATAAACGCGTCACTGATAAACTCTCTGTTTGATTGACAGGTTCAGCGCGTGCTGCTCAAACGATTGCAAAGGAAGCTTTCTTTGATTGCTTTCTTTATAGAATTTAATCACTGTTAAAGAACAGATTATTTTCAAGAGAAACAACGCAAGTTGATGTTTAGACACTGGTTTGATTTACACAGTCAAAGAACATCTGACTACATGAATCATCACATTTCAGATCAGGCATTAGAATGAACACAGTTACTTACTTACTGTTGAACGCAGTCACTGCACAATATTTTGTAATCCTCAACGGCATGTTTATTGCTTTGTAGCTCGATGGTTTAACACTAGGCCTATGTTACATGCGCGAATCGGTGGGCGGGGCTAAACAGGCAGTTATGAAGTAGGCGTTGATATTCTTCTGCTGAGGCGGGGCTTGCCTCCCTTTGACGTCATAGATCCCCACTTTGAAAAACCTGTCGTTTGCTGGGCCTAGTGTCTATAAAAGCATTTCTTTGACTAACAAGGAAGTTTTCAGCTCTGAAACTTACAGGATATTCTTATATTACCATGACCTTTTATATATCAAAAGCTCAAGGGAAAGTTGATTTCTCAATTCATCACCCCTTTAAGGCAAGACACTACATTTGATAATTTAGCATCAACATATACTTCCCAATTGATTAATCACAGTACATTAAGACAGTTGTATTGTATTGTATTGCAATGTTCAAATATGCAAATGAGGTGTGTGTGTGTGTGTGTGTGTGTGTGTGTGTGTTTGTGTTTGTGTGTCGGTGAGGTGAGGTGAGGTGAGGTGAGGTGCATGGTGGATCAAACCACTGTGAGGAAAGAGAGGAGGGACTCAAAATGTTTCTAAAGTTAAAATGTATTGTTTGCGTTGGTATTATTTTACTACATACACAATTATTTTAAGTATATATATAATTATATTATTTACAATACACAATGTGGTTTTTAATTATATTTTTTTTTGGGGGGACAACCCTCAGATGAGGTGGTTCCTGAAGAATATGGGTAATAAAACAGCTGATGGGCCCCATTGACTTCCATAATATGAAAAACAAAACACTATTAAGACTGTTTGGTTACTGACTTTCTTCAAAATATCTTTTTTCATGTTCAAGAGAACAAAGAAACTCATACAGTTTTGGATGAGAGAATGATGACAGAATTTTCATTTTTGGGAGAACTATCCCTTTAAATGTGTTATTTTAGATGCTTTCTTTCCACCTGTCTGAAACATGTTATGGAATCAAAATGGCCTAAAATCTCAAAAACAACAGTTTTGCCTGTAGTGTCTTTCCTTAAATGTTCTCAAAATGCTGCTCTTTTCTAAAATACAGTGCATGTTTTGGCCTACTAGTCATCTCTGCTTTGCCCAAATCAGTCGGAGTCTGTTTTAAATCAGCATTTTCAAGGCTGATTCATGATTTAATACCCTGACTGTTCATTTTCAAACATCTGACCGATTCTCCTGTACGTATCTCCGCAGGTGGTGAAGGTTGCCGGAAGCAACATCTCCCACAAGCTGCGTCTTTCCAATGTGAAGCCGTCGGATGAGGGTACGTACGAATGCCGCGTCATCGACTTCAGCGACAGCAAGCTGCGTCACCATCGCGTGCGGGCGTACCTGCAGGTGGAGCACGCGGAGGGGAACGCGGCTCCTCCGTCCCACCAGGGGGCGACGTCGCAAGAGGACGTTCTGCAGTCTGACCACCACAAGCACCAGCCGGCCCACCACGCTCACCACAAACCCGGCCGCGAGCTCAGGAAGAGGTCCGCTGATGATAGTACCAATGACTGCACGGAGAGCTGTGCACTTTAGGTTCTTTACTTACTACCGCACCCGAGCACCCGTACACCCACACCACCCAAAACCCACATCATTCCTTACCTTACACCCACCCATAAAGTTGGGATAGTTCATCCAAAAATGAAAGAAATCTCAAATTTTCTCACCCTCATGTCATTCCAAACCCATTTGACCGACTTTCTTATGTAAAAACACTTAGGGCCAGATTTACTAAACAGGGCAAATTACCGTGAGAGCGCAAAAAAGCGACAATGGTAGTGGAAAGTTCAGCACGTGATCTACTGACAACGCGGCAATTAAAAATGAATAACATCGCTACGAGATCTAGTGGGATGCGTTCAAATTCGGCGCAGAATTCGGTTATAAACCAACAGCGCTGACATGGAAACCAGGAGAAACATTGTGCCATGAACGAAGTTATAGATAGGTGTTTCAATCCACAAATCGCCAACATTCACCATGGATTTAATGTAGTAACGGCAAAGTCCCTTTAAGACAAGTAATTTCACTCGCCGGCCATCTTTGAAACGCCTCTCGGGCATGCGAGTGCAGCTCCTATCTCTTTGAATGGGGAAACACCAAATTCTCCAAAACTGTTCACCAAGCTTACGATTAAATTTCGTATTTGAAATCACCAATGAAATCTGACAAAAACTGTCTCATAAATTTTGTTTCTAAATGCTCAAATCATGACAAAAAACTGCATTTTTCTGCCTGGACAAAACTAATGCGCATGCGCGTCTCTGAACACTACCTGTTTCTATAGCGACCGGAGCTTCTAACGGCAGCTGCGGTGACGCGATGACTTTAAAGCTGTGTGTCCACCAAAGCGTTTTTTTTTTCACGCGGCTGGCATATTTTTCCAATTGTTTTCAATGGGAGCGCCGCATTTTTAAAAAGACATGAGCGTAACAAGGCGCTGAGTGTTTATTTCAGCGCTCATCAGTGTCATCAGCGCTTTTTACACAGCCGTCCAATCACAGTGGAGGAGGGGCGGGACAAATACAACACCGACCAACCGCCACATTCTGCTTGTACAACGTCAACTGATGGCAACAACAAGCATAATAACGGAACAAAATCATTTAAAACAAGAGCCAGAGCAAATACTTTACATTGGCTCTTATTTAGAAGGCGGGGCTTATTCTGGCATATTGCACGTTGCACGTTCTCCCATTCATAGTAATACGAGTGCACCTTCTTTCTGTATATAAAGTTTTTAGTAACGCTAACTGTAACCATGGTATTGCAGTAGAAATAGTTGAATGTTTTGTTCAGGGTTCGTATAACCTTTTGAGAGTGAACTTCAAGCACTTTTCACGGGCTTTCAAGTGCTTCACACTTTTTCCCAGCACTTCAAAGCTCTAAATATGATCCATTTTTAATGTGATGATTTGTAAAATTAAAAGTTTAAAGATGTAGGAAAACTAACACTTTGTGGCAAACAAGCAAAAACAGATCTCATTCATCACGAGAGCGTGGAGCTGACAGACCAGATGATCGCGGAAGATTTGGTTTCAAAGCTAAATGTAAAAGCGCCTATTTAAGTGAGTTTGTCATTGTACCGTTTTGTTGCTGTGTTTTTCATTAAGAATAATAGGCTAATAAACCCACAATTCAAGCAACCCGCCCCCGAATTGGCGCTAATTCTTAACCAAAAGTAAAATTAGCTCGGCCACCCGGCATTTATTCACGGCCGCAGTGCGCACACATTTATGCCGCACTGTCATTCATTCACGGCCGCACAGTCATTCACAGTGCGTGTCCAGTCTAGCGCGTTTTCAGTTCATGCCTATGGAAGCTTAACTTTCATAGGAATTCATTGAAAACTCTTGCTTTGCTCTGCACCGTTATGAATGCCTGAGCGGCCGTGCACATTTTACTTTCGGTTTAAAATTAGCGATTTAAAAAGCCCCCGCCGGTGATACCGGTTTTATCGGTGTTGTCACATGTCGATTAACCGGTGGGAAAATGTCCTCACCGTCACATCCCTAAAACCAAGCTCAGTGCGTCGCAGCGTCACTGTTAAATTTCCAATAAACAACATGTAATATTGTTAGTAAATGTACTTATTAATGCAAAACAATAAATAATGGCGCAAACACCAGTAAATTGACGAATCTTAGTAAATCATCTTGCATGATTCATTTAAATAGCCTACTCCCATAAATTTGCAATAAGGTCAGCCGCAAAAATAACCCTGTCCACGCCTTTTCAGCGCTAATTTATCACTGCGCGTCTTTAGTAAATCCTGACAGTAGTTTTTAATGCGGAAAGAGGGTTTGCACTGGCGCAAGCTGTTATTAAATCTGGCCCATAAGCTTTTTTTGACAAAAATTACGCCATGCGGATGGTGCACGAGCGCGGGCGGCCGAAGTATACTTTGGGCTTTAGAGTGCGCTGCAGTTCCATTTTTCACCACAGATTTACAAAAGCTTTTTCATTTTCGAGTGAACTACCCCTTTAAAAACTAATGTATATTTCTGTATAAAACCGAAGGTAGATGTCTGTTCAGAACAGCGAGTGCATGTGACAAACGTTTCTAATAATATTTGCCAATGAGCAAGAAACCAAATTGGACAGTTGATTTAAACTCTTTGATCATTCTTAGTTTGATCAGATTCATGGTTTTGATACGATTTAGACGATTAGAAGCGGCAGAACAAACGTGAATGTTTGAAATATTCTTCATCGGGTCTAAACGAAGACATTTACATGCTGTAATATTACTATCATTGTTTACATGTATAATGTTACGGGCACCGTAATGACTGGCCTCACTGATGGCACAAGTGCGATTTGATAGGTGCCAGCTTTTGCAAATGTTTCATAAAGCTTTTGTGTCAAGCACACACAATATTACGATGTTTTGTGGTTTTTATGCAGCTTTAAAAGATATTGAAAACACTTACAGTATGTTCAATGGTATTAATGACAGCTTCGTTTCTGGTTTCTTTGATTTTTATGGTTTGATTCAGTTGTTTTTTTGTTTCTGGAAGTAATACATGTACAGATTGTGTATATTACAATAATCCTACAAAAGACTGGTTTCACCTTCAATGTATGCCTTTATCAAATAAATAAAAACATTGTACATTGATCATATATCTTTGTGTGCTATTAACACATGAATACATGAGTTTTAGATATTCATAAATGACAAGTTCCAGAAGGAAGGACAGCGAAAGAGTTTTGAAACATATTCCAAAGGTAAGCCGAATGTTTACAGTTGTATGTAGTTTGTCAGTGTGCAAAATTATATTTAGGCTACATTGTATGTGTGTGCGCACATGGCATAAAGGCAATTCATTTGAAGGATGCTATCTTGTATTTGCTACAGATAGATGTAGGGCGCGCCCCATTAAAATATAAAAGTTTAATAGTGTCTTATATCAGGTTGTGGTTTAATTCACAAAGAAAACCGCATTAAAAGTACCTACTTAGCTAAGCTACCAGCGGCTCCTGAGCATAAATTTAGGTGGGGTAGATTCTGGGCCTTAGCGCTAGTTTATGATAAACATTTGTAAGCTTTATATTGTAATCTATCTAAACAACACACACAAACTTTTGGCAGAGGTTGCGTTATTCGGCCATGCGGTTGGCGCTCCAATGTTGATTGACAGGCGTTAAGTAGGCTACACACGAACACGAATTGCCTTAATGTGATATTTATTGATTGCCTCAGAATGTTGTTTTAAAATGTTTTGTAGGAATTCCGTACGAATTCCAGTAAGGAAAAAAGTAAGTCTCATCTATTCTCATTCATTAAACAAACACTACAGAAATATTCACATGAACATGTTTAACCCAAAGGATTTACGTGAAAATAAATCCTTTGATTAGGCATAAAATAATGAGTGTGTACATATTGTGAATGAACTTATTTACCTCCCTATTTACCTGCCTTTAGTTAATTAACTTGTCTAAGAAAATGCTTAATAAAATATAGGCTAAATATCAGTTGACCCGGTGTTTACGTTCTTCACTGACACAGACGAAAATGAGAAGACTATCAGTCAAAGCTCAACTTTAGGAGAGGAAGAGACAGGGCAATGCACATGTAGATCAGAGAAATACATTTTCTCGGGGGCGCATGCCCCCCACTTTGATGCAGGAAACTTTGGCTGGCATTATACACTCACCTAAAGGATTATTAGGAACACCTGTTCAATTTCTCATTAATGCAATTATCTAATCAACCAATCACATGGCAGTTGCTTCAATGCATTTAGGGGTGTGGTCCTGGTCAAGACAATCTCCTGAACTCCAAACTGAATGTCAGAATGGGAAAGAAAGGTGATTTAAGCAATTTTGAGCGTGGCATGGTTGTTGGTGCCAGACGGGCCGGTCTGAGTATTTCACAATCTGCTCAGTTACTGGGATTTTCACGCACAACCATTTCTAGAGTTTACAAAGAATGGTGTGAAAAGGGAAAAACATCCAGTATGCGGCAGTCCTGTGGGCGAAAATGCCTTGTTGATGCTAGAGATCAGAGGAGAATGGGCCGACTGATTCAAGCTGATAGAAGAGCAACTTTGACTGAAATAACCACTCGTTACAACCGAGGTATGCAGCAAAGCATTTGAGAAGCCACAACATGCACAACCTTGAGGCGGATGGGCTACAACAGCAGAAGACCCCACCGGGTACCACTCATCTCCACTACAAATAGGAAAAAGAGAGTCTACAATTTGCACGAGCTCACCAAAATTGGACAGTTGAAGACTGGAAAAATGTTGCCTGGTCTGATGAGTCTCGATTTCTGTTGAGACATTCAGATGGTAGAGTCAGAATTTGGCGTAAACAGAATGAGAACATGGATCCATCATGCCTTGTTACCACTGTGCAGGCTGGTGGTGGTGGTGTAATGGTGTGGGGGATGTTTTCTTGGCACACTTTAGGCCCCTTAGTGCCAATTGGGCATCGTTTAATGCCACGGCCTACCTGAGCATTGTTTCTGACCATGTCCATCCCTTTCTGACCACCATGTACCCATCCTCTGATGGCTACTTCCAGCAGGATAATGCACCATGTCACAAAGCTCGAATCATTTCAAATTGGTTTCTTGAACATGACAATAAGTTCACTGTACTAAAATGGCCCCCACAGTCACCAGATCTCAACCCAATAGAGCATCTTTGGGATGTGGTGGAACGGGAGCTTCGTGCCCTGGATGTGCATCCCACAAATCTCCATCAACTGCAAGATGCTATCCTATCAATATGGGCCAACATTTCTAAAGAATTCTTTCAGCACCTTGTTGAATCAATGCCACGTAGAATTAAGGCAGTTCTGAAGGCGAAAGGGGGTCAAACACAGTATTAGTATGGTGTTCCTAATAATCCTTTAGGTGAGTGTATTATGTAATTACTCAATAGTAGATATAATGATACATAAAAAAAAACAACCTTTGTGGCCTTTTTAACTTTTGTTCTAACAAAGAGCTTTTCCACCTACTTAACCTCAAAAATCACCTCAATTCTTCATTACGTCGTCTCTTCAATTTGCTTTGTCATCTTTAACGGCTATGAATCCTTCAAACAAAGCTCATGTCAAGCGGTTTGACTCTATAATGATGCTCCCGCACTTATCAGAAGCGGCCGGGAGGAAATTGCATTAGCCCTGTATGCCGTACGTTAGCCGCTCGCCCCGGTGCTCGCTCGGGCCTGGTGAATAATAGCGCCTCTGTCAGCCCTGGCAGCAGGATAAATAGCAAAGTACAGTACAGATAACGCGGCAGCACGCTAACACAAAGCATATGAGGCAGCTTTAATGCGGCTCTCACAGGCGGCACATTTATTAAACTGTCACAGAAGAACCCGCGACCACAGGAGACTGAACCAACAGGTCACAACTACCTCCCTAACTAGACCAGAACCTGTGTAATATCCCATATCAACTTATGATTTTAGAGAAGTAGCAATAACTAATTATGGTAATTTGGCAGAAAATATAATTTACATGGCAATTTTTTGTAAGGAACACGCGTTTTTGATTTAACAGTTTGTATTATTGTATACATAGCCATCTGCATCATGACAAAGTCAGTTATTCAGCCTTGTCCAAACGCTCTTCCAGACATACGTGTAGTCAATGAAGCTCAGAATACAGGAATCATTTGTTAGCGTTCAGATGTAAGAAACCCTGTTATTCCGCATCTAAACCACCGGAGTCTCATCTGTCCGCTTGCGGGAAATCCAACTCCTGCAGTAATTTGAGGACGTTGTCTGTGAATTGGTTTCTCGGCTTGTCTGATCCACTCAGCGTCACGGGCAGCAGCTGTGGATGGGGCGGCTCGTACGCTACCGGACAGAAGAGCTCGTTCAGAGTGAACCAGCACATATCAGCGTCCAGCTCCATCAGTGACCGGAAAACACTGCGGACAAAAACATGATAATGAAGCCAACTTTTAGGGTAATTCATACTATTAAGCAGGATATGGGATTGTATATGGGATTGTGTCTGGAAACATGAACAAGCCAAGTTTCATTTTAAAGGGATAGTTCACCCAAAATGTACTGTGTATTCTGACACCTTTCTATCAGAACCAGCATTAACTTCTTGAGCAATTTGAGCTCCAGTAGCTCGTCTGTTTGTTCGGACCACACGGGCCAGCCTTCGCTCCCCACGTGCATCAATGAGCCTTGGCCGCCCATGACCCTGTCTCCGGTTCACCACTGTTCCTTCCTTGGAGCACTTTTAATCGATACTGACCACTGCAGACCGGGAACACCCCACAAGAGCTGCAGTTTTGGAGATGCTCTGACCCAGTCGTCTAGACATCACAATCTGGCACTTGTCAAACTCGCTCAAATCCTTACGCTTGCCCATTTTTCCTGCTTCTAACACATCAACTTTGAGGACAAAATGTTCACTTGCTGCCTAATATATCCCACCCACTAACAGGTGATGATGAGATCATCAGTGTTATTCACTTCACCTGTCAGTGGTCATAATGTTATGCCTGATTGTGGTATATATATATATATTATTTTTAATTTTTTTCACTTATAATTTTTACAAACTGTATTCATCATATATACATAAATGAATACAATAAAAAAAATAAAAAATAAAATTATATATATATATATATATATATATATATATATATATATATATATATATATATATATATATATATATATATATATATATATATAGTGTGTGTAACATTTTATATAATTAACATTATATTAAATTATACTTGCTAATATTTTATGTACTGTCAGGCTGATAAATCAATTTAGCTATATTTGCTATATATTTTATTATATACAGTATATATTTTTTTTTTCCCTGATGCTGATAATTTCAGAATAGTCCGATATATCAGTCTAATCTCAATATGCCCAAATATTACTCAATACATTCATTTCTGCTGTCGTAGCAATAAATCAATCTACAACCACAAAATTACTTTTACATATTAATTAAATATTAATATTCAAATCATTTTTAGTTTAGTCTGTGCAAGTTGCTGAAACTTAAAAAATGATTCAAAATGATGAAACCCACTTTTAATAAAGGAAGAAGACCTTTTAAAAACGAAAGAATTCCAGTTTTGGGTTGGGCCTTACCTGAGACACGCCTCCTGCAGTCTGATTGGCTGTCGGCAGCTCAGGTACGGGAGACACGCGTCAGACACTCGATCCAGATCCGCCTCCACTGCAAACAGACATTCAGAATAAAGATTACAGTCCTCAAACTCAGGACTGAGAATATGAAAAACTGAAGGAAAATCCATTATAAATGTTAAAATGTAACAGACACTGAGTAGTGAAATAGCAAACATTTCAAGACATTTGTTAATGTTCAGATCTATTTGGGACCGTGTACACTTTTATAGATCGTTTTGATTCTCTATACCCACAAAGCTTTATGTAGGTCTCCGGTGACTCAAACTCAGCAGAAATGCAGTGAACGCCTGCGTCATAATGGCCACAGATGTTCTAATATATTCTAATAGTCTCCATGGCAGCATTATCCTAATTAATTAATTAAGCAGCGTGATGTAGAGCCTCATTACTCTAGAAAAATGGAGGTGAATGCAGAGGGACGGCGAGACCAGAGACACACAGAGAGGAATGAAGGATGGAGGGAGAATAATAAAGAGGGAATAAGATGAGTGTGTGAGAGAGAGAGAGAGCACTACAGCCAGCTGGGAAATAAACAGCATGACCTCTCATCTGTCTGTCTGTCTGTCTCTCAGGTGTCTCTCATAACCATGGTAACTCTTTCAGTATTCAGTATTCCCTCCACACACACACTAACTCAATCACACAAACGTTTTTCTCTCCACACGACAAATCAATTCAGCGTTTCTCAAACCACTGGGTTCTGGTCTGGTAAATCCCTCATACGTCACAATCACAGATGCACTAATTAAACTTGAGACTGATATTGATAACTGATATTTTATCAGAGCACTTTTACATGCATGCCGCAGCAAAATGCACGCGAGGAACTGCAACATGAGGTTTTTCTGTCATCCCTGCATTACATCAGAAAACCCACAGAGATGAAAAAACACCCTCAGAGCTTCTCCAGAGGAATGAACAGAACAACACAGGACGGTGCGTGTCAGAGCAGAGCTCTGGGGTTTTCAGATGGAGCTGTGATGTGACATCAACAGGAACACGACTTCATCGCTTACGGTGAGATTGACTTTGACATGTTCACTGCAGATGTGATGAAACGCTGATGCGAGTCTGCCATCTAGTGGCTACGGCGCGCTCACAGATGTTGTTAGACGACACAGAATTTAAATGTATTAATGATATTAGTGTGTGCACGATTCATCAGCATGCTTTCTAAAGGAGGAAATGTGTTTTCATAATCATTCATTAAGATTAAATGATTTATTTTTTTGCTTTTCTGCTGATGCAACTGCAGAGACCCTAAGAGGACATTGCTTCACTCGCAAAAAATTAGCATTCCCCTCACTCTTTGGTTCTTTATTGGCATCTATTGCTCCATAAAGGTCCTTACAAACATTTACATTCCACAAAAGGTTCTTCACACTAGAAAAAAAGGGTAACACTTTACATTAAAGGGTTAGTTCACACAAAAATAAAAATTCTGTCATTAATTATGCACCCTCAACCTTTAAGGTTCCCTTTGTAAAAAAGGTGTTAGTTAATGATTAGTAATTTACACATGCATGATAAATCGTTGATAAGCGGTTGTAACTGCATGAATTAAAAGGGCGACTTTAACGCAATACCTGCCAAAGAGTGAGCCGCATGTTATAAATGCAAATGTGTTTATTTACTATTTTTGCTGCTTCATGAAATAAATCAGGAATCTGGTTTTGAGTAAAGAATAAGAGTGAGACTGAAGGGTGCTGTATTTGTGGTTTTCTCATTAATATCTCACGAAACCCATGTTGCTGCAGAAGTCACCCATGATACTCTGCAAAAAGGTCATGATGCCTGCATTCAAAAATTATTTCTTGTTTATCAAGATGAAATGATCAAACTTTATTTACAAAAATATTTCACTTTCACAGGTTATTAACTCAGGAATAAATGGTTCACAGGTAACTAACACTGGAATACAATTTTTCAGTACTAATATCTCAAGTTATGGTTGTGCTCTTATGTGTGTTCATCTTGATAAACAAGAAATCAGTTTATATACATTGCTGTGGATAGGCATCATGAGCTTTTTGCAGAGTATCATGGGTAACTTCTGGTACACAACATAGTAAGAAAAGTGGGTTTCATGAGATATTAATGAGAAAACCACAAATACAGCACCCTTCAGTCTCACTGTTATTACTGCATCATGAAATAAATCAGAAATCTGGTTTTGAGTTAATAAGTGTGAATAAATATAAGCATTTATAACATGCGGCTCACTCTTTGGCAGGTATTGCGTTAGAGTCGCCCTTTTAATTCATGCAGTTATAACTGCCTATCAACGATTTATAATGCATTTGTAACCGAGTTATTAATCATTAACTAACACCTTTATAAACCCTTTACAAGGGGAATTAATGTAAAGTGTTACCAATAAACCAATTTTTACCAATAATTACCAATTTTTTAGAATAAGGTGATCAGATTTCTGAAATGGAAACTGGGGATATTTCTATTTGAGTGGTCAAAATATCTTGTTTGTTATTATCTATTAATTAAAAAACGGGGAAATTTTTTAATGTTTTTAATTGTTGTGGGTTCCCTGTATTATTAATAACATTAATAATTGATTATTTCTGATTGCTTATTAGGATTTATGGTCTGGTTTGAATACAATTCACCGCACCCGGAAAAAGAAACAAAATTATGACTTTACAAAAACACAAAAATAAAACATCATAAATATACTATTTAACAAATATTGTAACATTTTATAATTGTATTTAATATTTTCATATGATGTTTATTAGGGGTGTAACGGACGGCTTGTTTAACGCGCAGAACATACTTCAATCCGAGTTCCCACACGAACATATTAAGTACCATTTTATCACGAAATTCAAATGATAAATGCCGTTTTGATGCTCTTTAATGTGACGTGACTGATCACTGTATAGGCGTGTCAGTTCAAGTGAACGCGATCATCCCTTTCTAAAGAACAAACATGAATTAATATCTTACAGTATGTTAAAAACTTTAACATACCGTAAAATTAAAACTTACTGAAACATATCATATGTCGTGTAATCGCTCAATCAGTGTTTCAACTGCGGAAATACGTCATTCAGTGTTCACAGCTGTTAGTGTACTAGAGAAATCAACTCTTTCACTAAATATATGCACTATATTAACCTATACACTCACCTAAAGGATTATTAGGAACACCATACTAATACTGTGTTTGACCCCCTTTCGCCTTCAGAACTGCCTTAATTCTACGTGGCATTGATTCAACAAGGTGCTGAAAGCATTCTTTAGAAATGTTGGCCCATATTGATAGGATAGCATCTTGCAGTTGATGGAGATTTGTGGGATGCACATCCAGGGCACGAAGCTCCCGTTCCACCACATCCCAAAGATGCTCTATTGGGTTGAGATCTGGTGACTGTGGGGGCCATTTTAGTACAGTGAATTCATTGTCATGTTCAAGAAACCAATTTGAAATGATTCGAGCTTTGTGACATGGTGCATTATCCTGCTGGAAGTAGCCATCAGAGGATGGGTACATGGTGGTCATAAAGGGATGGACATGGTCAGAAACAATGCTCAGGTAGGCCGTGGCATTTAAACGATGCCCAATTGGCACTAAGGGGCCTAAAGTGTGCCAAGAAAACATCCCCCACACCATTACACCACCACCACCAGCCTGCACAGCGGTAACAAGGCATGATGGATCCATGTTCTCATTGTGTTTACGCCAAATTCTGACTCTACCATCTGAATGTCTCAACAGAAATCGAGACTCATCAGACCAGGCAACATTTTTCCAGTCTTCAACTGTCCAATTTTGGTGAGCTCGTGCAAATTGTAGCCTCTTTTTCCTATTTGTAGTGGAGATGAGTGGTACCCGGTGGGGTCTTCTGCTGTTGTAGCCCATCCGCCTCAAGGTTGTGTGTGTTGTGGCTTCACAAATGCTTTGCTGCATACCTCGGTTGTAACGAGTGGTTATTTCAGTCAAAGTTGCTCTTCTATCAGCTTGAATCAGTCGGCCCATTCTCCTCTGACCTCTAGCATCAACAAGGCATTTTCGCCCACAGGACTGCCGCATACTGGATGTTTTTCCCTTTTCACACCATTCTTTGTAAACTCTAGAAATGGTTGTGCGTGAAAATCCCAGTAACTGAGCAGATTGTGAAATACTGGCACCAACAACCATGCCACGCTCAAAATTGCTTAAATCACCTTTCTTTCCCATTCTGACATTCAGTTTGGAGTTCAGGAGATTGTCTTGACCAGGACCACACCCCTAAATGCATTGAAGCAACTGCCATGTGATTGGTTGATTAGATAATTGCATTAATGAGAAATTGAACAGGTGTTCCTAATAATCCTTTAGGTGAGTGTATATTCATTATATCCTACTTAACCTGTTGGTGATGTCTTGATTATTTAATGTTTAAATAAATCTGTCATGAAAATGGCAGCCACTGTTTATAAATGATTATATTTCAACAACGAATTGGAGAAAAATAGATTTAGAATTCGATTTAGAAGTTAATGCAAAAACTGCCTGTGAAGTTTACGTGTTTGCATACAATGTGTTATTTGAGTGTTGATTATTATATCTAAAAATAAATAGCAACTGAATTTAGGCTAATAGTTTGGGCTCTGTCCTTTAATATTATAGTAATGTGCAAGTAAGGGCTCCCTATATAGTTCACAGAATTAACTCGTGGTCTTCCTACATGTCTGCACTTTTGTGATGTAACGCCGCTTTGACTGTCGGGTAAAAGTGTGCATTGAGGGCACATATCGCTCGCGAGCACTCTTTTGAAACCCTACAGTCTCATGGACTTAACGGACATGGGCATGCGGCAGCCATTGTAAGTGTGCCATTTGGAACAGGGCCCAAGTAGAGTCAACGTAGCTCACAGCGCCATCTGTTGGTGAAAATAATCACGACACGATTGCTCCTATAAGCAAGGCTTTTTTGCAATGCAATGTGTCCCCGAAAAACTGGTCACCTTATTTTAGAACTCCTAAATACTGCTTATTAATACTTAGTAAGGTAGTTGTTAAATTTAGGTATTGTTATGATTAAGGGATGTAGAATATGATCATGCAGAATAAGGCATTAATATGTGCTTTATAAGTACTAATAAACAGTCAATATCCTAGTAATATGCATGTTAATAAGCAACTAGTTAATAGTGAGAATTGGACCCTAAAATAAAGTGTTAGCATAATTTTTTCCTCCCATCATATTCTTTTCCACTGCCAAGCCCTCTTAGGGGTTCTGTGTGTAACCAAGGTTATGCAGGCAATGAAAAATAATATTAAAATAAAATATCAAACCCACTTTAAATGCTAAAATGGTTCAGACCCTAAAATAAGGTCCCAATAAACAGTTTTATAGCTGAATATTCGTACATTATTGAAAGTAGATGGATTTTATGTTCTTAGAGATGATTCAGGCAGATTACGCCACAAAATAACAGTTAAATTTAATTATATACGTGATAGGGTTTCAATCTTTTTTTAAGATTGAGTGTTAAATTTTACGATATAATAACATAAAGTACCATATTCATACATTAACATGATTTGTTATGATGCCGACGCTGCACATCCATTAAAATAACCATTATTATTGTACACGGCCATATAGTTGTACATTAAATTTGAATTTGACTTCATATATTTTAATGTGGGAGGGGCAATGAACAATTAGCTGAATTTAAGCTTTTTAACCGTAGCTTTGGAGGTAAATTCATGTGTTTTTGTTTAAGCACGTTTTCAATAGCAATAACTGGCAGACCTGCAGGACTGTCACAGGCCTCCTGTTGAATATATTTATACATTTTCATTGATGTTCTGCATTAATATCAGCAGAGTTTCTAGCAGGCGTTTGGGACACTGATGTCCAGACTTACTCAGGTCCAGTTTGACACACAGAGGTCCGAGACCCTGCAGCACAGCGAGCTGGAGTTTGTAAGCCAGCGTTTGTGTGTAGACGGGCCCGGAGCGAGCGCTGATCTCCGCCTGCTTCATCAGAGAGGAGGTGAGACGGGGCAGAACCTCCTTAGACACGCGTTTCCTGAGGAAATCACCACACGACTCGCCCAGAACACACAGCACCTGAGATTCATGGAGGAAAAGAGGAACTGCATGATCCTCTGGATCTATCACAGTATTCCAGTTAATATACGCTACCGTTCAAAAGTTAGGGGTGTGTACGATTTTTTTATGCTTTTCAAAGAAGTCTCTTATGCTCACTGAGGTTGCATATATTTATTTGATCAAAAATACAGTAAAAACTTACTGAAATATTAAAACGGTTTTCTATATATTTCTGAATATATTGTAAAATGTAATGCATTCCTGTGATCAAAGCTGAATTTTCAGCATCATTACTCCAGTCTTCAGTGTCACATGATCCTTGTTATTGATTATTATCAACAGGGCTTGACATTAACTTTTTTGCCCACCAGCCACTGCTGCTCGTGGTTTTCCGAAGTTACTGGCCACTCGGCATTTTCACTGGCCACAATTTTGACATTGATACTAGGGGGAAAACTGCTATATAGATATTTTTAATATCATCTCATAATTTGGCAGCAGGTTTATTAGGCTGCTGTCACTTTAAGAGCTGACGCACGGATCCATTATACTGAAACACGTGTTTTCTTTCTCAACTGTTTACGTTCACTTAAAACAGAACTGACTGTGTTTACGTAAATGCTCACTAAGAGCGGTATTTTGACATTATGTTGTGTGTATTTGACTGTTTAAGTGCAATAAGCAGCAAAAAATAACTAAATTTAGCACTGAGAGGCGGCTTTATGTGCGTGCACTTTGGGTGTGAGAGCAAAATCTGCGGGAATGAGTAAAATTATGCACAATATATGCAATCCCACTCAAGCCCTGTAACAGCAGCAATATTCACCCGGAGCAAATGAAACCAGTGAGTGTGTGGAGGCGGGTTTGTGTGTCACTCGCTGTCAGAGAGATGAGAGAGAGAGAAAGAGACGCTGGTGTGTGTGTGTGTATATTCTGAGGAAAATGAGTATTGGAAGTGTTTCAGATATTTCAGTATCGGTATGCATCAAACAATCAATATTTTTGACAACACTACATTGCATTTAGTTTATTATTTCAGATGCCTTTTTAAAAGACTACAATTGAGAACTCTATATATTATAAATAAAATTCAACCCGCCAAAGTGACTAGTAGGAGTGACTGCGTTACACACCACTGCTGAAATACACACACATTTGGTGGGTTGGCGGGTGTTAATGTCAAGCCCTGATTATCAATGTTGAAAAAATATTGAACTGCTTAATATTTTTTGTGAAATCCGTGATGCATTTTTTCAGGATTCTTTGATGAATGGAAAGTTCAAAAGAATAGATAATAGAAAGTCAATGCAATAATATAACTACAGCGTTTCCACACTTTTGCATCCATTTTGTTTCAGATCGATTCACTAATGAATACTTCAGAAGAATTTGTAATTTTGTTTTGACCGATGCATTGAAGTTTAATGCAGATCATTTAACTACAAGATTGTGTTTATACCATAGAAATATACATGACTTTTAATGTTTTATTAATTTCCATGGCTTTTTAAAATGCTAGGATACTGTGCATGGTCATAGTTTCCTAAATATTTGTGTTGCTATCTGTTTGGAAGGGCACAATCTCACCTTGAATGCTCGCGGTACAGCGAGAGGGTCATCGTTGGTGAGACGGTGGAGGAGAGCAGGCCAGCACCGGTGCACCATGGGAAGAAGCTCGTCCTCTCGCTCACATAAAACGCACACACACAACTCCAGGATGTCCAACACCTGTAAATGTACATGCACATTTTACTAGTCTTGTGCTCTTCTCAAAGGAAACAGGCAATGCCAAAGCTATAATACGTGAACAGAAGAGATTTTACAACCTTGAGCCGGATTCTCAGGTTGGGGTCGGAGAGCAGGTGGATGCATCGTTCCATCACGTCTTTTGCAATCTGGATATGAAGAGGAGGCACCTTTTTCTCAGCAGGACCCTCCATGTCCTCATCAGAAGCAGACGCTGGTGGAGGAATGTCTGTGGACGGGAGAAGATGAAAACTGAACTCCCCATGAAACTGAATCGAAAGAAGGTCCAATGTGCATTAGACTAGTCTGGCCCTGTGAGACTATCATCGTGCAAACACGAGTAACAGCTGAAATCAGCTACAAACCTTCAGCATTATAGTGGGAAAGCTGGATCCAGAAATACTGGATCGTTCAGGGAATTTGATGTGTGGTGTTGGTTTAATGATCAGAAATCTGAGCCCCGATTTGAAAGTCCCAGCATGTGGAGGATTGAAGATGAGCCAAAAACAGCATAATTCTGCTCTATTACACCTGTACCCTTACACCTGCAGCTTGTTCCAGGGGAAGTGACTACCTCTGTTACAGGTCAGCAGTTATGATAAAACCATCAGCAGAATTAACGTAACGGTTCCAGTCACTGTTTACCCACTGACGTCTGGTTGGGCCAGACAAAATTATGGAAGAAGCTGGACTGTCAACAGTAGCAATAGTGTCAGTAGCAATAGCATAAGTTTTGACGCAAATCGAGTTTGAATCCGCCTTTTGCCAAACTCGCTCTACTCCCGTTTCCCTTCACATAAAAATGTTTATAAAATATTTATTTTTAGGTGTCATTGTTACAGTGTAATTATATATTTAAGTACTGAGCAATATTAATTAACTACATGTATTTACTATAGGTTTAGGATTAGGATTTGGTTGAGGGTTAGTTGCATGTAATTATGCATAATTTACTGTTATTACTATGGTAAATACATGTAACATATGTAACAAGGACACTGTAAAATCAAGTGTTACCTTAAGTGTTTATCGGTTAGGGTTAGAGGTGGTGTAGTGAGGGCTTTATTGTCCCAATAAAGCAGCACCCATTTAATAATTTTAATAAATATAATCATTTACACTCGTATTATTTCATACCGTTTAATGTACAACAACGCTGAGGTGCAAATAGTATCTGCCACCATTTATAAGTATAAATAGCATCTAACTATGGTTTACTTAGCCAGTTGCAAAGAAAATACTGCTATTTTTACATAATGTAAATAGAATCTATTGCTACTTGCACAGTGTAAATGGCATCTATCATTAAGAAAATATGCTATTTTCACTTTTACACAGCGTAAATAGCATCTATCGCTATTTGCACAGTGCAAAAAGCCACTGCCTTTATTTTTATACTATAAGGTGTTACTAGGTTAATACTGTCATCTGCTGTGCAAGAATTAATTAACAAGCAGGAACTGTAAAGCATGACTATATCAGAATGTTGCAAGGCGGTAACCATGGTCTTCAGAATGGTTGCTAAGGATGTTGCTATGTGGTTGATAGGATGTTCTGGTTCTTACTTGGCTAACTGGTCCAAGTAAACAACTCACTCACACATTTCTATGATATTTTGGTCTCTAGATATCAGGGTTATAAAAATTCTGCCAAAGTGAAGAATATCTCACTCTTTAGTTCAAAAGTGTGAATTTGAACTGAATTGGCTACATCCCACTAGAAGTTGAAGTAGAATTCAAATTTGAATGACAGGAAGAGAAATTTACTGAGCTGCATTTCAAAGCAACTCAACACAGATAATGCATCCTGTGAAATGAATGTCAAAAAGTCTTATTAAATATTGGGAAGTATACAAGAAAACAAATTTCTCTAAGACATTTTTCAATTTAGGTTTGAATGGACCTCAACCCTGCTCAATTTGGCTGAAGTCCCAGTTTTATCATCCAGGTAAGTATTGTATGATTGCTTAGAAAGGTAACAGCATTTACATTTAAAGGGTTAGTTCACCCAAAAATTATCCCATAATTTACTCACCCTCAAGCCATGCTACGTGTATATGACTGTCTTCTTTCAGCCAAACACAATCAGAGTTTTATTAAAAAATATCCTGACTCTTCCAAGATTTATAATAGGAGTGAATGATACCTTGTTTTTTGAAGCCCAAAAAAGTACATCCATCCATCATAAAAGTAATCCATACGGCTCCAGGGGGTTAATAAAGGCCTTCTAAAGCGAAGCCATGCTTTTTTGTAAGGAAAATATACATTTTTATAACTTTATAAACTATAATCACTGGCTTCCGTTAATGGCCGTATGCGAGTCGAGTTCCAGTGTAAGAGTGACCTCTTACTCTATTCACTCCAATTATAAAGCTTGGAATATTTTTTAATATAACTCTGATTGCGTTTGGCTTAAAGAAGAAAGTCATATACACCGAGGGTGAGTAAATTATGGGATAATTTTCATTTTGGGTGAAACGACCCTTTAAGTTTAAGTTAAGGGTGTAGAACAAACATAAATAAATCAAAATTACAAACCTAGTTCATTAGGATCTTCCTCTTCTACTCCAATGCCTTCAGCAAGCTCCTTCTGCTTCTTATAGTCCAGGAGAAACTGCCTTAAGTTCACACACTCTTTCTTCTGGGTCTTTTTGCTGGATGGCTTCTGGTGTCCCATAGTAGCAGGGAACCATCTCACTGTGATAAAACACATGTGGCTTTTTCAAACTCAAAAGAAAACACTTTACAACTAATACGTAATAGCAGCATCGTATCTTAGTAAGACTCACCAAGTGCCTTCATCAGTAAGTGCAGCACACTGCAGAACTGTGGCGTGCTCTGGTCATAGCTGAGATCAAGTGCTGTTAACACGTCCTGCACCACATCGGCCACTAGAGGCAGCAGACTGGCATCTGAGTGAGTGAACATGACCGCAAGAACTCTCGGAGCATGAGGGTGAATGCTAGGTCTGGCTAGGTTTAGAGAAACGTCATTGAGGAGGTAGTCTGAATTCTTGATGACCAGCTCCTTGGGCGAACTGTAATCGCAAGCTTTGCAGAGGTCGCACATTGCGTTGAAAGCCGATTGGCTGACGAGAAGCGACTCATCTCCGGCCTTCTCCAGAACAGGGTATAGGGATGTCATGAGAAGCAGACGGAAATCAGTGCCCAAAGCCAGGGCGAAGCCTCCAATACCCTCCAACTGGATACAGATTTGCCAGATGTTGCTGTTGAGTTGGTGGAGCGATGGGGTTTTGGATGCTGGAAGCAGTTGGAGACAGTTTCGTTCTGGATTATTGGGCACTAAGGAGGATGTAGTCTCAAGTTTCCCTTCCAGGGCCTCTGAGATTGTAGGGAGAAGCCAGTTGCTCAAACTGATGTACTCCTCGATGATGGACATGATTGAAGATTTCAAATCTTCCTGATTTGTTCTAGACTGGTATATTCCTGAACAATCAATTTTAGTATTGCCTGTCTCTAAGCCAATGCCTGCAGCACCAACAATGACCTCATTAAGGACCAAAGCAGCTTGCTTTCTGTAAACTGAGGACTCCTTGTACAATTCCATGAAGCAGTCAACAAGAAGGTAGAGGTTTCCGTAGTATCCCAACATGCGGCAGATCTTCCTGAGTGCTGAGAATATCCTTTCGTCTGTGAAGTAGAGGAAATATTTCCTTTGGGGTGGGACTTGGTGCAGATCAGGTCCCAGGTCAGTTGAAGACTTAGGAGTTCTCTCCTCAATGATTTTCACATCCGTGACATCCAGCTCCATGACCTGCATCAATGCTTTGGAGATGCGCTCAAGATGGATCGCTGACCTTAGTACTGCATCCACTTTGGGTCCCAGAATCTTGAGGTACCCAAGGAACACGTTAAGAACAAAGAGCTTGCGTTGGTCATCAGACGTTCTCATAAGTCGAGGTAAGGATGACGCCAAGTTGTGGAGGTTTTCAGATAGAACATCTGTAAAGTCCTGTCCACCATTGGTTTGACCTTTTTGTGCCACTTCATTCAATGCTGTATTGCACCTGCTCTTAACCTCAGGCTCCTCATCATTAATGGCACCTACCAATGCTTCCAATAGAGGACCAACACATTCACCCACAGACTGGCTGCACTGGGAAAGGAGAAGATGAGATAGATTGACCAACTCAAGCCTGATTCTCCAGTGCGGGTGGGCAGAAGTGCAAGAAATTATCTTTTGTAAGACCATGGCAAGGCGCAGGGAAGTGGCTTTGCGCCAAGATGGAGTCCTCTTTACAACCAGCTCCTCAACCCTCCCCAGTTTACCAGCTGCCCTGTCAATGTCTGTCTTCTGAAGCTGCTCATCGGCCATTACCAGACCAACTGCTTTGTACCAAACCCTCATGGCCTTCATTGTGACCGCATGGCCTTGTCTTATGTCCCCGCTTATTACCTGACTCAGGGCGCGAGAAATGCCAGGCAAAAACGTGGCAAGGGCGCGTCCGAGCAGATACCTGTCGTCTTGTCTTGGCTCAACGTGTTCCCCCTTGCAGTCGCACTGTAGAAACAAAGAAAGGAGACATTTAAGGGAAGCCAATTGAACTCCCCTTGCCTTTTCATGCTCCGCGAGTGCCAGAAGTAGCGACACAGCAGCTCCAAGTCCGGGCAACATGCTTGGCTCGTAGAGTTTAAAAACAATGTCACCGTATGCAGAGTGCAAGAGGGTGTCCAGGCATTTGAGGACGGCCAGCTTTAGTTCCTCGGAGGTCATGGCGGGCTTTCCCGGGTCTTTTGGGGAGCAAAGACAAAGGCACAACTCAGAGAAAAGATCCTGCAGAGAATCCCAACTCCGTACGCATGTGTTCTCCAGCACATATGTCATGGCTTCCATGACCGCCTGGACGAGTCCATCCCGCTTGGAGCCAGGGGTTTTGAGGACAAATCTGAGGGGGAACAGAATATAGTCCTGGAGCTGTTGGAGAGCTCCATCACTCACACTGCGAAGATGACCGTTAAGAGCTTCGACGTTAGCGGATGTAGGCTCTTTGGTCAGGAGGACACATGATGGGCGGAGATATGCAAATGCAATCTTTGGGTCTTCGATCTGATGTTCAGCCATTCTCCATGTATGAAGTATGAGATCTGCAAAGGAAGATTATAAAAGTCATCATGAGAGAATCATTACAAATCAAATGACGTGGATCCAATAAACTTTGGTACAACATGTATGTAGACTGCACGATGATGAAACGTCATCAGCATGTGCTCGTAGTAAAAAAAAAAGAAGCAAGATGAATCGCACTTGGGCAATTGTGTTTTTTATGTGTGCTGAAAAAAGCGAAAGAGGAGAATATAAACACAGTCATGGCTAGGAAGGAGAGGCCAAATTGGCATGCAAATTTTGGAAATGGAGCTTGAGGCAAGTAATTTTTGGTTTTTGCGCCATTTAGTGTTGATCAATACGCCATTTCATGTAGCATTTTTCTTGGTCGTTCTGACACTATCGCAGGCTATCTTTGCTCGCAAGACCGTGACAATGGCTGTCTTTGAACCTCTCTCACTGTACGACGTAGGAGCCAAGACCACAGAAATCACCACGATTGGTCATCTTTCGTCTGGGACGGCCCAAAATCGTACAATGTGTACCAGCATTGGCATTATTCAGTGGGGATTTAACAATTTGCCTTTCTGAACTATGACTTTCAGAAAACATCCAAATAATAGTTAGCTATATTAATCGATTTTACAATACTTTTGGCAATTAAACAAAGTATTAATTAGCATCAGTATCCAATAACTGATTTCTTAAAGAGACATTTTGGTCATATAATCTACCAAATGCAAACAAACAGGCAAAATTGCCAACTATGAATCACATTAAAACATGAAATTTCCTGTAAGGTGTAGGCTATCTCGTATTTGTTTGTGTGCATGATTATTAAAATGATGCCCCATCAGAATATTTAAAACCTTAAATATGTTAAGGACAATTCAAATACAACTTTCATAATTCAAGTAAAGAGAGATTGATTATTTACTTACAGCCCCTCCCCTGAAAATCCCGCAATACTTACTCTGCGTGGTTCAGTCCAGCGAAGTCATGTCAGCTCATATGCAGTTTCAAGCTCATAGTCATGACATAAACTCCTGTTTCATTAAAGATAAAATGACCCAATCAGTCCAGACAGAGGGGGGGGGGGGCTCTATTCCTGCTACCAAACAAAAGCTGGGCTTCTTTGTAAGAAACAAAAACAGACATCACTTGGGAATTGTGGCTATATTTATTCAGAGCAACACAAGCAGTGAAGTCAAGATTACAGTGTTGTACATGCAGTGATCCAGCATGATGTCGCGTCCCTGTGACGTCACGCGCGCGACGCTCGTTTGTTTATCAACCCAACTTGCAACAAAATCCCATCGTGTTCAAACATTCTCCAAAAGTTTCGAGGAATCTATACAGAAGTTTGTACCTTTTCAACTCGATTTATTAATATCTCGACTTAAACTAGCCTTCTGACCCGCGGTGGTTCGTATTTGGGGGGTTTCCGCGTGTGTTGTGCCACATTGAAGTTAAATCCAGATTAGCCAACTAAAACTGCTGACAGGTGAGAATGGATTTACCTTTATCTTTTATTTGCAGGCTTGATTTGTGTCTTTAATCTGCTTATTTGGCTTTTACTGTATTGATCTGGTACTGTATCTGTATTGCATGTCTCAGAAATTATGCATTACAACTAATCAATAACTCAGACTACTAATGAATTCAAACTCTCTAATATCTCATTTATTAATCACACACACATATATATATGCAGCCAAACTGTATGGTTATATACACGTTGTTTAACTATATAAGGGTATGTTTAAAAGTATTCATTGTGGTTTCTCTAATGCAAGTAGGTCATAAATCCTGCATGCATAATAATTATTTAAATTTAAGCTAAATGCTTTACAGAAGTAGTTTAAGATTGTATATAGTATGTCATACCACAATATTTCATGTCAAATACACTTATAATATGTATATGTTTGTGTTTAGTTGACTAATAGAATGGATTAATATTATTATAGCATTTCTATGTAATATCACGCTTCTAGATTAAAATGTATGTGACTGTGTATATTTTAGCACCATTTTAAACATTTTTAATCGTCTTGGAGTAAAAGTTAATAAAAATACAAATGCTAAGCTATAATATCTTAATAATTAAAGAATTAGACCAAAAATGTAGTACCAAAAAGTCATTCAGATGCAGAATAACATATCAAACATTTAGCAGTGTTCTGTATAACATACATTTTATTAACTTAATATATTATAATGAATATTCGTGTCCACCTTTTCCCATGAGCCGCATGTTTTGGTAAAACATTTAAGTAAAATGCATCTCAATGGCATAAGCAGGCATGTTTCTGACCTGATGTGTTTTCTTAGGGTTGTTTGGAGAGAGAGAGCGATCGTCATGTCGTCTTTCTCCGAGTCCGCGCTGGAGAAGAAGCTGTCTGAACTGAGTAACTCGCAGCAGAGCGTTCAGACTCTGTCGCTGTGGATCATCCATCATCGCAAACATTCGTCGCTCATCGTGCGCGTGTGGCACAGAGAGCTGAAGAAAGGTACGAGACCGTTTTAGGTTTACAGTGGTAGTTAAAGAGAACAGACAGGATTATAAGGGTGTGTTCACACTTGGCATGTTTGATTGGATTAAAGCGAACCCTGGTGTGATTGCTCTGTTAGTGCGGTTCATTTGAATAAGTGTGAACGCTGCCATCCGAACCCTGGTGCGCACCAAACAAGCGGACAGAAACCCCTGAAAAGATGGGTCTTAGGGTGTGCTCACGCTTGTAGTTCGGTTTGCTTGGTTCGTTTGGACCGGACCAAAAAAAAAAACCCATTTAGTCCTGGTCCGCTTAGTGTTCACATTGCCATTTTAACACTGAACCTAAAGGTACAGGGATATGTTCACAACCTGATTGGTCTGGTTTTATTACGTATATATTTCACGACCGAACATCCAAAACAATGCTGTGTGCTGTGATAAATGCACTCATGTATGTGTGTAGCTACATACACTCACTTAAAGGATTATTAGGAACACCTGTTCAATTTCTCATTAATGCAATTATCTAATCAACCAAACACATGGCAGTTGCTTCAATGCATTTAGGGGTGTGGTCCTGGTCAAGACAATCTCCTGAACTCCAAAATGAATGTCAGAATGGGAAAGAAAGGTGATTTAAGCAATTTTGAGCGTGGCATGGTTGTTGGTGCCAGACGGGCCGGTCTGAGTATTTCACAATCTGCTCAGTTACTGGGATTTTCACGCACAACCATTTCTAGAGTTTACAAAGAATGGTGTGAAAAGGGAAAAACATCCAGTATGCGGCAGTCCTGTGGGCGAAAATGCCTTGTTGATGCTAGAGGTCAGAGGAGAATGGGCCGACTGATTCAAGCTGATAGAAGAGCAACTTTGACTGAAATAACCACTCGTTACAACCGAGGTATGCAGCAAAGCATTTGTGAAGCCACAACACGCACAACCTTGAGGCGGATGGGCTACAACAGCAGAAGACCCCACCGGGTACCACTCATCTCCACTACAAATAGGAAAAAGAGGCTACAATTTGCACAAGCTCACCAAAATTGGACAGTTGAAGACTGGAAAAATGTTGCCTGGTCTGATGAGTCTCGATTTCTGTTGAGACATTCAGATGGTAGAGTCAGAATTTGGCGTAAACAGAATGAGAACATGGATCCATCATGCCTTGTTACCACTGTGCAGGCTGGTGGTGGTGGTGTAATGGTGTGGGGGATGTTTTCTTGGCACACTTTAGGCCCCTTAGTGCCAATTGGGCATCGTTTAAATGCCACGGCCTACCTGAGCATTGTTTTTGACCATGTCCATCCCTTTATGACCACCATGTACCCATCCTCTGATGGCTACTTCCAGCAGGATAATGCACCATGTCACAAAGCTTGAATCATTTCAAATTGGTTTCTTGAACATGACAATGAGTTCACTGTACTAAAATGGCCCCCACAGTCACCAGATCTCAACCCAATAGAGCATCTTTGGGATGTGGTGGAACGGGAGCTTTCGTGCCCTGGATGTGCATCCCACAAATCTCCATCAACTGCAAGATGCTATCCTATCAATATGGGCCAACATTTCTAAAGAATGCTTTCAGCACCTTGTTGAATCAATGCCACGTAGAATTAAGGCAGTTCTGAAGGCGAAAGGGGGTCAAACACAGTATTAGTATGGTGTTCCTAATAATCCTTTAGGTGAGTGTATGATGGTATTTTGACCAGCTGAGAACTTGTGAAGAGTTTATAAAATGTGTAAAGGAGTCAAAACAACGTCAGGAATCCCTCCGTCACACACACAAACCAAGATCTGCTGCGAGGAGACACGGTTCTGACGCCTGTACCGAACTGTGACGGGCAACATCACGACTATGAGGAGAAAAAACAGGTATGTGTGAGGTTTGTGTCCATTTTAGGGTCACATCTTCCTGTTTTTGGTTCGTTTACGTATCTTTGGTCTGCGTTGCGTTCATATTTCATTCAAACCGCACCAGAGTTCATTTGGAAGCGGACCGAGACCCATCTTTTCTTCTCTGTCCTCTTGTTTGGTGCGCACCAGGGTTCGGATGGCAGCGTTCACATTTATTCAAATGAACCGCACTAACAGAGCAATCGCACCAGGGTTCGTTTTAATCCAACCAAACATGCCAAGTGTGAACACACCCCCAGTACGCTTCCAAGCGAACTCTGGTGCAGTTCAATTGAAATATGAACGAAACACGGACCAAAGACATGAACAGGAAAAACAGGAAAGATCCGTCCCTAAAATGGACACAAACCTCACAGTTTTTTCTCGTCATAGTCGTGATGTTGCCCATCACAGTTCGGTACAGGCGTCAGAACCACGTCTCCTCGCAGCAGATCTTGGTTTGTGTGTGTGACGGAGGGATTCCTGCCACTGTTTTGACTCTTTTACACATTTATAAGCTCTTCACGAGTTCTCAGCTGGTCAAAATACCATCATATGTAGCTATGCACATACAACGAGCGCATTTAGCCGCACACAGCATTGTTTTGGATGTTCGGTAAGTTTAGTCGTGAAATATACGTAATAAAAGCCGACCAGTCAGATTGTGGACATATCCCTGTGCCTTTAGGTTTGGTGTTAAAATGCCAATGTGAACGCTAAGCGGACCAGGACTAAATGTTTTTTTGGTCCGGACCAAATAAACCAAGCAAACCGATCTACAAGTGTGAACACACCCTAACTGTCTGAGTTTAGTTTTCATAAGTCATCCTGGTTGTGAAGACAAAGTTAGGCTTCAAAAATGACTGAAATGCTCAAACATTAAGGGCCCTATCATACATCCGGCGCAATGTGACGCCAGGCGCGACACAAGTGTTTTTTGCTGGTTTCAGCCCGATGCAGTTATCATTTTCACGTATAGTGCTATGTTGTTTAAATACCAAATGACATACTGTTCGCCCAATGGGGTGTGTTCAGGCACATTGTTGGAGCATTGCTATTTTGAGGAACTGAAAACCTGCTCTAAAGTCAATAGCGCAGTATTTTTTGTGTTATTTAAAGGGTGTGTTAGTAATATGCGCCTATAAACGCGCACAGCACACACACATTTTTAAATATTCAATAAAAGGATTCCTCTCTGGAGAAGCGTTCAGTCTTTCCGCTTGCAAATTCCTCCTTGTAAATAGAAAATCTGCCGTGGTGCAAGCACAACTGGCTTTTAAAGGGAATGGGAGATGAGACTCTGATTGGTTTATTGCACGTTACGCCCAAAACACACCAATGACTCTTTAAGAGACTAGGTACAACCCTTTTGGACCATGTGGCAGGTGCGCCGACCGTTTTTTCCGCCGTTAAACTAGCAAAAGTGTATTCGGACGCCTTAAGTGCATCTGCGCCATACGCTTCAGACCATGCGTGTAGATCGTTAAAATAGGGCCCTACAACTGAAACCTCTGTTTTAAAGTCAATGATGATTAATAAAATAATATGTGTTTGTTGTTCAGCTAAAAGCAGCAGGAAGTTGACGTTCCTGTATCTGGCTAATGATGTGATTCAGAACAGTAAGAAAAAGGGTCCTGAGTTCACCAAAGACTTCGAAGGTGTCCTGGTCGATGCCTGCTCACACGTGGCCAGGTAAACTCACCTTCACACGTGCTTCATGTGTTCATCGCTGTGTTTTTGTCCTTTCTCATGTGTATTGTATGTGTTTCTCTGGCAGAGATGGAGATGACGGATGTAAGAAGCACATGGAGAGGTTGTTGAATATCTGGCAGGAGCGTAACCTCTACCGTCCAGACTTCATCCAGCAACTCAAACTGGCTATTGAGGACTCCGACAGTCCCAAACACAAGCCCGCAGGTCAGAATAACACCTGCATACTGCCAAACCGTTGGCTGGTAGTGTATGTTTAGTGTGGCATGCGACCCATACTACTATTCATTTTGCAGTGTGTGTATAGTGCACATTTGTTTATTGGTTTTTAAGCACAAAGAAGTGATAACAGTAACAAAGCATAGATAAATACAATCAGTACCAATTTCACAGTGCATTTAATCATGGTTATTTTACAGTTCAAATCTAATTTTGTGAAAAGATGTCTTAACTTTTGGCAGTCTAGTTAAATAATGAGTCAAAAAGCATCCAAAATCAAATACTTCCCTACTATGTAGTATGCAAAATACTATGCCAACAGAGTAGTATGTCTGAATTCATATGCTGCGTCCCAATTTCCATACTATCCGTCCTAAATAGTATTCGAAATTAGAATTAGTGTGTCCTAAATCGTAGTATGTTTAAATGAGTATTCCAAAGATACCCGGATGGTCTACTTTTTCTGGTTAGTATCCGAAGTGCAGATCCGTGCACACTCTAACTGCTAATATTGCTTGCATTGGACGAGGATTTGATTAGAACTACAAACACGAATATAAAAAGAGTGGCAAACATGGCAGATGTGCGAGTCCGGCGGTTAAAGGGATAGTTTTCCCAAAAATTAAAAGTATCCCATAATTTACTCATCCTCAAGCCATCCTAGGTGTACATGACATTCTTTTTTCAGACGAATACAACCAGAGTTATATTAAAAATGTCCTGTCTCTTCCAAGCTTTATAATGGCAGTGAAGGGTAGAAAAAAGACCAAAAAGTGCATCCATCCATCATAAAAGTGCTCCACATGGCTCTGGGTGTTAATAGCGGCCTTCTGAAGTGAATCGATGGGTTTGTGTAAGAAAAATATCCATATTTAATATTTAGCCTCTCGCTGTTCAAAACACTTACACTACGTCCAACGTCATTGTCGCGCCAGTTATGCTTTTTCCGTCTGGCGAAAGCTAGATATTTATACTTGTATAGATATTATACTTTTTAACGTGTTAAATATGGATATTTTTCTTACAAAAACCCATTGATTCGCTTCAGAAGGCCTTTATTAACCCCCCGGAGCCGTGTGGAGCACTTTTATAATGGATGGATGCACTTTTTTGAGCTTAATTTTGGGCTGCCATTCACTGCCATTATAAAGCTTGGAAGAGCCAGGATATTTTTTAATATAACTCCGATTGTGTTCGTCTGAAAGAAGAATGTCATACACACGTAGGATGACTTGAGGGTGAGTAAATCATGGGCTAATTTTCATTTTTTGGTGAACTAACCCTTTAGGTAGAGCAGTTTAGATAAAGGGGTTTAAGGGATTAATAATCATTATCTAACCTGACGAAAAGATATTTATTCAATGTTATCGACATTATATTTCATCTGCAACAGATGATTGACAGGGAAGATTAAACGGTGACAGGATGTTCGTTAAAGACGCAGCCATGGCGAAGTAGTTTGTCTACTATTCTGCTACACACTCTTCACAAAGGGTTCCCAATTAGATTTCCAGGGGCAAAAGGGAGATAAAGTTTTAAAGAAAATGTTAGTAGTGGCAAAGAGTGGTTTGAATCGCTCTTAGCACTTAGCTCTTAGTACACAAAGTAAGATGTTCAATACATTTATTTACAATAAGCAAGTGATGTATTTACAGTGCAAAAATAACAAACAATTCCAACATAAAAAGAAGCGTGTTCTTCAGGAGCAGGCCAAAACAACAAACAAAAGATCACTACCTGGTAGTAGAATGTCTAGACTAGTTAACCTGCAAAAATAAATACAACTAAAAAACAGAACCCTTACCTTACATCCTAACTAGCAAACACAGGAGAAAATGAGAACATAAGTAAAGGGCACCTGTCTCCCTACTGCTCCAAAATTCAATAGTGGGCACTACAGCCACAACACATTTAAGTTTAAGCTTAACACATAAAGCTGCACACTACAGCCACAACACCACATTTAAGCTTGAGACGCACCAACAAAAGCCACACTCTGGGACTGGCAACGTCTCAATACTCCCATGCTCTTGGGAGAAGGAATCTCTTTCTGGCACTCCTGACATTGACGAGGAGCAGCTGGTAGGTCCCATCACCTAGATTAGGACAGGGAGGAGCACAGGAAATGGGACAAAACATACAACAAAAACTACAACTCCCAGCAGGCCATTGGGTCCATTGGCAGCACACACAGTACATCAATGAATGAGACATACACCATAATTATAAAACACAAATGCATACATCCTGGGGCGTAACAAAAGGCCATAGTATAAGTAGGCGAATTGGGACGCAGCAATACTATTAGAAAAACAGTAGGCGAAAAGGACCTGGGTGACCTACTTCTTCCGGCCCGATTCTGAAGTGTAATTTTGATGGACACTTTACTATCCCATGAGGCCATGGGTGGGGATTTATGAATGGAATTAAAGCAACGCGACTGAGACTTGTAGGTCACATGACAGTGACATCATGGTGAATGTAGTATGTCAGAATTTTACTCATACTATTTCGTTCATACTAATATGTGTAGTAAATTCAAATTCAAATGCAGTACCTACTAGGTATGCGATTTCGGACGCACTGATTTGAGTGCATTGCATTCTGGGATACAGCATTTAATGCTCTGTTGTACATTTTGGCGAATGCAGTTGTTCATCCAGGTATTCTATGCAAACAGAAAATTAGCATACTTAAATGTATATATGCCTTGTTATTGTTAGCACTTTTTTGTGCGTAAAAAACAATTAACAAACCTGGGAGACAAAGAAAATTTGCATACTGTGCACAATACACATGCGGCAGAAATGAGTATTATGGTTAATGTGCATCACTAAATTATGAATTATTTGTTTCTCATTAACTTGAAGATGTTTTGATCTAAAGGTTTTTGTTAAAATTAGTGAAATTTGCTTTGAAGTTCTTTAAAAACTGAAATTGAACAGCATCATGAAGTGCTCATCACACGTTCCTCCTGTGATAGCATCGTTAAAAGCATCCCAGGATGCACCTGGTGAAGTTCGTTGACGAGCAGAGCTGCAATTTAGACAAGGAAGAAGCTCAAATATGAGAGAGATTTTATTTCTGTCACTACATCATTCATTCCCAGACTTCCATGTGTGCTATTTCACAGTTTGAAGTGGTCTGAATAAAGATGTGTGATGCTCTTTTGTGGCAGATGATAGAAAAAACTTGAAGAGAAGCTACCAGAAGGTCCAGGTGGAAGAGGAGGAGGAGGAAGATGATGATTACAGAGGTCAATACTCCCCTCATGAGACGGACGCAGGCGCTCCACAGCTGGTATGATTGACACTGACATAAAGAAACATGATTTAAACCTTGACTAAGTGGGCACCAATGAATGGCTAGATGATGCCCCAAATCCCACTCAAGACAAGTATCGGACTGATTCAGTTGGGATTGCAACATCTAGTCCTATTATGTAATAAAAATTAACTTTGACCAATTATGGTAAAAAAAAATGTTGCTACAATTCTTTGTTACTATTATTGCGACATTGCGACAACCATTTTGAATATGGCTCATCTCATCAGATTTTAGTCCATTTACAACTGGATTCAAGACGTTTTGGTCGATCGGATCACAAGTGGACGATGTTTTGAGCTTTCAACCACTTCCAGAGGCAGTTGAAACGCATTCGACTGAACTGCATTCGTAGTGTAAACGCTTACGTGGTCTAGTGTTGTCAAAAGTACCGACTTCAGTACCTAGTCGGCACTGACATTTTAAAAATGTGACGCTTTGAGCGCTGTTGAGCGGAATCGTAAACACCTCTGACTGGCCATAGTGCCACGCGTTCATCAAATATGTCTGTGATTGGCTACAATGATCAGCGCTTCAAAAACATGTTGTAAATATACATCAGTGACACTCTTTACAGAGCGCTTACATAGATACACACGGGAGCTTTTGAAAACAGGACCGGTCCGCTGATTGACACATTCTCAAGCGCTCCCGCTTTCAAAACGCATTCAAACACTTCCGTGTGCTTTCAAACGCTGCCGTGCATTGATTGTTGTAGCCATATCACAGACATATCCGATGAACGCATGAGCATGATTCCGCTCAACAGCGCTCAAAGCGCCACATTTTTTAAATTTCAGTACTGAAGTCGGTACTTTTGACAACACTAATGTGGTCGAATGTGTTCGAACAGCCACAAAAGACCGTCTACTCTCCGCCTACTGACCTAATGCGTAAACATTATGGGAAGCACGCTAGCCAGACGGGAATTAAACTTTGTGAGCTGGAGACCCAAGTTTGGTTCAAGCACAATGATCTCTCACCATTCCTGATTTCTAACACACACACACACACAGCGTTCGGCTGGTCTTGCGTCTGTCAGAGCAGAAACTAAAGCTGCTGCTCTCCGTATCTCTGGTCGCGTTCATATTTAAATTGCGTGAGCTTATTTTGTCCATTAGATCGAAAGATCTGAAAAAACCCGTACATTTACCCGCCCATAGACCCTCCCCTTGAAGAAATCAGGACAGAAGTGGTTGAAAGTGGACAAAAGAAACCGAATAAAATCCCAGGTGTAAACGGGAAATGCGTCTCCCTCGTCTACTTGTGATCTGATCGACCAAAACGCATCTTAATACCAGGTGTAAACAGAGCCTTAGAGATGCAACTGTCCAGTTTCTAAGAAAGATTAGTGTGATTGATGTCATGATCCCACAGACGGAGGAGCTGGTGAAGGCGCTGCAGGATCTGGAGAACGCTGCGTCTGGCGACGCTGCCGTGAGACAGAAGATCGCATCCCTTCCACAGGAAGTGCAGGACGTTTCCCTTCTAGAGAAGATCACAGGTGAGTCCTCGCAGGTGACCTTGTAAGCTGACATGCGAGAGCGCATTCACACAGAATGCCCTTTTGCTGCTTTCCCCTTGTTTTCCATGTAAACATGCATACGGTAATTGTTTCTCGTGTGGACGCCTGTGAAAATACTTTTGCATGGTACCTCAGTGATAAAACGCATGCATTCGGAGGAGGAGCGAGTTCTGTGATCCTACGAACCCGGGAACTCACATGGCCAGTCACATGGTTCTCAGCTAAATAAATAAATATCATATACTAAAAAAAAAATGTATATGCTTGGAATAATAATAATAAATTCATATTTAATTTAATAATAGGAAAATAATATCCTATTTATTATTTGATTATGTAAATCTCCAGTTTAAAAATAGGACATTTGGTTACACTTTATTTAAAGGTGTCATTGTTGCAGTGTAATTATATATTTAAGTACTGAGTAATATTAATGTATTTACTATAGGGTTAGGATTAGGGTTTGGTTGAGGGTTAGTTGCATGTAATTATGCATAATTTACTGTTATTACTATGGTAAGTACATGTAACATATGTAACAAGGACATTGTAAAATAATGTTACCGGACATTTTTGTATTTTATCTCTCAAAATGATGTAATTTAAACATGTGGACATTAGCAGAAATAAGCAGCCTCTTATTTGCATAAGGTAAAAATAATGCTTGGTTTATTTTTTGTAATGTATATAATTGTACATAATACATATTTTAAAATTATATAGCATTATTATTGTATTGCTTTTCTTTTTGTTCTTAAAGGGTTAGTTCACCCAAAAATTTGCCCATGATTTACTCCCCCTCAGACGAATACAATCAGAGTTATATTAAAAATATCCTGGCTCTTCCAAGCTTTATAATGGCAGTGAATGGCTGTTTCTGTTTTAAAGTCCATAAAAGTGCATCCATCCACCATAAAACTGCTCCACACAGCTCCGGGGGTTAATAAAGGCCTTCTGAAGTGAAGTGGCACGTTTGTGTAAGAAAAATATCCATATTTAAAATTTTATAGACTAAAATAACTAGCTTCCGGCGGTCAGTGGTACACAGGTCGACTTGCGGCGAAAGAGTTCGTCTGGAAAGTTGAATGTCATACACACCTAGGATGACTTGAGGGTGAGTAAATCATGGGGTAATTTTCATTTTTGGGTGAACCATCCCTTCAACAGCTCCCACTCACTGTGTCGGAGCGGTGATGAAATATTCTTCTTGTAAATACTTTCCAGCATTACAGTAATAAAAGTGCACAACTTTAAAATGCAAATTACCACGAAGCGCAACAGTTAGGCTACCGTACGGTACTCAGTACATTTTTCAATTTATCTCTTCTTGTAAAATCCGAGATGTGTATTTGGACAGCAATTGAATTACCACACGACCTTGGTGTTTGTCAAAAAACAGTAAGTAATTCGGACACAGATTTTTATGTGGGTGGTGGGAGAAAAAATCACAGACATTTGGTATTCGGATGGCAATAAAATCACTGACTAGCCTCTGTAAATGCTGAAAACCCTATGAGAAACAATTAGCATTCGAATAGGGCTTTAGACGGACATTTTAACCATTGCACTGCTGTCCTGTGTCTTTTACAGCGTTTTTTTCACCCTAGACTGGAAGATTGTGTATTGCGCAGGTTTTAGCAAAAGCTCTGTGGTTCTTTAGCTTGAATGAAGTCTATATGCCTCATATAGAGAGCTGTAATAATATAGATCACCCTAACTCTTTCTGTTTGCTCAGTTTTTTTTTTTCAAACACTGAACTTCAAACTCATCGTCTCCACTTTCTTCATTCTTGAATTAAACTTACTTTTGCCTGTTTGGTGATTAGATTAACTGTTTTGGATAGGCATCTTGAACTGAAATGTGACGCGTCCTGTCAGTTGTTCTTTTTCAAGCATTCGTTTTGTTCAAAGTATGGGAAACATGTAAAGAACTAACACTAAAGCTCAAAGTAAGCACTACAGATCATTCTTGTAAAATGTGCGGTGTAATCTGTGTTGTCACAGGTTTATTTATCGTTGGGTAAATTTCCTCCCTAGTTCTGTGTGAATGGTCCCTAACCCTGTGGTTTTCTGATGAAACTCTCCGTGTCCTCTGCAGATAAACAGGCGGCAGATAAGCTGTCGAAGACGGTGGACGAGGCGTGTCTGCTGCTGGCAGAGTATAACGGACGCCTGGCCGCGGAGTTAGAGGACCGCAGACAGCTGGCCCGTATGCTGACAGAATACATCCAAAGCCAGAAGGAGGCGCTCAACGAGAGGGAGAAGAAACTGGAGGTACGAGAGAGGCTCCTAAATGATTTAAGGAAAAACCTTGTCCTGTCAGAAGCTTGTGCCGCCTTCCGTGGGAGTATTTCTGCTGAATATCAGAGCTGCTGCTTTCAATACATTTTTCACTGTCCAGCTCCAAAATACACAAAATAATAATCCATATGACTTATCTGCTATATTTCAAGCTTTTTAAAGTCATTTAATAGCTTTATGTGACAAAAGGACCAAAATTTAATCATTATTCACAAATAAATCCTTTGTTTTTCTAATTGTGCTTGAATCTAAATGTGGGTTTAATTCCTCACACAGAGCTGGTTTCAGAAGACTTTGAATATAGCGACGTCATATGGACAACGTTTATGATACTTTTGATATTTTTTGATATTCTTATGGTACTTTTTGTCATTTTTGGACCTTGATAACAAGCTCTGATTTTGTGTTTCATGGAAGAAAGTCCAAAGAAATGTATTGGTTAATGCATTAATTAAATTTCCTTTAAGTGTTTCTGGAAAAAACACTACCTTGAATGGTATGGGGTTTGTAAAATTTTTAACATTTTAAAAATACTCCCGAAGGCTGCATTTATTTGATAAAATTAGAGTAAAAACAGTAATATTGTGAAATATTATTACGACAGAAGACGAGAATGAATTCCAACATGATGCTTTTTAGTTTTTTAAAGTCAAAGAGTGGGTGCTAAGATGTAAGTAGCTAATCATTTAGGGTCAAATTACCTATTAAGTGTACATTGAGACATTTTAGTGCACATGGCATTGGTAATATGAATCTCTCACACAATAATATTTTAAGCACACCCCTGTTCCCATTAAGCTCACATGTTTTTTTGTGTGGAAAATTCTTGTTTATTTTAAACAACATTTTTAAAGAATAATTTTATAAAGATTAACTTGAAGTGACAAACATAGACGTTCAATGTGGATGAGCTTAAAGGGAGCACACTGAGCTTTATTGGAACAGCAATATAAATATTATTAAATTAAATTTAAAAGGACAATTTTGCTAAATAAATCATCTAGGTCATGTATTAAGTTCATACATATTTTAATATGAACAGCTATTATTGAAAACATCTATGATATTATACTTTTTCTTATTGATGTCACACTGAAGCTGTGATGTTCATAGTAGTGCACCCTTTAAGCTCACCTTACAATAATATGAAGTCTTTAAAAATTACAGCAGTGTAAAACCACAGAACATCAATAAACTGTACATTTATAATATAATGGATTTAAAAGTGCAAGCCAGTAATGCCTGTGAAGTAATATATTAGTGTAGCACACAGTCTTACACAGCTAGTAAGCTAACAGCATCTGCGCTATGTTGCTAAAACTATCTTTTGGATCTAACTGTAATTATTTCCCACATCCAGGTTCCAGGTTATAATATGCAAAAGCCTAAATATTAATCTCTTAATTTTGCAGTAAGAAGTTATATTTATCGAAAATAAAGGCATAAACATCTTCTGGGGAAAGTTTTCAGACAGCTTTCAAAATGGCCGCCAGACAGTGTGAACACACGAATACCCGTAACTCAGTGTGCAATGGTCTGATTAGCTTGAAATTACAGGAGGTATATAGTAACAGACACATCAATTGGTTAAGCCATCAAGTAGAATGATAAATAATTTTTTTCTTTTCATAATCTGAGCTCAAAGATAGTAGTGTGCTTAATAGGTACATTTACCCTATATATTTGACAACTGTTCATGATATAAATATTATATCAAATTTAAAAAAAGATGCTATCATTTACATGATTCATGTCATTCATAACTGAATGTTTTGTGTTTTCAAAATATTAGACATACTATTAAGAGTGAATGTGCATATTTAAAAAAAAATATTATTTGCAAATAGTTTAAATTGATTACTTCATAACTACAGTTAGAACTTATTTTACTGTTCTTGTTTCTTACTCTTTATCCCCTTAAATCCCCTTTAATTCCTTTCGATAAATAGACTAATAGACTAATCCCCCCAGCCTTATTGTACATTATCTGATCCATTGATTATCATGTGTTCTTGCAGGAATACAAGCAGAAACTCGCTCGTGTCACACAAGTGCGGAAGGAGCTCAAGTCGCACATCCAGAGTCTTCCGGATCTGTCTCTTCTACCGAACGTCACCGGCGGTCTCGCACCCCTCCCGTCTGCCGGAGATCTCTTTTCCACCGACTGAACGCCTCTATCAGACTCAAAGTCCTCTAAGACACTGGCTTCCTCCTGACTCACAGAAACACCAGAGGAGAGCAGAGCGACTGATCCAGATCCTTTGCCCACTTTTGTATTTCAGTAGTTCTCATGCCAGCCAACAAGGTTACCAAACCTCACAGAGATCAAACCCACCAGTCGATCCGTCGTTGAATCGGACTCAAGAGTGTGGAGATTTTGTTTTGGTGTGACTTTGCTGTGGAAAGCAACTCCTTTTTGCTTTGTCTTATACCTGTAGGTCTTTAGTTTTAATGCTCCAAGTACAATTTTGCTTCATTTTGGTTTTGGAAGAGACTAAACATGAGGATTCAATTTTAAACCCCTCACAGACTGAGTTCATGATATTAAGAGAAAGTTAGAAAACTCAAGCTCATCATGCTCACATGTTTTGGTTACAAACCTGATCTGTTCTTCTTCAAATGATTATTTTGCTGATAAATACAACAGATGTGCTGATATTTGTGGAAAAAAAATACAGTGTGTTCTCGTTTTCTTCTGTAGTCACTGTATGTTTACAGTGTCTCTCATTAAATGACTGAACACATTCAACAACAAAATGCATTTTGATACGCGTGAATTATTGAGATCTAATATGAATGCATTTCTGTATTATTAGAAGGACGTGTAAATGATGCTGTGAAGCGTCTTCTGAAATATACAGAGAAAACTGAAGTGAAATATTAAGTGAATATAGTTAAGTGAAATCACATGCTTTTAGAGAATTACCCTTCATACAGTGAAAAATGAATCACTCCTGGGCTTTGGCCACATTTTTGAACCTTGAGTCCAGCAGTGTCAGGAGCAGGCCTAGGTACAGAGGGAATGTTACCATCCTCTGCACCCTCCAAAATGGCAGGATGAGTGCTCCTCAAATGGCGCATCATGGATGATGTATTGTTGCAGAAGGCTAGCTGCCTATCACAATACACACATCTCACTTTATCTGGTCTTTCCAAATGGAAATGCTCCCACGCCACAGATCTCCTACGTGGAGCCTCCATTTGTATTTATTCTATTAATATATCTATCTATATATCACCTATGAATCTTTATCTATATAATTCTATATCTCTAACTTATGTCACTATCTAACTTAGCCTATATGAATGTGTCACTATCTATCCTAACTATCTGTCATTGTCTATACCTATCAGTCAATATATCTAATTTAAATCTAGCCTAAATATAACTAACCAAAGCGCACAAATCTCACTGCTATCACAAAATCTCTCACAAAATCCCATAATGTGAAGATGGATTAACTTCACTTTTAAACTGTGGGGAATTAGGTTCATACAGATGTGTGACTGTGTGGTTTGTTCCCGAAACGCGGTTTCGACATGCGCCATCTGATGAAACGCTTCCGTAGTCACGTGACATGGGTGTTCTAAATCACAGTTCGGAGCGGTGTTTCGAAACATCTGCGCTTCGGGATCTCGACAAAGCTTCGAAACATCAGTTATCCCTAGTTACAGCATCGAAGATGCGCTACTTTCTAGTATATCTCCTTGGCGCAAGTAAGTGTTTTAATTGTTGACACAGATCTGTATCGTTATTATCTAACTGTTAATCTTTTACTTGATTAGCTAAAGTGCAAATATATTTGACAGGTGTCGTTGGGATGTCGCAAGCACTGTCAGGAAGGTTTGTTTGATGCTTTCCTGGATGGACTAAAGCCGATCAAGTAACAGTCATCTGTAATGATATTATGATCGCGCAGTATTGTGATCCTGGTCATCAAAGCTGTCGAAATATTAACAAATCCGAAGTCTTGCCGGAAAAGAATCAGAATGGAGTATGCCTGACTTTCACCAACTGTTTCTATGTTTCGCATTCCTGCGAAGCGCATGGTTACATTGATGGCAAACAAGAAAATGTTTCTGTCGACGCTTGCGAACGTAAGTAATTTAACGATTCTTCAATTTATGATTCTTGAGTGCATTTTAAATCTACAACTTATTTTTAACTTTATTTATTTTCGACTTGGCACATAGTTGTATTGTACACTGGACAAAGAGAACAACATTTTCAATGAGATGTAAAAAAAAAAAAATTTTTATAAAATTAATTAAATAAAAATAATAATAATATATCTATATATCTATATATATATATATACTCACCTAAAGGATTATTAGGAACACCTGTTCAATTTCTCATTAATGCAATTATCTAATCAACCAATCACATGGCAGTTGCTTCAATGCATTTAGGGGTGTGGTCCTGGTCAAGACAATCTCCTGAACTCCAAACTGAATGTCAGAATGGGAAAGAAAGGTGATTTAAGCAATTTTGAGCGTGGCATGGTTGTTGGTGCCAGGCGGGCCGGTCTGAGTATTTCACAATCTGCTCAGTTACTGGGATTTTCACGCACAACCATTTCTAGAGTTTACAAAGAATGGTGTGAAAAGGGAAAAACATCCAGTATGCGGCAGTCCTGTGGGCGAAAATGCCTTGTTGATGCTAGAGGTCAGAGGAGAATGGGCCGACTGATTCAAGCTGATAGAAGAGCAACTTTGACTGAAATAACCACTCGTTACAACCGAGGTATGCAGCAAAGCATTTGTGAAGCCACAACACGCACAACCTCGAGGCGGATGGGCTACAACAGCAGAAGACCCCACCGGGTACCACTCATCTCCACTACAAATAGGAAAAAGAGGCTACAATTTGCACGAGCTCACCAAAATTGGACAGTTGAAGACTGGAAAAATGTTGCCTGGTCTGATGAGTCTCGATTTCTGTTGAGACATTCAGATGGTAGAGTCAGAATTTGGCGTAAACAGAATGAGAACATGGATCCATCATGCCTTGTTACCACTGTGCAGGCTGGTGGTGGTGGTGTAATGGTGTGGGGGATGTTTTCTTGGCACACTTTAGGCCCCTTAGTGCCAATTGGGCATCGTTTAAATGCCACGGCCTACCTGAGCATTGTTTCTGACCATGTCCATCCCTTTATGACCACCATGTACCCATCCTCTGATGGCTACTTCCAGCAGGATAATGCACCATGTCACAAAGCTTGAATCATTTCAAATTGGTTTCTTGAACATGACAATGAGTTCATTGTACTAAAATGGCCCCCACAGTCACCAGATCTCAACCCAATAGAGCATCTTTGGGATGTGGTGGAACGGGAGCTTCGTGCCCTGGATGTGCATCCCACAAATCTCCATCAACTGCAAGATGCTATCCTATCAATATGGGCCAACATTTCTAAAGAATTCTTTCAGCACCTTGTTGAATCAATGCCACGTAGAATTAAGGCAGTTCTGAAGGCGAAAGGGGGTCAAACACAGTATTAGTATGGTGTTCCTAATAATCCTTTAGGTGAGTGTATATCACTCACAATTGACATCTGAAACGTACACGTCTCCCAAACTTTAAGATTTTTTTAAAAAAAAGTTTTAATTTTGATTATCCATTGAATATTAAAATGGTATGTTGTAATTTAAATGAAAATTGACTATTACACAACACTCGTCGGATCAGAGTTGCACCACTGGTCATTTTGCCCTGTTTTCTACTTTAATCTTGTTTTCCATCTGCATGTTTTGTCACTTCTGTCAACCTGTTGATGCATTAATGTTCAGCAGAACTGAAAGATGAGCACATTGATTCTACCGTGTAGTATAATTAGTATTACTGGTAGAATGATTTAATAAGGTACACACATTTGATTATTTACTGTTTCTATGTTCCCTTGAGCAGGTCTACCTTCTGGTACATGAATGGCAATTACATATTAATATCAGGAAAACTAAAACTACTAGACCAAGCTGACTGATTTTCATGCATTCATTTTTGAACACTTTTTTTGTTCCTGTTGTTCTTTAAAGGATCTACCAGCACATCACCCAGTCCACCATCTACCAGCACATCACCCAGTCCTGGCAATAATGAGTCACATACAGGCATTAATGCACCTGGGGTCGTTGTCGTTGTCGCTGTCGCTGTAGCTCTAGCTGTAGCTCTAGCTGTAGCTCTAGCTGTAGCTCTAGCTGTAGCTGTGACCTTTTACATCCTTTACAAGAGGGCAAGTATATTCAGAAGCAAATCAAATCTGTGTTGGTGTTCCTTTAATCTTTATTGAAGCAATAGTTCACTCAAAATTGACTTACTCACCCTCATGTCATTCCAAACTTGTATGACATTTTGGCTGTGAACATCAACAAAAGACTGTGAATGTCCAGGTTGCTTCCATATAATTAATGTGGATCAGGGAGCCCAACTGCCAGGCTTCAAAAAGATCAACAGAAGTACAATTGATACACCGTAAAAAATACTTTCGGGACAGTCTGTGTCCCAATCCGATGCCATTATTTGAGAAAGAGCAGCTTGGACATTATTACACAAAAGTCATACCTGTTTGGAATGACATGAGGGCATGTAAATGATGACAGAATTTTCATTTTTGGGTAACAATTCATAATAATAATTAAATGATAATTAAAAGCCATGTTCAAGAGATCGATTCTGATCTTGTATTATAGTTGAGGTCAAGCTAATTTTTAAAACACTTGAAAAGGCACTTAATGTTCTTTGTCCAAAGCACTGAAAAGAGAGCAAATGAACTAAATCAGACTTTTAGTAATCATTTTAATCATATTATAAAATGATTGTCCTTGCAGGTGGAGTGCTTCAAGAAAGCTATTTGTGACTTCTGCAGTCATCTACAACGTAACCAAGTAAGTGTTACCATATGCAAATTAAATCAGTTTTTTTTTACGCTTTATGATTTTAGTTGCTCCTCTCGACCTACTATGATCATGGAAATGGAATGCTTGTGTATATTGTGAAAAGACATTTTTCAGTGTTTTGTGATTGCTATTGCATATCACAAACTTCATAAACTGGACTTGGTTCACTGTAGTTTAATATTTCATGACTGCTGAATTACTGAAAATACAGACATGGCCGTCACATCATGGTTTTGCACATAATGTAATGCAGTTCATGCCACATCTCAAGACTCTATTTTTAATATTTGTCCTAAAACATTTACACGTATTCACCATTTATGTGTAGAATTATGGTAATCAAGGTTTCCGTGGGACTTAAAGTCTTAATTTGTCACAATTTAAGGCCTTAAACATGTCTTAAGTTCAGTATCATGGCATTAAATTAGGGCCCTATGATTTCTGCGATGCAGAAAAAATGGACGGAATTGCAGAATCTATAAAAAAAAAAAAAGGAATTTAATGTATAATACAGAATTAGTCAAATATTGGATGAATAAATCAAAAGTAGGTCAGTACACTTAAAGAGATAGTTCCCCAGAAAATGTCTGTCATTTTTTACTCCCCCCTCATGTCGTTCCAAACCCGTAATACTTTCGTTTTACGATCTCTTTATGAAGGTTTTGAAGCGTCAAAGTGGTAGTTGCTTAGATGTCAATGGAGGGACAGAAATCTTTCCCATTTCATTAAAAATATCTTCATTTGTGTTCCGAAGATGAAGTCAGTACAATTTAATTTAACCATTAAAGCAGTCCATAAAATGAAATAAAACCGATTTCATAAGGCCCTAAATTGAATTGCATGCACTGCAAAAATCTTCCTCAAGATTTTTGTTTACCAGTACAAATTCTAAACATCCTTAAATCAAGATACATTTACATTTTTGTTTTCGGAGAAATTGAACAAAATTGAGTTAAAGAGTTAACGAGATATGCTTAAAACGAGAACAAATATTGGTGACTGGTAGGGGTGGGAATCGCCAGAGGCCCCACGATACGATATTATGACGATACTTAAGCCACATATTAATACGGCCATTATTACTTTTGCTTTAGAATTAGTGCCAATTCGGGGGGTGGCAATTGCTTGAATGGTGGAAAAAAAATAAAAAAGAAGTGAAAAACACAACAAAACAGTAAAATGACAAACTCCCTCAAATAGGTGCCATTTCATTTCACTTTGAAACCAAATCTTCCGCCATCAGGAACTGAATTTATTACCTGTATGATACGGCAGCAAAGTTCCTTGATTATTACGCAGGAATGAGAGTATAGTTCCTAGCCATATTGGAATCACAACTTTTCATTTTCCGTCGGTCTTAGTACATGATGTAACTACAGAAGAGTCAAGTTTTAAATAGGAAAAATATTGAAAGTCCGGTCATTTGAGCGAGATGCTAACGGTCTAATCGGATTCAATGATCTATGCTAAAAGTGCTACCGCCAGATCCAGAGATCGGCTGAATGGATTTGAACACGGTAAAACTCAACTGTTTAACTCTAGGGGAGTTGGAAAATGAGCCTATTTTCAAAAAAAGTGGAGTGTTCCTTTTAAATTTTCTTTAATTGGTCTTAAATTTACCTTCGTAACCTGCAGAAACCCTGGGTAATAACCTTTTTCCCTCTGAATAAATGATTTGTTTGGCCAGTGTCTTTGTGGAACTGTAACATATGAACCTGACCTTGAACTAGTCATTCAGTTCAAGTTCATGTAAAATTGCACTGTGGGAAGACGACATTCTAAATGTTTCATTCGACATTCTATTTTCCAAGAAGGAAATGGAGCCCTTCTTTTAAACAGTGACGTGTAGCCAAGAATGGTGTTCAATCTGTGGTATTATCTTTTATAGACAAAAGATACATTGTACATATACAAAATAAAAATAAATTACTAAGGATTTTTGCTGCTGAATGACACTGAGGAATATTCTTTCCTAAAATATTGTGTTTGTATTGCAGAGGGTCCCTAACCAGGAGCAGGCCATTGAGATGGAAGAGCGTTTCCTGTAATCAGGATGCATGGACATAAAGTATGTCAGACATTTACATGTATTGTGATTTTTGTCATAAAGGATGTTTTTTTCCTTCTTTGTGGCATACTAAGTCAAGTTAAATGCTATTAACATCTTTACAGGCCAAGAGGAGTACAACATGAAGGACACCATACCTCCACACCTCAACCCTACTATGATGTGCATTAGTTAAGTTAGTGTCTATCTGAGCATTTCCTGGCATACAAGGCAGTCACTGGACAAACATCCAGTCCACACTGACACTTGGGACCGCAACCCATCCACTTTGACCACCATTGCCTTGTTATAGAGGTCTGCATGGGATCAGTGCCAAAGGTACTTTCTTTCTTTCTCCTGAGTACACACCAGTCATTCTCTTCACCTGTACTCCGCAATCAAAAGCTGTCCCGTGCCACACTCTGTTATGACGGATCCTGCGGTCGTCCTCAACCAGACCTCTACCAGAAGTCTCAGAGTCCATGTCAAGTACATGTTTTCCAGCACAACAAAGTCATAAGCTAAAGAACATTTTACCTTGCAGTTTTACTTCTGTCTGCTTCAGTTTATATATACTGTATGTTATGTCACTGTGTTTGAATGTTCCATGGCTGGTTTTGTTATCACCATATGGATGGTATTTTCATCCTGTGCCAGCCCGAGCCGAACCTCGGTTTCTACCTCTTTAACTCTTTCCCTGCCAGTGTTTTTAAAAAACGTGGCCAGCCACTGCCAGCATTTTTGATAATTTTTCACAAAATTTTCATGGCCAAAATTTTTCAATATTTTGTTGTTTGAATATCTGAACATACAATATATGAAAAGAAAGAATAGTGCTTCTAATAGTGCTTTTAAACAATCAGAACACTTTATTCTAGCTTCATGCATTCAACACTTGAATGTGGATAAGTTTCATAAAAACACAAAATTTTGAAACAAAAGCTGAGAAAATCACACCCAGATTGGATTCAGAATGATGATCAAAACACAGATGGAGTAACCCAACAGTTAACCCTTCCTGGGTCGACATAACATTAGGCCGTTTTGATTTATATGCTGTTTGATGAATGTGTTATTTTACATATGCATCTGCTTACATTTGATGTAAGATGATCACCTGTTTCCACTTCCTCTTCGCCTGTGTTCAGGAGATTCTCTACCTCTTTAGATGTGTAATAGGCGCCCCCTACCTTATAACAGTGAAAACATGGATTTCCAAAAAAAATGGCGAGAAAGAGGTAACACAACTTTTTTTTTTACTTTCCACTGCTGACTGGCTTGTTTACTCGGCTGTTTTAAGACACAAAGACAACAGTATGTATTTTAAGAAGTGCTGCCTAAAATGTATATTTATATTCTGTTATTTATTTTCAATTTATTTTTTATAACTTAACGTTTGCACATTTTACTTAATAAAAATGATTAAATTCTATCAAATGTCTTCTTGTGGGCTTTATTTTGTTGGACGGTTGACTTTGTGAATATATGAAGATAACAGTTCTAGATATTTAAATTCTCTCAAGAAAATGTCAGCATTTTGCTATAAAGTTGCAGTGTTTTGGAGAACTGATAACCTTTTGTTTTACTGGGGTACAACTGTGGTACAAAAGGTTAAAGATACTGCAGAAGTACAAAAAATCTTGACCGGTAAAGGGCTTAAATCTACACGTTTCTATTGCATTTAAATGTTAGTATTGTTCGGTTTTGCCAATCCTCTTAGGTGTAATGTCTCTGCAGAACACAAACCACAAGACCACTTCCTGCTCCACTGGCAGTGCTTTCATTTTAAAAGAGGTTTAATTTCATTGAACAAACTTAATGTTTTAGAGAAGAGAATACCCTTAACATGCATTCATGATAATTGATTTACAGTAAGGTGAGCTGGTGGGAGCAGTAAATAAAAATCAAATCACTTTGTCAATTTCTTATATTGCCTGTGAAGAGGAAGTCATTTCAGACCACTAGCATCAAAAACTGCATGCCAATGTGAAAAATGAAAAGTTTGGTCACTCAACATATTTCGATGAACTCGTAACTAAAGCCCTATATACTAGAAGACATGTTGGTTGCACACAGAAGCAGCAGCTCTTCTCTAAGATTAACAGAGCCTTACATGCTCAACCAGAAAGAAAACCGTGGCAATTCCCATCAGACCAGACAGAACCAGTCGGACCAGAGCCTCAGTGACGCCACAACGCTCTGCACAATCTGAAAGAGTAGAGACTTAACATCTTCTGTATCATCATCTCTGTTTGTGGCAGGAAGAGACCTCTGTGTTAAATTTAGTTCTCTTACCTCGTACCTGGCAGTTCTCTTTCCTGTGAAGACGGACCCTCTTATTGCTCACTGGATTTGCAGCCGTGCAGCTGTAGATCTCTGGATCATTATAATGAAGCTCTAATGGTAAACTGAGGTTGATGCTGAGATCAGGATTGCTGGTCTGGTTCATCATTTTACCCCCTTTAGACCATGAGATGGACACGTCTCGATCATTTCTTACAGAGCAGAACAAAGAGCAGAAATCTTTGTTTGGGTCTTCTGTCTCTTCTGGTGGTTGTGATGTATCTGGCCGATATTGATATAAAATCAATGTTTTAAAATAAAAACAGTCTTCATGGGTTTGAGTATCATTCTTTTCAAAATAAGCTCCTGTTTATCTAGTATAATGAGTAGTGCGCAGATTCTGGTCTGGAGTGTTATGGACCATACAGAACAAGAACACAACATCTGAGCTTTATCCCAGAGAGGCGTGCACAATAATATACACTCACCTAAAGGATTATTAGGAACACCTGTTCAATTTCTCATTAATGCAATTATCTAATCAACCAATCACATGGCAGTTGCTTCAATGCATTTAGGGGTGTGGTCCTGGTCAAGACAATCTCCTGAACTCCAAACTGGTGGTGGTGGTGTAATGGTGTGGGGGATGTTTTCTTGGCACACTTTAGGCCCCTTAGTGCCAATTGGGCATCGTTTAAATGCCACGGCCTACCTGAGCATTGTTTCTGACCATGTCCATCCCTTTATGACCACCATGTACCCATCCTCTGATGGCTACTTCCAGCAGGATAATGCACCATGTCACAAAGCTCGAATCATTTCAAATTGGTTTCTTGAACATGACAATGAGTTCACTGTACTAAAATGGCCCCCACAGTCACCAGATCTCAACCCAATAGAGCATCTTTGGGATGTGGTGGAACGGGAGCTTCGTGCCCTGGATGTGCATCCCACAAATCTCCATCAACTGCAAGATGCTATCCTATCAATATGGGCCAACATTTCTAAAGAATGCTTTCAGCACCTTGTTGAATCAATGCCACGTAGAATTAAGGCAGTTCTGAAGGCGAAAGGGGGTCAAACACAGTATTAGTATGGTGTTCCTAATAATCCTTTAGGTGAGTGTAGCTTCACATGGAGGATTTCAAATGGCAACTATTTAAACATTTGGTTTTTATTTTTTGACAATGACAACCAGGATATTCAGTGACAATATCAGAGCACTATTCATGGAAGCTTGGTGCAAAAATGTATTTTTTCAAACAGATCGACTTCTATGGCACATATAATATGTTATAGTGAGAATAGCTCACACTTTAAGAAGAAAAAAAAACACCTACATTTTATTTAAAGGCCCAAACTGAGCAAAAACATGCAATTTGGTGCAGATGCTAATATTTATAATGGCTAAATTCATACTGAATTTAAATCTGATCATTTGTAATGTAAATCTATGAGATCTTTATAACAGTATAACAGATACTTACATAAAATGCATTTGAACATCAGTCACTCTATATCTGCCAATATGTCTTAGTAAGATGAGATTTAAATGCTTAGTTTATGATCAAAGCTCTGTAGTTCCCTTTCAATACAGTTCACTCGCATTGCATCAGTTTCTGACACTTTTGGGGGAAACTCTGTTTTCATCTGAATAATGAAGTCCAAAAACGTCTCAGGTTACTGGTGTAACCTATGTTCTCTAAATAGGGAACGAGACGCTGCGTAGCTATGACGCAATGGGAACGCCCTCTGGGTGTGCCGATGAGCTCTTACGTCGTCATATTATACTGGCGCGTGCGCCATCCGCTCCTCAGATTTCTCTGCCGAAAAGGGAGGCCTGTCGGCAGCGCGAGAAGCTAGGCAGCGAACGCAGCGTTTCGTTCCCTATTCAGAGAACATAGGTTACACCAGTAACCTGAGACGTTCTCTTTCATAGGTTCACTCAACGCTGCGTAGCTATGACGCAATGGGAACGATATACCACACACGCCAAGCTAAGCGCTGCCATATCTGGCTCAAAAAACACCAGATAACAAGCATGGCTGGATCAAGCAGATAGAACATGCGAACCCGGAGCCATGTCAAGATCCAAACTATAGAATCTGACAAAAGTGTGCGGGGAGGACCAACCTGCCGCTACACAAATGTCCAGAAGAGCCCCTCTAAAAAGCGCTTGAGAGGAAGCCACACTTCTGGTAGAATGTGCCCGAATGCTAAGAGGTGAAGGGAGACCACGTACCTCATATGCCAGCGAAATAGCTTCCGTCACCCAATGGGAAATCCTCTGTTTTGATGCGGCAAGCCCGCGGCGGCCGACACCGAAACATACCAAGAGCTGGCTTGATTTCCTCCAACCACCAGACCGATCTACATAAAACTTCAACGCTCGGACAGGGCAGAGCAAATTAAGCTTTTCATCCTCTTCTGAGGCGAAAGGAGGAGGGTGGAAAGAGTGAAGGGTGAGAACTTGAGAACGAAACGATGTGGACAGAACTTTGGGCACATACCCTGGCCTAGGTTTTAGGGTTACCTTGACTAGACCAGGAGCAAAATCCATACATGTCTCGTTAACAGAGAGAGCTTGTAGGTCGCCCACTCGCTTCAAAGAGGTTAAGGCTAACAAAAGAGCAACCTTGAGAGTCAGAATCCGCTCTGGAGCTGACTCCAAGGGCTAGGGCTAGTTAGCCCCTCCAGGACAACTGAAAGGTCCCAAGAGGGAATACCAGGGGAGCGTGCTGGTCTCAGGCGCTTAACCCCTCGCCTAAAAGACGAAAATAACCTATGTTTGCCCAGAGGGACTTCATCCAACTCCCTGCGAGCAGCAATGGCAGCGATGTAAACCCTAAGGGTGGTAGCTGCTGCTCCAGCGGCAAACTTCTCCTGCAGGAACTTCAGTACTGAACCCACCAGGCAGCTAACTGGGTCCACCGCATGGGATGAGCACCATGACTCAAAAACCTTCCACTTGGAGGAGTAGAGTCTCCTGGTGGAAGGGGCTCTCGCACTCGCAATGGTCTCCTGAACACTGGAAGGAAGACCAGCACTTAGAGCTAATGGCCCTTGATGGGCCATACTCACAGCTTCCAAATCTCGGGATGAGGATGCCAAATCCTGCCCTGAAGCTGAGACAGTAGGTCCTCTCTGACTGGAATCTCCCAAGGAGGGGAGTCCAGAAGAAGAACCATCTCCGAGAACCAGGTCTGGGACGGCCAGAATGGGGCTACAAGCAGGAGACTGACTCCGCTCTCCCTCATCCTGCACAGAACCGCCGGAATCAGTTTAATGGGCGGGAATGCATAGAGCTTTAGTCTGGGCCACGGATGCACGAACGCATCTATCCCCAACGGTGCTGGAGAGCTCAGGAAGAACCAGAGCTGGCACTGGGACGACTCTTTCGAGGCAAAGAGGTCCACCTCTGCTCTGCCAAACACTTCCCAAATCTGGGATACTGTTTGAGGGTTCAACATCCATTCCCCTGACCTGAGTTTCTGCCTCGACAGAAAATCTGCTGCGAGGTTCAAGATCCTGGGTACATGGACTGCTCTCAGGGACAGGAGTTTGTCCTGAGCCCACAGGAGGAGACGGCGCGCATGCCTGTCCAGGGTGCGTGACCGTGAGCCCCCTTGGCGATTCACATGAGACACCACCGCCATGTTGTCCATCCTGACGATGATGTGGTGTCCCTTGAGAGAGGGGAGAAAGTGCCGAAGGGCCAGGGAGACAGCCCTCAGCTCCAGGCAGTTCATGTGCCAAGAGAGAACTTCCCCCTCCCAGACTCCGCATGCTGGTCTGCCCTCGAAAACCGCGCCCCAGCCGGTCAAAGAGGCGTCCGTCGTAATCATTTGGCAACGGAAAACAGCCCCCATGTTGACCCCCCTCTGGAGAAAGAGAGGGTCCCGCCATACTGATAGGGTGCGGGAACAACCGCGTGACACCTTCAGTAGGCGAAGAGCTGATCCTGTTGATCGGGCGCCTAAGAGCTTCATCCACCAGAGGAAGGACCTCATATGAAGCAGCCCCAGGGGAAGCACTGGGGAAGCTGCAGCCATGAGACCCAGGAGCCTGCGACAAGTACCCACAGAAACATGATGGCCGAGCCTGAAGCGGGCCAAACATGAAGCGAGACTAGAAAGACGGGCCTGCATCAGAACAGAATCCAGACGAACTCCTAAGAAGGTGGTCTGCTGAGCTGGGGTGAGAACACTCTTGTCGGTGTTCACTCTCAAGCCAAGAGACTGAATGTGCTGAAGAGCAATGTCTCTGTGACAAGTCATCAACTCCCTGGAGTGGTTCAGGATGAGCCAATCGTCCAGGTAATTGAGTATACGGATGCCCTGGAGCCTCAATGGGGCCAGAGCAGCATCCATACACTTCGTGAAAGTCCTCGGCGCCAGGGCGAAAGCCTCAGGGCCTCAGGGAAGGACTTTGTATTGATAAGCCTTTCCCCCAAAGGCGAATCTGAAAGACCTGATAGATGTAGAAACATAGCGCCTAATATGGACACAGTCTATGAATATCGAGGAGGGGAGGTTTCTCTCGCTTTGGCCTGTCAATTCAGAAGACAACCAATGGACCGCTGTCCCTGCATGATGGGCCAGTCAGTGGCAAATAAATAAATAAATAACCTTGTATCGGCCTCAAAGTGCATCGGCCCACCGGGAAAATGCCCGGTATGCCAGATTACCAGTCCAGCCCTGTTTATTTGTGTTCGGTACATTTCACTGTAGATTCTTTGGTAAATCAGTCGCAATTTCGGCACAAGCTTTGCAAACAGATTTTTACAATATGGACTCGACAGTAATGCGTGAGTAACTGTGTTAATTCTAATGCCTCATCTGAGACCAGTGAGTAAAAGGTCAACTTCACACTGTTTCTCTTAGTAGGATGAAAACAATCTGTTATTTAAACTGGGATTAAATTATATATAGAAAGCGATCAAATAGCGAGCCAAAACTCACTTAATAATCAACAAATCTCTTATTTACCTACATTCATGCACTTAACATGTCTGTGATCGGCTACAATGCTCATCACTGCAACCTTTCATGCCAACATCTAAATATAATGCCATAGATCTAAATATAATGCTATAATCAACACTTTTCACGATTAGTTAACCTTGAGATCTGTAATAATAAAAATGTGCTAAAAGAATGATGTACTAAAGGAATATATGGGAAAACGGGGGGACTCACCATGGATTGAACTGACGGATGAGGCACCACTAATGACAGGCACAGAAACTGGAGCTTCAGGGAAAGAGAACACATAGAAATCACACTGGAGATGGCAGTTTCACATCATAATGAGATCTGGCCTGATATCTATAAAATCTGGGGCAGATTCACAATTTTAAGAAAGAAGTTAAGGCATTTCTTAAGATAAATTCTATAAAGTTCTAAGATCTTAAGAACATTCTTAAATGTTTTTGGAAATACAAAACATTATTAACTTTATTCTTAAGTAAGAAAATAAGAAGAAAGTTGCAGTTACGAAGAATTTCTTTTCTTAAGATTGTTCTGTGAATCCGGCCCCTGCTCTTAAGAAGGGTCTTAACTAAAAGTTTGACATGAAAGTAAAAAAAAGAAATAAAAATAGTAGGACCTGCTTTATATAAAGAAGCTGAAATGAACATGCAATGTGTTATTTTGAAGTGCCAACTGAGGCGACACGAAGGGGCAAAATCATTCTTAGATTCTTAACACTCAAGATGAATATTCTCTACTGGCCCAGAATTTGACACAGTAGTATTTAATCTTGTATTGGCAGTATTTAAAACTTACCATATACATCAACTTTGAATGTTCTCCTGGAGACGAATTCATTGATGGTGAGTGCAAGCTTATAAAGTCCAGATTCACTGGTGCTGATGTTCCAGATGGTCAGTGATCCTGTCTGTTGGTTGAGCTGCGATCTGTCAGTGAGTCTCTTATGAAGCCATACTTTACTCTTATACATCTGTGCTATACGGGTGGTTGGCTGCCATTTGCAAACAGCCACATTGTTTCATCCTCACCTTTTAGTTCAGGAACTCCTGTTTGCAAAGTCAGAACGTCTCCCTCCATCACTGTCTTTACCTCATCCCACTCTCCATTCACGAGACCTGAAACTATACGAATGAGGGTTAAACATGAATTACATTGAGAGCTATTAAACAAGAAAAAATGTCTTGTTTAGGTATGTAACCCTCGTTCCCTGAAGGTGTGTTACTTCTGTGCATGCAGCCATTTGAAACAGACACTTTGAATTGTCAAATCAAGCCTATATAGTAAAAAAATTAAAGTATTTTATTTCTAAATGGCGATCAGCAGGTCCTCATGTAGCTCCGGGGTTAGTCTTCACCACCATACCAGCATAGGAGGATAATCATCATAGCTAACTTAGGATGTTTACACAACAACGTGCTAAAATCTTTTTTTTTTTTTTTACGGACAGATGATAACGTTTTTAAAACGTAGAAGTAGAAAAAGTAACGCAAAAGTAACGTAACGCATTACTTTTCTAAAAAGTAACTAAGTACTGCAATTAGTTACTTTTTAAGGGAGTACTCAATATTGTAATGCATTACTTTTCAAAGTAACTTTCCCCAACACTGTGCAGGTTAGTTACTGCAATTGACTTCTTACTGGCCTTCCTAAAAAGACTATTAGACAGTTCTCGCTAGAGAGGCCAATCTACTTTGAGTGTAATTAAACTAACCAATGCACATTTGTATGCAATGATTGCACCATCTGCTCTGCCTCGTAGCGCGAGCATATAATGAGCAGCAGGTGGATTGTATATTAGGTTTTTGCTGAGGAGTCGAGCCGGTGACCCGGCTGCCAAGCGGGGTCCAGCAGTTGTGGCGACTACTTCAGGGAACAAGGGTTACATATACGTAACCGAGACATTCCCATTCAGTCGCTCACATCCGACGCCACGTCGGAGACCAACGAATCGGAATCTCTACCAAAGCGCCACGACTGCTGCCCTCTTCCTGTGCCCTGTGTAAGCCTCCTGATCTTTCTTACCTGATGAAAGGGCTAACACAGAGAATGTCAATCACTGCTGTTTCCGCATGAGCCATTTAGTGAGACTAATGGATAACACTGCGAAAGCCACATCCTACCCCAACGGAGTTATGTGTAGTATTTCTGGCTGACCCCATAGGGCCGGATTACATAAGGAGGTTTTAGGGGTGGCTCCACCCTTACAGAAAAGGGGTCTCTCCCAAGGGAGAGACACGGGCTTCCGTTTGGAGCAACCGTGGAAAATACACATGGGATCCCCTCAGGGTCCCACATATGGTACCCAGCCTAGAACCGATTCTCAGGGATACAGTGGAAATAGGCCTGTGACCGGCTCCTTTGCACCACTTGGATGGAGGCTGCGGCACGGGAAAAACCAATCATCCAGCCTCAAGGGTTTGGGACACGGTAGAGGATTCCACACAAGCCCGACCCTGTTGGCAAGCATAGCCATCATGTCCAGATCTGAATCAGGCACCGCTACAGTTCCCGAAGGAGGCAACAGGGAATCGTCATCCCCAGAGAACTCTGGCTCACCCTCCGATGCAGCGATAGACATCCGGTTGTCGGGGGGAGCTCCGAAGGGTGCGACTGATACAGACCTTTGAGATGGTCCAGCGCATTCCATCGGCAGCTATATTGGCTGCAGAGTGCAAGAGGGGTGAGGGTTCCCAGGGGGTTGATTCCCAGAGGGAGCGCATTCACCGTAATCCTCAAATCACCTGTGTTACTGCCTGAAGTAACCCTCTGGGGAGGGTTAGCTCAAGGCAGAGGCACAGGGACTTCACCAGGTTCAGATCCAGAAACATACAGATAGAATGTCATCTTTAAAAAGACGCAAGCTCTACTTGTGTAAGCTATTTCAGGGGAACTTCTCTCCTTGGTGCCGAAGCACGCAGGGGAATGGCCACGGCAACATTAACAGGGATAGGATGCAGCCTGTAGTGTGCTCTCTCTTTCTCTTAGAAGGCGCCCTCTTACCACCCGTAAAAATGGCTTTTCAGCGCTCTCCACAGCGCAGCAAAAACAAAAACAAATCCAGAAAAGAAATCGACCCCCCTGGCATGCCGTCACACCAACACCAATCCGAGGAGAGTTCCTCACAGAAGAGCTTGACTTGTTCAGAAAACACTGCTTTGTAGAGAGCAGAAGACATCAGATGCTCGGCTCTGAAGCCAAAAGCTAATATGCAATCCACCTGCTGCTCATTATATACCCGCGCTGCAAGGCAGAGCAGCTGGTGCAATCATTGCATGCCAATGTGCATTGGCTCGTTTAGTTACACTCAAAGTAGATTCGCCTCTCTAGCGAGATTCCTATTCGTCGGTCTCCGATGTGGCATCGGAAGTGACCAACTGAATGGGAAAAAATATTTCACACCTGTTCTTAGGTCATTACACTGGCTTCCAGTTTTATTCAGAATCAATTTTAAAGTACTTTTAATTAACAAATCCCATAATGGCCTCTGACCAAAATACATGACACATATGTTGGTATAAACCTAATAGAGCTCTCAGTTCAGAAGGATCAAGCCAGTTAATAACATCTAGGGTAAATTCAAAACATGGTTAGATGGCGTTTAGCTATTATGCCACCTGCAGCTGGAACCGATTCCAGAGGATGTCAGATGCGCCCTGATGGTAGCTTCCTTTAAGTCCAGATTAGAAACACATCTGTTTGTGCATTTTCTGATTGAGCACCGTTTCTGCGCTGTACCGTTTGCACTGCACTGTTCTTTTTTAAAATCCTCTCTTCCTTTTATGTCCCTCATATTCATTTTAATGTAGAATCCTATCTCATTTTAACTAATTCATTTTTTTTTTACTTCATTTATTGTATTTTTTCTTATGAATTGTTTTATGTTTGCTATTTTTATTTAATTTTTTCCCCTCTGTAAAGCACTGTATGAAATGTGCTATATAAATAAATTTGTCTTGCCAAACATTACAATTACTTTTGTCAAGTTTGCTCACTTGTATTTAAATGTTGCATAAATGTTGATATGTTGTGTTGTTGGTAACTCAAGTCTTGTATGCAGCATGAATTGAAACTATTGAAAATGCTCCAGTAAGTCACTTAACCAGTGACCACAACCACTAAAACAATATTCTGCTTGTGAAAAGAAAATACTTCTTACCTTCCATACTGATGAAGAACACAATGAAAACCCACATGTTGATGGTCACTTTGAACAAATATCAGGTACCGCTTTGATGAAGCACCTGAAGAACTGATCTGATGCACATTCAGTCTCTGTGTTTTTATTACTTTCATCAGGAAGTGACACACTGACAATGAAATCAGTTGCATGATCCACTAGATGGCATCAAAACCTTTCAACAATGAACAATTAATCTCAACTTCTCTCTCTTTCTGATCTCTCAAGATTAAGACTATACAAAGCATACTAACCACTGACTTCCATATATTTTTCCACTACTAAGGAGGTAAAGGGTGCCCCACACAACAAATCTTGTTCTTCAAGAACAACAAAATTCATACAGGTTTCAGAACAACTTGAGGGTGAGTAAATGATGACAGAATTTGTATTTTTGTGTGAACTATCCCTTTAAGGGACACACGGAAAGGGGATATACATTTTCCTGATAAATATTTTTTTTATATTATATTTTTAAACAAATCTTTTCTTATGCACTGTGATATTCTGTAGTGCAGCAGAATATGGAACCGGAGAGATACTGTACAATTGACGTGTCTTTATTAACAGATGTTTACATGGGAACACACAAGCTGAATCTGCTACCAAGCACAGGAAACAACAACACTGCTTATTCTGAGAGATGCAGCCACTTGTTGCACAAGCATGCCCTCTAGTGGTCACACTCCCAAATAACATTATACTTCACTACATCCCCCTTCCCCCAGATAACACTAGTCCCCCAACAAATTAGTCAGATACGTGAACAGCATAATAATGTACATTATATGTACATTTATAATTATTTTTTCACTTTACCTTTAATTTCTTTTTTTTCTTTTTTTTTTACATTATCGTAAAAAAGGGTAGACTGCCTCCATCCCAATGAGTTCCAGGACGCATTCTTGCTCTGTGGCTGGGGAACTCACCACTACTCTAAGCAAAATCCTTCAGATAATTGGGCAGCCTCCTCGTCCTTTTGGACCTTCTGAGTTCAGGCTGCTCCTCCACACGTGAAGTCTGGACACCGTAAACCTCTAGTGTATTTTACTTGTCTGCTGTCCAACACCGCCATTTAAAGGTACAGAACTAGCTGGTTCAGGTGATGGCAACACATCAACATCTTGCAAGGAAGTGTCCAACAACATAGATGTTTCCCCAGGACGTACCACATGTCTGTTTCTCACCTGATCAATGTGCCGGCGCACTACCTGGCCATTCCCAAGAGTGACTGTATAAGACAGAGGCCCAGTCCTTTCCTGAACTGTTCCTGGAATCCAGTTAGGACCTGAACTGAAGTTCCTCGTAAACACATGATCACCTGCGCTCAAATGCCTCTCTTTAGCATGCTGGTCATGGTACCATTTCACTTGCTTGTCCTCCACTTGACTTTTGAAGTCTGGGTGAATGAGATCTAGGGTCGACCTCAGCTTCCGTCCACACAACAGCTCTGCAGGTGATTTTCCTGTATTCGACTGCGGTGTAATCCGATAGCTGAACAATGCTCTTGCTAGCCTGGCTTCTCTGGAATCTCCTGTGCTCTTTTTCATTAGACCTTTGAACGTTTGCACAGCTCTTTCAGCCAGTCCATTAGAAGCTGCATGGTAAGGTGCCGTGGTTATGTGTTTGATGCCGTTACGGTTCATGAATACTTAAAACTCCTTACTTGTGAAACAACTGACATTGTCTGACACCACTATTTCTGGTAACCCATGCTGGCTGAAGCTTTGTCTCAGGCACTGGATGGTAACTGCGGATGTAGAGCTATTCAGCGGGTAAGCCTCTATCCATTTAGAGTACGCATCCATCAGGATCAGGAACATTTTACCTAGCCATGGTCATGCATAATCAATATGAATCCTTCTCCAGGGCAGCTTTGGGATTTCCCAGGGATGTAAAGGTGCACACGGAGGGGCATTCTTGTTCTCTTGACATCTGACACAAGCTTTTACCAGTCCTTCCACAGCAGCATCTATCTGAGGCCACCACATGTAGGTCCGTGCCAAACCCTTCATTCTGGTTATGCCTGGATGGCCACTGTGTAATATCTATTAAAATACTGATATTCTGGTCTATAACTCCTTCCCAAACCTCCCGCTGCCCTGTATCTTGCTTTCTCATTGGCTGTAGGTCATCGCAGATGTATTTTTCAGTCAGAACACATTTCACACAGAAGGAGTTTGAATCGCAGACAGGTCCAGATTTTTAGCATGCCAAATATCTCACAGGCGTCGGCGACTCATTGGTGATTCTCTCTGATTGCGTCTTTGATAATTCACACAGCGTGATTGTCACTCACGTGCATGAGCACCGATTTGCCTAAGATTTCTGGCATTTGTTGGCGAGTCAAAATCGAGCCTAAAATCAGGCAGTGTGAACTCAGCATAAGGATGACATCACCTGCTCCACGCCGTTTTACGTGGTTGAATCTGGTACAGTTTTGCTTGGGATGGATCTTATTACTGGATTAGCTACATCTCCGTTTCGAAGGTAATTCAGTTTTGCCAGCGCAGACTTCAACTCCAGTGCTGCGATTATCTACTTTGACGCATTCAGCTGCTTTGGGATGCACAAAAGGCTTTGTGCACAGAGTAAAGACTACTTCGCTCCTGTGCGCCAGAAACTCCGCCGCATAAGTCAGAAGTCAGGTGCTATTTGAATGTGCGTGGATTCGCGCGAACCCAACAAGGCTGTAATTACGGATAGCTATCCACTACCACACATTGAGGAACTGTTGTCTTTGTTAAGGGGAGTGACTTTATTTTCCACTATCAGTGGTATGCTTATTATATTCTTATTTATGCTTATTTTTATTTGCCATTACATGAGGAGAGCCGCGATCTGACTGCTTTCATTACTGACAAAGGACTTTTCAGATTTTGCAGTGTACTGTATGGACTTGCTTCTGCACCCTCCACATTTCAGAAAAATGTTGCCAACAGTTTTACAAAAACTGAACATGACCACACACTCAAAGCCGTTGTCCAACGCTTACAGGATGCTGGACTGAAGTTGAATCAATCGAAGTGTCAGTTCAACAAATCCACTCTGCGCTTCCTGGGCCATACGGTGAATGCACAAGGAATTAAACCTGATGAGGATCATCTTTCTGCCATTCTTCATGCACCAGCCCCAAAAGATGCATCTCAACTCCGCTCTTTCGGGCTACTAGTCAAGTCAAGTCACCTTTATTTATATAGCGCTTTTTACAATGCCAATTATTTCAAAGCAGCTTCACAGTGTTAAAACAGCTCTGGTGAAAACGGTGATGTTATCCAGCTAATTTCAATTATCATATAGTGACCATGTCGGCAGATCAGTAATATAGTTGAAATTTTAGTGTCTCCAACTGAGCAAGCCAAAAGCCAAAGGCGATGGTGGCAAGGAACCAAAACTCCTTCAGGGCCAGAATGGAGAAAAAAAACCTTGGGAGAAACCAGGCTCAGTTGGTGTGCCAGTTCTCCTCTGGCTGACGAAAAAATAGTGTATGATTATGATTCTGGCAACATTACAGGTCAGAAGTCATATTAGATCAATAGATATTCGTAGGATTATTCGAAAGATTGGAGTCGTCACACCGATGACGGGTTTAATGAGGATGTCGTGTCGATGTGGCATTTACAGGGTGGAGTTTAATTGACACGCTCTCTGCAGACATTTCAGGGATGCGCTGGTCATGTCTAGGCGCAGGTCCACCATCTGATCTGGATACGGCCTATGTGATAATATCTAGGTGAAAGAGTCTCTATTTGTTGGGATTTATCTGACTTCTGTGACGTGAGACAGCTAGCAGACGGTCGGTTAAGCCAGTCCGTCTGCTTCCTGACCTGGGCCCTAGTTAGTCAAGGTTTAGCTCTGAGACTATGTGCCCAATTACTAGAGAGAAGAGCGGCACCACCCCAGGAGGGATGGATACCATCTCTTTTCAACAGGTCAGGTCTGCCCCAAAAGCTTTGCCAATTGTCTATGAACCCTATGTTATTTTGCAGACACCACTTAGACAACCAGTCATTGAGTGATGATAGTCTGCTAAGTATCTCATCACTCCGGCGAACAGGGAGGGGACCAGAGCAAAAAACGTCATCTGCCATCATACTTGCGAGTTCACACACCTCTTTAATGTTAATTTTGGTGATCTCCGACTGGTGAAGTCGAACATCATTAGTGCCGACGTGAATAATAATCTTAGAGAATTTACGATTAGCATTAGCCAGGACTTTTAAATGTGCTTTGATGTCAGCTAGGCGCTCTGGCTCCCGGTAAACATGTGACTATGGTGGCTGGTGTCTCTATTTTCACGTTCCGTGTAATAGCTTTGCCAATGACTAGGGCACTTTCAACAGGATTCTCAGTGGGTGCATCACTGAGTGGGGAGAACCTGTTTAATGTTCTAATCGGAACGGAAGAGTGTTTTTTTGATCCGCGACTGTCGTCTCACAGTCACCCAGTTGCCCTGCTGCATGGGCTCTACAGCCGGAACCGAACAATGTACAGAGCTCACTAAGCTATTCGCATCCAAATCTCTAAAGCTGTTACATTCTCACTACTCTCAGATAAAGTCTGGATGCGTGTCTCTAATTCTGAAATCTTCTCTGTCAGCCTATCTCCCTGCATTTATCACATGAGAAGCCCTGTTCGCTGACAGAGAAGGATATACTGAACATGTAACAGGCAGTGCAAGTGACAGTAACAGGAGATGACATGGTTTACCGTGTTTGTTGATTAATCCAACTCACCACAGTTGTTTGATAGACTCTATTGACTAATCCAACTCACCACAGTTGTTTGATGGACTAGTAAAGGCACGAGAGACAAAACAGGAGACCCGGATGCACGTATGGCAGGCTAACAGGCTAGTGAAATGCTAACGTGTTGTGATAGTGATTTAGATTAAAAGCTAGCGATGTCAAATTTAACATGATAGGCAATATTAAACAATATACACTCACCTAAAAGATTATTAGGAACACCATACTAATACTGTGTTTGACCCCCTTTCGCCTTCAGAACTGCCTTAATTCTACGTGGCATTGATTCAACAAGGTGCTGAAAGCATTCTTTAGAAATGTTGGCCCATATTGATAGGATAGCATCTTGCAGTTGATGGAGATTTGTGGGATGCACATCCAGGGCACGAAGCTCCCGTTCCACCACATCCCAAAGATGCTCTATTGGGTTGAGATCTGGTGACTGTGGGGGCCATTTTAGTACAGTGAACTCATTGTCATGTTCAAGAAACCAATTTGAAATGATTCGAGCTTTGTGACATGGTGCATTATCCTGCTGGAAGTAGCCATCAGAGGATGGGTGCATGGTGGTCATAAAGGGATGGACATGGTCAGAAACAATGCTCAGGTAGGCCGTGGCATTTAAACGATGCCCAATTGGCACTAAGGGGCATAAAGTGTGCCAAGAAAACATCCCCCACACCATTACACCACCACCACCAGCCTGCACAGTGGTAACAAGGCATGATGGATCCATGTTCTCATTCTGTTTACGCCAAATTCTGACTCTACCATCTGAATGTCTCAACAGAAATCGAGAATCATCAGACCAGGCAACATTTTTCCAGTCTTCAACTGTCCAATTTTGGTGAGCTCGTGCAAATTGTAGCCTCTTTTTCCTATTTGTAGTGGAGATGAGTGGTACCCGGTGGGGTCTTCTGCTGTTGTAGCCCATCCACCTCAAGGTTGTGCGTGTTGTGGCTTCACAAATGCTTTGCTGCATACCTCGGTTGTAACGAGTGGTTATTTCAGTCAAAGTTGCTCTTCTATCAGCTTGAATCAGTCGGCCCATTCTCCTCTGACCTCTAGCATCAACAAGGCATTTTCGCCCACAGGACTGCCACATACTGGATGTTTTTCCCTTTTCACACCATTCTTTGTAAACTCTAGAAATGGTTGTGCGTGAAAATCCCAGTAACTGAGCAGATTGTGAAATACTCAGACTGGCCCGTCTGGCACCAACAACCAACAACCATGCCATATGGGATGGGATTGTCCACGGGTTCCATAATGGCCCCATGTTAATTGCCCACATGGATTTCATATAGAATGGCACTTGCCACTCGGTGGGACCCAAATGGGCAACATGCACAAGACCTATCTAGGTCCCAGCTTTATTTATATAATCATATTTTATGGTTGCAAAATAAGAAATATCTGTGATGAATAAATAATGTTGCTCACGTTTTCTATGCATGTAACACACTGTATATAACAGGTGTTTGACTACTAGCCTGTTAAAGCAGTCCTCCTATGGTCGTCCCATACAAATGGCGATTAAACATCCTAAAAATACATGATAAATAATACGGTATCATGTTCATTGTGAGTACAACATCATTTATGCTAGCGCAATGCTAATGTTCAGTCCACGATAAGTAAAACAAGCGCAAAACAGACAGTTAGAATAACAGAACGGATAGTAGCATCTCAGATGGAAAACTGTATACCGGGGAAAAGCGGTTTAAACCGGTCATGAAACAGCGTTTGGCGAAAAAACGCCCTTAGCCATACCTGCACACGACAAACTAGCCACGCCTACTTAAGTCAGTGATTGGCTGAAAGTAGTGGAGGACCCTCCCCCTCGTACCTACACTGAGCTTTCGAGAAGCTTCTTCTCATTCTCAGATTATAAAGGTGACATGACAAAGCAAAGCTCGCTAAAAATGAATGGGTTCTTCGCGATACTACTAACCATTTTCATCGCAGGTATAATGTAACTGTAGGTCTCGTATATTTAAACATCAAATGATTTTATAATCTAAAAAACATGACTCCTAATGTCAGTGCGATGTTCATTTCATCAGGTGTTACGAGTGTCCGTGAGAAAGTGGAGGCAAAGATAGGAGAGGAAGTCTCCCTACTCGACAAGAAATCTCCACTTAATTACAGTCGAGTGGCAATATACAATACAAGTAACAATTGCAAACAGGTGATACCAGAGATCTTCAACTATTGTGCCCCTAAAGAGGGGTCGTCTGGATGCTTTAACAAGAACTGCTCTATTTTTTTATTCGACAATGAGACGGCCTCTTTAACCCCTCTTCACGCCGGATGTTATGTTGTCAAGATCATTACAGTCCCAATGATCGAGAAAACGTTGATCGTTGAAGCCAACGGTTAGTATGTTATAGTTCTGTCTAAATTGCTTTTGAAATGTTTTGTCGTGCATGTCGAGGCTGAATTCAACTACTTATTCGTTTGTTACTTCTTGTCACGCGAACCTTTTGTCATTTTGCATAGTATTTATTTATTTATAATTTAACGCCAGATTGCCTGCGAGCTTCTCTTCCTGTCTATACGGTAATTTCTCTACTGTGCGACAGAGAGTCGCGTGGTTATGACGCAATCGTTAGCCTATTTCTTACAAAAACGGCTTCTACGGGACGATAGTGAAAGATACAAGGTAATGGAGCCTTTTATACATTGTCGTGTTTCTTTAGAAATAAACAATGGACAATTTGAGTCTTTAAACGCCTCAGATGTAAAGTTATTCGCTGTCAAAGTGACACCAAAATGAATGGGAGTCAATGGCGTGCTAACAGCAGGTGATGGCTTGGTTAGCAATGGCTGCCCCTATGGAAGGTACGCTTTCCGGGTGCTGGATTTTACCCCCTTGCTTCTAATTGACTTCAATTTTCTCCGTTGAAGTCTATGGGGTCGCTGTGTTCATTTCCACGAAGCGTGACACCTAAGGGAACGTCTACCAATTCCACCAAGTGGTTGAAACGTATCATTTGTATGAATACATTTTTTTTTAAATGTTCAAATTCCAATGTTGTGTTGTTCATTACCGAGTCAGTTTTACCAGTACAATCAAAACTGTGGAATGTCTGTTTTTAAATGTTAAAAGTAATTTTAGTTAATACAAATTATACGTTTCAACCACTTGGTGGAATTGGCAGACGTTCCTTTAGGCATGCGCTGTGGTAGTTGGCCAAAGCATTCTCGAGTATGTTTTTACACACGCAGTGTTGTAAATCTATGTGCATTCAAATAATGTAGAATAATAAGCTATCTAGAAATATACAATCTTTTAAAAAAATTAATAAATTATCATTTTGACTCCTAATTTCTCATTTTCTTGTTCTTAAAAATGGTTTAAATGCAGTAATGTGATGATAAATCGTTTTTACAAAACGATTGCAAATGATTTTTGAGATTTTAAGCTTTCAAAAAATACCTAGTTTACGATTTAAACATGGTTTGAAATGAATAAATAGGCTATATTGATGTTTATTAAACACATTTCTAATTTATTACTTTTTTTTTATTTTGATGGCTGATTGGTTGATGGTTTATGATTTCTTTCCAATGAACTTGTTTATGAGTTAACTGCTTTCATGCTGAGCAATGTGTCTGTAGGGTTCTCTGATGATCAGTAATATTTATGATTTTAAGAATGTTAAGATCTTTAACCAGTATTTTTAGCATGCAAAATTATCTACCATTTATGATCGTATGCATGTACAGGGAGTGCAGAATTATTAGGCAAGTTGTATTTTTGAGGATTAATTTTATTATTGAACAACAACCATGTTCTCAATGAACACAAAAAACTCATTAATATCAAAGCTGAATATTTTTGTATCAATATTTTAAGTAGTTTTTAGTTTTAGCTATTTTAGGGGGATATCTGTGTGTGCAGGTGACTATTACTGTGCATAATTATTAGGCAACTTAACAAAAAACAAATTTATACCCATTTCAATTATTTATTTTTACCAGTGAAACCAATATAACATCTCAACATTCACAAATATACATTTCTGACATTCAAAAACCAAACAAAAACAAATCAGTGACCAATATAGCCACCTTTCTTTGCAAGGACACTCAAAAGCCTGCCATCCATGGATTCTGTCAGTGTTTTGATCTGTTCACCATCAACATTGCGTGCAGCAGCAACCACAGCCTCCCAGACACTGTTCAGAGAGGTGTACTGTTTTCCCTCCTTGTAAATCGCACATTTGATGATGGACCACAGGTTCTCAATGGGGTTCAGATCAGGTGAACAAGGAGGCCATATCATTAGATTTTCTTCTTTTATACCCTTTCTTGCCAGCCACGCTGTGGAGTACTTGGACGCGTGTGATGGAGCATTGTCCTGCATTAAAATCATGTTTTTCTTGAAGGATGCAGACTTCTTCCTGTACCACTGCCTGAAGAAGGTGTCTTCCAGAAACTGGCAGTAGGACTGGGAGTTGAGCTTGACTCCATCCTCAACCCGAAAAGGCCCCACAAGCTCATCTTTGATGATACCAGCCCAAACCAGTACTCCACCTCCACCTTGCTGGCGTCTGAGTCGGACTGGAGCTCTCTGCCCTTTACCAATCCAGCCACGGGCCCATCCATCTGGCCCATCAAGACTCACTCTCATTTCATCAGTCCATAAAACCTTAGAAAAATCAGTCTTGAGATATTTCTTGGCCCAGTCTTGACGTTTCAGCTTGTGTGTCTTGTTCAGTGGTGGTCGACTTTCTGCCTTTCTTACCTTGGCCATGTCTCTGAGTATTGCACACCTTGTGCTTTTGGGCACTCCAGTGATGTTGCAGCTCTGAAATATGGCCAAACTGGTGGCAAGTGGCATCTTGGCAGCTGCACGCTTGACTTTTCTCAGTTCACGGGCAGTTATTTTGCGCCTTGGTTTTTCCACACGCTTCTTGCGACCCTGTTGACTATTTTGAATGAAACGCTTGATTGTTCGATGATCACGCTTCAGAAGATTGGCTATTTTAAGACTGCTGCATCCCTCTGCAATATATCTCACTATTTTTGACTTTTCTGAGCCTGTCAAGTCCTTCTTTTGACCCATTTTGCCAAAGGAAAGGAAGTTGCCTAATAATTATGCACACCTGATATAGGGTGTTGATGTCATTAGACCACACCCCTTCTCATTACAGAGATGCACTCGTTCCCTTTCGAACGGTCAGTCGTACTGCGTCTTGCTAGACGCAATGGGAATAATTCCTTTTCTCGAAATACTGAAGCATTTGTAAAATCACGCAGTGCTACTGCCCAGTCAAAACAGTGTCGAGACTTCTCGCACGCTATTGGCTGGCCAATGTGAACTGCATGAACCAATGGCAGAGCAGCGTAACTGAGCGAACCAATGGGCGCAAAGCTGAGCACAAAAGCCCGCCAAATGGGCGGGGCATCTGCCCATAAAGGACGCTGTAATGCCATAAACGTCAGATTAATCTCCTTCAGCGACGATCTCGGTCCTCGCTGATAACTCTGATAAGTCTACACCACCTTCGCCGAGAAAGGACAAGCCTGCAGCGGAATGGCGAGCTAGCCAGCCCGGACCTCCTGCAAACGAGTCAGCGGCCTGTTTCAGTGCCATTCCCCTGCGCTCTCGGTGAACACTACAGTGTATCCTTTTTACCTTTATAAGACATACGTAATGTCGCGCCACATGTGTGGCACGTGCAGCACTCACCTGCACGAGGAGGACGGCCACGATGAGTGCAGGATCTGTCTGGGCAAGGCCCACGCGGACGCTGCTCTCTCGATCAGACCTGCACCCTCCGCTCGACGCCGAGGGCCTGGTTTCGTTCGGCGGCAATGAGGAAGACACGTAAGCATCCACACGATGACTCCGTGTCTCTCGTCACTTCTGATGCTGAGGAATGGTCGGGCTCCATCGACGACCCGTCCCCCCAACATCACAGCAGTACAGCGACTCAAGGGCTGGTGCGGACACCGAGCTAATCCGTGTCCTCACAAACGCTGTCGGTGAGCTCAGCCTGGACTGGGCCACGCCTGAAGAGTCTGCACGCAGCCGCCTCGATGAGTGGTATCTCCCGAGGCGCTAGCAGGCCCCTCGACAGAGAGCTGCACCGTTCTTTCCCGAGGTGCACGAGGAGTTGGCGAAGTCATGGCGCGCGCCCTACTCTGCTCGTCTCCGCCTATCCACTTCGCACGCGCTCTCCACCATTGACGCCACTGTCGAAAAGGGCTACAAGAAGCTTCTGCCGCTTGAGGAAACGGTAGCAGCACACCTCTGCCCGCCCTCCTCGATAGGCTGGAAGCCTAAGTTCGCCAACCCTTCCAAACCCTGCCGTACAACGTCAGCCTTGGTGAATAAGGCTTATGCTTTCGCCGGCCAAGCAGGCTCTGTCCTCCACTTGATGGCGGTCCTGCAAGTGTTTCAAGCCAAGCTCCTCCATGCTATGGATGAGACTGGTCCAGATCAAGAGACTTTCTGTGACCCCCGAAGCGCCACAGACCTGGCCCTTCGCGCCACTAAAGCCACTGCCCAGGCCATAGGCAGGTCCATGGCCAGCCTTGTAGTGTTGGAGCGCCACCTGTGGTTAAACCTCACAGAGATCAAGGAAGCCGATAAGACCGCCTTCCTCGACACTCCAAACGGCCTATTCGGCCCCGTAGTGGATGGTTTTGCAGAACGCTTCACCACGGCTCAGAAAGCGTCCCAGGCAATACAGCATTTCTTGCCGAAATGATCCAGCTCTGCCTCCTCAGTTCGCCAAACAGCGTCAAACCAGCAGCAGCACGATCAGAGTCAGACGAAGCACTTCCCTCCTAAGCGTCAGGGACCCCGGCCTAAGATAACGCTGGACCCTGAACACAGGAAGCAGTCCTGACCGGCTGGTCAGGAAGAGAGGAGGGTTGAGCCCCGCCCAGGCTGGTCCGCCCCCCAAAAAGCTCAGAGTTCTCTACCAGCGGCCTGTTTTAGTTCTGGCCGAGGAGAAAAATTTTATGTATGCTGTGAGTGTAAACAGCGAGCCCGCTCTAATGCGCGCTCCCCTGCATTCTATCGCTGTAATAGCGAACCCAATAAAAAACATAAATACTCAACAAATGAGCTTTCTTTCTCTTGCACACCACACGAAAGTCGGCGCCCTGCACAGCGCGCCACCTTTTCAACACTATAAAACCCCTGTGCAACCGTGCAGAGGCTTGGAAAGCCATCCCCGGTGTGTCACAGTGGGTTATAAACACAAAACAACGAGGCTACTCGCTCCAATTCGCTCGCAAACCACCCCGCTTCACGGGCATAACACACACTTAGGTGGAGAGCAATGTAACTCACGTCCTCAAAACCGAAGTAGAGAGCCTATTGATGAAAGGAGCTACAGAGGCGGTGCCTCCAGCTCAGAGCGAGTCAGGGTTTTACAGCCGCTACTTCCTCGTCCCCAAAAAAGATGGCGGCCTCAGGCCCATCTTAGACCTCAGACATCTGAACAGGGCCCTTATCAAACGGCCTTTCAGAATGCTGACATTAAAACAGATCATCGTGCAAATCCGCCCAATGGATTGGTTTTTCTCAGTGGATCTGAAAGATGCTTAATTTCATATCCAAATTATCCCCCGTCACAGACCGTTTTTGAGATTCGTGTTCGACGGGAAGGCCTACCAATACACAGTCCTGCCATTCGGTCTGTCCCTGGCCCCACGCACTTTCACAAAGTGTATGGATGCAGCCCTATCCCCTTTGAGACAAACAGGAATGCGCATTTTGAACGACCTCGATGACTGGCTCATCCTGGCCCAGTCAGAGGAAGAACTAGAATCTCACAAGTCTGTGCTACTCAGCCATCTAGAATGCCTGGGTCTCAGAATAAATACAGCCAAGAGCTCGTTGCTTTGCTGGGAACCAACAGATCCCTGAGAATTTTTCAGAGAATGCTAGGCCTTATGGCATCAGCTTCACCAGTACTTCCGCTGGGCATGCTGCACATGCGCCCCCTGCAGTACTGGCTGAAATCACGGGTTTCTCCCCAAGCGTGGCATTCAGGCCAGCTTTGGATCAAGGTGGGCCGCGGCTGCATCAAAGCCCTGGCCCCGTGGTCGACTCCCCGCCTCTACGAGTCGGGGTGAGCTTGGGGACAGTTTCCAGACGAATGGTGGTCACCACAGATGCCTCCAACACGGGTTGGGGCGCTCTGTGCGAGGGCGAACCGGCCTTCGGCTCATGGTCGAGCACGGAGTCACGGTTGCACATCAACTGCCTGGAAATGTTGGCAGTAGTGCTAGCCATCAAGACCTTTCTACCACGTCTTTGGGGTCATCACGTCCTAGTCCGTACGAACAACACGACAGTGGTTTTCTACATAAACCGCCAAGGCGGGCTCAGGTCGAGATAGCTCAACCAACAGGTCAGACATCTCCTCCTATGGGCGAAAGGCAAACTGCATTCGCTAAAACAGTGCACGTGCCGGACAGACTGAACCAGGGAGCAGACATGCTCTCCACGGGCCTCGTGTCCCCAGGGGAATGGTCCCTCCATCCCCAAACGGTTCAAATTATATGGAGTGTTTTCGGGAGGGCAGAGGTCGACCTCTTTGCCTCCGAAGACAACTGTCATTGCCCAATTTATTTTTCAAAGAGCAGGGATGCGCTGGCCCACGAATGGCCCAGCTGCCTGCTTTATGCTTTTCCGCCGGTCCCGCTCCTTCCCCAGATCTTAAAAAGTATCAGGGAATGCGAGCACACAGTCCTGCTAGTGGCTCCACTCTGGCGAACCCACCACTGGTTTCCCGAGTTGATTCAGCTAATATTAGCAGCCCCATGGCCAGTTCCCCTGAGGAAAGATATCCTATCTCAGGCGAACGGGACAATCTGGCACCCCCGTCCCAAACTGTGGGCGCTACATGTTTGGCCCCTTGAGGGGAGCTCGAGAACCTTCCAGTGAGTGTCCTGAGCACTATCAGTGAAGCTAGAGCTCCATCTACTAGGCGTCTCTATGCCCTTAAATGGTCAGTGTTCTCTGACTGGTGTTCAGCCAGGAACTATAACCCAGTGTCATGTGAGATATCACAGATACTCGTTTTTCTGCAAGAGATGTTGGATGCAGGACGCACTCCATCCACTCTCAAAGTCTACACGGCAGCTATTGCTGCATCTCATGCGCCGATAGCTGGCCAATCAGTAGGCAGACACAACATGGTCGCAAAATTCTTAAAGGGCGCCAAGAGGCTTAACCCTCCGCGCCCTCCTACGGTGCCATCCTGAGACCTTTCGTTGGTCCTACGAGCACTAAAAGGACCTCCCTTACTCAACTTTTTATGAAATTTTGCTGTTTTGAATTGAAAAAAATGCGATCATGATTCATGTAATTAATAATTTTATTTTATTTATTTTTTTACATATGAGACATATGAGACATGAATAAGAGTGAATTTGGGCAAGAGAGGAAAAACTATTGAGTAATCCTAGTGGTTATATTGTTACCCAATGTGTAAAAGCCTAGCAAGCAACATTACATAAATGTTCCAAAAATCTCTAGCAACTTCTTGAAGAACTTTTATATATTTAGGGGTCATTGGAGGGGTCATTGGAATTGGAGGGGTCATTGGAGGGGTCATTGGAATTGGAGGGGTCATTGGAGGGGTCATTGGATGGGTCATCATTGTTTTCATTAAACGCAGATGTAAAAAGGTAAGTATTATCACAGGAAAATTAAGCAACACTTCTGTTTTTGTATTAATATTGTAACAGCAGTGTTCACTGAAGACCATGTAATTTGTACAAGTATTTGTGAAAGATATTCAGATATTTTGCTCAGAAAAGGACATTTAAAGTAGATCATTTGAAATGTAATTCATTATTTACATTGACTGGTTTAAAAAGCTAATTGTTTAATTTGGTATTACATTTGGTATTGATTGATATTGATTTAAATCTTCTTCTTGAAATATTCTTATTTCCATACAGAACAAGCACAAAAATTCTGGTGGCGATACAGTTGATTCAGAGGAGAACGTTTCTCGAAGAGAAATCATCAGTGGAGGTGAGTTCACTAGATAACTCTGGGTTTTGTATCATGAAGAAATATAATTTAGTATAAAAAAAGGCTTGCGCCAGCACAAACCCTCTTTTGACGTTTAAAAACTACTGTCAGGATTTACTAAAGACACGCAGTGAAAACTTAGCGCTGAAAAGGCATGGACAGGGTTATTTTTGCGGCTGACGTTATTGGGGCTGTTTAAATGAATCATGCAAGGTGATTTACTAAGGTTTGTGTTCGTCAATTTACTGGTGTTTGTGCCAACAAGGCCCAAAATAGCACGTCTTAAACCAGACTCTAAATTGCGCTGCTCTTGGCAGATTGTGTTGGCCATTATAGAAATGTTCCAGCTGCGTCTATGTTCTTTAATGTGCGTCATCAGTAGATCACATGCAGAACTTTACACTACCATCTGCACTTTTATGGAATTGTGCTCTCACACTAATTTGCATGTTTAGTAAATCTGCACCCAAGTTTCCTAGGGATTTGACATTTTACAACCCCAAATCCAGGGTTGGGACATTTTGTAAAATGTAATGAAATCAAGAATCTTTGATTTGTTAATTCTCTTTAAAGGGCATATTGCAGGTTAGAGTCAATGTATAGAAAAATAATGTAGAAACTAGATTTTCTTTAAAAAATACTTGCTACTAAGGCTTTTGGAGTCGTTTTTGTGAGAATTTTACTTCCGCATCTAAAAATGCCCAAACCGGAAGTGACGTAACGGGAGGGAGTGCGGTGAATTTCAACGATAGGAAAACAATGGATCGCAACGACAGTTCGGACGCTGAGGAAATTATAAATGTTTATTAATACTCATATGGCAGACAACAGCCATACAATTATGACACACAATTAGGGACAGGCCAGGATTAGACAGAACAACGATTAGAGGAGACCAATTGAGTTGTGAGGAGAAACAGTGGAGAACAGAGCAGGTTGTTATATATATATATATATACACTCACCTAAAGGATTATTAGGAACACCATACTAATACTGTGTTTGACCCCCTTTCGCCTTCAGAACTGCCTTAATTCTACGTGGCATTGATTCAACAAGGTGCTGAAAGCATTCTTTAGAAATGTTGGCCCATATTGATAGGATAGCATCTTGCAGTTGATGGAGATTTGTGGGATGCACATCCAGGGCACGAAGCTCCCATTCCACCACATCCCAAAGATGCTCTATTGAGTTGAGATCTGGTGACTGTGGGGGCCATTTTAGTACAGTGAACTCATTGTCATGTTCAAGAAACCAATTTGAAATGATTCGAGCTTTGTGACATGGTGCATTATCCTGCTGGAAGTAGCCATCAGAGGATGGGTACATGGTGGTCATAAAGGGATGGACATGGTCAGAAACAATGCTCAGGTAGGCCGTGGCATTTAAACGATGCCCAATTGGCACTAAGGGGCCTAAAGTGTGCCAAGAAAACATCCCCCACACCATTACACCACCACCACCACCAGCCTGCACAGTGGTAACAAGGCATGATGGATCCATGTTCTCATTCTGTTTACGCCAAATTCTGACTCTACCATCTGAATGTCTCAACAGAAATCGAGACTCATCAGACCAGGCAACATTTTTCCAGTCTTCAACTGTCCAATTTTGGTGAGCTCGTGCAAATTGTAGCCTCTTTTTCCTATTTGTAGTGGAGATGAGTGGTACCCGGTGGGGTCTTCTGCTGTTGTAGCCCATCCACCTCAAGGTTGTGTGTGTTGTGGCTTCACAAATGCTTTGCTGCATACCTCGGTTGTAACGAGTGGTTATTTCAGTCAAAGTTGCTCTTCTATCAGCTTGAATCAGTCGGCCCATTCTCCTCTGACCTCTAGCATCAACAAGGCATTTTCGCCCACAGGACTGCCGCATACTGGATGTTTTTCCCTTTTCACACCATTCTTTGTAAACTCTAGAAATGGTTGTGCGTGAAAATCCCAGTAACTGAGCAGATTGTGAAATACTCAGACCGGCCCGTCTGGCACCAACAACCATGCCATGCTCAAAATTGCTTAAATCACCTTTCTTTCCCATTCTGACATTCAGTTTGGAGTTCAGGAGATTGTCTTGACCAGGACCACACCCCTAAATGCATTGAAGCAACTCCCATGTGATTGGTTGATTAGATAATTGCATTAATGAGAAATTGAACAGGTGTTCCTAATAATCCTTTAGGTGAGTGTGTGTGTGTGTGTGTATATGTATGTATATATATATATATATGTATGTATATATATATATATATATATATATATATATATATATATATATATATATATATATATATATATATATGTATATATATATATATATGTATGTGTATATATATATATATATATATATATATATATATATATGTGTATATATATATATGTGTATATATATATATATGTATATATATATATATATGTATATATATATGTATATATATATATATATATATATATATATATATATATATATATATATATATATATATATATATATATATATATATATATATATATATATGCTAGCTAACAATATGAACACTGTGCTCAGATTACAATACTGTACAGATTATTATTATCATGTATCAGGCAACGTTAATGCTTTCTCATCACGACTGATTTGGTGGTTAGCAAATGTTTAAAAAACAAGACTTGCGGTGCACATTTCACGTTTTCTTCTAGCTGCATCTACCGAAAAAAATCCACTTGCAAAACTGCAAAACTCTCTTTTTTTGAGTGTTGTAGCCATCAAAACCCAAAATTTGTTTATAAAAATACACTGCATTAACCCCGCCCACTTTAAATTTCTGAATAATCACACAATAGTTCTCGGACACCCATAAATTTAATAATTTTAATTTATTTCCATATTGTTGATCATAATAGCTCTGCACAAATAATGAGGGTCAATTGACTGGCACAATTGATGCAAAACTCTCCTTTTCTTACAACTAGCAGGTGAACAGGCTACAGGTGATTCCTTCAACATGGTGGACGGGATTCCTCGTTCGGCGGATGAGGACAGTCTAAATGAGGTCCTGATAGATAATGCATCGGTGGCACAAGAAAGTGGAAGACCTGGACAGCTTTTGCAGCATAATAGTGATGAGGAGGATGATCATCATAATAGTGACTATAGTGATGATGAGGATGATCATTGTAATAGTACAAATAATAAAAATGAATATGATGATAGTAATTATTATAGTAATGATGATAGTAAAATGAATGATTTTGATGATGCTATTAGTAACGATGATGATGATGATAAATCAATCGCTTAGTGTAATAAGTTATTGGAATATTTGTAAACAAAAATACTTGCTATAAATTATTAAATACTAAAATCCACTGTAACAGAATATTTGTTCATATCTGTCCATGCAAAGGTCTATCTGGGAGACAAAAAATATATTCATAAGATATTATTTATAAATTATCTTTTTGATATATATATATATATTATGCATGTAACATTCCGGTAAAGAAGGGCAAAATGGTGAGGCAACGATCGTCTCGGTTACGTATGTAACCCTCGTTCCCTGAAGACGTACGTCGCATTGGGGATCATTTTCAAGAGACCAATCTACTTCGAGTGATTAAAAACGAGCCAATACACATTGGCACAATGCACAATACACGCAGCGCGGGTTTAAATACGGAAGTGGAATGCCCAGGGTTCGTACGGTCATGAAACCCTGGAAAAGTGGAATTTTAAAATAGCAATTTCCAGGCCTGGAAAATTTTTGAAAAAATAAATAAACCAGAAAGTCCTGGAAATTTGTTTCAAAATATTTATGTAATAGAATATATGTTTAAGTGATAATATTCGTTAAACAAACTTTGAAACTTTGTAAACATAACTTGTTCCTTCGATCCACCCGACTGCTGCATTCTGTCAGATTTCCTTTTGTGCGTTGAGCATTTGAACCAATCACACGCGTTTCTGTCGAGCGTGATGGCCAATCAGAAGCGTTCAGATTAGTCATCGCAGAAACGGACGAGTTTTCAGCGAATTCTCCCGTGATCATAGCAATATTCAATTTGCAATGCAATATGTAAAATGTAAAATGTATTTACATTTTCCATACCATGTGTGCAACATTTGGAGCAAAATTATAATTCAAATTGAATAATATAATTTACATTTGCTATTTCCTACACTAGTTTTAACATATCATTTAAACATATATTTTAATGCTTTATAAGTTGCACAATTAAAATGAATTACAGAAATGATTAGATGTGTTTAAATGTTATTTTTCTTAATTGCATCTACACTCACAGTTGAGATACTTGCGATTGCATTTTCATTATATGTCCCTCAATGAATGAAGCAAAATTATTTAGCTTATAATAATAATAGGGGCCTAATAATAATACATTTTATTCCCAAAAAATAACAGTTTTTATGAAAATTTTATTTAAAACTGCTAATGTTTTTCAAAGCACCGCTCACTTCAGCAGACACGCGACCGCGCTCGTCAAGGTGCACGAGCGCCAGGCGCGTTCTCTGCGAGACGTTCTAACCATAAATATCTATGATTCTAACCATAGATATGTATACGTAGATGCCTCATTAGCGACTGTCTCTATGGGCCGCTATACATTAGCCGTCCGCCATTTTCGAACGGTCAAATCCGGTCGTGAACGCGCATTGTGATTTGTGAACGTTCAAAAGTTCCCTGTGCATCTGCAACTAGTTATACGCATGCATGTATGAATGAATATCTATATCTGCAATGGACTGAAGCAGACGATTTTATAGGATTTAGTTTATCATAAATGGTGGATAATTCTGCATGCTAAAAATCTTAACATTATATTAACATCATTAATATTATTGATCATCAGAGACAGACACATTGCTCAGCTTTTAATGAAAGCAGTGAACTCATTATAAACAAGTTAATTGGAAAGAAATCATCAACCAATCAGCCATCAAAATAAATACATTATAAAGATAGTAATAAATTAATGTGTTTAATAAACATTAATATAGCCTATTTATTAATTTCAAACCATGTTTAATCACCATAAACTAGGTATTATTTGAAAGCTTTAATTATCAAAAAGCATCCTGTTTTGCAATAGTTTTATAATAAAAAAAACTTTATCAAATTATGAACATCACATTACTGAATTTAAACCATTTTTAAGAACATGGAAATTATAAATTAGGAGTCAAAATTATAAATGATTATACATTTATTTAAAATATGAAATTATATAATATTCTAGATATCTTATTATTCTACATTATTTGAATGCACATAGATTTACAACACTGCGTGTATAAAAATAGGGCTCTTCAGGATGGATCTTTTGCATTCGTCTGAAGAAACTCGCTGAATGAAAATGCACTTTCACTCTCTGACAGTAGGACGCGCTTATGGAACAGCAGAAATATGTCGGTTTCTCTTCTTTAACTACTCTTAAATTTAGTTCACACCACTGCATCCCACGCTTTGCATTGCACTTGGCGATGTAAGGCTTGGATGAGCTGCTCGGCAATGGAAACCCATCCCATAAAGCTCTAAACGCTGTCCTTGAGATAATCCGAAGGCCACAGAAGTTTGGAGGTCTGTCGCTATTGACTCTGCAGAACGTTGGCGACTTCTGCGCACTGTGATCCTCAGCATGCGCTGAGACCTTAATATGTGGCCTTGTTTATGATCAACGATATTCACTTCACCTGTGACTGGTCATAATGTTTTGGCTCATCGATATACACCGATCAGGCATAACATTATGACAGGTGAAGTGAATGGCACTGATTATCTCCATCACGGCACCTGTTAGTGGGTGGGATATATTAGGCAGCAAGTGAACATCTTGTCCTCAAAGTTGATGTGTTAGAAGCAGGAAAAATGGGCAAGCGTAAGGATTTGAGGGAGTTTGACAAGGGCCAAATTGTGATGGCTAGACGACTGGGTCAGAGCATCTCCAAAACTGCAGCTCTTGTGGGGTGTTCCCGGTCTGCAGTGGTCAGTATCGATCAAAAATGCTCCAAGGAAGGAACAGTGGAGAACCGGAGACAGGGTCATGGGCGGCAATGGCTCATTGATGCATGTGAGGAGCGAAGGCTGGCCCGTGTGGTCCGATCAAACAGACGAACTACTGGAGCTCAGATTGCTCAAGAAGTTAATGCTGGTTCTGATAGAAAGGTGTCAGAATACACAGTGCATCGCAGTTTGTTGTGTATGGGGCTGCATAGCCGCAGACCAGTCAGGGTGCCCATGCTGACCCCTGTCCACCGCCGAAAGCACCAACAGTGGCACGTGAGCATCAGAACTGGAGATTCCCCAGATCTCAATCCAATTGAGCATCTGTGGGATGTGCTGAACAAACAAGTCAGATCCATGGAGGCCCCACCTCGCAATTTACAAGACTTAAAGGATCTGCTGCTAACATCTTGGTGCCAGATAACACAGCACACCTTCAGGGGTCTAGTGGAGTCCATACCACGACGGGTCAGGGCTGTTTTGGCAGCAAAAGGGGGACCAACACAATATTAAGACATAATGTTATGCCTGATTGATTATATATGTACAGTACTGTGCAAAAGTCTTAGGCACGTTGGTAATTTCACACGAAAAATGTTTTTAAGCCGGTTATTTATATCTTTTACTGTAGTGTGTCAGTAGGAAATATCAGTTTACATTTCCAAACATTCATTTTGCAATTAATTGTAATAATCCAGTGAGATTAAAAATCCAGAAAAACTAAGGCAACGTCTCCCAGACACTTGAGGAAACCTTCCTGCAAAACTACAGTACTGTGAAAAGTTTAGGCACTTGTCAGAATGCTTTAAAGTGAGAATGCTGTCAAAAATAATAACATAAATAGCTTTTATTTATGAATTAACTTCTATTAACTAAATCAAATCGATATTTGGGGTGACCACCCTTTGCGTTTAAAACGGCTTTTGTCACCTGCATCTGCTCCTACACCTATTCATGTAGTTTTGCAGGAAGGTTTCCTCAAGTGTCTGGGAGACGTTGCCTCAGTTCTTCTGGATTTAGTCTTTTTTCTGTTTCTTCATGTAATCACAGACAGACTTGATGATGGTGAGATCAGATCAGACCGGCTGCTGTCAGACTTCTTGTGCATAAAAATCTCACTGGATTATTACAATTAATTGCAAAATGAATGTTTGGAAATGTAAACTGATATTTCCTACTGACACACTACAGCAAAATATATAAATAACTGGCTTAAAAAATTTTTTTGTGTGAAAATACCAACGTGCCTAAGACTTTTGCACAGTACTGTATATAGCATCTGACTCATGGCTTAACTAAGAAGCCATCTTGTGCTCTGTCCTCTTTTTAACTATGTTAACGTCACATATCTAGATAAAATTCTGCTGATATCCTCTTTTATTTTCTGAACACAGATTTATTACAGGATTTTTAGTGTTTTTAGATTTTTAGGCTGCGGTGAGCTGTTTATCACAATGTAGATTACTATTCTTCTTTTGCAGCTTAAAAATAAACTCATTCACTTGGTAACTGTAGTTTATAAATTGTTCATTGAATAATCAGGCAGTCAATTGATAAAGAAACTCTGAGTTTATATTGTGGATTTGCTCCTTCCACTGTGATCTTGAATATTACTAACAATGTGCAAGTGTTTAGTTCACGGTCAATAAAAAACAAAAAAACAAAAAACAAAGGAAGGTGACTGAATGGTTAGCATTACAGCCATGAAATCTGTTCAATGACTGTAAAAGCAGTTAACCCTTTTCTACTCATTTCCTAGTTATTCAGGGGGAAAAAATACCATATATTGCATTATAAGAATTAAAAGGTCAGGCCTTAAGACACCGGTTGAAGTGCTCCAGAAATTGCTCTAATAACCTAATTTCTAGACATCTCTTCTCAAGGGGGATTTGTTTGCAGCATCTTGGGAATGTAAATTAGATATTTTTATTCACAAATCAACTTTGTATAACATAGTTTAACTAGTTTAACCATATGGTAATGCTGTACCACAGTAGAATTGCAGTAATGTATTTTTTTTATACATAGTAGCATCAATAATATAAGTGAAAGTTTTGAAGTGTTTATTGTAGTATAGTTGTATCTATGTATAAATAATTTCTTTTCAGAAAATTAATACAGCGATATTTTACGGAAAGCCCAATAGGAAGAGTGCAGAGTTAGCTCTTCCATGTGATGAGTAAGGATGAGCTTTGCCATTTTGAAGGTTAAATGATAGGGATCTACTTATGTTTGGTTTGCATGAGTTCCAGTTATATAAATCTATTCATTTCTAAAAGAAAAAATTTAAATCGAAAAGACAAATCATAATTTTAAAGAAAAACTACTTTTTTGACCATTTTCCATTGTGGTACAGCATTGCAATATAGGAATGTTTCCCTAAGTACCACCCCAAAAAATCTTTTTTTTCTTTCTTTTTTTTCAAGAATCTCTTTTGATTTGTATGACTGAAGCTATTTCATGTAATAAAAACTTTAAAAAATATATATATATTTTGTGGTTAGAACATAATTTGCATTTTACAGAACTTTCTAAAACACAGCGCTATGTTTTACCTCGATAACACGTACATAATTGATGTATAAAACATACTCGAGTGTTGTAAAGCAAAATAATCCTGAAAAAAAAAAAACACGATTCTACAAAACCTCAAAACATAAAGGTGTGTTTTACAGTAGTCACAGTGTGCAATACAACATCCAGTCACCTGGCCAAAGGTAGACATCAGTGGGTTTTCAGCCAATCAGACGAAAATCACGTGTCTATGCAAATGAGTTGACAGTGACACACCTGTGTACAGTAATCAGTACACAGATCAAAGATGCGCGACTTTCTCCCAGTTCTAATCTTTCTTCTTGTCCTAAGTAAGTGTTTTAATATTTGACACAGTTCCGGATCGTTATTACATACGTGTTAAATTATTACTTTAAGTGCAAATATATTTTAACAGGTGCAATTGAGATGTCACAAGCAACAACGACAGGATTTCGTCGATGTTTTCCTGAATGGATTAACGCCAGTCAAGTGAGAGTCAACTGTGAGAAAGAAAATGTCGCAAACGCAACACAGATTGCACAGTATTGTGATGATCAGATTCAGGTCTGTCGAAAAATGAACAAACCCGAAATGTCACTGGAAAAGGAGCAGGATGGAATATGTCTAAATATCACCAACAGCAGTTATGATTCGTGGTACTGCGAAGCACAGGGGTACATTGAGTACCAGGAGAAAAAGGACAATTTTACCATCAACTTTAGCAACAGTAAGTAATGTTACATTTCTTCCATTTTATAGTCATTTGGCTGTAACAAGTTTCACTTTAGCTACATCTGACGCACTGTAAAAACTAAAGCCCCGCCTTCTTTGATTTGATTGTTGTTACAATGCAAAATAGGGACCAACATAAAGAGCCATTCAGGAAAGCAGCAAAACAAATCGCAAAGGTCAGGAAAACAAAAAAATAACTTTTATTGGCAACATAAAGTAACACAAAAACAAAGATATAAACATATACAAAACTTAAAGACTGGTGAACTAACTAATCTAAACCACACCTCTGAATTCACTCTCAGGGCCGTTTCTAAGCCATTCTGACACCCAAGGCGAATTTTTCATCCCCAGTCAAATTTTAAACTGCAACATTGGTATTACTGGTGTTAATTAACAAATACATACATGCAATCCAAATTATATTTGTGATTTCTCGACTGCCACAAATACTGGCCTAACAAAATACAGATTTGTGCACCTTTTACTGTATCTGTTTTTTAATAGACCCTTTTCACATTTCTGGGTTTCTCATAGCGGAAGTCGTCAAGTCAACTTTATTTATATAGCGCTTTTTACAATGCAGATTGTTTCAAAGCAGCTTCACAGTGTTAAACAGGAAAATAATGAACAGAATTTGATTCGCTCTGGAGAAAACGGTGATGTCATCAGCTCATTTCAATTATCATATATATTCAAGTAATGTAGTTGATATAATTTAGTTTAGTAGTTAAATTTATTTGGATATTTAGTTGAAAATTTTGTGTCTCCAACTGAGCAAGCCAAGCCAAAGGCGACAGTGGCAAGGAACCAAAACTCCATCAGGTGGCATAATGGAGAAAAATAAACCTTGGGAGAAACCAGGCTCAGTCGGGGTGCCAGTTCTCCTCTGGTCAATTAACAAACAGTTTGTGATTTATTATTTTGGCAGCCTTACAGGTCAGAAGTCATATTAGCTTCGTGCCTAATCCCACAAATCTCCATCAACTGCAAGATGCTATCCTATCAATATGGGCCAACATTTCTAAAGAATGCTTTCAGCACCTTGTTGAATCAATGCCACGTAGAATTAAGGCAGTTCTGAAGGCGAAAGGGGGTCAAACACAGTATTAGTATGGTGTTCCTAATAATCCTTTAGGTGAGTGTATATATATATATATATATATATATATATATATATATATATATATATATACACACACATATCTAATAGCCAATTAAATGTGTTCATTATGTCACAGAAAAGTATACGTTTAAATAGGTGTTGCTTAAAAACACAATATATTTAGTGATGACGTGATTGAACCGGTAAAAGTTCTGTCAGCCATCTCAGATGCTTCATGTTGAATGACTGGCTCTATGCCAATAATTCCTGTTTTTCTAGTTTATCTGGTTTTCCATCTCCATGTTTCCCAGTTCTGTTATCCTACTGATGCATTAATGTTCAGCAGAACTGATGAGAGCATTGATTTTACTGTACAGTCTTTTTTTTTTCCTTTAATAACATGTTTGATTACTTCCTGCTTATTTGTGGTGATCTCTTGAGTAGGTCTGGTACATGAGCCATATGTGGCCATTACATATTAAATACCAGGAAAACTAATAAACTACCAGACCAAGCTGATTGAGTTTCATTCATAGAGTGAATTGATTGACAGTTTTGAACTCTTAACTGTTTTTGTTCCTGTTGTTCTTTATAGATCTTACCAACACTTCACCCAGTGCTGGAGCTACTGACACTTCATCTAGCTCAAATCTGTGGTTATATGCATGCATAGTTATCATAGCGTTGATCGTAATCGGGCTGTGCATGTACATAAAGGTAAGTACAGTCAAAATCTGTTGTTGAAGATTTTCATAAAAGAATAGTTGCTCTCAAAAATTAAAATTGTCATAATTTACTCCCCCTCATGTTGTTCCAAAACCTTTATGACTTTCTTCCATGAACTACAAAAGACACTGTGAATGTGGACCCTAACTAACAAGCTTCAAAAAGAGCAACACAATTACAATTAATGTATCATAAAAATGGTCCATACAACCATGTTATATTCCATGTTTCCTTAAGTCATGATCACTTGATTTGAGGAAACCGATGGAAATGTAAGTTATTTCAATGAATAAAAATCACCTTTCTCTCAAATCTCATTTACACTTAAAAACATTCAAACATGACATGTCACAAACGGTCATGGTACACAAGAACCAATTATTTCAGCAGACCTGGGGTCCGTTCTTCGTACGTCGCTAACTCAGTTAGCTGGATTTGATTGTTGACGATTTTGCATGATCTTGGATTGTTTGGTTCTTCCAAGCTCATCCCGGACTTGCTGTCATAGCAACAGGTCCGTAAGATTAAACCTGCTCGGGAGCAGCTTATTTAATGTAAACAGGATTAGATTTCATATTTTTAAGCGCCGTTGATACTTAAAATATGTCCCAATCACTGATACGTCATTACAAGAGTTCCTTACTGAACCAGGGGCAATAATAATTTTAAATAAAAATAATATAATAATGTGTATAATATTATAGACAGCCACTTGATTGAGAGATTTATTTTTGATTAGAATAATTACTTTATCATTTTATTGCCTTGCATTAATTTGAGTGATGATGGATATTATGGGATGGCTTGATGCAGTGCAGGAGATGCAGATAACTTGATCTTGACCCTTAAGAAACTTAAATTAATGCTGTCACGTAACAAACCTGCTTCAAATCTGCTGATTGAATTAAAAATTAAATGAATTGCTATTTACAGCATTGAAATAAAAATGTAAAGGGTGTACAAATACTTTAAAATCGTGAATATAAATAATTGGGAATCATGTTTAAAAAAACAGTGCACATTTCTTTTATCTATTATAACCTTTATGTTGTTTTGGTCGTTTGGCTGTTTCCTTATAAAGGTCCAGAAATTCCAGTGTTTTTTCTTTTTTTAATTTGTCAAGTTTTTTGCCAGGTGGCTTCTTTAATTATATGATGTCATTACGTTGCTGTCTTGCCGCCAGCCATCTGCCCTCTTCAGGGAACACAAGAATGCGCAGTAATCTCAGATAATTTAATCCAGATATTTTAAACCAAGTTTGAAGAACCAAATTAGCCAGAGATCAGTTATCACGATGAGAAGATCTGGGATCTGTCAAATCATCACAGATGTATTAAGCGAGGTACGAAGAACGGACCCCTGGCATATATCGTACAAGTTGTGTTCTTTTTGGAGCTTGACAGTTTGTGTCCCAATCCACTTTTTCTATATGGAAATAAGCAGTCTGTGTTCCATGGATGAGAGAAAGTCATATGGGTTTGGAATGACTCATTTTGTAGATTTAAGTCCTTAAAATTAATGTAAAGGCCAATAGTGTCCTGTTATAGCGACAGAGCGCATTTAGGCGAGCGTTTAAGGAGACAAAAGTGGATACAGGCAATAAAACGTGAAGCATTTGGGGATGCTTCCAACGTGGGAAATGTTGATCCTGGAGGGCCAGTCTCTTGCAGAGTTTAGCTCTAACCCTAATCAAACACACCTGAAGGTAATCAAGATCCTCTGGATTACTAATGTTAAAGGTAGGTGAGTGTTTTTTTCCGGGTTGCAGGTAAACTCTGCAAGATGGTGGCCCTCCAGGATCAACGTTCCCCACCCCTGCGTTATAGGAACAAAACAAGCCATGAAAATGACTAGGGATTGGTCAGGGATTTTAAATTCATTAAACAATGTATTCCTTACAGTGCTTAATTATTTGTTATTCTCCTCTTCTTCAAAGAGATGATTTTGTATAGTAGAGGTCAAGCAAATCTGTTCTTTAAAAGTTCCTTGTCATTGTCCAAAGCACTGAAAAGAGAACAATTGGCAGTGTGTTGAATTTGCAAAGAGATAAGAACATTTGTGAACACCCAAGAAAACAACAACTAAATCAGATTTTTAATAGACTTTTTAAACATTTTATAATATTTGTCCTTGCTGCAGGTGAAGTCCTCCAGGAAGACCACTGGTCCTCTAAACAGCAGAAATGTAAGTATTATCTTATGCAAATATTGCAAACAAAGTCTGTTTTTTTATTTTTGGCACATGTCAAAGCTCTGCCCACAAGGCTATGGCTCCGACAAGCATTATCAGTAACACTTTTACAACAGGGCCGTAACTAAACTACCATAGACATTGAGGGGGACAAGTCCCCCCCAATAATTAGAAATTGCCAGATTGTTACGCAGAGCTCTGTATGTTGTTTGGAGGACAAAAAAGTTAAATTTTTAGTCAGCCTCAGCGGTCCATCACTGCTCGACAAATGCCAAAATGATTGAGATGGCCAATCAAATCAAAGTAGGCTGAGTTTACCGGTCAAAGAAGCAGCGCGAGAATTCCAGCGCAAAGTGTCAGTGGCCTCGTTTCCATTATAGATTTGTGCAAAACTTTTGCGGTATTTTCTAAATGTCAATACATTTTTTTTCAAAATGACAGCGTTTCCATTAACTGATGTTATGCGACTAAAATGCTATTTTTTTCCTCTCGTGATAAGTCATTCCAAAAATCATGCTGACGCACTAGCCATTATTTTTAATCAAAAAGGAGACGTAGGCATGCTATCCAAGCATTAATGGCAAAGAAAGCCCCTTATACTTGGGAGCGGCCACATGTGAGGTGTTTTGGGGTGTTTCTCCCTCCTGTCTGCTTCTAGGTCTTGATAAATTGTGGCATTTCTTTGTTTAGCATCCAGTATCCCTGTAATTCTTTTGTCTTTTATGAGTTTAATAAAGAAGTCTGTCTCATCTTCTGTCCAAAACATACCGCGTCATCTTTAAAGAATGATCGACTTTTATTTGCGCCAGGTGACCTGTAAATGCTAAAAAACGGTTTCTATTGCAGTTTTGCAAAATATTCCTTTTTTCAAATTGGCTGAAAAACCTCATGTGAGTGTAAAAACTTTTTAGTGTTTATATGGGAGTTTTTGCGGAATTGACGTGTTTCCATTCGGCGCATTTTCCATTCGCAATTTCAATTTGCGCAATTTGAAGGGTAATGGAAGCGCGGCTACATTAACGTTGGAAGTGAGTGATGTAAGAGATGTAAATAGTGAAACATTAAATGCATGCCAACTGTTTTGCGATAGAAATGTTAAACGACTGACGGTAACAGTGATTTGAATTGAAAATATGCATTTATGTGATTTCATGTAATTCCTAACTGAGTGTGACAAGAAACTTTTTTGACATATTAGGCATATAAATAAAAGTAAATGTGTGCTTGTTTTAATGCAAATATTATTTGAAAATATTTCACAATTATTAATAGAATAGACCTAGAATTTCCTCCTTCTGTTTCTTTCTACTTTAAAAAAAATTGCTTGGGAGGGCAGAGGAGGGGGGGCAGTAACTAAGTAAATTTACTTGAGTACTGTACTTAAGTACACTTTTTGAGTATCTGTACTTTACTTGAGTACTATTTTTTTTTTTCTCAAGTAATGGAGTTGCGTACTTTGTCCACCTCTGGCGGCAACCTCTGTCCCGCTTAGTATAATCATTACATAGCACCACCCTGTCTGCTGAAGCCATGCGTTTATGACTCCAAAAATATCTGAGTAATGCTGAACACATTTACGAGTTAACAATTTAGGACTGATTCAGTTTACACACTAAAAAAGTTGCTGCCTTAAATTAAGTACAATCAACTTGGATTACATTAAACTGACCTCAAAAATTTGTTAAATCTTGTATAAGTTTAAAATTTCGTAACTTATTTTGGTGCGTTAAAGCAACGTAAAAACATATGTTGTCATAACGTATTGATAATATATATTTTTTTACAGTGTATAGAGTTCTATATTTTCAAGTGTAGACTGCATTTTACAACAATCATGTTAACTGATTTGGCTTATTTGGACATCAAGTTTGGGCTTTTTTGGGAGGGACATAAATGCATCGTTGTAAAGGAATGAAATGGGCACTGGATTTCTAACAAACAACATTAAGAAAGCGAATGTGGCCCAATAATAATGTTATCTTGAGTTTGTAATTGTTGTAACCCAAATCAAAACCAAAACAGCCCTAGATAAGAATTTTGTTGCTGAATTTTCTTACTTAAAGTGTTTTTATTTACATGCAACCAGCAGCTGGACATTGAGAGGGGAGAGAACGGAGTGAGGGAAGAGAACGAAGCATTGAGAGAGAACGGAGAGATGCTAGAGAACGGAGTGAGGGAAGAGAACGAAGCATTGAGAGAGAACGGAGAGACGCTAGAGAACGAAGAGTTGGGAGAGAACGAAGCATTGAGAGAGAACGGCATTGGCATTGGGACAGAACGGCATTGGCATTGGGACAGAATGGAGGACAGGACAGAAAGAGGAATCTGAAGAGATGGCAGAAGTGTTTGTAAGTATATCAGACCCTCATGTGACATCTTGATATTATAAAGGATGAGTCTGTCTTTGCCCTTTGGCCCACACTGATAAATAAAGTGAAGTTTACTGGGTTTTTTTCCTTCACAGGCTAAGATTAAGAAAAAACCTAACTCTTCGTGCCACTTCAAACCTGCTGTGAAGTTAAGTGAATACAATTTACATGATTTTAATTTAAAAAAAAATCATGTTTTGTGCTTCGTGAACCCACGGCGTCGGTCGCACGCTGGTCGAGGAGCTCTGCTTCGTATACCCAATATATAAATATCAATAAATTAATAAAACGTTTAAACTGTGTCCTTCTGTTTTTTAACAACACACTCATAATCGTAAGTTTGCCGATGCACAGTGGCAAGTTTTATGTGTGTGTTTGGGCGATTAGGCTATGTATCATATATAGGCAATTAAAGGCTCATCTGTACAACAAGTGAACTTATAAGTATACTAGTAGTTGCTATTTTAATACTAGTAATTTTTTGTTTTGTTTTTGATAGTACACTTATAAGTACTCTCAGTAAACTACTAGTTTAGTAGTTTATACTGCAAGTATACTTGTAAGTTTTCTTAAAGTGAACATAACTTTATACTTATAGCTTAGGCTATTTATATATAATTTTTGCACTTTCAGTATACTAGCCTACTATGTTCAAATGTACAGTGGGGCAAAAAAATATTTAGTCAGCCACCAATTGTGCAAGTTCTCCCACTTAAAAAGATGAGAGAGGCCTGTAATTTTCATCATAGGTACACTTCAACTATGAGAGACAGAACGAGAAAAAACCCCCACAAAATCACATTGTCTAATTTTTAAAGAATTTATTTGCAAATTATGGTGGAAAATAAGGTCTCAATACTTTGTTATATATCCTTTGTTGGCAATGACAGAGGTCAAACATTTTCTGTAAGTCTCCACAAGGTTTTTATACACTGTTGCTGGTAGTTTGGCCCATTCCTCCATGCAGATCTCCTCTAGAGCAGTGATGTTTTGGGGCTGTCGCTGGGCAACACCGATTTTCAACTCCCTCCAAAGATTTTCTATGAGGTTAAGATTTGGAGACTGGCTAGGCCACTCCAGGACCTTGAAATTTTTCTTACGAAGCCACTCCTTCGTTGCCCGGGCGGTGTGTTTGGGATCATTGTCATGCTGAAAGACCCAGCCACGTTTCATCTTCAATTCCCTTGCTGATGGAAGGAGGTTTTTACTCAAAATCTCATGATACATGGCCCCATTCATTCTTTCCTTTACACGGATCAGTCGTCCTGGTCCCTTTGCAGAAAAAACGCCCCAAAGCATGATGTTTCCACCCCCATGCTTCAGAGTAGGTATGGTGTTCTTTTTCCTCCAAACACAAGTTGAGTTTTTACCAAAAAGTTCTATTTTGGTTTCATCTGACCATATGACATTCTCCCAATCCTCTTCTGGATCATCCAAATGCTCTCTAGCAAACTTCAGACGGGCCCGGACATGTACTGGCTTAAGCAGGGGGACACGTCTGGCACTGCAGGATTTGAGTCCCTGGTGGCGTAGTGTGTTACTGATGGTAGCCTTTGTTACTTTGGTCCCAGCTCTCTGCAGGTCATTCACTAGGTTCCCCCGTGTGGTTCTGGGATTTTTGCTCACTGTTCTTGTGATCATTTTGACCCCACGGGGTGAGATCTTGCGTGGAGCCCCAGATCGAGGGAGATTATCAGTGGTCTTGTATGTCTTCCATTTTCTAATAATTGCTCCCACAGTTGATTTCTTCACACCAAGCTGCTTACCTATTGCAGATTCAGTCTTCCCAGCCTGGTGCAGGTCTACAATTTTGTTTCTGGTGTCCTTTGACAGCTCTTTGCCATAGTGGAGTTTGGAGTCTGACTGTTTGAGGTTGTGGACAGGTGTCTTTTATACTGATAACGAGTTCAAACAGGTGCTGGTCTCATAGTTGAAGTGTACCTGTGATGAAAATTACAGGCCTCTCTCATCTTTTTAAGTGGGAGAACTTGCACAATTGGTGGCTGACTAAATACTTTTTTGACCCACTGTAGATATTAACTTTTTAGATTTGAAATATACCTTTAACTCATTTTAAAAACATTTTAATATAGCTTCAAGCATCCTTTTTTATCAACACTTGAATGTGGGAAAGTTTCATAAAGGCTCTCGCCCGCCCTGCTTGTCACGTATACTTAAATGCGTTCTGAGAAGTATATATAAAGTAGACTGAAAGTATACCTTCTTATTTTTAGTTTAAAAGAAGTATACTAATAGCACACTTGATTAAACTTCTTTTTCGTAAGGGTAGTATGGTCAGTATTACTCAAAGGTCTGGTTTTAAGTACAATTATTTTAAAGTTATGGTACTTTATATTAGTCCTGGGTGATGAAACGGTGTAGATATTTATCGACGGTATACCTTTTATTGATAACGATAGAAAATTTTTTCAATATAGATCTTATGTAGCCTCGCCTCTTTCCAGCACTGCGCTCGTTGTGTCCCATATTTCCATAGCATGAAGGTAAGATCTTATCGATTTTATGAATTCATCTCTTGTTTTAAAATCTTCCCGGTCTACTGACATTTGTTATGACATTGTCTTCAAACATTACAATGCTCAATGCGCATTTACCCTTCAAATGCGAGGCCATAGAAATATACAGAGCTACCGCAAAAACGGAAGTTCAAAGACAAAATTCTAAAGAAGAACTACATTTCCTACATTTTCATATTCAGAAACAAACTATCTGCAAAATCAGATACTAGTAACACTTCCTCTGCCTAAGTGGTTTAGCTCTGGCCAAAATTCTGGTCAGTTGATAATACCTAGAATACAAAAATCAACCGCAGATGGTAGATAACTAATGGCATCAACGCTAATGTTAGTCTGTCTGTCTCTCTCACCCTTATCCCGAGGTTACCGTAGTCAACCGAATCCGGTCCGTATCCAGATCAGATGGTGGCGTTATACCCAGAGGCTAGCACAACACAGCACTTAATGGCCAGTGAAGACCTCCTTGACCAGACAAGTCCTCGGCACATATCCTTATGGCCAGGTATGAACGCATCATTGTAGGATCACCTGGACTGCAACGCAGTTTTAACAGGTAAGCAAGATCTTTGGTCCATTAATAAGCCATACTACTGATAGTAGGGGTGGGCGGTATGGCAAAAATATATCATTAAAATCGCGATTCACGATTTTATCACAATTCTTTTCATGTTGATTTTACTATTTTTCAAGTGACAGCAAACTAATTTCTCTATTTTAAAAACCTATTTTAGAGCCTTGCAAGGTAAAAAAAAATTAATTCTGTCATCATTTAGATGTTTTATAAACAAATGAGTTTCTTTCTTCTGTTGAAAATAAATACAAGTTATTTTGAAGAATGTCGGTAACCAGACAGTTGCTGGTCCACAGTGACTTTTCCTACTATGGAAGTCAATGGGGACCAGCAACAGTTTGTTTACCCACATTCTTCAAAATAACTCCTTTTGTGTTCAGCACAAGAAAGAAATGAATACAGGTTTAGAACAACATTAGAGCGAGTAAATAATGATAAAATACGTTTAATTTTTGGGTGAACTATCCCTTTAAGGACAAGTGGTAGCATGTTTACTGTTACTGTGTCCACCAAAGTGTTTCACGCGGCTGGCTGGCATATTCCATTGTTTTCAATGGGAGCGCCGCGTTTTTAGAACACCATGAGCATAACGAGGCGCTGAACGAGTATTTCACGCTCAAGCGTGGAGCGTTCTGCATTTTTTACCAGTCGCGGAGAGTTGAAGAATGTTGAAGAATGTTCAACTTTAAGTAAAATGCAGTGCTCATCAGTCACTTTTCACCCAGCCGTCCAATCACAGTAGAGGAGGGGCGGGATAAATACAACACCGACCAACCGCCACATTCTGCTTTTACAACGTCAACAGATGACAACGAGCATAATAACGGAAGAAAATAATTAAAAACAAGTGCCAGAGCAAATACTTTACATTGTATCGGCATTTTTATATAGGATCAATACAGAAACCAACTATCTGTGAAATGAGATACTAGTAACACTTCCACGGATATTCCGTATCATAACAAGCAAAGAGTCTCAACTGAAAAAAACGTTGCGCTACCAAAACGCTCTCAAGCACTCACAGCTAGACGTTTTCAGCAGAGCACCTAGTGTTTTCAGCTGGCTAAAAACGCTTTGGTGGACACACGGTCTTAAGCTGCTGTCCCTTTAAGACCTGTATGCAACTAATATTCACGCATCCGATTTTCTTTAAAATGTTTACTTTTACTTTAGACATAACCAACTGTGTTTATGTAAACCTTGTGTGTATTTGACAGTATTAGCGCAATAAGACTCGAAAGATAACTTAGTCCAGTAATCAGGCGCTGTTTGACATGCTTTTAGCACCTGTGTGCATGTTAGAACAACGCATCAGCACACAAATGAAATGTTTAACTGGCAAGGCTTTAAAGCACATGCAAATAATGAACTTTTGTGAATTGCAGTGTACCATGAGTGTAACTCTACCTCTGCGTTAACATGTGATGGGAATGTTCGCCGCATTGTCTGGTATGTTGAGATGGAGGCGCCATAACTGCAACTGATAGACTGTGCGCTGTATCACGATACTCCGATATTTCTTCAAATGCAAATATTGGAGACATTTTAATTGTCCACGATCAAAAATCGTGATATTGCACACCCCTAACTGATAGCTAAACGGCAGATCTATTTTCAAACCTGCTGTGCAGACTATAACTCTTACATTTCCACCAGATGCCAGCGTGACGTATACAGATCTTCAAGAAGAAGAAGCTGGATGCAAATTTTTTTTTAAAAATATCAGTGCACATAGTTTGACTTAAATCACAGAGGCTAGAGGAGAACTGGCCCCCCGACTGAGCCTGGTTTCTCCCAAGGTTTTTTTCTCCATTACTGTCACTTTATGGAGTTTAGGTTCCTTGCCACTGTCGCCTCTGGCTTGCTCAGTTGGGGCGTAAAAGACTGATATTCAGTCATAATATTAGTCAGACTGCACTGACACTATCGGATGAGAAACGAAACTTGAACTGAATTCAACACTATTGTATTATGTAGAGCTGCTCTACAGCTGAAAAGTTCACATAATGGATGAATTTTGCAACATGTACACGGTTATTTTCTGTGAAGCTGCTTTGAAACAGTATTTATAAAGCACTATATAAATAAATGTGAAGACTTAATGTACTAAATTATTTTCATATTTTATAAATTGCTATTAACGTAACGCTTACAGACATTTGTACAGTTACAACCTCAGTTTGTTATGTTTTAGTTCTTTGGTTTAGTCGACCTTTGTGTGAATTCTTTTTTGAAGAATAATTTTTTATTCTGCTTTGTGTTTGAGTTTGTATTTTGGTTTCTTATTTATAATATTTGCACATACTTTGTAAATACTTGTAAATATTGGTTTGAGTTTGTAGTGCTCCATTTATTTTCGTTGTTATTTTTGTTTGTCTCTGTTTAAAGCGTTCGGTAGGTAGGAAAGATAATTTTGTATTTTCATTTTTGGGTTTTTGTTTATTGTTTTGGCCTTATCGAAACCTGAAGTTTTTCCCAATTTAAGTTTTCTTTTCTTCATTGTAATAAATCACTGCAAGCTAAGCCTATGTGTCTAAGATGGTTTTCTGTTGCGGCCAGTCCCTAGACCCTAGAAAAAATATCTTGGAAAAAAGAATATGTTGTGAGCTTGATTGTTTGATAAACGAATGTGTATATATCAAGATAACAGGACTAGATTTTTATATTCTTTAAAAAAAGTTAAGCATTTTGCAAGTTGCTAGTGTGTTGGAGAACTGTTAACTTTTTTTATTGTGGTATAGCTGAAAACAACGAGAAGTACAATTATTAATCATTCTCCAAATACAGAAAAAGGACAAAGTTTCAGGTTAAGATTCTTACAAGTACACATTTCTTTGCATTTATTTGTTAGTATTGTTTAGCCTCACAAAGCTGAAATCCTCAAAGATTGCATGCCACTGCAGAACACAAACCACTAGACCACTTCCTGCTCCACTGTCCAACAACATTTTTATTTTAAAGAAGAAGATACCATTGGTGTGCATTCTCGTAAATGTGATGTACACTATATTGACAAAAGTTTTGAGACGCCTGCCTTTATGTGCACATGAACTTTAATGACATCCCATTCTTAATCCGTAAGGTTTAATATGGAGTAGGCCCACCCTTTGCAGCTATAACAGCTTCAACTTTTCTGGGAAGGCTTTCCACAAGGTTTAGGAGTGTGTTTATGGGAATTTTTGACCATTCTGCTAGAAGTGCATTTGTGAGGTCAGGCACTGATGTTGGACAAGAAGGCCTGGCTCACAGTCTCCGCTCTAATTCATCCCAAAGGTGTTCTATCGGGTTGAGGTCAGGACTCTGTGCAGGCCAGTCAAGTTCCTCCACACCAAACTCGCTCATCCATGTCTTTATGGACCGGCGCTTTGTGCACTGGTGCGCAGTCATGTTGGAACAGGAAGGGGCCATCCCCAAACTGTTCCCACAAAGTTGGGAGCATGAAATTGTCCAAAATGTCTTGGTATGGTTAAGCATTAAGAGTTCCTTTCACTGGAACTAAGGGGCCAAGCCCAACCCCTGAAAAACAACCCCACACCATAATCCCCCCTCCACCAAACTTTACACTTGGCACAATGCAGTCAGGCAAGTACCGTTCTCCTGGCAACCCGCCGAACCCAGACTCGTCCCTGAGATTGGCAGACAGAGAAGCGGGATTGGTCACTCTAGAGAACACGTCTCCACTGCTCTAGAGTTCAGTGGTGGCGTGCTTTACCCCACTGCATCCCACGCTTTGCATTGCTCTTGGTGATGTAAGGCTTGGATGAGCTGCTCAGCCATGGAAACCCATTCCATGAAGCTCTCTACACACTGTTCTTGAGCTAATCTGAAGGCCACATGAAGTTTGGAGGTCTGTAGCTATTCACTCTGCAGAAAGTTGGCGACTTCTGCGCACTGTGCGCCTCAGCATGCGCTGACCCCGCTCTGTGATTTTACATGGCCTACCACTTCGTGGCTGAGTTGCTGTTGTTCCCAATTGCATCCACTTTGTTATAATACCACTAACAGTTGACCGTGGAATATTTAGTAGTGAGGAAATTTCACGAATGGACTTATGGCACAGGTGGCAACTTATCACGGTACCACTCTTGAGTTCACTGAGCTCCTGAGAGCGACCCATTCTTTCACAAATGTTTGTAGAAGCGTCTGCAAGCCTAGTGCTTGATTTTATACACCTGTGGCCATGGAAGTGATTGAACACCTGAATTCAATGATTTGGAGGGGTGTCCCAATACTTTTGGCAATAAAGTGTGTGTATATACACTCACCTAAAGGATTATTAGGAACACCATACTAATACTGTGTTTGACCCCCTTTCGCCTTCAGAACTGCCTTAATTCTACGTGGCATTGATTCAACAAGGTGCTGAAAGCATTCTTTAGAAATGTTGGCCCATATTGATAGGATAGCATCTTGCAGTTGATGGAGATTTGTGGGATGCACATCCAGGGCACGAAGCTCCCGTTCCACCACATCCCAAAGATGCTCTATTGGGTTGAGATCTGGTGACTGTGGGGGCCATTTTAGTACAGTGAACTCATTGTCATGTTCAAGAAACCAATTTGAAATGATTCGAGCTTTGTGACATGGTGCATTATCCTGCTGGAAGTAGCCATCAGAGGATGGGTACATGGTGGTCATAAAGGGATGGACATGGTCAGAAACAATGCTCAGGTAGGCTGTGGCATTTAAACGATGCCCAACTGGCACTAAGGGGCCTAAAGTGTGCCAAGAAAACATCCCCCCCACCATTACACCACCACCACCAGCCTGCACAGTGGTAACAAGGCATGATGGATCCATGTTCTCATTCTGAACAAAATATCAAAACAAGTCACAAAATAAGCAAACTTTTCTGTCAGAATATTTCACAAAATCAAGACTTATTGAGTACACTGTAAATGCCGAATAAACCAACTAAACACTTGGCTTCTCAATGTAGAGATAATTTAGCCTGCAGTAATTTTAACACTGGCACTGCAACATGGCAATTCATTTAGGAGCCAAAAACATTTTGATACAAACAAAAACTTGTAATAAAGTACCTTATGCATAACCCTATATGATATGTTGGTTGCTCTCATGAAAGTATCATCAGTACACGGATGAAGCAGTTCTTCTCTGAACTAAACAGAACCTCACATGCTCAACCAGAAAGAAAATCGTGGCAATTCCCACCAGACCAGACAGAACCAGTCGAATCAGAGCCTCAGTGACGCCACAACGCTTTGCACAATCTGAAAGAGAAGAGGCTTATTCATAAACATCTTCTGTCTCATTACAGGGTTTTGTGTGTGGAAAAACAGACACTGAGCAGAGGTCACTGTGGCAGGAAGAGAGTTTTGTGGTAAAGAGTTTTTGTACCTTCATGTCGTGGGCAGATCTCTTTCCTGTGAAGACGGACGCTCTTATTGCTCACTGGATTTGCAGCCGTGCAGCTGTAGATCTCTGGATCATTATAATGAAGCTCTAATGGTAAACTGAGGTTGATGCTGAGATCAGGATTGCTGGTCTGGTTCATCATTTTACCCCCTTTAGACCATGAGATGGACACGTCTCGATCATTTCTTACAGAGCAGAACACAGAGCAGAAATCTTTGTTTGGGTCTTCTGTCTCTTCTGGTGGTTGTGATGTATCTGGCCGATATTGATATAAAATCAATGTTTTAAAATGAAAACAGTCTTCATGGGTTTGAGTATCATTCTTTTCAAAATAAGCTCCTGTTTATCTAGTATAATGAGCAGTGCGCAGATTCTGGTCTGGAGTGTTATGGACCATACAGAACAAGAACACAACATCTGAGCTTTATCCCAGAGAGGCGTGCACAATAATATAGCTTCACATGGAGGATTTCAAATGGCAACTATTTAAACATTTGGTTTTTATTTTTTGACAATGACAACCAGGATATTCAGTGACAATATCAGAGCACTATACATGGAAGCTTGGTGCAAAAATGTATTTTTTCAAACAGATCGGATCAGACTTTTATGGCACATATAATATGATATAGTGAGAATAGCTCACACTTTAAGAAGAAAAAAAAACACCTACATTTTATTTAAAGGCCCAAACTGAGCAAAAACATGCAATTTGGTGCAGATGCTAATATTTATAATGGCTAAATTCATACTGAATTTAAATCTGATCATTTGTAATGTAAATCTATGAGATCTTTATAACAGTATAACAGATACTTACATAAAATGCATATGAATATCAGTTGTCACTCTATATCTGCCAATATGTCTTAGTAAGATGAGATTTAAATGCTTAGTTTATGATCAAAGCTCTGTAGTTCCCTTTCAATACAGTTCACTCGCATTGCATCAGTTTCTGACACTTTTGGGGGAAACTCTGTTTTCATCTGAATAATGAAGTCCAAAAACGTCTCAGGTTACTGGTGTAACCTATGTTCTCTAAATAGGGAACGAGACGCTGCGTAGCTATGATGCAATGGGAACGCCCTCTGGGTGTGCCGATTGTCTGAAGCCCTTATAGAATCACGGCAATTCATTGGCTGATGGCGCGGGCGCCGCCCCTAAGCTCTTACGTCGTCATATTATACTGGCGCGTGCGCCATCCGCTCCTCAGATTTCTCTGCCGAAAAGGGAGGCCTGTCGGCAGCGCGAGAAGCTAGGCAGCGAAGGCAGCGTCTCGATCCCTATTCAGAGAACATAGGTTACACCAGTAACCTGAGACGTTCTCTTTCATAGGTTCACTCAACGCTGCGTAGCTATGACGCAATGGGAACGATATACCACACACGCTAAGCTAAGCGCTGCCATATCTGGCTCAAAAAACACCAGATAACAAGCATGGCCGGATCAAGCAGATAGAACATGCGAACCCGGAGCCATGTCGAGATCCAAACTATAGAATCTGACAAAAGTGTGCGGGGAGGACCAACCTGCAGCTACACAAATGTCCAGAAGAGCCCCTCTAAAAAGCGCTTGAGAGGAAGCCACACTTCTGGTAGAATGTGCCCGAATGCTAAGAGGTGAAGGGAGACCACGTACCTCATATGCCAGCGAAATAGCTTCCGATTCTGTTTTGATGCGGCAAGCCCGCGTCGGCCGACACCGAAACATACCAAGAGCTGGCTTGATTTCCTCCAACCACCAGACCGATCTACTTGTAGGTCGCCCACTCGCTTCAAAGAGGTTAAGGCTAACAAAAGAGCAACCTTGAGAGTCAGAATCCGCTCTGGAGCTGACTCCAAGGGCTCAAAGGGAGCCTTCGTTAGCCCCTCCAGGACAACTGAAAGGTCCCAAGAGGGAATACCAGGGGAGCGTGCTGGTCTCAGGCGCTTAACCCCTCGCCTAAAAGACGAAAATAACCTATGTTTGCCCAGAGGGACTTCATCCAACTCCCTGCGAGCAGCAATGGCAGCGATGTAAACCCTAAGGGTGGTAGCTGCTGCTCCAGCGGCAAACTTCTCCTGCAGGAACTCCAGTACTGAACCCACCAGGCAGCTAACTGGGTCCACCGCATGGGATGAGCACCATGACTCGAAAATCTTCCACTTGGAGGAGTAGAGTCTCCTGGTGGAAAGGGCTCTCGCACTCGCAATGGTCTCCTGAACATTGGCAGGAAGACCAGCACTTAGAGCTAATGCCCCTTGATGGGCCATACTCACAGCTTCCAAATCTCGGGATGAGGATGCCAAATCCTGCCCTGAAGCTGAGACAGTAGGTCCTCTCTGACTGGAATCTCCCAAGGAGGGGAGTCCAGAAGAAGAACCATCTCCGAGAACCAGGTCTGGGACGGCCAGAATGGGGCTACAAGCAGGAGACTGACTCCGCTCTCCCTCATCCTGCACAGAACCGCTGGAATCAGTTTAATGGGCGGGAATGCATAGAGCTTTAGTCTGGGCCACGGATGCACGAACGCATCTATCCCCAACGGTGCTGGAGAGCTCAGGAAGAACCAGAGCTGGCACTGGGACGACTCTTTCGAGGCAAAGAGGTCCACCTCTGCTCTGCCAAACACTTCCCAAATCTGGGATACTGTTTGAGGGTTCAACATCCATTCCCCTGACCTGAGTTTCTGCCTCGACAGAAAATCTGCTGCGAGGTTCAAGATCCTGGGTACATGGACTGCTCTCAGGGACAGGAGTTTGTCCTGAGCCCACAGGAGGAGACGGCGCGCATGCCTGTCCAGGGTGCGTGACCGTGAGCCCCCTTGGTGATTCACATGAGACACCACCCCCATGTTGTCCATCCTGACGATGACGTGGTGTCCCTTGAGAGAGGGGAGAAAGTGCCGAAGGGCCAGGGAGACAGCCCTCAGCTCCAGGCAGTTCATGTGCCAAGAGAGAACTTCCCCCTCCCAGACTCTGCATGCTGGTCTGCCCTCGAAAACCGCGCCCCAGCCGGTCAAAGAGGCGTCCGTCGTAATCATTTGGCAACGGAAAACAGCCCCCATGTTGACCCCCCTCTGGAGAAAGAGAGGGTCCCGCCATACTGATAGGGTGCGGGAACAACCGCGTGACACCTTCAGAGCTGATCCTGTTGATCGGGCGCCTAAGAGCTTCATCCACCAGAGGAAGGGCCTCATATGAAGCAGCCCCAGGGGAAGCACTGGGGAAGCTGCAGCCATGAGACCCAGGAGCCTGCGACAAGTACCCAGAGAAACATGATGGCCGAGCCTGAAGCGGGCCAAACATGAAGCGAGACTAGAAAGACGGGCCTGCATCAGAACAGAATCCAGACGAACTCCTAAGAAGGTGGTCTGCTGAGATGGGGTGAGAACACTCTTGTCGGTGTTCACTCTCAAGCCAAGAGACTGAATGTGCTGAAGAGCAATGTCTCTGTGACAAGTCACCATCTCCCTGGAGTGGTTCAGGATGAGCCAATCGTCCAGGTAATTGAGTATACGGATGCCCTGGAGCCTCAATGGGGCCAGAGCAGCATCCATACACTTCGTGAAAGTCCTCGGCGCCAGGGCGAAAGCCTCAGGGCCGAAGGGAAGGACTTTGTATTGATAAGCCTTTCCCCCGAAGGCGAATCTGAGGAACTTCCTGTGTCGTCGGACAACCTGAATATGGAAGTAGGCATCTTTCAGGTCTATCATAACGAACCAGGCCCTGCACATATCTGAGATAAAATAGCCTTCAGCGTTAACATCTTGAACTTCCCTTTGTAAAGGGCAAAGTTCAGACGGCGAAGGTCTAGAATGGGTCACTCATTTAGTTAAATTTTATTAGATCTATTAAAAAGTTAATAAAACATTTAAAGAGAAAAAGCTTTGTCCTTAATTCATGGGATCCAGGCTTTAAAGCTGTTATATTCCGCAATATTTAATGTAGGCTAAGTAATAATGGCAACATTTTTAATAAATACATTTCTGGCAAAACACCATATTTCTTCACTGTTAGTAGCTGCAAGGTAAATTGTTGTTGTGCTAGAGTGACAAGTTTGTAGTTGTGTGTATTGCCGTTTTCCAATTTACCTCGTCATGTATTTACATGCTCGCGGTTGTTTTCAGCTAGATTCACCACAGAACCTGTCATGTTCCCATATCACACGATTGTATAAAACAAAATTTGGAGTCAAAGTGCAGTTCATCACTTCATAGAGCAGCAGAAACACAGCGTATGTTTGTCAGCGGCAGTGTGGATACTCGCCTTTTGCAGTTTCCCATGCGCTCAAATAAAAAAAAAAAAAAAACAGCGCCTAATATGGACACAGTCTATGAATATGGAGGAGGGGAGGTCTCTCTCGCTTTGGCCTGTCAATTCAGAAGACAACCAATGGGCCGCTGTCCCTGCATGATGGGCCAGTCAGTGGCAAATAAATAAATAAATAACCTTGTTTCGGCCTCAAAGTGCATCGGCCCACCGGGAAAATGCCCGGTATGCCAGATTACCAGTCCAGCCCTGTTTATTTGTGTTCGGTACATTTCACTGTAGATTCTTTGGTAAATCAGTCGCAATTTCGGCGCAAGCTTTGCAAACAGATTTTTACAATATGGACTCGACAGTAATGCGTGAGTAACTGTGTTAATTCTAATGCCTGATCTGAGACCAGTGAGTAAAAGGTCAACTTCACATTGTTTCTCTTAGTAGGATGAAAACAATCTGTTATTTAAACTGGGATTAAATTATATATAGAAAGCGATCAAATAGCGAGCCAAAACTCACGTAATAATCAACAAATCTCTTATTTACCTACATTCATGCACTTAACATGTCTGTGATCGGCTACAATGCTCATCACTGCAACCTTTCATGCCAACATCTAAATATAATGCCATAGATCTAAATATAATGCTATAATCAACACTTTTCACGATTAGTTAACCTTGAGATCTGTAATAATAAAAATGTGCTAAAAGAATGATGTACTAAAGGAATATATGGGAAAACGGGGGGACTCACCATGGATTGAACTGACGGATGAGGCACCACTGATGACAGGCACAGAAACTGGAGCTTCAGGGAAAGAGAACACATAGAAATCACACTGGAGATGGCAGTTTCACATCATAATGAGATCTGGCCTGATATCTATAAAATCTGGGGCAGATTCACAATTTTAAGAAAGAAGTTAAGGCATTTCTTAAGATAAATTCTGAAAAGTTCTAAGATCTTAAGAACATTCTTAAATGTTTTTGGAAATACAAAACATTATTAACTTTATTCTTAAGTAAGAAAATAAGAAGAAAGTTGCAGTTACGAAGAATTTCTTTTCTTAAGATTGTTCTGTGAATCCGGCCCCTGCTCTTAAGAAGGGTCTTAACTAAAAGTTTGACATGAAAGTAAAAAAAAGAAATAAAAATAGTAGGACCTGCTTTATATAAAGAAGCTGAAATTAACATGCAATGTGTTATTCTGAAGTGCCAACTGAGGCGACACGAAGGGGCAAAATCATTCTTAGATTCTTAACACTCAAGATGAATATTCTCTACTGGCCCAGAATTTGACACATTAGTATTTAATCTTGTATTGGCAGTATTTAAAACTTACCATATACATTAACTCTGAATGTTCTCCTGGAGACGAATTCATTGATGGTGAGTGCAAGCTTATAAAGTCCAGATTCACTGGTGCTGATGTTCCAGATGGTCAGTGATCCTGTCTGTTGGTTGAGCTGCGATCTGTCAGTGAGTCTCTTATGAAGCCATACTTTACTCTTATACATCTGTGCTATACGGGTGGTTTGGCTGCCATTTGCAAACAGCCACATTGTTTCATCCTCTCCTTTTAGTTCAGGAACTCCTGTTTGCAAAGTCAGAACGTCTCCCTCCATCACTGTCTTTACCTCATCCCACTCTCCATTCACGAGACCTGAAACTATACGAATGAGGGTTAAACATGAGTTACATTGAGAGCTATTAAACAAGAAAAAATGTCTCGTTTAGGTATGTAACCCTCGTTCCCTGAAGGTGTGTTACTTCTGTGCATGCAGCCATTTGAAACAGACACTTTGAATTGTCAAATCAAGCGTATATAGTAAAAAAATTAAAGAATTTTATTTCTAAATGGCGATCAGCAGGTCCTCATGTAGCTCCGGGGTTAGTCTTCCCCACCATACCAGCATAGGAGGATAATCATCATAGCTAACTTAGGGTGTTTACACAACAACGTGCTAAAATCTTTTTTTTTTTTTTTTATGGACAGATGATAACGTTTTTAAATGATCCCAGTTCACACAGATCTGCAAAAATATTTAAAAACGCTGAATTATTGATGCCAGGACAGTAGCTGGTGATGTCACTTTGTAAAGAAAACTACGCACCTATAAACTGAACACATAATACGCATGTGCATGACGTCACCGTCTTCACAAATTCACGTTTCTGTAGTTTTCCCTTTGTAGTTGAAAATGGTGTCATGTAAACATCCCCTTAGTGGCAATTGATGTCAACACTGCATGAAACAACACTCAAAATGTCCACATGCTATCTTGACTTTGGTGAAGTGTTAAACTTTCTTCTCCTGCATCCTATTCTTCTGCAATCCAAAATGGCAGCACAGCGGAAAGGTTTGTTTGAGCGGCGCCCTCTACCAGAAAAAAGTAAGAAAAAGTAACGCAAAAGTAACGTAACGCATTACTTTTCTAAAAAGTAACTAAGTACCGCAATTAGTTACTTTTTAAGGGAGTACTCAATATTGTAATGCATTACTTTTCAAAGTAACTTTCCCCAACACTGTGCAGGTTAGTTACTGCAATTGACTTCTTACTGGCCTTCCTAAAAAGACTATTAGACAGTTCTCGCTAGAGAGGCCAATCTACTTTGAGTGTAATTAAACTAACCAATGCACATTTGTATGCAATGATTGCACCATCTGCTCTGCCTCGTAGCGCGAGCATATAATGAGCAGCAGGTGGATTGTATATTAGGTTTTTGCTGAGGAGTCGAGCCGGTGACCCGGCTGCCAAGCGGGGTCCAGCAGTTGTGGCGACTACTTCAGGGAACAAGGGTTACATATACGTAACCGAGACATTCCCATTCAGTCGCTCACATCCGACGCCACGTCGTAGACCAACGAATCGGAATCTCTACCAAAGCGCCACGACTGCTGCCCTCTTCCAGTGCCCTGTGTAAGCCTCCTGATCTTTCTTACCTGATGAAAGGGCTAACACAGAGAATGTCAATCACTGCTGTTTCCGCATGAGCCATTTAGTGAGACTAATGGATAACACTGCGAAAGCCACATCCTACCCCAACGGAGTTATGTGTAGTATTTCTGGCTGACCCCATAGGGCCGGATTACATAAGGAGGTTTTAGGGGTGGCTCCACCCTTACAGAAAAGGGGTCTCTCCCAAGGGAGAGACACAGGCTTCCGTTTAGGAGCAACCGTGGAAAATATACATATGGGATCCCCTCAGGGTCCCACATATGGTACCCAGCCTAGAACCGATTCTCAGGGATACAGTGGAAATAGGCCTGTGACCGGCTCTTTTGCACCACTTGGATGGAGGCTGCGGCACGGGAAAAACCAATCATCCAGCCTCAAGGGTTTGGGACACGGTAGAGGATTCCACACAAGCCCGACCCTGTTGGCAAGCATAGCCATCATGTCCAGATCTGAATCAGGCACCGCTACAGTTCCCGAAGGAGGCAACAGGGAATCGTCATCCCCAGAGAACTCTGGCTCACCCTCCGATGCAGCGATAGACATCCGGTTGTCGGGGGGAGCTCCGAAGGGTACGACTGATACAGACCTTTGAGATGGTCCAGCGCATTCCATCGGCAGCTATATTGGCTGCAGAGTGCAAGAGGGGTGAGGGTTCCCAGGGGGTTGGTTCCCAGAGGGGAGCGCATTCACCGTAATCCTCAAATCACCTGTGTTACTGCCTGAAGTAACCCTCTGGGGAGGGTTAGCTCAAGGCAGAGGCACAGGGACTTCACCAGGTTCAGATCCAGAAACATACAGATAGAATGTCATCTTTAAAAAGACGCAAGCTCTACTTGTGTAAGCTATTTCAGGGGAACTTCTCTCCTTGGTGCCGAAGCACGCAGGGGAATGGCCACGGCAACACTAACAGGGATAGGATGCAGCCTGTAGTGTGCTCTCTCTGTCTCTTAGAAGGCGCCCTCTTACCAGCCGTAAAAATGGCTTTTCAGCGCTCTCCACAGCGCAGCAAAAACAAAAACAAATCCAGAAAAGAAATCGACCCCCCTGCCATGCCGTCACACCAACACCAATCCGAGGAGAGTTCCTCACAGAAGAGCTTGACTTGTTCAGAAAACACTGCTTTGTAGAGAGCAGAAGACATCAGATGCTCGGCTCTGAAGCCAAAAGCTAATATGCAATCCACCTGCTGCTCATTATATACCCGCGCTGCAAGGCAGAGCAGCTGGTGCAATCATTGCATGCCAATGTGCATTGGCTCGTTTAGTTACACTCAAAGTAGATTCGCCTCTCTAGCGAGATTCCTATTCGTCGGTCTCCGATGTGGCATCGGAAGTGACCAACTGAATGGGAAAAAATATTTCACACCTGTTCTTAGGTCATTACACTGGCTTCCAGTTTTATTCAGAATCAATTTTAAAGTACTTTTAATTAACAAATCCCATAATGGCCTCTGACCAAAATACATGACACATATGTTGGTATAAACCTAATAGAGCTCTCAGTAACTAATTCATTTTTTTTTTACTTCATTTATTGTATTTTTTCTTATGAATTGTTTTGTTTGCTATTTTTATTTAATTTTTTCCCCTCTGTAAAGCACTGTATGAAATGTGCTATATAAATAAATTTGTCTTGCCAAACATTACAATTACTTTTGTCAAGTTTGCTCACTTGTATTTAAATGTTGCATAAATGTTGATATGTTGTGTTGTTGGTAACTCAAGTCTTGTATGCAGCATGAATTGAAACTATTGAAAATGCTCCAGTAAGTCACTTAACCAGTGACCACAACCCCTAAAACAATATTCTGCTTGTGAAAAGAAAATACTTCTTACCTTCCATACTGATGAAGAACACAATGAAAACCCACATGTTGATGGTCACTTTGAACAAATATCAGGTACCGCTTTGATGAAGCACCTGAAGAACTGATCTGATGCACATTCATTCTCTGTGTTTTTATTACTTTCATCAGGAAGTGACACACTGACAATAAAATCAGTTGCATGATCCACTAGATGGCATCAAAACCTTTCAACAATGAACAATTAATCTCAACTTCTCTCTCTTTCTGATCTCTCAAGATTAAGACTATACAAAGCATACTAACCACTGACTTCCATATATTTTTCCCCTACTAAGGAGGTAAAGGGTGCCCCACACAACAAATCTTGTTCTTCAAGAACAACAAAATTCATACAGGTTTCAGAACAACTTGAGGGTGAGTAAATGATGACAGAATTTGTATTTTTGTGTGAACTATCCCTTTAAAGGACAAACGGAAAGGGGATATACATTTTCCTGATAAATATTTTTTTTATATTACATTTTTAAACAAATCTTTTCTTATGCACTGTGATATTCTGTAGTGCAGCAGAATATGGAACCGGAGAGATACTGTACAATTGACGTGTCTTTATTAACAGATGTTTACATGGGAACACACAAGCTGAATCTGCTACCAAGCACAGGAAACAACAACAATGCTTATTCTGAGAGATGCAGCCACTTGTTGCACAAGCATGCCCTCTAGTGGTCACACTCCCAAATAACATTATACTTCACTACATCCCCCTTCCCCCAGATAACACTAGTCCCCCAACAAATTAGTCAGATACGTGAACAGCATAATAATGTAATAATGTAGAGTTCCAGGATGCATTCTTGCTCTGTGGCTGGGGAACTCACCACTACTCTAAGCAAAATCCTTCAGATAATTGGGCAGCCTCCTCGTCCTTTTGGACCTTCTGAGTTCAGGCTGCTCCTCCACACGTGAAGTCTGGACACCGTAACCTCTAGTGTATTTTACTTGTCTGCTGTCCAACACCGCCATTTAAAGGTACAGAACTAGCTGGTTCAGGTGATGGCAACACATCAACATCTTGCAAGGAAGTGTCCAACAACATAGATGTTTCCCCAGGACGTACCACATGTCTGTTTCTCACCTGATCAATGTGCCGGCGCACTACCTGGCCATTCCCAAGAATGACTGTATAAGACAGAGGCCCAGTCCTTTCCTGAACTGTTCCTGGAATCCAGTTAGGACCTGAACTGAAGTTCCTCGTAAACACATGATCACCTGCGCTCAAATGCCTCTCTTTAGCATGCTGGTCATGGTACCATTTCACTTGCTTGTCCTCCACTTGACTTTTGAAGTCGGGGTGAATGAGATCTAGGGTCGACCTCAGCTTCCGTCCACACAACAGCTCTGCAGGTGATTTTCCTGTAGTCGACTGCGGTGTAATCCGATAGCTGAACAATGCTCTTGCTAGCCTGGCTTCACTGGAATCTCCTGTGCTCTTTTTCATCAGACCTTTGAACGTTTGCACAGCCTTATCAGCCAGTCCATTAGAAGCTGCATGGTAAGGTGCCGTGGTTATGTGTTTGATGCCGTTACGGTTCATGAATACTTAAAACTCCTTACTTGTGAAACAACTGACATTGTCTGACACCACTATTTCTGGTAACCCATGCTGGCTGAAGCTTTGTCTCAGGCACTGGATGGTAACTGCGGATGTAGAGCTATTCAGCGGGTAAACCTCTATCCATTTAGAGTACGCATCCATCAGGATCAGGAACATTTTACCTAGCCATGGTCATGCATAATCAATATGAATCCTTCTCCAGGGCAGCTTTGGGATTTCCCAGGGATGTAAAGGTGCACACGGAGGGGCATTCTTGTTCTCTTGACATCTGACACAAGCTTTTACCAGTCCTTCCACAGCAGCATCTATCTGAGGCCACCACATGTAGGTCCGTGCCAAACCCTTCATTCTGGTTATGCCTGGATGGCCACTGTGTAATATCTATTAAAATACTGATATTCTGGTCTATAACTCCTTCCCAAACCTCCCGCTGCCCTGTATCTTGCTTTCTCATTGGCTGTAGGTCATCGCAGATGTATTTTTCAGTCAGAACACATTTCACACAGCAGGAGTTTGAATCGCAGACAGGTCCAGATTTTTAGCATGCCAAATATCTCACATGCGTCGGTGACTCATTCTTGATTCTCTCTGATTGCGTCTTTGATAATTCACACAGCGTGATTGTCACTCACGTGCATGAGCACCGATTTGCCTAAGATTTCTGGCATTTGTTGGCGAGTCAAAATCGGGCCTAAAATCGGGCAGTGTGAACTCGGCATAAGGATGACATCACCTGCTCCACGCCGTTCTACGTGGTTGAATCTGGTACAGTTTTGCTTGGGATGGATCTTATTAATGGATTAGCTACATCTCCGTTTCGAAGGTAATTCAGTTTTGCCAGCGCAGACTTCAACTCCAGTGCTGCGATTATCTACTTTGATGCATTCAGCTGCTTTGGGATGCACAAAAGGCTTTGTGCACAGAGTAAAGACTACTTCGCTCCTGTGCGCCAGAAACTCCGCCGCATAAGTCAGAAGTCAGGTGCTATTTGAATGTGCGTGGATTTGCGAGAACCCAACAAGGCTGTAGTTACGGATAGCTATCCACTACCACACATTGAGGAACTGTTGTCTTTGTTAAGGGGAGTGACTTTATTTTCCGCTATCAGTGGTATGCTTATTATATTCTTATTTATGCTTATTTTTATTTGCCATTACATGAGGAGAGCCGCGATCTGACTGCCTTCATTACTGACAAAGGACTTTTCAGATTTTGCAGTGTACTGTATGGACTTGCTTCTGCACCCTCCACATTTCAGAAAAATGTTGCCAACAGTTTTACAAAAACTGAACATGACCACACACTCAAAGCCGTTGTCCAACGCTTACAGGATGCTGGACTGAAGTTGAATCAATCGAAGTGTCAGTTCAACAAATCCACTCTGCGCTTCCTGGGCCATACGGTGAATGCACAAGGAATTAAACCTGATGAGGATCATCTTTCTGCCATTCTTCATGCACCAGCCCCAAAAGATGCATCTCAACTCCGCTCTTTCGGGCTACTAGTCAAGTCAAGTCAAGTCACCTTTATTTATATAGCGCTTTTTACAATGCCAATTATTTCAAAGCAGCTTCACAGTGTTAAAACAGCTCTGGTGAAAACGGTGATGTTATCCAGCTAATTTCAATTATCATATAGTGACCATGTCGGCAGATCAGTAATATAGTTGAAATACGGCCTATGTGATAATATCTAGGTGAAAGAGTCTCTATTTGTTGGGATTTATCTGACTTCTGTGACGTGAGACAGCTAGCAGACGGTCGGTTAAGCCAGTCCGTCTGCTTCCTGACCTGGGCCCTAGTTAGTCAAGGTTTAGCTCTGAGACTATGTGCCCAATTACTAGAGAGAAGAGCGGCACCACCCCAGGAAGGATGGATACCATCTCTTTTCAACAGGTCAGGTCTGCCCCAAAAGCTTTGCCAATTGTCTATGAACCCTATGTTATTTTGCAGACACCACTTAGACAACCAGTCATTGAGTGATGATAGTCTGCTAAGTATCTCATCACTCCGGCGAACAGGGAGGGGACCAGAGCAAAAAACGTCATCTGCCATCATACTTGCGAGTTCACACACCTCTTTAATGTTAATTTTGGTGATCTCCGACTGGCGAAGTCGAACATCATTAGTGCCGACGTGAATAATAATCTTAGAGAATTTACGATTAGCATTAGCCAGCACTTTTAAATGTGCTTTGATGTCAGCTAGGCGCTCTGGCTCCCGGTAAACATGTGACTATGGTGGCTGGTGTCTCTATTTTCACGTTCCGTGTAATAGCATCGCCAATGACTAGGGCACTTTCAACAGGATTCTCAGTGGGTGCATCACTGAGTGGGGAGAACCTGTTTAATGTTCTAATCGGAACGGAAGAGTGTTTTTTTGATCCACGACTGTCGTCTCACAGTCACCCAGTTTCCCTGCTGCATGGGCTCTACAGCCGGAACCGAACAATGTACAGAGCTCACTAAGCTATTCGCATCCAAATCAGTGTCTAAAGCTGTTACATTCTCACTACTCTCAGATAAAGTCTGGATGCGTGTCTCTAATTCTGAAATCTTCTCTGTCAGCCTGACTATCTCCCTGCATTTATCACATGAGAAGCCCTGTTCGCTGACAGAGAAGGATATACTGAACATGTAACAGGCAGTGCAAGTGACAGTAACAGGAGATGACATGGTTTACCGTGTTTGTTGATTAATCCAACTCACCACAGTTGTTTGATAGACTCTATTGACTAATCCAACTCACCACAGTTGTTTGATGGACTAGTAAAGGCACGAGAGACAAAACAGGAGACCCGGATGCACGTATGGCAGGCTAACAGGCTAGTGAAATGCTAACGTGTTGTGATAGTGATTTAGATTAAAAGCTAGCGATGTCAAATTTAACGTGATAGGCAATATTAAACAATATAAGGTGATGAGTAAGTTATATTTAGCAGTATAAACAACAAAGAAAAGATATCAAATAGAGATTCAAAAGCAAAGCTGTCAAACCACTAGCGTGGTATAATAAGTTAATTCCCAATTTTGCCACGGTAGTTGAACCTCTGCAGCGCTTGCATCAGACAGGCCTCAGATTTTGTCTGATCAGAGAAGGCACAGCAATGTTTTGATGCTGTAAAAAAATTGCTTCCAGGAATCTGCGTAAACTAAACTCTCAGCGACAAAACACCAAATGTAATCTGTTGCCACATCGTAGGATGGATAAATTTAATCCAGACGTCTCAATAAGGAAGATGATGCTCCCTGTAGCGTGTTTTATTGGTAAGTCATGTGCCGTTTTCTATATTTTGTAGACAATTGTGAGTGGACCTGCTTTTACTTGTAAACAGTTTATAGTTTCTGTGCAAATATTTTATAGGCATTGCTGTTGCAGTTGATGATGATAATGAGTTTGAGTCGCTAACGGTGTCTGAAGGAGGAAACCTCACCATCTCTATGTCGGTCATGAAGTGGGATGAAGACCCTCAGGTTTTGGTAACCCGTCAGAAAGGCTCCTCACAGGAACTGATAGCACAGCTAATCTGCCATAATCAAGTCTGTGAGAGCAAGTGCTTGATATCTGGAGTCTCACTGATCTCTGATGGAGAGAATGTGACACTGGCTATGTTTAGGGTAGAGTGGGGGAAAATGTCCCCACTCTGACAAAGCAATTTGCTTTATAAGTTACAGAAAAATCAGAGTACAAGCATGTTTTATCTTAAAATTAAAAAAACAAGCCAAAATAAATATGAAAATGTATTATACATATATTTTTTAAAAAGATATTGTTAGCTGATGCTAACTGGCTGGCTAACTAGCTAGCTGATGCTAATGTGAGGTCATTTTTAAATATAATGTCCAATTATTTTTATTCAACCTTTTACATTTGATGGAAAAACAAAGAATGTGATGTTCAGAACATGGTAACTACAGTAATTATGATAGTGGGAAGCAATGCTCCCAAACTATGTTTGAAAAAAAAAAAGATGTCATTCTGAAAATATAATTATATTTTCCTTAAATAACAAGTACTCCCTAACTACAGGCCTTGCTCTTCTCATATCATATATAACTGTGATGTTCTGCAATACAACAAGCTTTAAAACACTATCACTATCACTTAACGTGAAATCCGTTTTCTCTCAGGTACCCCTCAGTGTAAGCTTTGCGGTCAAAACTTCTACATCACTCTGGTCAACGTAGTCCATAGCAACAACAAAAACGTATCTTGATTTTATCTAGTGGTTATTTTGGGAAAAACAGTAGGGGGCGTTTTACCCCATGGGGGTGTTTTCCCCCACTCTACCCTACATGCACCAATCTTTGTCAATCCGAATGAATTAAATCCGATTGCAGATCTGTTTACATGTACTCTAAACATTGTAATCTGATTCAAATATCCGTTTATATGTGCTTTATATACATTCCGGTTAAAACTTTTGTGCACGCGCTCTGCCTGTGACGTCATATCAATAACACTTGCGGAGACAACCATGGACATGACACCAACAGAGCTCATCGTTATTTTTGCCCTGTTGGCATACACATTCATTAACCTTGTTAACCTTTTTGTTAACAATGATTACTGCTTTATATAGTCCAGATTCATTCGTCCTGATGGCTGTGATGGTTAAAATGCCCGTTCCTCGGTCTAGCTGCACTCTGCCTGCGAGTCTCTTGTCATAATGAGTGTAAATTTTCCCTTGATACATCTGTGCCACACGCGTGCTTTGACCGGCACTTTCAAACGTCCACAGTATCTGAACCTCTCCATTTAAATCCCGAAGTCCCGGATCCAGATTGAGGAAACCTCCCTCCTTCACTTTAACTGTTTCAACGTCATCAACCTCTCCACCCACTGAAACAATATGAAAACAGGTTAAATAGACAGGTAGATAAGACCTGTTACTTCCAACAAATGGTCAGGTAACTATATAAGAAAAGTCTTAAACATTTGAATGCCATATATAAAACAATATAAAAACAATAACCATTGTTTAACTTTAATTTACATGTATGTGTTTATGTAACGGAGGCCAGTTAGTAGTTGCTGTGCGAGTAAACCTCACTCCTCTGATCCCAAGAGATGCTCCAGTGACTGACGGTTGCAGCCTTTAGTATGGGAAGCCGTTTATACCAAAAGTGGGATAAGAGGGCGCGGTTTTACAGAGCTTGCGCCTTGCTGACATGTCATGACCCGTGCGACAGACTTGACATCGCAGTTAAGATGTGTTTGCTAGCGCCACCGAACAGACGGCGCAGCGCAAATCACATTATTGCTCTGCAGAAGTTCAGCTGTTTTTCCCTGCACATAAGATAATGACGAAGATGAAGATAAAGAGAATGAAGTTACACATTATTATTAGCTTTTATATTAGTACATGTAAACAAACAGTATTGCTACATTGAAGAATTCCATGCATATATATACAGCTGCAAGGAAAAGTATGTGAACCACTTACAGAATCTGTGAAAATGTGAATAATTTTAACTAAATAAGAGAGATCAGACAAAATGCATGTTATTTTTTATTTAGTACTGTCCTGAATAAGATATTTTACATAAGAAATGTTTACACATAGTCCACAAGACAAAAAATAGCGGAATTTATTAAAATGACCCGTTCAAAAGTTTAAGAAACCATCGATTCTTAATACCGTGTGTCGTTCCCTGGATGATCCACGGCTGTTTTTGTGTTTTGTGATGGTTGTTCTTGAGTCTCTTGTTTGTCCTGAGCGGTTAAACTGCCCAACGTTCTTCAGATAAAACCTCCAGCTCCTGCACATTCTTCAGTTTTCCAGCATCTTTTGCATATTTGAACCCTCTCCAGCAGTGACTGTATGATTTTGAGATCCATCTTTTCACATTAAGGACGATTGAGGGACTCAAACACAACTATTAAAAAAGGTTCAAACATTCACTGATCCTCCAGAAGGAAACATGACGCATTAATAAACATGAATATTGTGACTAGGGTTGCCACCTTCAGTGTGGCAAAATAAGGGACACACATTCACGACCCCCCACCCCCCCAAAAAACAAAAACAATTGCATCAAGGACACAAATAAAGAATAAGTCATGAACTGATTATTTCAACAATGACAACTTGACAGGTCAACAATAAACCATAAGAAAACATGAGATCAAGTATGTGAACTTGCAACAGAACAGATTTTATATTTTATTATTTTATTTATTTCTAAAGAACTCTTTAGTAGTGTATTTGGTGCACTTTAAAGGGATAGTCCACCCAAAAATAAAAATGCTGTCATGAGTTACTCACCCTCATGTTGTTCCAAACCTATATGAGTTTCTTTGTTCTGCTGAACACAAAGGAAGATATTTTGAAGAAAGTTTGTAACCAGGCTGCTTTGGGGGCACCATTGACTTCCATAGTAGGAATGTATCTTCCTATGTGTTCGACATAAAGAAATTTATACAGGTTTGGAACAACTTGAGGGTGAGTAAATGATGATAGAATTTGCACTTTTGGGTGAACTGTCCCTTTAAGCAGTCATTCTGAACCAGTAATCACTTTTTGACAATTCAAAAATGTTTAATTTTTTATTAATTTACTTTAAAATGTCATAAACTTTATATGACAGTATTATTTATTATGTATGATTAATATAGCCTAGCTAAATGATACATTAATAATAACATTAATTATAGGCTATATAATCTATTAATTAACCTGTCTAATTTCTAAAAAATATAATCTGCCAAACTTTTATATATCATATATATATATAATATATTATATTAATATATTATCCATAAAAAAAAAAAAAACAATAGGCCTATACCTCTAGAAGGTATTAGTATTATCCACACTGCAAAATCCTTATGCGTTTATTGTACTATGTGTGGACCTGTGTAAAATTCGTATTGATTTGATACGGGACGCGTCACTTTGCCTATAAATACGGGATGATTCCGTATTTCACGGGACGGGTGGCAACCCTAATTGTGACACTGACATGTCAACTCCAAATTTGCTTTGTAATATGTAAATTGCTGAACTAATTCATTAGTGCATGGCTGTACTAACAAGAAAAACGAATAAATAAACTGATAAAGCTACATGCATGCAAGACAACAGAAAACTGACGGATGTCTAAATTTTATCTAAACCTGTGTCATTGATGCCAAACAGCTCATCATAACTGGATTTTAGGTTTTTGACAAATGTTTGTTAATCGTGGCACTGCTAAATTAACGTTTGACATTAGGCTCTGCTCATTTCATGTTTATATTCTAAACTTTAGCCCAAATACATGAACAAACACCCTTTGCATTGCACACGGCATATTCAGAAGAACATTTCATAGCACGAGACAAGTTTTATGATCCTTTTAAAACGTTAAATGTATGTAATACATACTCTAAAGCCATTAAATTCAGGAACACTGAATAAACGTCTTCATCGAAAGACTGCAGGGTTGATTTATGAATAGCTAAGTAATATTTGTGGGAGCAGGACGCATTTTGCCGAGAAAATGACACCTCCGGCCATTGCGTTAGGTCGTTTTTCCAGTCACATACGATCCAATACGGCTCAGTTTCCCCCTACGCCACGCCCCCAGCTAAGACACGATGCCGACCAAGTCTATTGGCTTCAAGAGAAACCGGGGGAGGTTGCGCTTGGACCAGTACGACATATACGGCAACATCCGGTCACCTGGCCAAAGGTAGGCGCCGTGAGACAATTTGTAAACTACTTCCTCGCAAGCGCTGCGCTGCTTCACGTGTAGGCTAACATTCGACGCAGTTTTACACGACCAAAATAAAGATGCGCAACCTTTTGACGTTCTTTCTCTTTATCATAAGTAAGTACTTTATTTATTGACAGTTCATCGTTATTATCTAAGTGTATGCCTATTACTTGATTACTAAGTCCACATGTGTTTTACACAGGTGCGGTTGAGACGAAGGTAGCTTATAAACACTTTCCGGAATGGAGTAACGTCAACCAAATGACAGTCACCTGTAAGGCAGAAAACCACACGAACACAACTCTGATCGCACAGTATTGTGGTCCTGATTTGAATTGTCCAAACAAAACCAAGGCCGGAGTCTCCCTGAGAAAAGACAAGGATGGAGTACATCTAACTTTCGACTGCTCCTATGACTCCTGGTCCTGCGACGCAGAAGGCCACATTGATGATGATGTTAAACGGGTGGAATTTAATGTCAGCTGTATAAGTCGTGAGTGGGTTAAATATTCTTGTTCTGTTGACCCCACTTATTAAACACTTGCATTTGGGTACTGAAAAACCCGGTGCCAATGTGGCACCTGTACCTACATAACCGGTCTGTAACCGGACCGAATCAGAACGCATTATAAATCAACTAACATGATCATCATAAAGGGTTTTAAATGACAAAACACATTCACTTACACATATTTGAAAATCAGAATATCAAATAGTTGATGACATAGTTAACAAGTTTGTGAATATTTTGAATAAAAAAGAAAAAAAAGAAATAAAACCGATACAGCACTATTGCTGCTGCTGTGTGTCACGTGAGAAGCATGACGAGTCGCCATGGAAACAATAATGCGATGCGTTCTATAATATTTAGCCAGAGAATATGGTCATATTTCAAAATAAAGCTGAACCTTGAAGCTGGTTTGTAGCATACCACGAATAGAGACGACTGCTGTTATTACTGTAACTGTTATTTAGTGTTAAATTAGGCCTATTGTAGTTGGGTTAGGTGTAGGTTTTACTGTGAATTTAAGTAATTGTGTTTTGTATCTTTATATATTTTAGTATACTTTAAACTTTAAATTGTTCAATTTAAAGAATAATAATAATAATAATAATAATAAATCAATAAAAAGCTATTCTTTAATGTCACCCACTGTCGTTTTGTGGCTTTTTTTTTTTACGTATCGGTTCAGGCACCATTTGGGCACTGGTACCGTTTAAAAAGTATCGGTTTTGCACTGGTATCGTAAAACACAAACGATACCCATCCTATTATTATTATTATTATTATTATTATTATTTTCTTTTTTAAATTTGTATTATTATTATTTATTATTATTATTATTATAATTTTTTTTTTTTTTTACAATTAATCAACCAATATTTTATTCCAGTTTCACTGGTAGCAACTACTAAAATTTTGTTAATTAGAGAGAATTTTAGATTTTAACACAAAAATAAACAAAAAAAATTTAACTTTTGTAGCATCAACTCATTAACTCAAAATATATACATAACTTTTATATAGTTATGTATATATTTTAATGTTATGTATATATTAGTTAATGAGTTGATGCTACAAAAGTTCAATATTTTTGTTTGGTATTTGTTGTTTATTTTTGTGTTGAAATCTAAAATTATCTCTAATAATTCATAGAGATTCATAGATAGGCCTACCCCTCTTTTAGGGGTGTATAGGCATATTTCCCCATGATTTTCATCTCAATTTTGTACTTTCAGAAGTATTTGTTAAGGTCATTGTACGGGACATGTGAATGTCTTTTAGTTATTAAGTTTTGACGTGTATCATCTTATCTTGTATTCACAACTGGAAGTCTCTATCTTTCCTGTGTTCATGTTTCCTCGACCTCTACAACACCTGCTGCTCCAGATGAAACACACACCCCAAGCATCGAACAGACAGGTACTGTATGCTTAAACTCAGAAACTCATCTTAGATCACTGATATCGCTGATCCTGGTCATTTCATGACCACGTGCACTGCAGCAGCTTGAGGCTTAGAAATATTACTGTCGGTGGCTCATGGCATTGCAGTGCACAACATCAAGTGTTTCAGCATTACTGTCTGTTTGGATTTGATGTGTCGTTCCATGCTGCTCACATCTAGTGTAAACACGGCGTTACTGTTTACTTTCCTAAATGTGGAAGTGCTATTCATTATTATTGCTAGAAGGAAGGAGTATTCAAGGAGGTACCCTTTAACATATAGGAGCCCATTATAGGGTTGGAGGTCATTTTCATTATGACTTGTAAGTTGTGACAGTCACAGTCTTTAATCATTTCAGTTTTTAAAGACAGTTGAAGTACGAATTCCTAAAGTACAAAATACGAAGTTTGAATTCCTTTAATGTTTTTTGTTCCTGTTGTACCTTACAGAGCCACCCCACACTACCAAAATGCCTGAAGCGCACAGTGGAGCTGAAGTGGCTATTGAAACTTTAGCTGCTGCACTTCTAGTTATTGTAGTTATTGTAGATCTAGTAAGAGCTAGAAGAACTGGACGAGTTCCAATAATAGCTAGAGTCTTCCCATCTCTCAGGAGGGTAAGTTTTACCACACGTTTACATTGCTCATTTAAAGCTTTGTTCATAAAGAGCTTTAATATTAGGGATGCATTAATACAATACCTGGATAATTTATAAGTGTCCTAAAGTCATGTGAAGAATAAATCATTGTTTACAAACCATTTTATCCACTGTTTATTGTGTAACTTTGCTTCTGTTGCTGCTTGCATAATTTTTTTATTTGAACTAGCTTGACATGTTCTGTGGCTTTTAGTCCATGTGTTTAGCTTTGAGGTCATCTGTATTCTATATATCATATGACTTCACAGGACTTAATGAGCGGTTTTCAGAGTTCACTGTTTTATTATTGAATATAGTATGAATTATATTTTCTTTACAAAGTGTCTGTTACACTTGCTGTTCTTTCTGAAGCATTTATATTTGCCACCAAGCATTTATAACTGCATTTTAATATTGATTGATTTGCAGAAATTGTGTTACCTAAAGCCAAACAAGGAGGTGCAAAATCCCATCGAGTTGGAGATGGATGTTTTCATACCAAAGCCAGGTATGTTTCATTAAGCAGTTGTGAATTGCACATCAGGGGCATAAAACATATAGACGGTTTCATCGGATGCCCGTGCGTTGCCACGGTTACGCCCCTGGCCCGAAGTTAACTTCCGGTCTGTGTTTGTTTATCGGTCTGGCTAGTGGATAGTATGGCGCACTACTCATTAGAAACACATTTTTGACATACTACTCTCGGATAACATGATATAAATATTAACGAACAAGCAGAGAGTATATGACACCAGCGCAAAAAGAGTGTGTGTGACTCACCAAAAAGCCTTAATGCTTCATAAATAACCAGTCTGACTGCATACGAGAGCAGGGTCTAATGTAATTTAGACTGTATGTCTAATGTAATTTACTTATTTATTTTGCTTGTTATCAGAAATAATCTACTCTAGAGGTAATTTATTCTGGCTGCGTTTACACTTGGCATTAACATGCGATCACCGTGATCTGATCAAGCAGATCGGCTTATCAGTCAATCAGGACACAGCGCGTTTACATTTGTTCACATCAAGTGGTCGCCATCTGGATAACTGATTGGATTTGTTTCCCACAAAATGTTTAAATTAGGTATGTAATAGGCCTTTATCATGGAGTGTAAAACAACTTTCACTTTATCCTCTATTAATGGCAGTGCATTCATATACATTCAATCTCAAATAGGGTACTTTATCTACAAGTTCAAGTTTCCCAATATTAATCTTATATTATGAAACAAAGAAACATGTTATTCCGACGCATTGCATGATTGAAAGGTGGGCGCGCAATCATTTATATAGGCTACTGTACAGAAACGGCATTACATGGTCCTTAAAGGGTTAGTTCACCCAAAAATATCAATTCTGTCATTAATCTTTCACCCTCATGTCGTTCCAAACCCGTAAGACCTTTGTTCATCTTCACAACACAAATGAAGATATTTTTCTTCTTCTCTAAGGTCTTACGGGTTGGGATTGACATGAGGGTGAGTAATTAATAACAGAATTTTCAGTTTTGGGTGAATTAACCCTTTAAGGGGGGCGTTTCCCCCGCTCTACAGGGAGTGCAGAATTATTAGGCAAATGAGTATTTTGACCACATCATCCTCGTTATGCATGTTGTCTTACTCCAAGCTGTATAGGCTGGAAAGCCTACTACCAATTAAGCATATTAGGTGATGTGCATCTCTGTAATGAGAAGGGGTGTGGTCTAATGACATCAACACCCTATATCAGGTGTGCATAATTATTAGGCAACTTCCTTTCCTTTGGCAAAATGGGTCAAAAGAAGGACTTGACAGGCTCAGAAAAGTCAAAAATAGTGAGATATATTGCAGAGGGATGCAGCAGTCTTAAAATAGCTAAGCTTCTGAAGCGTGATCATCGAACAATCAAGCGTTTCATTCAAAATAGTCAACAGGGTCGCAAGAAGCGTGTGGAAAAACCAAGGCGCAAAATAACTGCCCGTGAACTGAGAAAAGTCAAGCGTGCAGCTGCCAAGATGCCACTTGCCACCAGTTTGGCCATATTTCAGAGCTGCAACATCACTGGAGTGCCCAAAAGCACAAGGTGTGCAATACTCAGAGACATGGCCAAGGTAAGAAAGGCAGAAAGTCGACCACCACTGAACAAGACACACAAGCTGAAACGTCAAGACTGGGCCAAGAAATATCTCAAGACTGATTTTTCTAAGGTTTTATGGACTGATGAAATGAGAGTGAGTCTTGATGGGCCAGATGGATGGGCCCGTGGCTGGATTGGTAAAGGGCAGAGAGCTCCAGTCCGACTCAGACGCCAGCAAGGTGGAGGTGGAGTACTGGTTTGGGCTGGTATCATCAAAGATGAGCTTGTGGGGCCTTTTCGGGTTGAGGATGGAGTCAAGCTCAACTCCCAGTCCTACTGCCAGTTTCTGGAAGACACCTTCTTCAGGCAGTGGTACAGGAAGAAGTCTGCATCCTTCAAGAAAAACATGATTTTCATGCAGGACAATGCTCCATCACACGCGTCCAAGTACTCCACAGCGTGGCTGGCAAGAAAGGGTATAAAAGAAGAAAATCTAATGATATGGCCTCCTTGTTCACCTGATCTGAACCCCATTGAGAACCTGTGGTCCATCATCAAATGTGCGATTTACAAGGAGGGAAAACAGTACACCTCTCTGAACAGTGTCTGGGAGGCTGTGGTTGCTGCTGCACACAATGTTGATGGTGAACAGATCAAAACACTGACAGAATCCATGGATGGCAGGCTTTTGAGTGTCCTTGCAAAGAAAGGTGGCTATATTGGTCACTGATTTGTTTTTGTTTGGTTTTTGAATGTCAGAAATGTATATTTGTGAATGTTGAGATGTTATATTGGTTTCACTGGTAAAAATAAATAATTGAAATGGGTATAAATTTGTTTTTTGTTAAGTTGCCTAATAATTATGCACAGTAATAGTCACCTGCACACACAGATATCCCCCTAAAATAGCTAAAACTAAAAACTACTTAAAATATTGATACAAAAATATTCAGCTTTGATATTAATGAGTTTTTTGTGTTCATTGAGAACATGGTTGTTGTTCAATAATAAAATTAATCCTCAAAAATACAACTTGCCTAATAATTCTGCACTCCCTGTATATTGCAGACAGAAATGAGAGATTATTTATAATAAACATGCTGAAACAATAAAAACATATAAATGAAGATAATGTTGCACAATTAAAATGAAAGATGATAACACATAAGAAAGATAACGCAGCCTCTGTTGTTATTGATTCTTTGCGGACGTCTACCGGATGTTAAGTTTGGGCCACAAAAGCGTGCATGCGCAGTAGTGTTTGTTTATGTTGTTGCCATTGAAACTGTATATAATGTTGGCTATAATCCAATAGCCATAATCCAGGCTCAGCTACACCGAGCCTTGTGATCAGTATTTACACCCGCTGCACCATCTAAAACTGTGATGATGATGATGATGATGCACATCCACACTGACCCATTCCAGCTCAGTGATAGACGGCATTCACATTATGTTACAGTATTTCCTGCTCTTTAAAGTGTGAGCGACTTACATTCATCTTCATTACAGTAGCAAATATCAGATCAGCGGACAGATGAGATTAATTTATGTATTACAAATATCAGTGTTCATTATGAAATCTGAATACAAATTTCTGCTTAATTTATAATTTAATTCATTCAGTTATGTGGTTTAGTAATGATGCTGTACTGTACAATATTTTCGGTTAACAGCATTTATTTCGAAGCTGTTAAACCGGTCAACTTAATCTGGTTAAATTAACATAAAATCTAACACTTAATTCATATGCAAACTGAGTCTGAAGTGGATGTTAGTCAGTGATAAGATATCAGAAAATTAAAAAACAGGCTTCACAACTTATTCAGAGAAATGTCGCTGTGAGCAAAGTGATGCATACGTAAATCTAATCTATTGTATTAGAGGTTTGTAGTTATTGTGTATTGTTGTTGTTGTTGTTATTATTATTATTATTATTATTATTATTACAACATTCAGATCAATATTAATCCCACACACACACATATATATATATATATATATATATATATATATATATATATATATATATATATATATATATATATATATATATATAATATAATATAATATAATATTATATAATATATTCATGCTTAATATTTTCTGCATAATTACATGCATATAGAAATATATTGTGTTGGAGAGGTTACCTGTTTCTGCAGTACACACACACACCTTAATGATTTTTATATATAATGCTCATCTTGCACAAATTGACCATAAGTATTACAGAAAATGTCAGAAGTAACAACAATTAATTGACATGCATATATCCTAAATGTAGTCATCTCTGAATTTTACACCTGCCTTTCACTAGGCATAAGATTTAGTCTCACAAATTGCCAAATTCAATAATTACACATTTTGTTGGAAAATTTGTCATTTTCTCATTACAGATCAAGTGTGAGGAAAAAGAAAACATGAAGTGATGAACAACACCGTCCTTCGGTGCAATACAGTCTTGTGCAATAGTTTACAAAGTCACAGGTGACATCATGTATTTTAACCTAAAATATTTATTTCTATTTATTAGTGTCTTTTTATTTCTAATGAAGGATGCAAGTTACTGTTCATTGTGAAAAAAGCTCTGTCTTCAATTTGGAGCTGGTATTTGTTGAAATTATTACTCTGAGGCCCTGATTTACTAAGATCCCAAATAAACTAATTGGCTCACGCAATTTAACTAATCAGTCTTATTGCGCAAACATATATTTATACTTTATAAACAGCATGTGATCTCAAATCCTATTTAATGTCAACAGTTGATCATAATATTCTGCAGAGTAATACTCTTTTTGCATTGACATCACCCTGTATTCTGTGTGCAAACAGGAACATCCAAACATATTCATAATGAAAACCTGCAAAAAAATTAAAAGTATGTGCCATTTTGTGCACATGAAATGCACATGCAAAAGTTTTTATAACCGCAAACTTTAAGTAAATTGGGGCCAGAGTAACAAAATAAAGTGTTTTCAATGAATGTATTTTATTTTAGAAAGAGTGTGAGCCAAAGCAGTGTGTTTTGAACTTTATTTGATTTATGCTCTTTATTTTTTAATTTGCATTTCATTAGATGAAGAAATAATTAGACCTCTAGCAATATTGATTTATAACCAATCGAAACAATAATAGTAAGAATCTAAAAAAAAATCAAAAATCTATAGAAATCACTTAAACTGCCTAATAAGCTGGCCAGAAAACAACAGGTCTACTAATAATAAATAGAACTAAATAGAATAAATGGAATTTAAAAACATTACTATCATGGCACCATTATAATCAGAGGTGGAAATGAAAGAAATCCTTCTTTTTTCAAATGCCTACTGCAAGTCTACTGATATTTGATCATTTAATGCATTGCCATAATTTTAATAAAGTGATAAAGACCTGGAGAGTGCATGTAGCAATTTTTACCTTAGAAAAAAGGGGTAGAACTAAAAAACATGGAAAATAATTAGGCTGTCAAGTGATTAACTAATTAAAGGGTTAGTTCACTAATTAGTGAACTAATAGTTACATTTACTTATTACATTTTAAGTAGGGTAAGTTGATATCTGTAACCTATTACATTTCCAAAGTACCCTTCCCAACACTGGAAGATGGTGCACTCGGATTACTTATGAACGGGAGGAAGTGCAACGCCCAATATGGCAAATAAGCTCCGCCTTCTAAATGAAAAAGCCAATCATTGATTAGTAAAGTCATCGAGTCACAGCAGCTGCCGTTAGAAGCACCGGTCGCTATAGAAACAGGCAGTGTTCAGAGACGGGCGCTTAGGACTGCACATGAGCTTTGGCTTCGTCCAGGCTGAAAATGTCATTTTTTTGTCATTGCTACTGCTATGGTGATGATACGAACCCAACTGTAGCTACTGCTATGGTGATGATATTAATCACATTTAGCTTAGCTTTGTGTTTAATATAGTAGGGATCAACACAAAGGATTCAACGCTGCTCCTGGAGACCCACTGTCCTGCAGAGTCCTGACGATCTTGATTGGCTGCTCCAGGCGTGTTTGATTAGGGCTGGAGCTGAACTCTGCAGGACAGTGGGTCTCCAGAAGTTAGTTCCCACATGTGCTCCAGGTATATCGAGCCTTGGTTTTTCATTTTACTGCACTAGAGGTCTGCATGGGATCAAGAATTTTTTGGATTCAGTCCCATTCGCAAATTCGGATGGGAGTAAATTCCCACAAGTATAGACGTACACAAACGTTTCAGTCCCATACCAGTATGATTCTGTCTCACTCTATTGTCATAGGCTATTTTTCCCAAATCCACCATATATTTAGATGCATTCTGATCAATGACATCCACGTAATCTCAAATTGCAGACCGAAAAATTCCCAAAAATATTGGAAATATCCAACCCAGCCATTTTTTTTTTTGCGCAATAGATTAATAACATTCTATAACTTGGAACATAAAATAACATTTTAATTTTACTTTTGGATGTAAATTTTTTTGCATTCGTCATTTCTCTCTCCCGCTCCCGGGCACACATCCGTATCTTCCCTCTCTCAGCAATTCAATATAGTCAAGAAAGCAGACCTCTGTGTGGTTCCACATCCCAATCCCATTTCCCCCTGGGAACAACAACAAAAAAAAAAACACTTTTGTCATTTGTTACTTTCCACCTTTGACTATAATATAAATGAATAAAACAGATTATTTTGAACTGCTGCAAGATATAGAAATATTTTATTGCCTCTTTTTGCATTTGAGCACCATTTTAAATTTGTCCCAAGGTCTAAATTCTGTCACGTTTGTAGTGATTATTATCCAAGCTTTAACACCAGGCCATTTCATTTTTAATTACCCTGCAAACATATTTACTTTATTCTCAATGATTTATTTGTTCTGTGAGTATAATCTCACATGAGTTTTTTTTTCTTTTTTTGTATTTATAATTGGCTCTAATTCTCTTCATTTCAGAACGGTTGACTTTATCCCTTTAGTGGGATTCAGTCCTGTATTCAAACAGTTTACATGCTTAAATCTGCCTGTGTGTATTTTGCCATCAGGTTAGGGTTGTTATCTTGCCAGTTCACTACTGTTTGTAATTGTGTGTGTGTGTGTGCGCGTGTGCATGTGTTGTAAATGAATGGAAAAAGAAATTGTATTTTTGTAAACTTTTGCACATTTTGTAAACTGCAATTTTTTAATTTATTATTTTATTTCATTATTATTGTCAAAAATATTTTCTTTTAAGGAAATGTAAAATGTTATTGCATTAAATGATCAAGTATCAGGGCAGATCAAGGTCTGTATCTGCTCAAAGCTGCTACTTTTTTACTATTTTTCTTCTTTTTTTTTTTACCACTTTTTTTTTTCTAGTTTCTTTTGAATGATCACATTCACTATATTGATTGTTCGAGTGGCGCAGTGGTTCAGTGGTAGCACTGCCAGCTCACAGCAGCGTCTCCTGTCCGGGTCTCCGGGGCACCAAATACATGCAAGGCAGGCCGATTGGGGATGCTAAATTTAGACGTATTACTCTTCTGTTCTTTCTTCTTTTGTTTAATCTTCTGTCTCAGTGTTTTAAAGCAGAAATGTGTTCCTGCCTTTTATTGCTTTTGTATAACACCTGTTGAACGTGTGCTGGTCAGATGAAGTCTGACCGATGACACAGCGAAGATTATTCAATAAACTTTTGCTTTTGTTTTCTGATTCCTATTTTTCCCGTGTTTCTAATATGACCACGTTGAATAGCAGACATCTGATCTTTCCTGATAAGTTTGATTTGCCACAAGCTGTCAATATGCAGGACTTTTGCTATTCTTCGGGGAACAATCCAACGCTCTCCATTGTGTTTGTATTGTGTGAAACGGCCTCCTTGTCATTTCTGACTTATAACAAAAAAAACAGAACAATGTCTAAAAGCTGATATGTGACAGGGTGTACAGACACAAGCTAAAAAAACACAGAACTAAGTTTTTATAAGCTGTCAACCCAAAATAACGAGCGTTTAAGGAGACAAAAGTGAATACAAGTAATAAGACGTGAAGCATCAGCAGGAAGAATGGGTAAATTTTGGGATCCTGACACATATGTCTCCTATGTGCCTACGTGTGCAGTAAACATTTTGTCACTGTTAAGTCAAATATCCAAATGTCAGTTTTATATATTATATTTCCTGTCGCTGATTACGTTCCCCTCCAGTGGGCGTAGTTCTCAGTGTAATAACATGTCGTGCTCTGTCTCAATTGCCTGTATCCACTTTTGTGTCCTTAAATGCTCGTTTTTTGGGTCAACAGTTTATAAAAACTTCTGGGTTTTTGGTTCTGGGTTATTACATTATTTACTTAGGTTGCACTTCACTTTAGTCACATTATTCACTTAGGTTACACTGTTCACTTTCGTCACATTATTCACTTAGGTTACACTGTTCACTTTCGTCACATTATTCACTTAGGTTACACTGTTCACTTCGTCACATTATTCACTTAGGTTACACTGTTCACTTTCGTCACATTATTCACTTAGGTTACACTGTTCACTTTCGTCACATTATTCACTTAGGTTACACTGTTCACTTTAGTCACATTATTCACTTAGGTTACACTGTTCACATTCGTCACATTATTCACTTAGGTTACACTGTTCACTTTAGTCACATTATTCACTTAGGTTACACTGTTCACTTTCGTCACATAATTCACTTAGGTTACACTGTTCACTTTAGTCACATTATTCACTTAGGTTACACTGTTCACTGTCGTCACATTATTCACTTAGGTTACACTGTTCACTTTCGTCACATTATTCACTTAGGTTACACTGTTCACTTTAGTCACATTCACTTAGGTTACACTGTTCACTTTCGTCACATTATTCACTTAGGTTACACTGTTCACTTTAGTCACATTATTCACTTCGGTTACACTGTTCACTTTCGTCACATTATTCACTTCGGTTACACTGTTCACTTTAGTCACATTATTGCCTGTATCCACTTTTGTGTCCTTAAATGCTCGTTTTTTTGGGTCAACAGTTTATAAAAACTTCTGGGTTTTTGGTTCTGGGTTATTACATTATTTACTTAGGTTGCACTTCACTTTAGTCACATTATTCACTTAGGTTACACTGTTCACTTTCGTCACATTATTCACTTAGGTTACACTGTTCACTTTAGTCACATTATTCACTTAGGTTACACTGTTCACTTTCGTCACATTATTCACTTAGGTTACACTGTTCACTTTCGTCACATTATTCACTTAGGTTACACTGTTCACTTTCGTCACATTATTCACTTAGGTTACACTGTTCACTTTAGTCACATTATTCACTTAGGTTACACTGTTCACTTTAGTCACATTATTCACTCAGGTTACACTGTTCACTTTCGTCACATTATTCACTTAGGTTACACTGTTCACTTTCGTCACATTATTCACTTAGGTTACACTGTTCACTTTCGTCACATTATTCACTTAGGTTACATTGTTCACTTTCGTCACATTATTCACTTAGGTTACACTATTCACTTTAGTCACATTATTCACTTAGGTTACACTGTTCACTTTAGTCACATTATTCACTTAGGTTACATTGTTCACTTTCGTCACATTATTCACTTAGGTTACACTGTTCACTTTAGTCACATTATTCACTTAGGTTACACTATTCACTTCGGTTACACTGTTCACTTTAGTCACATTATTCACTTCGGTTACACTGTTCACTTTAGTCACATTATTCACTTAGGTTACATTATTCACTTAGGTTACACTGTTCACTTTCGTCACATTATTCACTTAGGTTACACTGTTCACTTTCGTCACATTATTCACTTAGGTTACACTGTTCACTTTCGTCACATTATTCACTTAGGTTACACTGTTCACTTTAGTCACATTATTCACTTAGGTTACATTGTTCACTTTCGTCACATTATTCATTTAGGTTACACTGTTCACTTTCGTCACATTATTCACTTAGGTTACATTGTTCACTTTCGTCACATTATTCATTTAGGTTACACTGTTCACTTTCGTCACATTATTCACTTCGATTACACTGTTCACTTTAGTCACATTATTCACTTAGGTTACACTGTTCACTTTCGTCACATTATTCAACTTTAGTCACATTATTCATTTAGGTTACACTGTTCACTTTCGTCACATTATTCACTTCGGTTACACTGTTCACTTTAGTCACATTATTCATTTAGGTTACACTGTTCACTTTCGTCACATTATTCACTTCGGTTACACTGTTCACTTTCGTCACATTATTCATTTAGGTTACACTGTTCACTTTCGTCACATTATTCACTTCGGTTACACTGTTCACTTTCGTCACATTATTCACTTAGGTTACACTGTTCACTTTCGTCACATTATTCACTTCGGTTACACTGTTCACTTTCGTCACATTATTCATTTAGGTTACACTGTTCACTTTCGTCACATTATTCACTTCGGTTACACTGTTCACTTTCGTCACATTATTCACTTAGGTTACACTGTTCACTTTAGTCAAATTTTTCAATTAGGTTACACTGTTCACTTTAGTCACATTATTCACTTAGGTTACACTGTTCACTTTAGTCACATTATTCATTTAGGTTACACTGTTCACTTTCGTCACATTATTCACTTCGGTTACACTGTTCACTTTCGTCACATTATTCATTTAGGTTACACTGTTCACTTTCGTCACATTATTCACTTCGGTTACACTGTTCACTTTCGTCACATTATTCACTTCGATTACACTGTTCACTTTAGTCACATTATTCACTTAGGTTACACTGTTCACTTTCGTCACATTATTCACTTAGGTTACACTGTTCACTTTAGTCACATTATTCACTTAGGTTACACTGTTCACTTTAGTCACATTATTCACTTAGGTTACACTGTTCACTTTCGTCAAATTATTCACTTAGGTTACACTGTTCACTTTCGTCAAATTATTCACTTAGGTTACACTATTCACTTCGGTTACACTGTTCACTTTAGTCACATTATTCACTTAGGTTACACTGTTCACTTTCGTCACATTATTCACTTAGGTTACACTGTTCACTTTAGTCACATTATTCACTTAGGTTACATTGTTCACTTTCGTCACATTATTCAACTTTCGTCACATTATTCATTTAGGTTACACTGTTCACTTTCGTCACATTATTCACTTCGATTACACTGTTCACTTTAGTCACATTATTCACTTAGGTTACACTGTTCACTTTCGTCACATTATTCACTTAGGTTACACTATTCACTTTAGTCACATTATTCACTTAGGTTACACTGTTCACTTTCGTCACATTATTCACTTAGGTTACACTATTCACTTTAGTCACATTATTCATTTAGGTTACACTGTTCACTTTCGTCACATTATTCACTTCGGTTACACTGTTCACTTTAGTCACATTATTCATTTAGGTTACACTGTTCACTTTCATCACATTATTCACTTCGGTTACACTGTTCACTTTCGTCACATTATTCACTTAGGTTACACTGTTCACTTTCGTCACATTATTCACTTAGGTTACACTGTTTACTTTCGTCACATTATTCACTTAGGTTACACTGTTCACTTTCGTCACATTATTCACTTAGGTTACACTATTCACTTTAGTCACATTATTCACTTAGGTTACACTGTTCACTTTCGTCACATTATTCACTTAGGTTACACTATTCACTTTAGTCACATTATTCATTTAGGTTACACTGTTCACTTTCGTCACATTATTCACTTCGGTTACACTGTTCACTTTAGTCACATTATTCATTTAGGTTACACTGTTCACTTTCATCACATTATTCACTTCGGTTACACTGTTCACTTTCGTCACATTATTCACTTAGGTTACACTGTTCACTTTCGTCACATTATTCACTTAGGTTACACTGTTCACTTTCGTCACATTATTCACTTAGGTTACACTGTTCACTTTAGTCACATTATTCACTTAGGTTACACTATTCACTTCGGTTACACTGTTCACTTTAGGTTACACTGTTCACTTTAGTCACATTATTCACTTAGGTTACACTGTTCACTTTAGTCACATTATTCACTTAGGTTACACTGTTCACTTTCGTCAAATTATTCACTTAGGTTACACTGTTCACTTTCGTCACATTCACTTAGGTTACACTGTTCACTTTCGTCACATTATTCACTTAGGTTACACTGTTCACTTTAGTCACATTATTCACTTAGGTTACACTGTTCACTTTCGTCACATTATTCACTTAGGTTACATTGTTCACTTTAGTCACATTATTCACTTAGGTTACACTGTTCACTTTCGTCACATTATTCACTTAGGTTACTCTGTTCACTTTCGTCACATTATTCACTTAGGTTACATTGTTCACTTTTGTCACATTATTTACTTAGGTTACACTGTTCACTTTCGTCACATTATTCAACTTTCGTCACATTATTCACTTAGGTTACACTGTTCACTTTCGTCACATTATTCACTTAGGTTACACTGTTCACTTTCGTCACATTATTCACTTAGGTTACACTGTTCACTTTCGTCACATTATTCACTTAGGTTACACTGTTCACTTTAGTCACATTATTCACTTTAGTCACATTATTCACTTAGGTTACATTGTTCACTTTCGTCACATTATTCATTTAGGTTACACTGTTCACTTTCATCACATTATTCACTTCGGTTACACTGTTCACTTTCGTCACATTATTCACTTAGGTTACACTGTTCACTTTCGTCACATTATTCACTTAGGTTACACTGTTCACTTTCGTCACATTATTCACTTAGGTTACACTGTTCACTTTCGTCACATTATTCACTTAGGTTACACTATTCACTTTAGTCACATTATTCACTTAGGTTACACTGTTCACTTTCGTCACATTATTCACTTAGGTTACACTGTTCACTTTCGTCACATTATTCAATTTTCGTCACATTATTCATTTAGGTTACACTGTTCACTTTCGTCACATTATTCACTTCGATTACACTGTTCACTTTAGTCACATTATTCACTTAGGTTACACTGTTCACTTTCGTCACATTATTCACTTAGGTTACACTGTTCACTTTAGTCACATTATTCACTTAGGTTATACTGTTCACTTTCGTCAAATTATTCACTTAGGTTACACTTTTCACTTTCGTCAAATTATTCACTTAGGTTACACTATTCACTTCGGTTACACTGTTCACTTTAGTCACATTATTCACTTAGGTTACACTGTTCACTTTCGTCACATTATTCACTTAGGTTACACTGTTCACTTTAGTCACATTATTCACTTAGGTTACATTGTTCACTTTCGTCACATTATTCAACTTTCGTCACATTATTCATTTAGGTTACACTGTTAACTTTCGTCACATTATTCACTTCGATTACACTGTTCACTTTAGTCACATTATTCACTTAGGTTACACTGTTCACTTTCGTCACATTATTCACTTAGGTTACACTGTTCACTTTAGTCACATTATTCACTTAGGTTACACTGTTCACTTTAGTCACATTATTCACTTAGGTTACACTGTTCACTTTAGTCACATTATTCACTTAGGTTACACTGTTCACTTTCGTCAAATTATTCACTTAGGTTACACTGTTCACTTTCGTCAAATTATTCACTTAGGTTACACTATTCACTTCGGTTACACTGTTCACTTTAGTCACATTATTCACTTAGGTTACACTGTTCACTTTAGTCACATTATTCACTCAGGTTACACTGTTCACTTTCGTCACATTATTCACTTAGGTTACACTGTTCACTTTAGTCACATTATTCACTTAGGTTACACTGTTCACTTTAGTCACATTATTCACTTAGGTTACACTGTTCACTTTCGTCAAATTATTCACTTAGGTTACACTGTTCACTTTCGTCAAATTATTCACTTAGGTTACACTATTCACTTCGGTTACACTGTTCACTTTAGTCACATTATTCACTTAGGTTACACTGTTCACTTTCGTCACATTATTCACTTAGGTTACACTGTTCACTTTAGTCACATTATTCACTTAGGTTACATTGTTCACTTTCGTCACATTATTCATTTAGGTTACACTGTTCACTTTCATCACATTATTCACTTCGATTACACTGTTCACTTTAGTCACATTATTCACTTAGGTTACACTGTTCACTTTCGTCACATTATTCACTTAGGTTACACTATTCACTTTAGTCACATTATTCATTTAGGTTACACTGTTCACTTTCGTCACATTATTCACTTAGGTTACACTATTCACTTTAGTCACATTATTCATTTAGGTTACACTGTTCACTTTCGTCACATTATTCACTTCGGTTACACTGTTCACTTTAGTCACATTATTCATTTAGGTTACACTGTTCACTTTCATCACATTATTCACTTCGGTTACACTGTTCACTTTCGTCACATTATTCACTTAGGTTACACTGTTCACTTTCGTCACATTATTCACTTAGGTTACACTGTTCACTTTCGTCACATTATTCACTTTCGTCACATTATTCACTTAGGTTACACTGTTCACTTTCGTCACATTATTCACTTAGGTTACAGTATTCACTTTAGTCACATTATTCACTTAGGTTACACTGTTCACTTTCGTCACATTATTCACTTAGGTTACACTATTCACTTTAGTCACATTATTCATTTAGGTTACACTGTTCACTTTCGTCACATTATTCACTTCGGTTACACTGTTCACTTTAGTCACATTATTCATTTAGGTTACACTGTTCACTTTCATCACATTATTCACTTCGGTTACACTGTTCACTTTCGTCACATTATTCACTTAGGTTACACTGTTCACTTTCGTCACATTATTCACTTAGGTTACACTGTTCACTTTCGTCACATTATTCACTTAGGTTACACTGTTCACTTTAGTCACATTATTCACTTAGGTTACACTATTCACTTCGGTTACACTGTTCACTTTAGGTTACACTGTTCACTTTAGTCACATTATTCACTTAGGTTACACTGTTCACTTTAGTCACATTATTCACTTAGGTTACACTGTTCACTTTCGTCAAATTATTCACTTAGGTTACACTTCACTTTCGTCAAATTATTCACTTAGGTTACACTTCACTTTCGTCACATTCACTTAGGTTACACTGTTCACTTTAGTCACATTATTCACTTAGGTTACACTGTTCACTTTCGTCACATTATTCACTTAGGTTACATTGTTCACTTTAGTCACATTATTCACTTAGGTTACACTGTTCACTTTCGTCACATTATTCACTTAGGTTACATTGTTCACTTTCGTCACATTATTTACTTAGGTTACACTGTTCACTTTCGTCACATTATTCACTTAGGTTACATTGTTCACTTTAGTCACATTATTCACTTAGGTTACACTGTTCACTTTCGTCACATTATTCACTTAGGTTACATTGTTCACTTTCGTCACATTATTTACTTAGGTTACACTGTTCACTTTCGTCACATTATTCAACTTTCGTCACATTATTCACTTAGGTTACACTGTTCACTTTCGTCACATTATTCACTTAGGTTACACTGTTCACTTTCGTCACATTATTCACTTAGGTTACACTGTTCACTTTAGTCACATTATTCACTTAGGTTACATTGTTCACTTTCGTCACATTATTCACTTCGATTACACTGTTCACTTTCGTCACATTATTCACTTAGGTTACACTGTTCACTTTAGTCACATTATTCACTTAGGTTACATTGTTCACTTTCGTCACATTATTCAACTTTCGTCACATTATTCACTTAGGTTACACTGTTCCCTTTAGTCACATTATTCACTTCGGTTACACTGTTCACTTTCGTCACATTATTCACTTAGGTTACACTGTTCACTTTCGTCACATTATTCAACTTTCGTCACATTATTAATTTAGGTTACACTGTTCACTTTCGTCACATTATTCACTTCGATTACACTGTTCACTTTAGTCACATTATTCACTTAGGTTACACTGTTCACTTTCATCACATTATTCACTTCGGTTACACTGTTCACTTTCGTCACATTATTCACTTAGGTTACACTGTTCACTTTAGTCACATTATTCACTTAGGTTACACTGTTCACTTTCGTCAAATTATTCACTTAGGTTACACTATTCACTTCGGTTACACTGTTCACTTTAGTCACATTATTCACTTAGGTTACACTGTTCACTTTCGTCACATTATTCACTTAGGTTACACTGTTCACTTCGGTTACACTGTTCACTTTAGTCACATTATTCACTTAGGTTACACTGTTCACTTTCGTCACATTATTCACTTAGGTTACATTGTTCACTTTCGTCACATTATTCACTTCGATTACACTGTTCACTTTAGTCACATTATTCATTTAGGTTACACTGTTCACTTTCGTCACATTATTCACTTAGGTTACACTATTCACTTTAGTCACATTATTCATTTAGGTTACACTGTTCACTTTAGTCACATTATTCACTTAGGTTACACTATTCACTTCGGTTACACTGTTCACTTTAGGTTACACTGTTCACTTTAGTCACATTATTCACTAAGGTTACACTGTTCACTTTAGTCACATTATTCACTTAGGTTACACTGTTCACTTTCGTCAAATTATTCACTTAGGTTACACTGTTCACTTTCGTCACATTCACTTAGGTTACACTGTTCACTTTCGTCACATTATTCACTTAGGTTACACTGTTCACTTTAGTCACATTATTCACTTAGGTTACACTGTTCACTTTCGTCACATTATTCACTTAGGTTACATTGTTCACTTTAGTCACATTATTCACTTAGGTTACACTGTTCACTTTCGTCACATTATTCACTTAGGTTACTCTGTTCACTTTCGTCACATTATTCACTTAGGTTACATTGTTCACTTTTGTCACATTATTTACTTAGGTTACACTGTTCACTTTCGTCACATTATTCAACTTTCGTCACATTATTCACTTAGGTTACACTGTTCACTTTCGTCACATTATTCACTTAGGTTACACTGTTCACTTTCGTCACATTATTCACTTAGGTTACACTGTTCACTTTAGTCACATTATTCACTTAGGTTACATTGTTCACTTTCGTCACATTATTCACTTCGATTACACTGTTCACTTTCGTCACATTATTCACTTAGGTTACACTGTTCACTTTAGTCACATTATTCACTTCGGTTACACTGTTCACTTTCGTCACATTATTCACTTAGGTTACACTGTTCACTTTCGTCACATTATTCACTTAGGTTACACTGTTTCTTTTTCGTCACATTATTCACTTAGGTTACACTGTTCACTTTCGTCACATTATTCACTTAGGTTACACTATTCACTTTAGTCACATTATTCACTTAGGTTACACTGTTCACTTTCGTCACATTATTCACTTAGGTTACACTGTTCACTTTCGTCACATTATTCAACTTTCGTCACATTATTCATTTAGGTTACACTGTTCACTTTCGTCACATTATTCACTTCGATTACACTGTTCACTTTAGTCACATTATTCACTTAGGTTACACTGTTCACTTTCGTCACATTATTCACTTAGGTTACACTGTTCACTTTAGTCACATTATTCACTTAGGTTACACTGTTCACTTTCGTCAAATTATTCACTTAGGTTACACTGTTCACTTTCGTCAAATTATTCACTTAGGTTACACTATTCACTTCGGTTACACTGTTCACTTTAGTCACATTATTCACTTAGGTTACACTGTTCACTTTCGTCACATTATTCACTTAGGTTACACTGTTCACTTTAGTCACATTATTCACTTAGGTTACATTGTTCACTTTCGTCACATTATTCAACTTTCGTCACATTATTCATTTAGGTTACACTGTTCACTTTCGTCACATTATTCACTTCGATTACACTGTTCACTTTAGTCACATTATTCACTTAGGTTACACTGTTCACTTTCGTCACATTATTCACTTAGGTTACACTATTCACTTTAGTCACATTATTCACTTAGGTTACACTGTTCACTTTCGTCACATTATTCACTTAGGTTACACTATTCACTTTAGTCACATTATTCATTTAGGTTACACTGTTCACTTTCGTCACATTATTCACTTCGGTTACACTGTTCACTTTAGTCACATTATTCATTTAGGTTACACTGTTCACTTTCATCACATTATTCACTTCGGTTACACTGTTCACTTTCGTCACATTATTCACTTAGGTTACACTGTTCACTTTCGTCACATTATTCACTTAGGTTACACTGTTTACTTTCGTCACATTATTCACTTAGGTTACACTGTTCACTTTCGTCACATTATTCACTTAGGTTACACTATTCACTTTAGTCACATTATTCACTTAGGTTACACTGTTCACTTTCGTCACATTATTCACTTAGGTTACACTATTCACTTTAGTCACATTATTCATTTAGGTTACACTGTTCACTTTCGTCACATTATTCACTTCGGTTACACTGTTCACTTTAGTCACATTATTCATTTAGGTTACACTGTTCACTTTCATCACATTATTCACTTCGGTTACACTGTTCACTTTCGTCACATTATTCACTTAGGTTACACTGTTCACTTTCGTCACATTATTCACTTAGGTTACACTGTTCACTTTCGTCACATTATTCACTTAGGTTACACTGTTCACTTTAGTCACATTATTCACTTAGGTTACACTATTCACTTCGGTTACACTGTTCACTTTAGGTTACACTGTTCACTTTAGTCACATTATTCACTTAGGTTACACTGTTCACTTTAGTCACATTATTCACTTAGGTTACACTGTTCACTTTCGTCAAATTATTCACTTAGGTTACACTGTTCACTTTCGTCACATTCACTTAGGTTACACTGTTCACTTTCGTCACATTATTCACTTAGGTTACACTGTTCACTTTAGTCACATTATTCACTTAGGTTACACTGTTCACTTTCGTCACATTATTCACTTAGGTTACATTGTTCACTTTAGTCACATTATTCACTTAGGTTACACTGTTCACTTTCGTCACATTATTCACTTAGGTTACTCTGTTCACTTTCGTCACATTATTCACTTAGGTTACATTGTTCACTTTTGTCACATTATTTACTTAGGTTACACTGTTCACTTTCGTCACATTATTCAACTTTCGTCACATTATTCACTTAGGTTACACTGTTCACTTTCGTCACATTATTCACTTAGGTTACACTGTTCACTTTCGTCACATTATTCACTTAGGTTACACTGTTCACTTTCGTCACATTATTCACTTAGGTTACACTGTTCACTTTAGTCACATTATTCACTTTAGTCACATTATTCACTTAGGTTACATTGTTCACTTTCGTCACATTATTCATTTAGGTTACACTGTTCACTTTCATCACATTATTCACTTCGGTTACACTGTTCACTTTCGTCACATTATTCACTTAGGTTACACTGTTCACTTTCGTCACATTATTCACTTAGGTTACACTGTTCACTTTCGTCACATTATTCACTTAGGTTACACTGTTCACTTTCGTCACATTATTCACTTAGGTTACACTATTCACTTTAGTCACATTATTCACTTAGGTTACACTGTTCACTTTCGTCACATTATTCACTTAGGTTACACTGTTCACTTTCGTCACATTATTCAATTTTCGTCACATTATTCATTTAGGTTACACTGTTCACTTTCGTCACATTATTCACTTCGATTACACTGTTCACTTTAGTCACATTATTCACTTAGGTTACACTGTTCACTTTCGTCACATTATTCACTTAGGTTACACTGTTCACTTTAGTCACATTATTCACTTAGGTTATACTGTTCACTTTCGTCAAATTATTCACTTAGGTTACACTTTTCACTTTCGTCAAATTATTCACTTAGGTTACACTATTCACTTCGGTTACACTGTTCACTTTAGTCACATTATTCACTTAGGTTACACTGTTCACTTTCGTCACATTATTCACTTAGGTTACACTGTTCACTTTAGTCACATTATTCACTTAGGTTACATTGTTCACTTTCGTCACATTATTCAACTTTCGTCACATTATTCATTTAGGTTACACTGTTAACTTTCGTCACATTATTCACTTCGATTACACTGTTCACTTTAGTCACATTATTCACTTAGGTTACACTGTTCACTTTCGTCACATTATTCACTTAGGTTACACTGTTCACTTTAGTCACATTATTCACTTAGGTTACACTGTTCACTTTAGTCACATTATTCACTTAGGTTACACTGTTCACTTTAGTCACATTATTCACTTAGGTTACACTGTTCACTTTCGTCAAATTATTCACTTAGGTTACACTGTTCACTTTCGTCAAATTATTCACTTAGGTTACACTATTCACTTCGGTTACACTGTTCACTTTAGTCACATTATTCACTTAGGTTACACTGTTCACTTTAGTCACATTATTCACTCAGGTTACACTGTTCACTTTCGTCACATTATTCACTTAGGTTACACTGTTCACTTTAGTCACATTATTCACTTAGGTTACACTGTTCACTTTAGTCACATTATTCACTTAGGTTACACTGTTCACTTTAGTCACATTATTCACTTAGGTTACACTGTTCACTTTCGTCAAATTATTCACTTAGGTTACACTGTTCACTTTCGTCAAATTATTCACTTAGGTTACACTATTCACTTCGGTTACACTGTTCACTTTAGTCACATTATTCACTTAGGTTACACTGTTCACTTTCGTCACATTATTCACTTAGGTTACACTGTTCACTTTAGTCACATTATTCACTTAGGTTACATTGTTCACTTTCGTCACATTATTCATTTAGGTTACACTGTTCACTTTCATCACATTATTCACTTCGATTACACTGTTCACTTTAGTCACATTATTCACTTAGGTTACACTGTTCACTTTCGTCACATTATTCACTTAGGTTACACTGTTCACTTTCGTCACATTATTCACTTAGGTTACACTATTCACTTTAGTCACATTATTCATTTAGGTTACACTGTTCACTTTCGTCACATTATTCACTTAGGTTACACTATTCACTTTAGTCACATTATTCATTTAGGTTACACTGTTCACTTTCGTCACATTATTCACTTCGGTTACACTGTTCACTTTAGTCACATTATTCATTTAGGTTACACTGTTCACTTTCATCACATTATTCACTTCGGTTACACTGTTCACTTTCGTCACATTATTCACTTAGGTTACACTGTTCACTTTCGTCACATTATTCACTTAGGTTACACTGTTCACTTTCGTCACATTATTCACTTTCGTCACATTATTCACTTAGGTTACACTGTTCACTTTCGTCACATTATTCACTTAGGTTACAGTATTCACTTTAGTCACATTATTCACTTAGGTTACACTGTTCACTTTCGTCACATTATTCACTTAGGTTACACTATTCACTTTAGTCACATTATTCATTTAGGTTACACTGTTCACTTTCGTCACATTATTCACTTCGGTTACACTGTTCACTTTAGTCACATTATTCATTTAGGTTACACTGTTCACTTTCATCACATTATTCACTTCGGTTACACTGTTCACTTTCGTCACATTATTCACTTAGGTTACACTGTTCACTTTCGTCACATTATTCACTTAGGTTACACTGTTCACTTTCGTCACATTATTCACTTAGGTTACACTGTTCACTTTAGTCACATTATTCACTTAGGTTACACTATTCACTTCGGTTACACTGTTCACTTTAGGTTACACTGTTCACTTTAGTCACATTATTCACTTAGGTTACACTGTTCACTTTAGTCACATTATTCACTTAGGTTACACTGTTCACTTTCGTCAAATTATTCACTTAGGTTACACTTCACTTTCGTCAAATTATTCACTTAGGTTACACTTCACTTTCGTCACATTCACTTAGGTTACACTGTTCACTTTAGTCACATTATTCACTTAGGTTACACTGTTCACTTTCGTCACATTATTCACTTAGGTTACATTGTTCACTTTAGTCACATTATTCACTTAGGTTACACTGTTCACTTTCGTCACATTATTCACTTAGGTTACATTGTTCACTTTCGTCACATTATTTACTTAGGTTACACTGTTCACTTTCGTCACATTATTCACTTAGGTTACATTGTTCACTTTAGTCACATTATTCACTTAGGTTACATTGTTCACTTTCGTCACATTATTTACTTAGGTTACACTGTTCACTTTCGTCACATTATTCAACTTTCGTCACATTATTCACTTAGGTTACACTGTTCACTTTCGTCACATTATTCACTTAGGTTACACTGTTCACTTTCGTCACATTATTCACTTAGGTTACACTGTTCACTTTAGTCACATTATTCACTTAGGTTACATTGTTCACTTTCGTCACATTATTCACTTCGATTACACTGTTCACTTTCGTCACATTATTCACTTAGGTTACACTGTTCACTTTAGTCACATTATTCACTTAGGTTACATTGTTCACTTTCGTCACATTATTCAACTTTCGTCACATTATTCACTTAGGTTACACTGTTCCCTTTAGTCACATTATTCACTTCGGTTACACTGTTCACTTTCGTCACATTATTCACTTAGGTTACACTGTTCACTTTCGTCACATTATTCAACTTTCGTCACATTATTAATTTAGGTTACACTGTTCACTTTCGTCACATTATTCACTTCGATTACACTGTTCACTTTAGTCACATTATTCACTTAGGTTACACTGTTCACTTTCATCACATTATTCACTTCGGTTACACTGTTCACTTTCGTCACATTATTCACTTAGGTTACACTGTTCACTTTAGTCACATTATTCACTTAGGTTACACTGTTCACTTTCGTCAAATTATTCACTTAGGTTACACTATTCACTTCGGTTACACTGTTCACTTTAGTCACATTATTCACTTAGGTTACACTGTTCACTTTCGTCACATTATTCACTTAGGTTACACTGTTCACTTCGGTTACACTGTTCACTTTAGTCACATTATTCACTTAGGTTACACTGTTCACTTTCGTCACATTATTCACTTAGGTTACATTGTTCACTTTCGTCACATTATTCACTTCGATTACACTGTTCACTTTAGTCACATTATTCATTTAGGTTACACTGTTCACTTTCGTCACATTATTCACTTAGGTTACACTATTCACTTTAGTCACATTATTCATTTAGGTTACACTGTTCACTTTAGTCACATTATTCACTTAGGTTACACTATTCACTTCGGTTACACTGTTCACTTTAGGTTACACTGTTCACTTTAGTCACATTATTCACTAAGGTTACACTGTTCACTTTAGTCACATTATTCACTTAGGTTACACTGTTCACTTTCGTCAAATTATTCACTTAGGTTACACTGTTCACTTTCGTCACATTCACTTAGGTTACACTGTTCACTTTCGTCACATTATTCACTTAGGTTACACTGTTCACTTTAGTCACATTATTCACTTAGGTTACACTGTTCACTTTCGTCACATTATTCACTTAGGTTACATTGTTCACTTTAGTCACATTATTCACTTAGGTTACACTGTTCACTTTCGTCACATTATTCACTTAGGTTACTCTGTTCACTTTCGTCACATTATTCACTTAGGTTACATTGTTCACTTTTGTCACATTATTTACTTAGGTTACACTGTTCACTTTCGTCACATTATTCAACTTTCGTCACATTATTCACTTAGGTTACACTGTTCACTTTCGTCACATTATTCACTTAGGTTACACTGTTCACTTTCGTCACATTATTCACTTAGGTTACACTGTTCACTTTAGTCACATTATTCACTTAGGTTACATTGTTCACTTTCGTCACATTATTCACTTCGATTACACTGTTCACTTTCGTCACATTATTCACTTAGGTTACACTGTTCACTTTAGTCACATTATTCACTTCGGTTACACTGTTCACTTTCGTCACATTATTCACTTAGGTTACACTGTTCACTTTCGTCACATTATTCACTTAGGTTACACTGTTTCTTTTTCGTCACATTATTCACTTAGGTTACACTGTTCACTTTCGTCACATTATTCACTTAGGTTACACTATTCACTTTAGTCACATTATTCACTTAGGTTACACTGTTCACTTTCGTCACATTATTCACTTAGGTTACACTGTTCACTTTCGTCACATTATTCAACTTTCGTCACATTATTCATTTAGGTTACACTGTTCACTTTCGTCACATTATTCACTTCGATTACACTGTTCACTTTAGTCACATTATTCACTTAGGTTACACTGTTCACTTTCGTCACATTATTCACTTAGGTTACACTGTTCACTTTAGTCACATTATTCACTTAGGTTACACTGTTCACTTTCGTCAAATTATTCACTTAGGTTACACTGTTCACTTTCGTCAAATTATTCACTTAGGTTACACTATTCACTTCGGTTACACTGTTCACTTTAGTCACATTATTCACTTAGGTTACACTGTTCACTTTCGTCACATTATTCACTTAGGTTACACTGTTCACTTTAGTCACATTATTCACTTCGGTTACACTGTTCACTTTCGTCACATTATTCACTTATTTTACACTGTTCACTTTCGTCACATTATTCACTTAGGTTACACTGTTTCTTTTTCGTCACATTATTCACTTAGGTTACACTGTTCACTTTCGTCACATTATTCACTTAGGTTACACTATTCACTTTAGTCACATTATTCACTTAGGTTACACTGTTCACTTTCGTCACATTATTCAACTTTCGTCACATTATTCATTTAGGTTACACTGTTCACTTTCGTCACATTATTCACTTCGATTACACTGTTCACTTTAGTCACATTATTCACTTAGGTTACACTGTTCACTTTCGTCACATTATTCACTTAGGTTACACTGTTCACTTTAGTCACATTATTCACTTAGGTTACACTGTTCACTTTCGTCAAATTATTCACTTAGGTTACACTGTTCACTTTCGTCAAATTATTCACTTAGGTTACACTATTCACTTTAGTCACATTATTCACTTAGGTTACACTGTTCACTTTCGTCACATTATTCACTTAGGTTACACTATTCACTTTAGTCACATTATTCATTTAGGTTACACTGTTCACTTTCGTCACATTATTCACTTCGGTTACACTGTTCACTTTAGTCACATTATTCATTTAGGTTACACTGTTCACTTTCATCACATTATTCACTTCGGTTACACTGTTCACTTTCGTCACATTATTCACTTAGGTTACACTGTTCACTTTCGTCACATTATTCACTTAGGTTACACTGTTCACTTTCGTCACATTATTCACTTAGGTTACACTGTTCACTTTAGTCACATTATTCACTTAGGTTACACTATTCACTTCGGTTACACTGTTCACTTTAGGTTACACTGTTCACTTTAGTCACATTATTCACTTAGGTTACACTGTTCACTTTAGTCACATTATTCACTTAGGTTACACTGTTCACTTTCGTCAAATTATTCACTTAGGTTACACTGTTCACTTTCGTCACATTCACTTAGGTTACACTGTTCACTTTCGTCACATTATTCACTTAGGTTACACTGTTCACTTTAGTCACATTATTCACTTAGGTTACACTGTTCACTTTCGTCACATTATTCACTTAGGTTACATTGTTCACTTTAGTCACATTATTCACTTAGGTTACACTGTTCACTTTCGTCACATTATTCACTTAGGTTACTCTGTTCACTTTCGTCACATTATTCACTTAGGTTACATTGTTCACTTTTGTCACATTATTTACTTAGGTTACACTGTTCACTTTCGTCACATTATTCAACTTTCGTCACATTATTCACTTAGGTTACACTGTTCACTTTCGTCACATTATTCACTTAGGTTACACTGTTCACTTTCGTCACATTATTCACTTAGGTTACACTGTTCACTTTCGTCACATTATTCACTTAGGTTACACTGTTCACTTTAGTCACATTATTCACTTTAGTCACATTATTCACTTAGGTTACATTGTTCACTTTCGTCACATTATTCATTTAGGTTACACTGTTCACTTTCATCACATTATTCACTTCGGTTACACTGTTCACTTTCGTCACATTATTCACTTAGGTTACACTGTTCACTTTCGTCACATTATTCACTTAGGTTACACTGTTCACTTTCGTCACATTATTCACTTAGGTTACACTGTTCACTTTCGTCACATTATTCACTTAGGTTACACTATTCACTTTAGTCACATTATTCACTTAGGTTACACTGTTCACTTTCGTCACATTATTCACTTAGGTTACACTGTTCACTTTCGTCACATTATTCAATTTTCGTCACATTATTCATTTAGGTTACACTGTTCACTTTCGTCACATTATTCACTTCGATTACACTGTTCACTTTAGTCACATTATTCACTTAGGTTACACTGTTCACTTTCGTCACATTATTCACTTAGGTTACACTGTTCACTTTAGTCACATTATTCACTTAGGTTACACTGTTCACTTTCGTCAAATTATTCACTTAGGTTACACTGTTCACTTTCGTCAAATTATTCACTTAGGTTACACTATTCACTTCGGTTACACTGTTCACTTTAGTCACATTATTCACTTAGGTTACACTGTTCACTTTCGTCACATTATTCACTTAGGTTACACTGTTCACTTTCGTCACATTATTCAACTTTCGTCACATTATTCATTTAGGTTACACTGTTAACTTTCGTCACATTATTCACTTCGATTACACTGTTCACTTTAGTCACATTATTCACTTAGGTTACATTGTTCACTTTCGTCACATTATTCAACTTTCGTCACATTATTCATTTAGGTTACACTGTTCACTTTCGTCACATTATTCACTTAGGTTACACTGTTCACTTTCGTCACATTATTCACTTAGGTTACATTGTTCACTTTCGTCACATTATTCAACTTTCGTCACATTATTCATTTAGGTTACACTGTTAACTTTCGTCACATTATTCACTTCGATTACACTGTTCACTTTAGTCACATTATTCACTTAGGTTACACTGTTCACTTTCGTCACATTATTCACTTAGGTTACACTGTTCACTTTAGTCACATTATTCACTTAGGTTACACTGTTCACTTTAGTCACATTATTCACTTAGGTTACACTGTTCACTTTCGTCACATTATTCACTTAGGTTACACTGTTCACTTTCGTCAAATTATTCACTTAGGTTATACTGTTCACTTTCGTCAAATTATTCACTTAGGTTACACTATTCACTTCGGTTACACTGTTCACTTTAGTCACATTATTCACTTAGGTTACACTGTTCACTTTAGTCACATTATTCACTTAGGTTACACTGTTCACTTTCGTCACATTATTCACTTAGGTTACACTGTTCACTTTAGTCACATTATTCACTTAGGTTACACTGTTCACTTTAGTCACATTATTCACTTAGGTTACACTGTTCACTTTAGTCACATTATTCACTTAGGTTACACTGTTCACTTTCGTCAAATTATTCACTTAGGTTACACTGTTCACTTTCGTCAAATTATTCACTTAGGTTACACTATTCACTTCGGTTACACTGTTCACTTTAGTCACATTATTCACTTAGGTTACACTGTTCACTTTCGTCACATTATTCACTTAGGTTACACTGTTCACTTTAGTCACATTATTCACTTAGGTTACATTGTTCACTTTCGTCACATTATTCATTTAGGTTACACTGTTCACTTTCATCACATTATTCACTTCGATTACACTGTTCACTTTAGTCACATTATTCACTTAGGTTACACTGTTCACTTTCGTCACATTATTCACTTAGGTTACACTGTTCACTTTCGTCACATTATTCACTTAGGTTACACTATTCACTTTAGTCACATTATTCATTTAGGTTACACTGTTCACTTTCGTCACATTATTCACTTAGGTTACACTATTCACTTTAGTCACATTATTCATTTAGGTTACACTGTTCACTTTCGTCACATTATTCACTTCGGTTACACTGTTCACTTTAGTCACATTATTCATTTAGGTTACACTGTTCACTTTCATCACATTATTCACTTCGGTTACACTGTTCACTTTCGTCACATTATTCACTTAGGTTACACTGTTCACTTTCGTCACATTATTCACTTAGGTTACACTGTTCACTTTCGTCACATTATTCACTTTCGTCACATTATTCACTTAGGTTACACTGTTCACTTTCGTCACATTATTCACTTTCGTCACATTATTCACTTTAGTCACATTATTCACTTAGGTTACACTGTTCACTTTCGTCACATTATTCACTTAGGTTACACTATTCACTTTAGTCACATTATTCATTTAGGTTACACTGTTCACTTTCGTCACATTATTCACTTCGGTTACACTGTTCACTTTAGTCACATTATTCATTTAGGTTACACTGTTCACTTTCATCACATTATTCACTTCGGTTACACTGTTCACTTTCGTCACATTATTCACTTAGGTTACACTGTTCACTTTCGTCACATTATTCACTTAGGTTACACTGTTCACTTTCGTCACATTATTCACTTAGGTTACACTGTTCACTTTAGTCACATTATTCACTTAGGTTACACTATTCACTTCGGTTACACTGTTCACTTTAGGTTACACTGTTCACTTTAGTCACATTATTCACTTAGGTTACACTGTTCACTTTAGTCACATTATTCACTTAGGTTACACTGTTCACTTTCGTCAAATTATTCACTTAGGTTACACTTCACTTTCGTCAAATTATTCACTTAGGTTACACTTCACTTTCGTCACATTCACTTAGGTTACACTGTTCACTTTAGTCACATTATTCACTTAGGTTACACTGTTCACTTTCGTCACATTATTCACTTAGGTTACATTGTTCACTTTAGTCACATTATTCACTTAGGTTACACTGTTCACTTTCGTCACATTATTCACTTAGGTTACATTGTTCACTTTCGTCACATTATTTACTTAGGTTACACTGTTCACTTTCGTCACATTATTCACTTAGGTTACATTGTTCACTTTAGTCACATTATTCACTTAGGTTACACTGTTCACTTTCGTCACATTATTCACTTAGGTTACATTGTTCACTTTCGTCACATTTTTTACTTAGGTTACACTGTTCACTTTCGTCACATTATTCAACTTTCGTCACATTATTCACTTAGGTTACACTGTTCACTTTCGTCACATTATTCACTTAGGTTACACTGTTCACTTTCGTCACATTATTCACTTAGGTTACACTGTTCACTTTAGTCACATTATTCACTTAGGTTACATTGTTCACTTTCGTCACATTATTCACTTCGATTACACTGTTCACTTTCGTCACATTATTCACTTAGGTTACACTGTTCACTTTAGTCACATTATTCACTTAGGTTACATTGTTCACTTTCGTCACATTATTCAACTTTCGTCACATTATTCACTTAGGTTACACTGTTCCCTTTAGTCACATTATTCACTTCGGTTACACTGTTCACTTTCGTCACATTATTCACTTAGGTTACACTGTTCACTTTCGTCACATTATTCAACTTTCGTCACATTATTAATTTAGGTTACACTGTTCACTTTCGTCACATTATTCACTTCGATTACACTGTTCACTTTAGTCACATTATTCACTTAGGTTACACTGTTCACTTTCGTCAAATTATTCACTTAGGTTACACTATTCACTTCGGTTACACTGTTCACTTTAGTCACATTATTCACTTAGGTTACACTGTTCACTTTCGTCACATTATTCACTTAGGTTACACTGTTCACTTCGGTTACACTGTTCACTTTAGTCACATTATTCACTTAGGTTACACTGTTCACTTTCGTCACATTATTCACTTAGGTTACATTGTTCACTTTCGTCACATTATTCACTTCGATTACACTGTTCACTTTAGTCACATTATTCATTTAGGTTACACTGTTCACTTTCGTCACATTATTCACTTAGGTTACACTATTCACTTTAGTCACATTATTCATTTAGGTTACACTGTTCACTTTAGTCACATTATTCACTTAGGTTACACTATTCACTTCGGTTACACTGTTCACTTTAGGTTACACTGTTCACTTTAGTCACATTATTCACTAAGGTTACACTGTTCACTTTAGTCACATTATTCACTTAGGTTACACTGTTCACTTTCGTCAAATTATTCACTTAGGTTACACTGTTCACTTTCGTCACATTCACTTAGGTTACACTGTTCACTTTCGTCACATTATTCAATTAGGTTACACTGTTCACTTTAGTCACATTATTCACTTAGGTTACACTGTTCACTTTCGTCACATTATTCACTTAGGTTACATTGTTCACTTTAGTCACATTATTCACTTAGGTTACACTGTTCACTTTCGTCACATTATTCACTTAGGTTACTCTGTTCACTTTCGTCACATTATTCACTTAGGTTACATTGTTCACTTTTGTCACATTATTTACTTAGGTTACACTGTTCACTTTCGTCACATTATTCAACTTTCGTCACATTATTCACTTAGGTTACACTGTTCACTTTCGTCACATTATTCACTTAGGTTACACTGTTCACTTTAGTCACATTATTCACTTAGGTTACACTGTTCACTTTAGTCACATTATTCACTTAGGTTACACTGTTCACTTTAGTCACATTATTCACTTAGGTTACACTGTTCACTTTCGTCAAATTATTCACTTAGGTTACACTGTTCACTTTCGTCAAATTATTCACTTAGGTTACACTATTCACTTCGGTTACACTGTTCACTTTAGTCACATTATTCACTTAGGTTACACTGTTCACTTTAGTCACATTATTCACTTAGGTTACACTGTTCACTTTCGTCACATTATTCACTTAGGTTACACTGTTCACTTTAGTCACATTATTCACTTAGGTTACACTGTTCACTTTAGTCACATTATTCACTTAGGTTACACTGTTCACTTTAGTCACATTATTCACTTAGGTTACACTGTTCACTTTCGTCAAATTATTCACTTAGGTTACACTGTTCACTTTCGTCAAATTATTCACTTAGGTTACACTATTCACTTCGGTTACACTGTTCACTTTAGTCACATTATTCACTTCGATTACACTGTTCACTTTAGTCACATTATTCACTTAGGTTACACTGTTCACTTTCGTCACATTATTCACTTAGGTTACACTGTTCACTTTAGTCACATTATTCACTTAGGTTACATTGTTCACTTTCGTCACATTATTCATTTAGGTTACACTGTTCACTTTCATCACATTATTCACTTCGATTACACTGTTCACTTTAGTCACATTATTCACTTAGGTTACACTGTTCACTTTCGTCACATTATTCACTTAGGTTACACTGTTCACTTTCGTCACATTATTCACTTAGGTTACACTATTCACTTTAGTCACATTATTCATTTAGGTTACACTGTTCACTTTCGTCACATTATTCACTTAGGTTACACTATTCACTTTAGTCACATTATTCATTTAGGTTACACTGTTCACTTTCGTCACATTATTCACTTCGGTTACACTGTTCACTTTAGTCACATTATTCATTTAGGTTACACTGTTCACTTTCATCACATTATTCACTTCGGTTACACTGTTCACTTTCGTCACATTATTCACTTAGGTTACACTGTTCACTTTCGTCACATTATTCACTTAGGTTACACTGTTCACTTTCGTCACATTATTCACTTTCGTCACATTATTCACTTAGGTTACACTGTTCACTTTCGTCACATTATTCACTTAGGTTACAGTATTCACTTTAGTCACATTATTCACTTAGGTTACACTGTTCACTTTCGTCACATTATTCACTTAGGTTACACTGTTCACTTTAGTCACATTATTCACTTAGGTTACACTATTCACTTCGGTTACACTGTTCACTTTAGGTTACACTGTTCACTTTAGTCACATTATTCACTTAGGTTACACTGTTCACTTTAGTCACATTATTCACTTAGGTTACACTGTTCACTTTCGTCAAATTATTCACTTAGGTTACACTTCACTTTCGTCAAATTATTCACTTAGGTTACACTTCACTTTCGTCACATTCACTTAGGTTACACTGTTCACTTTAGTCACATTATTCACTTAGGTTACACTGTTCACTTTCGTCACATTATTCACTTAGGTTACATTGTTCACTTTAGTCACATTATTCACTTAGGTTACACTGTTCACTTTCGTCACATTATTCACTTAGGTTACATTGTTCACTTTCGTCACATTATTTACTTAGGTTACACTGTTCACTTTCGTCACATTATTCACTTAGGTTACATTGTTCACTTCAGTCACATTATTCACTTAGGTTACACTGTTCACTTTCGTCACATTATTCACTTAGGTTACATTGTTCACTTTCGTCACATTATTTACTTAGGTTACACTGTTCACTTTCGTCACATTATTCAACTTTCGTCACATTATTCACTTAGGTTACACTGTTCACTTTCGTCACATTATTCACTTAGGTTACACTGTTCACTTTCGTCACATTATTCACTTAGGTTACACTGTTCACTTTAGTCACATTATTCACTTAGGTTACATTGTTCACTTTCGTCACATTATTCACTTCGATTACACTGTTCACTTTCGTCACATTATTCACTTAGGTTACACTGTTCACTTTAGTCACATTATTCACTTAGGTTACATTGTTCACTTTCGTCACATTATTCAACTTTCGTCACATTATTCACTTAGGTTACACTGTTCCCTTTAGTCACATTATTCACTTCGGTTACACTGTTCACTTTCGTCACATTATTCACTTAGGTTACACTGTTCACTTTCGTCACATTATTCAACTTTCGTCACATTATTAATTTAGGTTACACTGTTCACTTTCGTCACATTATTCACTTCGATTACACTGTTCACTTTAGTCACATTATTCACTTAGGTTACACTGTTCACTTTCATCACATTATTCACTTCGGTTACACTGTTCACTTTCGTCACATTATTCACTTAGGTTACACTGTTCACTTTAGTCACATTATTCACTTAGGTTACACTGTTCACTTTCGTCAAATTATTCACTTAGGTTACACTATTCACTTCGGTTACACTGTTCACTTTAGTCACATTATTCACTTAGGTTACACTGTTCACTTTCGTCACATTATTCACTTAGGTTACACTGTTCACTTCGGTTACACTGTTCACTTTAGTCACATTATTCACTTAGGTTACACTGTTCACTTTCGTCACATTATTCACTTAGGTTACATTGTTCACTTTCGTCACATTATTCACTTCGATTACACTGTTCACTTTAGTCACATTATTCATTTAGGTTACACTGTTCACTTTCGTCACATTATTCACTTAGGTTACACTATTCACTTTAGTCACATTATTCATTTAGGTTACACTGTTCACTTTAGTCACATTATTCACTTAGGTTACACTATTCACTTCGGTTACACTGTTCACTTTAGGTTACACTGTTCACTTTAGTCACATTATTCACTAAGGTTACACTGTTCACTTTAGTCACATTATTCACTTAGGTTACACTGTTCACTTTCGTCAAATTATTCACTTAGGTTACACTGTTCACTTTCGTCACATTCACTTAGGTTACACTGTTCACTTTCGTCACATTATTCAATTAGGTTACACTGTTCACTTTAGTCACATTATTCACTTAGGTTACACTGTTCACTTTCGTCACATTATTCACTTAGGTTACATTGTTCACTTTAGTCACATTATTCACTTAGGTTACACTGTTCACTTTCGTCACATTATTCACTTAGGTTACTCTGTTCACTTTCGTCACATTATTCACTTAGGTTACATTGTTCACTTTTGTCACATTATTTACTTAGGTTACACTGTTCACTTTCGTCACATTATTCAACTTTCGTCACATTATTCACTTAGGTTACACTGTTCACTTTCGTCACATTATTCACTTAGGTTACACTGTTCACTTTAGTCACATTATTCACTTAGGTTACACTGTTCACTTTAGTCACATTATTCACTTAGGTTACACTGTTCACTTTAGTCACATTATTCACTTAGGTTACACTGTTCACTTTCGTCAAATTATTCACTTAGGTTACACTGTTCACTTTCGTCAAATTATTCACTTAGGTTACACTATTCACTTCGGTTACACTGTTCACTTTAGTCACATTATTCACTTAGGTTACACTGTTCACTTTAGTCACATTATTCACTTAGGTTACACTGTTCACTTTCGTCACATTATTCACTTAGGTTACACTGTTCACTTTAGTCACATTATTCACTTAGGTTACACTGTTCACTTTAGTCACATTATTCACTTAGGTTACACTGTTCACTTTAGTCACATTATTCACTTAGGTTACACTGTTCACTTTCGTCAAATTATTCACTTAGGTTACACTGTTCACTTTCGTCAAATTATTCACTTAGGTTACACTATTCACTTCGGTTACACTGTTCACTTTAGTCACATTATTCACTTAGGTTACACTGTTCACTTTCGTCACATTATTCACTTAGGTTACACTGTTCACTTTAGTCACATTATTCACTTAGGTTACATTGTTCACTTTCGTCACATTATTCATTTAGGTTACACTGTTCACTTTCATCACATTATTCACTTCGATTACACTGTTCACTTTAGTCACATTATTCACTTAGGTTACACTGTTCACTTTCGTCACATTATTCACTTAGGTTACACTGTTCACTTTCGTCACATTATTCACTTAGGTTACACTATTCACTTTAGTCACATTATTCATTTAGGTTACACTGTTCACTTTCGTCACATTATTCACTTAGGTTACACTATTCACTTTAGTCACATTATTCATTTAGGTTACACTGTTCACTTTCGTCACATTATTCACTTCGGTTACACTGTTCACTTTAGTCACATTATTCATTTAGGTTACACTGTTCACTTTCATCACATTATTCACTTCGGTTACACTGTTCACTTTCGTCACATTATTCACTTAGGTTACACTGTTCACTTTCGTCACATTATTCACTTAGGTTACACTGTTCACTTTCGTCACATTATTCACTTTCGTCACATTATTCACTTAGGTTACACTGTTCACTTTCGTCACATTATTCACTTAGGTTACAGTATTCACTTTAGTCACATTATTCACTTAGGTTACACTGTTCACTTTCGTCACATTATTCACTTAGGTTACACTGTTCACTTTAGTCACATTATTCACTTAGGTTACACTATTCACTACGGTTACCCTGTTCACTTTAGGTTACACTGTTCACTTTAGTCACATTATTCACTTAGGTTACACTGTTCACTTTAGTCACATTATTCACTTAGGTTACACTGTTCACTTTCGTCAAATTATTCACTTAGGTTACACTTCACTTTCGTCAAATTATTCACTTAGGTTACACTTCACTTTCGTCACATTCACTTAGGTTACACTGTTCACTTTAGTCACATTATTCACTTAGGTTACACTGTTCACTTTCGTCACATTATTCACTTAGGTTACATTGTTCACTTTAGTCACATTATTCACTTAGGTTACACTGTTCACTTTCGTCACATTATTCACTTAGGTTACATTGTTCACTTTCGTCACATTATTTACTTAGGTTACACTGTTCACTTTCGTCACATTATTCACTTAGGTTACATTGTTCACTTCAGTCACATTATTCACTTAGGTTACACTGTTCACTTTCGTCACATTATTCACTTAGGTTACATTGTTCACTTTCGTCACATTATTTACTTAGGTTACACTGTTCACTTTCGTCACATTATTCAACTTTCGTCACATTATTCACTTAGGTTACACTGTTCACTTTCGTCACATTATTCACTTAGGTTACACTGTTCACTTTCGTCACATTATTCACTTAGGTTACACTGTTCACTTTAGTCACATTATTCACTTAGGTTACATTGTTCACTTTCGTCACATTATTCACTTCGATTACACTGTTCACTTTCGTCACATTATTCACTTAGGTTACACTGTTCACTTTAGTCACATTATTCACTTAGGTTACATTGTTCACTTTCGTCACATTATTCAACTTTCGTCACATTATTCACTTAGGTTACACTGTTCCCTTTAGTCACATTATTCACTTCGGTTACACTGTTCACTTTCGTCACATTATTCACTTAGGTTACACTGTTCACTTTCGTCACATTATTCAACTTTCGTCACATTATTAATTTAGGTTACACTGTTCACTTTCGTCACATTATTCACTTCGATTACACTGTTCACTTTAGTCACATTATTCACTTAGGTTACACTGTTCACTTTCATCACATTATTCACTTCGGTTACACTGTTCACTTTCGTCACATTATTCACTTAGGTTACACTGTTCACTTTAGTCACATTATTCACTTAGGTTACACTGTTCACTTTCGTCAAATTATTCACTTAGGTTACACTATTCACTTCGGTTACACTGTTCACTTTAGTCACATTATTCACTTAGGTTACACTGTTCACTTTCGTCACATTATTCACTTAGGTTACACTGTTCACTTCGGTTACACTGTTCACTTTAGTCACATTATTCACTTAGGTTACACTGTTCACTTTCGTCACATTATTCACTTAGGTTACATTGTTCACTTTCGTCACATTATTCACTTCGATTACACTGTTCACTTTAGTCACATTATTCATTTAGGTTACACTGTTCACTTTCGTCACATTATTCACTTAGGTTACACTATTCACTTTAGTCACATTATTCATTTAGATTACACTGTTCACTTTAGTCACATTATTCACTTAGGTTACACTATTCACTTCGGTTACACTGTTCACTTTAGGTTACACTGTTCACTTTAGTCACATTATTCACTAAGGTTACACTGTTCACTTTAGTCACATTATTTACTTAGGTTACACTGTTCACTTTCGTCAAATTATTCACTTAGGTTACACTGTTCACTTTCGTCACATTCACTTAGGTTACACTGTTCACTTTCGTCACATTATTCACTTAGGTTACACTGTTCACTTTAGTCACATTATTCACTTAGGTTACACTGTTCACTTTCGTCACATTATTCACTTAGGTTACATTGTTCACTTTAGTCACATTATTCACTTAGGTTACACTGTTCACTTTCGTCACATTATTCACTTAGGTTACTCTGTTCACTTTCGTCACATTATTCACTTAGGTTACATTGTTCACTTTTGTCACATTATTTACTTAGGTTACACTGTTCACTTTCGTCACATTATTCACTAAGGTTACACTGTTCACTTTAGTCACATTATTCACTTAGGTTACACTGTTCACTTTCGTCAAATTATTCACTTAGGTTACACTGTTCACTTTCGTCACATTCACTTAGGTTACACTGTTCACTTTCGTCACATTATTCACTTAGGTTACACTGTTCACTTTAGTCACATTATTCACTTAGGTTACACTGTTCACTTTCGTCACATTATTCACTTAGGTTACATTGTTCACTTTAGTCACATTATTCACTTAGGTTACACTGTTCACTTTCGTCACATTATTCACTTAGGTTACTCTGTTCACTTTCGTCACATTATTCACTTAGGTTACATTGTTCACTTTTGTCACATTATTTACTTAGGTTACACTGTTCACTTTCGTCACATTATTCAACTTTCGTCACATTATTCACTTAGGTTACACTGTTCACTTTCGTCACATTATTCACTTAGGTTACACTGTTCACTTTCGTCACATTATTCACTTAGGTTACACTGTTCACTTTCGTCACATTATTCACTTAGGTTACACTGTTCACTTTCGTCACATTATTCACTTAGGTTACACTGTTCACTTTAGTCACATTATTCACTTAGGTTACATTGTTCACTTTCGTCACATTATTCACTTCGATTACACTGTTCACTTTCGTCACATTATTCACTTAGGTTACACTGTTCACTTTAGTCACATTATTCACTTCGGTTACACTGTTCACTTTCGTCACATTATTCACTTAGGTTACACTGTTCACTTTCGTCACATTATTCACTTAGGTTACACTGTTTCTTTTTCGTCACATTATTCACTTAGGTTACACTGTTCACTTTCGTCACATTATTCACTTAGGTTACACTATTCACTTTAGTCACATTATTCACTTAGGTTACACTTTTCACTTTCGTCACATTATTCACTTAGGTTACACTGTTCACTTTCGTCACATTATTCAACTTTCGTCACATTATTCATTTAGGTTACACTGTTCACTTTCGTCACATTATTCACTTCGATTACACTGTTCACTTTAGTCACATTATTCACTTAGGTTACACTGTTCACTTTCGTCACATTATTCACTTAGGTTACACTGTTCACTTTAGTCACATTATTCACTTAGGTTACACTGTTCACTTTCGTCAAATTATTCACTTAGGTTACACTGTTCACTTTCGTCAAATTATTCACTTAGGTTACACTATTCACTTCGGTTACACTGTTCACTTTAGTCACATTATTCACTTAGGTTACACTGTTCACTTTCGTCACATTATTCACTTAGGTTACACTGTTCACTTTAGTCACATTATTCACTTCGGTTACACTGTTCACTTTCGTCACATTATTCACTTATTTTACACTGTTCACTTTCGTCACATTATTCACTTAGGTTACACTGTTTCTTTTTCGTCACATTATTCACTTAGGTTACACTGTTCACTTTAGTCACATTATTCACTTCGGTTACACTGTTCACTTTCGTCACATTATTCACTTAGGTTACACTGTTCACTTTCGTCACATTCACTTAGGTTACACTGTTTCTTTATCGTCACATTATTCACTCAGGTTACACTGTTCACTTTCGTCACATTATTCACTTAGGTTACACTATTCACTTTAGTCACATTATTCACTTAGGTTACACTTTTCACTTTCGTCACATTATTCACTTAGGTTACACTGTTCACTTTCGTCACATTATTCAACTTTCGTCACATTATTCATTTAGGTTACACTGTTCACTTTCGTCACATTATTCACTTCGATTACACTGTTCACTTTAGTCACATTATTCACTTAGGTTACACTGTTCACTTTCGTCACATTATTCACTTAGGTTACACTGTTCACTTTAGTCACATTATTCACTTAGGTTACACTGTTCACTTTCGTCAAATTATTCACTTAGGTTACACTGTTCACTTTCGTCAAATTATTCACTTAGGTTACACTATTCACTTCGGTTACACTGTTCACTTTAGTCACATTATTCACTTAGGTTACACTGTTCACTTTCGTCACATTATTCACTTAGGTTACACTGTTCACTTTAGTCACATTATTCACTTCGGTTACACTGTTCACTTTCGTCACATTATTCACTTATTTTACACTGTTCACTTTCGTCACATTATTCACTTAGGTTACACTGTTTCTTTTTCGTCACATTATTCACTTAGGTTACACTGTTCACTTTCGTCACATTATTCACTTAGGTTACACTATTCACTTTAGTCACATTATTCACTTAGGTTACACTGTTCACTTTCGTCACATTATTCACTTCGATTACACTGTTCACTTTAGTCACATTATTCACTTAGGTTACACTGTTCACTTTCGTCACATTATTCACTTAGGTTACACTGTTCACTTTAGTCACATTATTCACTTAGGTTACACTGTTCACTTTCGTCAAATTATTCACTTAGGTTACACTGTTCACTTTCGTCACATTATTCACTTCGATTACACTGTTCACTTTAGTCACATTATTCACTTAGGTTACACTGTTCACTTTCGTCACATTATTCACTTAGGTTACACTGTTCACTTTAGTCACATTATTCACTTAGGTTACACTGTTCACTTTCGTCAAATTATTCACTTAGGTTACACTGTTCACTTTCGTCAAATTATTCACTTAGGTTACACTATTCACTTCGGTTACACTGTTCACTTTAGTCACATTATTCACTTAGGTTACACTGTTCACTTTCGTCACATTATTCACTTAGGTTACACTGTTCACTTTAGTCACATTATTCACTTAGGTTACATTGTTCACTTTCGTCACATTATTCAACTTTCGTCACATTATTCATTTAGGTTACACTGTTCACTTTCGTCACATTATTCACTTCGATTACACTGTTCACTTTAGTCACATTATTCACTTCGATTACACTGTTCACTTTAGTCACATTATTCACTTAGGTTACACTATTCACTTTAGTCACATTATTCACTTAGGTTACACTGTTCACTTTCATCAAATTATTCACTTAGGTTACACTGTTCACTTTCGTCAAATTATTCACTTAGGTTACACTATTCACTTCGGTTACACTGTTCACTTTAGTCACATTATTCACTTAGGTTACACTGTTCACTTTCGTCACATTATTCACTTAGGTTACACTGTTCACTTTAGTCACATTATTCACTTAGGTTACATTGTTCACTTTCGTCACATTATTCAACTTTCGTCACATTATTCATTTAGGTTACACTGTTCACTTTCGTCACATTATTCACTTCGATTACACTGTTCACTTTAGTCACATTATTCACATAGGTTACACTGTTCACTTTCGTCACATTATTCACTTAGGTTACACTGTTCACTTTAGTCACATTATTCACTTAGGTTACACTGTTCACTTTAGTCACATTATTCACTTAGGTTACACTGTTCACTTTAGTCACATTATTCACTTAGGTTACACTGTTCACTTTCGTCAAATTATTCACTTAGGTTACACTGTTCACTTTCGTCAAATTATTCACTTAGGTTACACTATTCACTTCGGTTACACTGTTCACTTTAGTCACATTATTCACTTAGGTTACACTGTTCACTTTAGTCACATTATTCACTTAGGTTACATTGTTCACTTTCGTCACATTATTCATTTAGGTTACACTGTTCACTTTCATCACATTATTCACTTCGATTACACTGTTCACTTTAGTCACATTATTCACTTAGGTTACACTGTTCACTTTCGTCACATTATTCACTTAGGTTACACTGTTCACTTTCGTCACATTATTCACTTAGGTTACACTATTCACTTTAGTCACATTATTCATTTAGGTTACACTGTTCACTTTCGTCACATTATTCACTTAGGTTACACTATTCACTTTAGTCACATTATTCATTTAGGTTACACTGTTCACTTTCGTCACATTATTCACTTCGGTTACACTGTTCACTTTAGTCACATTATTCATTTAGGTTACACTGTTCACTTTCATCACATTATTCACTTCGGTTACACTGTTCACTTTCGTCACATTATTCACTTAGGTTACACTGTTCACTTTCGTCACATTATTCACTTTCGTCACATTATTCACTTAGGTTACACTGTTCACTTTCGTCACATTATTCACTTAGGTTACAGTATTCACTTTAGTCACATTATTCACTTAGGTTACACTGTTCACTTTCGTCACATTATTCACTTAGGTTACACTATTCACTTTAGTCACATTATTCATTTAGGTTACACTGTTCACTTTCTTCACATTATTCACTTCGGTTACACTGTTCACTTTAGTCACATTATTCATTTAGGTTACACTGTTCACTTTCATCACATTATTCACTTCGGTTACACTGTTCACTTTCGTCACATTATTCACTTCGGTTACACTGTTCACTTTCGTCACATTATTCACTTAGGTTACACTGTTCACTTTCGTCACATTATTCACTTAGGTTACACTGTTCACTTTCGTCACATTATTCACTTAGGTTACACTGTTCACTTTAGTCACATTATTCACTTAGGTTACACTATTCACTTCGGTTACACTGTTCACTTTAGGTTACACTGTTCACTTTAGTCACATTATTCACTTAGGTTACACTGTTCACTTTAGTCACATTATTCACTTAGGTTACACTGTTCACTTTCGTCAAATTATTCACTTAGGTTACACTTCACTTTCGTCAAATTATTCACTTAGGTTACACTTCACTTTCGTCACATTCACTTAGGTTACACTGTTCACTTTAGTCACATTATTCACTTAGGTTACACTGTTCACTTTCGTCACATTATTCACTTAGGTTACATTGTTCACTTTAGTCACATTATTCACTTAGGTTACACTGTTCACTTTCGTCACATTATTCACTTAGGTTACATTGTTCACTTTCGTCACATTATTTACTTAGGTTACACTGTTCACTTTCGTCACATTATTCAACTTTCGTCACATTATTCACTTAGGTTACACTGTTCACTTTCGTCACATTATTCACTTAGGTTACACTGTTCACTTTCGTCACATTATTCACTTAGGTTACACTGTTCACTTTCGTCACATTATTCACTTAGGTTACACTATTCACTTAGGTTACACTGTTCACTTTCGTCACATTATTCACTTAGGTTACTCTGTTCACTTTCGTCACATTATTCACTTAGGTTACATTGTTCACTTTTGTCACATTATTTACTTAGGTTACACTGTTCACTTTCGTCACATTATTCAACTTTCGTCACATTATTCACTTAGGTTACACTGTTCACTTTCGTCACATTATTCACTTCGATTACACTGTTCACTTTCGTCACATTATTCACTTAGGTTACACTGTTCACTTTAGTCACATTATTCACTTAGGTTACACTGTTCACTTTCGTCACATTATTCACTTCGATTACACTGTTCACTTTCGTCACATTATTCACTTAGGTTACACTGTTCACTTTAGTCACATTATTCACTTAGGTTACATTGTTCACTTTCGTCACATTATTCAACTTTCGTCACATTATTCACTTAGGTTACACTGTTCACTTTCGTCACATTATTCACTTCGATTACACTGTTCACTTTAGTCACATTATTCACTTAGGTTACACTGTTCACTTTCATCACATTATTCACTTCGGTTACACTGTTCACTTTCGTCACATTATTCACTTAGGTTACACTGTTCACTTTAGTCACATTATTCACTTAGGTTACACTGTTCACTTTCGTCAAATTATTCACTTAGGTTACACTGTTCACTTTCGTCAAATTATTCACTTAGGTTACACTATTCACTTCGGTTACACTGTTCACTTTAGTCACATTATTCACTTAGGTTACACTGTTCACTTTCGTCACATTATTCACTTAGGTTACACTGTTCACTTCGGTTACACTGTTCACTTTAGTCACATTATTCACTTAGGTTACACTGTTCACTTTCGTCACATTATTCACTTAGGTTACATTGTTCACTTTCGTCACATTATTCACTTCGATTACACTGTTCACTTTAGTCACATTATTCATTTAGGTTACACTGTTCACTTTCGTCACATTATTCACTTAGGTTACACTATTCACTTTAGTCACATTATTCATTTAGGTTACACTGTTCACTTTCGTCACATTATTCACTTCGGTTACACTGTTCACTTTAGTCACATTATTCATTTAGGTTACACTGTTCACTTTAGTCACATTATTCACTTAGGTTACACTGTTCACTTTCATCACATTATTCACTTCGGTTACACTGTTCACTTTCGTCACATTATTCACTTAGGTTACACTGTTCACTTTCGTCACATTATTCACTTAGGTTACACTGTTCACTTTCGTCACATTATTCACTTAGGTTACACTGTTCACTTTCGTCACATTATTCACTTAGGTTACACTATTCACTTCGGTTACACTGTTCACTTTAGGTTACACTGTTCACTTTAGTCACATTATTCACTTAGGTTACACTGTTCACTTTAGTCACATTATTCACTTACTCTGTTCACTTTCGTCACATTATTCACTTAGGTTACATTGTTCACGTTTGTCACATTATTTACTTAGGTTACACTGTTCACTTTCGTCACATTATTCAACTTTCGTCACATTATTCACTTAGGTTACACTGTTCACTTTCGTCACATTATTCACTTAGGTTACACTGTTCACTTTCGTCACATTATTCACTTAGGTTACACTTTTCACTTTCGTCACATTATTCACTTAGGTTACACTGTTCACTTTCGTCACATTATTCAACTTTCGTCACATTATTCATTTAGGTTACACTGTTCACTTTCGTCACATTATTCACTTCGATTACACTGTTCACTTTAGTCACATTATTCACTTAGGTTACACTGTTCACTTTCGTCACATTATTCACTTAGGTTACACTGTTCACTTTAGTCACATTATTCACTTAGGTTACACTGTTCACTTTCGTCAAATTATTCACTTAGGTTACACTGTTCACTTTCGTCAAATTATTCACTTAGGTTACACTATTCACTTCGGTTACACTGTTCACTTTAGTCACATTATTCACTTAGGTTACACTGTTCACTTTCGTCACATTATTCACTTAGGTTACACTGTTCACTTTAGTCACATTATTCACTTCGGTTACACTGTTCACTTTCGTCACATTATTCACTTATTTTACACTGTTCACTTTCGTCACATTATTCACTTAGGTTACACTGTTTCTTTTTCGTCACATTATTCACTTAGGTTACACTGTTCACTTTAGTCACATTATTCACTTCGGTTACACTGTTCACTTTCGTCACATTATTCACTTAGGTTACACTGTTCACTTTCGTCACATTCACTTAGGTTACACTGTTTCTTTATCGTCACATTATTCACTCAGGTTACACTGTTCACTTTCGTCACATTATTCACTTAGGTTACACTATTCACTTTAGTCACATTATTCACTTAGGTTACACTTTTCACTTTCGTCACATTATTCACTTAGGTTACACTGTTCACTTTCGTCACATTATTCAACTTTCGTCACATTATTCATTTAGGTTACACTGTTCACTTTCGTCACATTATTCACTTCGATTACACTGTTCACTTTAGTCACATTATTCACTTAGGTTACACTGTTCACTTTCGTCACATTATTCACTTAGGTTACACTGTTCACTTTAGTCACATTATTCACTTAGGTTACACTGTTCACTTTCGTCAAATTATTCACTTAGGTTACACTGTTCACTTTCGTCAAATTATTCACTTAGGTTACACTATTCACTTCGGTTACACTGTTCACTTTAGTCACATTATTCACTTAGGTTACACTGTTCACTTTCGTCACATTATTCACTTAGGTTACACTGTTCACTTTAGTCACATTATTCACTTCGGTTACACTGTTCACTTTCGTCACATTATTCACTTATTTTACACTGTTCACTTTCGTCACATTATTCACTTAGGTTACACTGTTTCTTTTTCGTCACATTATTCACTTAGGTTACACTGTTCACTTTCGTCACATTATTCACTTAGGTTACACTATTCACTTTAGTCACATTATTCACTTAGGTTACACTGTTCACTTTCGTCACATTATTCACTTCGATTACACTGTTCACTTTAGTCACATTATTCACTTAGGTTACACTGTTCACTTTCGTCACATTATTCACTTAGGTTACACTGTTCACTTTAGTCACATTATTCACTTAGGTTACACTGTTCACTTTCGTCAAATTATTCACTTAGGTTACACTGTTCACTTTCGTCACATTATTCACTTCGATTACACTGTTCACTTTAGTCACATTATTCACTTAGGTTACACTGTTCACTTTCGTCACATTATTCACTTAGGTTACACTGTTCACTTTAGTCACATTATTCACTTAGGTTACACTGTTCACTTTCGTCAAATTATTCACTTAGGTTACACTGTTCACTTTCGTCAAATTATTCACTTAGGTTACACTATTCACTTCGGTTACACTGTTCACTTTAGTCACATTATTCACTTAGGTTACACTGTTCACTTTCGTCACATTATTCACTTAGGTTACACTGTTCACTTTAGTCACATTATTCACTTAGGTTACATTGTTCACTTTCGTCACATTATTCAACTTTCGTCACATTATTCATTTAGGTTACACTGTTCACTTTCGTCACATTATTCACTTCGATTACACTGTTCACTTTAGTCACATTATTCACTTCGATTACACTGTTCACTTTAGTCACATTATTCACTTAGGTTACACTATTCACTTTAGTCACATTATTCACTTAGGTTACACTGTTCACTTTCATCAAATTATTCACTTAGGTTACACTGTTCACTTTCGTCAAATTATTCACTTAGGTTACACTATTCACTTCGGTTACACTGTTCACTTTAGTCACATTATTCACTTAGGTTACACTGTTCACTTTCGTCACATTATTCACTTAGGTTACACTGTTCACTTTAGTCACATTATTCACTTAGGTTACATTGTTCACTTTCGTCACATTATTCAACTTTCTTCACATTATTCATTTAGGTTACACTGTTCACTTTCGTCACATTATTCACTTCGATTACACTGTTCACTTTAGTCACATTATTCACATAGGTTACACTGTTCACTTTCGTCACATTATTCACTTAGGTTACACTGTTCACTTTAGTCACATTATTCACTTAGGTTACACTGTTCACTTTAGTCACATTATTCACTTAGGTTACACTGTTCACTTTAGTCACATTATTCACTTAGGTTACACTGTTCACTTTCGTCAAATTATTCACTTAGGTTACACTGTTCACTTTCGTCAAATTATTCACTTAGGTTACACTATTCACTTCGGTTACACTGTTCACTTTAGTCACATTATTCACTTAGGTTACACTGTTCACTTTAGTCACATTATTCACTTAGGTTACATTGTTCACTTTCGTCACATTATTCATTTAGGTTACACTGTTCACTTTCATCACATTATTCACTTCGATTACACTGTTCACTTTAGTCACATTATTCACTTAGGTTACACTGTTCACTTTCGTCACATTATTCACTTAGGTTACACTGTTCACTTTCGTCACATTATTCACTTAGGTTACACTATTCACTTTAGTCACATTATTCATTTAGGTTACACTGTTCACTTTCGTCACATTATTCACTTAGGTTACACTATTCACTTTAGTCACATTATTCATTTAGGTTACACTGTTCACTTTCGTCACATTATTCACTTCGGTTACACTGTTCACTTTAGTCACATTATTCATTTAGGTTACACTGTTCACTTTCATCACATTATTCACTTCGGTTACACTGTTCACTTTCGTCACATTATTCACTTAGGTTACACTGTTCACTTTCGTCACATTATTCACTTTCGTCACATTATTCACTTAGGTTACACTGTTCACTTTCGTCACATTATTCACTTAGGTTACAGTATTCACTTTAGTCACATTATTCACTTAGGTTACACTGTTCACTTTCGTCACATTATTCACTTAGGTTACACTATTCACTTTAGTCACATTATTCATTTAGGTTACACTGTTCACTTTCTTCACATTATTCACTTCGGTTACACTGTTCACTTTAGTCACATTATTCATTTAGGTTACACTGTTCACTTTCATCACATTATTCACTTCGGTTACACTGTTCACTTTCGTCACATTATTCACTTCGGTTACACTGTTCACTTTCGTCACATTATTCACTTAGGTTACACTGTTCACTTTCGTCACATTATTCACTTAGGTTACACTGTTCACTTTCGTCACATTATTCACTTAGGTTACACTGTTCACTTTAGTCACATTATTCACTTAGGTTACACTATTCACTTCGGTTACACTGTTCACTTTAGGTTACACTGTTCACTTTAGTCACATTATTCACTTAGGTTACACTGTTCACTTTAGTCACATTATTCACTTAGGTTACACTGTTCACTTTCGTCAAATTATTCACTTAGGTTACACTTCACTTTCGTCAAATTATTCACTTAGGTTACACTTCACTTTCGTCACATTCACTTAGGTTACACTGTTCACTTTAGTCACATTATTCACTTAGGTTACACTGTTCACTTTCGTCACATTATTCACTTAGGTTACATTGTTCACTTTAGTCACATTATTCACTTAGGTTACACTGTTCACTTTCGTCACATTATTCACTTAGGTTACATTGTTCACTTTCGTCACATTATTTACTTAGGTTACACTGTTCACTTTCGTCACATTATTCAACTTTCGTCACATTATTCACTTAGGTTACACTGTTCACTTTCGTCACATTATTCACTTAGGTTACACTGTTCACTTTCGTCACATTATTCACTTAGGTTACACTGTTCACTTTCGTCACATTATTCACTTAGGTTACACTATTCACTTAGGTTACACTGTTCACTTTCGTCACATTATTCACTTAGGTTACTCTGTTCACTTTCGTCACATTATTCACTTAGGTTACATTGTTCACTTTTGTCACATTATTTACTTAGGTTACACTGTTCACTTTCGTCACATTATTCAACTTTCGTCACATTATTCACTTAGGTTACACTGTTCACTTTCGTCACATTATTCACTTCGATTACACTGTTCACTTTCGTCACATTATTCACTTAGGTTACACTGTTCACTTTAGTCACATTATTCACTTAGGTTACACTGTTCACTTTCGTCACATTATTCACTTCGATTACACTGTTCACTTTCGTCACATTATTCACTTAGGTTACACTGTTCACTTTAGTCACATTATTCACTTAGGTTACATTGTTCACTTTCGTCACATTATTCAACTTTCGTCACATTATTCACTTAGGTTACACTGTTCACTTTCGTCACATTATTCACTTCGATTACACTGTTCACTTTAGTCACATTATTCACTTAGGTTACACTGTTCACTTTCATCACATTATTCACTTCGGTTACACTGTTCACTTTCGTCACATTATTCACTTAGGTTACACTGTTCACTTTAGTCACATTATTCACTTAGGTTACACTGTTCACTTTCGTCAAATTATTCACTTAGGTTACACTGTTCACTTTCGTCAAATTATTCACTTAGGTTACACTATTCACTTCGGTTACACTGTTCACTTTAGTCACATTATTCACTTAGGTTACACTGTTCACTTTCGTCACATTATTCACTTAGGTTACACTGTTCACTTCGGTTACACTGTTCACTTTAGTCACATTATTCACTTAGGTTACACTGTTCACTTTCGTCACATTATTCACTTAGGTTACATTGTTCACTTTCGTCACATTATTCACTTCGATTACACTGTTCACTTTAGTCACATTATTCATTTAGGTTACACTGTTCACTTTCGTCACATTATTCACTTAGGTTACACTATTCACTTTAGTCACATTATTCATTTAGGTTACACTGTTCACTTTCGTCACATTATTCACTTCGGTTACACTGTTCACTTTAGTCACATTATTCATTTAGGTTACACTGTTCACTTTAGTCACATTATTCACTTAGGTTACACTGTTCACTTTCATCACATTATTCACTTCGGTTACACTGTTCACTTTCGTCACATTATTCACTTAGGTTACACTGTTCACTTTCGTCACATTATTCACTTAGGTTACACTGTTCACTTTCGTCACATTATTCACTTAGGTTACACTGTTCACTTTCGTCACATTATTCACTTAGGTTACACTATTCACTTCGGTTACACTGTTCACTTTAGGTTACACTGTTCACTTTAGTCACATTATTCACTTAGGTTACACTGTTCACTTTAGTCACATTATTCACTTACTCTGTTCACTTTCGTCACATTATTCACTTAGGTTACATTGTTCACGTTTGTCACATTATTTACTTAGGTTACACTGTTCACTTTCGTCACATTATTCAACTTTCGTCACATTATTCACTTAGGTTACACTGTTCACTTTCGTCACATTATTCACTTAGGTTACACTGTTCACTTTCGTCACATTATTCACTTAGGTTACACTGTTCACTTTAGTCACATTATTCACTTAGGTTACATTGTTCACTTTCGTCACATTATTCACTTCGATTACACTGTTCACTTTCGTCACATTATTCACTTAGGTTACACTGTTCACTTTAGTCACATTATTCACTTCGGTTACACTGTTCACTTTCGTCACATTATTCACTTAGGTTACACTGTTCACTTTCGTCACATTATTCACTTAGGTTACACTGTTTCTTTTTCGTCACATTATTCACTTAGGTTACACTGTTCACTTTCGTCACATTATTCACTTAGGTTACACTATTCACTTTAGTCACATTATTCACTTAGGTTACACTGTTCACTTTCGTCACATTATTCACTTAGGTTACACTGTTCACTTTCGTCACATTATTCAACTTTCGTCACATTATTCATTTAGGTTACACTGTTCACTTTCGTCACATTATTCACTTAGGTTACACTGTTCACTTTCGTCACATTATTCACTTAGGTTACACTGTTCACTTTAGTCACATTATTCACTTAGGTTACACTGTTCACTTTCGTCAAATTATTCACTTAGGTTACACTGTTCACTTTCGTCAAATTATTCACTTAGGTTACACTATTCACTTCGGTTACACTGTTCACTTTAGTCACATTATTCACTTAGGTTACACTGTTCACTTTCGTCACATTATTCACTTAGGTTACACTGTTCACTTTAGTCACATTATTCACTTAGGTTACATTGTTCACTTTCGTCACATTATTCAACTTTCGTCACATTATTCATTTAGGTTACACTGTTCACTTTCGTCACATTATTCACTTCGATTACACTGTTCACTTTAGTCACATTATTCACTTAGGTTACACTGTTCACTTTAGTCACATTATTCACTTAGGTTACACTGTTCACTTTAGTCACATTATTCACTTAGGTTACACTGTTCACTTTAGTCACATTATTCACTTAGGTTACACTGTTCACTTTAGTCACATTATTCACTTAGGTTACACTGTTCACTTTCGTCAAATTATTCACTTAGGTTACACTGTTCACTTTCGTCAAATTATTCACTTAGGTTACACTATTCACTTCGGTTACACTGTTCACTTTAGTCACATTATTCACTTAGGTTACACTGTTCACTTTCGTCACATTATTCACTTAGGTTACACTATTCACTTTAGTCACATTATTCACTTAGGTTACATTGTTCACTTTCGTCACATTATTCATTTAGGTTACACTGTTCACTTTCGTCACATTATTCACTTCGATTACACTGTTCACTTTAGTCACATTATTCACTTAGGTTACACTGTTCACTTTCGTCACATTATTTACTTAGGTTACACTGTTCACTTTCGTCACATTATTCACTTAGGTTACACTATTCACTTCGGTTACACTGTTCACTTTAGGTTACACTGTTCACTTAGGTTACACTGTTCACTTTAGTCACATTATTCACTTAGGTTACACTGTTCACTTTCGTCAAATTATTCACTTAGGTTACACTTCACTTTCGTCAAATTATTCACTTAGGTTACACTTCACTTTCGTCACATTCACTTAGGTTACACTGTTCACTTTCGTCACATTCACTTAGGTTACACTGTTCACTTTCGTCACATTATTCACTTAGGTTACATTGTTCACTTTAGTCACATTATTCACTTAGGTTACACTGTTCACTTTCGTCACATTATTCACTTAGGTTACATCGTTCACTTTCGTCACATTATTTACTTAGGTTACACTGTTCACTTTCGTCACATTATTCAACTTTCGTCACATTATTCACTTAGGTTACATTGTTCACTTTCGTCACATTATTCACTTAGGTTACATTGTTCACTTTCGTCACATTATTCAACTTTCGTCACATTATTCACTTAGGTTACACTGTTCACTTTCGTCACATTATTCACTTAGGTTACACTGTTCACTTTCGTCACATTATTCACTTAGGTTACACTGTTCACTTTCGTCACACTGTTCACTTTCGTCACATTATTCACTTCGATTACACTGTTCACTTTCGTCACATTATTCACTTAGGTTACATTGTTCACTTTCGTCACATTATTCACTTCGATTACACTGTTCACTTTCGTCACATTATTCACTTAGGTTACACTGTTCACTTTAGTCACATTATTCACTTAGGTTACACTGTTCACTTTCGTCACATTATTCACTTAGGTTACATTGTTCACTTTAGTCACATTATTCACTTAGGTTACACTGTTCACTTTCGTCACATTATTCACTTAGGTTACTCTGTTCACTTTCGTCACATTATTCACTTAGGTTACATTGTTCACTTTCGTCAAATTATTCACTTAGGTTACACTATTCACTTCGGTTACACTGTTCACTTTAGTCACATTATTCACTTAGGTTACACTGTTCACTTTCGTCACATTATTCACTTAGGTTACACTGTTCACTTCGGTTACACTGTTCACTTTAGTCACATTATTCACTTAGGTTACACTGTTCACTTTCGTCACATTATTCACTTAGGTTACACTGTTCACTTTCGTCACATTATTCAACTTTCGTCACATTATTCACTTAGGTTACACTGTTCACTTTCGTCACATTATTCACTTAGGTTACACTGTTCACTTTCGTCACATTATTCACTTAGGTTACATTGTTCACTTTCGTCACATTATTCACTTCGATTACACTGTTCACTTTCGTCACATTATTCACTTAGGTTACACTGTTCACTTTAGTCACATTATTCACTTCGGTTACACTGTTCACTTTCGTCACATTATTCACTTAGGTTACACTGTTCACTTTCGTCACATTATTCACTTAGGTTACACTGTTCACTTTCGTCACATTATTCACTTAGGTTACACTGTTCACTTTCGTCACATTATTCACTTAGGTTACACTATTCACTTTAGTCACATTATTCACTTAGGTTACACTGTTCACTTTCGTCACATTATTCACTTAGGTTACACTGTTCACTTTCGTCACATTATTCAACTTTCGTCACATTATTCATTTAGGTTACACTGTTCACTTTCGTCACATTATTCACTTCGATTACACTGTTCACTTTAGTCACATTATTCACTTAGGTTACACTGTTCACTTTCGTCACATTATTCACTTAGGTTACACTGTTCACTTTAGTCACATTATTCACTTAGGTTACACTGTTCACTTTCGTCAAATTATTCACTTAGGTTACACTGTTCACTTTCGTCAAATTATTCACTTAGGTTACACTATTCACTTCGGTTACACTGTTCACTTTAGTCACATTATTCACTTAGGTTACACTGTTCACTTTCGTCACATTATTCACTTAGGTTACACTGTTCACTTTAGTCACATTATTCACTTAGGTTACATTGTTCACTTTCGTCACATTATTCAACTTTCGTCACATTATTCATTTAGGTTACACTGTTCACTTTCGTCACATTATTCACTTCGATTACACTGTTCACTTTAGTCACATTATTCACTTAGGTTACACTGTTCACCTTCGTCACATTATTCACTTAGGTTACACTGTTCACTTTAGTCACATTATTCACTTAGGTTACACTGTTCACTTTAGTCACATTATTCACTTAGGTTACACTGTTCACTTTAGTCACATTATTCACTTAGGTTACAGTATTCACTTTCGTCACATTATTCACTTAGGTTACACTGTTCACTTTCGTCACATTATTCACTTAGGTTACACTATTCACTTTAGTCACATTATTCATTTAGGTTACACTGTTCACTTTAGTCACATTATTCACTTAGGTTACACTGTTCACTTTAGTCACATTATTCACTTAGGTTCCAGTATTCACTTTCGTCACATTATTCACTTAGGTTACACTGTTCACTTTCGTCACATTATTCACTTAGGTTACACTATTCACTTTAGTCACATTATTCACTTAGGTTACACTGTTCACTTTCGTCACATTATTCACTTAGGTTACACTGTTCACTTTCGTCACATTATTCAACTTTCGTCACATTATTCATTTAGGTTACACTGTTCACTTTCGTCACATTATTCACTTCGATTACACTGTTCACTTTAGTCACATTATTCACTTAGGTTACACTGTTCACTTTCGTCACATTATTCACTTAGGTTACACTGTTCACTTTAGTCACATTATTCACTTAGGTTACACTGTTCACTTTCGTCAAATTATTCACTTAGGTTACACTGTTCACTTTCGTCAAATTATTCACTTAGGTTACACTATTCACTTCGGTTACACTGTTCACTTTAGTCACATTATTCACTTAGGTTACACTGTTCACTTTCGTCACATTATTCACTTAGGTTACACTGTTCACTTTAGTCACATTATTCACTTAGGTTACATTGTTCACTTTCGTCACATTATTCAACTTTCGTCACATTATTCATTTAGGTTACACTGTTCACTTTCGTCACATTATTCACTTCGATTACACTGTTCACTTTAGTCACATTATTCACTTAGGTTACACTGTTCACCTTCGTCACATTATTCACTTAGGTTACACTGTTCACTTTAGTCACATTATTCACTTAGGTTACACTGTTCACTTTAGTCACATTATTCACTTAGGTTACACTGTTCACTTTAGTCACATTATTCACTTAGGTTACAGTATTCACTTTCGTCACATTATTCACTTAGGTTACACTGTTCACTTTCGTCACATTATTCACTTAGGTTACACTATTCACTTTAGTCACATTATTCATTTAGGTTACACTGTTCACTTTCGTCACATTATTCACTTCGGTTACACTGTTCACTTTAGTCACATTATTCATTTAGGTTACAATTTTCACTTTCATCACATTATTCACTTCGGTTACACTGTTCACTTTCGTCACATTATTCACTTAGGTTACACTGTTCACTTTCGTCACATTATTCACTTAGGTTACACTGTTCACTTTCGTCACATTATTCACTTAGGTTACACTGTTCACTTTAGTCACATTATTCACTTAGGTTACACTATTCACTTCGGTTACACTGTTCACTTTAGGTTACACTGTTCACTTTAGTCACATTATTCACTTAGGTTACACTGTTCACTTTGGTCACATTATTCACTTAGGTTACACTGTTCACTTTCGTCAAATTATTCACTTAGGTTACACTTCACTTTCGTCAAATTATTCACTTAGGTTACACTTCACTTTCGTCACATTCACTTAGGTTACACTGTTCACTTTAGTCACATTATTCACTTAGGTTACACTGTTCACTTTCGTCACATTATTCACTTAGGTTACATTGTTCACTTTAGTCACATTATTCACTTAGGTTACACTGTTCACTTTCGTCACATTATTCACTTAGGTTACATTGTTCACTTTCGTCACATTATTTACTTAGGTTACACTGTTCACTTTCGTCACATTATTCAACTTTCGTCACATTATTCACTTAGGTTACACTGTTCACTTTCGTCACATTATTCACTTAGGTTACACTGTTCACTTTCGTCACATTATTCACTTAGGTTACACTGTTCACTTTCGTCACATTATTCACTTAGGTTACACTATTCACTTAGGTTACACTGTTCACTTTCGTCACATTATTCACTTAGGTTACTCTGTTCACTTTCGTCACATTATTCACTTAGGTTACATTGTTCACTTTTGTCACATTATTTACTTAGGTTACACTGTTCACTTTCGTCACATTATTCAACTTTCGTCACATTATTCACTTAGGTTACACTGTTCACTTTCGTCACATTATTCACTTCGATTACACTGTTCACTTTCGTCAGATTATTCACTTAGGTTACACTGTTCACTTTCGTCACATTATTCACTTAGGTTACACTGTTCACTTTAGTCACATTATTCACTTAGGTTACATTGTTCACTTTCGTCACATTATTCAACTTTCGTCACATTATTCACTTAGGTTACACTATTCACTTTAGTCACATTATTCACTTCGGTTACACTGTTCACTTTAGTCACATTATTCACTTCGGTTACACTGTTCACTTTCGTCACATTATTCACTTAGGTTACACTGTTCACTTTCGTCACATTATTCACTTAGGTTACACTGTTCACTTTAGTCACATTATTCACTTAGGTTACACTGTTCACTTTCGTCACATTATTCACTTAGGTTACATTGTTCACTTTAGTCACATTATTCACTTAGGTTACACTGTTCACTTTCGTCACATTATTCACTTAGGTTACTCTGTTCACTTTCGTCACATTATTCACTTAGGTTACATTGTTCACTTTCGTCAAATTATTCACTTAGGTTACACTATTCACTTCGGTTACACTGTTCACTTTAGTCACATTATTCACTTAGGTTACACTGTTCACTTTCGTCACATTATTCACTTAGGTTACACTGTTCACTTCGGTTACACTGTTCACTTTAGTCACATTATTCACTTAGGTTACACTGTTCACTTTCGTCACATTATTCACTTAGGTTACACTGTTCACTTTCGTCACATTATTCAACTTTCGTCACATTATTCACTTAGGTTACACTGTTCACTTTCGTCACATTATTCACTTAGGTTACACTGTTCACTTTCGTCACATTATTCACTTAGGTTACATTGTTCACTTTCGTCACATTATTCACTTCGATTACACTGTTCACTTTCGTCACATTATTCACTTAGGTTACACTGTTCACTTTAGTCACATTATTCACTTCGGTTACACTGTTCACTTTCGTCACATTATTCACTTAGGTTACACTGTTCACTTTCGTCACATTATTCACTTAGGTTACACTGTTCACTTTCGTCACATTATTCACTTAGGTTACACTGTTCACTTTCGTCACATTATTCACTTAGGTTACACTATTCACTTTAGTCACATTATTCACTTAGGTTACACTGTTCACTTTCGTCACATTATTCACTTAGGTTACACTGTTCACTTTCGTCACATTATTCAACTTTCGTCACATTATTCATTTAGGTTACACTGTTCACTTTCGTCACATTATTCACTTCGATTACACTGTTCACTTTAGTCACATTATTCACTTAGGTTACACTGTTCACTTTCGTCACATTATTCACTTAGGTTACACTGTTCACTTTAGTCACATTATTCACTTAGGTTACACTGTTCACTTTCGTCAAATTATTCACTTAGGTTACACTGTTCACTTTCGTCAAATTATTCACTTAGGTTACACTATTCACTTCGGTTACACTGTTCACTTTAGTCACATTATTCACTTAGGTTACACTGTTCACTTTCGTCACATTATTCACTTAGGTTACACTGTTCACTTTAGTCACATTATTCACTTAGGTTACATTGTTCACTTTCGTCACATTATTCAACTTTCGTCACATTATTCATTTAGGTTACACTGTTCACTTTCGTCACATTATTCACTTCGATTACACTGTTCACTTTAGTCACATTATTCACTTAGGTTACACTGTTCACCTTCGTCACATTATTCACTTAGGTTACACTGTTCACTTTAGTCACATTATTCACTTAGGTTACACTGTTCACTTTAGTCACATTATTCACTTAGGTTACACTGTTCACTTTAGTCACATTATTCACTTAGGTTACAGTATTCACTTTCGTCACATTATTCACTTAGGTTACACTGTTCACTTTCGTCACATTATTCACTTAGGTTACACTATTCACTTTAGTCACATTATTCATTTAGGTTACACTGTTCACTTTAGTCACATTATTCACTTAGGTTACACTGTTCACTTTAGTCACATTATTCACTTAGGTTCCAGTATTCACTTTCGTCACATTATTCACTTAGGTTACACTGTTCACTTTCGTCACATTATTCACTTAGGTTACACTATTCACTTTAGTCACATTATTCACTTAGGTTACACTGTTCACTTTCGTCACATTATTCACTTAGGTTACACTGTTCACTTTCGTCACATTATTCAACTTTCGTCACATTATTCATTTAGGTTACACTGTTCACTTTCGTCACATTATTCACTTCGATTACACTGTTCACTTTAGTCACATTATTCACTTAGGTTACACTGTTCACTTTCGTCACATTATTCACTTAGGTTACACTGTTCACTTTAGTCACATTATTCACTTAGGTTACACTGTTCACTTTCGTCAAATTATTCACTTAGGTTACACTGTTCACTTTCGTCAAATTATTCACTTAGGTTACACTATTCACTTCGGTTACACTGTTCACTTTAGTCACATTATTCACTTAGGTTACACTGTTCACTTTCGTCACATTATTCACTTAGGTTACACTGTTCACTTTAGTCACATTATTCACTTAGGTTACATTGTTCACTTTCGTCACATTATTCAACTTTCGTCACATTATTCATTTAGGTTACACTGTTCACTTTCGTCACATTATTCACTTCGATTACACTGTTCACTTTAGTCACATTATTCACTTAGGTTACACTGTTCACCTTCGTCACATTATTCACTTAGGTTACACTGTTCACTTTAGTCACATTATTCACTTAGGTTACACTGTTCACTTTAGTCACATTATTCACTTAGGTTACACTGTTCACTTTAGTCACATTATTCACTTAGGTTACAGTATTCACTTTCGTCACATTATTCACTTAGGTTACACTGTTCACTTTCGTCACATTATTCACTTAGGTTACACTATTCACTTTAGTCACATTATTCATTTAGGTTACACTGTTCACTTTCGTCACATTATTCACTTCGGTTACACTGTTCACTTTAGTCACATTATTCATTTAGGTTACAATTTTCACTTTCATCACATTATTCACTTCGGTTACACTGTTCACTTTCGTCACATTATTCACTTAGGTTACACTGTTCACTTTCGTCACATTATTCACTTAGGTTACACTGTTCACTTTCGTCACATTATTCACTTAGGTTACACTGTTCACTTTAGTCACATTATTCACTTAGGTTACACTATTCACTTCGGTTACACTGTTCACTTTAGGTTACACTGTTCACTTTAGTCACATTATTCACTTAGGTTACACTGTTCACTTTGGTCACATTATTCACTTAGGTTACACTGTTCACTTTCGTCAAATTATTCACTTAGGTTACACTTCACTTTCGTCAAATTATTCACTTAGGTTACACTTCACTTTCGTCACATTCACTTAGGTTACACTGTTCACTTTAGTCACATTATTCACTTAGGTTACACTGTTCACTTTCGTCACATTATTCACTTAGGTTACATTGTTCACTTTAGTCACATTATTCACTTAGGTTACACTGTTCACTTTCGTCACATTATTCACTTAGGTTACATTGTTCACTTTCGTCACATTATTTACTTAGGTTACACTGTTCACTTTCGTCACATTATTCAACTTTCGTCACATTATTCACTTAGGTTACACTGTTCACTTTCGTCACATTATTCACTTAGGTTACACTGTTCACTTTCGTCACATTATTCACTTAGGTTACACTGTTCACTTTCGTCACATTATTCACTTAGGTTACACTATTCACTTAGGTTACACTGTTCACTTTCGTCACATTATTCACTTAGGTTACTCTGTTCACTTTCGTCACATTATTCACTTAGGTTACATTGTTCACTTTTGTCACATTATTTACTTAGGTTACACTGTTCACTTTCGTCACATTATTCAACTTTCGTCACATTATTCACTTAGGTTACACTGTTCACTTTCGTCACATTATTCACTTCGATTACACTGTTCACTTTCGTCAGATTATTCACTTAGGTTACACTGTTCACTTTCGTCACATTATTCACTTAGGTTACACTGTTCACTTTAGTCACATTATTCACTTAGGTTACATTGTTCACTTTCGTCACATTATTCAACTTTCGTCACATTATTCACTTAGGTTACACTATTCACTTTAGTCACATTATTCACTTCGGTTACACTGTTCACTTTAGTCACATTATTCACTTCGGTTACACTGTTCACTTTCGTCACATTATTCACTTAGGTTACACTGTTCACTTTCGTCACATTATTCACTTAGGTTACACTGTTCACTTTAGTCACATTATTCACTTAGGTTACACTGTTCACTTTCGTCAAATTATTCACTTAGGTTACACTGTTCACTTTAGTCACATTATTCACTTAGGTTACACTGTTCACTTTCGTCAAATTATTCACTTAGGTTACACTGTTCACTTTCGTCAAATTATTCACTTAGGTTACACTATTCACTTCGGTTACACTGTTCACTTTAGTCACATTATTCACTTAGGTTACACTGTTCACTTTCGTCACATTATTCACTTAGGTTACACTGTTCACTTCGGTTACACTGTTCACTTTAGTCACATTATTCACTTAGGTTACACTGTTCACTTTCGTCACATTATTCACTTAGGTTACATTGTTCACTTTCGTCACATTATTCACTTTGATTACACTGTTCACTTTAGTCACATTATTCATTTAGGTTACACTGTTCACTTTCGTCACATTATTCACTTAGGTTACACTATTCACTTTAGTCACATTATTCATTTAGGTTACACTGTTCACTTTCGTCACATTATTCACTTCGGTTACACTGTTCACTTTAGTCACATTATTCATTTAGGTTACACTGTTCACTTTAGTCACATTATTCACTTAGGTTACACTGTTCACTTTCATCACATTATTCACTTTCGTCACATTATTCACTTAGGTTACACTGTTCACTTTCGTCACATTATTCACTTAGGTTACATTGTTCACTTTAGTCACATTATTCACTTAGGTTACACTGTTCACTTTCGTCACATTATTCACTTAGGTTACACTGTTCACTTTAGTCACATTATTCACTTAGGTTACACTATTCACTTCGGTTACACTGTTCACTTTAGGTTACACTGTTCACTTTAGTCACATTATTCACTTAGGTTACACTGTTCACTTTAGTCACATTATTCACTTAGGTTACACTGTTCACTTTCGTCAAATTATTCACTTAGGTTACACTATTCACTTCGGTTACACTGTTCACTTTAGTCACATTATTCACTTAGGTTACACTGTTCACTTTCGTCAAATTATTCACTTAGGTTACACTATTCACTTCGGTTACACTGTTCACTTTAGTCAAATTATTCACTTAGGTTACACTGTTCACTTTCGTCACATTCACTTAGGTTACACTGTTCACTTTCGTCACATTATTCACTTAGGTTACACTGTTCACTTTAGTCACATTATTCACTTAGGTTACACTGTTCACTTTCGTCACATTATTCACTTAGGTTACATTGTTCACTTTAGTCACATTATTCACTTAGTTTACACTGTTCACTTTCGTCACATTATTCACTTAGGTTACTCTGTTCACTTTCGTCACATTATTCACTTAGGTTACATTGTTCACTTTTGTCACATTATTTACTTAGGTTACACTGTTCACTTTCGTCACATTATTCAACTTTCGTCACATTATTCACTTAGGTTACACTGTTCACTTTCGTCACATTATTCACTTAGGTTACACTGTTCACTTTCGTCACATTATTCACTTAGGTTACACTGTTCACTTTAGTCACATTATTCACTTAGGTTACATTGTTCACTTTCGTCACATTATTCACTTCGATTACACTGCTCACTTTCGTCACATTATTCACTTAGGTTACACTGTTCACTTTAGTCACATTATTCACTTCGGTTACACTGTTCACTTTCGTCACATTATTCACTTAGGTTACACTATTCACTTTAGTCACATTATTCACTTAGGTTACACTGTTCACTTTCGTCAAATTATTCACTTAGGTTACACTGTTCACTTTCGTCAAATTATTCACTTAGGTTACACTATTCACTTCGGTTACACTGTTCACTTTAGTCACATTATTCACTTAGGTTACACTGTTCACTTTCGTCACATTATTCACTTAGGTTACACTGTTCACTTTAGTCACATTATTCACTTAGGTTACATTGTTCACTTTCGTCACATTATTCAACTTTCGTCACATTATTCATTTAGGTTACACTGTTCACTTTCGTCACATTATTCACTTCGATTACACTGTTCACTTTAGTCACATTATTCACTTAGGTTACACTGTTCACTTTAGTCACATTATTCACTTAGGTTACACTGTTCACTTTAGTCACATTATTCACTTAGGTTACACTGTTCACTTTAGTCACATTATTCACTTAGGTTACACTGTTCACTTTAGTCACATTATTCACTTAGGTTACACTGTTCACTTTCGTCAAATTATTCACTTAGGTTACACTGTTCACTTTCGTCAAATTATTCACTTAGGTTACACTATTCACTTCGGTTACACTGTTCACTTTAGTCACATTATTCACTTAGGTTACACTGTTCACTTCGGTTACACTGTTCACTTTAGTCACATTATTCACTTAGGTTACACTGTTCACTTTCGTCACATTATTCACTTAGGTTACATTGTTCACTTTCGTCACATTATTCACTTCGATTACACTGTTCACTTTAGTCACATTATTCATTTAGGTTACACTGTTCACTTTCGTCACATTATTCACTTAGGTTACACTATTCACTTTAGTCACATTATTCATTTAGGTTACACTGTTCACTTTCGTCACATTATTCACTTCGGTTACACTGTTCACTTTAGTCACATTATTCATTTAGGTTACACTGTTCACTTTAGTCACATTATTCACTTAGGTTACACTGTTCACTTTCATCACATTATTCACTTCGGTTACACTGTTCACTTTCGTCACATTATTCACTTAGGTTACACTGTTCACTTTCGTCACATTATTCACTTAGGTTACACTGTTCACTTTCGTCACATTATTCACTTAGGTTACACTGTTCACTTTAGTCACATTATTCACTTAGGTTACACTATTCACTTCGGTTACACTGTTCACTTTAGGTTACACTGTTCACTTTAGTCACATTATTCACTTAGGTTACACTGTTCACTTTCGTCAAATTATTCACTTAGGTTACACTGTTCACTTTCGTCACATTCACTTAGGTTACACTGTTCACTTTCGTCACATTATTCACTTAGGTTACACTGTTCACTTTAGTCACATTATTCACTTAGGTTACACTGTTCACTTTCGTCACATTATTCACTTAGGTTACATTGTTCACTTTAGTCACATTATTCACTTAGGTTACACTGTTCACTTTCGTCACATTATTCACTTAGGTTACTCTGTTCACTTTCGTCACATTATTCACTTAGGTTACATTGTTCACTTTTGTCACATTATTTACTTAGGTTACACTGTTCACTTTCGTCACATTATTCAACTTTCGTCACATTATTCACTTAGGTTACACTGTTCACTTTCGTCACATTATTCACTTAGGTTACACTGTTCACTTTCGTCACATTATTCACTTAGGTTACACTGTTCACTTTAGTCACATTATTCACTTAGGTTACATTGTTCACTTTCGTCACATTATTCACTTCGATTACACTGTTCACTTTCGTCACATTATTCACTTAGGTTACACTGTTCACTTTAGTCACATTATTCACTTCGGTTACACTGTTCACTTTCGTCACATTATTCACTTAGGTTACACTGTTCACTTTCGTCACATTATTCACTTAGGTTACACTGTTCACTTTCGTCACATTATTCACTTAGGTTACACTGTTCACTTTCGTCACATTATTCACTTAGGTTACACTATTCACTTTAGTCACATTATTCACTTAGGTTACACTGTTCACTTTCGTCACATTATTCACTTAGGTTACACTGTTCACTTTCGTCACATTATTCAACTTTCGTCACATTATTCATTTAGGTTACACTGTTCACTTTCGTCACATTATTCACTTCGATTACACTGTTCACTTTAGTCACATTATTCACTTAGGTTACACTGTTCACTTTCGTCACATTATTCACTTAGGTTACACTGTTCACTTTAGTCACATTATTCACTTCGGTTACACTGTTCACTTTCGTCACATTATTCACTTAGGTTACACTGTTCACTTTCGTCAAATTATTCACTTAGGTTACACTATTCACTTCGGTTACACTGTTCACTTTAGTCACATTATTCACTTAGGTTACACTGTTCACTTTCGTCACATTATTCACTTAGGTTACACTGTTCACTTTAGTCACATTATTCACTTAGGTTACATTGTTCACTTTCGTCACATTATTCAACTTTCGTCACATTATTCATTTAGGTTACACTGTTCACTTTCGTCACATTATTCACTTCGATTACACTGTTCACTTTAGTCACATTATTCACTTAGGTTACACTGTTCACTTTAGTCACATTATTCACTTAGGTTACACTGTTCACTTTAGTCACATTATTCACTTAGGTTACACTGTTCACTTTAGTCACATTATTCACTTAGGTTACACTGTTCACTTTCGTCAAATTATTCACTTAGGTTACACTGTTCACTTTCGTCATATTATTCACTTAGGTTACACTATTCACTTCGGTTACACTGTTCACTTTAGTCACATTATTCACTTAGGTTACACTGTTCACTTTCGTCACATTATTCACTTAGGTTACACTGTTCACTTTAGTCACATTATTCACTTAGGTTACATTGTTCACTTTCGTCACATTATTCATTTAGGTTACACTGTTCACTTTCGTCACATTATTCACTTCGATTACACTGTTCACTTTAGTCACATTATTCACTTAGGTTACACTGTTCACTTTCGTCACATTATTCACTTAGGTTACACTGTTCACTTTCGTCACACTATTCACTTAGGTTACACTGTTCACTTTCGTCACATTATTCACTTAGGTTACACTATTCACTTAGGTTACACTGTTCACTTTCGTCACATTATTCACTTAGGTTACTCTGTTCACTTTTGTCACATTATTCACTTAGGTTACATTGTTCACTTTTGTCACATTATTTACTTAGGTTACACTGTTCACTTTCGTCACATTATTCAACTTTCGTCACATTATTCACTTAGGTTACACTGTTCACTTTCGTCACATTATTCACTTCGATTACACTGTTCACTTTCGTCAGATTATTCACTTAGGTTACACTGTTCACTTTCGTCACATTATTCACTTAGGTTACACTGTTCACTTTAGTCACATTATTCACTTAGGTTACATTGTTCACTTTCGTCACATTATTCAACTTTCGTCACATTATTCACTTAGGTTACACTGTTCACTTTAGTCACATTATTCACTTCGGTTACACTGTTCACTTTAGTCACATTATTCACTTCGGTTACACTGTTCACTTTCGTCACATTATTCACTTAGGTTACACTGTTCACTTTCGTCACATTATTCAACTTTCGTCACATTATTCATTTAGGTTACACTGTTCACTTTCGTCACATTATTCACTTCGATTACACTGTTCACTTTAGTCACATTATTCACTTAGGTTACACTGTTCACTTTCATCACATTATTCACTTCGGTTACACTGTTCACTTTCGTCACATTATTCACTTAGGTTACACTGTTCACTTTAGTCACATTATTCACTTAGGTTACACTGTTCACTTTCGTCAAATTATTCACTTAGGTTACACTGTTCACTTTAGTCACATTATTCACTTAGGTTACACTGTTCACTTTCGTCAAATTATTCACTTAGGTTACACTGTTCACTTTCGTCAAATTATTCACTTAGGTTACACTATTCACTTCGGTTACACTGTTCACTTTAGTCACATTATTCACTTAGGTTACACTGTTCACTTTCGTCACATTATTCACTTAGGTTACACTGTTCACTTCGGTTACACTGTTCACTTTAGTCACATTATTCACTTAGGTTACACTGTTCACTTTCGTCACATTATTCACTTAGGTTACATTGTTCACTTTCGTCACATTATTCACTTCGATTACACTGTTCACTTTAGTCACATTATTCACTTAGGTTACACTGTTCACTTTAGTCACATTATTCACTTAGGTTACACTGTTCACTTTAGTCACATTATTCACTTAGGTTACAGTATTCACTTTCGTCACATTATTCACTTAGGTTACACTGTTCACTTTCGTCACATTATTCACTTAGGTTACACTATTCACTTTAGTCACATTATTCATTTAGGTTACACTGTTCACTTTAGTCACATTATTCACTTAGGTTACACTGTTCACTTTAGTCACATTATTCACTTAGGTTACAGTATTCACTTTCGTCACATTATTCACTTAGGTTACACTGTTCACTTTCGTCACATTATTCACTTAGGTTACACTATTCACTTTAGTCACATTATTCACTTAGGTTACACTGTTCACTTTCGTCACATTATTCACTTAGGTTACACTGTTCACTTTCGTCACATTATTCAACTTTCGTCACATTATTCATTTAGGTTACACTGTTCACTTTCGTCACATTATTCACTTCGATTACACTGTTCACTTTAGTCACATTATTCACTTAGGTTACACTGTTCACTTTCGTCACATTATTCACTTAGGTTACACTGTTCACTTTAGTCACATTATTCACTTAGGTTACACTGTTCACTTTCGTCAAATTATTCACTTAGGTTACACTGTTCACTTTCGTCAAATTATTCACTTAGGTTACACTATTCACTTCGGTTACACTGTTCACTTTAGTCACATTATTCACTTAGGTTACACTGTTCACTTTCGTCACATTATTCACTTAGGTTACACTGTTCACTTTAGTCACATTATTCACTTAGGTTACATTGTTCACTTTCGTCACATTATTCAACTTTCGTCACATTATTCATTTAGGTTACACTGTTCACTTTCGTCACATTATTCACTTCGATTACACTGTTCACTTTAGTCACATTATTCACTTAGGTTACACTGTTCACCTTCATCACATTATTCACTTAGGTTACACTGTTCACTTTAGTCACATTATTCACTTAGGTTACACTGTTCACTTTAGTCACATTATTCACTTAGGTTACACTGTTCACTTTAGTCACATTATTCACTTAGGTTACAGTATTCACTTTCGTCACATTATTCACTTAGGTTACACTGTTCACTTTCGTCACATTATTCACTTAGGTTACACTATTCACTTTAGTCACATTATTCATTTAGGTTACACTGTTCACTTTCGTCACATTATTCACTTCGGTTACACTGTTCACTTTAGTCACATTATTCATTTAGGTTACAATTTTCACTTTCATCACATTATTCACTTCGGTTACACTGTTCACTTTCGTCACATTATTCACTTAGGTTACACTGTTCACTTTCGTCACATTATTCACTTATGTTACACTGTTCACTTTCGTCACATTATTCACTTAGGTTACACTGTTCACTTTAGTCACATTATTCACTTAGGTTACACTATTCACTTCGGTTACACTGTTCACTTTAGGTTACACTGTTCACTTTAGTCACATTATTCACTTAGGTTACACTGTTCACTTTAGTCACATTATTCACTTAGGTTACACTGTTCACTTTCGTCAAATTATTCACTTAGGTTACACTTCACTTTCGTCAAATTATTCACTTAGGTTACACTTCACTTTCGTCACATTCACTTAGGTTACACTGTTCACTTTAGTCACATTATTCACTTAGGTTACACTGTTCACTTTCGTCACATTATTCACTTAGGTTACATTGTTCACTTTAGTCACATTATTCACTTAGGTTACACTGTTCACTTTCGTCACATTATTCACTTAGGTTACATTGTTCACTTTCGTCACATTATTTACTTAGGTTACACTGTTCACTTTCGTCACATTATTCAACTTTCGTCACATTATTCACTTAGGTTACACTGTTCACTTTCGTCACATTATTCACTTAGGTTACACTGTTCACTTTCGTCACATTATTCACTTAGGTTACACTGTTCACTTTCGTCACATTATTCACTTAGGTTACACTGTTCACTTTCGTCACATTATTCAACTTTCGTCACATTATTCATTTAGGTTACACTGTTCACTTTCGTCACATTATTCACTTCGATTACACTGTTCACTTTAGTCACATTATTCACTTAGGTTACACTGTTCACTTTCGTCACATTATTCACTTAGGTTACACTGTTCACTTTAGTCACATTATTCACTTCGGTTACACTGTTCACTTTCGTCACATTATTCACTTAGGTTACACTGTTCACTTTCGTCAAATTATTCACTTAGGTTACACTATTCACTTCGGTTACACTGTTCACTTTAGTCACATTATTCACTTAGGTTACACTGTTCACTTTCGTCACATTATTCACTTAGGTTACACTGTTCACTTTAGTCACATTATTCACTTAGGTTACATTGTTCACTTTCGTCACATTATTCAACTTTCGTCACATTATTCATTTAGGTTACACTGTTCACTTTCGTCACATTATTCACTTCGATTACACTGTTCACTTTAGTCACATTATTCACTTAGGTTACACTGTTCACTTTAGTCACATTATTCACTTAGGTTACACTGTTCACTTTAGTCACATTATTCACTTAGGTTACACTGTTCACTTTAGTCACATTATTCACTTAGGTTACACTGTTCACTTTAGTCACATTATTCACTTAGGTTACACTGTTCACTTTCGTCAAATTATTCACTTAGGTTACACTGTTCACTTTCGTCATATTATTCACTTAGGTTACACTATTCACTTCGGTTAGACTGTTCACTTTAGTCACATTATTCACTTAGGTTACACTGTTCACTTTCGTCACATTATTCACTTAGGTTACACTGTTCACTTTAGTCACATTATTCACTTAGGTTACATTGTTCACTTTCGTCACATTATTCATTTAGGTTACACTGTTCACTTTCGTCACATTATTCACTTCGATTACACTGTTCACTTTAGTCACATTATTCACTTAGGTTACACTGTTCACTTTCGTCACATTATTCACTTAGGTTACACTGTTCACTTTCGTCACACTATTCACTTAGGTTACACTATTCACTTAGGTTACACTGTTCACTTTCGTCACATTATTCACTTAGGTTACTCTGTTCACTTTTGTCACATTATTCACTTAGGTTACATTGTTCACTTTTGTCACATTATTTACTTAGGTTACACTGTTCACTTTCGTCACATTATTCAACTTTCGTCACATTATTCACTTAGGTTACACTGTTCACTTTCGTCACATTATTCACTTCGATTACACTGTTCACTTTCGTCAGATTATTCACTTAGGTTACACTGTTCACTTTCGTCACATTATTCACTTAGGTTACACTGTTCACTTTAGTCACATTATTCACTTAGGTTACATTGTTCACTTTCGTCACATTATTCAACTTTCGTCACATTATTCACTTAGGTTACACTGTTCACTTTAGTCACATTATTCACTTCGGTTACACTGTTCACTTTAGTCACATTATTCACTTCGGTTACACTGTTCACTTTCGTCACATTATTCACTTAGGTTACACTGTTCACTTTCGTCACATTATTCAACTTTCGTCACATTATTCATTTAGGTTACACTGTTCACTTTCGTCACATTATTCACTTCGATTACACTGTTCACTTTAGTCACATTATTCACTTAGGTTACACTGTTCACTTTCATCACATTATTCACTTCGGTTACACTGTTCACTTTCGTCACATTATTCATTTAGATTACACTGTTCACTTTAGTCACATTATTCACTTAGGTTACACTGTTCACTTTCGTCAAATTATTCACTTAGGTTACACTGTTCACTTTAGTCACATTATTCACTTAGGTTACACTGTTCACTTTCGTCAAATTATTCACTTAGGTTACACTGTTCACTTTCGTCAAATTATTCACTTAGGTTACACTATTCACTTCGGTTACACTGTTCACTTTAGTCACATTATTCACTTAGGTTACACTGTTCACTTTCGTCACATTATTCACTTAGGTTACACTGTTCACTTCGGTTACACTGTTCACTTTAGTCACATTATTCACTTAGGTTACACTGTTCACTTTCGTCACATTATTCACTTAGGTTACATTGTTCACTTTCGTCACATTATTCACTTCGTTTACACTGTTCACTTTAGTCACATTATTCATTTAGGTTACACTGTTCACTTTCGTCACATTATTCACTTAGGTTACACTATTCACTTTAGTCACATTATTCATTTAGGTTACACTGTTCACTTTCGTCACATTATTCACTTCGGTTACACTGTTCACTTTAGTCACATTATTCACTTAGGTTACACTGTTCACTTTAGTCACATTATTCACTTAGGTTACACTGTTCACTTTAGTCACATTATTCACTTAGGTTACAGTATTCACTTTCGTCACATTATTCACTTAGGTTACACTGTTCACTTTCGTCACATTATTCACTTAGGTTACACTATTCACTTTAGTCACATTATTCATTTAGGTTACACTGTTCACTTTAGTCACATTATTCACTTAGGTTACACTGTTCACTTTAGTCACATTATTCACTTAGGTTACAGTATTCACTTTCGTCACATTATTCACTTAGGTTACACTGTTCACTTTCGTCACATTATTCACTTAGGTTACACTATTCACTTTAGTCACATTATTCACTTAGGTTACACTGTTCACTTTCGTCACATTATTCACTTAGGTTACACTGTTCACTTTCGTCACATTATTCAACTTTCGTCACATTATTCATTTAGGTTACACTGTTCACTTTCGTCACATTATTCACTTCGATTACACTGTTCACTTTAGTCACATTATTCACTTAGGTTACACTGTTCACTTTCGTCACATTATTCACTTAGGTTACACTGTTCACTTTAGTCACATTATTCACTTAGGTTACACTGTTCACTTTCGTCAAATTATTCACTTAGGTTACACTGTTCACTTTCGTCAAATTATTCACTTAGGTTACACTATTCACTTCGGTTACACTGTTCACTTTAGTCACATTATTCACTTAGGTTACACTGTTCACTTTCGTCACATTATTCACTTAGGTTACACTGTTCACTTTAGTCACATTATTCACTTAGGTTACATTGTTCACTTTCGTCACATTATTCAACTTTCGTCACATTATTCATTTAGGTTACACTGTTCACTTTCGTCACATTATTCACTTCGATTACACTGTTCACTTTAGTCACATTATTCACTTAGGTTACACTGTTCACCTTCGTCACATTATTCACTTAGGTTACACTGTTCACTTTAGTCACATTATTCACTTAGGTTACACTGTTCACTTTAGTCACATTATTCACTTAGGTTACACTGTTCACTTTAGTCACATTATTCACTTAGGTTACAGTATTCACTTTCGTCACATTATTCACTTAGGTTACACTGTTCACTTTCGTCACATTATTCACTTAGGTTACACTATTCACTTTAGTCACATTATTCATTTAGGTTACACTGTTCACTTTCGTCACATTATTCACTTCGGTTACACTGTTCACTTTAGTCACATTATTCATTTAGGTTACAATTTTCACTTTCATCACATTATTCACTTCGGTTACACTGTTCACTTTCGTCACATTATTCACTTAGGTTACACTGTTCACTTTCGTCACATTATTCACTTAGGTTACACTGTTCACTTTCGTCACATTATTCACTTAGGTTACACTGTTCACTTTAGTCACATTATTCACTTAGGTTACACTATTCACTTCGGTTACACTGTTCACTTTAGGTTACACTGTTCACTTTAGTCACATTATTCACTTAGGTTACACTGTTCACTTTAGTCACATTATTCACTTAGGTTACACTGTTCACTTTCGTCAAATTATTCACTTAGGTTACACTTCACTTTCGTCAAATTATTCACTTAGGTTACACTTCACTTTCGTCACATTCACTTAGGTTACACTGTTCACTTTAGTCACATTATTCACTTAGGTTACACTGTTCACTTTCGTCACATTATTCACTTAGGTTACACTGTTCACTTTCGTCACATTATTCACTTAGGTTACATTGTTCACTTTCGTCACATTATTTACTTAGGTTACACTGTTCACTTTCGTCACATTATTCAACTTTCGTCACATTATTCACTTAGGTTACACTGTTCACTTTCGTCACATTATTCACTTAGGTTACACTGTTCACTTTCGTCACATTATTCACTTAGGTTACACTGTTCACTTTCGTCACATTATTCACTTAGGTTACACTATTCACTTAGGTTACACTGTTCACTTTCGTCACATTATTCACTTAGGTTACTCTGTTCACTTTCGTCACATTATTCACTTAGGTTACATTGTTCACTTTTGTCACATTATTTACTTAGGTTACACTGTTCACTTTCGTCACATTATTCAACTTTCGTCACATTATTCACTTAGGTTACACTGTTCACTTTCGTCACATTATTCACTTCGATTACACTGTTCACTTTCGTCAGATTATTCACTTAGGTTACACTGTTCACTTTCGTCACATTATTCACTTAGGTTACACTGTTCACTTTAGTCACATTATTCACTTAGGTTACATTGTTCACTTTCGTCACATTATTCAACTTTCGTCACATTATTCACTTAGGTTACACTATTCACTTTAGTCACATTATTCACTTCGGTTACACTGTTCACTTTAGTCACATTATTCACTTCGGTTACACTGTTCACTTTCGTCACATTATTCACTTAGGTTACACTGTTCACTTTCGTCACATTATTCACTTAGGTTACACTGTTCACTTTAGTCACATTATTCACTTAGGTTACACTGTTCACTTTCGTCAAATTATTCACTTAGGTTACACTGTTCACTTTAGTCACATTATTCACTTAGGTTACACTGTTCACTTTCGTCAAATTATTCACTTAGGTTACACTGTTCACTTTCGTCAAATTATTCACTTAGGTTACACTATTCACTTCGGTTACACTGTTCACTTTAGTCACATTATTCACTTAGGTTACACTGTTCACTTTCGTCACATTATTCACTTAGGTTACACTGTTCACTTCGGTTACACTGTTCACTTTAGTCACATTATTCACTTAGGTTACACTGTTCACTTTCGTCACATTATTCACTTAGGTTACATTGTTCACTTTCGTCACATTATTCACTTTGATTACACTGTTCACTTTAGTCACATTATTCATTTAGGTTACACTGTTCACTTTCGTCACATTATTCACTTAGGTTACACTATTCACTTTAGTCACATTATTCATTTAGGTTACACTGTTCACTTTCGTCACATTATTCACTTCGGTTACACTGTTCACTTTAGTCACATTATTCATTTAGGTTACACTGTTCACTTTAGTCACATTATTCACTTAGGTTACACTGTTCACTTTCATCACATTATTCACTTCGGTTACACTGTTCACTTTCGTCACATTATTCACTTAGGTTACATTGTTCACTTTCGTCACATTATTTACTTAGGTTACACTGTTCACTTTCGTCACATTATTCAACTTTATTCACATTATTCACTTAGGTTACACTGTTCACTTTCGTCACATTATTCACTTAGGTTACACTGTTCACTTTCGTCACATTATTCACTTAGGTTACACTGTTCACTTTCGTCACATTATTCACTTAGGTTACACTATTCACTTAGGTTACACTGTTCACTTTCGTCACATTATTCACTTAGGTTACTCTGTTCACTTTCGTCACATTATTCACTTAGGTTACATTGTTCACTTTTGTCACATTATTTACTTAGGTTACACTGTTCACTTTCGTCACATTATTCAACTTTCGTCACATTATTCACTTAGGTTACACTGTTCACTTTCGTCACATTATTCACTTCGATTACACTGTTCACTTTCGTCAGATTATTCACTTAGGTTACACTGTTCACTTTCGTCACATTATTCACTTAGGTTACACTGTTCACTTTAGTCACATTATTCACTTAGGTTACATTGTTCACTTTCGTCACATTATTCAACTTTCGTCACATTATTCACTTAGGTTACACTATTCACTTTAGTCACATTATTCACTTCGGTTACACTGTTCACTTTAGTCACATTATTCACTTCGGTTACACTGTTCACTTTCGTCACATTATTCACTTAGGTTACACTGTTCACTTTCGTCACATTATTCACTTAGGTTACACTGTTCACTTTAGTCACATTATTCACTTAGGTTACACTGTTCACTTTCGTCAAATTATTCACTTAGGTTACACTGTTCACTTTAGTCACATTATTCACTTAGGTTACACTGTTCACTTTCGTCAAATTATTCACTTAGGTTACACTGTTCACTTTCGTCAAATTATTCACTTAGGTTACACTATTCACTTCGGTTACACTGTTCACTTTAGTCACATTATTCACTTAGGTTACACTGTTCACTTTCGTCACATTATTCACTTAGGTTACACTGTTCACTTCGGTTACACTGTTCACTTTAGTCACATTATTCACTTAGGTTACACTGTTCACTTTCGTCACATTATTCACTTAGGTTACATTGTTCACTTTCGTCACATTATTCACTTTGATTACACTGTTCACTTTAGTCACATTATTCATTTAGGTTACACTGTTCACTTTCGTCACATTATTCACTTAGGTTACACTATTCACTTTAGTCACATTATTCATTTAGGTTACACTGTTCACTTTCGTCACATTATTCACTTCGGTTACACTGTTCACTTTAGTCACATTATTCATTTAGGTTACACTGTTCACTTTAGTCACATTATTCACTTAGGTTACACTGTTCACTTTCATCACATTATTCACTTCGGTTACACTGTTCACTTTCGTCACATTATTCACTTAGGTTACACTGTTCACTTTCGTCACATTATTCACTTAGGTTACACTGTTCACTTTCGTCACATTATTCACTTAGGTTACACTGTTCACTTTAGTCACATTATTCACTTAGGTTACACTATTCACTTCGGTTACACTGTTCACTTTAGGTTACACTGTTCACTTTAGTCACATTATTCACTTAGGTTACACTGTTCACTTTAGTCACATTATTCACTTAGGTTACACTGTTCACTTTCGTCAAATTATTCACTTAGGTTACACTATTCACTTCGGTTACACTGTTCACTTTAGTCAAATTATTCACTTAGGTTACACTGTTCACTTTCGTCACATTCACTTAGGTTACACTGTTCACTTTCGTCACATTATTCACTTAGGTTACACTGTTCACTTTAGTCACATTATTCACTTAGGTTACACTGTTCACTTTCGTCACATTATTCACTTAGGTTACATTGTTCACTTTAGTCACATTATTCACTTAGTTTACACTGTTCACTTTCGTCACATTATTCACTTAGGTTACTCTGTTCACTTTCGTCACATTATTCACTTAGGTTACATTGTTCACTTTTGTCACATTATTTACTTAGGTTACACTGTTCACTTTCGTCACATTATTCAACTTTCGTCACATTATTCACTTAGGTTACACTGTTCACTTTCGTCACATTATTCACTTAGGTTACACTGTTCACTTTCGTCACATTATTCACTTAGGTTACACTGTTCACTTTAGTCACATTATTCACTTAGGTTACATTGTTCACTTTCGTCACATTATTCACTTCGATTACACTGCTCACTTTCGTCACATTATTCACTTAGGTTACACTGTTCACTTTAGTCACATTATTCACTTCGGTTACACTGTTCACTTTCGTCACATTATTCACTTAGGTTACACTATTCACTTTAGTCACATTATTCACTTAGGTTACACTGTTCACTTTCGTCAAATTATTCACTTAGGTTACACTATTCACTTCGGTTACACTGTTCACTTTAGTCACATTATTCACTTAGGTTACACTGTTCACTTTCGTCACATTATTCACTTAGGTTACACTGTTCACTTTAGTCACATTATTCACTTAGGTTACATTGTTCACTTTCGTCACATTATTCAACTTTCGTCACATTATTCATTTAGGTTACACTGTTCACTTTCGTCACATTATTCACTTCGATTACACTGTTCACTTTAGTCACATTATTCACTTAGGTTACACTGTTCACTTTAGTCACATTATTCACTTAGGTTACACTGTTCACTTTAGTCACATTATTCACTTAGGTTACACTGTTCACTTTAGTCACATTATTCACTTAGGTTACACTGTTCACTTTAGTCACATTATTCACTTAGGTTACACTGTTCACTTTCGTCAAATTATTCACTTAGGTTACACTGTTCACTTTCGTCAAATTATTCACTTAGGTTACACTATTCACTTCGGTTACACTGTTCACTTTAGTCACATTATTCACTTAGGTTACACTGTTCACTTTCGTCACATTATTCACTTAGGTTACACTGTTCACTTCGGTTACACTGTTCACTTTAGTCACATTATTCACTTAGGTTACACTGTTCACTTTCGTCACATTATTCACTTAGGTTACATTGTTCACTTTCGTCACATTATTCACTTCGATTACACTGTTCACTTTAGTCACATTATTCATTTAGGTTACACTGTTCACTTTCGTCACATTATTCACTTAGGTTACACTATTCACTTTAGTCACATTATTCATTTAGGTTACACTGTTCACTTTCGTCACATTATTCACTTCGGTTACACTGTTCACTTTAGTCACATTATTCATTTAGGTTACACTGTTCACTTTAGTCACATTATTCACTTAGGTTACACTGTTCACTTTCATCACATTATTCACTTCGGTTACACTGTTCACTTTCGTCACATTATTCACTTAGGTTACACTGTTCACTTTCGTCACATTATTCACTTAGGTTACACTGTTCACTTTCGTCACATTATTCACTTAGGTTACACTGTTCACTTTAGTCACATTATTCACTTAGGTTACACTATTCACTTCGGTTACACTGTTCACTTTAGGTTACACTGTTCACTTTAGTCACATTATTCACTTAGGTTACACTGTTCACTTTCGTCAAATTATTCACTTAGGTTACACTGTTCACTTTCGTCACATTCACTTAGGTTACACTGTTCACTTTCGTCACATTATTCACTTAGGTTACACTGTTCACTTTAGTCACATTATTCACTTAGGTTACACTGTTCACTTTCGTCACATTATTCACTTAGGTTACATTGTTCACTTTAGTCACATTATTCACTTAGGTTACACTGTTCACTTTCGTCACATTATTCACTTAGGTTACTCTGTTCACTTTCGTCACATTATTCACTTAGGTTACATTGTTCACTTTTGTCACATTATTTACTTAGGTTACACTGTTCACTTTCGTCACATTATTCAACTTTCGTCACATTATTCACTTAGGTTACACTGTTCACTTTCGTCACATTATTCACTTAGGTTACACTGTTCACTTTCGTCACATTATTCACTTAGGTTACACTGTTCACTTTAGTCACATTATTCACTTAGGTTACATTGTTCACTTTCGTCACATTATTCACTTCGATTACACTGTTCACTTTCGTCACATTATTCACTTAGGTTACACTGTTCACTTTAGTCACATTATTCACTTCGGTTACACTGTTCACTTTCGTCACATTATTCACTTAGGTTACACTGTTCACTTTCGTCACATTATTCACTTAGGTTACACTGTTCACTTTCGTCACATTATTCACTTAGGTTACACTGTTCACTTTCGTCACATTATTCACTTAGGTTACACTATTCACTTTAGTCACATTATTCACTTAGGTTACACTGTTCACTTTCGTCACATTATTCACTTAGGTTACACTGTTCACTTTCGTCACATTATTCAACTTTCGTCACATTATTCATTTAGGTTACACTGTTCACTTTCGTCACATTATTCACTTCGATTACACTGTTCACTTTAGTCACATTATTCACTTAGGTTACACTGTTCACTTTCGTCACATTATTCACTTAGGTTACACTGTTCACTTTAGTCACATTATTCACTTCGGTTACACTGTTCACTTTCGTCACATTATTCACTTAGGTTACACTGTTCACTTTCGTCAAATTATTCACTTAGGTTACACTATTCACTTCGGTTACACTGTTCACTTTAGTCACATTATTCACTTAGGTTACACTGTTCACTTTCGTCACATTATTCACTTAGGTTACACTGTTCACTTTAGTCACATTATTCACTTAGGTTACATTGTTCACTTTCGTCACATTATTCAACTTTCGTCACATTATTCATTTAGGTTACACTGTTCACTTTCGTCACATTATTCACTTCGATTACACTGTTCACTTTAGTCACATTATTCACTTAGGTTACACTGTTCACTTTAGTCACATTATTCACTTAGGTTACACTGTTCACTTTAGTCACATTATTCACTTAGGTTACACTGTTCACTTTAGTCACATTATTCACTTAGGTTACACTGTTCACTTTAGTCACATTATTCACTTAGGTTACACTGTTCACTTTCGTCAAATTATTCACTTAGGTTACACTGTTCACTTTCGTCATATTATTCACTTAGGTTACACTATTCACTTCGGTTACACTGTTCACTTTAGTCACATTATTCACTTAGGTTACACTGTTCACTTTCGTCACATTATTCACTTAGGTTACACTGTTCACTTTAGTCACATTATTCACTTAGGTTACATTGTTCACTTTCGTCACATTATTCATTTAGGTTACACTGTTCACTTTCGTCACATTATTCACTTCGATTACACTGTTCACTTTAGTCACATTATTCACTTAGGTTACACTGTTCACTTTCGTCACATTATTCACTTAGGTTACACTGTTCACTTTCGTCACACTATTCACTTAGGTTACACTGTTCACTTTCGTCACATTATTCACTTAGGTTACACTATTCACTTAGGTTACACTGTTCACTTTCGTCACATTATTCACTTAGGTTACTCTGTTCACTTTTGTCACATTATTCACTTAGGTTACATTGTTCACTTTTGTCACATTATTTACTTAGGTTACACTGTTCACTTTCGTCACATTATTCAACTTTCGTCACATTATTCACTTAGGTTACACTGTTCACTTTCGTCACATTATTCACTTCGATTACACTGTTCACTTTCGTCAGATTATTCACTTAGGTTACACTGTTCACTTTCGTCACATTATTCACTTAGGTTACACTGTTCACTTTAGTCACATTATTCACTTAGGTTACATTGTTCACTTTCGTCACATTATTCAACTTTCGTCACATTATTCACTTAGGTTACACTGTTCACTTTAGTCACATTATTCACTTCGGTTACACTGTTCACTTTAGTCACATTATTCACTTCGGTTACACTGTTCACTTTCGTCACATTATTCACTTAGGTTACACTGTTCACTTTCGTCACATTATTCAACTTTCGTCACATTATTCATTTAGGTTACACTGTTCACTTTCGTCACATTATTCACTTCGATTACACTGTTCACTTTAGTCACATTATTCACTTAGGTTACACTGTTCACTTTCATCACATTATTCACTTCGGTTACACTGTTCACTTTCGTCACATTATTCACTTAGGTTACACTGTTCACTTTAGTCACATTATTCACTTAGGTTACACTGTTCACTTTCGTCAAATTATTCACTTAGGTTACACTGTTCACTTTAGTCACATTATTCACTTAGGTTACACTGTTCACTTTCGTCAAATTATTCACTTAGGTTACACTGTTCACTTTCGTCAAAATATTCACTTAGGTTACACTATTCACTTCGGTTACACTGTTCACTTTAGTCACATTATTCACTTAGGTTACACTGTTCACTTTCGTCACATTATTCACTTAGGTTACACTGTTCACTTCGGTTACACTGTTCACTTTAGTCACATTATTCACTTAGGTTACACTGTTCACTTTCGTCACATTATTCACTTAGGTTACATTGTTCACTTTCGTCACATTATTCACTTCGATTACACTGTTCACTTTAGTCACATTATTCATTTAGGTTACACTGTTCACTTTCGTCACATTATTCACTTAGGTTACACTATTCACTTTAGTCACATTATTCATTTAGGTTACACTGTTCACTTTCGTCACATTATTCACTTCGGTTACACTGTTCACTTTAGTCACATTATTCATTTAGGTTACACTGTTCACTTTAGTCACATTATTCACTTAGGTTACACTGTTCACTTTCATCACATTATTCACTTCGGTTACACTGTTCACTTTCGTCACATTATTCACTTAGTTTACACTGTTCACTTTCGTCACATTATTCACTTAGGTTACACTGTTCACTTTAGTCACATTATTCACTTAGGTTACATTGTTCACTTTCGTCACATTATTCAACTTTCGTCACATTATTCACTTAGGTTACACTATTCACTTTAGTCACATTATTCACTTCGGTTACACTGTTCACTTTAGTCACATTATTCACTTCGGTTACACTGTTCACTTTCGTCACATTATTCACTTAGGTTACACTGTTCACTTTCGTCACATTATTCACTTAGGTTACACTGTTCACTTTAGTCACATTATTCACTTAGGTTACACTGTTCACTTTCGTCAAATTATTCACTTAGGTTACACTGTTCACTTTAGTCACATTATTCACTTAGGTTACACTGTTCACTTTCGTCAAATTATTCACTTAGGTTACACTGTTCACTTTCGTCACATTATTCACTTAGGTTACACTATTCACTTTAGTCACATTATTCATTTAGGTTACACTGTTCACTTTAGTCACATTATTCACTTAGGTTACACTGTTCACTTTAGTCACATTATTCACTTAGGTTACAGTATTCACTTTCGTCACATTATTCACTTAGGTTACACTGTTCACTTTCGTCACATTATTCACTTAGGTTACACTATTCACTTTAGTCACATTATTCACTTAGGTTACACTGTTCACTTTCGTCACATTATTCACTTAGGTTACACTGTTCACTTTCGTCACATTATTCAACTTTCGTCACATTATTCATTTAGGTTACACTGTTCACTTTCGTCACATTATTCACTTCGATTACACTGTTCACTTTAGTCACATTATTCACTTAGGTTACACTGTTCACTTTCGTCACATTATTCACTTAGGTTACACTGTTCACTTTAGTCACATTATTCACTTAGGTTACACTGTTCACTTTCGTCAAATTATTCACTTAGGTTACACTGTTCACTTTCGTCAAATTATTCACTTAGGTTACACTATTCACTTCGGTTACACTGTTCACTTTAGTCACATTATTCACTTAGGTTACACTGTTCACTTTCGTCACATTATTCACTTAGGTTACACTGTTCACTTTAGTCACATTATTCACTTAGGTTACATTGTTCACTTTCGTCACATTATTCAACTTTCGTCACATTATTCATTTAGGTTACACTGTTCACTTTCGTCACATTATTCACTTCGATTACACTGTTCACTTTAGTCACATTATTCACTTAGGTTACACTGTTCACCTTCGTCACATTATTCACTTAGGTTACACTGTTCACTTTAGTCACATTATTCACTTAGGTTACACTGTTCACTTTAGTCACATTATTCACTTAGGTTACACTGTTCACTTTAGTCACATTATTCACTTAGGTTACAATTTTCACTTTAGTCACATTATTCACTTAGGTTACACTGTTCACTTTAGTCACATTATTCATTTAGGTTACAATTTTCACTTTCATCACATTATTCACTTCGGTTACACTGTTCACTTTCGTCACATTATTCACTTAGGTTACACTGTTCACTTTCGTCACATTATTCACTTAGGTTACACTGTTCACTTTCGTCACATTATTCACTTAGGTTACACTGTTCACTTTAGTCACATTATTCACTTAGGTTACACTATTCACTTCGGTTACACTGTTCACTTTAGGTTACACTGTTCACTTTAGTCACATTATTCACTTAGGTTACACTGTTCACTTTAGTCACATTATTCACTTAGGTTACACTGTTCACTTTCGTCAAATTATTCACTTAGGTTACACTTCACTTTCGTCAAATTATTCACTTAGGTTACACTTCACTTTCGTCACATTCACTTAGGTTACACTGTTCACTTTAGTCACATTATTCACTTAGGTTACACTGTTCACTTTCGTCACATTATTCACTTAGGTTACACTGTTCACTTTCGTCACATTATTCACTTAGGTTACATTGTTCACTTTCGTCACATTATTTACTTAGGTTACACTGTTCACTTTCGTCACATTATTCAACTTTCGTCACATTATTCACTTAGGTTACACTGTTCACTTTCGTCACATTATTCACTTAGGTTACACTGTTCACTTTCGTCACATTATTCACTTAGGTTACACTGTTCACTTTCGTCACATTATTCACTTAGGTTACACTATTCACTTAGGTTACACTGTTCACTTTCGTCACATTATTCACTTAGGTTACTCTGTTCACTTTCGTCACATTATTCACTTAGGTTACATTGTTCACTTTTGTCACATTATTTACTTAGGTTACACTGTTCACTTTCGTCACATTATTCAACTTTCGTCACATTATTCACTTAGGTTACACTGTTCACTTTCGTCACATTATTCACTTCGATTACACTGTTCACTTTCGTCAGATTATTCACTTAGGTTACACTGTTCACTTTCGTCACATTATTCACTTAGGTTACACTGTTTACTTTAGTCACATTATTCACTTAGGTTACATTGTTCACTTTCGTCACATTATTCAACTTTCGTCACATTATTCACTTAGGTTACACTATTCACTTTAGTCACATTATTCACTTCGGTTACACTGTTCACTTTAGTCACATTATTCACTTCGGTTACACTGTTCACTTTCGTCACATTATTCACTTAGGTTACACTGTTCACTTTCGTCACATTATTCACTTAGGTTACACTGTTCACTTTAGTCACATTATTCACTTAGGTTACACTGTTCACTTTCGTCAAATTATTCACTTAGGTTACACTGTTCACTTTAGTCACATTATTCACTTAGGTTACACTGTTCACTTTCGTCAAATTATTCACTTAGGTTACACTGTTCACTTTCGTCAAATTATTCACTTAGGTTACACTATTCACTTCGGTTACACTGTTCACTTTAGTCACATTATTCACTTAGGTTACACTGTTCACTTTCGTCACATTATTCACTTAGGTTACACTGTTCACTTCGGTTACACTGTTCACTTTAGTCACATTATTCACTTAGGTTACACTGTTCACTTTCGTCACATTATTCACTTAGGTTACATTGTTCACTTTCGTCACATTATTCACTTTGATTACACTGTTCACTTTAGTCACATTATTCATTTAGGTTACACTGTTCACTTTCGTCACATTATTCACTTAGGTTACACTATTCACTTTAGTCACATTATTCATTTAGGTTACACTGTTCACTTTCGTCACATTATTCACTTCGGTTACACTGTTCACTTTAGTCACATTATTCATTTAGGTTACACTGTTCACTTTAGTCACATTATTCACTTAGGTTACACTGTTCACTTTCATCAAATTATTCACTTCGGTTACACTGTTCACTTTCGTCACATTATTCACTTAGGTTACACTGTTCACTTTCGTCACATTATTCACTTAGGTTACACTGTTCACTTTCGTCACATTATTCACTTAGGTTACACTGTTCACTTTAGTCACATTATTCACTTAGGTTACACTATTCACTTCGGTTACACTGTTCACTTTAGGTTACACTGTTCACTTTAGTCACATTATTCACTTAGGTTACACTGTTCACTTTAGTCACATTATTCACTTAGGTTACACTGTTCACTTTCGTCAAATTATTCACTTAGGTTACACTATTCACTTCGGTTACACTGTTCACTTTAGTCAAATTATTCACTTAGGTTACACTGTTCACTTTCGTCACATTCACTTAGGTTACACTGTTCACTTTCGTCACATTATTCACTTAGGTTACACTGTTCACTTTAGTCACATTATTCACTTAGGTTACACTGTTCACTTTCGTCACATTATTCACTTAGGTTACATTGTTCACTTTAGTCACATTATTCACTTAGTTTACACTGTTCACTTTCGTCACATTATTCACTTAGGTTACTCTGTTCACTTTCGTCACATTATTCACTTAGGTTACATTGTTCACTTTTGTCACATTATTTACTTAGGTTACACTGTTCACTTTCGTCACATTATTCAACTTTCGTCACATTATTCACTTAGGTTACACTGTTCACTTTCGTCACATTATTCACTTAGGTTACACTGTTCACTTTCGTCACATTATTCACTTAGGTTACACTGTTCACTTTAGTCACATTATTCACTTAGGTTACATTGTTCACTTTCGTCACATTATTCACTTCGATTACACTGCTCACTTTCGTCACATTATTCACTTAGGTTACACTGTTCACTTTAGTCACATTATTCACTTCGGTTACACTGTTCACTTTCGTCACATTATTCACTTAGGTTACACTATTCACTTTAGTCACATTATTCACTTAGGTTACACTGTTCACTTTCGTCAAATTATTCACTTAGGTTACACTATTCACTTCGGTTACACTGTTCACTTTAGTCACATTATTCACTTAGGTTACACTGTTCACTTTCGTCACATTATTCACTTAGGTTACACTGTTCACTTTAGTCACATTATTCACTTAGGTTACATTGTTCACTTTCGTCACATTATTCAACTTTCGTCACATTATTCATTTAGGTTACACTGTTCACTTTCGTCACATTATTCACTTCGATTACACTGTTCACTTTAGTCACATTATTCACTTAGGTTACACTGTTCACTTTAGTCACATTATTCACTTAGGTTACACTGTTCACTTTAGTCACATTATTCACTTAGGTTACACTGTTCACTTTAGTCACATTATTCACTTAGGTTACACTGTTCACTTTAGTCACATTATTCACTTAGGTTACACTGTTCACTTTCGTCAAATTATTCACTTAGGTTACACTGTTCACTTTCGTCAAATTATTCACTTAGGTTACACTATTCACTTCGGTTACACTGTTCACTTTAGTCACATTATTCACTTAGGTTACACTGTTCACTTTCGTCACATTATTCACTTAGGTTACATTGTTCACTTTCGTCACATTATTCACTTCGATTACACTGTTCACTTTAGTCACATTATTCATTTAGGTTACACTGTTCACTTTCGTCACATTATTCACTTAGGTTACACTATTCACTTTAGTCACATTATTCATTTAGGTTACACTGTTCACTTTCGTCACATTATTCACTTCGGTTACACTGTTCACTTTAGTCACATTATTCATTTAGGTTACACTGTTCACTTTAGTCACATTATTCACTTAGGTTACACTGTTCACTTTCATCACATTATTCACTTCGGTTACACTGTTCACTTTCGTCACATTATTCACTTAGGTTACACTGTTCACTTTCGTCACATTATTCACTTAGGTTACACTGTTCACTTTCGTCACATTATTCACTTAGGTTACACTGTTCACTTTAGTCACATTATTCACTTAGGTTACACTATTCACTTCGGTTACACTGTTCACTTTAGGTTACACTGTTCACTTTAGTCACATTATTCACTTAGGTTACACTGTTCACTTTCGTCAAATTATTCACTTAGGTTACACTGTTCACTTTCGTCACATTCACTTAGGTTACACTGTTCACTTTCGTCACATTATTCACTTAGGTTACACTGTTCACTTTAGTCACATTATTCACTTAGGTTACACTGTTCACTTTCGTCACATTATTCACTTAGGTTACATTGTTCACTTTAGTCACATTATTCACTTAGGTTACACTGTTCACTTTCGTCACATTATTCACTTAGGTTACTCTGTTCACTTTCGTCACATTATTCACTTAGGTTACATTGTTCACTTTTGTCACATTATTTACTTAGGTTACACTGTTCACTTTCGTCACATTATTCAACTTTCGTCACATTATTCACTTAGGTTACACTGTTCACTTTCGTCACATTATTCACTTAGGTTACACTGTTCACTTTCGTCACATTATTCACTTAGGTTACACTGTTCACTTTAGTCACATTATTCACTTAGGTTACATTGTTCACTTTCGTCACATTATTCACTTCGATTACACTGTTCACTTTCGTCACATTATTCACTTAGGTTACACTGTTCACTTTAGTCACATTATTAACTTCGGTTACACTGTTCACTTTCGTCACATTATTCACTTAGGTTACACTGTTCACTTTCGTCACATTATTCACTTAGGTTACACTGTTCACTTTCGTCACATTATTCACTTAGGTTACACTGTTCACTTTCGTCACATTATTCACTTAGGTTACACTATTCACTTTAGTCACATTATTCACTTAGGTTACACTGTTCACTTTCGTCACATTATTCACTTAGGTTACACTGTTCACTTTCGTCACATTATTCAACTTTCGTCACATTATTCATTTAGGTTACACTGTTCACTTTCGTCACATTATTCACTTCGATTACACTGTTCACTTTAGTCACATTATTCACTTAGGTTACACTGTTCACTTTCGTCACATTATTCACTTAGGTTACACTGTTCACTTTAGTCACATTATTCACTTCGGTTACACTGTTCACTTTCGTCACATTATTCACTTAGGTTACACTGTTCACTTTCGTCAAATTATTCACTTAGGTTACACTATTCACTTCGGTTACACTGTTCACTTTAGTCACATTATTCACTTAGGTTACACTGTTCACTTTCGTCACATTATTCACTTAGGTTACACTGTTCACTTTAGTCACATTATTCACTTAGGTTACATTGTTCACTTTCGTCACATTATTCAACTTTCGTCACATTATTCATTTAGGTTACACTGTTCACTTTCGTCACATTATTCACTTCGATTACACTGTTCACTTTAGTCACATTATTCACTTAGGTTACACTGTTCACTTTAGTCACATTATTCACTTAGGTTACACTGTTCACTTTAGTCACATTATTCACTTAGGTTACACTGTTCACTTTAGTCACATTATTCACTTAGGTTACACTGTTCACTTTAGTCACATTATTCACTTAGGTTACACTGTTCACTTTCGTCAAATTATTCACTTAGGTTACACTGTTCACTTTCGTCATATTATTCACTTAGGTTACACTATTCACTTCGGTTACACTGTTCACTTTAGTCACATTATTCACTTAGGTTACACTGTTCACTTTCGTCACATTATTCACTTAGGTTACACTGTTCACTTTAGTCACATTATTCACTTAGGTTACATTGTTCACTTTCGTCACATTATTCATTTAGGTTACACTGTTCACTTTCGTCACATTATTCACTTCGATTACACTGTTCACTTTAGTCACATTATTCACTTAGGTTACACTGTTCACTTTCGTCACATTATTCACTTAGGTTACACTGTTCACTTTCGTCACACTATTCACTTAGGTTACACTGTTCACTTTCGTCACATTATTCACTTAGGTTACACTATTCACTTAGGTTACACTGTTCACTTTCGTCACATTATTCACTTAGGTTACTCTGTTCACTTTTGTCACATTATTCACTTAGGTTACATTGTTCACTTTTGTCACATTATTTACTTAGGTTACACTGTTCACTTTCGTCACATTATTCAACTTTCGTCACATTATTCACTTAGGTTACACTGTTCACTTTCGTCACATTATTCACTTCGATTACACTGTTCACTTTCGTCAGATTATTCACTTAGGTTACACTGTTCACTTTCGTCACATTATTCACTTAGGTTACACTGTTCACTTTAGTCACATTATTCACTTAGGTTACATTGTTCACTTTCGTCACATTATTCAACTTTCGTCACATTATTCACTTAGGTTACACTGTTCACTTTAGTCACATTATTCACTTCGGTTACACTGTTCACTTTAGTCACATTATTCACTTCGGTTACACTGTTCACTTTCGTCACATTATTCACTTAGGTTACACTGTTCACTTTCGTCACATTATTCAACTTTCGTCACATTATTCATTTAGGTTACACTGTTCACTTTCGTCACATTATTCACTTCGATTACACTGTTCACTTTAGTCACATTATTCACTTAGGTTACACTGTTCACTTTCATCACATTATTCACTTCGGTTACACTGTTCACTTTCGTCACATTATTCACTTAGGTTACACTGTTCACTTTAGTCACATTATTCACTTAGGTTACACTGTTCACTTTCGTCAAATTATTCACTTAGGTTACACTGTTCACTTTAGTCACATTATTCACTTAGGTTACACTGTTCACTTTCGTCAAATTATTCACTTAGGTTACACTGTTCACTTTCGTCAAAATATTCACTTAGGTTACACTATTCACTTCGGTTACACTGTTCACTTTAGTCACATTATTCACTTAGGTTACACTGTTCACTTTCGTCACATTTTTCACTTAGGTTACACTGTTCACTTCGGTTACACTGTTCACTTTAGTCACATTATTCACTTAGGTTACACTGTTCACTTTCGTCACATTATTCACTTAGGTTACATTGTTCACTTTCGTCACATTATTCACTTCGATTACACTGTTCACTTTAGTCACATTATTCATTTAGGTTACACTGTTCACTTTCGTCACATTATTCACTTAGGTTACACTATTCACTTTAGTCACATTATTCATTTAGGTTACACTGTTCACTTTCGTCACATTATTCACTTCGGTTACACTGTTCACTTTAGTCACATTATTCATTTAGGTTACACTGTTCACTTTAGTCACATTATTCACTTAGGTTACACTGTTCACTTTCATCACATTATTCACTTCGGTTACACTGTTCACTTTCGTCACATTATTCACTTAGGTTACACTGTTCACTTTCGTCACATTATTCACTTAGGTTACACTGTTCACTTTCGTCACATTATTCACTTAGGTTACACTGTTCACTTTAGTCACATTATTCACTTAGGTTACACTATTCACTTCGGTTACACTGTTCACTTTAGGTTACACTGTTCACTTTAGTCACATTATTCACTTAGGTTACACTGTTCACTTTAGTCACATTATTCACTTAGGTTACACTGTTCACTTTCGTCAAATTATTCACTTAGGTTACACTGTTCACTTTCGTCACATTCACTTAGGTTACACTGTTCACTTTCGTCATATTATTCACTTAGGTTACACTGTTCACTTTAGTCACATTATTCACTTAGGTTACACTGTTCACTTTCGTCACATTATTCACTTAGGTTACATTGTTCACTTTAGTCACATTATTCACTTAGGTTACACTGTTCACTTTCGTCACATTATTCACTTAGGTTACTCTGTTCACTTTCGTGACATTATTCACTTAGGTTACATTGTTCACTTTTGTCACATTATTTACTTAGGTTACACTGTTCACTTTCGTCACATTATTCAACTTTCGTCACATTATTCACTTAGGTTACACTGTTCACTTTCGTCACATTATTCACTTAGGTTACACTGTTCACTTTCGTCACATTATTCACTTAGGTTACACTGTTCACTTTAGTCACATTATTCACTTAGGTTACATTGTTCACTTTCGTCACATTATTCACTTCGATTACACTGTTCACTTTCGTCACATTATTCACTTAGGTTACACTGTTCACTTTAGTCACATTATTCACTTCGGTTACACTGTTCACTTTCGTCACATTATTCACTTAGGTTACACTGTTCACTTTCGTCACATTATTCACTTAGGTTACACTGTTCACTTTCGTCACATTATTCACTTAGGTTACACTGTTCACTTTCGTCACATTATTCACTTAGGTTACACTATTCACTTTAGTCACATTATTCACTTAGGTTACACTGTTCACTTTCGTCAAATTATTCACTTAGGTTACACTGTTCACTTTCGTCAAATTATTCACTTAGGTTACACTATTCACTTCGGTTACACTGTTCACTTTAGTCACATTATTCACTTAGGTTACACTGTTCACTTTCGTCACATTATTCACTTAGGTTACACTGTTCACTTTAGTCACATTATTCACTTAGGTTACATTGTTCACTTTCGTCACATTATTCAACTTTCGTCACATTATTCATTTAGGTTACACTGTTCACTTTCGTCACATTATTCACTTCGATTACACTGTTCACTTTAGTCACATTATTCACTTAGGTTACACTGTTCACTTTAGTCACATTATTCACTTAGGTTACACTGTTCACTTTAGTCACATTATTCACTTAGGTTACACTGTTCACTTTAGTCACATTATTCACTTAGGTTACACTGTTCACTTTAGTCACATTATTCACTTAGGTTACACTGTTCACTTTCGTCAAATTATTCACTTAGGTTACACTGTTCACTTTCGTCAAATTATTCACTTAGGTTACACTATTCACTTCGGTTACACTGTTCACTTTAGTCACATTATTCACTTAGGTTACACTGTTCACTTTCGTCACATTATTCACTTAGGTTACACTGTTCACTTCGGTTACACTGTTCACTTTAGTCACATTATTCACTTAGGTTACACTGTTCACTTTCGTCACATTATTCACTTAGGTTACATTGTTCACTTTCGTCACATTATTCACTTCGATTACACTGTTCACTTTAGTCACATTATTCATTTAGGTTACACTGTTCACTTTCGTCACATTATTCACTTAGGTTACACTATTCACTTTAGTCACATTATTCATTTAGGTTACACTGTTCACTTTCGTCACATTATTCACTTCGGTTACACTGTTCACTTTAGTCACATTATTCATTTAGGTTACACTGTTCACTTTAGTCACATTATTCACTTAGGTTACACTGTTCACTTTCATCACATTATTCACTTCGGTTACACTGTTCACTTTCGTCACATTATTCACTTAGGTTACACTGTTCACTTTCGTCACATTATTCACTTAGGTTACACTGTTCACTTTCGTCACATTATTCACTTAGGTTACACTGTTCACTTTAGTCACATTATTCACTTAGGTTACACTATTCACTTCGGTTACACTGTTCACTTTAGGTTACACTGTTCACTTTAGTCACATTATTCACTTAGGTTACACTGTTCACTTTAGTCACATTATTCACTTAGGTTACACTGTTCACTTTCGTCAAATTATTCACTTAGGTTACACTGTTCACTTTCGTCACATTCACTTAGGTTACACTGTTCACTTTCGTCACATTATTCACTTAGGTTACACTGTTCACTTTAGTCACATTATTCACTTAGGTTACACTGTTCACTTTCGTCACATTATTCACTTAGGTTACATTGTTCACTTTCGTCACATTATTCACTTAGGTTACACTGTTCACTTTCGTCACATTATTCACTTAGGTTACACTGTTCACTTTAGTCACATTATTCACTTAGGTTACATTGTTCACTTTCGTCACATTATTCACTTCGATTACACTGTTCACTTTCGTCACATTATTCACTTAGGTTACACTGTTCACTTTAGTCACATTATTCACTTCGGTTACACTGTTCACTTTCGTCACATTATTCACTTAGGTTACACTGTTCACTTTCGTCACATTATTCACTTAGGTTACACTGTTCACTTTCGTCACATTATTCACTTAGGTTACACTGTTCACTTTCGTCACATTATTCACTTAGGTTACACTATTCACTTTAGTCACATTATTCACTTAGGTTACACTGTTCACTTTCGTCACATTATTCACTTAGGTTACACTGTTCACTTTCGTCACATTATTCAACTTTTGTCACATTATTCATTTAGGTTACACTGTTCACTTTTGTCACATTATTCACTTCGATTACACTGTTCACTTTAGTCACATTATTCACTTAGGTTACACTGTTCACTTTAGTCACATTATTCACTTAGGTTACACTGTTCACTTTCGTCAAATTATTCACTTAGGTTACACTGTTCACTTTCGTCACATTCACTTAGGTTACACTGTTCACTTTCGTCACATTATTCACTTAGGTTACACTGTTCACTTTAGTCACATTATTCACTTAGGTTACACTGTTCACTTTCGTCACATTATTCACTTAGGTTACACTGTTCACTTTCGTCACATTATTCACTTTCGTCACATTATTCACTTAGGTTACACTGTTCACTTTCGTCACATTATTCACTTAGGTTACAGTATTCACTTTAGTCACATTATTCACTTAGGTTACACTGTTCACTTTAGTCACATTATTCACTTAGGTTACACTGTTCACTTTAGTCACATTATTCATTTAGGTTACACTGTTCACTTTCATCACATTATTCACTTCGGTTACACTGTTCACTTTCGTCACATTATTCACTTAGGTTACACTGTTCACTTTCGTCACATTATTCACTTAGGTTACACTGTTCACTTTCGTCACATTATTCACTTAGGTTACACTGTTCACTTTAGTCACATTATTCACTTAGGTTACATTGTTCACTTTCGTCACATTATTCACTTCGATTACACTGTTCACTTTCGTCACATTATTCACTTAGGTTACACTGTTCACTTTAGTCACATTATTCACTTAGGTTACATTGTTCACTTTCGTCACATTATTCAACTTTCGTCACATTATTCACTTAGGTTACACTGTTCACTTTAGTCACATTATTCACTTCGGTTACACTGTTCACTTTAGTCACATTATTCACTTCGGTTACACTGTTCACTTTCGTCACATTATTCAACTTTCGTCACATTATTCATTTAGGTTACACTGTTCACTTTCGTCACATTATTCACTTCGATTACACTGTTCACTTTAGTCACATTATTCACTTAGGTTACACTGTTCACTTTCATCACATTATTCACTTCGGTTACACTGTTCACTTTCATCACATTATTCACTTAGGTTACACTGTTCACTTTAGTCACATTATTCACTTAGGTTACACTGTTCACTTTCGTCAAATTATTCACTTAGGTTACACTGTTCACTTTCGTCAAATTATTCACTTAGGTTACACTGTTCACTTCGGTTACACTGTTCACTTTCGTCACATTATTCACTTAGGTTACATTGTTCACTTTCGTCACATTATTCACTTCGATTACACTGTTCACTTTAGTCACATTATTCATTTAGGTTACACTGTTCACTTTCGTCACATTATTCACTTAGGTTACACTATTCACTTTAGTCACATTATTCATTTAGGTTACACTGTTCACTTTCGTCACATTATTCACTTCGGTTACACTGTTCACTTTAGTCACATTATTCACTTAGGTTACACTATTCACTTCGGTTACACTGTTCACTTTAGGTTACACTGTTCACTTTAGTCACATTATTCACTTAGGTTACACTGTTCACTTTCGTCAAATTATTCACTTAGGTTACACTGTTCACTTTCGTCACATTATTCACTTAGGTTACACTGTTCACTTCGGTTACACTGTTCACTTTAGTCACATTATTCACTTAGGTTACACTGTTCACTTTCGTCACATTATTCACTTAGGTTACATTGTTCACTTTCGTCACATTATTCACTTCGATTACACTGTTCACTTTAGTCACATTATTCATTTAGGTTACACTGTTCACTTTCGTCACATTATTCACTTAGGTTACACTATTCACTTTAGTCACATTATTCATTTAGGTTACACTGTTCACTTTCGTCACATTATTCACTTCGGTTACACTGTTCACTTTAGTCACATTATTCACTTAGGTTACACTATTCACTTCGGTTACACTGTTCACTTTAGGTTACACTGTTCACTTTAGTCACATTATTCACTTAGGTTACACTGTTCACTTTAGTCACATTATTCACTTAGGTTACACTGTTCACTTTCGTCAAATTATTCACTTAGGTTACACTGTTCACTTTAGTCACATTCACTTAGGTTACACTGTTCACTTTCGTCACATTATTTACTTAGGTTACACTGTTCACTTTCGTCACATTATTCAACTTTCGTCACATTATTCACTTAGGTTACACTGTTCACTTTCGTCACATTATTCACTTAGGTTACACTGTTCACTTTCGTCACATTATTCACTTAGGTTACACTGTTCACTTTCGTCACATTATTCACTTAGGTTACACTATTCACTTAGGTTACACTGTTCACTTTCGTCAGATTATTCACTTAGGTTACTCTGTTCACTTTCGTCACATTATTCACTTAGGTTACATTGTTCACTTTTGTCACATTATTTACTTAGGTTACACTGTTCACTTTCGTCACATTATTCAACTTTCGTCACATTATTCACTTAGGTTACACTGTTCACTTTCGTCACATTATTCACTTCGATTACACTGTTCACTTTCGTCAGATTATTCACTTAGGTTACACTGTTCACTTTCGTCACATTATTCACTTAGGTTACACTGTTCACTTTAGTCACATTATTCACTTAGTTTACATTGTTCACTTTCGTCACATTATTCAACTTTCGTCACATTATTCACTTAGGTTACACTGTTCACTTTAGTCACATTATTCACTTCGGTTACACTGTTCACTTTAGTCACATTATTCACTTCGGTTACACTGTTCACTTTCGTCACATTATTCAACTTTCGTCACATTATTCATTTAGGTTACACTGTTCACTTTCGTCACATTATTCACTTCGATTACACTGTTCACTTTAGTCACATTATTCACTTAGGTTACACTGTTCACTTTCATCACATTATTCACTTCGGTTACACTGTTCACTTTCATCACATTATTCACTTAGGTTACACTGTTCACTTTAGTCACATTATTCACTTAGGTTACACTGTTCACTTTCGTCAAATTATTCACTTAGGTTACACTGTTCACTTTCGTCAAATTATTCACTTAGGTTACACTGTTCACTTCGGTTACACTGTTCACTTTAGTCACATTATTCACTTAGGTTACACTGTTCACTTTCGTCACATTATTCACTTAGGTTACATTGTTCACTTTCGTCACATTATTCACTTCGATTACACTGTTCACTTTAGTCACATTATTCATTTAGGTTACACTGTTCACTTTCGTCACATTATTCACTTAGGTTACACTATTCACTTTAGTCACATTATTCATTTAGGTTACACTGTTCACTTTCGTCACATTATTCACTTCGGTTACACTGTTCACTTTAGTCACATTATTCACTTAGGTTACACTATTCACTTCGGTTACACTGTTCACTTTAGGTTACACTGTTCACTTTAGTCACATTATTCACTTAGGTTACACTGTTCACTTTCGTCAAATTATTCACTTAGGTTACACTGTTCACTTTCGTCACATTATTCACTTAGGTTACACTGTTCACTTCGGTTACACTGTTCACTTTAGTCACATTATTCACTTAGGTTACACTGTTCACTTTCGTCACATTATTCACTTAGGTTACATTGTTCACTTTCGTCACATTATTCACTTCGATTACACTGTTCACTTTAGTCACATTATTCATTTAGGTTACACTGTTCACTTTCGTCACATTATTCACTTAGGTTACACTATTCACTTTAGTCACATTATTCATTTAGGTTACACTGTTCACTTTCGTCACATTATTCACTTCGGTTACACTGTTCACTTTAGTCACATTATTCACTTAGGTTACACTATTCACTTCGGTTACACTGTTCACTTTAGGTTACACTGTTCACTTTAGTCACATTATTCACTTAGGTTACACTGTTCACTTTAGTCACATTATTCACTTAGGTTACACTGTTCACTTTCGTCAAATTATTCACTTAGGTTACACTGTTCACTTTAGTCACATTCACTTAGGTTACACTGTTCACTTTCGTCACATTATTTACTTAGGTTACACTGTTCACTTTCGTCACATTATTCAACTTTCGTCACATTATTCACTTAGGTTACACTGTTCACTTTCGTCACATTATTCACTTAGGTTACACTGTTCACTTTCGTCACATTATTCACTTAGGTTACACTGTTCACTTTCGTCACATTATTCACTTAGGTTACACTATTCACTTAGGTTACACTGTTCACTTTCGTCACATTATTCACTTAGGTTACTCTGTTCACTTTCGTCACATTATTCACTTAGGTTACATTGTTCACTTTTGTCACATTATTTACTTAGGTTACACTGTTCACTTTCGTCACATTATTCAACTTTCGTCACATTATTCACTTAGGTTACACTGTTCACTTTCGTCACATTATTCACTTCGATTACACTGTTCACTTTCGTCAGATTATTCACTTAGGTTACACTGTTCACTTTCGTCACATTATTCACTTAGGTTACACTGTTCACTTTAGTCACATTATTCACTTAGGTTACATTGTTCACTTTCGTCACATTATTCAACTTTCGTCACATTATTCACTTAGGTTACACTGTTCACTTTAGTCACATTATTCACTTCGGTTACACTGTTCACTTTAGTCACATTATTCACTTCGGTTACACTGTTCACTTTCGTCACATTATTCACTTAGGTTACACTGTTCACTTTCGTCACATTATTCAACTTTCGTCACATTATTCATTTAGGTTACACTGTTCACTTTCGTCACATTATTCACTTCGATTACACTGTTCACTTTAGTCACATTATTCACTTAGGTTACACTGTTCACTTTCATCACATTATTCACTTCGGTTACACTGTTCACTTTCGTCACATTATTCACTTAGGTTACACTGTTCACTTTAGTCACATTATTCACTTAGGTTACACTGTTCACTTTCGTCAAATTATTCACTTAGGTTACACTGTTCACTTTAGTCACATTATTCACTTAGGTTACACTGTTCACTTTCGTCAAATTATTCACTTAGGTTACACTGTTCACTTTCGTCAAATTATTCACTTAGGTTACACTATTCACTTCGGTTACACTGTTCACTTTAGTCACATTATTCACTTAGGTTACACTGTTCACTTTCGTCACATTATTCACTTAGGTTACATTGTTCACTTTCGTCACATTATTCACTTTGATTACACTGTTCACTTTAGTCACATTATTCATTTAGGTTACACTGTTCACTTTCGTCACATTATTCACTTAGGTTACACTATTCACTTTAGTCACATTATTCATTTAGGTTACACTGTTCACTTTCGTCACATTATTCACTTCGGTTACACTGTTCACTTTCGTCACATTATTCATTTAGGTTACACTGTTCACTTTAGTCACATTATTCACTTAGGTTACACTGTTCACTTTCATCACATTATTCACTTAGGTTACACTGTTCACTTTCGTCACATTATTCACTTAGGTTACACTGTTCACTTTCGTCACATTATTCACTTAGGTTACACTGTTCACTTTCGTCACATTATTCACTTAGGTTACACTGTTCACTTTCGTCACATTATTCACTTAGGTTACACTATTCACTTCGGTTACACTGTTCACTTTAGGTTACACTGTTCACTTTAGTCACATTATTCACTTAGGTTACACTGTTCACTTTAGTCACATTATTCACTTAGGTTACACTGTTCACTTTCGTCAAATTATTCACTTAGGTTACACTGTTCACTTTCGTCACATTCACTTAGGTTACACTGTTCACTTTCGTCACATTATTCACTTAGGTTACACTGTTCACTTTAGTCACATTATTCACTTAGGTTACACTGTTCACTTTCGTCACATTATTCACTTAGGTTACATTGTTCACTTTAGTCACATTATTCACTTAGGTTACACTGTTCACTTTCGTCACATTATTCACTTAGGTTACTCTGTTCACTTTCGTCACATTATTCACTTAGGTTACATTGTTCACTTTTGTCACATTACTTACTTAGGTTACACTGTTCACTTTCGTCACATTATTCAACTTTCGTCACATTATTCACTTAGGTTACACTGTTCACTTTCGTCACATTATTCACTTAGGTTACACTGTTCACTTTCGTCACATTATTCACTTAGGTTACACTGTTCACTTTAGTCACATTATTCACTTAGGTTACATTGTTCACTTTCGTCACATTATTCACTTCGATTACACTGTTCACTTTCGTCACATTATTCACTTAGGTTACACTGTTCACTTTAGTCACATTATTCACTTCGGTTACACTGTTCACTTTCGTCACATTATTCACTTAGGTTACACTGTTCACTTTCGTCACATTATTCACTTAGGTTACACTGTTCACTTTCGTCACATTATTCACTTAGGTTACACTGTTCACTTTCGTCACATTATTCACTTAGGTTACACTATTCACTTTAGTCACATTATTCACTTAGGTTACACTGTTCACTTTCGTCAAATTATTCACTTAGGTTACACTGTTCACTTTCGTCAAATTATTCACTTAGGTTACACTATTCACTTCGGTTACACTGTTCACTTTAGTCACATTATTCACTTAGGTTACACTGTTCACTTTCGTCACATTATTCACTTAGGTTACACTGTTCACTTTAGTCACATTATTCACTTAGGTTACATTGTTCACTTTCGTCACATTATTCAACTTTCGTCACATTATTCATTTAGGTTACACTGTTCACTTTCGTCACATTATTCACTTCGATTACACTGTTCACTTTAGTCACATTATTCACTTAGGTTACACTGTTCACTTTAGTCACATTATTCACTTAGGTTACACTGTTCACTTTAGTCACATTATTCACTTAGGTTACACTGTTCACTTTAGTCACATTATTCACTTAGGTTACACTGTTCACTTTAGTCACATTATTCACTTAGGTTACACTGTTCACTTTCGTCAAATTATTCACTTAGGTTACACTGTTCACTTTCGTCAAATTATTCACTTAGGTTACACTATTCACTTCGGTTACACTGTTCACTTTAGTCACATTATTCACTTAGGTTACACTGTTCACTTTCGTCACATTATTCACTTAGGTTACACTGTTCACTTCGGTTACACTGTTCACTTTAGTCACATTATTCACTTAGGTTACACTGTTCACTTTCGTCACATTATTCACTTAGGTTACATTGTTCACTTTCGTCACATTATTCACTTCGATTACACTGTTCACTTTAGTCACATTATTCATTTAGGTTACACTGTTCACTTTCGTCACATTATTCACTTAGGTTACACTATTCACTTTAGTCACATTATTCATTTAGGTTACACTGTTCACTTTCGTCACATTATTCACTTCGGTTACACTGTTCACTTTAGTCACATTATTCATTTAGGTTACACTGTTCACTTTAGTCACATTATTCACTTAGGTTACACTGTTCACTTTCATCACATTATTCACTTCGGTTACACTGTTCACTTTAGTCACATTATTCACTTCGGTTACACTGTTCACTTTCGTCACATTATTCACTTAGGTTACACTGTTCACTTTCGTCACATTATTCAACTTTCGTCACATTATTCATTTAGGTTACACTGTTCACTTTCGTCACATTATTCACTTCGATTACACTGTTCACTTTAGTCACATTATTCACTTAGGTTACACTGTTCACTTTAGTCACATTATTCACTTAGGTTACACTGTTCACTTTCGTCAAATTATTCACTTAGGTTACACTGTTCACTTTCGTCACATTATTCATTTAGGTTACACTGTTCACTTTCGTCACATTATTCACTTCGATTACACTGTTCACTTTCATCACATTATTCACTTAGGTTACACTGTTCACTTTAGTCACATTATTCACTTAGGTTACACTGTTCACTTTCGTCACATTATTCACTTAGGTTACACTGTTCACTTTAGTCACATTATTCACTTAGGTTACACTGTTCACTTTCGTCACATTATTCATTTAGGTTACACTGTTCACTTTCGTCACATTATTCACTTCGATTACACTGTTCACTTTAGTCACATTATTCACTTAGGTTACACTGTTCACTTTAGTCACATTATTCACTTAGGTTACACTGTTCACTTTAGTCACATTATTCACTTAGGTTACACTGTTCACTTTCGTCAAATTATTCACTTAGGTTACACTGTTCACTTTCGTCACATTCACTTAGGTTACACTGTTCACTTTCGTCACATTATTCACTTAGGTTACACTGTTCACTTTAGTCACATTATTCACTTAGGTTACACTGTTCACTTTCGTCACATTATTCACTTAGGTTACACTGTTCACTTTCGTCACATTATTCACTTTCGTCACATTATTCACTTAGGTTACACTGTTCACTTTCGTCACATTATTCACTTAGGTTACAGTATTCACTTTAGTCACATTATTCACTTAGGTTACACTGTTCACTTTCGTCACATTATTCACTTAGGTTACACTGTTCACTTTAGTCACATTATTCATTTAGGTTACACTGTTCACTTTCATCACATTATTCACTTCGGTTACACTGTTCACTTTCGTCACATTATTCACTTAGGTTACACTGTTCACTTTCGTCACATTATTCACTTAGGTTACACTGTTCACTTTCGTCACATTATTCACTTAGGTTACACTGTTCACTTTAGTCACATTATTCACTTAGGTTACATTGTTCACTTTCGTCACATTATTCACTTCGATTACACTGTTCACTTTCGTCACATTATTCACTTAGGTTACACTGTTCACTTTAGTCACATTATTCACTTAGGTTACATTGTTCACTTTCGTCACATTATTCAACTTTCGTCACATTATTCACTTAGGTTACACTGTTCACTTTAGTCACATTATTCACTTCGGTTACACTGTTCACTTTAGTCACATTATTCACTTCGGTTACACTGTTCACTTTCGTCACATTATTCAACTTTCGTCACATTATTCATTTAGGTTACACTGTTCACTTTCGTCACATTATTCACTTCGATTACACTGTTCACTTTAGTCACATTATTCACTTAGGTTACACTGTTCACTTTCATCACATTATTCACTTCGGTTACACTGTTCACTTTCATCACATTATTCACTTCGGTTACACTGTTCACTTTAGTCACATTATTCACTTAGGTTACACTGTTCACTTTCGTCACATTATTCACTTAGGTTACATTGTTCACTTTCGTCACATTATTCACTTCGATTACACTGTTCACTTTAGTCACATTATTCATTTAGGTTACACTGTTCACTTTCGTCACATTATTCACTTAGGTTACACTATTCACTTTAGTCACATTATTCATTTAGGTTACACTGTTCACTTTCGTCACATTATTCACTTCGGTTACACTGTTCACTTTAGTCACATTATTCACTTAGGTTACACTATTCACTTCGGTTACACTGTTCACTTTAGGTTACACTGTTCACTTTAGTCACATTATTCACTTAGGTTACACTGTTCACTTTCGTCAAATTATTCACTTAGGTTACACTGTTCACTTTCGTCACATTATTCACTTAGGTTACACTGTTCACTTCGGTTACACTGTTCACTTTAGTCACATTATTCACTTCGGTTACACTGTTCACTTTAGTCACATTATTCACTTAGGTTACACTGTTCACTTTCGTCACATTATTCACTTAGGTTACATTGTTCACTTTCGTCACATTATTCACTTCGATTACACTGTTCACTTTAGTCACATTATTCATTTAGGTTACACTGTTCACTTTCGTCACATTATTCACTTAGGTTACACTATTCACTTTAGTCACATTATTCATTTAGGTTACACTGTTCACTTTCGTCACATTATTCACTTCGGTTACACTGTTCACTTTAGTCACATTATTCACTTAGGTTACACTATTCACTTCGGTTACACTGTTCACTTTAGGTTACACTGTTCACTTTAGTCACATTATTCACTTAGGTTACACTGTTCACTTTAGTCACATTATTCACTTAGGTTACACTGTTCACTTTCGTCAAATTATTCACTTAGGTTACACTGTTCACTTTAGTCACATTCACTTAGGTTACACTGTTCACTTTCGTCACATTATTTACTTAGGTTACACTGTTCACTTTCGTCACATTATTCAACTTTCGTCACATTATTCACTTAGGTTACACTGTTCACTTTCGTCACATTATTCACTTAGGTTACACTGTTCACTTTCGTCACATTATTCACTTAGGTTACACTGTTCACTTTCGTCACATTATTCACTTAGGTTACACTATTCACTTAGGTTACACTGTTCACTTTCGTCACATTATTCACTTAGGTTACTCTGTTCACTTTCGTCACATTATTCACTTAGGTTACATTGTTCACTTTTGTCACATTATTTACTTAGGTTACACTGTTCACTTTCGTCACATTATTCAACTTTCGTCACATTATTCACTTAGGTTACACTGTTCACTTTCGTCACATTATTCACTTCGATTACACTGTTCACTTTCGTCAGATTATTCACTTAGGTTACACTGTTCACTTTCGTCACATTATTCACTTAGGTTACACTGTTCACTTTAGTCACATTATTCACTTAGGTTACATTGTTCACTTTCGTCACATTATTCAACTTTCGTCACATTATTCACTTAGGTTACACTGTTCACTTTAGTCACATTATTCACTTCGGTTACACTGTTCACTTTAGTCACATTATTCACTTCGGTTACACTGTTCACTTTCGTCACATTATTCACTTAGGTTACACTGTTCACTTTCGTCACATTATTCAACTTTCGTCACATTATTCATTTAGGTTACACTGTTCACTTTCGTCACATTATTCACTTCGATTACACTGTTCACTTTAGTCACATTATTCACTTAGGTTACACTGTTCACTTTCATCACATTATTCACTTCGGTTACACTGTTCACTTTCGTCACATTATTCACTTAGGTTACACTGTTCACTTTAGTCACATTATTCACTTAGGTTACACTGTTCACTTTCGTCAAATTATTCACTTAGGTTACACTGTTCACTTTAGTCACATTATTCACTTAGGTTACACTGTTCACTTTCGTCAAATTATTCACTTAGGTTACACTGTTCACTTTCGTCAAATTATTCACTTAGGTTACACTATTCACTTCGGTTACACTGTTCACTTTAGTCACATTATTCACTTAGGTTACACTGTTCACTTTCGTCACATTATTCACTTAGGTTACATTGTTCACTTTCGTCACATTATTCACTTTGATTACACTGTTCACTTTAGTCACATTATTCATTTAGGTTACACTGTTCACTTTCGTCACATTATTCACTTAGGTTACACTATTCACTTTAGTCACATTATTCATTTAGGTTACACTGTTCACTTTCGTCACATTATTCACTTCGGTTACACTGTTCACTTTAGTCACATTATTCATTTAGGTTACACTGTTCACTTTAGTCACATTATTCACTTAGGTTACACTGTTCACTTTCATCACATTATTCACTTCGGTTACACTGTTCACTTTCGTCACATTATTCACTTAGGTTACACTGTTCACTTTCGTCACATTATTCACTTAGGTTACACTGTTCACTTTCGTCACATTATTCACTTAGGTTACACTGTTCACTTTAGTCACATTATTCACTTAGGTTACACTATTCACTTCGGTTACACTGTTCACTTTAGGTTACACTGTTCACTTTAGTCACATTATTCACTTAGGTTACACTGTTCACTTTAGTCACATTATTCACTTAGGTTACACTGTTCACTTTCGTCAAATTATTCACTTAGGTTACACTGTTCACTTTCGTCACATTCACTTAGGTTACACTGTTCACTTTCGTCACATTATTCACTTAGGTTACACTGTTCACTTTAGTCACATTATTCACTTAGGTTACACTGTTCACTTTCGTCACATTATTCACTTAGGTTACATTGTTCACTTTAGTCACATTATTCACTTAGGTTACACTGTTCACTTTCGTCACATTATTCACTTAGGTTACTCTGTTCACTTTCGTCACATTATTCACTTAGGTTACATTGTTCACTTTTGTCACATTACTTACTTAGGTTACACTGTTCACTTTCGTCACATTATTCAACTTTCGTCACATTATTCACTTAGGTTACACTGTTCACTTTCGTCACATTATTCACTTAGGTTACACTGTTCACTTTCGTCACATTATTCACTTAGGTTACACTGTTCACTTTAGTCACATTATTCACTTAGGTTACATTGTTCACTTTCGTCACATTATTCACTTCGATTACACTGTTCACTTTCGTCACATTATTCACTTAGGTTACACTGTTCACTTTAGTCACATTATTCACTTCGGTTACACTGTTCACTTTCGTCACATTATTCACTTAGGTTACACTGTTCACTTTCGTCACATTATTCACTTAGGTTACACTGTTCACTTTCGTCACATTATTCACTTAGGTTACACTGTTCACTTTCGTCACATTATTCACTTAGGTTACACTATTCACTTTAGTCACATTATTCACTTAGGTTACACTGTTCACTTTCGTCAAATTATTCACTTAGGTTACACTGTTCACTTTCGTCAAATTATTCACTTAGGTTACACTATTCACTTCGGTTACACTGTTCACTTTAGTCACATTATTCACTTAGGTTACACTGTTCACTTTCGTCACATTATTCACTTAGGTTACACTGTTCACTTTAGTCACATTATTCACTTAGGTTACATTGTTCACTTTCGTCACATTATTCAACTTTCGTCACATTATTCATTTAGGTTACACTGTTCACTTTCGTCACATTATTCACTTAGGTTACACTGTTCACTTCGGTTACACTGTTCACTTTAGGTTACACTGTTCACTTTAGTCACATTATTCACTAAGGTTACACTGTTCACTTTAGTCACATTATTCACTTAGGTTACACTGTTCACTTTCGTCAAATTATTCACTTAGGTTACACTGTTCACTTTCGTCACATTCACTTAGGTTACACTGTTCACTTTCGTCACATTATTCACTTAGGTTACACTGTTCACTTTAGTCACATTATTCACTTAGGTTACACTGTTCACTTTCGTCACATTATTCACTTAGGTTACATTGTTCACTTTAGTCACATTATTCACTTAGGTTACACTGTTCACTTTCGTCACATTATTCACTTAGGTTACTCTGTTCACTTTCGTCACATTATTCACTTAGGTTACATTGTTCACTTTTGTCACATTATTTACTTAGGTTACACTGTTCACTTTCGTCACATTATTCAACTTTCGTCACATTATTCACTTAGGTTACACTGTTCACTTTCGTCACATTATTCACTTAGGTTACACTGTTCACTTTAGTCACATTATTCACTTAGGTTACACTGTTCACTTTAGTCACATTATTCACTTAGGTTACACTGTTCACTTTAGTCACATTATTCACTTAGGTTACACTGTTCACTTTCGTCAAATTATTCACTTAGGTTACACTGTTCACTTTCGTCAAATTATTCACTTAGGTTACACTATTCACTTCGGTTACACTGTTCACTTTAGTCACATTATTCACTTAGGTTACACTGTTCACTTTAGTCACATTATTCACTTAGGTTACACTGTTCACTTTCGTCACATTATTCACTTAGGTTACACTGTTCACTTTAGTCACATTATTCACTTAGGTTACACTGTTCACTTTAGTCACATTATTCACTTAGGTTACACTGTTCACTTTAGTCACATTATTCACTTAGGTTACACTGTTCACTTTCGTCAAATTATTCACTTAGGTTACACTGTTCACTTTCGTCAAATTATTCACTTAGGTTACACTATTCACTTCGGTTACACTGTTCACTTTAGTCACATTATTCACTTAGGTTACACTGTTCACTTTCGTCACATTATTCACTTAGGTTACACTGTTCACTTTAGTCACATTATTCACTTAGGTTACATTGTTCACTTTCGTCACATTATTCATTTAGGTTACACTGTTCACTTTCATCACATTATTCACTTCGATTACACTGTTCACTTTAGTCACATTATTCACTTAGGTTACACTGTTCACTTTCGTCACATTATTCACTTAGGTTACACTGTTCACTTTCGTCACATTATTCACTTAGGTTACACTATTCACTTTAGTCACATTATTCATTTAGGTTACACTGTTCACTTTCGTCACATTATTCACTTAGGTTACACTATTCACTTTAGTCACATTATTCATTTAGGTTACACTGTTCACTTTCGTCACATTATTCACTTCGGTTACACTGTTCACTTTAGTCACATTATTCATTTAGGTTACACTGTTCACTTTCATCACATTATTCACTTCGGTTACACTGTTCACTTTCGTCACATTATTCACTTAGGTTACACTGTTCACTTTCGTCACATTATTCACTTAGGTTACACTGTTCACTTTAGTCACATTCACTTAGGTTACACTGTTTACTTTCGTCACATTATTTACTTAGGTTACACTGTTCACTTTCGTCACATTATTCAACTTTCGTCACATTATTCACTTAGGTTACACTGTTCACTTTCGTCACATTATTCACTTAGGTTACACTGTTCACTTTCGTCACATTATTCACTTAGGTTACACTGTTCACTTTCGTCACATTATTCACTTAGGTTACACTATTCACTTAGGTTACACTGTTCACTTTCGTCACATTATTCACTTAGGTTACTCTGTTCACTTTCGTCACATTATTCACTTAGGTTACATTGTTCACTTTTGTCACATTATTTACTTAGGTTACACTGTTCACTTTCGTCACATTATTCAACTTTCGTCACATTATTCACTTAGGTTACACTGTTCACTTTCGTCACATTATTCACTTCGATTACACTGTTCACTTTCGTCAGATTATTCACTTAGGTTACACTGTTCACTTTCGTCACATTATTCACTTAGGTTACACTGTTCACTTTAGTCACATTATTCACTTAGGTTACATTGTTCACTTTCGTCACATTATTCAACTTTCGTCACATTATTCACTTAGGTTACACTGTTCACTTTAGTCACATTATTCACTTCGGTTACACTGTTCACTTTAGTCACATTATTCACTTCGGTTACACTGTTCACTTTCGTCACATTATTCACTTAGGTTACACTGTTCACTTTCGTCACATTATTCAACTTTCGTCACATTATTCATTTAGGTTACACTGTTCACTTTCGTCACATTATTCACTTCGATTACACTGTTCACTTTAGTCACATTATTCACTTAGGTTACACTGTTCACTTTCATCACATTATTCACTTCGGTTACACTGTTCACTTTCGTCACATTATTCACTTAGGTTACACTGTTCACTTTAGTCACATTATTCACTTAGGTTACACTGTTCACTTTCGTCAAATTATTCACTTAGGTTACACTGTTCACTTTAGTCACATTATTCACTTAGGTTACACTGTTCACTTTCGTCAAATTATTCACTTAGGTTACACTGTTCACTTTCGTCAAATTATTCACTTAGGTTACACTATTCACTTCGGTTACACTGTTCACTTTAGTCACATTATTCACTTAGGTTACACTGTTCACTTTCGTCACATTATTCACTTAGGTTACATTGTTCACTTTCGTCACATTATTCACTTTGATTACACTGTTCACTTTAGTCACATTATTCATTTAGGTTACACTGTTCACTTTCGTCACATTATTCACTTAGGTTACACTATTCACTTTAGTCACATTATTCATTTAGGTTACACTGTTCACTTTCGTCACATTATTCACTTCGGTTACACTGTTCACTTTAGTCACATTATTCATTTAGGTTACACTGTTCACTTTAGTCACATTATTCACTTAGGTTACACTGTTCACTTTCATCACATTATTCACTTCGGTTACACTGTTCACTTTCGTCACATTATTCACTTAGGTTACACTGTTCACTTTCGTCACATTATTCACTTAGGTTACACTGTTCACTTTCGTCACATTATTCACTTAGGTTACACTGTTCACTTTAGTCACATTATTCACTTAGGTTACACTATTCACTTCGGTTACACTGTTCACTTTAGGTTACACTGTTCACTTTAGTCACATTATTCACTTAGGTTACACTGTTCACTTTAGTCACATTATTCACTTAGGTTACACTGTTCACTTTCGTCAAATTATTCACTTAGGTTACACTGTTCACTTTCGTCACATTCACTTAGGTTACACTGTTCACTTTCGTCACATTATTCACTTAGGTTACACTGTTCACTTTCGTCACATTATTCACTTAGGTTACATTGTTCACTTTAGTCACATTATTCACTTAGGTTACACTGTTCACTTTCGTCACATTATTCACTTAGGTTACTCTGTTCACTTTCGTCACATTATTCACTTAGGTTACATTGTTCACTTTTGTCACATTACTTACTTAGGTTACACTGTTCACTTTCGTCACATTATTCAACTTTCGTCACATTATTCACTTAGGTTACACTGTTCACTTTCGTCACATTATTCACTTAGGTTACACTGTTCACTTTCGTCACATTATTCACTTAGGTTACACTGTTCACTTTAGTCACATTATTCACTTAGGTTACATTGTTCACTTTCGTCACATTATTCACTTCGATTACACTGTTCACTTTCGTCACATTATTCACTTAGGTTACACTGTTCACTTTAGTCACATTATTCACTTCGGTTACACTGTTCACTTTCGTCACATTATTCACTTAGGTTACACTGTTCACTTTCGTCACATTATTCACTTAGGTTACACTGTTCACTTTCGTCACATTATTCACTTAGGTTACACTGTTCACTTTCGTCACATTATTCACTTAGGTTACACTATTCACTTTAGTCACATTATTCACTTAGGTTACACTGTTCACTTTCGTCAAATTATTCACTTAGGTTACACTGTTCACTTTCGTCAAATTATTCACTTAGGTTACACTATTCACTTCGGTTACACTGTTCACTTTAGTCACATTATTCACTTAGGTTACACTGTTCACTTTCGTCACATTATTCACTTAGGTTACACTGTTCACTTTAGTCACATTATTCACTTAGGTTACATTGTTCACTTTCGTCACATTATTCAACTTTCGTCACATTATTCATTTAGGTTACACTGTTCACTTTCGTCACATTATTCACTTAGGTTACACTGTTCACTTCGGTTACACTGTTCACTTTAGGTTACACTGTTCACTTTAGTCACATTATTCACTAAGGTTACACTGTTCACTTTAGTCACATTATTCACTTAGGTTACACTGTTCACTTTCGTCAAATTATTCACTTAGGTTACACTGTTCACTTTCGTCACATTCACTTAGGTTACACTGTTCACTTTCGTCACATTATTCACTTAGGTTACACTGTTCACTTTAGTCACATTATTCACTTAGGTTACACTGTTCACTTTCGTCACATTATTCACTTAGGTTACATTGTTCACTTTAGTCACATTATTCACTTAGGTTACACTGTTCACTTTCGTCACATTATTCACTTAGGTTACTCTGTTCACTTTCGTCACATTATTCACTTAGGTTACATTGTTCACTTTTGTCACATTATTTACTTAGGTTACACTGTTCACTTTCGTCACATTATTCAACTTTCGTCACATTATTCACTTAGGTTACACTGTTCACTTTCGTCACATTATTCACTTAGGTTACACTGTTCACTTTAGTCACATTATTCACTTAGGTTACACTGTTCACTTTAGTCACATTATTCACTTAGGTTACACTGTTCACTTTAGTCACATTATTCACTTAGGTTACACTGTTCACTTTCGTCAAATTATTCACTTAGGTTACACTGTTCACTTTCGTCAAATTATTCACTTAGGTTACACTATTCACTTCGGTTACACTGTTCACTTTAGTCACATTATTCACTTAGGTTACACTGTTCACTTTAGTCACATTATTCACTTAGGTTACACTGTTCACTTTCGTCACATTATTCACTTAGGTTACACTGTTCACTTTAGTCACATTATTCACTTAGGTTACACTGTTCACTTTAGTCACATTATTCACTTAGGTTACACTGTTCACTTTAGTCACATTATTCACTTAGGTTACACTGTTCACTTTCGTCAAATTATTCACTTAGGTTACACTGTTCACTTTCGTCAAATTATTCACTTAGGTTACACTATTCACTTCGGTTACACTGTTCACTTTAGTCACATTATTCACTTAGGTTACACTGTTCACTTTCGTCACATTATTCACTTAGGTTACACTGTTCACTTTAGTCACATTATTCACTTAGGTTACATTGTTCACTTTCGTCACATTATTCATTTAGGTTACACTGTTCACTTTCATCACATTATTCACTTCGATTACACTGTTCACTTTAGTCACATTATTCACTTAGGTTACACTGTTCACTTTCGTCACATTATTCACTTAGGTTACACTGTTCACTTTCGTCACATTATTCACTTAGGTTACACTATTCACTTTAGTCACATTATTCATTTAGGTTACACTGTTCACTTTCGTCACATTATTCACTTAGGTTACACTATTCACTTTAGTCACATTATTCATTTAGGTTACACTGTTCACTTTCGTCACATTATTCACTTCGGTTACACTGTTCACTTTAGTCACATTATTCATTTAGGTTACACTGTTCACTTTCATCACATTATTCACTTCGGTTACACTGTTCACTTTCGTCACATTATTCACTTAGGTTACACTGTTCACTTTCGTCACATTATTCACTTAGGTTACACTGTTCACTTTCGTCACATTATTCACTTTCGTCACATTATTCACTTAGGTTACACTGTTCACTTTCGTCACATTATTCACTTAGGTTACAGTATTCACTTTAGTCACATTATTCACTTAGGTTACACTGTTCACTTTCGTCACATTATTCACTTAGGTTACACTGTTCACTTTAGTCACATTATTCACTTAGGTTACACTATTCACTTCGGTTACACTGTTCACTTTAGGTTACACTGTTCACTTTAGTAACATTATTCACTTAGGTTACACTGTTCACTTTAGTCACATTATTCACTTAGGTTACACTGTTCACTTTCGTCAAATTATTCACTTAGGTTACACTTCACTTTCGTCAAATTATTCACTTAGGTTACACTTCACTTTCGTCACATTCACTTAGGTTACACTGTTCACTTTAGTCACATTATTCACTTAGGTTACACTGTTCACTTTCGTCACATTATTCACTTAGGTTACATTGTTCACTTTAGTCACATTATTCACTTAGGTTACACTGTTCACTTTCGTCACATTATTCACTTAGGTTACATTGTTCACTTTCGTCACATTATTTACTTAGGTTACACTGTTCACTTTCGTCACATTATTCACTTAGGTTACATTGTTCACTTTAGTCACATTATTCACTTAGGTTACACTGTTCACTTTCGTCACATTATTCACTTAGGTTACATTGTTCACTTTCGTCACATTATTTACTTAGGTTACACTGTTCACTTTCGTCACATTATTCAACTTTCGTCACATTATTCACTTAGGTTACACTGTTCACTTTCGTCACATTATTCACTTAGGTTACACTGTTCACTTTCGTCACATTATTCACTTAGGTTACACTGTTCACTTTAGTCACATTATTCACTTAGGTTACATTGTTCACTTTCGTCACATTATTCACTTCGATTACACTGTTCACTTTCGTCACATTATTCACTTAGGTTACACTGTTCACTTTAGTCACATTATTCACTTAGGTTACATTGTTCACTTTCGTCACATTATTCAACTTTCGTCACATTATTCACTTAGGTTACACTGTTCCCTTTAGTCACATTATTCACTTCGGTTACACTGTTCACTTTCGTCACATTATTCACTTAGGTTACACTGTTCACTTTCGTCACATTATTCAACTTTCGTCACATTATTAATTTAGGTTACACTGTTCACTTTCGTCACATTATTCACTTCGATTACACTGTTCACTTTAGTCACATTATTCACTTAAGTTACACTGTTCACTTTCATCACATTATTCACTTCGGTTACACTGTTCACTTTTGTCACATTATTCACTTAGGTTACACTGTTCACTTTAGTCACATTATTCACTTAGGTTACACTGTTCACTTTCGTCAAATTATTCACTTAGGTTACACTATTCACTTCGGTTACACTGTTCACTTTAGTCACATTATTCACTTAGGTTACACTGTTCACTTTCGTCACATTATTCACTTAGGTTACACTGTTCACTTCGGTTACACTGTTCACTTTAGTCACATTATTCACTTAGGTTACACTGTTCACTTTCGTCACATTATTCACTTAGGTTACATTGTTCACTTTCGTCACATTATTCACTTCGATTACACTGTTCACTTTAGTCACATTATTCATTTAGGTTACACTGTTCACTTTCGTCACATTATTCACTTAGGTTACACTATTCACTTTAGTCACATTATTCATTTAGATTACACTGTTCACTTTAGTCACATTATTCACTTAGGTTACACTATTCACTTCGGTTACACTGTTCACTTTAGGTTACACTGTTCACTTTAGTCACATTATTCACTAAGGTTACACTGTTCACTTTAGTCACATTATTCACTTAGGTTACACTGTTCACTTTCGTCAAATTATTCACTTAGGTTTCACTGTTCACTTTCGTCACATTCACTTAGGTTACACTGTTCACTTTCGTCACATTATTCACTTAGGTTACACTGTTCACTTTAGTCACATTATTCACTTAGGTTACACTGTTCACTTTCGTCACATTATTCACTTAGGTTACATTGTTCACTTTAGTCACATTATTCACTTAGGTTACACTGTTCACTTTCGTCACATTATTCACTTAGGTTACTCTGTTCACTTTCGTCACATTATTCACTTAGGTTACACTGTTCACTTTCGTCAAATTATTCACTTAGGTTACACTGTTCACTTTCGTCACATTCACTTAGGTTACACTGTTCACTTTCGTCACATTATTCACTTAGGTTACACTGTTCACTTTAGTCACATTATTCACTTAGGTTACACTGTTCACTTTCGTCACATTATTCACTTAGGTTACATTGTTCACTTTAGTCACATTATTCACTTAGGTTACACTGTTCACTTTCGTCACATTATTCACTTAGGTTACTCTGTTCACTTTCGTCACATTATTCACTTAGGTTACATTGTTCACTTTTGTCACATTATTTACTTAGGTTACACTGTTCACTTTCGTCACATTATTCAACTTTCGTCACATTATTCACTTAGGTTACACTGTTCACTTTCGTCACATTATTCACTTAGGTTACACTGTTCACTTTCGTCACATTATTCACTTAGGTTACACTGTTCACTTTAGTCACATTATTCACTTAGGTTACATTGTTCACTTTCGTCACATTATTCACTTCGATTACACTGTTCACTTTCGTCACATTATTCACTTAGGTTACACTGTTCACTTTAGTCACATTATTCAGTTCGGTTACACTGTTCACTTTCGTCACATTATTCACTTAGGTTACACTGTTCACTTTCGTCACATTATTCACTTAGGTTACACTGTTTCTTTTTCGTCACATTATTCACTTAGGTTACACTGTTCACTTTCGTCACATTATTCACTTAGGTTACACTATTCACTTTAGTCACATTATTCACTTAGGTTACACTTTTCACTTTCGTCACATTATTCACTTAGGTTACACTGTTCACTTTCGTCACATTATTCAACTTTCGTCACATTATTCATTTAGGTTACACTGTTCACTTTCGTCACATTATTCACTTCGATTACACTGTTCACTTTAGTCACATTATTCACTTAGGTTACACTGTTCACTTTCGTCACATTATTCACTTAGGTTACACTGTTCACTTTAGTCACATTATTCACTTAGGTTACACTGTTCACTTTCGTCAAATTATTCACTTAGGTTACACTGTTCACTTTCGTCAAATTATTCACTTAGGTTACACTATTCACTTCGGTTACACTGTTCACTTTAGTCACATTATTCACTTAGGTTACACTGTTCACTTTCGTCACATTATTCACTTAGGTTACACTGTTCACTTTAGTCACATTATTCACTTCGGTTACACTGTTCACTTTCGTCACATTATTCACTTATTTTACACTGTTCACTTTCGTCACATTATTCACTTAGGTTACACTGTTTCTTTTTCGTCACATTATTCACTTAGGTTACACTGTTCACTTTAGTCACATTATTCACTTCGGTTACACTGTTCACTTTCGTCACATTATTCACTTAGGTTACACTGTTCACTTTCGTCACATTCACTTAGGTTACACTGTTTCTTTATCGTCACATTATTCACTCAGGTTACACTGTTCACTTTCGTCACATTATTCACTTAGGTTACACTATTCACTTTAGTCACATTATTCACTTAGGTTACACTTTTCACTTTCGTCACATTATTCACTTAGGTTACACTGTTCACTTTCGTCACATTATTCAACTTTCGTCACATTATTCATTTAGGTTACACTGTTCACTTTCGTCACATTATTCACTTCGATTACACTGTTCACTTTAGTCACATTATTCACTTAGGTTACACTGTTCACTTTCGTCACATTATTCACTTAGGTTACACTGTTCACTTTAGTCACATTATTCACTTAGGTTACACTGTTCACTTTCGTCAAATTATTCACTTAGGTTACACTGTTCACTTTCGTCAAATTATTCACTTAGGTTACACTATTCACTTCGGTTACACTGTTCACTTTAGTCACATTATTCACTTAGGTTACACTGTTCACTTTCGTCACATTATTCACTTAGGTTACACTGTTCACTTTAGTCACATTATTCACTTCGGTTACACTGTTCACTTTCGTCACATTATTCACTTATTTTACACTGTTCACTTTCGTCACATTATTCACTTAGGTTACACTGTTTCTTTTTCGTCACATTATTCACTTAGGTTACACTGTTCACTTTCGTCACATTATTCACTTAGGTTACACTATTCACTTTAGTCACATTATTCACTTAGGTTACACTGTTCACTTTCGTCACATTATTCAACTTTCGTCACATTATTCATTTAGGTTACACTGTTCACTTTCGTCACATTATTCACTTCGATTACACTGTTCACTTTAGTCACATTATTCACTTAGGTTACACTGTTCACTTTCGTCACATTATTCACTTAGGTTACACTGTTCACTTTAGTCACATTATTCACTTAGGTTACACTGTTCACTTTCGTCAAATTATTCACTTAGGTTACACTGTTCACTTTCGTCAAATTATTCACTTAGGTTACACTATTCACTTCGGTTACACTGTTCACTTTAGTCACATTATTCACTTAGGTTACACTGTTCACTTTCGTCACATTATTCACTTAGGTTACACTGTTCACTTCAGTCACATTATTCACTTAGGTTACATTGTTCACTTTCGTCACATTATTCAACTTTCGTCACATTATTCATTTAGGTTACACTGTTCACTTTCGTCACATTATTCACTTCGATTACACTGTTCACTTTAGTCACATTATTCACTTCGATTACACTGTTCACTTTAGTCACATTATTCACTTAGGTTACACTGTTCACTTTCGTCACATTATTCACTTAGGTTACACTATTCACTTTAGTCACATTATTCACTTAGGTTACACTGTTCACTTTCATCAAATTATTCACTTAGGTTACACTGTTCACTTTCGTCAAATTATTCACTTAGGTTACACTATTCACTTCGGTTACACTGTTCACTTTAGTCACATTATTCACTTAGGTTACACTGTTCACTTTCGTCACATTATTCACTTAGGTTACACTGTTCACTTTAGTCACATTATTCACTTAGGTTACATTGTTCACTTTCGTCACATTATTCAACTTTCGTCACATTATTCATTTAGGTTACACTGTTCACTTTCGTCACATTATTCACTTCGATTACACTGTTCACTTTAGTCACATTATTCACTTAGGTTACACTGTTCACTTTCGTCACATTATTCACTTAGGTTACACTGTTCACTTTAGTCACATTATTCACTTAGGTTACACTGTTCACTTTAGTCACATTATTCACTTAGGTTACACTGTTCACTTTAGTCACATTATTCACTTAGGTTACACTGTTCACTTTCGTCAAATTATTCACTTAGGTTACACTGTTCACTTTCGTCAAATTATTCACTTAGGTTACACTATTCACTTCGGTTACACTGTTCACTTTAGTCACATTATTCACTTAGGTTACACTGTTCACTTTAGTCACATTATTCACTTAGGTTACATTGTTCACTTTCGTCACATTATTCATTTAGGTTACACTGTTCACTTTCATCACATTATTCACTTAGGTTACACTGTTCACTTTAGTCACATTATTCACTTAGGTTACACTGTTCACTTTAGTCACATTATTCACTTAGGTTACACTGTTCACTTTCGTCACATTATTCACTTAGGTTACACTGTTCACTTTCGTCACATTATTCACTTAGGTTACACTATTCACTTTAGTCACATTATTCATTTAGGTTACACTGTTCACTTTCGTCACATTATTCACTTAGGTTACACTATTCACTTTAGTCACATTATTCATTTAGGTTACACTGTTCACTTTCGTCACATTATTCACTTCGGTTACACTGTTCACTTTAGTCACATTATTCATTTAGGTTACACTGTTCACTTTCATCACATTATTCACTTCGGTTACACTGTTCACTTTCGTCACATTATTCACTTAGGTTACACTGTTCACTTTCGTCACATTATTCACTTTCGTCACATTATTCACTTAGGTTACACTGTTCACTTTCGTCACATTATTCACTTAGGTTACAGTATTCACTTTAGTCACATTATTCACTTAGGTTACACTGTTCACTTTCGTCACATTATTCACTTAGGTTACACTATTCACTTTAGTCACATTATTCATTTAGGTTACACTGTTCACTTTCGTCACATTATTCACTTCGGTTACACTGTTCACTTTAGTCACATTATTCATTTAGGTTACACTGTTCACTTTCATCACATTATTCACTTCGGTTACACTGTTCACTTTCGTCACATTATTCACTTCGGTTACACTGTTCACTTTCGTCACATTATTCACTTAGGTTACACTGTTCACTTTCGTCACATTATTCACTTAGGTTACACTGTTCACTTTCGTCACATTATTCACTTAGGTTACACTGTTCACTTTAGTCACATTATTCACTTAGGTTACACTATTCACTTCGGTTACACTGTTCACTTTAGGTTACACTGTTCACTTTAGTCACATTATTCACTTAGGTTACACTGTTCACTTTAGTCACATTATTCACTTAGGTTACACTGTTCACTTTCGTCAAATTATTCACTTAGGTTACACTTCACTTTCGTCAAATTATTCACTTAGGTTACACTTCACTTTCGTCACATTCACTTAGGTTACACTGTTCACTTTAGTCACATTATTCACTTAGGTTACACTGTTCACTTTCGTCACATTATTCACTTAGGTTACATTGTTCACTTTAGTCACATTATTCACTTAGGTTACACTGTTCACTTTCGTCACATTATTCACTTAGGTTACATTGTTCACTTTCGTCACATTATTTACTTAGGTTACACTGTTCACTTTCGTCACATTATTCAACTTTCGTCACATTATTCACTTAGGTTACACTGTTCACTTTCGTCACATTATTCACTTAGGTTACACTGTTCACTTTCGTCACATTATTCACTTAGGTTACACTGTTCACTTTCGTCACATTATTCACTTAGGTTACACTATTCACTTAGGTTACACTGTTCACTTTCATCACATTATTCACTTAGGTTACTCTGTTCACTTTCGTCACATTATTCACTTAGGTTACATTGTTCACTTTTGTCACATTATTTACTTAGGTTACACTGTTCACTTTCGTCACATTATTCAACTTTCGTCACATTATTCACTTAGGTTACACTGTTCACTTTCGTCACATTATTCACTTCGATTACACTGTTCACTTTCGTCACATTATTCACTTAGGTTACACTGTTCACTTTAGTCACATTATTCACTTAGGTTACACTGTTCACTTTCGTCACATTATTCACTTCGATTACACTGTTCACTTTCGTCACATTATTCACTTAGGTTACACTGTTCACTTTAGTCACATTATTCACTTAGGTTACATTGTTCACTTTCGTCACATTATTCAACTTTCGTCACATTATTCACTTAGGTTACACTGTTCACTTTCGTCACATTATTCACTTCGATTACACTGTTCACTTTAGTCACATTATTCACTTAGGTTACACTGTTCACTTTCATCACATTATTCACTTCGGTTACACTGTTCACTTTCGTCACATTATTCACTTAGGTTACACTGTTCACTTTAGTCACATTATTCACTTAGGTTACACTGTTCACTTTCGTCAAATTATTCACTTAGGTTACACTGTTCACTTTCGTCAAATTATTCACTTAGGTTACACTATTCACTTCGGTTACACTGTTCACTTTAGTCACATTATTCACTTAGGTTACACTGTTCACTTTCGTCACATTATTCACTTAGGTTACACTGTTCACTTCGGTTACACTGTTCACTTTAGTCACATTATTCACTTAGGTTACACTGTTCACTTTCGTCACATTATTCACTTAGGTTACATTGTTCACTTTCGTCACATTATTCACTTCGATTACACTGTTCACTTTAGTCACATTATTCATTTAGGTTACACTGTTCACTTTCGTCACATTATTCACTTAGGTTACACTATTCACTTTAGTCACATTATTCATTTAGGTTACACTGTTCACTTTCGTCACATTATTCACTTCGGTTACACTGTTCACTTTAGTCACATTATTCATTTAGGTTACACTGTTCACTTTAGTCACATTATTCACTTAGGTTACACTGTTCACTTTCATCACATTATTCACTTCGGTTACACTGTTCACTTTCGTCACATTATTCACTTAGGTTACACTGTTCACTTTCGTCACATTATTCACTTAGGTTACACTGTTCACTTTCGTCACATTATTCACTTAGGTTACACTGTTCACTTTCGTCACATTATTCACTTAGGTTACACTATTCACTTCGGTTACACTGTTCACTTTAGGTTACACTGTTCACTTTAGTCACATTATTCACTTAGGTTACACTGTTCACTTTAGTCACATTATTCACTTACTCTGTTCACTTTCGTCACATTATTCACTTAGGTTACATTGTTCACGTTTGTCACATTATTTACTTAGGTTACACTGTTCACTTTCGTCACATTATTCAACTTTCGTCACATTATTCACTTAGGTTACACTGTTCACTTTCGTCACATTATTCACTTAGGTTACACTGTTCACTTTCGTCACATTATTCACTTAGTTTACACTGTTCACTTTAGTCACATTATTCACTTAGGTTACATTGTTCACTTTCGTCACATTATTCACTTCGATTACACTGTTCACTTTCGTCACATTATTCACTTAGGTTACACTGTTCACTTTAGTCACATTATTCACTTCGGTTACACTGTTCACTTTCGTCACATTATTCACTTAGGTTACACTGTTCACTTTCGTCACATTATTCACTTAGGTTACACTGTTTCTTTTTCGTCACATTATTCACTTAGGTTACACTGTTCACTTTAGTCACATTATTCACTTAGGTTACACTGTTCACTTTCGTCACATTATTCACTTAGGTTACACTGTTCACTTTCGTCACATTATTCAACTTTCGTCACATTATTCATTTAGGTTACACTGTTCACTTTCGTCACATTATTCACTTAGGTTACACTGTTCACTTTCGTCACATTATTCACTTAGGTTACACTGTTCACTTTAGTCACATTATTCACTTAGGTTACACTGTTCACTTTCGTCAAATTATTCACTTAGGTTACACTGTTCACTTTCGTCAAATTATTCACTTAGGTTACACTATTCACTTCGGTTACACTGTTCACTTTAGTCACATTATTCACTTAGGTTACACTGTTCACTTTCGTCACATTATTCACTTAGGTTACACTGTTCACTTTAGTCACATTATTCACTTAGGTTACATTGTTCACTTTCGTCACATTATTCAACTTTCGTCACATTATTCATTTAGGTTGCACTGTTCACTTTCGTCACATTATTCACTTCGATTACACTGTTCACTTTAGTCACATTATTCACTTAGGTTACACTGTTCACTTTAGTCACATTATTCACTTAGGTTACACTGTTCACTTTAGTCACATTATTCACTTAGGTTACACTGTTCACTTTAGTCACATTATTCACTTAGGTTACACTGTTCACTTTAGTCACATTATTCACTTAGGTTACACTGTTCACTTTCGTCAAATTATTCACTTAGGTTACACTGTTCACTTTCGTCAAATTATTCACTTAGGTTACACTATTCACTTCGGTTACACTGTTCACTTTAGTCACATTATTCACTTAGGTTACACTGTTCACTTTCGTCACATTATTCACTTAGGTTACACTATTCACTTTAGTCACATTATTCACTTAGGTTACATTGTTCACTTTCGTCACATTATTCATTTAGGTTACACTGTTCACTTTCGTCACATTATTCACTTCGATTACACTGTTCACTTTAGTCACATTATTCACTTAGGTTACACTGTTCACTTTCGTCACATTATTCACTTAGGTTACACTGTTCACTTTCGTCACATTATTCACTTAGGTTACACTATTCACTTCGGTTACACTGTTCACTTTAGGTTACACTGTTCACTTAGGTTACACTGTTCACTTTAGTCACATTATTCACTTAGGTTACACTGTTCACTTTCGTCAAATTATTCACTTAGGTTACACTTCACTTTCGTCAAATTATTCACTTAGGTTACACTTCACTTTCGTCACATTCACTTAGGTTACACTGTTCACTTTCGTCACATTCACTTAGGTTACACTGTTCACTTTCGTCACATTATTCACTTAGGTTACATTGTTCACTTTAGTCACATTATTCACTTAGGTTACACTGTTCACTTTCGTCACATTATTCACTTAGGTTACATCGTTCACTTTCGTCACATTATTTACTTAGGTTACACTGTTCACTTTCGTCACATTATTCAACTTTCGTCACATTATTCACTTAGGTTACATTGTTCACTTTCGTCACATTATTCACTTAGGTTACATTGTTCACTTTCGTCACATTATTCAACTTTCGTCACATTATTCACTTAGGTTACACTGTTCACTTTCGTCACATTATTCACTTAGGTTACACTGTTCACTTTCGTCACATTATTCACTTAGTTTACACTGTTCACTTTCGTCACACTGTTCACTTTCGTCACATTATTCACTTCGATTACACTGTTCACTTTCGTCACATTATTCACTTAGGTTACATTGTTCACTTTCGTCACATTATTCACTTCGATTACACTGTTCACTTTCGTCACATTATTCACTTAGGTTACACTGTTCACTTTAGTCACATTATTCACTTAGGTTACACTGTTCACTTTCGTCACATTATTCACTTAGGTTACATTGTTCACTTTAGTCACATTATTCACTTAGGTTACACTGTTCACTTTCGTCACATTATTCACTTAGGTTACTCTGTTCACTTTCGTCACATTATTCACTTAGGTTACATTGTTCACTTTCGTCAAATTATTCACTTAGGTTACACTATTCACTTCGGTTACACTGTTCACTTTAGTCACATTATTCACTTAGGTTACACTGTTCACTTTCGTCACATTATTCACTTAGGTTACACTGTTCACTTTCGTCACATTATTCACTTAGGTTACACTGTTCACTTTCGTCACATTATTCAACTTTCGTCACATTATTCACTTAGGTTACACTGTTCACTTTCGTCACATTATTCACTTAGGTTACACTGTTCACTTTCGTCACATTATTCACTTAGGTTACACTGTTCACTTTAGTCACATTATTCACTTAGGTTACATTGTTCACTTTCGTCACATTATTCACTTCGATTACACTGTTCACTTTCGTCACATTATTCACTTAGGTTACACTGTTCACTTTAGTCACATTATTCACTTAGGTTACACTGTTCACTTTCGTCACATTATTCACTTAGGTTACACTATTCACTTTAGTCACATTATTCACTTAGGTTACACTGTTCACTTTCGTCACATTATTCACTTAGGTTACACTGTTCACTTTCGTCACATTATTCAACTTTCGTCACATTATTCATTTAGGTTACACTGTTCACTTTCGTCACATTATTCACTTCGATTACACTGTTCACTTTAGTCACATTATTCACTTAGGTTACACTGTTCACTTTTGTCACATTATTCACTTAGGTTACACTGTTCACTTTAGTCACATTATTCACTTAGGTTACACTGTTCACTTTCGTCAAATTATTCACTTAGGTTACACTGTTCACTTTCGTCAAATTATTCACTTAGGTTACACTATTCACTTCGGTTACACTGTTCACTTTAGTCACATTATTCACTTAGGTTACACTGTTCACTTTCGTCACATTATTCACTTAGGTTACACTGTTCACTTTAGTCACATTATTCACTTAGGTTACATTGTTCACTTTCGTCACATTATTCAACTTTCGTCACATTATTCATTTAGGTTACACTGTTCACTTTCGTCACATTATTCACTTCGATTACACTGTTCACTTTAGTCACATTATTCACTTAGGTTACACTGTTCACCTTCGTCACATTATTCACTTAGGTTACACTGTTCACTTTATTCACATTATTCACTTAGGTTACACTGTTCACTTTAGTCACATTATTCACTTAGGTTACACTGTTCACTTTAGTCACATTATTCACTTAGGTTACAGTATTCACTTTCGTCACATTATTCACTTAGGTTACACTGTTCACTTTCGTCACATTATTCACTTAGGTTACACTATTCACTTTAGTCACATTATTCATTTAGGTTACACTGTTCACTTTAGTCACATTATTCACTTAGGTTACACTGTTCACTTTAGTCACATTATTCACTTAGGTTACAGTATTCACTTTCGTCACATTATTCACTTAGGTTACACTGTTCACTTTCGTCACATTATTCACTTAGGTTACACTATTCACTTTAGTCACATTATTCACTTAGGTTACACTGTTCACTTTCGTCACATTATTCACTTAGGTTACACTGTTCACTTTCGTCACATTATTCAACTTTCGTCACATTATTCATTTAGGTTACACTGTTCACTTTCGTCACATTATTCACTTCGATTACACTGTTCACTTTAGTCACATTATTCACTTAGGTTACACTGTTCACTTTCGTCACATTATTCACTTAGGTTACACTGTTCACTTTAGTGACATTATTCACTTAGGTTACACTGTTCACTTTCGTCAAATTATTCACTTAGGTTACACTGTTCACTTTCGTCAAATTATTCACTTAGGTTACACTATTCACTTCGGTTACACTGTTCACTTTAGTCACATTATTCACTTAGGTTACACTGTTCACTTTCGTCACATTATTCACTTAGGTTACACTGTTCACTTTAGTCACATTATTCACTTAGGTTACATTGTTCACTTTCGTCACATTATTCAACTTTCGTCACATTATTCATTTAGGTTACACTGTTCACTTTCGTCACATTATTCACTTCGATTACACTGTTCACTTTAGTCACATTATTCACTTAGGTTACACTGTTCACCTTCGTCACATTATTCACTTAGGTTACACTGTTCACTTTAGTCACATTATTCACTTAGGTTACACTGTTCACTTTAGTCACATTATTCACTTAGGTTACACTGTTCACTTTAGTCACATTATTCACTTAGGTTACAGTATTCACTTTCGTCACATTATTCACTTAGGTTACACTGTTCACTTTCGTCACATTATTCACTTAGGTTACACTATTCACTTTAGTCACATTATTCATTTAGGTTACACTGTTCACTTTCGTCACATTATTCACTTCGGTTACACTGTTCACTTTAGTCACATTATTCATTTAGGTTACAATTTTCACTTTCATCACATTATTCACTTCGGTTACACTGTTCACTTTCGTCACATTATTCACTTAGGTTACACTGTTCACTTTCGTCACATTATTCACTTAGGTTACACTGTTCACTTTCGTCACATTATTCACTTAGGTTACACTGTTCACTTTCGTCACATTATTCACTTTCGTCACATTATTCACTTAGGTTACACTGTTCACTTTCGTCACATTATTCACTTAGGTTACAGTATTCACTTTAGTCACATTATTCACTTAGGTTACACTGTTCACTTTCGTCACATTATTCACTTAGGTTACACTGTTCACTTTAGTCACATTATTCACTTAGGTTACATTGTTCACTTTCGTCACATTATTCATTTAGGTTACACTGTTCACTTTCGTCACATTATTCACTTCGATTACACTGTTCACTTTAGTCACATTATTCACTTAGGTTACACTGTTCACTTTCGTCACATTATTCACTTAGGTTACACTGTTCACTTTCGTCACACTATTCACTTAGGTTACACTGTTCACTTTCGTCACATTATTCACTTAGGTTACACTACTCACTTAGGTTACACTGTTCACTTTCGTCACATTATTCACTTAGGTTACTCTGTTCACTTTTGTCACATTATTCACTTAGGTTACATTGTTCACTTTTGTCACATTATTTACTTAGGTTACACTGTTCACTTTCGTCACATTATTCAACTTTCGTCACATTATTCACTTAGGTTACACTGTTCACTTTCGTCACATTATTCACTTCGATTACACTGTTCACTTTCGTCAGATTATTCACTTAGGTTACACTGTTCACTTTCGTCACATTATTCACTTAGGTTACACTGTTCACTTTAGTCACATTATTCACTTAGGTTACATTGTTCACTTTCGTCACATTATTCAACTTTCGTCACATTATTCACTTAGGTTACACTGTTCACTTTAGTCACATTATTCACTTCGGTTACACTGTTCACTTTAGTCACATTATTCACTTCGGTTACACTGTTCACTTTCGTCACATTATTCACTTAGGTTACACTGTTCACTTTCGTCACATTATTCAACTTTCGTCACATTATTCATTTAGGTTACACTGTTCACTTTCGTCACATTATTCACTTCGATTACACTGTTCACTTTAGTCACATTATTCACTTAGGTTACACTGTTCACTTTCATCACATTATTCACTTCGGTTACACTGTTCACTTTCGTCACATTATTCACTTAGGTTACACTGTTCACTTTAGTCACATTATTCACTTAGGTTACACTGTTCACTTTCGTCAAATTATTCACTTAGGTTACACTGTTCACTTTAGTCACATTATTCACTTAGGTTACACTGTTCACTTTCGTCAAATTATTCACTTAGGTTACACTGTTCACTTTCGTCAAATTATTCACTTAGGTTACACTATTCACTTCGGTTACACTGTTCACTTTAGTCACATTATTCACTTAGGTTACACTGTTCACTTTCGTCACATTATTCACTTAGGTTACACTGTTCACTTCGGTTACACTGTTCACTTTAGTCACATTATTCACTTAGGTTACACTGTTCACTTTCGTCACATTATTCACTTAGGTTACATTGTTCACTTTCGTCACATTATTCACTTCGATTACACTGTTCACTTTAGTCACATTATTCATTTAGGTTACACTGTTCACTTTCGTCACATTATTCACTTAGGTTACACTATTCACTTTAGTCACATTATTCATTTAGGTTACACTGTTCACTTTCGTCACATTATTCACTTAGGTTACACTGTTCACTTTAGTCACATTATTCATTTAGGTTACACTGTTCACTTTAGTCACATTATTCACTTAGGTTACACTGTTCACTTTCATCACATTATTCACTTCGGTTACACTGTTCACTTTCGTCACATTATTCACTTAGGTTACACTGTTCACTTTCGTCACATTATTCACTTAGGTTACACTGTTCACTTTCGTCACATTATTCACTTAGGTTACACTGTTCACTTTAGTCACATTATTCACTTAGGTTACACTATTCACTTCGGTTACACTGTTCACTTTAGGTTACACTGTTCACTTTAGTCACATTATTCACTTAGGTTACACTGTTCACTTTAGTCACATTATTCACTTAGGTTACACTGTTCACTTTCGTCAAATTATTCACTTAGGTTACACTGTTCACTTTCGTCACATTCACTTAGGTTACACTGTTCACTTTCGTCATATTATTCACTTAGGTTACACTGTTCACTTTAGTCACATTATTCACTTAGGTTACACTGTTCACTTTCGTCACATTATTCACTTAGGTTACATTGTTCACTTTAGTCACATTATTCACTTAGGTTACACTGTTCACTTTCGTCACATTATTCACTTAGGTTACTCTGTTCACTTTCGTGACATTATTCACTTAGGTTACATTGTTCACTTTTGTCACATTATTTACTTAGGTTACACTGTTCACTTTCGTCACATTATTCAACTTTCGTCACATTATTCACTTAGGTTACACTGTTCACTTTCGTCACATTATTCACTTAGGTTACACTGTTCACTTTCGTCACATTATTCACTTAGGTTACACTGTTCACTTTAGTCACATTATTCACTTAGGTTACATTGTTCACTTTCGTCACATTATTCACTTCGATTACACTGTTCACTTTCGTCACATTATTCACTTAGGTTACACTGTTCACTTTAGTCACATTATTCACTTCGGTTACACTGTTCACTTTCGTCACATTATTCACTTAGGTTACACTGTTCACTTTCGTCACATTATTCACTTAGGTTACACTGTTCACTTTCGTCACATTATTCACTTAGGTTACACTGTTCACTTTCGTCACATTATTCACTTAGGTTACACTATTCACTTTAGTCACATTATTCACTTAGGTTACACTGTTCACTTTCGTCAAATTATTCACTTAGGTTACACTGTTCACTTTCGTCAAAATATTCACTTAGGTTACACTATTCACTTCGGTTACACTGTTCACTTTAGTCACATTATTCACTTAGGTTACACTGTTCACTTTCGTCACATTATTCACTTAGGTTACACTGTTCACTTTAGTCACATTATTCACTTAGGTTACATTGTTCACTTTCGTCACATTATTCAACTTTCGTCACATTATTCATTTAGGTTACACTGTTCACTTTCGTCACATTATTCACTTCGATTACACTGTTCACTTTAGTCACATTATTCACTTAGGTTACACTGTTCACTTTAGTCACATTATTCACTTAGGTTACACTGTTCACTTTCGTCACATTATTCACTTAGGTTACACTGTTCACTTTAGTCACATTATTCACTTAGGTTACACTGTTCACTTTAGTCACATTATTCACTTAGGTTACACTGTTCACTTTCGTCACATTATTCACTTAGGTTACATTGTTCACTTTCGTCACATTATTCACTTCGATTACACTGTTCACTTTAGTCACATTATTCATTTAGGTTACACTGTTCACTTTCGTCACATTATTCACTTAGGTTACACTATTCACTTTAGTCACATTATTCATTTAGGTTACACTGTTCACTTTCGTCACATTATTCACTTCGGTTACACTGTTCACTTTAGTCACATTATTCATTTAGGTTACACTGTTCACTTTAGTCACATTATTCACTTAGGTTACACTGTTCACTTTCATCACATTATTCACTTCGGTTACACTGTTCACTTTCGTCACATTATTCACTTAGGTTACACTGTTCACTTTCGTCACATTATTCACTTAGGTTACACTGTTCACTTTCGTCACATTATTCACTTAGGTTACACTGTTCACTTTAGTCACATTATTCACTTAGGTTACACTATTCACTTCGGTTACACTGTTCACTTTAGGTTACACTGTTCACTTTAGTCACATTATTCACTTAGGTTACACTGTTCACTTTAGTCACATTATTCACTTAGGTTACACTGTTCACTTTCGTCAAATTATTCACTTAGGTTACACTGTTCACTTTCGTCACATTCACTTAGGTTACACTGTTCACTTTCGTCACATTATTCACTTAGGTTACACTGTTCACTTTAGTCACATTATTCACTTAGGTTACACTGTTCACTTTCGTCACATTATTCACTTAGGTTACATTGTTCACTTTAGTCACATTATTCACTTAGGTTACACTGTTCACTTTCGTCACATTATTCACTTAGGTTACTCTGTTCACTTTCGTCACATTATTCACTTAGGTTACATTGTTCACTTTTGTCACATTATTTACTTAGGTTACACTGTTCACTTTCGTCACATTATTCACTTAGGTTACACTGTTCACTTTCGTCACATTATTCACTTAGGTTACACTGTTCACTTTAGTCACATTATTCACTTAGGTTACATTGTTCACTTTCGTCACATTATTCACTTCGATTACACTGTTCACTTTCGTCACATTATTCACTTAGGTTACACTGTTCACTTTAGTCACATTATTCACTTCGGTTACACTGTTCACTTTCGTCACATTATTCACTTAGGTTACACTGTTCACTTTCGTCACATTATTCACTTAGGTTACACTGTTCACTTTCGTCACATTATTCACTTAGGTTACACTGTTCACTTTCGTCACATTATTCACTTAGGTTACACTGTTCACTTTAGTCACATTATTCACTTAGGTTACACTGTTCACTTTCGTCACATTATTCACTTAGGTTACACTGTTCACTTTCGTCACATTATTCAACTTTCGTCACATTATTCATTTAGGTTACACTGTTCACTTTCGTCACATTATTCACTTCGATTACACTGTTCACTTTAGTCACATTATTCACTTAGGTTACACTGTTCACTTTAGTCACATTATTCACTTAGGTTACACTGTTCACTTTCGTCAAATTATTCACTTAGGTTACACTGTTCACTTTTGTCACATTCACTTAGGTTACACTGTTCACTTTCGTCACATTATTCACTTAGGTTACACTGTTCACTTTAGTCACATTATTCACTTAGGTTACACTGTTCACTTTCGTCACATTATTCACTTAGGTTACACTGTTCACTTTCGTCACATTATTCACTTTCGTCACATTATTCACTTAGGTTACACTGTTCACTTTCGTCACATTATTCACTTAGGTTACAGTATTCACTTTAGTCACATTATTCACTTAGGTTACACTGTTCACTTTCGTCACATTATTCACTTAGGTTACACTGTTCACTTTAGTCACATTATTCATTTAGGTTACACTGTTCACTTTCATCACATTATTCACTTCGGTTACACTGTTCACTTTCGTCACATTATTCACTTAGGTTACACTGTTCACTTTCGTCACATTATTCACTTAGGTTACACTGTTCACTTTCGTCACATTATTCACTTAGGTTACACTGTTCACTTTAGTCACATTATTCACTTAGGTTACATTGTTCACTTTCGTCACATTATTCACTTCGATTACACTGTTCACTTTCGTCACATTATTCACTTAGGTTACACTGTTCACTTTAGTCACATTATTCACTTAGGTTACATTGTTCACTTTCGTCACATTATTCAACTTTCGTCACATTATTCACTTAGGTTACACTGTTCACTTTAGTCACATTATTCACTTCGGTTACACTGTTCACTTTAGTCACATTATTCACTTCGGTTACACTGTTCACTTTCGTCACATTATTCAACTTTCGTCACATTATTCATTTAGGTTACACTGTTCACTTTCGTCACATTATTCACTTCGATTACACTGTTCACTTTAGTCACATTATTCACTTAGGTTACACTGTTCACTTTCATCACATTATTCACTTCGGTTACACTGTTCACTTTCATCACATTATTCACTTAGGTTACACTGTTCACTTTAGTCACATTATTCACTTAGGTTACACTGTTCACTTTCGTCAAATTATTCACTTAGGTTACACTGTTCACTTTCGTCAAATTATTCACTTAGGTTACACTGTTCACTTCGGTTACACTGTTCACTTTAGTCACATTATTCACTTAGGTTACACTGTTCACTTTCGTCACATTATTCACTTAGGTTACATTGTTCACTTTCGTCACATTATTCACTTCGATTACACTGTTCACTTTAGTCACATTATTCATTTAGGTTACACTGTTCACTTTCGTCACATTATTCACTTAGGTTACACTATTCACTTTAGTCACATTATTCACTTCGGTTACACTGTTCACTTTAGTCACATTATTCACTTAGGTTACACTATTCACTTCGGTTACACTGTTCACTTTAGGTTACACTGTTCACTTTAGTCACATTATTCACTTAGGTTACACTGTTCACTTTCGTCAAATTATTCACTTAGGTTACACTGTTCACTTTCGTCACATTATTCACTTAGGTTACACTGTTCACTTCGGTTACACTGTTCACTTTAGTCACATTATTCACTTAGGTTACACTGTTCACTTTCGTCACATTATTCACTTAGGTTACATTGTTCACTTTCGTCACATTATTCACTTCGATTACACTGTTCACTTTAGTCACATTATTCATTTAGGTTACACTGTTCACTTTCGTCACATTATTCACTTAGGTTACACTATTCACTTTAGTCACATTATTCATTTAGGTTACACTGTTCACTTTCGTCACATTATTCACTTCGGTTACACTGTTCACTTTAGTCACATTATTCACTTAGGTTACACTATTCACTTCGGTTACACTGTTCACTTTAGGTTACACTGTTCACTTTAGTCACATTATTCACTTAGGTTACACTGTTCACTTTAGTCACATTATTCACTTAGGTTACACTGTTCACTTTCGTCAAATTATTCACTTAGGTTACACTGTTCACTTTAGTCACATTCACTTAGGTTACACTGTTCACTTTCGTCACATTATTTACTTAGGTTACACTGTTCACTTTCGTCACATTATTCAACTTTCGTCACATTATTCACTTAGGTTACACTGTTCACTTTCGTCACATTATTCACTTAGGTTACACTGTTCACTTTCGTCACATTATTCACTTAGGTTACACTGTTCACTTTCGTCACATTATTCACTTAGGTTACACTATTCACTTAGGTTACACTGTTCACTTTCGTCACATTATTCACTTAGGTTACTCTGTTCACTTTCGTCACATTATTCACTTAGGTTACATTGTTCACTTTTGTCACATTATTTACTTAGGTTACACTGTTCACTTTCGTCACATTATTCAACTTTCGTCACATTATTCACTTAGGTTACACTGTTCACTTTCGTCACATTATTCACTTCGATTACACTGTTCACTTTCGTCAGATTATTCACTTAGGTTACACTGTTCACTTTCGTCACATTATTCACTTAGGTTACACTGTTCACTTTAGTCACATTATTCACTTAGGTTACATTGTTCACTTTCGTCACATTATTCAACTTTCGTCACATTATTCACTTAGGTTACACTGTTCACTTTAGTCACATTATTCACTTCGGTTACACTGTTCACTTTAGTCACATTATTCACTTCGGTTACACTGTTCACTTTCGTCACATTATTCAACTTTCGTCACATTATTCATTTAGGTTACACTGTTCACTTTCGTCACATTATTCACTTCGATTACACTGTTCACTTTAGTCACATTATTCACTTAGGTTACACTGTTCACTTTCATCACATTATTCACTTCGGTTACACTGTTCACTTTCATCACATTATTCACTTAGGTTACACTGTTCACTTTAGTCACATTATTCACTTAGGTTACACTGTTCACTTTCGTCAAATTATTCACTTAGGTTACACTGTTCACTTTCGTCAAATTATTCACTTAGGTTACACTGTTCACTTCGGTTACACTGTTCACTTTAGTCACATTATTCACTTAGGTTACACTGTTCACTTTCGTCACATTATTCACTTAGGTTACATTGTTCACTTTCGTCACATTATTCACTTCGATTACACTGTTCACTTTAGTCACATTATTCATTTAGGTTACACTGTTCACTTTCGTCACATTATTCACTTAGGTTACACTGTTCACTTCGGTTACACTGTTCACTTTAGTCACATTATTCACTTAGGTTACACTGTTCACTTTCGTCACATTATTCACTTAGGTTACATTGTTCACTTTCGTCACATTATTCACTTCGGTTACACTGTTCACTTTAGTCACATTATTCACTTAGGTTACACTGTTCACTTTCGTCACATTATTCACTTAGGTTACATTGTTCACTTTCGTCACATTATTCACTTCGATTACACTGTTCACTTTAGTCACATTATTCATTTAGGTTACACTGTTCACTTTCGTCACATTATTCACTTAGGTTACACTATTCACTTTAGTCACATTATTCATTTAGGTTACACTGTTCACTTTCGTCACATTATTCACTTCGGTTACACTGTTCACTTTAGTCACATTATTCACTTAGGTTACACTATTCACTTCGGTTACACTGTTCACTTTAGGTTACACTGTTCACTTTAGTCACATTATTCACTTAGGTTACACTGTTCACTTTCGTCAAATTATTCACTTAGGTTACACTGTTCACTTTCGTCACATTATTCACTTAGGTTACACTGTTCACTTCGGTTACACTGTTCACTTTAGTCACATTATTCACTTAGGTTACACTGTTCACTTTCGTCACATTATTCACTTAGGTTACATTGTTCACTTTCGTCACATTATTCACTTCGATTACACTGTTCACTTTAGTCACATTATTCATTTAGGTTACACTGTTCACTTTCGTCACATTATTCACTTAGGTTACACTATTCACTTTAGTCACATTATTCATTTAGGTTACACTGTTCACTTTCGTCACATTATTCACTTCGGTTACACTGTTCACTTTAGTCACATTATTCACTTAGGTTACACTATTCACTTCGGTTACACTGTTCACTTTAGGTTACACTGTTCACTTTAGTCACATTATTCACTTAGGTTACACTGTTCACTTTAGTCACATTATTCACTTAGGTTACACTGTTCACTTTCGTCAAATTATTCACTTAGGTTACACTGTTCACTTTAGTCACATTCACTTAGGTTACACTGTTCACTTTCGTCACATTATTTACTTAGGTTACACTGTTCACTTTCGTCACATTATTCAACTTTCGTCACATTATTCACTTAGGTTACACTGTTCACTTTCGTCACATTATTCACTTAGGTTACACTGTTCACTTTCGTCACATTATTCACTTAGGTTACACTGTTCACTTTCGTCACATTATTCACTTAGGTTACACTATTCACTTAGGTTACACTGTTCACTTTCGTCACATTATTCACCTAGGTTACTCTGTTCACTTTCGTCACATTATTCACTTAGGTTACATTGTTCACTTTTGTCACATTATTTACTTAGGTTACACTGTTCACTTTCGTCACATTATTCAACTTTCGTCACATTATTCACTTAGGTTACACTGTTCACTTTCGTCACATTATTCACTTCGATTACACTGTTCACTTTCGTCAGATTATTCACTTAGGTTACACTGTTCACTTTCGTCACATTATTCACTTAGGTTACACTGTTCACTTTAGTCACATTATTCACTTAGGTTACATTGTTCACTTTCGTCACATTATTCAACTTTCGTCACATTATTCACTTAGGTTACACTGTTCACTTTAGTCACATTATTCACTTCGGTTACACTGTTCACTTTAGTCACATTATTCACTTCGGTTACACTGTTCACTTTCGTCACATTATTCACTTAGGTTACACTGTTCACTTTCGTCACATTATTCAACTTTCGTCACATTATTCATTTAGGTTACACTGTTCACTTTCGTCACATTATTCACTTCGATTACACTGTTCACTTTAGTCACATTATTCACTTAGGTTACACTGTTTACTTTCATCACATTATTCACTTCGGTTACACTGTTCACTTTCGTCACATTATTCACTTAGGTTACACTGTTCACTTTAGTCACATTATTCACTTAGGTTACACTGTTCACTTTCGTCAAATTATTCACTTAGGTTACACTGTTCACTTTAGTCACATTATTCACTTAGGTTACACTGTTCACTTTCGTCAAATTATTCACTTAGGTTACACTGTTCACTTTCGTCAAATTATTCACTTAGGTTACACTATTCACTTCGGTTACACTGTTCACTTTAGTCACATTATTCACTTAGGTTACACTGTTCACTTTCGTCACATTATTCACTTAGGTTACATTGTTCACTTTCGTCACATTATTCACTTTGATTACACTGTTCACTTTAGTCACATTATTCATTTAGGTTACACTGTTCACTTTCGTCACATTATTCACTTAGGTTACACTATTCACTTTAGTCACATTATTCATTTAGGTTACACTGTTCACTTTCGTCACATTATTCACTTCGGTTACACTGTTCACTTTAGTCACATTATTCATTTAGGTTACACTGTTCACTTTAGTCACATTATTCACTTAGGTTACACTGTTCACTTTCATCACATTATTCACTTCGGTTACACTGTTCACTTTCGTCACATTATTCACTTAGGTTACACTGTTCACTTTCGTCACATTATTCACTTAGGTTACACTGTTCACTTTCGTCACATTATTCACTTAGGTTACACTGTTCACTTTAGTCACATTATTCACTTAGGTTACACTATTCACTTCGGTTACACTGTTCACTTTAGGTTACACTGTTCACTTTAGTCACATTATTCACTTAGGTTACACTGTTCACTTTAGTCACATTATTCACTTAGGTTACACTGTTCACTTTCGTCAAATTATTCACTTAGGTTACACTGTTCACTTTCGTCACATTCACTTAGGTTACACTGTTCACTTTCGTCACATTATTCACTTAGGTTACACTGTTCACTTTAGTCACATTATTCACTTAGGTTACACTGTTCACTTTCGTCACATTATTCACTTAGGTTACATTGTTCACTTTAGTCACATTATTCACTTAGGTTACACTGTTCACTTTCGTCACATTATTCACTTAGGTTACTCTGTTCACTTTCGTCACATTATTCACTTAGGTTACATTGTTCACTTTTGTCACATTACTTACTTAGGTTACACTGTTCACTTTCGTCACATTATTCAACTTTCGTCACATTATTCACTTAGGTTACACTGTTCACTTTCGTCACATTATTCACTTAGGTTACACTGTTCACTTTCGTCACATTATTCACTTAGGTTACACTGTTCACTTTAGTCACATTATTCACTTAGGTTACATTGTTCACTTTCGTCACATTATTCACTTCGATTACACTGTTCACTTTCGTCACATTATTCACTTAGGTTACACTGTTCACTTTAGTCACATTATTCACTTCGGTTACACTGTTCACTTTCGTCACATTATTCACTTAGGTTACACTGTTCACTTTCGTCACATTATTCACTTAGGTTACACTGTTCACTTTCGTCACATTATTCACTTAGGTTACACTGTTCACTTTCGTCACATTATTCACTTAGGTTACACTATTCACTTTAGTCACATTATTCACTTAGGTTACACTGTTCACTTTCGTCAAATTATTCACTTAGGTTACACTGTTCACTTTCGTCAAATTATTCACTTAGGTTACACTATTCACTTCGGTTACACTGTTCACTTTAGTCACATTATTCACTTAGGTTACACTGTTCACTTTCGTCACATTATTCACTTAGGTTACACTGTTCACTTTAGTCACATTATTCACTTAGGTTACATTGTTCACTTTCGTCACATTATTCAACTTTCGTCACATTATTCATTTAGGTTACACTGTTCACTTTCGTCACATTATTCACTTCGATTACACTGTTCACTTTAGTCACATTATTCACTTAGGTTACACTGTTCACTTTAGTCACATTATTCACTTAGGTTACACTGTTCACTTTAGTCACATTATTCACTTAGGTTACACTGTTCACTTTAGTCACATTATTCACTTAGGTTACACTGTTCACTTTAGTCACATTATTCACTTAGGTTACACTGTTCACTTTCGTCAAATTATTCACTTAGGTTACACTGTTCACTTTCGTCAAATTATTCACTTAGGTTACACTATTCACTTCGGTTACACTGTTCACTTTAGTCACATTATTCACTTAGGTTACACTGTTCACTTTCGTCACATTATTCACTTAGGTTACACTGTTCACTTCGGTTACACTGTTCACTTTAGTCACATTATTCACTTAGGTTACACTGTTCACTTTCGTCACATTATTCACTTAGGTTACATTGTTCACTTTCGTCACATTATTCACTTCGATTACACTGTTCACTTTAGTCACATTATTCATTTAGGTTACACTGTTCACTTTCGTCACATTATTCACTTAGGTTACACTATTCACTTTAGTCACATTATTCATTTAGGTTACACTGTTCACTTTCGTCACATTATTCACTTCGGTTACACTGTTCACTTTAGTCACATTATTCATTTAGGTTACACTGTTCACTTTAGTCACATTATTCACTTAGGTTACACTGTTCACTTTCATCACATTATTCACTTCGGTTACACTGTTCACTTTAGTCACATTATTCACTTAGGTTACACTGTTCACTTTCGTCACATTATTCAACTTTCGTCACATTATTCATTTAGGTTACACTGTTCACTTTCGTCACATTATTCACTTCGATTACACTGTTCACTTTAGTCACATTATTCACTTAGGTTACACTGTTCACTTTAGTCACATTATTCACTTAGGTTACACTGTTCACTTTCGTCAAATTATTCACTTAGGTTACACTGTTCACTTTCGTCACATTATTCATTTAGGTTACACTGTTCACTTTCGTCACATTATTCACTTCGATTACACTGTTCACTTTCATCACATTATTCACTTAGGTTACACTGTTCACTTTAGTCACATTATTCACTTAGGTTACACTGTTCACTTTCGTCACATTCACTTAGGTTACACTGTTCACTTTCGTCACATTATTCACTTAGGTTACACTGTTCACTTTAGTCACATTATTCACTTAGGTTACACTGTTCACTTTCGTCACATTATTCACTTAGGTTACACTGTTCACTTTCGTCACATTATTCACTTTCGTCACATTATTCACTTAGGTTACACTGTTCACTTTCGTCACATTATTCACTTAGGTTACAGTATTCACTTTAGTCACATTATTCACTTAGGTTACACTGTTCACTTTCGTCACATTATTCACTTAGGTTACACTGTTCACTTTAGTCACATTATTCATTTAGGTTACACTGTTCACTTTCATCACATTATTCACTTCGGTTACACTGTTCACTTTCGTCACATTATTCACTTAGGTTACACTGTTCACTTTCGTCACATTATTCACTTAGGTTACACTGTTCACTTTCGTCACATTATTCACTTAGGTTACACTGTTCACTTTAGTCACATTATTCACTTAGGTTACATTGTTCACTTTCGTCACATTATTCACTTCGATTACACTGTTCACTTTCGTCACATTATTCACTTAGGTTACACTGTTCACTTTAGTCACATTATTCACTTAGGTTACATTGTTCACTTTCGTCACATTATTCAACTTTCGTCACATTATTCACTTAGGTTACACTGTTCACTTTAGTCACATTATTCACTTAGGTTACACTGTTCACTTTAGTCACATTATTCACTTCGGTTACACTGTTCACTTTAGTCACATTATTCACTTCGGTTACACTGTTCACTTTCGTCACATTATTCAACTTTCGTCACATTATTCATTTAGGTTACACTGTTCACTTTCGTCACATTATTCACTTCGATTACACTGTTCACTTTAGTCACATTATTCACTTAGGTTACACTGTTCACTTTCATCACATTATTCACTTCGGTTACACTGTTCACTTTCATCACATTATTCACTTAGGTTACACTGTTCACTTTAGTCACATTATTCACTTAGGTTACACTGTTCACTTTCGTCAAATTATTCACTTAGGTTACACTGTTCACTTTCGTCAAATTATTCACTTAGGTTACACTGTTCACTTCGGTTACACTGTTCACTTTAGTCACATTATTCACTTAGGTTACACTGTTCACTTTCGTCACATTATTCACTTAGGTTACATTGTTCACTTTCGTCACATTATTCACTTCGATTACACTGTTCACTTTAGTCACATTATTCATTTAGGTTACACTGTTCACTTTCGTCACATTATTCACTTAGGTTACACTATTCACTTTAGTCACATTATTCATTTAGGTTACACTGTTCACTTTCGTCACATTATTCACTTCGGTTACACTGTTCACTTTAGTCACATTATTCACTTAGGTTACACTATTCACTTCGGTTACACTGTTCACTTTAGGTTACACTGTTCACTTTAGTCACATTATTCACTTAGGTTACACTGTTCACTTTCGTCAAATTATTCACTTAGGTTACACTGTTCACTTTCGTCACATTATTCACTTAGGTTACACTGTTCACTTCGGTTACACTGTTCACTTTAGTCACATTATTCACTTCGGTTACACTGTTCACTTTAGTCACATTATTCACTTAGGTTACACTGTTCACTTTCGTCACATTATTCACTTAGGTTACATTGTTCACTTTCGTCACATTATTCACTTCGATTACACTGTTCACTTTAGTCACATTATTCATTTAGGTTACACTGTTCACTTTCGTCACATTATTCACTTAGGTTACACTATTCACTTTAGTCACATTATTCATTTAGGTTACACTGTTCACTTTCGTCACATTATTCACTTCGGTTACACTGTTCACTTTAGTCACATTATTCACTTAGGTTACACTATTCACTTCGGTTACACTGTTCACTTTAGGTTACACTGTTCACTTTAGTCACATTATTCACTTAGGTTACACTGTTCACTTTAGTCACATTATTCACTTAGGTTACACTGTTCACTTTCGTCAAATTATTCACTTAGGTTACACTGTTCACTTTAGTCACATTCACTTAGGTTACACTGTTCACTTTCGTCACATTATTTACTTAGGTTACACTGTTCACTTTCGTCACATTATTCAACTTTCGTCACATTATTCACTTAGGTTACACTGTTCACTTTCGTCACATTATTCACTTAGGTTACACTGTTCACTTTCGTCACATTATTCACTTAGGTTACACTGTTCACTTTCGTCACATTATTCACTTAGGTTACACTATTCACTTAGGTTACACTGTTCACTTTCGTCACATTATTCACTTAGGTTACTCTGTTCACTTTCGTCACATTATTCACTTAGGTTACATTGTTCACTTTTGTCACATTATTTACTTAGGTTACACTGTTCACTTTCGTCACATTATTCAACTTTCGTCACATTATTCACTTAGGTTACACTGTTCACTTTCGTCACATTATTCACTTCGATTACACTGTTCACTTTCGTCAGATTATTCACTTAGGTTACACTGTTCACTTTCGTCACATTATTCACTTAGGTTACACTGTTCACTTTAGTCACATTATTCACTTAGGTTACATTGTTCACTTTCGTCACATTATTCAACTTTCGTCACATTATTCACTTAGGTTACACTGTTCACTTTAGTCACATTATTCACTTCGGTTACACTGTTCACTTTAGTCACATTATTCACTTCGGTTACACTGTTCACTTTCGTCACATTATTCACTTAGGTTACACTGTTCACTTTCGTCACATTATTCAACTTTCGTCACATTATTCATTTAGGTTACACTGTTCACTTTCGTCACATTATTCACTTCGATTACACTGTTCACTTTAGTCACATTATTCACTTAGGTTACACTGTTCACTTTCATCACATTATTCACTTCGGTTACACTGTTCACTTTCGTCACATTATTCACTTAGGTTACACTGTTCACTTTAGTCACATTATTCACTTAGGTTACACTGTTCACTTTCGTCAAATTATTCACTTAGGCTACACTGTTCACTTTAGTCACATTATTCACTTAGGTTACACTGTTCACTTTCGTCAAATTATTCACTTAGGTTACACTGTTCACTTTCGTCAAATTATTCACTTAGGTTACACTATTCACTTCGGTTACACTGTACACTTTAGTCACATTATTCACTTAGGTTACACTGTTCACTTTCGTCACATTATTCACTTAGGTTACATTGTTCACTTTCGTCACATTATTCACTTTGATTACACTGTTCACTTTAGTCACATTATTCATTTAGGTTACACTGTTCACTTTCGTCACATTATTCACTTAGGTTACACTATTCACTTTAGTCACATTATTCATTTAGGTTACACTGTTCACTTTCGTCACATTATTCACTTCGGTTACACTGTTCACTTTAGTCACATTATTCATTTAGGTTACACTGTTCACTTTAGTCACATTATTCACTTAGGTTACACTGTTCACTTTCATCACATTATTCACTTCGGTTACACTGTTCACTTTCGTCACATTATTCACTTAGGTTACACTGTTCACTTTCGTCACATTATTCACTTAGGTTACACTGTTCACTTTCGTCACATTATTCACTTAGGTTACACTGTTCACTTTAGTCACATTATTCACTTAGGTTACACTATTCACTTCGGTTACACTGTTCACTTTAGGTTACACTGTTCACTTTAGTCACATTATTCACTTAGGTTACACTGTTCACTTTAGTCACATTATTCACTTAGGTTACACTGTTCACTTTCGTCAAATTATTCACTTAGGTTACACTGTTCACTTTCGTCACATTCACTTAGGTTACACTGTTCACTTTCGTCACATTATTCACTTAGGTTACACTGTTCACTTTAGTCACATTATTCACTTAGGTTACACTGTTCACTTTCGTCACATTATTCACTTAGGTTACATTGTTCACTTTAGTCACATTATTCACTTAGGTTACACTGTTCACTTTCGTCACATTATTCACTTAGGTTACTCTGTTCACTTTCGTCACATTATTCACTTAGGTTACATTGTTCACTTTTGTCACATTACTTACTTAGGTTACACTGTTCACTTTCGTCACATTATTCAACTTTCGTCACATTATTCACTTAGGTTACACTGTTCACTTTCGTCACATTATTCACTTAGGTTACACTGTTCACTTTCGTCACATTATTCACTTAGGTTACACTGTTCACTTTAGTCACATTATTCACTTAGGTTACATTGTTCACTTTCGTCACATTATTCACTTCGATTACACTGTTCACTTTCGTCACATTATTCACTTAGGTTACACTGTTCACTTTAGTCACATTATTCACTTCGGTTACACTGTTCACTTTCGTCACATTATTCACTTAGGTTACACTGTTCACTTTCGTCACATTATTCACTTAGGTTACACTGTTCACTTTCGTCACATTATTCACTTAGGTTACACTGTTCACTTTCGTCACATTATTCACTTAGGTTACACTATTCACTTTAGTCACATTATTCACTTAGGTTACACTGTTCACTTTCGTCAAATTATTCACTTAGGTTACACTGTTCACTTTCGTCAAATTATTCACTTAGGTTACACTATTCACTTCGGTTACACTGTTCACTTTAGTCACATTATTCACTTAGGTTACACTGTTCACTTTCGTCACATTATTCACTTAGGTTACACTGTTCACTTTAGTCACATTATTCACTTAGGTTACATTGTTCACTTTCGTCACATTATTCAACTTTCGTCACATTATTCATTTAGGTTACACTGTTCACTTTCGTCACATTATTCACTTCGATTACACTGTTCACTTTAGTCACATTATTCACTTAGGTTACACTGTTCACTTTAGTCACATTATTCACTTAGGTTACACTGTTCACTTTAGTCACATTATTCACTTAGGTTACACTGTTCACTTTAGTCACATTATTCACTTAGGTTACACTGTTCACTTTAGTCACATTATTCACTTAGGTTACACTGTTCACTTTCGTCAAATTATTCACTTAGGTTACACTGTTCACTTTCGTCAAATTATTCACTTAGGTTACACTATTCACTTCGGTTACACTGTTCACTTTAGTCACATTATTCACTTAGGTTACACTGTTCACTTTCGTCACATTATTCACTTAGGTTACACTGTTCACTTCGGTTACACTGTTCACTTTAGTCACATTATTCACTTAGGTTACACTGTTCACTTTCGTCACATTATTCACTTAGGTTACATTGTTCACTTTCGTCACATTATTCACTTCGATTACACTGTTCACTTTAGTCACATTATTCATTTAGGTTACACTGTTCACTTTCGTCACATTATTCACTTAGGTTACACTATTCACTTTAGTCACATTATTCATTTAGGTTACACTGTTCACTTTCGTCACATTATTCACTTCGGTTACACTGTTCACTTTAGTCACATTATTCATTTAGGTTACACTGTTCACTTTAGTCACATTATTCACTTAGGTTACACTGTTCACTTTCATCACATTATTCACTTCGGTTACACTGTTCACTTTAGTCACATTATTCACTTCGGTTACACTGTTCACTTTCGTCACATTATTCACTTAGGTTACACTGTTCACTTTCGTCACATTATTCAACTTTCGTCACATTATTCATTTAGGTTACACTGTTCACTTTCGTCACATTATTCACTTCGATTACACTGTTCACTTTAGTCACATTATTCACTTAGGTTACACTGTTCACTTTAGTCACATTATTCACTTAGGTTACACTGTTCACTTTCGTCAAATTATTCACTTAGGTTACACTGTTCACTTTCGTCACATTATTCATTTAGGTTACACTGTTCACTTTCGTCACATTATTCACTTCGATTACACTGTTCACTTTCATCACATTATTCACTTAGGTTACACTGTTCACTTTAGTCACATTATTCACTTAGGTTACACTGTTCACTTTCGTCACATTATTCACTTAGGTTACACTGTTCACTTTAGTCACATTATTCACTTAGGTTACACTGTTCACTTTCGTCACATTATTCATTTAGGTTACACTGTTCACTTTCGTCACATTATTCACTTCGATTACACTGTTCACTTTAGTCACATTATTCACTTAGGTTACACTGTTCACTTTAGTCACATTATTCACTTAGGTTACACTGTTCACTTTCGTCAAATTATTCACTTAGGTTACACTGTTCACTTTCGTCACATTATTCATTTAGGTTACACTGTTCACTTTCGTCACATTATTCACTTCGATTACACTGTTCACTTTCATCACATTATTCACTTAGGTTACACTGTTCACTTTAGTCACATTATTCACTTAGGTTACACTGTTCACTTTCGTCAAATTATTCACTTAGGTTACACTGTTCACTTTAGTCACATTATTCACTTAGGTTACACTGTTCACTTTCGTCAAATTATTCACTTAGGTTACACTGTTCACTTTCGTCAAATTATTCACTTAGGTTACACTATTCACTTCGGTTACACTGTTCACTTTAGTCACATTATTCACTTAGGTTACACTGTTCACTTTCGTCACATTATTCACTTAGGTTACATTGTTCACTTTCGTCACATTATTCACTTTGATTACACTGTTCACTTTAGTCACATTATTCATTTAGGTTACACTGTTCACTTTCGTCACATTATTCACTTAGGTTACACTATTCACTTTAGTCACATTATTCATTTAGGTTACACTGTTCACTTTCGTCACATTATTCACTTCGGTTACACTGTTCACTTTAGTCACATTATTCATTTAGGTTACACTGTTCACTTTAGTCACATTATTCACTTAGGTTACACTGTTCACTTTCATCACATTATTCACTTCGGTTACACTGTTCACTTTCGTCACATTATTCACTTAGGTTACACTGTTCACTTTCGTCACATTATTCACTTAGGTTACACTGTTCACTTTCGTCACATTATTCACTTAGGTTACACTGTTCACTTTAGTCACATTATTCACTTAGGTTACACTATTCACTTCGGTTACACTGTTCACTTTAGGTTACACTGTTCACTTTAGTCACATTATTCACTTAGGTTACACTGTTCACTTTAGTCACATTATTCACTTAGGTTACACTGTTCACTTTCGTCAAATTATTCACTTAGGTTACACTGTTCACTTTCGTCACATTCACTTAGGTTACACTGTTCACTTTCGTCACATTATTCACTTAGGTTACACTGTTCACTTTAGTCACATTATTCACTTAGGTTACACTGTTCACTTTCGTCACATTATTCACTTAGGTTACATTGTTCACTTTAGTCACATTATTCACTTAGGTTACACTGTTCACTTTCGTCACATTATTCACTTAGGTTACTCTGTTCACTTTCGTCACATTATTCACTTAGGTTACATTGTTCACTTTTGTCACATTACTTACTTAGGTTACACTGTTCACTTTCGTCACATTATTCAACTTTCGTCACATTATTCACTTAGGTTACACTGTTCACTTTCGTCACATTATTCACTTAGGTTACACTGTTCACTTTCGTCACATTATTCACTTAGGTTACACTGTTCACTTTAGTCACATTATTCACTTAGGTTACATTGTTCACTTTCGTCACATTATTCACTTCGATTACACTGTTCACTTTCGTCACATTATTCACTTAGGTTACACTGTTCACTTTAGTCACATTATTCACTTCGGTTACACTGTTCACTTTCGTCACATTATTCACTTAGGTTACACTGTTCACTTTCGTCACATTATTCACTTAGGTTACACTGTTCACTTTCGTCACATTATTCACTTAGGTTACACTGTTCACTTTCGTCACATTATTCACTTAGGTTACACTATTCACTTTAGTCACATTATTCACTTAGGTTACACTGTTCACTTTCGTCAAATTATTCACTTAGGTTACACTGTTCACTTTCGTCAAATTATTCACTTAGGTTACACTATTCACTTCGGTTACACTGTTCACTTTAGTCACATTATTCACTTAGGTTACACTGTTCACTTTCGTCACATTATTCACTTAGGTTACACTGTTCACTTTAGTCACATTATTCACTTAGGTTACATTGTTCACTTTCGTCACATTATTCAACTTTCGTCACATTATTCATTTAGGTTACACTGTTCACTTTCGTCACATTATTCACTTCGATTACACTGTTCACTTTAGTCACATTATTCACTTAGGTTACACTGTTCACTTTAGTCACATTATTCACTTAGGTTACACTGTTCACTTTAGTCACATTATTCACTTAGGTTACACTGTTCACTTTAGTCACATTATTCACTTAGGTTACACTGTTCACTTTAGTCACATTATTCACTTAGGTTACACTGTTCACTTTCGTCAAATTATTCACTTAGGTTACACTGTTCACTTTCGTCAAATTATTCACTTAGGTTACACTATTCACTTCGGTTACACTGTTCACTTTAGTCACATTATTCACTTAGGTTACACTGTTCACTTTCGTCACATTATTCACTTAGGTTACACTGTTCACTTCGGTTACACTGTTCACTTTAGTCACATTATTCACTTAGGTTACACTGTTCACTTTCGTCACATTATTCACTTAGGTTACATTGTTCACTTTCGTCACATTATTCACTTCGATTACACTGTTCACTTTAGTCACATTATTCATTTAGGTTACACTGTTCACTTTCGTCACATTATTTACTTAGGTTACACTATTCACTTTAGTCACATTATTCATTTAGGTTACACTGTTCACTTTCTTCACATTATTCACTTCGGTTACACTGTTCACTTTAGTCACATTATTCATTTAGGTTACACTGTTCACTTTAGTCACATTATTCACTTAGGTTACACTGTTCACTTTCATCACATTATTCACTTCGGTTACACTGTTCACTTTCGTCACATTATTCACTTAGGTTACACTGTTCACTTTCGTCACATTATTCACTTAGGTTACACTGTTCACTTTCGTCACATTATTCACTTAGGTTACACTGTTCACTTTAGTCACATTATTCACTTAGGTTACACTATTCACTTCGGTTACACTGTTCACTTTAGGTTACACTGTTCACTTTAGTCACATTATTCACTTAGGTTACACTGTTCACTTTCGTCAAATTATTCACTTAGGTTACACTGTTCACTTTCGTCACATTCACTTAGGTTACACTGTTCACTTTCGTCACATTATTCACTTAGGTTACACTGTTCACTTTAGTCACATTATTCACTTAGGTTACACTGTTCACTTTCGTCACATTATTCACTTAGGTTACATTGTTCACTTTAGTCACATTATTCACTTAGGTTACACTGTTCACTTTCGTCACATTATTCACTTAGGTTACTCTGTTCACTTTCGTCACATTATTCACTTAGGTTACATTGTTCACTTTTGTCACATTATTTACTTAGGTTACACTGTTCACTTTCGTCACATTATTCAACTTTCGTCACATTATTCACTTAGGTTACACTGTTCACTTTAGTCACATTATTCACTTAGGTTACACTGTTCACTTTCGTCAAATTATTCACTTAGGTTACACTGTTCACTTTCGTCACATTATTCATTTAGGTTACACTGTTCACTTTAGTCACATTATTCACTTAGGTTACACTGTTCACTTTCGTCAAATTATTCACTTAGGTTACACTGTTCACTTTAGTCACATTATTCACTTAGGTTACACTGTTCACTTTCGTCAAATTATTCACTTAGGTTACACTGTTCACTTTCGTCAAATTATTCACTTAGGTTACACTATTCACTTCGGTTACACTGTTCACTTTAGTCACATTATTCACTTAGGTTACACTGTTCACTTTCGTCACATTATTCACTTAGGTTACATTGTTCACTTTCGTCACATTATTCACTTTGATTACACTGTTCACTTTAGTCACATTATTCATTTAGGTTACACTGTTCACTTTCGTCACATTATTCACTTAGGTTACACTATTCACTTTAGTCACATTATTCATTTAGGTTACACTGTTCACTTTCGTCACATTATTCACTTCGGTTACACTGTTCACTTTAGTCACATTATTCATTTAGGTTACACTGTTCACTTTAGTCACATTATTCACTTAGGTTACACTGTTCACTTTCATCACATTATTCACTTCGGTTACACTGTTCACTTTCGTCACATTATTCACTTAGGTTACACTGTTCACTTTCGTCACATTATTCACTTAGGTTACACTGTTCACTTTCGTCACATTATTCACTTAGGTTACACTGTTCACTTTAGTCACATTATTCACTTAGGTTACACTATTCACTTCGGTTACACTGTTCACTTTAGGTTACACTGTTCACTTTAGTCACATTATTCACTTAGGTTACACTGTTCACTTTAGTCACATTATTCACTTAGGTTACACTGTTCACTTTCGTCAAATTATTCACTTAGGTTACACTGTTCACTTTCGTCACATTCACTTAGGTTACACTGTTCACTTTCGTCACATTATTCACTTAGGTTACACTGTTCACTTTAGTCACATTATTCACTTAGGTTACACTGTTCACTTTCGTCACATTATTCACTTAGGTTACATTGTTCACTTTAGTCACATTATTCACTTAGGTTACACTGTTCACTTTCGTCACATTATTCACTTAGGTTACTCTGTTCACTTTCGTCACATTATTCACTTAGGTTACATTGTTCACTTTTGTCACATTACTTACTTAGGTTACACTGTTCACTTTCGTCACATTATTCAACTTTCGTCACATTATTCACTTAGGTTACACTGTTCACTTTCGTCACATTATTCACTTAGGTTACACTGTTCACTTTCGTCACATTATTCACTTAGGTTACACTGTTCACTTTAGTCACATTATTCACTTAGGTTACATTGTTCACTTTCGTCACATTATTCACTTCGATTACACTGTTCACTTTCGTCACATTATTCACTTAGGTTACACTGTTCACTTTAGTCACATTATTCACTTCGGTTACACTGTTCACTTTCGTCACATTATTCACTTAGGTTACACTGTTCACTTTCGTCACATTATTCACTTAGGTTACACTGTTCACTTTCGTCACATTATTCACTTAGGTTACACTGTTCACTTTCGTCACATTATTCACTTAGGTTACACTATTCACTTTAGTCACATTATTCACTTAGGTTACACTGTTCACTTTCGTCAAATTATTCACTTAGGTTACACTGTTCACTTTCGTCAAATTATTCACTTAGGTTACACTATTCACTTCGGTTACACTGTTCACTTTAGTCACATTATTCACTTAGGTTACACTGTTCACTTTCGTCACATTATTCACTTAGGTTACACTGTTCACTTTAGTCACATTATTCACTTAGGTTACATTGTTCACTTTCGTCACATTATTCAACTTTCGTCACATTATTCATTTAGGTTACACTGTTCACTTTCGTCACATTATTCACTTCGATTACACTGTTCACTTTAGTCACATTATTCACTTAGGTTACACTGTTCACTTTAGTCACATTATTCACTTAGGTTACACTATTCACTTCGGTTACACTGTTCACTTTAGGTTACACTGTTCACTTTAGTCACATTATTCACTTAGGTTACACTGTTCACTTTAGTCACATTATTCACTTAGGTTACACTGTTCACTTTCGTCAAATTATTCACTTAGGTTACACTGTTCACTTTCGTCACATTCACTTAGGTTACACTGTTCACTTTCGTCACATTATTCACTTAGGTTACACTGTTCACTTTAGTCACATTATTCACTTAGGTTACACTGTTCACTTTCGTCACATTATTCACTTAGGTTACATTGTTCACTTTAGTCACATTATTCACTTAGGTTACACTGTTCACTTTCGTCACATTATTCACTTAGGTTACTCTGTTCACTTTCGTCACATTATTCACTTAGGTTACATTGTTCACTTTTGTCACATTACTTACTTAGGTTACACTGTTCACTTTCGTCACATTATTCAACTTTCGTCACATTATTCACTTAGGTTACACTGTTCACTTTCGTCACATTATTCACTTAGGTTACACTGTTCACTTTCGTCACATTATTCACTTAGGTTACACTGTTCACTTTAGTCACATTATTCACTTAGGTTACATTGTTCACTTTCGTCACATTATTCACTTCGATTACACTGTTCACTTTCGTCACATTATTCACTTAGGTTACACTGTTCACTTTAGTCACATTATTCACTTCGGTTACACTGTTCACTTTCGTCACATTATTCACTTAGGTTACACTGTTCACTTTCGTCACATTATTCACTTAGGTTACACTGTTCACTTTCGTCACATTATTCACTTAGGTTACACTGTTCACTTTCGTCACATTATTCACTTAGGTTACACTATTCACTTTAGTCACATTATTCACTTAGGTTACACTGTTCACTTTCGTCAAATTATTCACTTAGGTTACACTGTTCACTTTCGTCAAATTATTCACTTAGGTTACACTATTCACTTCGGTTACACTGTTCACTTTAGTCACATTATTCACTTAGGTTACACTGTTCACTTTCGTCACATTATTCACTTAGGTTACACTGTTCACTTTAGTCACATTATTCACTTAGGTTACATTGTTCACTTTCGTCACATTATTCAACTTTCGTCACATTATTCATTTAGGTTACACTGTTCACTTTCGTCACATTATTCACTTCGATTACACTGTTCACTTTAGTCACATTATTCACTTAGGTTACACTGTTCACTTTAGTCACATTATTCACTTAGGTTACACTGTTCACTTTAGTCACATTATTCACTTAGGTTACACTGTTCACTTTAGTCACATTATTCACTTAGGTTACACTGTTCACTTTAGTCACATTATTCACTTAGGTTACACTGTTCACTTTCGTCAAATTATTCACTTAGGTTACACTGTTCACTTTCGTCAAATTATTCACTTAGGTTACACTATTCACTTCGGTTACACTGTTCACTTTAGTCACATTATTCACTTAGGTTACACTGTTCACTTTCGTCACATTATTCACTTAGGTTACACTGTTCACTTCGGTTACACTGTTCACTTTAGTCACATTATTCACTTAGGTTACACTGTTCACTTTCGTCACATTATTCACTTAGGTTACATTGTTCACTTTCGTCACATTATTCACTTCGATTACACTGTTCACTTTAGTCACATTATTCATTTAGGTTACACTGTTCACTTTCGTCACATTATTTACTTAGGTTACACTATTCACTTTAGTCACATTATTCATTTAGGTTACACTGTTCACTTTCTTCACATTATTCACTTCGGTTACACTGTTCACTTTAGTCACATTATTCATTTAGGTTACACTGTTCACTTTAGTCACATTATTCACTTAGGTTACACTGTTCACTTTCATCACATTATTCACTTCGGTTACACTGTTCACTTTCGTCACATTATTCACTTAGGTTACACTGTTCACTTTCGTCACATTATTCACTTAGGTTACACTGTTCACTTTCGTCACATTATTCACTTAGGTTACACTGTTCACTTTAGTCACATTATTCACTTAGGTTACACTATTCACTTCGGTTACACTGTTCACTTTAGGTTACACTGTTCACTTTAGTCACATTATTCACTTAGGTTACACTGTTCACTTTCGTCAAATTATTCACTTAGGTTACACTGTTCACTTTCGTCACATTCACTTAGGTTACACTGTTCACTTTCGTCACATTATTCACTTAGGTTACACTGTTCACTTTAGTCACATTATTCACTTAGGTTACACTGTTCACTTTCGTCACATTATTCACTTAGGTTACATTGTTCACTTTAGTCACATTATTCACTTAGGTTACACTGTTCACTTTCGTCACATTATTCACTTAGGTTACTCTGTTCACTTTCGTCACATTATTCACTTAGGTTACATTGTTCACTTTTGTCACATTATTTACTTAGGTTACACTGTTCACTTTCGTCACATTATTCAACTTTCGTCACATTATTCACTTAGGTTACACTGTTCACTTTAGTCACATTATTCACTTAGGTTACACTGTTCACTTTCGTCAAATTATTCACTTAGGTTACACTGTTCACTTTCGTCACATTATTCATTTAGGTTACACTGTTCACTTTCGTCACATTATTCACTTCGATTACACTGTTCACTTTCATCACATTATTCACTTAGGTTACACTGTTCACTTTAGTCACATTATTCACTTAGGTTACACTGTTCACTTTCGTCAAATTATTCACTTAGGTTACACTGTTCACTTTAGTCACATTATTCACTTAGGTTACACTGTTCACTTTCGTCAAATTATTCACTTAGGTTACACTGTTCACTTTCGTCAAATTATTCACTTAGGTTACACTATTCACTTCGGTTACACTGTTCACTTTAGTCACATTATTCACTTAGGTTACACTGTTCACTTTCGTCACATTATTCACTTAGGTTACATTGTTCACTTTCGTCACATTATTCACTTTGATTACACTGTTCACTTTAGTCACATTATTCATTTAGGTTACACTGTTCACTTTCGTCACATTATTCACTTAGGTTACACTATTCACTTTAGTCACATTATTCATTTAGGTTACACTGTTCACTTTCGTCACATTATTCACTTCGGTTACACTGTTCACTTTAGTCACATTATTCATTTAGGTTACACTGTTCACTTTAGTCACATTATTCACTTAGGTTACACTGTTCACTTTCATCACATTATTCACTTCGGTTACACTGTTCACTTTCGTCACATTATTCACTTAGGTTACACTGTTCACTTTCGTCACATTATTCACTTAGGTTACACTGTTCACTTTCGTCACATTATTCACTTAGGTTACACTGTTCACTTTAGTCACATTATTCACTTAGGTTACACTATTCACTTCGGTTACACTGTTCACTTTAGGTTACACTGTTCACTTTAGTCACATTATTCACTTAGGTTACACTGTTCACTTTAGTCACATTATTCACTTAGGTTACACTGTTCACTTTCGTCAAATTATTCACTTAGGTTACACTGTTCACTTTCGTCACATTCACTTAGGTTACACTGTTCACTTTCGTCACATTATTCACTTAGGTTACACTGTTCACTTTAGTCACATTATTCACTTAGGTTACACTGTTCACTTTCGTCACATTATTCACTTAGGTTACATTGTTCACTTTAGTCACATTATTCACTTAGGTTACACTGTTCACTTTCGTCACATTATTCACTTAGGTTACTCTGTTCACTTTCGTCACATTATTCACTTAGGTTACATTGTTCACTTTTGTCACATTACTTACTTAGGTTACACTGTTCACTTTCGTCACATTATTCAACTTTCGTCACATTATTCACTTAGGTTACACTGTTCACTTTCGTCACATTATTCACTTAGGTTACACTGTTCACTTTCGTCACATTATTCACTTAGGTTACACTGTTCACTTTAGTCACATTATTCACTTAGGTTACATTGTTCACTTTCGTCACATTATTCACTTCGATTACACTGTTCACTTTCGTCACATTATTCACTTAGGTTACACTGTTCACTTTAGTCACATTATTCACTTCGGTTACACTGTTCACTTTCGTCACATTATTCACTTAGGTTACACTGTTCACTTTCGTCACATTATTCACTTAGGTTACACTGTTCACTTTCGTCACATTATTCACTTAGGTTACACTGTTCACTTTCGTCACATTATTCACTTAGGTTACACTATTCACTTTAGTCACATTATTCACTTAGGTTACACTGTTCACTTTCGTCAAATTATTCACTTAGGTTACACTGTTCACTTTCGTCAAATTATTCACTTAGGTTACACTATTCACTTCGGTTACACTGTTCACTTTAGTCACATTATTCACTTAGGTTACACTGTTCACTTTCGTCACATTATTCACTTAGGTTACACTGTTCACTTTAGTCACATTATTCACTTAGGTTACATTGTTCACTTTCGTCACATTATTCAACTTTCGTCACATTATTCATTTAGGTTACACTGTTCACTTTCGTCACATTATTCACTTCGATTACACTGTTCACTTTAGTCACATTATTCACTTAGGTTACACTGTTCACTTTAGTCACATTATTCACTTAGGTTACACTGTTCACTTTAGTCACATTATTCACTTAGGTTACACTGTTCACTTTAGTCACATTATTCACTTAGGTTACACTGTTCACTTTAGTCACATTATTCACTTAGGTTACACTGTTCACTTTCGTCAAATTATTCACTTAGGTTACACTGTTCACTTTCGTCAAATTATTCACTTAGGTTACACTATTCACTTCGGTTACACTGTTCACTTTAGTCACATTATTCACTTAGGTTACACTGTTCACTTTCGTCACATTATTCACTTAGGTTACACTGTTCACTTCGGTTACACTGTTCACTTTAGTCACATTATTCACTTAGGTTACACTGTTCACTTTCGTCACATTATTCACTTAGGTTACATTGTTCACTTTCGTCACATTATTCACTTCGATTACACTGTTCACTTTAGTCACATTATTCATTTAGGTTACACTGTTCACTTTCGTCACATTATTTACTTAGGTTACACTATTCACTTTAGTCACATTATTCATTTAGGTTACACTGTTCACTTTCTTCACATTATTCACTTCGGTTACACTGTTCACTTTAGTCACATTATTCATTTAGGTTACACTGTTCACTTTAGTCACATTATTCACTTAGGTTACACTGTTCACTTTCATCACATTATTCACTTCGGTTACACTGTTCACTTTCGTCACATTATTCACTTAGGTTACACTGTTCACTTTCGTCACATTATTCACTTAGGTTACACTGTTCACTTTCGTCACATTATTCACTTAGGTTACACTGTTCACTTTAGTCATATTATTCACTTAGGTTACACTATTCACTTCGGTTACACTGTTCACTTTAGGTTACACTGTTCACTTTCGTCACATTATTCACTTAGGTTACACTGTTCACTTTCGTCACATTATTCACTTAGGTTACACTGTTCACTTTCGTCACATTATTCACTTAGGTTACACTGTTCACTTTCGTCACATTATTCACTTAGGTTACACTGTTCACTTTAGTCACATTATTCACTTAGGTTACACTATTCACTTCGGTTACACTGTTCACTTTAGGTTACACTGTTCACTTTAGTCACATTATTCACTTAGGTTACACTGTTCACTTTCGTCAAATTATTCACTTAGGTTACACTGTTCACTTTCGTCACATTCACTTAGGTTACACTGTTCACTTTCGTCACATTATTCACTTAGGTTACACTGTTCACTTTAGTCACATTATTCACTTAGGTTACACTGTTCACTTTCGTCACATTATTCACTTAGGTTACATTGTTCACTTTAGTCACATTATTCACTTAGGTTACACTGTTCACTTTCGTCACATTATTCACTTAGGTTACTCTGTTCACTTTCGTCACATTATTCACTTAGGTTACATTGTTCACTTTTGTCACATTATTTACTTAGGTTACACTGTTCACTTTCGTCACATTATTCAACTTTCGTCACATTATTCACTTAGGTTACACTGTTCACTTTAGTCACATTATTCACTTAGGTTACACTGTTCACTTTCGTCAAATTATTCACTTAGGTTACACTGTTCACTTTCGTCACATTATTCATTTAGGTTACACTGTTCACTTTCGTCACATTATTCACTTCGATTACACTGTTCACTTTCATCACATTATTCACTTAGGTTACACTGTTCACTTTAGTCACATTATTCACTTAGGTTACACTGTTCACTTTCGTCAAATTATTCACTTAGGTTACACTGTTCACTTTAGTCACATTATTCACTTAGGTTACACTGTTCACTTTCGTCAAATTATTCACTTAGGTTACACTGTTCACTTTCGTCAAATTATTCACTTAGGTTACACTATTCACTTCGGTTACACTGTTCACTTTAGTCACATTATTCACTTAGGTTACACTGTTCACTTTCGTCACATTATTCACTTAGGTTACATTGTTCACTTTCGTCACATTCACTTAGGTTACACTGTTCACTTTCGTCACATTATTCACTTAGGTTACACTGTTCACTTTAGTCACATTATTCACTTAGGTTACACTGTTCACTTTCGTCACATTATTCACTTAGGTTACATTGTTCACTTTAGTCACATTATTCACTTAGGTTACACTGTTCACTTTCGTCACATTATTCACTTAGGTTACTCTGTTCACTTTCGTCACATTATTCACTTAGGTTACATTGTTCACTTTTGTCACATTATTTACTTAGGTTACACTGTTCACTTTCGTCACATTATTCAACTTTCGTCACATTATTCACTTAGGTTACACTGTTCACTTTCGTCACATTATTCACTTAGGTTACACTGTTCACTTTCGTCACATTATTCACTTAGGTTACACTGTTCACTTTCGTCACATTATTCACTTAGGTTACACTGTTCACTTTCGTCACATTATTCACTTAGGTTACACTGTTCACTTTCGTCACATTATTCACTTAGGTTACACTATTCACTTTAGTCACATTATTCACTTAGGTTACACTGTTCACTTTCGTCACATTATTCACTTAGGTTACACTGTTCACTTTCGTTACATTATTCAACTTTCGTCACATTATTCATTTAGGTTACACTGTTCACTTTCGTCACATTATTCACTTCGATTACACTGTTCACTTTAGTCACATTATTCACTTAGGTTACACTGTTCACTTTCGTCACATTATTCACTTAGGTTACACTGTTCACTTTAGTCACATTATTCACTTCGGTTACACTGTTCACTTTCGTCACATTATTCACTTAGGTTACACTGTTCACTTTCGTCAAATTATTCACTTAGGTTACACTATTCACTTCGGTTACACTGTTCACTTTAGTCACATTATTCACTTAGGTTACACTGTTCACTTTCGTCACATTATTCACTTAGGTTACACTGTTCACTTTAGTCACATTATTCACTTAGGTTACATTGTTCACTTTCGTCACATTATTCAACTTTCGTCACATTATTCATTTAGGTTACACTGTTCACTTTCGTCACATTATTCACTTCGATTACACTGTTCACTTTAGTCACATTATTCACTTAGGTTACACTGTTCACTTTAGTCACATTATTCACTTAGGTTACACTGTTCACTTTAGTCACATTATTCACTTAGGTTACACTGTTCACTTTAGTCACATTATTCACTTAGGTTACACTGTTCACTTTAGTCACATTATTCACTTAGGTTACACTGTTCACTTTAGTCACATTATTCACTTAGGTTACATTGTTCACTTTCGTCACATTATTCACTTAGGTTACACTGTTCACTTTAGTCACATTATTCACTTAGGTTACATTGTTCACTTTCGTCACATTATTCACTTCGATTACACTGTTCACTTTCGTCACATTATTCACTTAGGTTACACTGTTCACTTTAGTCACATTATTCACTTCGGTTACACTGTTCACTTTCGTCACATTATTCACTTAGGTTACACTGTTCACTTTCGTCACATTATTCACTTAGGTTACACTGTTCACTTTCGTCACATTATTCACTTAGGTTACACTGTTCACTTTCGTCACATTATTCACTTAGGTTACACTATTCACTTTAGTCACATTATTCACTTAGGTTACACTGTTCACTTTCGTCAAATTATTCACTTAGGTTACACTGTTCACTTTCGTCAAATTATTCACTTAGGTTACACTATTCACTTCGGTTACACTGTTCACTTTAGTCACATTATTCACTTAGGTTACACTGTTCACTTTCGTCACATTATTCACTTAGGTTACACTGTTCACTTTAGTCACATTATTCACTTAGGTTACATTGTTCACTTTCGTCACATTATTCAACTTTCGTCACATTATTCATTTAGGTTACACTGTTCACTTTCGTCACATTATTCACTTCGATTACACTGTTCACTTTAGTCACATTATTCACTTAGGTTACACTGTTCACTTTAGTCACATTATTCACTTAGGTTACACTGTTCACTTTAGTCACATTATTCACTTAGGTTACACTGTTCACTTTAGTCACATTATTCACTTAGGTTACACTGTTCACTTTAGTCACATTATTCACTTAGGTTACACTGTTCACTTTCGTCAAATTATTCACTTAGGTTACACTGTTCACTTTCGTCAAATTATTCACTTAGGTTACACTATTCACTTCGGTTACACTGTTCACTTTAGTCACATTATTCACTTAGGTTACACTGTTCACTTTCGTCACATTATTCACTTAGGTTACACTGTTCACTTCGGTTACACTGTTCACTTTAGTCACATTATTCACTTAGGTTACACTGTTCACTTTCGTCACATTATTCACTTAGGTTACATTGTTCACTTTCGTCACATTATTCACTTCGATTACACTGTTCACTTTAGTCACATTATTCATTTAGGTTACACTGTTCACTTTCGTCACATTATTTACTTAGGTTACACTATTCACTTTAGTCACATTATTCATTTAGGTTACACTGTTCACTTTCTTCACATTATTCACTTCGGTTACACTGTTCACTTTAGTCACATTATTCATTTAGGTTACACTGTTCACTTTAGTCACATTATTCACTTAGGTTACACTGTTCACTTTCATCACATTATTCACTTCGGTTACACTGTTCACTTTCGTCACATTATTCACTTAGGTTACACTGTTCACTTTCGTCACATTATTCACTTAGGTTACACTGTTCACTTTCGTCACATTATTCACTTAGGTTACACTGTTCACTTTAGTCATATTATTCACTTAGGTTACACTATTCACTTCGGTTACACTGTTCACTTTAGGTTACACTGTTCACTTTCGTCACATTATTCACTTAGGTTACACTGTTCACTTTCGTCACATTATTCACTTAGGTTACACTGTTCACTTTCGTCACATTATTCACTTAGGTTACACTGTTCACTTTCGTCACATTATTCACTTAGGTTACACTGTTCACTTTAGTCACATTATTCACTTAGGTTACACTATTCACTTCGGTTACACTGTTCACTTTAGGTTACACTGTTCACTTTAGTCACATTATTCACTTAGGTTACACTGTTCACTTTCGTCAAATTATTCACTTAGGTTACACTGTTCACTTTCGTCACATTCACTTAGGTTACACTGTTCACTTTCGTCACATTATTCACTTAGGTTACACTGTTCACTTTAGTCACATTATTCACTTAGGTTACACTGTTCACTTTCGTCACATTATTCACTTAGGTTACATTGTTCACTTTAGTCACATTATTCACTTAGGTTACACTGTTCACTTTCGTCACATTATTCACTTAGGTTACTCTGTTCACTTTCGTCACATTATTCACTTAGGTTACATTGTTCACTTTTGTCACATTATTTACTTAGGTTACACTGTTCACTTTCGTCACATTATTCAACTTTCGTCACATTATTCACTTAGGTTACACTGTTCACTTTAGTCACATTATTCACTTAGGTTACACTGTTCACTTTCGTCAAATTATTCACTTAGGTTACACTGTTCACTTTCGTCACATTATTCATTTAGGTTACACTGTTCACTTTCGTCACATTATTCACTTCGATTACACTGTTCACTTTCATCACATTATTCACTTAGGTTACACTGTTCACTTTAGTCACATTATTCACTTAGGTTACACTGTTCACTTTCGTCAAATTATTCACTTAGGTTACACTGTTCACTTTAGTCACATTATTCACTTAGGTTACACTGTTCACTTTCGTCAAATTATTCACTTAGGTTACACTGTTCACTTTCGTCAAATTATTCACTTAGGTTACACTATTCACTTCGGTTACACTGTTCACTTTAGTCACATTATTCACTTAGGTTACACTGTTCACTTTCGTCACATTATTCACTTAGGTTACATTGTTCACTTTCGTCACATTCACTTAGGTTACACTGTTCACTTTCGTCACATTATTCACTTAGGTTACACTGTTCACTTTAGTCACATTATTCACTTAGGTTACACTGTTCACTTTCGTCACATTATTCACTTAGGTTACATTGTTCACTTTAGTCACATTATTCACTTAGGTTACACTGTTCACTTTCGTCACATTATTCACTTAGGTTACTCTGTTCACTTTCGTCACATTATTCACTTAGGTTACATTGTTCACTTTTGTCACATTATTTACTTAGGTTACACTGTTCACTTTCGTCACATTATTCAACTTTCGTCACATTATTCACTTAGGTTACACTGTTCACTTTCGTCACATTATTCACTTAGGTTACACTGTTCACTTTCGTCACATTATTCACTTAGGTTACACTGTTCACTTTCGTCACATTATTCACTTAGGTTACACTGTTCACTTTCGTCACATTATTCACTTAGGTTACACTGTTCACTTTCGTCACATTATTCACTTAGGTTACACTATTCACTTTAGTCACATTATTCACTTAGGTTACACTGTTCACTTTCGTCACATTATTCACTTAGGTTACACTGTTCACTTTCGTCACATTATTCAACTTTCGTCACATTATTCATTTAGGTTACACTGTTCACTTTCGTCACATTATTCACTTCGATTACACTGTTCACTTTAGTCACATTATTCACTTAGGTTACACTGTTCACTTTCGTCACATTATTCACTTAGGTTACACTGTTCACTTTAGTCACATTATTCACTTCGGTTACACTGTTCACTTTCGTCACATTATTCACTTAGGTTACACTGTTCACTTTCGTCAAATTATTCACTTAGGTTACACTATTCACTTCGGTTACACTGTTCACTTTAGTCACATTATTCACTTAGGTTACACTGTTCACTTTCGTCACATTATTCACTTAGGTTACACTGTTCACTTTAGTCACATTATTCACTTAGGTTACATTGTTCACTTTCGTCACATTATTCAACTTTCGTCACATTATTCATTTAGGTTACACTGTTCACTTTCGTCACATTATTCACTTCGATTACACTGTTCACTTTAGTCACATTATTCACTTAGGTTACACTGTTCACTTTAGTCACATTATTCACTTAGGTTACACTGTTCACTTTAGTCACATTATTCACTTAGGTTACACTGTTCACTTTAGTCACATTATTCACTTAGGTTACACTGTTCACTTTAGTCACATTATTCACTTAGGTTACACTGTTCACTTTCGTCAAATTATTCACTTAGGTTACACTGTTCACTTTCGTCATATTATTCACTTAGGTTACACTATTCACTTCGGTTACACTGTTCACTTTAGTCACATTATTCACTTAGGTTACACTGTTCACTTTCGTCACATTATTCACTTAGGTTACACTGTTCACTTTAGTCACATTATTCACTTAGGTTACATTGTTCACTTTCGTCACATTATTCATTTAGGTTACACTGTTCACTTTCGTCACATTATTCACTTCGATTACACTGTTCACTTTAGTCACATTATTCACTTAGGTTACACTGTTCACTTTCGTCACATTATTCACTTAGGTTACACTGTTCACTTTCGTCACACTATTCACTTAGGTTACACTGTTCACTTTCGTCACATTATTCACTTAGGTTACACTATTCACTTAGGTTACACTGTTCACTTTCGTCACATTATTCACTTAGGTTACTCTGTTCACTTTCGTCACATTATTCACTTAGGTTACATTGTTCACTTTTGTCACATTATTTACTTAGGTTACACTGTTCACTTTCGTCACATTATTCAACTTTCGTCACATTATTCACTTAGGTTACACTGTTCACTTTCGTCACATTATTCACTTCGATTACACTGTTCACTTTCGTCAGATTATTCACTTAGGTTACACTGTTCACTTTCGTCACATTATTCACTTAGGTTACACTATTCACTTTAGTCACATTATTCACTTAGGTTACACTGTTCACTTTCGTCAAATTATTCACTTAGGTTACACTGTTCACTTTCGTCAAATTATTCACTTAGGTTACACTATTCACTTCGGTTACACTGTTCACTTTAGTCACATTATTCACTTAGGTTACACTGTTCACTTTCGTCACATTATTCACTTAGGTTACACTGTTCACTTTAGTCACATTATTCACTTAGGTTACATTGTTCACTTTCGTCACATTATTCAACTTTCGTCACATTATTAATTTAGGTTACACTGTTCACTTTCGTCACATTATTCACTTCGATTACACTGTTCACTTTAGTCACATTATTCACTTAGGTTACACTGTTCACTTTAGTCACATTATTCACTTAGGTTACACTGTTCACTTTAGTCACATTATTCACTTAGGTTACACTGTTCACTTTAGTCACATTATTCACTTAGGTTACACTGTTCACTTTAGTCACATTATTCACTTAGGTTACACTGTTCACTTTCGTCAAATTATTCACTTAGGTTACACTGTTCACTTTCGTCAAATTATTCACTTAGGTTACACTATTCACTTCGGTTACACTGTTCACTTTAGTCACATTATTCACTTAGGTTACACTGTTCACTTTCGTCACATTATTCACTTAGGTTACACTGTTCACTTCGGTTACACTGTTCACTTTAGTCACATTATTCACTTAGGTTACACTGTTCACTTTCGTCACATTATTCACTTAGGTTACATTGTTCACTTTCGTCACATTATTCACTTCGATTACACTGTTCACTTTAGTCACATTATTCATTTAGGTTACACTGTTCACTTTCGTCACATTATTTACTTAGGTTACACTATTCACTTTAGTCACATTATTCATTTAGGTTACACTGTTCACTTTCTTCACATTATTCACTTCGGTTACACTGTTCACTTTAGTCACATTATTCATTTAGGTTACACTGTTCACTTTAGTCACATTATTCACTTAGGTTACACTGTTCACTTTCATCACATTATTCACTTCGGTTACACTGTTCACTTTCGTCACATTATTCACTTAGGTTACACTGTTCACTTTCGTCACATTATTCACTTAGGTTACACTGTTCACTTTCGTCACATTATTCACTTAGGTTACACTGTTCACTTTAGTCATATTATTCACTTAGGTTACACTATTCACTTCGGTTACACTGTTCACTTTAGGTTACACTGTTCACTTTCGTCACATTATTCACTTAGGTTACACTGTTCACTTTCGTCACATTATTCACTTAGGTTACACTGTTCACTTTCGTCACATTATTCACTTAGGTTACACTGTTCACTTTCGTCACATTATTCACTTAGGTTACACTGTTCACTTTAGTCACATTATTCACTTAGGTTACACTATTCACTTCGGTTACACTGTTCACTTTAGGTTACACTGTTCACTTTAGTCACATTATTCACTTAGGTTACACTGTTCACTTTCGTCAAATTATTCACTTAGGTTACACTGTTCACTTTCGTCACATTCACTTAGGTTACACTGTTCACTTTCGTCACATTATTCACTTAGGTTACACTGTTCACTTTAGTCACATTATTCACTTAGGTTACACTGTTCACTTTCGTCACATTATTCACTTAGGTTACATTGTTCACTTTAGTCACATTATTCACTTAGGTTACACTGTTCACTTTCGTCACATTATTCACTTAGGTTACTCTGTTCACTTTCGTCACATTATTCACTTAGGTTACATTGTTCACTTTTGTCACATTATTTACTTAGGTTACACTGTTCACTTTCGTCACATTATTCAACTTTCGTCACATTATTCACTTAGGTTACACTGTTCACTTTAGTCACATTATTCACTTAGGTTACACTGTTCACTTTCGTCAAATTATTCACTTAGGTTACACTGTTCACTTTCGTCACATTATTCATTTAGGTTACACTGTTCACTTTCGTCACATTATTCACTTCGATTACACTGTTCACTTTCATCACATTATTCACTTAGGTTACACTGTTCACTTTAGTCACATTATTCACTTAGGTTACACTGTTCACTTTCGTCAAATTATTCACTTAGGTTACACTGTTCACTTTAGTCACATTATTCACTTAGGTTACACTGTTCACTTTCGTCAAATTATTCACTTAGGTTACACTGTTCACTTTCGTCAAATTATTCACTTAGGTTACACTATTCACTTCGGTTACACTGTTCACTTTAGTCACATTATTCACTTAGGTTACACTGTTCACTTTCGTCACATTATTCACTTAGGTTACATTGTTCACTTTCGTCACATTCACTTAGGTTACACTGTTCACTTTCGTCACATTATTCACTTAGGTTACACTGTTCACTTTAGTCACATTATTCACTTAGGTTACACTGTTCACTTTCGTCACATTATTCACTTAGGTTACATTGTTCACTTTAGTCACATTATTCACTTAGGTTACACTGTTCACTTTCGTCACATTATTCACTTAGGTTACTCTGTTCACTTTCGTCACATTATTCACTTAGGTTACATTGTTCACTTTTGTCACATTATTTACTTAGGTTACACTGTTCACTTTCGTCACATTATTCAACTTTCGTCACATTATTCACTTAGGTTACACTGTTCACTTTCGTCACATTATTCACTTAGGTTACACTGTTCACTTTCGTCACATTATTCACTTAGGTTACACTGTTCACTTTCGTCACATTATTCACTTAGGTTACACTGTTCACTTTCGTCACATTATTCACTTAGGTTACACTGTTCACTTTCGTCACATTATTCACTTAGGTTACACTATTCACTTTAGTCACATTATTCACTTAGGTTACACTGTTCACTTTCGTCACATTATTCACTTAGGTTACACTGTTCACTTTCGTCACATTATTCAACTTTCGTCACATTATTCATTTAGGTTACACTGTTCACTTTCGTCACATTATTCACTTCGATTACACTGTTCACTTTAGTCACATTATTCACTTAGGTTACACTGTTCACTTTCGTCACATTATTCACTTAGGTTACACTGTTCACTTTAGTCACATTATTCACTTCGGTTACACTGTTCACTTTCGTCACATTATTCACTTAGGTTACACTGTTCACTTTCGTCAAATTATTCACTTAGGTTACACTATTCACTTCGGTTACACTGTTCACTTTAGTCACATTATTCACTTAGGTTACACTGTTCACTTTCGTCACATTATTCACTTAGGTTACACTGTTCACTTTAGTCACATTATTCACTTAGGTTACATTGTTCACTTTCGTCACATTATTCAACTTTCGTCACATTATTCATTTAGGTTACACTGTTCACTTTCGTCACATTATTCACTTCGATTACACTGTTCACTTTAGTCACATTATTCACTTAGGTTACACTGTTCACTTTAGTCACATTATTCACTTAGGTTACACTGTTCACTTTAGTCACATTATTCACTTAGGTTACACTGTTCACTTTAGTCACATTATTCACTTAGGTTACACTGTTCACTTTAGTCACATTATTCACTTAGGTTACACTGTTCACTTTCGTCAAATTATTCACTTAGGTTACACTGTTCACTTTCGTCATATTATTCACTTAGGTTACACTATTCACTTCGGTTACACTGTTCACTTTAGTCACATTATTCACTTAGGTTACACTGTTCACTTTCGTCACATTATTCACTTAGGTTACACTGTTCACTTTAGTCACATTATTCACTTAGGTTACATTGTTCACTTTCGTCACATTATTCATTTAGGTTACACTGTTCACTTTCGTCACATTATTCACTTCGATTACACTGTTCACTTTAGTCACATTATTCACTTAGGTTACACTGTTCACTTTCGTCACATTATTCACTTAGGTTACACTGTTCACTTTCGTCACACTATTCACTTAGGTTACACTGTTCACTTTCGTCACATTATTCACTTAGGTTACACTATTCACTTAGGTTACACTGTTCACTTTCGTCACATTATTCACTTAGGTTACTCTGTTCACTTTCGTCACATTATTCACTTAGGTTACATTGTTCACTTTTGTCACATTATTTACTTAGGTTACACTGTTCACTTTCGTCACATTATTCAACTTTCGTCACATTATTCACTTAGGTTACACTGTTCACTTTCGTCACATTATTCACTTCGATTACACTGTTCACTTTCGTCAGATTATTCACTTAGGTTACACTGTTCACTTTCGTCACATTATTCACTTAGGTTACACTGTTCACTTTAGTCACATTATTCACTTAGGTTACATTGTTCACTTTCGTCACATTATTCAACTTTCGTCACATTATTCACTTAGGTTACACTGTTCACTTTAGTCACATTATTCACTTCGGTTACACTGTTCACTTTAGTCACATTATTCACTTCGGTTACACTGTTCACTTTCGTCACATTATTCACTTAGGTTACACTGTTCACTTTCGTCACATTATTCAACTTTCGTCACATTATTCATTTAGGTTACACTGTTCACTTTCGTCACATTATTCACTTCGATTACACTGTTCACTTTAGTCACATTATTCACTTAGGTTACACTGTTCACTTTCATCACATTATTCACTTCGGTTACACTGTTCACTTTCGTCACATTATTCACTTAGGTTACACTGTTCACTTTAGTCACATTATTCACTTAGGTTACACTGTTCACTTTCGTCAAATTATTCACTTAGGTTACACTGTTCACTTTAGTCACATTATTCACTTAGGTTACACTGTTCACTTTCGTCAAATTATTCACTTAGGTTACACTGTTCATTTTCGTCAAATTATTCACTTAGGTTACACTATTCACTTCGGTTACACTGTTCACTTTAGTCACATTATTCACTTAGGTTACACTGTTCACTTTCGTCACATTATTCACTTAGGTTACACTGTTCACTTCGGTTACACTGTTCACTTTAGTCACATTATTCACTTAGGTTACACTGTTCACTTTCGTCACATTATTCACTTAGGTTACATTGTTCACTTTCGTCACATTATTCACTTCGATTACACTGTTCACTTTAGTCACATTATTCATTTAGGTTACACTGTTCACTTTCGTCACATTATTCACTTAGGTTACACTATTCACTTTAGTCACATTATTCATTTAGGTTACACTGTTCACTTTCGTCACATTATTCACTTCGGTTACACTGTTCACTTTAGTCACATTATTCATTTAGGTTACACTGTTCACTTTAGTCACATTATTCACTTAGGTTACACTGTTCACTTTCATCACATTATTCACTTCGGTTACACTGTTCACTTTCGTCACATTATTCACTTAGGTTACACTGTTCACTTTCGTCACATTATTCACTTAGGTTACACTGTTCACTTTCGTCACATTATTCACTTAGGTTACACTGTTCACTTTAGTCACATTATTCACTTAGGTTACACTATTCACTTCGGTTACACTGTTCACTTTAGGTTACACTGTTCACTTTAGTCACATTATTCACTTAGGTTACACTGTTCACTTTAGTCACATTATTCACTTAGGTTACACTGTTCACTTTCGTCAAATTATTCACTTAGGTTACACTGTTCACTTTCGTCACATTCACTTAGGTTACACTGTTCACTTTCGTCACATTATTCACTTAGGTTACACTGTTCACTTTAGTCACATTATTCACTTAGGTTACACTGTTCACTTTCGTCACATTATTCACTTAGGTTACATTGTTCACTTTAGTCACATTATTCACTTAGGTTACACTGTTCACTTTCGTCACATTATTCACTTAGGTTACTCTGTTCACTTTCGTCACATTATTCACTTAGGTTACATTGTTCACTTTTGTCACATTATTTACTTAGGTTACACTGTTCACTTTCGTCACATTATTCAACTTTCGTCACATTATTCACTTAGGTTACACTGTTCACTTTCGTCACATTATTCACTTAGGTTACACTGTTCACTTTCGTCACATTATTCACTTAGGTTACACTGTTCACTTTAGTCACATTATTCACTTAGGTTACATTGTTCACTTTCGTCAAATTATTCACTTAGGTTACACTATTCACTTCGGTTACACTGTTCACTTTAGTCACATTATTCACTTAGGTTACACTGTTCACTTTCGTCACATTATTCACTTAGGTTACACTGTTCACTTCGGTTACACTGTTCACTTTAGTCACATTATTCACTTAGGTTACACTGTTCACTTTCGTCACATTATTCACTTAGGTTACATTGTTCACTTTCGTCACATTATTCACTTCGATTACACTGTTCACTTTAGTCACATTATTCATTTAGGTTACACTGTTCACTTTCGTCACATTATTTACTTAGGTTACACTATTCACTTTAGTCACATTATTCATTTAGGTTACACTGTTCACTTTCTTCACATTATTCACTTCGGTTACACTGTTCACTTTAGTCACATTATTCATTTAGGTTACACTGTTCACTTTAGTCACATTATTCACTTAGGTTACACTGTTCACTTTCATCACATTATTCACTTCGGTTACACTGTTCACTTTCGTCACATTATTCACTTAGGTTACACTGTTCACTTTCGTCACATTATTCACTTAGGTTACACTGTTCACTTCGGTTACACTGTTCACTTTAGTCACATTATTCACTTAGGTTACACTGTTCACTTTCGTCACATTATTCACTTAGGTTACATTGTTCACTTTCGTCACATTATTCACTTCGATTACACTGTTCACTTTAGTCACATTATTCATTTAGGTTACACTGTTCACTTTCGTCACATTATTCACTTAGGTTACACTATTCACTTTAGTCACATTATTCATTTAGGTTACACTGTTCACTTTCGTCACATTATTCACTTCGGTTACACTGTTCACTTTAGTCACATTATTCATTTAGGTTACACTGTTCACTTTAGTCACATTATTCACTTAGGTTACACTGTTCACTTTCGTCACATTATTCACTTAGGTTACATTGTTCACTTTCGTCACATTATTCACTTCGATTACATTGTTCACTTTAGTCACATTATTCATTTAGGTTACACTGTTCACTTTCGTCACATTATTCACTTAGGTTACACTATTCACTTTAGTCACATTATTCATTTAGGTTACACTGTTCACTTTCGTCACATTATTCACTTCGGTTACACTGTTCACTTTAGTCACATTATTCATTTAGGTTACACTGTTCACTTTAGTCACATTATTCACTTAGGTTACACTGTTCACTTTCGTCACATTATTCACTTAGGTTACACTGTTCACTTCGGTTACACTGTTCACTTTAGTCACATTATTCACTTAGGTTACACTGTTCACTTTCGTCACATTATTCACTTAGGTTACATTGTTCACTTTCGTCACATTATTCACTTCGATTACACTGTTCACTTTAGTCACATTATTCATTTAGGTTACACTGTTCACTTTCGTCACATTATTCACTTAGGTTACACTATTCACTTTAGTCACATTATTCATTTAGGTTACACTGTTCACTTTCGTCACATTATTCACTTCGGTTACACTGTTCACTTTAGTCACATTATTCATTTAGGTTACACTGTTCACTTTAGTCACATTATTCACTTAGGTTACACTGTTCACTTTCATCACATTATTCACTTCGGTTACACTGTTCACTTTCGTCACATTATTCACTTAGGTTACACTGTTCACTTTCGTCACATTATTCACTTAGGTTACACTGTTCACTTTCGTCACATTATTCACTTAGGTTACACTATTCACTTCGGTTACACTGTTCACTTTAGGTTACACTGTTCACTTTAGTCACATTATTCACTTAGGTTACACTGTTCACTTTAGTCACATTATTCACTTAGGTTACACTGTTCACTTTCGTCAAATTATTCACTTAGGTTACACTGTTCACTTTCGTCACATTCACTTAGGTTACACTGTTCACTTTCGTCACATTATTCACTTAGGTTACACTGTTCACTTTAGTCACATTATTCACTTAGGTTACACTGTTCACTTTCGTCACATTATTCACTTAGGTTACATTGTTCACTTTAGTCACATTATTCACTTAGGTTACACTGTTCACTTTCGTCACATTATTCACTTAGGTTACTCTGTTCACTTTCGTCACATTATTCACTTAGGTTACATTGTTCACTTTTGTCACATTATTTACTTAGGTTACACTGTTCACTTTCGTCACATTATTCAACTTTCGTCACATTATTCACTTAGGTTACACTGTTCACTTTCGTCACATTATTCACTTAGGTTACACTGTTCACTTTCGTCACATTATTCACTTAGGTTACACTGTTCACTTTAGTCACATTATTCACTTAGGTTACATTGTTCACTTTCGTCACATTATTCACTTCGATTACACTGTTCACTTTAGTCACATTATTCACTTAGGTTACACTATACACTTCGGTTACACTGTTCACTTTAGGTTACACTGTTCACTTTAGTCACATTATTCACTTAGGTTACACTGTTCACTTTAGTCACATTATTCACTTAGGTTACACTGTTCACTTTCGTCAAATTATTCACTTAGGTTACACTGTTCACTTTCGTCACATTCACTTAGGTTACACTGTTCACTTTCGTCACATTATTCACTTCGGTTACACTGTTCACTTTAGTCACATATTTCACTTAGGTTACACTGTTCACTTTCGTCACATTATTCACTTAGGTTACATTGTTCACTTTAGTCACATTATTCACTTAGGTTACACTGTTCACTTTCGTCACATTATTCACTTAGGTTACTCTGTTCACTTTCGTCACATTATTCACTTAGGTTACATTGTTCACTTTTGTCACATTATTTACTTAGGTTACACTGTTCACTTTCGTCACATTATTCAACTTTCGTCACATTATTCACTTAGGTTACACTGTTCACTTTCGTCACATTATTCACTTAGGTTACACTGTTCACTTTCGTCACATTATTCACTTAGGTTACACTGTTCACTTTAGTCACATTATTCACTTAGGTTACATTGTTCACTTTCGTCACATTATTCACTTCGATTACACTGTTCACTTTCGTCACATTATTCACTTAGGTTACACTGTTCACTTTAGTCACATTATTCACTTCGGTTACACTGTTCACTTTCGTCACATTATTCACTTAGGTTACACTGTTCACTTTCGTCACATTATTCACTTAGGTTACACTGTTCACTTTCGTCACAATATTCACTTAGGTTACACTGTTCACTTTCGTCACATTATTCACTTAGGTTACACTGTTCACTTTCGTCACATTATTCACTTAGGTTACACTGTTCACTTCGGTTACACTGTTCACTTTAGTCACATTATTCACTTAGGTTACACTGTTCACTTTCGTCACATTATTCACTTAGGTTACATTGTTCACTTTCGTCACATTATTCACTTCGATTACACTGTTCACTTTAGTCACATTATTCATTTAGGTAACACTGTTCACTTTCGTCACATTATTCACTTAGGTTACACTATTCACTTTAGTCACATTATTCATTTAGGTTACACTGTTCACTTTCGTCACATTATTCACTTCGGTTACACTGTTCACTTTAGTCACATTATTCATTTAGGTTACACTGTTCACTTTAGTCACATTATTCACTTAGGTTACACTGTTCACTTTCATCACATTATTCACTTCGGTTACACTGTTCACTTTCGTCACATTATTCACTTAGGTTACACTGTTCACTTTCGTCACATTATTCACTTAGGTTACACTGTTCACTTTCGTCACATTATTCACTTAGGTTACACTGTTCACTTTAGTCACATTATTCACTTAGGTTACACTATTCACTTCGGTTACACTGTTCACTTTAGGTTACACTGTTCACTTTAGTCACATTATTCACTTAGGTTACACTGTTCACTTTAGTCACATTATTCACTTAGGTTACACTGTTCACTTTCGTCAAATTATTCACTTAGGTTACACTGTTCACTTTCGTCACATTCACTTAGGTTACACTGTTCACTTTCGTCACATTATTCACTTAGGTTACACTGTTCACTTTAGTCACATTATTCACTTAGGTTACACTGTTCACTTTCGTCACATTATTCACTTAGGTTACATTGTTCACTTTAGTCACATTATTCACTTAGGTTACACTGTTCACTTTCGTCACATTATTCACTTAGGTTACTCTGTTCACTTTCGTCACATTATTCACTTAGGTTACATTGTTCACTTTTGTCACATTATTTACTTAGGTTACACTGTTCACTTTCGTCACATTATTCAACTTTCGTCACATTATTCACTTAGGTTACACTGTTCACTTTCGTCACATTATTCACTTAGGTTACACTGTTCACTTTCGTCACATTATTCACTTAGGTTACACTGTTCACTTTAGTCACATTATTCACTTAGGTTACATTGTTCACTTTCGTCACATTATTCACTTCGATTACACTGTTCACTTTCGTCACATTATTCACTTAGGTTACACTGTTCACTTTAGTCACATTATTCACTTCGGTTACACTGTTCACTTTCGTCACATTATTCACTTAGGTTACACTGTTCACTTTCGTCACATTATTCACTTAGGTTACACTGTTCACTTTCGTCACATTATTCACTTAGGTTACACTGTTCACTTTCGTCACATTATTCACTTAGGTTACACTATTCACTTTAGTCACATTATTCACTTAGGTTACACTGTTCACTTTCGTCAAATTATTCACTTAGGTTACACTGTTCACTTTCGTCAAATTATTCACTTAGGTTACACTATTCACTTCGGTTACACTGTTCACTTTAGTCACATTATTCACTTAGGTTACACTGTTCACTTTCGTCACATTATTCACTTAGGTTACACTGTTCACTTTAGTCACATTATTCACTTAGGTTACATTGTTCACTTTCGTCACATTATTCAACTTTCGTCACATTATTCATTTAGGTTACACTGTTCACTTTCGTCACATTATTCACTTCGATTACACTGTTCACTTTAGTCACATTATTCACTTAGGTTACACTGTTCACTTTAGTCACATTATTCACTTAGGTTACACTGTTCACTTTAGTCACATTATTCACTTAGGTTACACTGTTCACTTTAGTCACATTATTCACTTAGGTTACACTGTTCACTTTAGTCACATTATTCACTTAGGTTACACTGTTCACTTTCGTCAAATTATTCACTTAGGTTACACTGTTCACTTTCGTCAAATTATTCACTTAGGTTACACTATTCACTTCGGTTACACTGTTCACTTTAGTCACATTATTCACTTAGGTTACACTGTTCACTTTCGTCACATTATTCACTTAGGTTACACTGTTCACTTCGGTTACACTGTTCACTTTAGTCACATTATTCACTTAGGTTACACTGTTCACTTTCGTCACATTATTCACTTAGGTTACATTGTTCACTTTCGTCACATTATTCACTTCGATTACACTGTTCACTTTAGTCACATTATTCATTTAGGTTACACTGTTCACTTTCGTCACATTATTCACTTAGGTTACACTATTCACTTTAGTCACATTATTCATTTAGGTTACACTGTTCACTTTCGTCACATTATTCACTTCGGTTACACTGTTCACTTTAGTCACATTATTCATTTAGGTTACACTGTTCACTTTAGTCACATTATTCACTTAGGTTACACTGTTCACTTTCGTCACATTATTCACTTAGGTTACATTGTTCACTTTCGTCACATTATTCACTTCGATTACACTGTTCACTTTAGTCACATTATTCATTTAGGTTACACTGTTCACTTTCGTCACATTATTCACTTAGGTTACACTATTCACTTTAGTCACATTATTCATTTAGGTTACACTGTTCACTTTCGTCACATTATTCACTTCGGTTACACTGTTCACTTTAGTCACATTATTCATTTAGGTTACACTGTTCACTTTAGTCACATTATTCACTTAGGTTACACTGTTCACTTTCGTCACATTATTCACTTAGGTTACACTGTTCACTTCGGTTACACTGTTCACTTTAGTCACATTATTCACTTAGGTTACACTGTTCACTTTCGTCACATTATTCACTTAGGTTACATTGTTCACTTTCGTCACATTATTCACTTCGATTACACTGTTCACTTTAGTCACATTATTCATTTAGGTTACACTGTTCACTTTCGTCACATTATTCACTTAGGTTACATTGTTCACTTTCGTCACATTATTCACTTCGATTACACTGTTCACTTTAGTCACATTATTCATTTAGGTTACACTGTTCACTTTCGTCACATTATTCACTTAGGTTACACTATTCACTTTAGTCACATTATTCATTTAGGTTACACTGTTCACTTTCGTCACATTATTCACTTCGGTTACACTGTTCACTTTAGTCACATTATTCACTTCGGTTACACTGTTCACTTTCGTCACATTATTCACTTAGGTTACACTGTTCACTTTCGTCACATTATTCACTTAGGTTACACTGTTCACTTTCGTCACAATATTCACTTAGGTTACACTGTTCACTTTCGTCACATTATTCACTTAGGTTACACTGTTCACTTTCGTCACATTATTCACTTAGGTTACACTGTTCACTTCGGTTACACTGTTCACTTTAGTCACATTATTCACTTAGGTTACACTGTTCACTTTCGTCACATTATTCACTTAGGTTACATTGTTCACTTTCGTCACATTATTCACTTCGATTACACTGTTCACTTTAGTCACATTATTCATTTAGGTAACACTGTTCACTTTCGTCACATTATTCACTTAGGTTACACTATTCACTTTAGTCACATTATTCATTTAGGTTACACTGTTCACTTTCGTCACATTATTCACTTCGGTTACACTGTTCACTTTAGTCACATTATTCATTTAGGTTACACTGTTCACTTTAGTCACATTATTCACTTAGGTTACACTGTTCACTTTCATCACATTATTCACTTCGGTTACACTGTTCACTTTCGTCACATTATTCACTTAGGTTACACTGTTCACTTTCGTCACATTATTCACTTAGGTTACACTGTTCACTTTCGTCACATTATTCACTTAGGTTACACTGTTCACTTTAGTCACATTATTCACTTAGGTTACACTATTCACTTCGGTTACACTGTTCACTTTAGGTTACACTGTTCACTTTAGTCACATTATTCACTTAGGTTACACTGTTCACTTTAGTCACATTATTCACTTAGGTTACACTGTTCACTTTCGTCAAATTATTCACTTAGGTTACACTGTTCACTTTCGTCACATTCACTTAGGTTACACTGTTCACTTTCGTCACATTATTCACTTAGGTTACACTGTTCACTTTAGTCACATTATTCACTTAGGTTACACTGTTCACTTTCGTCACATTATTCACTTAGGTTACATTGTTCACTTTAGTCACATTATTCACTTAGGTTACACTGTTCACTTTCGTCACATTATTCACTTAGGTTACTCTGTTCACTTTCGTCACATTATTCACTTAGGTTACATTGTTCACTTTTGTCACATTATTTACTTAGGTTACACTGTTCACTTTCGTCACATTATTCAACTTTCGTCACATTATTCACTTAGGTTACACTGTTCACTTTCGTCACATTATTCACTTAGGTTACACTGTTCACTTTCGTCACATTATTCACTTAGGTTACACTGTTCACTTTAGTCACATTATTCACTTAGGTTACATTGTTCACTTTCGTCACATTATTCACTTCGATTACACTGTTCACTTTCGTCACATTATTCACTTAGGTTACACTGTTCACTTTAGTCACATTATTCACTTCGGTTACACTGTTCACTTTCGTCACATTATTCACTTAGGTTACACTGTTCACTTTCGTCACATTATTCACTTAGGTTACACTGTTCACTTTCGTCACATTATTCACTTAGGTTACACTGTTCACTTTCGTCACATTATTCACTTAGGTTACACTATTCACTTTAGTCACATTATTCACTTAGGTTACACTGTTCACTTTCGTCAAATTATTCACTTAGGTTACACTGTTCACTTTCGTCAAATTATTCACTTAGGTTACACTATTCACTTCGGTTACACTGTTCACTTTAGTCACATTATTCACTTAGGTTACACTGTTCACTTTCGTCACATTATTCACTTAGGTTACACTGTTCACTTTAGTCACATTATTCACTTAGGTTACATTGTTCACTTTCGTCACATTATTCAACTTTCGTCACATTATTCATTTAGGTTACACTGTTCACTTTCGTCACATTATTCACTTCGATTACACTGTTCACTTTAGTCACATTATTCACTTAGGTTACACTGTTCACTTTAGTCACATTATTCACTTAGGTTACACTGTTCACTTTAGTCACATTATTCACTTAGGTTACACTGTTCACTTTAGTCACATTATTCACTTAGGTTACACTGTTCACTTTAGTCACATTATTCACTTAGGTTACACTGTTCACTTTCGTCAAATTATTCACTTAGGTTACACTGTTCACTTTCGTCAAATTATTCACTTAGGTTACACTATTCACTTCGGTTACACTGTTCACTTTAGTCACATTATTCACTTAGGTTACACTGTTCACTTTCGTCACATTATTCACTTAGGTTACACTGTTCACTTCGGTTACACTGTTCACTTTAGTCACATTATTCACTTAGGTTACACTGTTCACTTTCGTCACATTATTCACTTAGGTTACATTGTTCACTTTCGTCACATTATTCACTTCGATTACACTGTTCACTTTAGTCACATTATTCATTTAGGTTACACTGTTCACTTTCGTCACATTATTCACTTAGGTTACACTATTCACTTTAGTCACATTATTCATTTAGGTTACACTGTTCACTTTCGTCACATTATTCACTTCGGTTACACTGTTCACTTTAGTCACATTATTCATTTAGGTTACACTGTTCACTTTAGTCACATTATTCACTTAGGTTACACTGTTCACTTTCGTCACATTATTCACTTAGGTTACATTGTTCACTTTCGTCACATTATTCACTTCGATTACACTGTTCACTTTAGTCACATTATTCATTTAGGTTACACTGTTCACTTTCGTCACATTATTCACTTAGGTTACACTATTCACTTTAGTCACATTATTCATTTAGGTTACACTGTTCACTTTCGTCACATTATTCACTTCGGTTACACTGTTCACTTTAGTCACATTATTCATTTAGGTTACACTGTTCACTTTAGTCACATTATTCACTTAGGTTACACTGTTCACTTTCGTCACATTATTCACTTAGGTTACACTGTTCACTTCGGTTACACTGTTCACTTTAGTCACATTATTCACTTAGGTTACACTGTTCACTTTCGTCACATTATTCACTTAGGTTACATTGTTCACTTTCGTCACATTATTCACTTCGATTACACTGTTCACTTTAGTCACATTATTCATTTAGGTTACACTGTTCACTTTCGTCACATTATTCACTTAGGTTACACTATTCACTTTAGTCACATTATTCATTTAGGTTACACTGTTCACTTTCGTCACATTATTCACTTCGGTTACACTGTTCACTTTAGTCACATTATTCATTTAGGTTACACTGTTCACTTTAGTCACATTATTCACTTAGGTTACACTGTTCACTTTCATCACATTATTCACTTCGGTTACACTGTTCACTTTCGTCACATTATTCACTTAGGTTACACTGTTCACTTTCGTCACATTATTCACTTAGGTTACACTGTTCACTTTCGTCACATTATTCACTTAGGTTACACTGTTCAGTTTAGTCACATTATTCACTTAGGTTACACTATTCACTTCGGTTACACTGTTCACTTTAGGTTACACTGTTCACTTTAGTCACATTATTCACTTAGGTTACACTGTTCACTTTAGTCACATTATTCACTTAGGTTACACTGTTCACTTTCGTCAAATTATTCACTTAGGTTACACTGTTCACTTTCGTCACATTCACTTAGGTTACACTGTTCACTTTCGTCACATTATTCACTTAGGTTACACTGTTCACTTTAGTCACATTATTCACTTAGGTTACACTGTTCACTTTCGTCACATTATTCACTTAGGTTACATTGTTCACTTTAGTCACATTATTCACTTAGGTTACACTGTTCACTTTCGTCACATTATTCACTTAGGTTACTCTGTTCACTTTCGTCACATTATTCACTTAGGTTACATTGTTCACTTTTGTCACATTATTTACTTAGGTTACACTGTTCACTTTCGTCACATTATTCAACTTTCGTCACATTATTCACTTAGGTTACACTGTTCACTTTCGTCACATTATTCACTTAGGTTACACTGTTCACTTTCGTCACATTATTCACTTAGGTTACACTGTTCACTTTAGTCACATTATTCACTTAGGTTACATTGTTCACTTTCGTCACATTATTCACTTCGATTACACTGTTCACTTTAGTCACATTATTCACTTAGGTTACACTATTCACTTCGGTTACACTGTTCACTTTAGGTTACACTGTTCACTTTAGTCAAATTATTATCTTAGGTTACACTGTTCACTTTAGTCACATTATTCACTTAGGTTACACTGTTCACTTTCGTCAAATTATTCACTTAGGTTACACTGTTCACTTTCGTCACATTCACTTAGGTTACACTGTTCACTTTCGTCACATTATTCACTTCGGTTACACTGTTCACTTTAGTCACATTATTCACTTAGGTTACACTGTTCACTTTCGTCACATTATTCACTTAGGTTACATTGTTCACTTTAGTCACATTATTCACTTAGGTTACACTGTTCACTTTCGTCACATTATTCACTTAGGTTACTCTGTTCACTTTCGTCACATTATTCACTTAGGTTACATTGTTCACTTTTGTCACATTATTTACTTAGGTTACACTGTTCACTTTCGTCACATTATTCAACTTTCGTCACATTATTCACTTAGGTTACACTGTTCACTTTCGTCACATTATTCACTTAGGTTACACTGTTCACTTTCGTCACATTATTCACTTAGGTTACACTGTTCACTTTAGTCACATTATTCACTTAGGTTACATTGTTCACTTTCGTCACATTATTCACTTCGATTACACTGTTCACTTTCGTCACATTATTCACTTAGGTTACACTGTTCACTTTAGTCACATTATTCACTTCGGTTACACTGTTCACTTTCGTCACATTATTCACTTAGGTTACACTGTTCACTTTCGTCACATTATTCACTTAGGTTACACTGTTCACTTTCGTCACATTATTCACTTAGGTTACACTGTTCACTTTCGTCACATTATTCACTTAGGTTACACTATTCACTTTAGTCACATTATTCACTTAGGTTACACTGTTCACTTTCGTCACATTATTCACTTAGGTTACACTGTTCACTTTCGTCACATTATTCAACTTTCGTCACATTATTCATTTAGGTTACACTGTTCACTTTCGTCACATTATTCACTTCGATTACACTGTTCACTTTAGTCACATTATTCACTTAGGTTACACTGTTCACTTTAGTCACATTATTCACTTAGGTTACACTGTTCACTTTCGTCAAATTATTCACTTAGGTTACACTGTTCACTTTCGTCACATTATTCACTTAGGTTACAGTATTCACTTTAGTCACATTATTCACTTAGGTTACACTGTTCACTTTCGTCACATTATTCACTTAGGTTACACTGTTCACTTTAGTCACATTATTCATTTAGGTTACACTGTTCACTTTCATCACATTATTCACTTCGGTTACACTGTTCACTTTCGTCACATTATTCACTTAGGTTACACTGTTCACTTTCGTCACATTATTCACTTAGGTTACACTGTTCACTTTCGTCACATTATTCACTTAGGTTACACTGTTCACTTTAGTCACATTATTCACTTAGGTTACATTGTTCACTTTCGTCACATTATTCACTTCGATTACACTGTTCACTTTCGTCACATTATTCACTTAGGTTACACTGTTCACTTTAGTCACATTATTCACTTAGGTTACATTGTTCACTTTCGTCACATTATTCAACTTTCGTCACATTATTCACTTAGGTTACACTGTTCACTTTAGTCACATTATTCACTTCGGTTACACTGTTCACTTTAGTCACATTATTCACTTAGGTTACACTGTTCACTTTCGTCACATTATTCACTTAGGTTACATTGTTCACTTTCGTCACATTATTCACTTCGATTACACTGTTCACTTTAGTCACATTATTCATTTAGGTAACACTGTTCACTTTCGTCACATTATTCACTTAGGTTACACTATTCACTTTAGTCACATTATTCATTTAGGTTACACTGTTCACTTTCGTCACATTATTCACTTCGGTTACACTGTTCACTTTAGTCACATTATTCATTTAGGTTACACTGTTCACTTTAGTCACATTATTCACTTAGGTTACACTGTTCACTTTCATCACATTATTCACTTAGGTTACACTGTTCACTTTAGTCACATTATTCACTTAGGTTACATTGTTCACTTTCGTCACATTATTCAACTTTCGTCACATTATTCACTTAGGTTACACTGTTCACTTTAGTCACATTATTCACTTCGGTTACACTGTTCACTTTAGTCACATTATTCACTTAGGTTACACTGTTCACTTTCGTCACATTATTCACTTAGGTTACATTGTTCACTTTCGTCACATTATTCACTTCGATTACACTGTTCACTTTAGTCACATTATTCATTTAGGTAACACTGTTCACTTTCGTCACATTATTCACTTAGGTTACACTATTCACTTTAGTCACATTATTCATTTAGGTTACACTGTTCACTTTCGTCACATTATTCACTTCGGTTACACTGTTCACTTTAGTCACATTATTCATTTAGGTTACACTGTTCACTTTAGTCACATTATTCACTTAGGTTACACTGTTCACTTTCATCACATTATTCACTTCGGTTACACTGTTCACTTTCGTCACATTATTCACTTAGGTTACACTGTTCACTTTCGTCACATTATTCACTTAGGTTACACTGTTCACTTTCGTCACATTATTCACTTAGGTTACACTGTTCACTTTAGTCACATTATTCACTTAGGTTACACTATTCACTTCGGTTACACTGTTCACTTTAGGTTACACTGTTCACTTTAGTCACATTATTCACTTAGGTTACACTGTTCACTTTAGTCACATTATTCACTTAGGTTACACTGTTCACTTTCGTCAAATTATTCACTTAGGTTACACTGTTCACTTTCGTCACATTCACTTAGGTTACACTGTTCACTTTCGTCACATTATTCACTTAGGTTACACTGTTCACTTTAGTCACATTATTCACTTAGGTTACACTGTTCACTTTCGTCACATTATTCATTTAGGTTACATTGTTCACTTTAGTCACATTATTCACTTAGGTTACACTGTTCACTTTCGTCACATTATTCACTTAGGTTACTCTGTTCACTTTCGTCACATTATTCACTTAGGTTACATTGTTCACTTTTGTCACATTATTTACTTAGGTTACACTGTTCACTTTCGTCACATTATTCAACTTTCGTCACATTATTCACTTAGGTTACACTGTTCACTTTCGTCACATTATTCACTTAGGTTACACTGTTCACTTTCGTCACATTATTCACTTAGGTTACACTGTTCACTTTAGTCACATTATTCACTTAGGTTACATTGTTCACTTTCGTCACATTATTCACTTCGATTACACTGTTCACTTTCGTCACATTATTCACTTAGGTTACACTGTTCACTTTAGTCACATTATTCACTTCGGTTACACTGTTCACTTTCGTCACATTATTCACTTAGGTTACACTGTTCACTTTCGTCACATTATTCACTTAGGTTACACTGTTCACTTTCGTCACATTATTCACTTAGGTTACACTGTTCACTTTCGTCACATTATTCACTTAGGTTACACTATTCACTTTAGTCACATTATTCACTTAGGTTACACTGTTCACTTTCGTCAAATTATTCACTTAGGTTACACTGTTCACTTTCGTCAAATTATTCACTTAGGTTACACTATTCACTTCGGTTACACTGTTCACTTTAGTCACATTATTCACTTAGGTTACACTGTTCACTTTCGTCACATTATTCACTTAGGTTACACTGTTCACTTTAGTCACATTATTCACTTAGGTTACATTGTTCACTTTCGTCACATTATTCAACTTTCGTCACATTATTCATTTAGGTTACACTGTTCACTTTCGTCACATTATTCACTTCGATTACACTGTTCACTTTAGTCACATTATTCACTTAGGTTACACTGTTCACTTTAGTCACATTATTCACTTAGGTTACACTGTTCACTTTAGTCACATTATTCACTTAGGTTACACTGTTCACTTTAGTCACATTATTCACTTAGGTTACACTGTTCACTTTAGTCACATTATTCACTTAGGTTACACTGTTCACTTTCGTCAAATTATTCACTTAGGTTACACTGTTCACTTTCGTCAAATTATTCACTTAGGTTACACTATTCACTTCGGTTACACTGTTCACTTTAGTCACATTATTCACTTAGGTTACACTGTTCACTTTCGTCACATTATTCACTTAGGTTACACTGTTCACTTCGGTTACACTGTTCACTTTAGTCACATTATTCACTTAGGTTACACTGTTCACTTTCGTCACATTATTCACTTAGGTTACATTGTTCACTTTCGTCACATTATTCACTTCGATTACACTGTTCACTTTAGTCACATTATTCATTTAGGTTACACTGTTCACTTTCGTCACATTATTCACTTAGGTTACACTATTCACTTTAGTCACATTATTCATTTAGGTTACACTGTTCACTTTCGTCACATTATTCACTTCGGTTACACTGTTCACTTTAGTCACATTATTCATTTAGGTTACACTGTTCACTTTAGTCACATTATTCACTTAGGTTACACTGTTCACTTTCGTCACATTATTCACTTAGGTTACATTGTTCACTTTCGTCACATTATTCACTTCGATTACACTGTTCACTTTAGTCACATTATTCATTTAGGTTACACTGTTCACTTTCGTCACATTATTCACTTAGGTTACACTATTCACTTTAGTCACATTATTCATTTAGGTTACACTGTTCACTTTCGTCACATTATTCACTTCGGTTACACTGTTCACTTTAGTCACATTATTCATTTAGGTTACACTGTTCACTTTAGTCACATTATTCACTTAGGTTACACTGTTCACTTTCGTCACATTATTCACTTAGGTTACACTGTTCACTTCGGTTACACTGTTCACTTTAGTCACATTATTCACTTAGGTTACACTGTTCACTTTCGTCACATTATTCACTTAGGTTACATTGTTCACTTTCGTCACATTATTCACTTCGATTACACTGTTCACTTTAGTCACATTATTCATTTAGGTTACACTGTTCACTTTCGTCACATTATTCACTTAGGTTACACTATTCACTTTAGTCACATTATTCATTTAGGTTACACTGTTCACTTTCGTCACATTATTCACTTCGGTTACACTGTTCACTTTAGTCACATTATTCACTTCGGTTACACTGTTCACTTTCGTCACATTATTCACTTAGGTTACACTGTTCACTTTCGTCACATTATTCACTTAGGTTACACTGTTCACTTTCGTCACAATATTCACTTAGGTTACACTGTTCACTTTCGTCACATTATTCACTTAGGTTACACTGTTCACTTTCGTCACATTATTCACTTAGGTTACACTGTTCACTTCGGTTACACTGTTCACTTTAGTCACATTATTCACTTAGGTTACACTGTTCACTTTCGTCACATTATTCACTTAGGTTACATTGTTCACTTTCGTCACATTATTCACTTCGATTACACTGTTCACTTTAGTCACATTATTCATTTAGGTAACACTGTTCACTTTCGTCACATTATTCACTTAGGTTACACTATTCACTTTAGTCACATTATTCATTTAGGTTACACTGTTCACTTTCGTCACATTATTCACTTCGGTTACACTGTTCACTTTAGTCACATTATTCATTTAGGTTACACTGTTCACTTTAGTCACATTATTCACTTAGGTTACACTGTTCACTTTCATCACATTATTCACTTCGGTTACACTGTTCACTTTCGTCACATTATTCACTTAGGTTACACTGTTCACTTTCGTCACATTATTCACTTAGGTTACACTGTTCACTTTCGTCACATTATTCACTTAGGTTACACTGTTCACTTTAGTCACATTATTCACTTAGGTTACACTATTCACTTCGGTTACACTGTTCACTTTAGGTTACACTGTTCACTTTAGTCACATTATTCACTTAGGTTACACTGTTCACTTTAGTCACATTATTCACTTAGGTTACACTGTTCACTTTCGTCAAATTATTCACTTAGGTTACACTGTTCACTTTCGTCACATTCACTTAGGTTACACTGTTCACTTTCGTCACATTATTCACTTAGGTTACACTGTTCACTTTAGTCACATTATTCACTTAGGTTACACTGTTCACTTTCGTCACATTATTCACTTAGGTTACATTGTTCACTTTAGTCACATTATTCACTTAGGTTACACTGTTCACTTTCGTCACATTATTCACTTAGGTTACTCTGTTCACTTTCGTCACATTATTCACTTAGGTTACATTGTTCACTTTTGTCACATTATTTACTTAGGTTACACTGTTCACTTTCGTCACATTATTCAACTTTCGTCACATTATTCACTTAGGTTACACTGTTCACTTTCGTCACATTATTCACTTAGGTTACACTGTTCACTTTCGTCACATTATTCACTTAGGTTACACTGTTCACTTTAGTCACATTATTCACTTAGGTTACATTGTTCACTTTCGTCACATTATTCACTTCGATTACACTGTTCACTTTCGTCACATTATTCACTTAGGTTACACTGTTCACTTTAGTCACATTATTCACTTCGGTTACACTGTTCACTTTCGTCACATTATTCACTTAGGTTACACTGTTCACTTTCGTCACATTATTCACTTAGGTTACACTGTTCACTTTCGTCACATTATTCACTTAGGTTACACTGTTCACTTTCGTCACATTATTCACTTAGGTTACACTATTCACTTTAGTCACATTATTCACTTAGGTTACACTGTTCACTTTCGTCAAATTATTCACTTAGGTTACACTGTTCACTTTCGTCAAATTATTCACTTAGGTTACACTATTCACTTCGGTTACACTGTTCACTTTAGTCACATTATTCACTTAGGTTACACTGTTCACTTTCGTCACATTATTCACTTAGGTTACACTGTTCACTTTAGTCACATTATTCACTTAGGTTACATTGTTCACTTTCGTCACATTATTCAACTTTCGTCACATTATTCATTTAGGTTACACTGTTCACTTTCGTCACATTATTCACTTCGATTACACTGTTCACTTTAGTCACATTATTCACTTAGGTTACACTGTTCACTTTAGTCACATTATTCACTTAGGTTACACTGTTCACTTTAGTCACATTATTCACTTAGGTTACACTGTTCACTTTAGTCACATTATTCACTTAGGTTACACTGTTCACTTTAGTCACATTATTCACTTAGGTTACACTGTTCACTTTCGTCAAATTATTCACTTAGGTTACACTGTTCACTTTCGTCAAATTATTCACTTAGGTTACACTATTCACTTCGGTTACACTGTTCACTTTAGTCACATTATTCACTTAGGTTACACTGTTCACTTTCGTCACATTATTCACTTAGGTTACACTGTTCACTTCGGTTACACTGTTCACTTTAGTCACATTATTCACTTAGGTTACACTGTTCACTTTCGTCACATTATTCACTTAGGTTACATTGTTCACTTTCGTCACATTATTCACTTCGATTACACTGTTCACTTTAGTCACATTATTCATTTAGGTTACACTGTTCACTTTCGTCACATTATTCACTTAGGTTACACTATTCACTTTAGTCACATTATTCATTTAGGTTACACTGTTCACTTTCGTCACATTATTCACTTCGGTTACACTGTTCACTTTAGTCACATTATTCATTTAGGTTACACTGTTCACTTTAGTCACATTATTCACTTAGGTTACACTGTTCACTTTCGTCACATTATTCACTTAGGTTACATTGTTCACTTTCGTCACATTATTCACTTCGATTACACTGTTCACTTTAGTCACATTATTCATTTAGGTTACACTGTTCACTTTCGTCACATTATTCACTTAGGTTACACTATTCACTTTAGTCACATTATTCATTTAGGTTACACTGTTCACTTTCGTCACATTATTCACTTCGGTTACACTGTTCACTTTAGTCACATTATTCATTTAGGTTACACTGTTCACTTTAGTCACATTATTCACTTAGGTTACACTGTTCACTTTCGTCACATTATTCACTTAGGTTACACTGTTCACTTCGGTTACACTGTTCACTTTAGTCACATTATTCACTTAGGTTACACTGTTCACTTTCGTCACATTATTCACTTAGGTTACATTGTTCACTTTCGTCACATTATTCACTTCGATTACACTGTTCACTTTAGTCACATTATTCATTTAGGTTACACTGTTCACTTTCGTCACATTATTCACTTAGGTTACACTATTCACTTTAGTCACATTATTCATTTAGGTTACACTGTTCACTTTCGTCACATTATTCACTTCGGTTACACTGTTCACTTTAGTCACATTATTCATTTAGGTTACACTGTTCACTTTAGTCACATTATTCACTTAGGTTACACTGTTCACTTTCATCACATTATTCACTTCGGTTACACTGTTCACTTTCGTCACATTATTCACTTAGGTTACACTGTTCACTTTCGTCACATTATTCACTTAGGTTACACTGTTCACTTTCGTCACATTATTCACTTAGGTTACACTGTTCAGTTTAGTCACATTATTCACTTAGGTTACACTATTCACTTCGGTTACACTGTTCACTTTAGGTTACACTGTTCACTTTAGTCACATTATTCACTTAGGTTACACTGTTCACTTTAGTCACATTATTCACTTAGGTTACACTGTTCACTTTCGTCAAATTATTCACTTAGGTTACACTGTTCACTTTCGTCACATTCACTTAGGTTACACTGTTCACTTTCGTCACATTATTCACTTAGGTTACACTGTTCACTTTAGTCACATTATTCACTTAGGTTACACTGTTCACTTTCGTCACATTATTCACTTAGGTTACATTGTTCACTTTAGTCACATTATTCACTTAGGTTACACTGTTCACTTTCGTCACATTATTCACTTAGGTTACTCTGTTCACTTTCGTCACATTATTCACTTAGGTTACATTGTTCACTTTTGTCACATTATTTACTTAGGTTACACTGTTCACTTTCGTCACATTATTCAACTTTCGTCACATTATTCACTTAGGTTACACTGTTCACTTTCGTCACATTATTCACTTAGGTTACACTGTTCACTTTCGTCACATTATTCACTTAGGTTACACTGTTCACTTTAGTCACATTATTCACTTAGGTTACATTGTTCACTTTCGTCACATTATTCACTTCGATTACACTGTTCACTTTAGTCACATTATTCACTTAGGTTACACTATTCACTTCGGTTACACTGTTCACTTTAGGTTACACTGTTCACTTTAGTCAAATTATTATCTTAGGTTACACTGTTCACTTTAGTCACATTATTCACTTAGGTTACACTGTTCACTTTCGTCAAATTATTCACTTAGGTTACACTGTTCACTTTCGTCACATTCACTTAGGTTACACTGTTCACTTTCGTCACATTATTCACTTCGGTTACACTGTTCACTTTAGTCACATTATTCACTTAGGTTACACTGTTCACTTTCGTCACATTATTCACTTAGGTTACATTGTTCACTTTAGTCACATTATTCACTTAGGTTACACTGTTCACTTTCGTCACATTATTCACTTAGGTTACTCTGTTCACTTTCGTCACATTATTCACTTAGGTTACATTGTTCACTTTTGTCACATTATTTACTTAGGTTACACTGTTCACTTTCGTCACATTATTCAACTTTCGTCACATTATTCACTTAGGTTACACTGTTCACTTTCGTCACATTATTCACTTAGGTTACACTGTTCACTTTCGTCACATTATTCACTTAGGTTACACTGTTCACTTTAGTCACATTATTCACTTAGGTTACATTGTTCACTTTCGTCACATTATTCACTTCGATTACACTGTTCACTTTCGTCACATTATTCACTTAGGTTACACTGTTCACTTTAGTCACATTATTCACTTCGGTTACACTGTTCACTTTCGTCACATTATTCACTTAGGTTACACTGTTCACTTTCGTCACATTATTCACTTAGGTTACACTGTTCACTTTCGTCACATTATTCACTTAGGTTACACTGTTCACTTTCGTCACATTATTCACTTAGGTTACACTATTCACTTTAGTCACATTATTCACTTAGGTTACACTGTTCACTTTCGTCACATTATTCACTTAGGTTACACTGTTCACTTTCGTCACATTATTCAACTTTCGTCACATTATTCATTTAGGTTACACTGTTCACTTTCGTCACATTATTCACTTCGATTACACTGTTCACTTTAGTCACATTATTCACTTAGGTTACACTGTTCACTTTAGTCACATTATTCACTTAGGTTACACTGTTCACTTTCGTCAAATTATTCACTTAGGTTACACTGTTCACTTTCGTCACATTATTCACTTAGGTTACAGTATTCACTTTAGTCACATTATTCACTTAGGTTACACTGTTCACTTTCGTCACATTATTCACTTAGGTTACACTGTTCACTTTAGTCACATTATTCATTTAGGTTACACTGTTCACTTTCATCACATTATTCACTTCGGTTACACTGTTCACTTTCGTCACATTATTCACTTAGGTTACACTGTTCACTTTCGTCACATTATTCACTTAGGTTACACTGTTCACTTTCGTCACATTATTCACTTAGGTTACACTGTTCACTTTAGTCACATTATTCACTTAGGTTACATTGTTCACTTTCGTCACATTATTCACTTCGATTACACTGTTCACTTTCGTCACATTATTCACTTAGGTTACACTGTTCACTTTAGTCACATTATTCACTTAGGTTACATTGTTCACTTTCGTCACATTATTCAACTTTCGTCACATTATTCACTTAGGTTACACTGTTCACTTTAGTCACATTATTCACTTCGGTTACACTGTTCACTTTAGTCACATTATTCACTTCGGTTACACTGTTCACTTTCGTCACATTATTCAACTTTCGTCACATTATTCATTTAGGTTACACTGTTCACTTTCGTCACATTATTCACTTCGATTACACTGTTCACTTTAGTCACATTATTCACTTAGGTTACACTGTTCACTTTCATCACATTATTCACTTCGGTTACACTGTTCACTTTCGTCACATTATTCACTTAGGTTACACTGTTCACTTTAGTCACATTATTCACTTAGGTTACACTGTTCACTTTTGTCAAATTATTCACTTAGGTTACACTGTTCACTTTCGTCAAATTATTCACTTAGGTTACACTGTTCACTTCGGTTACACTGTTCACTTTAGTCACATTATTCACTTAGGTTACACTGTTCACTTTCGTCACATTATTCACTTAGGTTACATTGTTCACTTTCGTCACATTATTCACTTCGATTACACTGTTCACTTTAGTCACATTATTCATTTAGGTTACACTGTTCACTTTCGTCACATTATTCACTTAGGTTACACTATTCACTTTAGTCACATTATTCATTTAGGTTACACTGTTCACTTTCGTCACATTATTCACTTCGGTTACACTGTTCACTTTAGTCACATTATTCACTTAGGTTACACTATTCACTTCGGTTACACTGTTCACTTTAGGTTACACTGTTCACTTTAGTCACATTATTCACTTAGGTTACACTGTTCACTTTCGTCAAATTATTCACTTAGGTTACACTGTTCACTTTCGTCACATTATTCACTTAGGTTACACTGTTCACTTCGGTTACACTGTTCACTTTAGTCACATTATTCACTTAGGTTACACTGTTCACTTTCGTCATATTATTCACTTAGGTTACATTGTTCACTTTCGTCACATTATTCACTTCGATTACACTGTTCACTTTAGTCACATTATTCATTTAGGTTACACTGTTCACTTTCGTCACATTATTCACTTAGGTTACACTGTTCACTTTAGTCACATTATTCACTTAGGTTACATTGTTCACTTTCGTCACATTATTCACTTCGATTACACTGTTCACTTTAGTCACATTATTCACTTAGGTTACACTATTCACTTCGGTTACACTGTTCACTTTAGGTTACACTGTTCACTTTAGTCAAATTATTATCTTAGGTTACACTGTTCACTTTAGTCACATTATTCACTTAGGTTACACTGTTCACTTTCGTCAAATTATTCAACTTTCGTCACATTATTCACTTAGGTTACACTGTTCACTTTCGTCACATTATTCACTTAGGTTACACTGTTCACTTTCGTCACATTCACTTAGGTTACACTGTTCACTTTCGTCACATTATTCACTTCGGTTACACTGTTCACTTTAGTCACATTATTCACTTAGGTTACACTGTTCACTTTCGTCACATTATTCACTTAGGTTACATTGTTCACTTTAGTCACATTATTCACTTAGGTTACACTGTTCACTTTCGTCACATTATTCACTTAGGTTACTCTGTTCACTTTCGTCACATTATTCACTTAGGTTACATTGTTCACTTTTGTCACATTATTTACTTAGGTTACACTGTTCACTTTCGTCACATTATTCAACTTTCGTCACATTATTCACTTAGGTTACACTGTTCACTTTCGTCACATTATTCACTTAGGTTACACTGTTCACTTTCGTCACATTATTCACTTAGGTTACACTGTTCACTTTCGTCACATTATTCACTTAGGTTACACTGTTCACTTTCGTCACATTATTCACTTAGGTTACACTGTTCACTTTCGTCACATTATTCACTTAGGTTACACTGTTCACTTTCGTCACATTATTCACTTAGGTTACACTATTCACTTTAGTCACATTATTCACTTAGGTTACACTGTTCACTTTCGTCACATTATTCACTTAGGTTACACTGTTCACTTTCGTCACCATTATTCAACTTTCGTCACATTATTCATTTAGGTTACACTGTTCACTTTCGTCACATTATTCACTTCGATTACACTGTTCACTTTAGTCACATTATTCACTTAGGTTACACTGTTCACTTTAGTCACATTATTCACTTAGGTTACACTGTTCACTTTCGTCAAATTATTCACTTAGGTTACACTGTTCACTTTCGTCACATTCACTTAGGTTACACTGTTCACTTTCGTCAAATTATTCACTTAGGTTACACTGTTCACTTTCGTCACATTATTCACTTAGGTTACACTGTTCACTTCGGTTACACTGTTCACTTTAGTCACATTATTCACTTAGGTTACACTGTTCACTTTCGTCATATTATTCACTTAGGTTACATTGTTCACTTTCGTCACATTATTCACTTCGATTACACTGTTCACTTTAGTCACATTATTCATTTAGGTTACACTGTTCACTTTCGTCACATTATTCACTTAGGTTACACTGTTCACTTTAGTCACATTATTCACTTAGGTTACATTGTTCACTTTCGTCACATTATTCACTTCGATTACACTGTTCACTTTAGTCACATTATTCACTTAGGTTACACTATTCACTTCGGTTACACTGTTCACTTTAGGTTACACTGTTCACTTTAGTCAAATTATTATCTTAGGTTACACTGTTCACTTTAGTCACATTATTCACTTAGGTTACACTGTTCACTTTCGTCAAATTATTCAACTTTCGTCACATTATTCACTTAGGTTACACTGTTCACTTTCGTCACATTATTCACTTAGGTTACACTGTTCACTTTCGTCACATTCACTTAGGTTACACTGTTCACTTTCGTCACATTATTCACTTCGGTTACACTGTTCACTTTAGTCACATTATTCACTTAGGTTACACTGTTCACTTTCGTCACATTATTCACTTAGGTTACATTGTTCACTTTAGTCACATTATTCACTTAGGTTACACTGTTCACTTTCGTCACATTATTCACTTAGGTTACTCTGTTCACTTTCGTCACATTATTCACTTAGGTTACATTGTTCACTTTTGTCACATTATTTACTTAGGTTACACTGTTCACTTTCGTCACATTATTCAACTTTCGTCACATTATTCACTTAGGTTACACTGTTCACTTTCGTCACATTATTCACTTAGGTTACACTGTTCACTTTCGTCACATTATTCACTTAGGTTACACTGTTCACTTTCGTCACATTATTCACTTAGGTTACACTGTTCACTTTCGTCACATTATTCACTTAGGTTACACTGTTCACTTTCGTCACATTATTCACTTAGGTTACACTGTTCACTTTCGTCACATTATTCACTTAGGTTACACTATTCACTTTAGTCACATTATTCACTTAGGTTACACTGTTCACTTTCGTCACATTATTCACTTAGGTTACACTGTTCACTTTCGTCACATTATTCAACTTTCGTCACATTATTCATTTAGGTTACACTGTTCACTTTCGTCACATTATTCACTTCGATTACACTGTTCACTTTAGTCACATTATTCACTTAGGTTACACTGTTCACTTTAGTCACATTATTCACTTAGGTTACACTGTTTACTTTCGTCAAATTATTCACTTAGGTTACACTGTTCACTTTCGTCACATTCACTTAGGTTACACTGTTCACTTTCGTCACATTATTCACTTAGGTTACACTGTTCACTTTAGTCACATTATTCACTTAGGTTACACTGTTCACTTTCGTCACATTATTCACTTAGGTTACACTGTTCACTTTCGTCACATTATTCACTTTCGTCACATTATTCACTTAGGTTACACTGTTCACTTTCGTCACATTATTCACTTAGGTTACAGTATTCACTTTAGTCACATTATTCACTTAGGTTACACTGTTCACTTTCGTCACATTATTCACTTAGGTTACACTGTTCACTTTAGTCACATTATTCATTTAGGTTACACTGTTCACTTTCATCACATTATTCACTTCGGTTACACTGTTCACTTTCGTCACATTATTCACTTAGGTTACACTGTTCACTTTCGTCACATTATTCACTTAGGTTACACTGTTCACTTTCGTCACATTATTCACTTAGGTTACACTGTTCACTTTAGTCACATTATTCACTTAGGTTACATTGTTCACTTTCGTCACATTATTCACTTCGATTACACTGTTCACTTTCGTCACATTATTCACTTAGGTTACACTGTTCACTTTAGTCACATTATTCACTTAGGTTACATTGTTCACTTTCGTCACATTATTCAACTTTCGTCACATTATTCACTTAGGTTACACTGTTCACTTTAGTCACATTATTCACTTCGGTTACACTGTTCACTTTAGTCACATTATTCACTTCGGTTACACTGTTCACTTTCGTCACATTATTCAACTTTCGTCACATTATTCATTTAGGTTACACTGTTCACTTTCGTCACATTATTCACTTCGATTACACTGTTCACTTTAGTCACATTATTCACTTAGGTTACACTGTTCACTTTCATCACATTATTCACTTCGGTTACACTGTTCACTTTCGTCACATTATTCACTTAGGTTACACTGTTCACTTTAGTCACATTATTCACTTAGGTTACACTGTTCACTTTTGTCAAATTATTCACTTAGGTTACACTGTTCACTTTCGTCAAATTATTCACTTAGGTTACACTGTTCACTTCGGTTACACTGTTCACTTTAGTCACATTATTCACTTAGGTTACACTGTTCACTTTCGTCACATTATTCACTTAGGTTACATTGTTCACTTTCGTCACATTATTCACTTCGATTACACTGTTCACTTTAGTCACATTATTCATTTAGGTTACACTGTTCACTTTCGTCACATTATTCACTTAGGTTACACTATTCACTTTAGTCACATTATTCATTTAGGTTACACTGTTCACTTTCGTCACATTATTCACTTCGGTTACACTGTTCACTTTAGTCACATTATTCACTTAGGTTACACTATTCACTTCGGTTACACTGTTCACTTTAGGTTACACTGTTCACTTTAGTCACATTATTCACTTAGGTTACACTGTTCACTTTCGTCAAATTATTCACTTAGGTTACACTGTTCACTTTCGTCACATTATTCACTTAGGTTACACTGTTCACTTCGGTTACACTGTTCACTTTAGTCACATTATTCACTTAGGTTACACTGTTCACTTTCGTCATATTATTCACTTAGGTTACATTGTTCACTTTCGTCACATTATTCACTTCGATTACACTGTTCACTTTAGTCACATTATTCATTTAGGTTACACTGTTCACTTTCGTCACATTATTCACTTAGGTTACACTATTCACTTTAGTCACATTATTCATTTAGGTTACACTGTTCACTTTCGTCACATTATTCACTTCGGTTACACTGTTCACTTTAGTCACATTATTCACTTAGGTTACACTATTCACTTCGGTTACACTGTTCACTTTAGGTTACACTGTTCACTTTAGTCACATTATTCACTTAGGTTACACTGTTCACTTTAGTCACATTATTCACTTAGGTTACACTGTTCACTTTCGTCAAATTATTCACTTAGGTTACACTGTTCACTTTAGTCACATTCACTTAGGTTACACTGTTCACTTTCGTCACATTATTTACTTAGGTTACACTGTTCACTTTCGTCACATTATTCAACTTTCGTCACATTATTCACTTAGGTTACACTGTTCACTTTCGTCACATTATTCACTTAGGTTACACTGTTCACTTTCGTCACATTATTCACTTAGGTTACACTGTTCACTTTCGTCACATTATTCACTTAGGTTACACTATTCACTTAGGTTACACTGTTCACTTTCGTCACATTATTCACTTAGGATACTCTGTTCACTTTCGTCACATTATTCACTTAGGTTACATTGTTCACTTTTGTCACATTATTTACTTAGGTTACACTGTTCACTTTCGTCACATTATTCAACTTTCGTCACATTATTCACTTAGGTTACACTGTTCACTTTCGTCACATTATTCACTTCGATTACACTGTTCACTTTCGTCAGATTATTCACTTAGGTTACACTGTTCACTTTCGTCACATTATTCACTTAGGTTACACTGTTCACTTTAGTCACATTATTCACTTAGGTTACATTGTTCACTTTCGTCACATTATTCAACTTTCGTCACATTATTCACTTAGGTTACACTGTTCACTTTAGTCACATTATTCACTTCGGTTACACTGTTCACTTTAGTCACATTATTCACTTCGGTTACACTGTTCACTTTCGTCACATTATTCACTTAGGTTACACTGTTCACTTTCGTCACATTATTCAACTTTCGTCACATTATTCATTTAGGTTACACTGTTCACTTTCGTCACATTATTCACTTCGATTACACTGTTCACTTTAGTCACATTATTCACTTAGGTTACACTGTTCACTTTCATCACATTATTCACTTCGGTTACACTGTTCACTTTCGTCACATTATTCACTTAGGTTACACTGTTCACTTTAGTCACATTATTCACTTAGGTTACACTGTTCACTTTCGTCAAATTATTCACTTAGGTTACACTGTTCACTTTAGTCACATTATTCACTTAGGTTACACTGTTCACTTTCGTCAAATTATTCACTTAGGTTACACTGTTCACTTTCGTCAAATTATTCACTTAGGTTACACTATTCACTTCGGTTACACTGTTCACTTTAGTCACATTATTCACTTAGGTTACACTGTTCACTTTCGTCACATTATTCACTTAGGTTACATTGTTCACTTTCGTCACATTATTCACTTTGATTACACTGTTCACTTTAGTCACATTATTCATTTAGGTTACACTGTTCACTTTCGTCACATTATTCACTTAGGTTACACTATTCACTTTAGTCACATTATTCATTTAGGTTACACTGTTCACTTTCGTCACATTATTCACTTCGGTTACACTGTTCACTTTAGTCACATTATTCATTTAGGTTACACTGTTCACTTTAGTCACATTATTCACTTAGGTTACACTGTTCACTTTCATCACATTATTCACTTCGGTTACACTGTTCACTTTCGTCACATTATTCACTTAGGTTACACTGTTCACTTTCGTCACATTATTCACTTAGGTTACACTGTTCACTTTCGTCACATTATTCACTTAGGTTACACTGTTCACTTTAGTCACATTATTCACTTAGGTTACACTATTCACTTCGGTTACACTGTTCACTTTAGGTTACACTGTTCACTTTAGTCACATTATTCACTTAGGTTACACTGTTCACTTTAGTCACATTATTCACTTAGGTTACACTGTTCACTTTCGTCAAATTATTCACTTAGGTTACACTGTTCACTTTCGTCACATTCACTTAGGTTACACTGTTCACTTTCGTCACATTATTCACTTAGGTTACACTGTTCACTTTAGTCACATTATTCACTTAGGTTACACTGTTCACTTTCGTCACATTATTCACTTAGGTTACATTGTTCACTTTAGTCACATTATTCACTTAGGTTACACTGTTCACTTTCGTCACATTATTCACTTAGGTTACTCTGTTCACTTTCGTCACATTATTCACTTAGGTTACATTGTTCACTTTTGTCACATTACTTACTTAGGTTACACTGTTCACTTTCGTCACATTATTCAACTTTCGTCACATTATTCACTTAGGTTACACTGTTCACTTTCGTCACATTATTCACTTAGGTTACACTGTTCACTTTCGTCACATTATTCACTTAGGTTACACTGTTCACTTTAGTCACATTATTCACTTAGGTTACATTGTTCACTTTCGTCACATTATTCACTTCGATTACACTGTTCACTTTCGTCACATTATTCACTTAGGTTACACTGTTCACTTTAGTCACATTATTCACTTCGGTTACACTGTTCACTTTCGTCACATTATTCACTTAGGTTACACTGTTCACTTTCGTCACATTATTCACTTAGGTTACACTGTTCACTTTCGTCACATTATTCACTTAGGTTACACTGTTCACTTTCGTCACATTATTCACTTAGGTTACACTATTCACTTTAGTCACATTATTCACTTAGGTTACACTGTTCACTTTCGTCAAATTATTCACTTAGGTTACACTGTTCACTTTCGTCAAATTATTCACTTAGGTTACACTATTCACTTCGGTTACACTGTTCACTTTAGTCACATTATTCACTTAGGTTACACTGTTCACTTTCGTCACATTATTCACTTAGGTTACACTGTTCACTTTAGTCACATTATTCACTTAGGTTACATTGTTCACTTTCGTCACATTATTCAACTTTCGTCACATTATTCATTTAGGTTACACTGTTCACTTTCGTCACATTATTCACTTCGATTACACTGTTCACTTTAGTCACATTATTCACTTAGGTTACACTGTTCACTTTAGTCACATTATTCACTTAGGTTACACTGTTCACTTTAGTCACATTATTCACTTAGGTTACACTGTTCACTTTAGTCACATTATTCACTTAGGTTACACTGTTCACTTTAGTCACATTATTCACTTAGGTTACACTGTTCACTTTCGTCAAATTATTCACTTAGGTTACACTATTCACTTCGGTTACACTGTTCACTTTAGTCACATTATTCACTTAGGTTACACTGTTCACTTTCGTCACATTATTCACTTAGGTTACACTGTTCACTTCGGTTACACTGTTCACTTTAGTCACATTATTCACTTAGGTTACACTGTTCACTTTCGTCACATTATTCACTTAGGTTACATTGTTCACTTTCGTCACATTATTCACTTCGATTACACTGTTCACTTTAGTCACATTATTCATTTAGGTTACACTGTTCACTTTCGTCACATTATTCACTTAGGTTACACTATTCACTTTAGTCACATTATTCATTTAGGTTACACTGTTCACTTTTGTCACATTATTCACTTCGGTTACACTGTTCACTTTAGTCACATTATTCATTTAGGTTACACTGTTCACTTTAGTCACATTATTCACTTAGGTTACACTGTTCACTTTCATCACATTATTCACTTCGGTTACACTGTTCACTTTAGTCACATTATTCACTTCGGTTACACTGTTCACTTTCGTCACATTATTCACTTAGGTTATACTGTTCACTTTCGTCACATTATTCAACTTTCGTCACATTATTCATTTAGGTTACACTGTTCACTTTCGTCACATTATTCACTTCGATTACACTGTTCACTTTAGTCACATTATTCACTTAGGTTACACTGTTCACTTTCATCACATTATTCACTTCGGTTACACTGTTCACTTTCGTCACATTATTCACTTAGGTTACACTGTTCACTTTCGTCAAATTATTCACTTAGGTTACACTGTTCACTTTCGTCAAATTATTCACTTAGGTTACACTATTCACTTCGGTTACACTGTTCACTTTAGTCACATTATTCACTTAGGTTACACTGTTCACTTTCGTCACATTATTCACTTAGGTTACATTGTTCACTTTCGTCACATTATTCACTTTGATTACACTGTTCACTTTAGTCACATTATTCATTTAGGTTACACTGTTCACTTTCGTCACATTATTCACTTAGGTTACACTATTCACTTTAGTCACATTATTCATTTAGGTTACACTGTTCACTTTCGTCACATTATTCACTTCGGTTACACTGTTCACTTTAGTCACATTATTCATTTAGGTTACACTGTTCACTTTAGTCACATTATTCACTTAGGTTACACTGTTCACTTTCATCACATTATTCACTTCGGTTACACTGTTCACTTTCGTCACATTATTCACTTAGGTTACACTGTTCACTTTCGTCACATTATTCACTTAGGTTACACTGTTCACTTTCGTCACATTATTCACTTAGGTTACACTGTTCACTTTAGTCACATTATTCACTTAGGTTACACTATTCACTTCGGTTACACTGTTCACTTTAGGTTACACTGTTCACTTTAGTCACATTATTCACTTAGGTTACACTGTTCACTTTAGTCACATTATTCACTTAGGTTACACTGTTCACTTTCGTCAAATTATTCACTTAGGTTACACTATTCACTTCGGTTACACTGTTCACTTTAGTCACATTATTCACTTAGGTTACACTGTTCACTTTCGTCACATTATTCACTTAGGTTACACTGTTCACTTCGGTTACACTGTTCACTTTAGTCACATTATTCACTTAGGTTACACTGTTCACTTTCGTCACATTATTCACTTAGGTTACATTGTTCACTTTCGTCACATTATTCACTTCGATTACACTGTTCACTTTAGTCACATTATTCATTTAGGTTACACTGTTCACTTTCGTCACATTATTCACTTAGGTTACACTATTCACTTTAGTCACATTATTCATTTAGGTTACACTGTTCACTTTTGTCACATTATTCACTTCGGTTACACTGTTCACTTTAGTCACATTATTCATTTAGGTTACACTGTTCACTTTAGTCACATTATTCACTTAGGTTACACTGTTCACTTTCATCACATTATTCACTTCGGTTACACTGTTCACTTTAGTCACATTATTCACTTCGGTTACACTGTTCACTTTCGTCACATTATTCACTTAGGTTATACTGTTCACTTTCGTCACATTATTCAACTTTCGTCACATTATTCATTTAGGTTACACTGTTCACTTTCGTCACATTATTCACTTCGATTACACTGTTCACTTTAGTCACATTATTCACTTAGGTTACACTGTTCACTTTCATCACATTATTCACTTCGGTTACACTGTTCACTTTCGTCACATTATTCACTTAGGTTACACTGTTCACTTTCGTCAAATTATTCACTTAGGTTACACTGTTCACTTTCGTCAAATTATTCACTTAGGTTACACTATTCACTTCGGTTACACTGTTCACTTTAGTCACATTATTCACTTAGGTTACACTGTTCACTTTCGTCACATTATTCACTTAGGTTACATTGTTCACTTTCGTCACATTATTCACTTTGATTACACTGTTCACTTTAGTCACATTATTCATTTAGGTTACACTGTTCACTTTCGTCACATTATTCACTTAGGTTACACTATTCACTTTAGTCACATTATTCATTTAGGTTACACTGTTCACTTTCGTCACATTATTCACTTCGGTTACACTGTTCACTTTAGTCACATTATTCATTTAGGTTACACTGTTCACTTTAGTCACATTATTCACTTAGGTTACACTGTTCACTTTCATCACATTATTCACTTCGGTTACACTGTTCACTTTCGTCACATTATTCACTTAGGTTACACTGTTCACTTTCGTCACATTATTCACTTAGGTTACACTGTTCACTTTCGTCACATTATTCACTTAGGTTACACTGTTCACTTTAGTCACATTATTCACTTAGGTTACACTATTCACTTCGGTTACACTGTTCACTTTAGGTTACACTGTTCACTTTAGTCACATTATTCACTTAGGTTACACTGTTCACTTTAGTCACATTATTCACTTAGGTTACACTGTTCACTTTCGTCAAATTATTCACTTAGGTTACACTGTTCACTTTCGTCACATTCACTTAGGTTACACTGTTCACTTTCGTCACATTATTCACTTAGGTTACACTGTTCACTTTCGTCACATTATTCACTTAGGTTACATTGTTCACTTTAGTCACATTATTCACTTAGGTTACACTGTTCACTTTCGTCACATTATTCACTTAGGTTACTCTGTTCACTTTCGTCACATTATTCACTTAGGTTACATTGTTCACTTTTGTCACATTACTTACTTAGGTTACACTGTTCACTTTCGTCACATTATTCAACTTTCGTCACATTATTCACTTAGGTTACACTGTTCACTTTCGTCACATTATTCACTTAGGTTACACTGTTCACTTTCGTCACATTATTCACTTAGGTTACACTGTTCACTTTAGTCACATTATTCACTTAGGTTACATTGTTCACTTTCGTCACATTATTCACTTCGATTACACTGTTCACTTTCGTCACATTATTCACTTAGGTTACACTGTTCACTTTAGTCACATTATTCACTTAGGTTACACTGTTCACTTTCGTCACATTATTCACTTAGGTTACACTGTTCACTTTCGTCACATTATTCACTTAGGTTACACTGTTCACTTTCGTCACATTATTCACTTAGGTTACACTGTTCACTTTCGTCACATTATTCACTTAGGTTACACTATTCACTTTAGTCACATTATTCACTTAGGTTACACTGTTCACTTTCGTCAAATTATTCACTTAGGTTACACTGTTCACTTTCGTCAAATTATTCACTTAGGTTACACTATTCACTTCGGTTACACTGTTCACTTTAGTCACATTATTCACTTAGGTTACACTGTTCACTTTCGTCACATTATTCACTTAGGTTACACTGTTCACTTTAGTCACATTATTCACTTAGGTTACATTGTTCACTTTCGTCACATTATTCAACTTTCGTCACATTATTCATTTAGGTTACACTGTTCACTTTAGTCACATTATTCACTTAGGTTACATTGTTCACTTTCGTCACATTATTCACTTCGATTACACTGTTCACTTTCGTCACATTATTCACTTAGGTTACACTGTTCACTTTAGTCACATTATTCACTTAGGTTACATTGTTCACTTTCGTCACATTATTCAACTTTCGTCACATTATTCACTTAGGTTACACTGTTCACTTTAGTCACATTATTCACTTCGGTTACACTGTTCACTTTAGTCACATTATTCACTTCGGTTACACTGTTCACTTTCGTCACATTATTCAACTTTCGTCACATTATTCATTTAGGTTACACTGTTCACTTTCGTCACATTATTCACTTCGATTACACTGTTCACTTTAGTCACATTATTCACTTAGGTTACACTGTTCACTTTCATCACATTATTCACTTCGGTTACACTGTTCACTTTCGTCACATTATTCACTTAGGTTACACTGTTCACTTTAGTCACATTATTCACTTAGGTTACACTGTTCACTTTTGTCAAATTATTCACTTAGGTTACACTTCACTTTCGTCAAATTATTCACTTAGGTTACACTGTTCACTTCGGTTACACTGTTCACTTTAGTCACATTATTCACTTAGGTTACACTGTTCACTTTCGTCACATTATTCACTTAGGTTACATTGTTCACTTTCGTCACATTATTCACTTCGATTACACTGTTCACTTTAGTCACATTATTCATTTAGGTTACACTGTTCACTTTCGTCACATTATTCACTTAGGTTACACTATTCACTTTAGTCACATTATTCATTTAGGTTACACTGTTCACTTTCGTCACATTATTCACTTCGGTTACACTGTTCACTTTAGTCACATTATTCACTTAGGTTACACTATTCACTTCGGTTACACTGTTCACTTTAGGTTACACTGTTCACTTTAGTCACATTATTCACTTAGGTTACACTGTTCACTTTCGTCAAATTATTCACTTAGGTTACACTGTTCACTTTCGTCACATTATTCACTTAGGTTACACTGTTCACTTCGGTTACACTGTTCACTTTAGTCACATTATTCACTTAGGTTACACTGTTCACTTTCGTCATATTATTCACTTAGGTTACATTGTTCACTTTCGTCACATTATTCACTTCGATTACACTGTTCACTTTAGTCACATTATTCATTTAGGTTACACTGTTCACTTTCGTCACATTATTCACTTAGGTTACACTATTCACTTTAGTCACATTATTCATTTAGGTTACACTGTTCACTTTCGTCACATTATTCACTTCGGTTACACTGTTCACTTTAGTCACATTATTCACTTAGGTTACACTATTCACTTCGGTTACACTGTTCACTTTAGGTTACACTGTTCACTTTAGTCACATTATTCACTTAGGTTACACTGTTCACTTTAGTCACATTATTCACTTAGGTTACACTGTTCACTTTCGTCAAATTATTCACTTAGGTTACACTGTTCACTTTAGTCACATTCACTTAGGTTACACTGTTCACTTTCGTCACATTATTTACTTAGGTTACACTGTTCACTTTCGTCACATTATTCAACTTTCGTCACATTATTCACTTAGGTTACACTGTTCACTTTCGTCACATTATTCACTTAGGTTACACTGTTCACTTTCGTCACATTATTCACTTAGGTTACACTGTTCACTTTCGTCACATTATTCACTTAGGTTACACTATTCACTTAGGTTACACTGTTCACTTTCGTCACATTATTCACTTAGGTTACTCTGTTCACTTTCGTCACATTATTCACTTAGGTTACATTGTTCACTTTTGTCACATTATTTACTTAGGTTACACTGTTCACTTTCGTCACATTATTCAACTTTCGTCACATTATTCACTTAGGTTACACTGTTCACTTTCGTCACATTATTCACTTCGATTACACTGTTCACTTTCGTCAGATTATTCACTTAGGTTACACTGTTCACTTTCGTCACATTATTCACTTAGGTTACACTGTTCACTTTAGTCACATTATTCACTTAGGTTACATTGTTCACTTTCGTCACATTATTCAACTTTCGTCACATTATTCACTTAGGTTACACTGTTCACTTTAGTCACATTATTCACTTCGGTTACACTGTTCACTTTAGTCACATTATTCACTTCGGTTACACTGTTCACTTTCGTCACATTATTCACTTAGGTTACACTGTTCACTTTCGTCACATTATTCAACTTTCGTCACATTATTCATTTAGGTTACACTGTTCACTTTCGTCACATTATTCACTTCGATTACACTGTTCACTTTAGTCACATTATTCACTTAGGTTACACTGTTCACTTTCATCACATTATTCACTTCGGTTACACTGTTCACTTTCGTCACATTATTCACTTAGGTTACACTGTTCACTTTAGTCACATTATTCACTTAGGTTACACTGTTCACTTTCGTCAAATTATTCACTTAGGTTACACTGTTCACTTTAGTCACATTATTCACTTAGGTTACACTGTTCACTTTTGTCAAATTATTCACTTAGGTTACACTGTTCACTTTCGTCAAATTATTCACTTAGGTTACACTATTCACTTCGGTTACACTGTTCACTTTAGTCACATTATTCACTTAGGTTACACTGTTCACTTTCGTCACATTATTCACTTAGGTTACATTGTTCACTTTCGTCACATTATTCACTTTGATTACACTGTTCACTTTAGTCACATTATTCATTTAGGTTACACTGTTCACTTTCGTCACATTATTCACTTAGGTTACACTATTCACTTTAGTCACATTATTCATTTAGGTTACACTGTTCACTTTCGTCACATTATTCACTTCGGTTACACTGTTCACTTTAGTCACATTATTCATTTAGGTTACACTGTTCACTTTAGTCACATTATTCACTTAGGTTACACTGTTCACTTTCATCACATTATTCACTTCGGTTACACTGTTCACTTTCGTCACATTATTCACTTAGGTTACACTGTTCACTTTAGTCACATTATTCACTTAGGTTACACTATTCACTTCGGTTACACTGTTCACTTTAGGTTACACTGTTCACTTTAGTCACATTATTCACTTAGGTTACACTGTTCACTTTAGTCACATTATTCACTTAGGTTACACTGTTCACTTTCGTCAAATTATTCACTTAGGTTACACTGTTCACTTTCGTCACATTCACTTAGGTTACACTGTTCACTTTCGTCACATTATTCACTTAGGTTACACTGTTCACTTTAGTCACATTATTCACTTAGGTTACACTGTTCACTTTCGTCACATTATTCACTTAGGTTACATTGTTCACTTTAGTCACATTATTCACTTAGGTTACATTGTTCACTTTAGTCACATTATTCACTTAGGTTACACTGTTCACTTTCGTCACATTATTCAACTTTCGTCACATTATTCACTTAGGTTACACTGTTCACTTTCGTCACATTATTCACTTAGGTTACACTGTTCACTTTCGTCACATTATTCACTTAGGTTACACTGTTCACTTTAGTCACATTATTCACTTAGGTTACATTGTTCACTTTCGTCACATTATTCACTTCGATTACACTGTTCACTTTCGTCACATTATTCACTTAGGTTACACTGTTCACTTTAGTCACATTATTCACTTCGGTTACACTGTTCACTTTCGTCACATTATTCACTTAGGTTACACTGTTCACTTTCGTCACATTATTCACTTAGGTTACACTGTTCACTTTCGTCACATTATTCACTTAGGTTACACTGTTCACTTTCGTCACATTATTCACTTAGGTTACACTATTCACTTTAGTCACATTATTCACTTAGGTTACACTGTTCACTTTCGTCAAATTATTCACTTAGGTTACACTGTTCACTTTCGTCAAATTATTCACTTAGGTTACACTATTCACTTCGGTTACACTGTTCACTTTAGTCACATTATTCACTTAGGTTACACTGTTCACTTTCGTCACATTATTCACTTAGGTTACACTGTTCACTTTAGTCACATTATTCACTTAGGTTACATTGTTCACTTTCGTCACATTATTCAACTTTCGTCACATTATTCATTTAGGTTACACTGTTCACTTTCGTCACATTATTCACTTCGATTACACTGTTCACTTTAGTCACATTATTCACTTAGGTTACACTGTTCACTTTAGTCACATTATTCACTTAGGTTACACTGTTCACTTTAGTCACATTATTCACTTAGGTTACACTGTTCACTTTAGTCACATTATTCACTTAGGTTACACTGTTCACTTTAGTCACATTATTCACTTAGGTTACACTGTTCACTTTCGTCAAATTATTCACTTAGGTTACACTATTCACTTCGGTTACACTGTTCACTTTAGTCACATTATTCACTTAGGTTACACTGTTCACTTTCGTCACATTATTCACTTAGGTTACACTGTTCACTTCGGTTACACTGTTCACTTTCGTCACATTATTCACTTCGGTTACACTGTTCACTTTCGTCACATTATTCATTTAGGTTACACTGTTCACTTTAGTCACATTATTCACTTAGGTTACACTGTTCACTTTCATCACATTATTCACTTAGGTTACACTGTTCACTTTCGTCACATTATTCACTTAGGTTACACTGTTCACTTTCGTCACATTATTCACTTAGGTTACACTGTTCACTTTCGTCACATTATTCACTTAGGTTACACTGTTCACTTTCGTCACATTATTCACTTAGGTTACACTATTCACTTCGGTTACACTGTTCACTTTAGGTTACACTGTTCACTTTAGTCACATTATTCACTTAGGTTACACTGTTCACTTTAGTCACATTATTCACTTAGGTTACACTGTTCACTTTCGTCAAATTATTCACTTAGGTTACACTGTTCACTTTCGTCACATTCACTTAGGTTACACTGTTCACTTTCGTCACATTATTCACTTAGGTTACACTGTTCACTTTAGTCACATTATTCACTTAGGTTACACTGTTCACTTTCGTCACATTATTCACTTAGGTTACATTGTTCACTTTAGTCACATTATTCACTTAGGTTACACTGTTCACTTTCGTCACATTATTCACTTAGGTTACTCTGTTCACTTTCGTCACATTATTCACTTAGGTTACATTGTTCACTTTTGTCACATTACTTACTTAGGTTACACTGTTCACTTTCGTCACATTATTCAACTTTCGTCACATTATTCACTTAGGTTACACTGTTCACTTTCGTCACATTATTCACTTAGGTTACACTGTTCACTTTCGTCACATTATTCACTTAGGTTACACTGTTCACTTTAGTCACATTATTCACTTAGGTTACATTGTTCACTTTCGTCACATTATTCACTTCGATTACACTGTTCACTTTCGTCACATTATTCACTTAGGTTACACTGTTCACTTTAGTCACATTATTCACTTCGGTTACACTGTTCACTTTCGTCACATTATTCACTTAGGTTACACTGTTCACTTTCGTCACATTATTCACTTAGGTTACACTGTTCACTTTCGTCACATTATTCACTTAGGTTACACTGTTCACTTTCGTCACATTATTCACTTAGGTTACACTATTCACTTTAGTCACATTATTCACTTAGGTTACACTGTTCACTTTCGTCAAATTATTCACTTAGGTTACACTGTTCACTTTCGTCAAATTATTCACTTAGGTTACACTATTCACTTCGGTTACACTGTTCACTTTAGTCACATTATTCACTTAGGTTACACTGTTCACTTTCGTCACATTATTCACTTAGGTTACACTGTTCACTTTAGTCACATTATTCACTTAGGTTACATTGTTCACTTTCGTCACATTATTCAACTTTCGTCACATTATTCATTTAGGTTACACTGTTCACTTTCGTCACATTATTCACTTCGATTACACTGTTCACTTTAGTCACATTATTCACTTAGGTTACACTGTTCACTTTAGTCACATTATTCACTTAGGTTACACTGTTCACTTTAGTCACATTATTCACTTAGGTTACACTGTTCACTTTAGTCACATTATTCACTTAGGTTACACTGTTCACTTTAGTCACATTATTCACTTAGGTTACACTGTTCACTTTCGTCAAATTATTCACTTAGGTTACACTGTTCACTTTCGTCAAATTATTCACTTAGGTTACACTATTCACTTCGGTTACACTGTTCACTTTAGTCACATTATTCACTTAGGTTACACTGTTCACTTTCGTCACATTATTCACTTAGGTTACACTGTTCACTTCGGTTACACTGTTCACTTTAGTCACATTATTCACTTAGGTTACACTGTTCACTTTCGTCACATTATTCACTTAGGTTACATTGTTCACTTTCGTCACATTATTCACTTCGATTACACTGTTCACTTTAGTCACATTATTCATTTAGGTTACACTGTTCACTTTCGTCACATTATTCACTTAGGTTACACTATTCACTTTAGTCACATTATTCATTTAGGTTACACTGTTCACTTTCGTCACATTATTCACTTCGGTTACACTGTTCACTTTAGTCACATTATTCATTTAGGTTACACTGTTCACTTTAGTCACATTATTCACTTAGGTTACACTGTTCACTTTCATCACATTATTCACTTCGGTTACACTGTTCACTTTAGTCACATTATTCACTTCGGTTACACTGTTCACTTTCGTCACATTATTCACTTAGGTTATACTGTTCACTTTCGTCACATTATTCACTTAGGTTACATTGTTCACTTTTGTCACATTACTTACTTAGGTTACACTGTTCACTTTCGTCACATTATTCAACTTTCGTCACATTATTCACTTAGGTTACACTGTTCACTTTCGTCACATTATTCACTTAGGTTACACTGTTCACTTTCGTCACATTATTCACTTAGGTTACACTGTTCACTTTAGTCACATTATTCACTTAGGTTACATTGTTCACTTTCGTCACATTATTCACTTCGATTACACTGTTCACTTTCGTCACATTATTCACTTAGGTTACACTGTTCACTTTAGTCACATTATTCACTTCGGTTACACTGTTCACTTTCGTCACATTATTCACTTAGGTTACACTGTTCACTTTCGTCACATTATTCACTTAGGTTACACTGTTCACTTTCGTCACATTATTCACTTAGGTTACACTGTTCACTTTCGTCACATTATTCACTTAGGTTACACTATTCACTTTAGTCACATTATTCACTTAGGTTACACTGTTCACTTTCGTCAAATTATTCACTTAGGTTACACTGTTCACTTTCGTCAAATTATTCACTTAGGTTACACTATTCACTTCGGTTACACTGTTCACTTTAGTCACATTATTCACTTAGGTTACACTGTTCACTTTCGTCACATTATTCACTTAGGTTACACTGTTCACTTTAGTCACATTATTCACTTAGGTTACATTGTTCACTTTCGTCACATTATTCAACTTTCGTCACATTATTCATTTAGGTTACACTGTTCACTTTCGTCACATTATTCACTTCGATTACACTGTTCACTTTAGTCACATTATTCACTTAGGTTACACTGTTCACTTTAGTCACATTATTCACTTAGGTTACACTGTTCACTTTAGTCACATTATTCACTTAGGTTACACTGTTCACTTTAGTCACATTATTCACTTAGGTTACACTGTTCACTTTAGTCACATTATTCACTTAGGTTACACTGTTCACTTTCGTCAAATTATTCACTTAGGTTACACTATTCACTTCGGTTACACTGTTCACTTTAGTCACATTATTCACTTAGGTTACACTGTTCACTTTCGTCACATTATTCACTTAGGTTACACTGTTCACTTCGGTTACACTGTTCACTTTAGTCACATTATTCACTTAGGTTACACTGTTCACTTTCGTCACATTATTCACTTAGGTTACATTGTTCACTTTCGTCACATTATTCACTTCGATTACACTGTTCACTTTAGTCACATTATTCATTTAGGTTACACTGTTCACTTTCGTCACATTATTCACTTAGGTTACACTATTCACTTTAGTCACATTATTCATTTAGGTTACACTGTTCACTTTTGTCACATTATTCACTTCGGTTACACTGTTCACTTTAGTCACATTATTCATTTAGGTTACACTGTTCACTTTAGTCACATTATTCACTTAGGTTACACTGTTCACTTTCATCACATTATTCACTTCGGTTACACTGTTCACTTTAGTCACATTATTCACTTCGGTTACACTGTTCACTTTCGTCACATTATTCACTTAGGTTATACTGTTCACTTTCGTCACATTATTCAACTTTCGTCACATTATTCATTTAGGTTACACTGTTCACTTTCGTCACATTATTCACTTCGATTACACTGTTCACTTTAGTCACATTATTCACTTAGGTTACACTGTTCACTTTCATCACATTATTCACTTCGGTTACACTGTTCACTTTCGTCACATTATTCACTTAGGTTACACTGTTCACTTTCGTCAAATTATTCACTTAGGTTACACTGTTCACTTTCGTCAAATTATTCACTTAGGTTACACTATTCACTTCGGTTACACTGTTCACTTTAGTCACATTATTCACTTAGGTTACACTGTTCACTTTCGTCACATTATTCACTTTGATTACACTGTTCACTTTAGTCACATTATTCATTTAGGTTACACTGTTCACTTTCGTCACATTATTCACTTAGGTTACACTATTCACTTTAGTCACATTATTCATTTAGGTTACACTGTTCACTTTCGTCACATTATTCACTTCGGTTACACTGTTCACTTTAGTCACATTATTCATTTAGGTTACACTGTTCACTTTAGTCACATTATTCACTTAGGTTACACTGTTCACTTTCATCACATTATTCACTTCGGTTACACTGTTCACTTTCGTCACATTATTCACTTAGGTTACACTGTTCACTTTCGTCACATTATTCACTTAGGTTACACTGTTCACTTTCGTCACATTATTCACTTAGGTTACACTGTTCACTTTAGTCACATTATTCACTTAGGTTACACTATTCACTTCGGTTACACTGTTCACTTTAGGTTACACTGTTCACTTTAGTCACATTATTCACTTAGGTTACACTGTTCACTTTAGTCACATTATTCACTTAGGTTACACTGTTCACTTTCGTCAAATTATTCACTTAGGTTACACTGTTCACTTTCGTCACATTCACTTAGGTTACACTGTTCACTTTCGTCACATTATTCACTTAGGTTACACTGTTCACTTTAGTCACATTATTCACTTAGGTTACACTGTTCACTTTCGTCACATTATTCACTTAGGTTACATTGTTCACTTTCGTCACATTATTCACTTAGGTTACACTGTTCACTTTCGTCACATTATTCACTTAGGTTACTCTGTTCACTTTCGTCACATTATTCACTTAGGTTACATTGTTCACTTTTGTCACATTACTTACTTAGGTTACACTGTTCACTTTCGTCACATTATTCAACTTTCGTCACATTATTCACTTAGGTTACACTGTTCACTTTCGTCACATTATTCACTTAGGTTACACTGTTCACTTTAGTCACATTATTCACTTAGGTTACATTGTTCACTTTCGTCACATTATTCACTTCGATTACACTGTTCACTTTCGTCACATTATTCACTTAGGTTACACTGTTCACTTTAGTCACATTATTCACTTCGGTTACACTGTTCACTTTAGTCACATTATTCACTTAGGTTACACTGTTCACTTTCGTCACATTATTCACTTAGGTTACACTGTTCACTTTCGTCACATTATTCACTTAGGTTACACTGTTCACTTTCGTCACATTATTCACTTAGGTTACACTATTCACTTTAGTCACATTATTCACTTAGGTTACACTGTTCACTTTCGTCAAATTATTCACTTAGGTTACACTGTTCACTTTCGTCAAATTATTCACTTAGGTTACACTATTCACTTCGGTTACACTGTTCACTTTAGTCACATTATTCACTTAGGTTACACTGTTCACTTTCGTCACATTATTCACTTAGGTTACACTGTTCACTTTAGTCACATTATTCACTTAGGTTACATTGTTCACTTTCGTCACATTATTCAACTTTCGTCACATTATTCATTTAGGTTACACTGTTCACTTTCGTCACATTATTCACTTCGATTACACTGTTCACTTTAGTCACATTATTCACTTAGGTTACACTGTTCACTTTAGTCACATTATTCACTTAGGTTACACTGTTCACTTTAGTCACATTATTCACTTAGGTTACACTGTTCACTTTAGTCACATTATTCACTTAGGTTACACTGTTCACTTTAGTCACATTATTCACTTAGGTTACACTGTTCACTTTCGTCAAATTATTCACTTAGGTTACACTGTTCACTTTCGTCAAATTATTCACTTAGGTTACACTATTCACTTCGGTTACACTGTTCACTTTAGTCACATTATTCACTTAGGTTACACTGTTCACTTTAGTCACATTATTCACTTAGGTTACATTGTTCACTTTCGTCACATTATTCATTTAGGTTACACTGTTCACTTTCGTCACATTATTCACTTAGGTTACACTATTCACTTTAGTCACATTATTCATTTAGGTTACACTGTTCACTTTCGTCACATTATTCACTTCGGTTACACTGTTCACTTTAGTCACATTATTCACTTAGGTTACACTATTCACTTCGGTTACACTGTTCACTTTAGGTTACACTGTTCACTTTAGTCACATTATTCACTTAGGTTACACTGTTCACTTTAGTCACATTATTCACTTAGGTTACACTGTTCACTTTCGTCAAATTATTCACTTAGGTTACACTGTTCACTTTAGTCACATTCACTTAGGTTACACTGTTCACTTTCGTCACATTATTTACTTAGGTTACACTGTTCACTTTCGTCACATTATTCAACTTTCGTCACATTATTCACTTAGGTTACACTGTTCACTTTCGTCACATTATTCACTTAGGTTACACTGTTCACTTTCGTCACATTATTCACTTAGGTTACACTGTTCACTTTCGTCACATTATTCACTTAGGTTACACTATTCACTTAGGTTACACTGTTCACTTTCGTCACATTATTCACTTAGGTTACTCTGTTCACTTTCGTCACATTATTCACTTAGGTTACATTGTTCACTTTTGTCACATTATTTACTTAGGTTACACTGTTCACTTTCGTCACATTATTCAACTTTCGTCACATTATTCACTTAGGTTACACTGTTCACTTTCGTCACATTATTCACTTCGATTACACTGTTCACTTTCGTCAGATTATTCACTTAGGTTACACTGTTCACTTTCGTCACATTATTCACTTAGGTTACACTGTTCACTTTAGTCACATTATTCACTTAGGTTACATTGTTCACTTTCGTCACATTATTCAACTTTCGTCACATTATTCACTTAGGTTACACTGTTCACTTTAGTCACATTATTCACTTCGGTTACACTGTTCACTTTAGTCACATTATTCACTTCGGTTACACTGTTCACTTTCGTCACATTATTCACTTAGGTTACACTGTTCACTTTCGTCACATTATTCAACTTTCGTCACATTATTCATTTAGGTTACACTGTTCACTTTCGTCACATTATTCACTTCGATTACACTGTTCACTTTAGTCACATTATTCACTTAGGTTACACTGTTCACTTTAGTCACATTATTCACTTAGGTTACACTGTTCACTTTAGTCACATTATTCACTTAGGTTACACTGTTCACTTTAGTCACATTATTCACTTAGGTTACACTGTTCACTTTCGTCAAATTATTCACTTAGGTTACACTGTTCACTTTCGTCAAATTATTCACTTAGGTTACACTATTCACTTCGGTTACACTGTTCACTTTAGTCACATTATTCACTTAGGTTACACTGTTCACTTTAGTCACATTATTCACTTAGGTTACATTGTTCACTTTCGTCACATTATTCATTTAGGTTACACTGTTCACTTTCGTCACATTATTCACTTAGGTTACACTATTCACTTTAGTCACATTATTCATTTAGGTTACACTGTTCACTTTCGTCACATTATTCACTTCGGTTACACTGTTCACTTTAGTCACATTATTCACTTAGGTTACACTATTCACTTCGGTTACACTGTTCACTTTAGGTTACACTGTTCACTTTAGTCACATTATTCACTTAGGTTACACTGTTCACTTTAGTCACATTATTCACTTAGGTTACACTGTTCACTTTCGTCAAATTATTCACTTAGGTTACACTGTTCACTTTAGTCACATTCACTTAGGTTACACTGTTCACTTTCGTCACATTATTTACTTAGGTTACACTGTTCACTTTCGTCACATTATTCAACTTTCGTCACATTATTCACTTAGGTTACACTGTTCACTTTCGTCACATTATTCACTTAGGTTACACTGTTCACTTTCGTCACATTATTCACTTAGGTTACACTGTTCACTTTCGTCACATTATTCACTTAGGTTACACTATTCACTTAGGTTACACTGTTCACTTTCGTCACATTATTCACTTAGGTTACTCTGTTCACTTTCGTCACATTATTCACTTAGGTTACATTGTTCACTTTTGTCACATTATTTACTTAGGTTACACTGTTCACTTTCGTCACATTATTCAACTTTCGTCACATTATTCACTTAGGTTACACTGTTCACTTTCGTCACATTATTCACTTCGATTACACTGTTCACTTTCGTCAGATTATTCACTTAGGTTACACTGTTCACTTTCGTCACATTATTCACTTAGGTTACACTGTTCACTTTAGTCACATTATTCACTTAGGTTACATTGTTCACTTTCGTCACATTATTCAACTTTCGTCACATTATTCACTTAGGTTACACTGTTCACTTTAGTCACATTATTCACTTCGGTTACACTGTTCACTTTAGTCACATTATTCACTTCGGTTACACTGTTCACTTTCGTCACATTATTCACTTAGGTTACACTGTTCACTTTCGTCACATTATTCAACTTTCGTCACATTATTCATTTAGGTTACACTGTTCACTTTCGTCACATTATTCACTTCGATTACACTGTTCACTTTAGTCACATTATTCACTTAGGTTACACTGTTCACTTTCATCACATTATTCACTTCGGTTACACTGTTCACTTTCGTCACATTATTCACTTAGGTTACACTGTTCACTTTAGTCACATTATTCACTTAGGTTACACTGTTCACTTTCGTCAAATTATTCACTTAGGTTACACTGTTCACTTTAGTCACATTATTCACTTAGGTTACACTGTTCACTTTCGTCAAATTATTCACTTAGGTTACACTGTTCACTTTCGTCAAATTATTCACTTAGGTTACACTATTCACTTCGGTTACACTGTTCACTTTAGTCACATTATTCACTTAGGTTACACTGTTCACTTTCGTCACATTATTCACTTAGGTTACATTGTTCACTTTCGTCACATTATTCACTTTGATTACACTGTTCACTTTAGTCACATTATTCATTTAGGTTACACTGTTCACTTTCGTCACATTATTCACTTAGGTTACACTATTCACTTTAGTCACATTATTCATTTAGGTTACACTGTTCACTTTCGTCACATTATTCACTTCGGTTACACTGTTCACTTTAGTCACATTATTAATTTAGGTTACACTGTTCACTTTAGTCACATTATTCACTTAGGTTACACTGTTCACTTTCATCACATTATTCACTTCGGTTACACTGTTCACTTTCGTCACATTATTCACTTAGGTTACACTGTTCACTTTCGTCACATTATTCACTTAGGTTACACTGTTCACTTTCGTCACATTATTCACTTAGGTTACACTATTCACTTCGGTTACACTGTTCACTTTAGGTTACACTGTTCACTTTAGTCACATTATTCACTTAGGTTACACTGTTCACTTTAGTCACATTATTCACTTAGGTTACACTGTTCACTTTAGTCACATTATTCACTTAGGTTACAATATTCACTTCGGTTACACTGTTCACTTTAGGTTACACTGTTCACTTTAGTCACATTATTCACTTAGGTTACACTGTTCACTTTAGTCACATTATTCACTTAGGTTACACTGTTCACTTTCGTCAAATTATTCACTTAGGTTACACTGTTCACTTTCGTCACATTCACTTAGGTTACACTGTTCACTTTCGTCACATTATTCACTTAGGTTACACTGTTCACTTTAGTCACATTCACTTAGGTTACACTGTTCACTTTCGTCACATTATTCACTTAGGTTACATTGTTCACTTTAGTCACATTATTCACTTAGGTTACACTGTTCACTTTCGTCACATTATTCACTTAGGTTACTCTGTTCACTTTCGTCACATTATTCACTTAGGTTACATTGTTCACTTTTGTCACATTACTTACTTAGGTTACACTGTTCACTTTCGTCACATTATTCAACTTTCGTCACATTATTCACTTAGGTTACACTGTTCACTTTCGTCACATTATTCACTTAGGTTACACTGTTCACTTTCGTCACATTATTCACTTAGGTTACACTGTTCACTTTAGTCACATTATTCACTTAGGTTACATTGTTCACTTTCGTCACATTATTCACTTCGATTACACTGTTCACTTTCGTCACATTATTCACTTAGGTTACACTGTTCACTTTAGTCACATTATTCACTTCGGTTACACTGTTCACTTTCGTCACATTATTCACTTAGGTTACACTGTTCACTTTCGTCACATTATTCACTTAGGTTACACTGTTCACTTTCGTCACATTATTCACTTAGGTTACACTGTTCACTTTCGTCACATTATTCACTTAGGTTACACTATTCACTTTAGTCACATTATTCATTTAGGTTACACTGTTCACTTTCGTCACATTATTCACTTCGGTTACACTGTTCACTTTAGTCACATTATTCACTTAGGTTACACTATTCACTTCGGTTACACTGTTCACTTTAGGTTACACTGTTCACTTTAGTCACATTATTCACTTAGGTTACACTGTTCACTTTAGTCACATTATTCACTTAGGTTACACTGTTCACTTTCGTCAAATTATTCACTTAGGTTACACTGTTCACTTTAGTCACATTCACTTAGGTTACACTGTTCACTTTCGTCACATTATTTACTTAGGTTACACTGTTCACTTTCGTCACATTATTCAACTTTCGTCACATTATTCACTTAGGTTACACTGTTCACTTTCGTCACATTATTCACTTAGGTTACACTGTTCACTTTCGTCACATTATTCACTTAGGTTACACTGTTCACTTTCGTCACATTATTCACTTAGGTTACACTATTCACTTAGGTTACACTGTTCACTTTCGTCACATTATTCACTTAGGTTACTCTGTTCACTTTCGTCACATTATTCACTTAGGTTACATTGTTCACTTTTGTCACATTATTTACTTAGGTTACACTGTTCACTTTCGTCACATTATTCAACTTTCGTCACATTATTCACTTAGGTTACACTGTTCACTTTCGTCACATTATTCACTTCGATTACACTGTTCACTTTCGTCAGATTATTCACTTAGGTTACACTGTTCACTTTCGTCACATTATTCACTTAGGTTACACTGTTCACTTTAGTCACATTATTCACTTAGGTTACATTGTTCACTTTCGTCACATTATTCAACTTTCGTCACATTATTCACTTAGGTTACACTGTTCACTTTCGTCACATTATTCACTTCGATTACACTGTTCACTTTAGTCACATTATTCACTTAGGTTACACTGTTCACTTTCATCACATTATTCACTTCGGTTACACTGTTCACTTTCGTCACATTATTCACTTAGGTTACACTGTTCACTTTAGTCACATTATTCACTTAGGTTACACTGTTCACTTTCGTCAAATTATTCACTTAGGTTACACTGTTCACTTTAGTCACATTATTCACTTAGGTTACACTGTTCACTTTCGTCAAATTATTCACTTAGGTTACACTGTTCACTTTCGTCAAATTATTCACTTAGGTTACACTATTCACTTCGGTTACACTGTTCACTTTAGTCACATTATTCACTTAGGTTACACTGTTCACTTTCGTCACATTATTCACTTAGGTTACATTGTTCACTTTCGTCACATTATTCACTTTGATTACACTGTTCACTTTAGTCACATTATTCATTTAGGTTACACTGTTCACTTTCGTCACATTATTCACTTAGGTTACACTATTCACTTTAGTCACATTATTCATTTAGGTTACACTGTTCACTTTCGTCACATTATTCACTTCGGTTACACTGTTCACTTTAGTCACATTATTAATTTAGGTTACACTGTTCACTTTAGTCACATTATTCACTTAGGTTACACTGTTCACTTTCATCACATTATTCACTTCGGTTACACTGTTCACTTTCGTCACATTATTCACTTAGGTTACACTGTTCACTTTCGTCACATTATTCACTTAGGTTACACTGTTCACTTTCGTCACATTATTCACTTAGGTTACACTATTCACTTCGGTTACACTGTTCACTTTAGGTTACACTGTTCACTTTAGTCACATTATTCACTTAGGTTACACTGTTCACTTTAGTCACATTATTCACTTAGGTTACACTGTTCACTTTAGTCACATTATTCACTTAGGTTACAATATTCACTTCGGTTACACTGTTCACTTTAGGTTACACTGTTCACTTTAGTCACATTATTCACTTAGGTTACACTGTTCACTTTAGTCACATTATTCACTTAGGTTACACTGTTCACTTTCGTCAAATTATTCACTTAGGTTACACTGTTCACTTTCGTCACATTCACTTAGGTTACACTGTTCACTTTCGTCACATTATTCACTTAGGTTACACTGTTCACTTTAGTCACATTATTCACTTAGGTTACACTGTTCACTTTCGTCACATTATTCACTTAGGTTACATTGTTCACTTTAGTCACATTATTCACTTAGGTTACACTGTTCACTTTCGTCACATTATTCACTTAGGTTACTCTGTTCACTTTCGTCACATTATTCACTTAGGTTACATTGTTCACTTTTGTCACATTACTTACTTAGGTTACACTGTTCACTTTCGTCACATTATTCAACTTTCGTCACATTATTCACTTAGGTTACACTGTTCACTTTCGTCACATTATTCACTTAGGTTACACTGTTCACTTTCGTCACATTATTCACTTAGGTTACACTGTTCACTTTAGTCACATTATTCACTTAGGTTACATTGTTCACTTTCGTCACATTATTCACTTCGATTACACTGTTCACTTTCGTCACATTATTCACTTAGGTTACACTGTTCACTTTAGTCACATTATTCACTTCGGTTACACTGTTCACTTTCGTCACATTATTCACTTAGGTTACACTGTTCACTTTCGTCACATTATTCACTTAGGTTACACTGTTCACTTTCGTCACATTATTCACTTAGGTTACACTGTTCACTTTCGTCACATTATTCACTTAGGTTACACTGTTCACTTTCGTCACATTATTCACTTAGGTTACACTATTCACTTTAGTCACATTATTCACTTAGGTTACACTGTTCACTTTCGTCAAATTATTCACTTAGGTTACACTGTTCACTTTCGTCAAATTATTCACTTAGGTTACACTATTCACTTCGGTTACACTGTTCACTTTAGTCACATTATTCACTTAGGTTACACTGTTCACTTTCGTCACATTATTCACTTAGGTTACACTGTTCACTTTAGTCACATTATTCACTTAGGTTACATTGTTCACTTTCGTCACATTATTCAACTTTCGTCACATTATTCATTTAGGTTACACTGTTCACTTTCGTCACATTATTCACTTCGATTACACTGTTCACTTTAGTCACATTATTCACTTAGGTTACACTGTTCACTTTAGTCACATTATTCACTTAGGTTACACTGTTCACTTTAGTCACATTATTCACTTAGGTTACACTGTTCACTTTAGTCACATTATTCACTTAGGTTACACTGTTCACTTTAGTCACATTATTCACTTAGGTTACACTGTTCACTTTCGTCAAATTATTCACTTAGGTTACACTGTTCACTTTCGTCAAATTATTCACTTAGGTTACACTATTCACTTCGGTTACACTGTTCCCTTTAGTCACATTATTCACTTAGGTTACACTGTTCACTTTCGTCACATTATTCACTTAGGTTACACTGTTCACTTCGGTTACACTGTTCACTTTAGTCACATTATTCACTTAGGTTACACTGTTCACTTTCGTCACATTATTCACTTAGGTTACATTGTTCACTTTCGTCACATTATTCACTTCGATTACACTGTTCACTTTAGTCACATTATTCATTTAGGTTACACTGTTCACTTTCGTCACATTATTCACTTAGGTTACACTATTCACTTTAGTCACATTATTCATTTAGGTTACACTGTTCACTTTCGTCACATTATTCACTTCGGTTACACTGTTCACTTTAGTCACATTATTCATTTAGGTTACACTGTTCACTTTAGTCACATTATTCACTTAGGTTACACTGTTCACTTTCATCACATTATTCACTTCGGTTACACTGTTCACTTTAGTCACATTATTCACTTCGGTTACACTGTTCACTTTCGTCACATTATTCACTTAGGTTATACTGTTCACTTTCGTCACATTATTCAACTTTCGTCACATTATTCATTTAGGTTACACTGTTCACTTTCGTCACATTATTCACTTCGATTACACTGTTCACTTTAGTCACATTATTCACTTAGGTTACACTGTTCACTTTCATCACATTATTCACTTCGGTTACACTGTTCACTTTCGTCACATTATTCACTTAGGTTACACTGTTCACTTTAGTCACATTATTCACTTAGGTTACACTGTTCACTTTCGTCAAATTATTCACTTAGGTTACACTGTTCACTTTAGTCACATTATTCACTTAGGTTACACTGTTCACTTTCGTCAAATTATTCACTTAGGTTACACTGTTCACTTTCGTCAAATTATTCACTTAGGTTACACTATTCACTTCGGTTACACTGTTCACTTTAGTCACATTATTCACTTAGGTTACACTGTTCACTTTCGTCACATTATTCACTTAGGTTACATTGTTCACTTTCGTCACATTATTCACTTTGATTACACTGTTCACTTTAGTCACATTATTCATTTAGGTTACACTGTTCACTTTCGTCACATTATTCACTTAGGTTACACTATTCACTTTAGTCACATTATTCATTTAGGTTACACTGTTCACTTTCGTCACATTATTCACTTCGGTTACACTGTTCACTTTAGTCACATTATTCATTTAGGTTACACTGTTCACTTTCGTCACATTATTCACTTAGGTTACACTGTTCACTTTCATCACATTATTCACTTCGGTTACACTGTTCACTTTCGTCACATTATTCACTTAGGTTACACTGTTCACTTTCGTCACATTATTCACTTAGGTTACACTGTTCACTTTTGTCACATTATTCACTTAGGTTACACTGTTCACTTTAGTCACATTATTCACTTAGGTTACACTATTCACTTCGGTTACACTGTTCACTTTAGGTTACACTGTTCACTTTAGTCACATTATTCACTTAGGTTACACTGTTCACTTTAGTCACATTATTCACTTAGGTTACACTGTTCACTTTCGTCACATTATTCACTTAGGTTACACTGTTCACTTTAGTCACATTATTCACTTAGGTTACACTGTTCACTTTCGTCACATTATTTACTTAGGTTACATTGTTCACTTTAGTCACATTATTCACTTAGGTTACACTGTTCACTTTCGTCACATTATTCACTTAGGTTACTCTGTTCACTTTCGTCACATTATTCACTTAGGTTACATTGTTCACTTTTGTCACATTACTTACTTAGGTTACACTGTTCACTTTCGTCACATTATTCAACTTTCGTCACATTATTCACTTAGGTTACACTGTTCACTTTCGTCACATTATTCACTTAGGTTACACTGTTCACTTTCGTCACATTATTCACTTAGGTTACACTGTTCACTTTAGTCACATTATTCACTTAGGTTACATTGTTCACTTTCGTCACATTATTCACTTCGATTACACTGTTCACTTTCGTCACATTATTCACTTAGGTTACACTGTTCACTTTAGTCACATTATTCACTTCGGTTACACTGTTCACTTTCGTCACATTATTCACTTAGGTTACACTGTTCACTTTAGTCACATTATTCACTTCGGTTACACTGTTCACTTTCGTCACATTATTCACTTAGGTTACACTGTTCACTTTCGTCACATTATTCACTTAGGTTACACTGTTCACTTTCGTCACATTATTCACTTAGGTTACACTGTTCACTTTTGTCACATTATTCACTTAGGTTACACTGTTCACTTTCGTCACATTATTCACTTAGGTTACACTGTTCACTTTCGTCACATTATTCACTTAGGTTACACTATTCACTTTAGTCACATTATTCACTTAGGTTACACTGTTCAGTTTCGTCAAATTATTCACTTAGGTTACACTGTTCACTTTCGTCAAATTATTCACTTAGGTTACACTATTCACTTCGGTTACACTGTTCACTTTAGTCACATTATTCACTTAGGTTACACTGTTCACTTTCGTCACATTATTCACTTAGGTTACACTGTTCACTTTAGTCACATTATTCACTTAGGTTACATTGTTCACTTTCGTCACATTATTCAACTTTCGTCACATTATTCATTTAGGTTACACTGTTCACTTTCGTCACATTATTCACTTCGATTACACTGTTCACTTTAGTCACATTATTCACTTAGGTTACACTGTTCACTTTAGTCACATTATTCACTTAGGTTACACTGTTCACTTTAGTCACATTATTCACTTAGGTTACACTGTTCACTTTAGTCACATTATTCACTTAGGTTACACTGTTCACTTTAGTCACATTATTCACTTAGGTTACACTGTTCACTTTCGTCAAATTATTCACTTAGGTTACACTGTTCACTTTCGTCAAATTATTCACTTAGGTTACACTATTCACTTCGGTTACACTGTTCACTTTAGTCACATTATTCACTTAGGTTACACTGTTCACTTTCGTCACATTATTCACTTAGGTTACACTGTTCACTTCGGTTACACTGTTCACTTTAGTCACATTATTCACTTAGGTTACACTGTTCACTTTCGTCACATTATTCACTTAGGTTACATTGTTCACTTTCGTCACATTATTCACTTCGATTACACTGTTCACTTTAGTCACATTATTCATTTAGGTTACACTGTTCACTTTCGTCACATTATTCACTTAGGTTACACTATTCACTTTAGTCACATTATTCATTTAGGTTACACTGTTCACTTTCGTCACATTATTCACTTCGGTTACACTGTTCACTTTAGTCACATTATTCATTTAGGTTACACTGTTCACTTTAGTCACATTATTCACTTAGGTTACACTGTTCACTTTCATCACATTATTCACTTCGGTTACACTGTTCACTTTCGTCACATTATTCACTTAGGTTACACTGTTCACTTTCGTCACATTATTCACTTAGGTTACACTGTTCACTTTCGTCACATTATTCACTTAGGTTACACTGTTCACTTTAGTCACATTATTCATTTAGGTTACACTATTCACTTCGGTTACACTGTTCACTTTAGGTTACACTGTTCACTTTAGTCACATTATTCACTTAGGTTACACTGTTCACTTTCGTCAAATTATTCACTTAGGTTACACTGTTCACTTTCGTCACATTCACTTAGGTTACACTGTTCACTTTCGTCACATTATTCACTTAGGTTACACTGTTCACTTTAGTCACATTATTCACTTAGGTTACACTGTTCACTTTCGTCACATTATTCACTTAGGTTACATTGTTCACTTTAGTCACATTATTCACTTAGGTTACACTGTTCACTTTCGTCACATTATTCACTTAGGTTACTCTGTTCACTTTCGTCACATTATTCACTTAGGTTACATTGTTCACTTTTGTCACATTATTTACTTAGGTTACACTGTTCACTTTCGTCACATTATTCAACTTTCGTCACATTATTCACTTAGGTTACACTGTTCACTTTCGTCACATTATTCACTTAGGTTACATTGTTCACTTTCGTCACATTATTCACTTAGGTTACACTGTTCACTTTAGTCACATTATTCACTTAGGTTACATTGTTCACTTTCGTCACATTATTCACTTCGATTACACTGTTCACTTTCGTCACATTATTCACTTAGGTTACACTGTTCACTTTAGTCACATTATTCACTTCGGTTACACTGTTCACTTTCGTCACATTATTCACTTAGGTTACACTGTTCACTTTCGTCACATTATTCACTTAGGTTACACTGTTCACTTTCGTCACATTATTCACTTAGGTTACACTGTTCACTTTCGTCACATTATTCACTTAGGTTACACTGTTCACTTTCGTCACATTATTCACTTAGGTTACACTGTTCACTTTCGTCACATTATTCACTTAGGTTACACTATTCACTTTAGTCACATTATTCACTTAGGTTACACTGTTCACTTTCGTCACATTATTCACTTAGGTTACACTGTTCACTTTCGTCACATTATTCAACTTTCGTCACATTATTCATTTAGGTTACACTGTTCACTTTCGTCACATTATTCACTTCGATTACACTGTTCACTTTAGTCACATTATTCACTTAGGTTACACTGTTCACTTTCGTCACATTATTCACTTAGGTTACACTGTTCACTTTAGTCACATTATTCACTTCGGTTACACTGTTCACTTTCGTCACATTATTCACTTAGGTTACACTGTTCACTTTCGTCAAATTATTCACTTAGGTTACACTATTCACTTCGGTTACACTGTTCACTTTAGTCACATTATTCACTTAGGTTACACTGTTCACTTTCGTCACATTATTCACTTAGGTTACACTGTTCACTTTAGTCACATTATTCACTTAGGTTACATTGTTCACTTTCGTCACATTATTCAACTTTCGTCACATTATTCATTTAGGTTACACTGTTCACTTTCGTCACATTATTCACTTCGATTACACTGTTCACTTTAGTCACATTATTCACTTAGGTTACACTGTTCACTTTAGTCACATTATTCACTTAGGTTACACTGTTCACTTTAGTCACATTATTCACTTAGGTTACACTGTTCACTTTAGTCACATTATTCACTTAGGTTACACTGTTCACTTTAGTCACATTATTCACTTAGGTTACACTGTTCACTTTCGTCAAATTATTCACTTAGGTTACACTGTTCACTTTCGTCATATTATTCACTTAGGTTACACTATTCACTTCGGTTACACTGTTCACTTTAGTCACATTATTCACTTAGGTTACACTGTTCACTTTCGTCACATTATTCACTTAGGTTACACTGTTCACTTTAGTCACATTATTCACTTAGGTTACATTGTTCACTTTCGTCACATTATTCATTTAGGTTACACTGTTCACTTTCGTCACATTATTCACTTCGATTACACTGTTCACTTTAGTCACATTATTCACTTAGGTTACACTGTTCACTTTCGTCACATTATTCACTTAGGTTACACTGTTCACTTTCGTCACACTATTCACTTAGGTTACACTGTTCACTTTCGTCACATTATTCACTTAGGTTACACTATTCACTTAGGTTACACTGTTCACTTTCGTCACATTATTCACTTAGGTTACTCTGTTCACTTTCGTCACATTATTCACTTAGGTTACATTGTTCACTTTTGTCACATTATTTACTTAGGTTACACTGTTCACTTTCGTCACATTATTCAACTTTCGTCACATTATTCACTTAGGTTACACTGTTCACTTTCGTCACATTATTCACTTCGATTACACTGTTCACTTTCGACAGATTATTCACTTAGGTTACACTGTTCACTTTCGTCACATTATTCACTTAGGTTACACTGTTCACTTTAGTCACATTATTCACTTAGGTTACATTGTTCACTTTCGTCACATTATTCAACTTTCGTCACATTATTCACTTAGGTTACACTGTTCACTTTAGTCACATTATTCACTTCGGTTACACTGTTCACTTTAGTCACATTATTCACTTCGGTTACACTGTTCACTTTCGTCACATTATTCACTTAGGTTACACTGTTCACTTTCGTCACATTATTCAACTTTCGTCACATTATTCATTTAGGTTACACTGTTCACTTTCGTCACATTATTCACTTCGATTACACTGTTCACTTTAGTCACATTATTCACTTAGGTTACACTGTTCACTTTCATCACATTATTCACTTCGGTTACACTGTTCACTTTCGTCACATTATTCACTTAGGTTACACTGTTCACTTTAGTCACATTATTCACTTAGGTTACACTGTTCACTTTCGTCAAATTATTCACTTAGGTTACACTGTTCACTTTCGTCAAATTATTCACTTAGGTTACACTGTTCACTTTCGTCAAATTATTCACTTAGGTTACACTATTCACTTCGGTTACACTGTTCACTTTAGTCACATTATTCACTTAGGTTACATTGTTCACTTTCGTCACATTATTCAACTTTCGTCACATTATTCATTTAGGTTACACTGTTCACTTTCGTCACATTATTCACTTCGATTACACTGTTCACTTTAGTCACATTATTCACTTAGGTTACACTGTTCACTTTAGTCACATTATTCACTTAGGTTACACTGTTCACTTTAGTCACATTATTCACTTAGGTTACACTGTTCACTTTAGTCACATTATTCACTTAGGTTACACTGTTCACTTTAGTCACATTATTCACTTAGGTTACACTGTTCACTTTCGTCAAATTATTCACTTAGGTTACACTGTTCACTTTCGTCAAATTATTCACTTAGGTTACACTATTCACTTCGGTTACACTGTTCACTTTAGTCACATTATTCACTTAGGTTACACTGTTCACTTTCGTCACATTATTCACTTAGGTTACACTGTTCACTTCGGTTACACTGTTCACTTTAGTCACATTATTCACTTAGGTTACACTGTTCACTTTCGTCACATTATTCACTTAGGTTACATTGTTCACTTTCGTCACATTATTCACTTCGATTACACTGTTCACTTTCGTCACATTATTCATTTAGGTTACACTGTTCACTTTCGTCACATTATTCACTTAGGTTACACTATTCACTTTAGTCACATTATTCATTTAGGTTACACTGTTCACTTTCGTCACATTATTCACTTCGGTTACACTGTTCACTTTAGTCACATTATTCATTTAGGTTACACTGTTCACTTTAGTCACATTATTCACTTAGGTTACACTGTTCACTTTCATCACATTATTCACTTCGGTTACACTGTTCACTTTCGTCACATTATTCACTTAGGTTACACTGTTCACTTTCGTCACATTATTCACTTAGGTTACACTGTTCACTTTCGTCACATTATTCACTTAGGTTACACTGTTCACTTTAGTCACATTATTCACTTAGGTTACACTATTCACTTCGGTTACACTGTTCACTTTAGGTTACACTGTTCACTTTAGTCACATTATTCACTTAGGTTACACTGTTCACTTTAGTCACATTATTCACTTAGGTTACACTCTTCACTTTCGTCAAATTATTCACTTAGGTTACACTGTTCACTTTCGTCACATTCACTTAGGTTACACTGTTCACTTTCGTCACATTATTCACTTAGGTTACACTGTTCACTTTAGTCACATTATTCACTTAGGTTACACTGTTCACTTTCGTCACATTATTCACTTAGGTTACATTGTTCACTTTAGTCACATTATTCACTTAGGTTACACTGTTCACTTTCGTCACATTATTCACTTAGGTTACTCTGTTCACTTTCGTCACATTATTCACTTAGGTTACATTGTTCACTTTTGTCACATTATTTACTTAGGTTACACTGTTCACTTTCGTCACATTATTCAACTTTCGTCACATTATTCACTTAGGTTACACTGTTCACTTTCGTCACATTATTCAACTTTCGTCACATTATTCATTTAGGTTACACTGTTCACTTTAGTCACATTATTCACTTAGGTTACACTGTTCACTTTCGTCAAATTATTCACTTAGGTTACACTGTTCACTTTCGTCACATTCACTTAGGTTACACTGTTCACTTTCGTCACATTATTCACTTAGGTTACACTGTTCACTTTAGTCACATTATTCACTTAGGTTACACTGTTCACTTTCGTCACATTATTCACTTAGGTTACACTGTTCACTTTCGTCACATTATTCACTTAGGTTACACTGTTCACTTTCGTCACATTATTCACTTAGGTTACACTGTTCACTTTAGTCACATTATTCACTTAGGTTACACTGTTCACTTTCGTCACATTATTCACTTAGGTTACACTGTTCACTTTCGTCACATTATTCACTTAGGTTACATTGTTCACTTTCGTCACATTATTCAACTTTCGTCACATTATTCACTTAGGTTACACTGTTCACTTTAGTCACATTATTCACTTCGGTTACACTGTTCACTTTAGTCACATTATTCACTTCGGTTACACTGTTCACTTTCGTCACATTATTCAACTTTCGTCACATTATTCATTTAGGTTACACTGTTCACTTTCGTCACATTATTCACTTCGATTACACTGTTCACTTTAGTCACATTATTCACTTAGGTTACACTGTTCACTTTCATCACATTATTCACTTCGGTTACACTGTTCACTTTCGTCACATTATTCACTTAGGTTACACTGTTCACTTTAGTCACATTATTCACTTAGGTTACACTGTTCACTTTCGTCAAATTATTCACTTAGGTTACACTGTTCACTTAGGTTACACTATTCACTTCGGTTACACTGTTCACTTTAGGTTACACTGTTCACTTTAGTCACATTATTCACTTAGGTTACACTGTTCACTTTCGTCAAATTATTCACTTAGGTTACACTGTTCACTTTCGTCACATTATTCACTTAGGTTACACTGTTCACTTCGGTTACACTGTTCACTTTAGTCACATTATTCACTTAGGTTACACTGTTCACTTTCGTCACATTATTCACTTAGGTTACATTGTTCACTTTCGTCACATTATTCACTTCGATTACACTGTTCACTTTAGTCACATTATTCATTTAGGTTACACTGTTCACTTTCGTCACATTATTCACTTAGGTTACACTATTCACTTTAGTCACATTATTCATTTAGGTTACACTGTTCACTTTCGTCACATTATTCACTTCGGTTACACTGTTCACTTTAGTCACATTATTCACTTAGGTTACACTATTCACTTCGGTTACACTGTTCACTTTAGGTTACACTGTTCACTTTAGTCACATTATTCACTTAGGTTACACTGTTCACTTTAGTCACATTATTCACTTAGGTTACACTGTTCACTTTCGTCAAATTATTCACTTAGGTTACACTGTTCACTTTCGTCACATTCACTTAGGTTACACTGTTCACTTTAGTCACATTATTCACTTAGGTTACACTGTTCACTTTCGTCACATTATTCACTTAGGTTACATTGTTCACTTTAGTCACATTATTCACTTAGGTTACACTGTTCACTTTCGTCACATTATTCACTTAGGTTACTCTGTTCACTTTCGTCACATTATTCACTTAGGTTACATTGTTCACTTTTGTCACATTATTTACTTAGGTTACACTGTTCACTTTCGTCACATTATTCAACTTTCGTCACATTATTCACTTAGGTTACACTGTTCACTTTCGTCACATTATTCACTTAGGTTACACTGTTCACTTTCGTCACATTATTCACTTAGGTTACACTGTTCACTTTAGTCACATTATTCACTTAGGTTACATTGTTCACTTTCGTCACATTATTCACTTCGATTACACTGTTCACTTTAGTCACATTATTCACTTCGGTTACACTGTTCACTTTCGTCACATTATTCACTTAGGTTACACTGTTCACTTTCGTCACATTATTCACTTAGGTTACACTGTTCACTTTCGTCACATTATTCACTTAGGTTACACTGTTCACTTTCGTCACATTATTCAACTTTCGTCACATTCATTTAGGTTACACTGTTCACTTTCGTCACATTATTCACTTCGATTACACTGTTCACTTTAGTCACATTATTCACTTAGGTTACACTGTTCACTTTCGTCACATTATTCACTTAGGTTACATTGTTCACTTTCGTCACATTATTCAACTTTCGTCACATTATTCATTTAGGTTACACTGTTCACTTTCGTCACATTATTCACTTCGATTACACTGTTCACTTTAGTCACATTATTCACTTAGGTTACACTGTTCACTTTCGTCACATTATTCACTTAGGTTACACTGTTCACTTTCGTCAAATTATTCACTTAGGTTACACTATTCACTTCGGTTACACTGTTCACTTTAGTCACATTATTCACTTAGGTTACACTGTTCACTTTAGTCACATTATTCACTTAGGTTACACTGTTCACTTTAGTCACATTATTCACTTAGGTTACACTGTTCAGTTTAGTCACATTATTCACTTAGGTTACACTGTTCACTTTCGTCAAATTATTCACTTAGGTTACACTGTTCACTTTCGTCAAATTATTCACTTCGGTTACACTGTTCACTTTAGTCACATTATTCACTTAGGTTACACTGTTCACTTTAGTCACATTATTCACTTTCGTCACTTTATTCATTTAGGTTACACTGTTCACTTTCGTCACATTATTCACTTCGATTACACTGTTCACTTTAGTCACATTATTCACTTAGGTTACACTGTTCACTTTCGTTACACTGTTCACTTTCGTCACATTATTCACTTTAGTCACATTATTCATTTAGGTTACACTGTTCACTTTCGTCACATTATTCACTTAGGTTACACTATTCACTTTAGTCACATTATTCATTTAGGTTACACTGATCACTTTCGTCACATTATTCACTTCGGTTACACTGTTCACTTTAGTCACATTATTCATTTAGGTTACACTGTTCACTTTCATCACATTATTCACTTCGGTTACACTGTTCACTTTCGTCACATTATTCACTTAGGTTACACTGTTCACTTTCGTCACATTATTCACTTTCGTCACATTATTCACTTAGGTTACACTGTTCACTTTCGTCACATTATTCAACTTTCGTCACATTATTCATTTAGGTTACACTGTTCACTTTCGTCACATTATTCACTTCGATTACACTGTTCACTTTAGTCACATTATTCATTTAGGTTACACTGTTCACTTTCGTCACATTATTCACTTCGGTTACACTGTTCACTTTCGTCACATTATTCAACTTTCGTCACATTATTCATTTAGGTTACACTGTTCACTTTCGTCACATTATTCACTTCGATTACACTGTTCACTTTAGTCACATTATTCACTTAGGTTACACTGTTCACTTTAGTCACATTATTCACTTAGGTTACACTGTTCACTTTCGTCAAATTATTCACTTAGGTTACACTGTTCACTTTCGTCACATTCACTTAGGTTACACTGTTCACTTTCGTCACATTATTCACTTAGGTTACACTGTTTACTTTAGTCACATTATTCACTTAGGTTACACTGTTCACTTTCGTCACATTATTCACTTAGGTTACACTGTTCACTTTCGTCACATTATTCACTTTCGTCACATTATTCACTTAGGTTACACTGTTCACTTTCGTCACATTATTCACTTAGGTTACAGTATTCACTTTAGTCACATTATTCACTTAGGTTACACTGTTCACTTTCGTCACATTATTCACTTAGGTTACACTGTTCACTTTAGTCACATTATTCATTTAGGTTACACTGTTCACTTTCATCACATTATTCACTTCGGTTACACTGTTCACTTTCGTCACATTATTCACTTAGGTTACACTGTTCACTTTCGTCACATTATTCACTTAGGTTACACTGTTCACTTTCGTCACATTATTCACTTAGGTTACACTGTTCACTTTAGTCACATTATTCACTTAGGTTACATTGTTCACTTTCGTCACATTATTCACTTCGATTACACTGTTCACTTTCGTCACATTATTCACTTAGGTTACACTGTTCACTTTAGTCACATTATTCACTTAGGTTACATTGTTCACTTTCGTCACATTATTCAACTTTCGTCACATTATTCACTTAGGTTACACTGTTCACTTTCGTCACATTATTCACTTCGATTACACTGATCACTTTAGTCACATTATTCACTTAGGTTACACTGTTCACTTTCATCACATTATTCACTTAGGTTACATTGTTCACTTTCGTCACATTATTCAACTTTCGTCACATTATTCACTTAGGTTACACTGTTCACTTTCGTCACATTATTCACTTCGATTACACTGTTCACTTTAGTCACATTATTCACTTCGGTTACACTATTCACTTTCGTCACATTATTCAACTTTCGTCACATTATTCATTTAGGTTACACTGTTCACTTTCGTCACATTATTCACTTCGATTACACTGATCACTTTAGTCACATTATTCACTTAGGTTACACTGTTCACTTTCATCACATTATTCTTCGGTTACACTGTTCACTTTCGTCACATTATTCACTTAGGTTACACTGTTCACTTTAGTCCCATTATTCACTTAGGTTACACTGTTCACTTTCGTCAAATTATTCACTTAGGTTACACTGTTCACTTTCGTCAAATTATTCACTTAGGTTACACTGTTCACTTCGGTTACACTGTTCACTTTAGTCACATTATTCACTTAGGTTACACTGTTCACTTTCGTCACATTATTCACTTAGGTTACATTGTTCACTTTCGTCACATTATTCACTTCGATTACACTGTTCACTTTAGTCACATTATTCATTTAGGTTACACTGTTCACTTTCGTCACATTATTCACTTAGGTTACACTATTCACTTTAGTCACATTATTCATTTAGGTTACACTGTTCACTTTCGTCACATTATTCACTTCGGTTACACTGTTCACTTTAGTCACATTATTCACTTAGGTTACACTATTCACTTCGGTTACACTGTTCACTTTAGGTTACACTGTTCACTTTAGTCACATTATTCACTTAGGTTACACTGTTCACTTTCGTCAAATTATTCACTTAGGTTACACTGTTCACTTTCGTCACATTATTCACTTAGGTTACACTGTTCACTTCGGTTACACTGTTCACTTTAGTCACATTATTCACTTAGGTTACACTGTTCACTTTCGTCACATTATTCACTTAGGTTACATTGTTCACTTTCGTCACATTATTCACTTCGATTACACTGTTCACTTTAGTCACATTATTCATTTAGGTTACACTGTTCACTTTCGTCACATTATTCAACTTTCGTCACATTATTCATTTAGGTTACACTGTTCACTTTCGTCACATTATTCACTTCGATTACACTGTTCACTTTAGTCACATTATTCACTTAGGTTACACTGTTCACTTTCATCACATTATTCTTCGGTTACACTGTTCACTTTCGTCACATTATTCACTTAGGTTACACTGTTCACTTTAGTCCCATTATTCACTTAGGTTACACTGTTCACTTTCGTCAAATTATTCACTTAGGTTACACTGTTCACTTTCGTCAAATTATTCACTTAGGTTACACTGTTCACTTCGGTTACACTGTTCACTTTAGTCACATTATTCACTTAGGTTACACTGTTCACTTTCGTCACATTATTCACTTAGGTTACATTGTTCACTTTCGTCACATTATTCACTTCGATTACACTGTTCACTTTAGTCACATTATTCATTTAGGTTACACTGTTCACTTTCGTCACATTATTCACTTAGGTTACACTATTCACTTTAGTCACATTATTCATTTAGGTTACACTGTTCACTTTCGTCACATTATTCACTTCGGTTACACTGTTCACTTTAGTCACATTATTCACTTAGGTTACACTATTCACTTCGGTTACACTGTTCACTTTAGGTTACACTGTTCACTTTAGTCACATTATTCACTTAGGTTACACTGTTCACTTTCGTCAAATTATTCACTTAGGTTACACTGTTCACTTTCGTCACATTATTCACTTAGGTTACACTGTTCACTTTAGTCACATTATTCACTTCGGTTACACTGTTCACTTTCGTCACATTATTCACTTAGGTTACACTGTTCACTTTCGTCACATTATTCACTTAGGTTACACTGTTCACTTTCGTCACATTATTCACTTAGGTTACACTGTTCACTTTCGTCACATTATTCAACTTTCGTCACATTCATTTAGGTTACACTGTTCACTTTCGTCACATTATTCACTTCGATTACACTGTTCACTTTAGTCACATTATTCACTTAGGTTACACTGTTCACTTTCGTCACATTATTCACTTAGGTTACATTGTTCACTTTCGTCACATTATTCAACTTTCGTCACATTATTCATTTAGGTTACACTGTTCACTTTCGTCACATTATTCACTTCGATTACACTGTTCACTTTAGTCACATTATTCACTTAGGTTACACTGTTCACTTTCGTCACATTATTCACTTAGGTTACACTGTTCACTTTCGTCAAATTATTCACTTAGGTTACACTATTCACTTCGGTTACACTGTTCACTTTAGTCACATTATTCACTTAGGTTACACTGTTCACTTTAGTCACATTATTCACTTAGGTTACACTGTTCACTTTAGTCACATTATTCACTTAGGTTACACTGTTCAGTTTAGTCACATTATTCACTTAGGTTACACTGTTCACTTTCGTCAAATTATTCACTTAGGTTACACTGTTCACTTTCGTCAAATTATTCACTTCGGTTACACTGTTCACTTTAGTCACATTATTCACTTAGGTTACACTGTTCACTTTAGTCACATTATTCACTTTCGTCACTTTATTCATTTAGGTTACACTGTTCACTTTCGTCACATTATTCACTTCGATTACACTGTTCACTTTAGTCACATTATTCACTTAGGTTACACTGTTCACTTTCGTCACATTATTCACTTAGGTTACACTATTCACTTTAGTCACATTATTCATTTAGGTTACACTGTTCACTTTCGTCACATTATTCACTTAGGTTACACTATTCACTTTAGTCACATTATTCATTTAGGTTACACTGATCACTTTCGTCACATTATTCACTTCGGTTACACTGTTCACTTTAGTCACATTATTCATTTAGGTTACACTGTTCACTTTCATCACATTATTCACTTCGGTTACACTGTTCACTTTCGTCACATTATTCACTTAGGTTACACTGTTCACTTTCGTCACATTATTCACTTTCGTCACATTATTCACTTAGGTTACACTGTTCACTTTCGTCACATTATTCAACTTTCGTCACATTATTCATTTAGGTTACACTGTTCACTTTCGTCACATTATTCACTTCGATTACACTGTTCACTTTAGTCACATTATTCATTTAGGTTACACTGTTCACTTTCGTCACATTATTCACTTCGGTTACACTGTTCACTTTCGTCACATTATTCAACTTTCGTCACATTATTCATTTAGGTTACACTGTTCACTTTCGTCACATTATTCACTTCGATTACACTGTTCACTTTAGTCACATTATTCACTTAGGTTACACTGTTCACTTTAGTCACATTATTCACTTAGGTTACACTGTTCACTTTCGTCACATTCACTTAGGTTACACTGTTCACTTTCGTCACATTATTCACTTAGGTTACACTGTTTACTTTAGTCACATTATTCACTTAGGTTACACTGTTCACTTTCGTCACATTATTCACTTAGGTTACACTGTTCACTTTCGTCACATTATTCACTTTCGTCACATTATTCACTTAGGTTACACTGTTCACTTTCGTCACATTATTCACTTAGGTTACAGTATTCACTTTAGTCACATTATTCACTTAGGTTACACTGTTCACTTTCGTCACATTATTCACTTAGGTTACACTGTTCACTTTAGTCACATTATTCATTTAGGTTACACTGTTCACTTTCATCACATTATTCACTTCGGTTACACTGTTCACTTTCGTCACATTATTCACTTAGGTTACACTGTTCACTTTCGTCACATTATTCACTTAGGTTACACTGTTCACTTTCGTCACATTATTCACTTAGGTTACACTGTTCACTTTAGTCACATTATTCACTTAGGTTACATTGTTCACTTTCGTCACATTATTCACTTCGATTACACTGTTCACTTTCGTCACATTATTCACTTAGGTTACACTGTTCACTTTAGTCACATTATTCACTTAGGTTACATTGTTCACTTTCGTCACATTATTCAACTTTCGTCACATTATTCACTTAGGTTACACTGTTCACTTTAGTCACATTATTCACTTCGGTTACACTGTTCACTTTAGTCACATTATTCACTTCGGTTACACTATTCACTTTCGTCACATTATTCAACTTTCGTCACATTATTCATTTAGGTTACACTGTTCACTTTCGTCACATTATTCACTTCGATTACACTGATCACTTTAGTCACATTATTCACTTAGGTTACACTGTTCACTTTCATCACATTATTCTTCGGTTACACTGTTCACTTTCGTCACATTATTCACTTAGGTTACACTGTTCACTTTAGTCCCATTATTCACTTAGGTTACACTGTTCACTTTCGTCAAATTATTCACTTAGGTTACACTGTTCACTTTCGTCAAATTATTCACTTAGGTTACACTGTTCACTTCGGTTACACTGTTCACTTTAGTCACATTATTCACTTAGGTTACACTGTTCACTTTCGTCACATTATTCACTTAGGTTACATTGTTCACTTTCGTCACATTATTCACTTCGATTACACTGTTCACTTTAGTCACATTATTCATTTAGGTTACACTGTTCACTTTCGTCACATTATTCACTTAGGTTACACTATTCACTTTAGTCACATTATTCATTTAGGTTACACTGTTCACTTTCGTCACATTATTCACTTCGGTTACACTGTTCACTTTAGTCACATTATTCACTTAGGTTACACTATTCACTTCGGTTACACTGTTCACTTTAGGTTACACTGTTCACTTTAGTCACATTATTCACTTAGGTTACACTGTTCACTTTCGTCAAATTATTCACTTAGGTTACACTGTTCACTTTCGTCACATTATTCACTTAGGTTACACTGTTCACTTCGGTTACACTGTTCACTTTAGTCACATTATTCACTTAGGTTACACTGTTCACTTTCGTCACATTATTCACTTAGGTTACATTGTTCACTTTCGTCACATTATTCACTTCGATTACACTGTTCACTTTAGTCACATTATTCATTTAGGTTACACTGTTCACTTTCGTCACATTATTCAACTTTCGTCACATTATTCATTTAGGTTACACTGTTCACTTTCGTCACATTATTCACTTCGATTACACTGTTCACTTTAGTCACATTATTCACTTAGGTTACACTGTTCACTTTCATCACATTATTCTTCGGTTACACTGTTCACTTTCGTCACATTATTCACTTAGGTTACACTGTTCACTTTAGTCCCATTATTCACTTAGGTTACACTGTTCACTTTCGTCAAATTATTCACTTAGGTTACACTGTTCACTTTCGTCAAATTATTCACTTAGGTTACACTGTTCACTTCGGTTACACTGTTCACTTTAGTCACATTATTCACTTAGGTTACACTGTTCACTTTCGTCACATTATTCACTTAGGTTACATTGTTCACTTTCGTCACATTATTCACTTCGATTACACTGTTCACTTTAGTCACATTATTCATTTAGGTTACACTGTTCACTTTCGTCACATTATTCACTTAGGTTACACTATTCACTTTAGTCACATTATTCATTTAGGTTACACTGTTCACTTTCGTCACATTATTCACTTCGGTTACACTGTTCACTTTAGTCACATTATTCACTTAGGTTACACTATTCACTTCGGTTACACTGTTCACTTTAGGTTACACTGTTCACTTTAGTCACATTATTCACTTAGGTTACACTGTTCACTTTCGTCAAATTATTCACTTAGGTTACACTGTTCACTTTCGTCACATTATTCACTTAGGTTACACTGTTCACTTCGGTTACACTGTTCACTTTAGTCACATTATTCACTTAGGTTACATTGTTCACTTTCGTCACATTATTCACTTCGATTACACTGTTCACTTTCGTCACATTATTCACTTAGGTTACACTGTTCACTTTAGTCACATTATTCACTTAGGTTACATTGTTCACTTTCGTCACATTATTCAACTTTCGTCACATTATTCACTTAGGTTACACTGTTCACTTTAGTCACATTATTCACTTCGGTTACACTGTTCACTTTAGTCACATTATTCACTTCGGTTACACTATTCACTTTCGTCACATTATTCAACTTTCGTCACATTATTCATTTAGGTTACACTGTTCACTTTCGTCACATTATTCACTTCGATTACACTGATCACTTTAGTCACATTATTCACTTAGGTTACACTGTTCACTTTCATCACATTATTCTTCGGTTACACTGTTCACTTTCGTCACATTATTCACTTAGGTTACACTGTTCACTTTAGTCCCATTATTCACTTAGGTTACACTGTTCACTTTCGTCAAATTATTCACTTAGGTTACACTGTTCACTTTCGTCAAATTATTCACTTCGGTTACACTGTTCACTTCGGTTACACTGTTCACTTTAGTCACATTATTCACTTAGGTTACACTGTTCACTTTCGTCACATTCACTTAGGTTACACTGTTCACTTTAGTCACATTATTCACTTAGGTTACACTGTTCACTTTCGTCACATTATTCACTTAGGTTACATTGTTCACTTTAGTCACATTATTCACTTAGGTTACACTGTTCACTTTCGTCACATTATTCACTTAGGTTACTCTGTTCACTTTCGTCACATTATTCACTTAGGTTACATTGTTCACTTTTGTCACATTATTTACTTAGGTTACACTGTTCACTTTCGTCACATTATTCAACTTTCGTCACATTATTCACTTAGGTTACACTGTTCACTTTCGTCACATTATTCACTTAGGTTACACTGTTCACTTTCGTCACATTATTCACTTAGGTTACACTGTTCACTTTAGTCACATTATTCACTTAGGTTACATTGTTCACTTTCGTCACATTATTCATTTAGGTTACACTGTTCACTTTCGTCACATTATTCACTTCGATTACACTGTTCACTTTAGTCACATTATTCACTTAGGTTACACTGTTCACTTTCGTCACATTATTCACTTAGGTTACACTGTTCACTTTCGTCACACTATTCACTTAGGTTACACTGTTCACTTTCGTCACATTATTCACTTAGGTTACACTATTCACTTAGGTTACACTGTTCACTTTCGTCACATTATTCACTTAGGTTACTCTGTTCACTTTCGTCACATTATTCACTTAGGTTACATTGTTCACTTTTGTCACATTATTTACTTAGGTTACACTGTTCACTTTCGTCACATTATTCAACTTTCGTCACATTATTCACTTAGGTTACACTGTTCACTTTCGTCACATTATTCACTTCGATTACACTGTTCACTTTCGACAGATTATTCACTTAGGTTACACTGTTCACTTTCGTCACATTATTCACTTAGGTTACACTGTTCACTTTAGTCACATTATTCACTTAGGTTACATTGTTCACTTTCGTCACATTATTCAACTTTCGTCACATTATTCACTTAGGTTACACTGTTCACTTTAGTCACATTATTCACTTCGGTTACACTGTTCACTTTAGTCACATTATTCACTTCGGTTACACTGTTCACTTTCGTCACATTATTCACTTAGGTTACACTGTTCACTTTCGTCACATTATTCAACTTTCGTCACATTATTCATTTAGTTTACACTGTTCACTTTCGTCACATTATTCACTTCGATTACACTGTTCACTTTAGTCACATTATTCACTTAGGTTACACTGTTCACTTTCATCACATTATTCACTTCGGTTACACTGTTCACTTTCGTCACATTATTCACTTAGGTTACACTGTTCACTTTAGTCACATTATTCACTTAGGTTACACTGTTCACTTTCGTCAAATTATTCACTTAGGTTACACTGTTCACTTTCGTCAAATTATTCACTTAGGTTACACTGTTCACTTTCGTCAAATTATTCACTTAGGTTACACTATTCACTTCGGTTACACTGTTCACTTTAGTCACATTATTCACTTAGGTTACATTGTTCACTTTCGTCACATTATTCAACTTTCGTCACATTATTCATTTAGGTTACACTGTTCACTTTCGTCACATTATTCACTTCGATTACACTGTTCACTTTAGTCACATTATTCACTTAGGTTACACTGTTCACTTTAGTCACATTATTCACTTAGGTTACACTGTTCACTTTAGTCACATTATTCACTTAGGTTACACTGTTCACTTTAGTCACATTATTCACTTAGGTTACACTGTTCACTTTAGTCACATTATTCACTTAGGTTACACTGTTCACTTTCGTCAAATTATTCACTTAGGTTACACTGTTCACTTTCGTCAAATTATTCACTTAGGTTACACTATTCACTTCGGTTACACTGTTCACTTTAGTCACATTATTCACTTAGGTTACACTGTTCACTTTCGTCACATTATTCACTTAGGTTACACTGTTCACTTCGGTTACACTGTTCACTTTAGTCACATTATTCACTTAGGTTACACTGTTCACTTTCGTCACATTATTCACTTAGGTTACATTGTTCACTTTCGTCACATTATTCACTTCGATTACACTGTTCACTTTAGTCACATTATTCATTTAGGTTACACTGTTCACTTTCGTCACATTATTCACTTAGGTTACACTATTCACTTTAGTCACATTATTCATTTAGGTTACACTGTTCACTTTCGTCACATTATTCACTTCGGTTACACTGTTCACTTTAGTCACATTATTCATTTAGGTTACACTGTTCACTTTAGTCACATTATTCACTTAGGTTACACTGTTCACTTTCATCACATTATTCACTTCGGTTACACTGTTCACTTTCGTCACATTATTCACTTAGGTTACACTGTTCACTTTCGTCACATTATTCACTTAGGTTACACTGTTCACTTTCGTCACATTATTCACTTAGGTTACACTGTTCACTTTAGTCACATTATTCACTTAGGTTACACTATTCACTTCGGTTACACTGTTCACTTTAGGTTACACTGTTCACTTTAGTCACATTATTCACTTAGGTTACACTGTTCACTTTAGTCACATTATTCACTTAGGTTACACTCTTCACTTTCGTCAAATTATTCACTTAGGTTACACTGTTCACTTTCGTCACATTCACTTAGGTTACACTGTTCACTTTCGTCACATTATTCACTTAGGTTACACTGTTCACTTTAGTCACATTATTCACTTAGGTTACACTGTTCACTTTCGTCACATTATTCACTTAGGTTACATTGTTCACTTTAGTCACATTATTCACTTAGGTTACACTGTTCACTTTCGTCACATTATTCACTTAGGTTACTCTGTTCACTTTCGTCACATTATTCACTTAGGTTACATTGTTCACTTTTGTCACATTATTTACTTAGGTTACACTGTTCACTTTCGTCACATTATTCAACTTTCGTCACATTATTCACTTAGGTTACACTGTTCACTTTCGTCACATTATTCAACTTTCGTCACATTATTCATTTAGGTTACACTGTTCACTTTAGTCACATTATTCACTTAGGTTACACTGTTCACTTTCGTCAAATTATTCACTTAGGTTACACTGTTCACTTTCGTCACATTCACTTAGGTTACACTGTTCACTTTCGTCACATTATTCACTTAGGTTACACTGTTCACTTTAGTCACATTATTCACTTAGGTTACACTGTTCACTTTAGTCACATTATTCACTTAGGTTACACTGTTCACTTTAGTCACATTATTCACTTAGGTTACACTGTTCACTTTCGTCAAATTATTCACTTAGGTTACACTGTTCACTTTCGTCAAATTATTCACTTAGGTTACACTATTCACTTCGGTTACACTGTTCACTTTAGTCACATTATTCACTTAGGTTACACTGTTCACTTTCGTCACATTATTCACTTAGGTTACACTGTTCACTTCGGTTACACTGTTCACTTTAGTCACATTATTCACTTAGGTTACACTGTTCACTTTCGTCACATTATTCACTTAGGTTACATTGTTCACTTTCGTCACATTATTCACTTCGATTACACTGTTCACTTTAGTCACATTATTCATTTAGGTTACACTGTTCACTTTCGTCACATTATTCACTTAGGTTACACTATTCACTTTAGTCACATTATTCATTTAGGTTACACTGTTCACTTTCGTCACATTATTCACTTCGGTTACACTGTTCACTTTAGTCACATTATTCATTTAGGTTACACTGTTCACTTTAGTCACATTATTCACTTAGGTTACACTGTTCACTTTCATCACATTATTCACTTCGGTTACACTGTTCACTTTCGTCACATTATTCACTTAGGTTACACTGTTCACTTTCGTCACATTATTCACTTAGGTTACACTGTTCACTTTCGTCACATTATTCACTTAGGTTACACTGTTCACTTTAGTCACATTATTCACTTAGGTTACACTATTCACTTCGGTTACACTGTTCACTTTAGGTTACACTGTTCACTTTAGTCACATTATTCACTTAGGTTACACTGTTCACTTTAGTCACATTATTCACTTAGGTTACACTCTTCACTTTCGTCAAATTATTCACTTAGGTTACACTGTTCACTTTCATCACATTCACTTAGGTTACACTGTTCACTTTCGTCACATTATTCACTTAGGTTACACTGTTCACTTTAGTCACATTATTCACTTAGGTTACACTGTTCACTTTCGTCACATTATTCACTTAGGTTACATTGTTCACTTTAGTCACATTATTCACTTAGGTTACACTGTTCACTTTCGTCACATTATTCACTTAGGTTACTCTGTTCACTTTCGTCACATTATTCACTTAGGTTACATTGTTCACTTTTGTCACATTATTTACTTAGGTTACACTGTTCACTTTCGTCACATTATTCAACTTTCGTCACATTATTCACTTAGGTTACACTGTTCACTTTCGTCACATTATTCAACTTTCGTCACATTATTCATTTAGGTTACACTGTTCACTTTAGTCACATTATTCACTTAGGTTACACTGTTCACTTTCGTCAAATTATTCACTTAGGTTACACTGTTCACTTTCGTCACATTCACTTAGGTTACACTGTTCACTTTCGTCACATTATTCACTTAGGTTACACTGTTCACTTTAGTCACATTATTCACTTAGGTTACACTGTTCACTTTCGTCACATTATTCACTTAGGTTACACTGTTCACTTTCGTCACATTATTCACTTAGGTTACACTGTTCACTTTCGTCACATTATTCACTTAGGTTACACTGTTCACTTTAGTCACATTATTCACTTAGGTTACACTGTTCACTTTCGTCACATTATTCACTTAGGTTACACTGTTCACTTTCGTCACATTATTCACTTAGGTTACATTGTTCACTTTCGTCACATTATTCAACTTTCGTCACATTATTCACTTAGGTTACACTGTTCACTTTAGTCACATTATTCACTTCGGTTACACTGTTCACTTTAGTCACATTATTCACTTCGGTTACACTGTTCACTTTCGTCACATTATTCAACTTTCGTCACATTATTCATTTAGGTTACACTGTTCACTTTCGTCACATTATTCACTTCGATTACACTGTTCACTTTAGTCACATTATTCACTTAGGTTACACTGTTCACTTTCATCACATTATTCACTTCGGTTACACTGTTCACTTTCGTCACATTATTCACTTAGGTTACACTGTTCACTTTAGTCACATTATTCACTTAGGTTACACTGTTCACTTTCGTCAAATTATTCACTTAGGTTACACTGTTCACTTAGGTTACACTATTCACTTCGGTTACACTGTTCACTTTAGGTTACACTGTTCACTTTAGTCACATTATTCACTTAGGTTACACTGTTCACTTTCGTCAAATTATTCACTTAGGTTACACTGTTCACTTTCGTCACATTATTCACTTAGGTTACACTGTTCACTTCGGTTACACTGTTCACTTTAGTCACATTATTCACTTAGGTTACACTGTTCACTTTCGTCACATTATTCACTTAGGTTACATTGTTCACTTTCGTCACATTATTCACTTCGATTACACTGTTCACTTTAGTCACATTATTCATTTAGGTTACACTGTTCACTTTCGTCACATTATTCACTTAGGTTACACTATTCACTTTAGTCACATTATTCATTTAGGTTACACTGTTCACTTTCGTCACATTATTCACTTCGGTTACACTGTTCACTTTAGTCACATTATTCACTTAGGTTACACTATTCACTTCGGTTACACTGTTCACTTTAGGTTACACTGTTCACTTTAGTCACATTATTCACTTAGGTTACACTGTTCACTTTAGTCACATTATTCACTTAGGTTACACTGTTCACTTTCGTCAAATTATTCACTTAGGTTACACTGTTCACTTTCGTCACATTCACTTAGGTTACACTGTTCACTTTAGTCACATTATTCACTTAGGTTACACTGTTCACTTTCGTCACATTATTCACTTAGGTTACATTGTTCACTTTAGTCACATTATTCACTTAGGTTACACTGTTCACTTTCGTCACATTATTCACTTAGGTTACTCTGTTCACTTTCGTCACATTATTCACTTAGGTTACATTGTTCACTTTTGTCACATTATTTACTTAGGTTACACTGTTCACTTTCGTCACATTATTCAACTTTCGTCACATTATTCACTTAGGTTACACTGTTCACTTTCGTCACATTATTCACTTAGGTTACACTGTTCACTTTCGTCACATTATTCACTTAGGTTACACTGTTCACTTTAGTCACATTATTCACTTAGGTTACATTGTTCACTTTCGTCACATTATTCACTTCGATTACACTGTTCACTTTAGTCACATTATTCACTTCGGTTACACTGTTCACTTTCGTCACATTATTCACTTAGGTTACACTGTTCACTTTCGTCACATTATTCACTTAGGTTACACTGTTCACTTTCGTCACATTATTCACTTAGGTTACACTGTTCACTTTCGTCACATTATTCAACTTTCGTCACATTCATTTAGGTTACACTGTTCACTTTCGTCACATTATTCACTTCGATTACACTGTTCACTTTAGTCACATTATTCACTTAGGTTACACTGTTCACTTTCGTCACATTATTCACTTAGGTTACATTGTTCACTTTCGTCACATTATTCAACTTTCGTCACATTATTCATTTAGGTTACACTGTTCACTTTCGTCACATTATTCACTTCGATTACACTGTTCACTTTAGTCACATTATTCACTTAGGTTACACTGTTCACTTTCGTCACATTATTCACTTAGGTTACACTGTTCACTTTCGTCAAATTATTCACTTAGGTTACACTATTCACTTCGGTTACACTGTTCACTTTAGTCACATTATTCACTTAGGTTACACTGTTCACTTTAGTCACATTATTCACTTAGGTTACACTGTTCACTTTAGTCACATTATTCACTTAGGTTACACTGTTCAGTTTAGTCACATTATTCACTTAGGTTACACTGTTCACTTTCGTCAAATTATTCACTTAGGTTACACTGTTCACTTTCGTCAAATTATTCACTTCGGTTACACTGTTCACTTTAGTCACATTATTCACTTAGGTTACACTGTTCACTTTAGTCACATTATTCACTTTCGTCACTTTATTCATTTAGGTTACACTGTTCACTTTCGTCACATTATTCACTTCGATTACACTGTTCACTTTAGTCACATTATTCACTTAGGTTACACTGTTCACTTTCGTCACATTATTCACTTAGGTTACACTATTCACTTTAGTCACATTATTCATTTAGGTTACACTGTTCACTTTCGTCACATTATTCACTTAGGTTACACTATTCACTTTAGTCACATTATTCATTTAGGTTACACTGATCACTTTCGTCACATTATTCACTTCGGTTACACTGTTCACTTTAGTCACATTATTCATTTAGGTTACACTGTTCACTTTCATCACATTATTCACTTCGGTTACACTGTTCACTTTCGTCACATTATTCACTTAGGTTACACTGTTCACTTTCGTCACATTATTCACTTTCGTCACATTATTCACTTAGGTTACACTGTTCACTTTCGTCACATTATTCAACTTTCGTCACATTATTCATTTAGGTTACACTGTTCACTTTCGTCACATTATTCACTTCGATTACACTGTTCACTTTAGTCACATTATTCATTTAGGTTACACTGTTCACTTTCGTCACATTATTCACTTCGGTTACACTGTTCACTTTCGTCACATTATTCAACTTTCGTCACATTATTCATTTAGGTTACACTGTTCACTTTCGTCACATTATTCACTTCGATTACACTGTTCACTTTAGTCACATTATTCACTTAGGTTACACTGTTCACTTTAGTCACATTATTCACTTAGGTTACACTGTTCACTTTCGTCAAATTATTCACTTAGGTTACACTGTTCACTTTCGTCACATTCACTTAGGTTACACTGTTCACTTTCGTCACATTATTCACTTAGGTTACACTGTTTACTTTAGTCACATTATTCACTTAGGTTACACTGTTCACTTTCGTCACATTATTCACTTAGGTTACACTGTTCACTTTCGTCACATTATTCACTTTCGTCACATTATTCACTTAGGTTACACTGTTCACTTTCGTCACATTATTCACTTAGGTTACAGTATTCACTTTAGTCACATTATTCACTTAGGTTACACTGTTCACTTTCGTCACATTATTCACTTAGGTTACACTGTTCACTTTAGTCACATTATTCATTTAGGTTACACTGTTCACTTTCATCACATTATTCACTTCGGTTACACTGTTCACTTTCGTCACATTATTCACTTAGGTTACACTGTTCACTTTCGTCACATTATTCACTTAGGTTACACTGTTCACTTTCGTCACATTATTCACTTAGGTTACACTGTTCACTTTAGTCACATTATTCACTTAGGTTACATTGTTCACTTTCGTCACATTATTCACTTCGATTACACTGTTCACTTTCGTCACATTATTCACTTAGGTTACACTGTTCACTTTAGTCACATTATTCACTTAGGTTACATTGTTCACTTTCGTCACATTATTCAACTTTCGTCACATTATTCACTTAGGTTACACTGTTCACTTTAGTCACATTATTCACTTCGGTTACACTGTTCACTTTAGTCACATTATTCACTTCGGTTACACTATTCACTTTCGTCACATTATTCAACTTTCGTCACATTATTCATTTAGGTTACACTGTTCACTTTCGTCACATTATTCACTTCGATTACACTGATCACTTTAGTCACATTATTCACTTAGGTTACACTGTTCACTTTCATCACATTATTCTTCGGTTACACTGTTCACTTTCGTCACATTATTCACTTAGGTTACACTGTTCACTTTAGTCCCATTATTCACTTAGGTTACACTGTTCACTTTCGTCAAATTATTCACTTAGGTTACACTGTTCACTTTCGTCAAATTATTCACTTAGGTTACACTGTTCACTTCGGTTACACTGTTCACTTTAGTCACATTATTCACTTAGGTTACACTGTTCACTTTCGTCACATTATTCACTTAGGTTACATTGTTCACTTTCGTCACATTATTCACTTCGATTACACTGTTCACTTTAGTCACATTATTCATTTAGGTTACACTGTTCACTTTCGTCACATTATTCACTTAGGTTACACTATTCACTTTAGTCACATTATTCATTTAGGTTACACTGTTCACTTTCGTCACATTATTCACTTCGGTTACACTGTTCACTTTAGTCACATTATTCACTTAGGTTACACTATTCACTTCGGTTACACTGTTCACTTTAGGTTACACTGTTCACTTTAGTCACATTATTCACTTAGGTTACACTGTTCACTTTCGTCAAATTATTCACTTAGGTTACACTGTTCACTTTCGTCACATTATTCACTTAGGTTACACTGTTCACTTCGGTTACACTGTTCACTTTAGTCACATTATTCACTTAGGTTACACTGTTCACTTTCGTCACATTATTCACTTAGGTTACATTGTTCACTTTCGTCACATTATTCACTTCGATTACACTGTTCACTTTAGTCACATTATTCATTTAGGTTACACTGTTCACTTTCGTCACATTATTCAACTTTCGTCACATTATTCATTTAGGTTACACTGTTCACTTTCGTCACATTATTCACTTCGATTACACTGTTCACTTTAGTCACATTATTCACTTAGGTTACACTGTTCACTTTCATCACATTATTCTTCGGTTACACTGTTCACTTTCGTCACATTATTCACTTAGGTTACACTGTTCACTTTAGTCCCATTATTCACTTAGGTTACACTGTTCACTTTCGTCAAATTATTCACTTAGGTTACACTGTTCACTTTCGTCAAATTATTCACTTAGGTTACACTGTTCACTTCGGTTACACTGTTCACTTTAGTCACATTATTCACTTAGGTTACACTGTTCACTTTCGTCACATTATTCACTTAGGTTACATTGTTCACTTTCGTCACATTATTCACTTCGATTACACTGTTCACTTTAGTCACATTATTCATTTAGGTTACACTGTTCACTTTCGTCACATTATTCACTTAGGTTACACTATTCACTTTAGTCACATTATTCATTTAGGTTACACTGTTCACTTTCGTCACATTATTCACTTCGGTTACACTGTTCACTTTAGTCACATTATTCACTTAGGTTACACTATTCACTTCGGTTACACTGTTCACTTTAGGTTACACTGTTCACTTTAGTCACATTTTTCACTTAGGTTACACTGTTCACTTTCGTCAAATTATTCACTTAGGTTACACTGTTCACTTTCGTCACATTATTCACTTAGGTTACACTGTTCACTTTAGTCACATTATTCACTTCGGTTACACTGTTCACTTTCGTCACATTATTCACTTCGGTTACACTGTTCACTTTCGTCACATTATTCACTTAGGTTACACTGTTCACTTTCGTCACATTATTCACTTAGGTTACACTGTTCACTTTCGTCACATTATTCAACTTTCGTCACATTCATTTAGGTTACACTGTTCACTTTCGTCACATTATTCACTTCGATTACACTGTTCACTTTAGTCACATTATTCACTTAGGTTACACTGTTCACTTTCGTCACATTATTCACTTAGGTTACATTGTTCACTTTCGTCACATTATTCAACTTTCGTCACATTATTCATTTAGGTTACACTGTTCACTTTCGTCACATTATTCACTTCGATTACACTGTTCACTTTAGTCACATTATTCACTTAGGTTACACTGTTCACTTTCGTCACATTATTCACTTAGGTTACACTGTTCACTTTCGTCAAATTATTCACTTAGGTTACACTATTCACTTCGGTTACACTGTTCACTTTAGTCACATTATTCACTTAGGTTACACTGTTCACTTTAGTCACATTATTCACTTAGGTTACACTGTTCACTTTAGTCACATTATTCACTTAGGTTACACTGTTCAGTTTAGTCACATTATTCACTTAGGTTACACTGTTCACTTTCGTCAAATTATTCACTTAGGTTACACTGTTCACTTTCGTCAAATTATTCACTTCGGTTACACTGTTCACTTTAGTCACATTATTCACTTAGGTTACACTGTTCACTTTAGTCACATTATTCACTTTCGTCACTTTATTCATTTAGGTTACACTGTTCACTTTCGTCACATTATTCACTTCGATTACACTGTTCACTTTAGTCACATTATTCACTTAGGTTACACTGTTCACTTTCGTCACATTATTCACTTAGGTTACACTATTCACTTTAGTCACATTATTCATTTAGGTTACACTGTTCACTTTCGTCACATTATTCACTTAGGTTACACTATTCACTTTAGTCACATTATTCATTTAGGTTACACTGATCACTTTCGTCACATTATTCACTTCGGTTACACTGTTCACTTTAGTCACATTATTCATTTAGGTTACACTGTTCACTTTCATCACATTATTCACTTCGGTTACACTGTTCACTTTCGTCACATTATTCACTTAGGTTACACTGTTCACTTTCGTCACATTATTCACTTTCGTCACATTATTCACTTAGGTTACACTGTTCACTTTCGTCACATTATTCAACTTTCGTCACATTATTCATTTAGGTTACACTGTTCACTTTCGTCACATTATTCACTTCGATTACACTGTTCACTTTAGTCACATTATTCATTTAGGTTACACTGTTCACTTTCGTCACATTATTCACTTCGGTTACACTGTTCACTTTCGTCACATTATTCAACTTTCGTCACATTATTCATTTAGGTTACACTGTTCACTTTCGTCACATTATTCACTTCGATTACACTGTTCACTTTAGTCACATTATTCACTTAGGTTACACTGTTCACTTTAGTCACATTATTCACTTAGGTTACACTGTTCACTTTCGTCAAATTATTCACTTAGGTTACACTGTTCACTTTCGTCACATTCACTTAGGTTACACTGTTCACTTTCGTCACATTATTCACTTAGGTTACACTGTTTACTTTAGTCACATTATTCACTTAGGTTACACTGTTCACTTTCGTCACATTATTCACTTAGGTTACACTGTTCACTTTCGTCACATTATTCACTTTCGTCACATTATTCACTTAGGTTACACTGTTCACTTTCGTCACATTATTCACTTAGGTTACAGTATTCACTTTAGTCACATTATTCACTTAGGTTACACTGTTCACTTTCGTCACATTATTCACTTAGGTTACACTGTTCACTTTAGTCACATTATTCATTTAGGTTACACTGTTCACTTTCATCACATTATTCACTTCGGTTACACTGTTCACTTTCGTCACATTATTCACTTAGGTTACACTGTTCACTTTCGTCACATTATTCACTTAGGTTACACTGTTCACTTTCGTCACATTATTCACTTAGGTTACACTGTTCACTTTAGTCACATTATTCACTTAGGTTACATTGTTCACTTTCGTCACATTATTCACTTCGATTACACTGTTCACTTTCGTCACATTATTCACTTAGGTTACACTGTTCACTTTAGTCACATTATTCACTTAGGTTACATTGTTCACTTTCGTCACATTATTCAACTTTCGTCACATTATTCACTTAGGTTACACTGTTCACTTTAGTCACATTATTCACTTCGGTTACACTGTTCACTTTAGTCACATTATTCACTTCGGTTACACTATTCACTTTCGTCACATTATTCAACTTTCGTCACATTATTCATTTAGGTTACACTGTTCACTTTCGTCACATTATTCACTTCGATTACACTGATCACTTTAGTCACATTATTCACTTAGCTTACACTGTTCACTTTCATCACATTATTCTTCGGTTACACTGTTCACTTTCGTCACATTATTCACTTAGGTTACACTGTTCACTTTAGTCCCATTATTCACTTAGGTTACACTGTTCACTTTCGTCAAATTATTCACTTAGGTTACACTGTTCACTTTCGTCAAATTATTCACTTAGGTTACACTGTTCACTTCGGTTACACTGTTCACTTTAGTCACATTATTCACTTAGGTTACACTGTTCACTTTCGTCACATTATTCACTTAGGTTACATTGTTCACTTTCGTCACATTATTCACTTCGATTACACTGTTCACTTTAGTCACATTATTCATTTAGGTTACACTGTTCACTTTCGTCACATTATTCACTTAGGTTACACTATTCACTTTAGTCACATTATTCATTTAGGTTACACTGTTCACTTTCGTCACATTATTCACTTCGGTTACACTGTTCACTTTAGTCACATTATTCACTTAGGTTACACTATTCACTTCGGTTACACTGTTCACTTTAGGTTACACTGTTCACTTTAGTCACATTATTCACTTAGGTTACACTGTTCACTTTCGTCAAATTATTCACTTAGGTTACACTGTTCACTTTCGTCACATTATTCACTTAGGTTACACTGTTCACTTCGGTTACACTGTTCACTTTAGTCACATTATTCACTTAGGTTACACTGTTCACTTTCGTCACATTATTCACTTAGGTTACATTGTTCACTTTCGTCACATTATTCACTTCGATTACACTGTTCACTTTAGTCACATTATTCATTTAGGTTACACTGTTCACTTTCGTCACATTATTCAACTTTCGTCACATTATTCATTTAGGTTACACTGTTCACTTTCGTCACATTATTCACTTCGATTACACTGTTCACTTTAGTCACATTATTCACTTAGGTTACACTGTTCACTTTCGTCACATTATTCACTTAGGTTACATTGTTCACTTTCGTCACATTATTCACTTCGATTACACTGTTCACTTTAGTCACATTATTCATTTAGGTTACACTGTTCACTTTCGTCACATTATTCACTTAGGTTACACTATTCACTTTAGTCACATTATTCATTTAGGTTACACTGTTCACTTTCGTCACATTATTCACTTCGGTTACACTGTTCACTTTAGTCACATTATTCACTTAGGTTACACTATTCACTTCGGTTACACTGTTCACTTTAGGTTACACTGTTCACTTTCGTCACATTATTCACTTCGATTACACTGTTCACTTTAGTCACATTATTCACTTCGGTTACACTGTTCACTTTCGTCACATTATTCACTTAGGTTACACTGTTCACTTTCGTCACATTATTCACTTAGGTTACACTGTTCACTTTCGTCACATTATTCACTTAGGTTACACTGTTCACTTTCGTCACATTATTCAACTTTCGTCACATTCATTTAGGTTACACTGTTCACTTTCGTCACATTATTCACTTCGATTACACTGTTCACTTTAGTCACATTATTCACTTAGGTTACACTGTTCACTTTCGTCACATTATTCACTTAGGTTACATTGTTCACTTTCGTCACATTATTCAACTTTCGTCACATTATTCATTTAGGTTACACTGTTCACTTTCGTCACATTATTCACTTCGATTACACTGTTCACTTTAGTCACATTATTCACTTAGGTTACACTGTTCACTTTCGTCACATTATTCACTTAGGTTACACTGTTCACTTTCGTCAAATTATTCACTTAGGTTACACTATTCACTTCGGTTACACTGTTCACTTTAGTCACATTATTCACTTAGGTTACACTGTTCACTTTAGTCACATTATTCACTTAGGTTACACTGTTCACTTTAGTCACATTATTCACTTAGGTTACACTGTTCAGTTTAGTCACATTATTCACTTAGGTTACACTGTTCACTTTCGTCAAATTATTCACTTAGGTTACACTGTTCACTTTCGTCAAATTATTCACTTCGGTTACACTGTTCACTTTAGTCACATTATTCACTTAGGTTACACTGTTCACTTTAGTCACATTATTCACTTTCGTCACTTTATTCATTTAGGTTACACTGTTCACTTTCGTCACATTATTCACTTCGATTACACTGTTCACTTTAGTCACATTATTCACTTAGGTTACACTGTTCACTTTCGTCACATTATTCACTTAGGTTACACTATTCACTTTAGTCACATTATTCATTTAGGTTACACTGTTCACTTTCGTCACATTATTCACTTAGGTTACACTATTCACTTTAGTCACATTATTCATTTAGGTTACACTGATCACTTTCGTCACATTATTCACTTCGGTTACACTGTTCACTTTAGTCACATTATTCATTTAGGTTACACTGTTCACTTTCATCACATTATTCACTTCGGTTACACTGTTCACTTTCGTCACATTATTCACTTAGGTTACACTGTTCACTTTCGTCACATTATTCACTTTCGTCACATTATTCACTTAGGTTACACTGTTCACTTTCGTCACATTATTCAACTTTCGTCACATTATTCATTTAGGTTACACTGTTCACTTTCGTCACATTATTCACTTCGATTACACTGTTCACTTTAGTCACATTATTCATTTAGGTTACACTGTTCACTTTCGTCACATTATTCACTTCGGTTACACTGTTCACTTTCGTCACATTATTCAACTTTCGTCACATTATTCATTTAGGTTACACTGTTCACTTTCGTCACATTATTCACTTCGATTACACTGTTCACTTTAGTCACATTATTCACTTAGGTTACACTGTTCACTTTAGTCACATTATTCACTTAGGTTACACTGTTCACTTTCGTCAAATTATTCACTTAGGTTACACTGTTCACTTTCGTCACATTCACTTAGGTTACACTGTTCACTTTCGTCACATTATTCACTTAGGTTACACTGTTTACTTTAGTCACATTATTCACTTAGGTTACACTGTTCACTTTCGTCACATTATTCACTTAGGTTACACTGTTCACTTTCGTCACATTATTCACTTTCGTCACATTATTCACTTAGGTTACACTGTTCACTTTCGTCACATTATTCACTTAGGTTACAGTATTCACTTTAGTCACATTATTCACTTAGGTTACACTGTTCACTTTCGTCACATTATTCACTTAGGTTACACTGTTCACTTTAGTCACATTATTCATTTAGGTTACACTGTTCACTTTCATCACATTATTCACTTCGGTTACACTGTTCACTTTCGTCACATTATTCACTTAGGTTACACTGTTCACTTTCGTCACATTATTCACTTAGGTTACACTGTTCACTTTCGTCACATTATTCACTTAGGTTACACTGTTCACTTTAGTCACATTATTCACTTAGGTTACATTGTTCACTTTCGTCACATTATTCACTTCGATTACACTGTTCACTTTCGTCACATTATTCACTTAGGTTACACTGTTCACTTTAGTCACATTATTCACTTAGGTTACATTGTTCACTTTCGTCACATTATTCAACTTTCGTCACATTATTCACTTAGGTTACACTGTTCACTTTAGTCACATTATTCACTTCGGTTACACTGTTCACTTTAGTCACATTATTCACTTCGGTTACACTATTCACTTTCGTCACATTATTCAACTTTCGTCACATTATTCATTTAGGTTACACTGTTCACTTTCGTCACATTATTCACTTCGATTACACTGATCACTTTAGTCACATTATTCACTTAGGTTACACTGTTCACTTTCATCACATTATTCTTCGGTTACACTGTTCACTTTCGTCACATTATTCACTTAGGTTACACTGTTCACTTTAGTCCCATTATTCACTTAGGTTACACTGTTCACTTTCGTCAAATTATTCACTTAGGTTACACTGTTCACTTTCGTCAAATTATTCACTTAGGTTACACTGTTCACTTCGGTTACACTGTTCACTTTAGTCACATTATTCACTTAGGTTACACTGTTCACTTTCGTCACATTATTCACTTAGGTTACATTGTTCACTTTCGTCACATTATTCACTTCGATTACACTGTTCACTTTAGTCACATTATTCATTTAGGTTACACTGTTCACTTTCGTCACATTATTCACTTAGGTTACACTATTCACTTTAGTCACATTATTCATTTAGGTTACACTGTTCACTTTCGTCACATTATTCACTTCGGTTACACTGTTCACTTTAGTCACATTATTCACTTAGGTTACACTATTCACTTCGGTTACACTGTTCACTTTAGGTTACACTGTTCACTTTAGTCACATTATTCACTTAGGTTACACTGTTCACTTTCGTCAAATTATTCACTTAGGTTACACTGTTCACTTTCGTCACATTATTCACTTAGGTTACACTGTTCACTTCGGTTACACTGTTCACTTTAGTCACATTATTCACTTAGGTTACACTGTTCACTTTCGTCACATTATTCACTTAGGTTACATTGTTCACTTTCGTCACATTATTCACTTCGATTACACTGTTCACTTTAGTCACATTATTCATTTAGGTTACACTGTTCACTTTCGTCACATTATTCAACTTTCGTCACATTATTCATTTAGGTTACACTGTTCACTTTCGTCACATTATTCACTTCGATTACACTGTTCACTTTAGTCACATTATTCACTTAGGTTACACTGTTCACTTTCATCACATTATTCTTCGGTTACACTGTTCACTTTCGTCACATTATTCACTTAGGTTACACTGTTCACTTTAGTCCCATTATTCACTTAGGTTACACTGTTCACTTTCGTCAAATTATTCACTTAGGTTACACTGTTCACTTTCGTCAAATTATTCACTTAGGTTACACTGTTCACTTCGGTTACACTGTTCACTTTAGTCACATTATTCACTTAGGTTACACTGTTCACTTTCGTCACATTATTCACTTAGGTTACATTGTTCACTTTCGTCACATTATTCACTTCGATTACACTGTTCACTTTAGTCACATTATTCATTTAGGTTACACTGTTCACTTTCGTCACATTATTCACTTAGGTTACACTATTCACTTTAGTCACATTATTCATTTAGGTTACACTGTTCACTTTCGTCACATTATTCACTTCGGTTACACTGTTCACTTTAGTCACATTATTCACTTAGGTTACACTATTCACTTCGGTTACACTGTTCACTTTAGGTTACACTGTTCACTTTAGTCACATTATTCACTTAGGTTACACTGTTCACTTTCGTCAAATTATTCACTTAGGTTACACTGTTCACTTTCGTCACATTATTCACTTAGGTTACACTGTTCACTTTAGTCACATTATTCACTTCGGTTACACTGTTCACTTTCGTCACATTATTCACTTAGGTTACACTGTTCACTTTCGTCACATTATTCACTTAGGTTACACTGTTCACTTTCGTCACATTATTCACTTAGGTTACACTGTTCACTTTCGTCACATTATTCAACTTTCGTCACATTCATTTAGGTTACACTGTTCACTTTCGTCACATTATTCACTTCGATTACACTGTTCACTTTAGTCACATTATTCACTTAGGTTACACTGTTCACTTTCGTCACATTATTCACTTAGGTTACATTGTTCACTTTCGTCACATTATTCAACTTTCGTCACATTATTCATTTAGGTTACACTGTTCACTTTCGTCACATTATTCACTTCGATTACACTGTTCACTTTAGTCACATTATTCACTTAGGTTACACTGTTCACTTTCGTCACATTATTCACTTAGGTTACACTGTTCACTTTCGTCAAATTATTCACTTAGGTTACACTATTCACTTCGGTTACACTGTTCACTTTAGTCACATTATTCACTTAGGTTACACTGTTCACTTTAGTCACATTATTCACTTAGGTTACACTGTTCACTTTAGTCACATTATTCACTTAGGTTACACTGTTCAGTTTAGTCACATTATTCACTTAGGTTACACTGTTCACTTTCGTCAAATTATTCACTTAGGTTACACTGTTCACTTTCGTCAAATTATTCACTTCGGTTACACTGTTCACTTTAGTCACATTATTCACTTAGGTTACACTGTTCACTTTAGTCACATTATTCACTTTCGTCACTTTATTCATTTAGGTTACACTGTTCACTTTCGTCACATTATTCACTTCGATTACACTGTTCACTTTAGTCACATTATTCACTTAGGTTACACTGTTCACTTTCGTCACATTATTCACTTAGGTTACACTATTCACTTTAGTCACATTATTCATTTAGGTTACACTGTTCACTTTCGTCACATTATTCACTTAGGTTACACTATTCACTTTAGTCACATTATTCATTTAGGTTACACTGATCACTTTCGTCACATTATTCACTTCGGTTACACTGTTCACTTTAGTCACATTATTCATTTAGGTTACACTGTTCACTTTCATCACATTATTCACTTCGGTTACACTGTTCACTTTCGTCACATTATTCACTTAGGTTACACTGTTCACTTTCGTCACATTATTCACTTTCGTCACATTATTCACTTAGGTTACACTGTTCACTTTCGTCACATTATTCAACTTTCGTCACATTATTCATTTAGGTTACACTGTTCACTTTCGTCACATTATTCACTTCGATTACACTGTTCACTTTAGTCACATTATTCATTTAGGTTACACTGTTCACTTTCGTCACATTATTCACTTCGGTTACACTGTTCACTTTCGTCACATTATTCAACTTTCGTCACATTATTCATTTAGGTTACACTGTTCACTTTCGTCACATTATTCACTTCGATTACACTGTTCACTTTAGTCACATTATTCACTTAGGTTACACTGTTCACTTTAGTCACATTATTCACTTAGGTTACACTGTTCACTTTCGTCAAATTATTCACTTAGGTTACACTGTTCACTTTCGTCACATTCACTTAGGTTACACTGTTCACTTTCGTCACATTATTCACTTAGGTTACACTGTTTACTTTAGTCACATTATTCACTTAGGTTACACTGTTCACTTTCGTCACATTATTCACTTAGGTTACACTGTTCACTTTCGTCACATTATTCACTTTCGTCACATTATTCACTTAGGTTACACTGTTCACTTTCGTCACATTATTCACTTAGGTTACAGTATTCACTTTAGTCACATTATTCACTTAGGTTACACTGTTCACTTTCGTCACATTATTCACTTAGGTTACACTGTTCACTTTAGTCACATTATTCATTTAGGTTACACTGTTCACTTTCATCACATTATTCACTTCGGTTACACTGTTCACTTTCGTCACATTATTCACTTAGGTTACACTGTTCACTTTCGTCACATTATTCACTTAGGTTACACTGTTCACTTTCGTCACATTATTCACTTAGGTTACACTGTTCACTTTAGTCACATTATTCACTTAGGTTACATTGTTCACTTTCGTCACATTATTCACTTCGATTACACTGTTCACTTTCGTCACATTATTCACTTAGGTTACACTGTTCACTTTAGTCACATTATTCACTTAGGTTACATTGTTCACTTTCGTCACATTATTCAACTTTCGTCACATTATTCACTTAGGTTACACTGTTCACTTTAGTCACATTATTCACTTCGGTTACACTGTTCACTTTAGTCACATTATTCACTTCGGTTACACTATTCACTTTCGTCACATTATTCAACTTTCGTCACATTATTCATTTAGGTTACACTGTTCACTTTCGTCACATTATTCACTTCGATTACACTGATCACTTTAGTCACATTATTCACTTAGCTTACACTGTTCACTTTCATCACATTATTCTTCGGTTACACTGTTCACTTTCGTCACATTATTCACTTAGGTTACACTGTTCACTTTAGTCCCATTATTCACTTAGGTTACACTGTTCACTTTCGTCAAATTATTCACTTAGGTTACACTGTTCACTTTCGTCAAATTATTCACTTAGGTTACACTGTTCACTTCGGTTACACTGTTCACTTTAGTCACATTATTCACTTAGGTTACACTGTTCACTTTCGTCACATTATTCACTTAGGTTACATTGTTCACTTTCGTCACATTATTCACTTCGATTACACTGTTCACTTTAGTCACATTATTCATTTAGGTTACACTGTTCACTTTCGTCACATTATTCACTTAGGTTACACTATTCACTTTAGTCACATTATTCATTTAGGTTACACTGTTCACTTTCGTCACATTATTCACTTCGGTTACACTGTTCACTTTAGTCACATTATTCACTTAGGTTACACTATTCACTTCGGTTACACTGTTCACTTTAGGTTACACTGTTCACTTTAGTCACATTATTCACTTAGGTTACACTGTTCACTTTCGTCAAATTATTCACTTAGGTTACACTGTTCACTTTCGTCACATTATTCACTTAGGTTACACTGTTCACTTCGGTTACACTGTTCACTTTAGTCACATTATTCACTTAGGTTACACTGTTCACTTTCGTCACATTATTCACTTAGGTTACATTGTTCACTTTCGTCACATTATTCACTTCGATTACACTGTTCACTTTAGTCACATTATTCATTTAGGTTACACTGTTCACTTTCGTCACATTATTCACTTCGATTACACTGTTCACTTTAGTCACATTATTCATTTAGGTTACACTGTTCACTTTCGTCACATTATTCACTTAGGTTACACTATTCACTTTAGTCACATTATTCATTTAGGTTACACTGTTCACTTTCGTCACATTATTCACTTCGGTTACACTGTTCACTTTAGTCACATTATTCACTTAGGTTACACTATTCACTTCGGTTACACTGTTCACTTTAGGTTACACTGTTCACTTTAGTCACATTATTCACTTAGGTTACACTGTTCACTTTCGTCAAATTATTCACTTAGGTTACACTGTTCACTTTCGTCACATTATTCACTTAGGTTACACTGTTCACTTCGGTTACACTGTTCACTTTAGTCACATTATTCACTTAGGTTACACTGTTCACTTTCGTCACATTATTCACTTAGGTTACATTGTTCACTTTCGTCACATTATTCACTTCGATTACACTGTTCACTTTAGTCACATTATTCATTTAGGTTACACTGTTCACTTTCGTCACATTATTCAACTTTCGTCACATTATTCATTTAGGTTACACTGTTCACTTTCATCACATTATTCTTCGGTTACACTGTTCACTTTCGTCACATTATTCACTTAGGTTACACTGTTCACTTTAGTCCCATTATTCACTTAGGTTACACTGTTCACTTTCGTCAAATTATTCACTTAGGTTACACTGTTCACTTTCGTCAAATTATTCACTTAGGTTACACTGTTCACTTCGGTTACACTGTTCACTTTAGTCACATTATTCACTTAGGTTACACTGTTCACTTTCGTCACATTATTCACTTAGGTTACATTGTTCACTTTCGTCACATTATTCACTTCGATTACACTGTTCACTTTAGTCACATTATTCATTTAGGTTACACTGTTCACTTTCGTCACATTATTCACTTAGGTTACACTATTCACTTTAGTCACATTATTCATTTAGGTTACACTGTTCACTTTCGTCACATTATTCACTTCGGTTACACTGTTCACTTTAGTCACATTATTCACTTAGGTTACACTATTCACTTCGGTTACACTGTTCACTTTAGGTTACACTGTTCACTTTAGTCACATTATTCACTTAGGTTACACTGTTCACTTTCGTCAAATTATTCACTTAGGTTACACTGTTCACTTTCGTCACATTATTCACTTAGGTTACACTGTTCACTTCGGTTACACTGTTCACTTTAGTCACATTATTCACTTAGGTTACACTGTTCACTTTCGTCACATTATTCACTTAGGTTACATTGTTCACTTTCGTCACATTATTCACTTCGATTACACTGTTCACTTTAGTCACATTATTCATTTAGGTTACACTGTTCACTTTCGTCACATTATTCACTTAGGTTACACTATTCACTTTAGTCACATTATTCATTTAGGTTACACTGTTCACTTTCGTCACATTATTCACTTCGGTTACACTGTTCACTTTAGTCACATTATTCACTTAGGTTACACTATTCACTTCGGTTACACTGTTCACTTTAGGTTACACTGTTCACTTTAGTCACATTATTCACTTAGGTTACACTGTTCACTTTAGTCACATTATTCACTTAGGTTACACTGTTCACTTTCGTCAAATTATTCACTTAGGTTACACTGTTCACTTTCGTCACATTCACTTAGGTTACACTGTTCACTTTAGTCACATTATTCACTTAGGTTACACTGTTCACTTTCGTCACATTATTCACTTAGGTTACATTGTTCACTTTAGTCACATTATTCACTTAGGTTACACTGTTCACTTTCGTCACATTATTCACTTAGGTTACTCTGTTCACTTTCGTCACATTATTCACTTAGGTTACATTGTTCACTTTTGTCACATTATTTACTTAGGTTACACTGTTCACTTTCGTCACATTATTCAACTTTCGTCACATTATTCACTTAGGTTACACTGTTCACTTTCGTCACATTATTCACTTAGGTTACACTGTTCACTTTCGTCACATTATTCACTTAGGTTACACTGTTCACTTTAGTCACATTATTCACTTAGGTTACATTGTTCACTTTCGTCACATTATTCACTTAGGTTACACTGTTCACTTTCGTCACATTATTCACTTAGGTTACACTGTTCACTTTCGTCAAATTATTCACTTAGGTTACACTGTTCACTTTCGTCACATTATTCACTTAGGTTACACTGTTCACTTCGGTTACACTGTTCACTTTAGTCACATTATTCACTTAGGTTACACTGTTCACTTTCGTCACATTATTCACTTAGGTTACATTGTTCACTTTCGTCACATTATTCACTTCGATTACACTGTTCACTTTAGTCACATTATTCATTTAGGTTACACTGTTCACTTTCGTCACATTATTCACTTAGGTTACACTATTCACTTTAGTCACATTATTCATTTAGGTTACACTGTTCACTTTCGTCACATTATTCACTTCGGTTACACTGTTCACTTTAGTCACATTATTCACTTAGGTTACACTATTCACTTCGGTTACACTGTTCACTTTAGGTTACACTGTTCACTTTAGTCACATTATTCACTTAGGTTACACTGTTCACTTTAGTCACATTATTCACTTAGGTTACACTGTTCACTTTCGTCAAATTATTCACTTAGGTTACACTGTTCACTTTCGTCACATTCACTTAGGTTACACTGTTCACTTTAGTCACATTATTCACTTAGGTTACACTGTTCACTTTCGTCACATTATTCACTTAGGTTACATTGTTCACTTTAGTCACATTATTCACTTAGGTTACACTGTTCACTTTCGTCACATTATTCACTTAGGTTACTCTGTTCACTTTCGTCACATTATTCACTTAGGTTACATTGTTCACTTTTGTCACATTATTTACTTAGGTTACACTGTTCACTTTCGTCACATTATTCAACTTTCGTCACATTATTCACTTAGGTTACACTGTTCACTTTCGTCACATTATTCACTTAGGTTACACTGTTCACTTTCGTCACATTATTCACTTAGGTTACACTGTTCACTTTCGTCACATTATTCACTTCGGTTACACTGTTCACTTTAGTCACATTATTCAACTTTCGTCACATTATTCATTTAGGTTACACTGTTCACTTTCGTCACATTATTCACTTCGATTACACTGTTCACTTTAGTCACATTATTCACTTAGGTTACACTGTTCACTTTCGTCACATTATTCACTTAGGTTACACTGTTCACTTTCGTCAAATTATTCACTTAGGTTACACTATTCACTTCGGTTACACTGTTCACTTTAGTCACATTATTCACTTAGGTTACACTGTTCACTTTAGTCACATTATTCACTTAGGTTACACTGTTCACTTTAGTCACATTATTCACTTAGGTTACACTGTTCACTTTAGTCACATTATTCACTTAGGTTACACTGTTCACTTTCGTCAAATTATTCACTTCGGTTACACTATTCACTTCGGTTACACTGTTCACTTTAGTCACATTATTCACTTAGGTTACACTGTTCACTTTAGTCACATTATTCACTTTCGTCACATTATTCATTTAGGTTACACTGTTCACTTTCGTCACATTATTCACTTCGATTACACTGTTCACTTTAGTCACATTATTCACTTCGGTTACACTGTTCACTTTAGTCACATTATTCATTTAGGTTACACTGTTCACTTTCATCACATTATTCACTTCGGTTACACTGTTCACTTTCGTCACATTATTCACTTAGGTTACACTGTTCACTTTCGTCACATTATTCACTTTCGTCACATTATTCACTTAGGTTACACTGTTCACTTTCGTCACATTATTCAACTTTCGTCACATTATTCATTTAGGTTACACTGTTCACTTTCGTCACATTATTCACTTCGATTACACTGTTCACTTTAGTCACATTATTCATTTAGGTTACACTGTTCACTTTCGTCACATTATTTACTTCGGTTACACTGTTCACTTTCGTCACATTATTCAACTTTCGTCACATTATTCATTTAGGTTACACTGTTCACTTTCGTCACATTATTCACTTCGATTACACTGTTCACTTTAGTCACATTATTCACTTAGGTTACACTGTTCACTTTAGTCACATTATTCACTTAGGTTACACTGTTCACTTTCGTCAAATTATTCACTTAGGTTACACTGTTCACTTTCGTCACATTCACTTAGGTTACACTGTTCACTTTCGTCACATTATTCACTTAGGTTACACTGTTTACTTTAGTCACATTATTCACTTAGGTTACACTGTTCACTTTCGTCACATTATTCACTTAGGTTACACTGTTCACTTTCGTCACATTATTCACTTTCGTCACATTATTCACTTAGGTTACACTGTTCACTTTCGTCACATTATTCACTTAGGTTACAGTATTCACTTTAGTCACATTATTCACTTAGGTTACACTGTTCACTTTCGTCACATTATTCACTTAGGTTACACTGTTCACTTTCGTCACATTATTCACTTAGGTTACACTGTTCACTTTAGTCACATTATTCATTTAGGTTACACTGTTCACTTTCATCACATTATTCACTTCGGTTACACTGTTCACTATCGTCACATTATTCACTTAGGTTACACTGTTCACTTTCGTCACATTATTCACTTAGGTTACACTGTTCACTTTCGTCACATTATTCACTTAGGTTACACTGTTCACTTTAGTCACATTATTCACTTAGGTTACATTGTTCACTTTCGTCACATTATTCACTTCGATTACACTGTTCACTTTCGTCACATTATTCACTTAGGTTACACTGTTCACTTTAGTCACATTATTCACTTAGGTTACATTGTTCACTTTCGTCACATTATTCAACTTTCGTCACATTATTCACTTAGGTTACACTGTTCACTTTAGTCACATTATTCACTTCGGTTACACTGTTCACTTTAGTCACATTATTCACTTCGGTTACACTGTTCACTTTCGTCACATTATTCAACTTTCGTCACATTATTCATTTAGGTTACACTGTTCACTTTCGTCACATTATTCACTTCGATTACACTGTTCACTTTAGTCACATTATTCACTTAGGTTACACTGTTCACTTTCATCACATTATTCTTCGGTTACACTGTTCACTTTCGTCACATTATTCACTTAGGTTACACTGTTCACTTTAGTCCCATTATTCACTTAGGTTACACTGTTCACTTTCGTCAAATTATTCACTTAGGTTACACTGTTCACTTTCGTCAAATTATTCACTTAGGTTACACTGTTCACTTCGGTTACACTGTTCACTTTAGTCACATTATTCACTTAGGTTACACTGTTCACTTTCGTCACATTATTCACTTAGGTTACATTGTTCACTTTCGTCACATTATTCACTTCGATTACACTGTTCACTTTAGTCACATTATTCATTTAGGTTACACTGTTCACTTTCGTCACATTATTCACTTAGGTTACACTATTCACTTTAGTCACATTATTCATTTAGGTTACACTGTTCACTTTCGTCACATTATTCACTTCGGTTACACTGTTCACTTTAGTCACATTATTCACTTAGGTTACACTATTCACTTCGGTTACACTGTTCACTTTAGGTTACACTGTTCACTTTAGTCACATTATTCACTTAGGTTACACTGTTCACTTTCGTCAAATTATTCACTTAGGTTACACTGTTCACTTTCGTCACATTATTCACTTAGGTTACACTGTTCACTTCGGTTACACTGTTCACTTTAGTCACATTATTCACTTAGGTTACACTGTTCACTTTCGTCACATTATTCACTTAGGTTACATTGTTCACTTTCGTCACATTATTCACTTCGATTACACTGTTCACTTTAGTCACATTATTCATTTAGGTTACACTGTTCACTTTCGTCACATTATTCACTTAGGTTACACTATTCACTTTAGTCACATTATTCATTTAGGTTACACTGTTCACTTTCGTCACATTATTCACTTCGGTTACACTGTTCACTTTAGTCACATTATTCACTTAGGTTACACTATTCACTTCGGTTACACTGTTCACTTTAGGTTACACTGTTCACTTTAGTCACATTATTCACTTAGGTTACACTGTTCACTTTAGTCACATTATTCACTTAGGTTACACTGTTCACTTTCGTCAAATTATTCACTTAGGTTACACTGTTCACTTTCGTCACATTCACTTAGGTTACACTGTTCACTTTAGTCACATTATTCACTTAGGTTACACTGTTCACTTTCGTCACATTATTCACTTAGGTTACATTGTTCACTTTAGTCACATTATTCACTTAGGTTACACTGTTCACTTTCGTCACATTATTCACTTAGGTTACTCTGTTCACTTTCGTCACATTATTCACTTAGGTTACATTGTTCACTTTTGTCACATTATTTACTTAGGTTACACTGTTCACTTTCGTCACATTATTCAACTTTCGTCACATTATTCACTTAGGTTACACTGTTCACTTTCGTCACATTATTCACTTAGGTTACACTGTTCACTTTCGTCACATTATTCACTTAGGTTACACTGTTCACTTTAGTCACATTATTCACTTAGGTTACATTGTTCACTTTCGTCACATTATTCACTTCGATTACACTGTTCACTTTAGTCACATTATTCACTTCGGTTACACTGTTCACTTTCGTCACATTATTCACTTAGGTTACACTGTTCACTTTCGTCACATTATTCACTTAGGTTACACTGTTCACTTTCGTCACATTATTCACTTAGGTTACACTGTTCACTTTCGTCACATTATTAATTTAGGTTACACTGTTCACTTTCGTCACATTATTCACTTCGATTACACTGTTCACTTTAGTCACATTATTCACTTAGGTTACACTGTTCACTTTCGTCACATTATTCACTTAGGTTACATTGTTCACTTTCGTCACATTATTCAACTTTCGTCACATTATTCATTTAGGTTACACTGTTCACTTTCGTCACATTATTCACTTCGATTACACTGTTCACTTTAGTCACATTATTCACTTAGGTTACACTGTTCACTTTCGTCACATTATTCACTTAGGTTACACTGTTCACTTTCGTCAAATTATTCACTTAGGTTACACTATTCACTTCGGTTACACTGTTCACTTTAGTCACATTATTCACTTAGGTTACACTGTTCACTTTAGTCACATTATTCACTTAGGTTACACTGTTCACTTTAGTCACATTATTCACTTAGGTTACACTGTTCACTTTAGTCACATTATTCACTTAGGTTACACTGTTCACTTTCGTCAAATTATTCACTTAGGTTACACTGTTCACTTTCGTCAAATTATTCACTTCGGTTACACTATTCACTTCGGTTACACTGTTCACTTTAGTCACATTATTCATTTAGGTTACACTGTTCACTTTCGTCACATTATTCACTTCGATTACACTGTTCACTTTAGTCACATTATTCACTTCGGTTACACTGTTCACTTTAGTCACATTATTCACTTCGGTTACACTGTTCACTTTCGTCACATTATTCACTTAGGTTACACTGTTCACTTTCGTCACATTATTCACTTTCGTCACATTATTCACTTAGGTTACACTGTTCACTTTCGTCACATTATTCAACTTTCGTCACATTATTCATTTAGGTTACACTGTTCACTTTCGTCACATTATTCACTTCGATTACACTGTTCACTTTAGTCACATTATTCATTTAGGTTACACTGTTCACTTTCGTCACATTATTTACTTCGGTTACACTGTTCACTTTCGTCACATTATTCAACTTTCGTCACATTATTCATTTAGGTTACACTGTTCACTTTCGTCACATTATTCACTTCGATTACACTGTTCACTTTAGTCACATTATTCACTTAGGTTACACTGTTCACTTTAGTCACATTATTCACTTAGGTTACACTGTTCACTTTCGTCAAATTATTCACTTAGGTTACACTGTTCACTTTCGTCACATTCACTTAGGTTACACTGTTCACTTTCGTCACATTATTCACTTAGGTTACACTGTTTACTTTAGTCACATTATTCACTTAGGTTACACTGTTCACTTTCGTCACATTATTCACTTAGGTTACACTGTTCACTTTCGTCACATTATTCACTTTCGTCACATTATTCACTTAGGTTACACTGTTCACTTTCGTCACATTATTCACTTAGGTTACAGTATTCACTTTAGTCACATTATTCACTTAGGTTACACTGTTCACTTTCGTCACATTATTCACTTAGGTTACACTGTTCACTTTCGTCACATTATTCACTTAGGTTACACTGTTCACTTTAGTCACATTATTCATTTAGGTTACACTGTTCACTTTCATCACATTATTCACTTCGGTTACACTGTTCACTTTCGTCACATTATTCACTTAGGTTACACTGTTCACTTTCGTCACATTATTCACTTAGGTTACACTGTTCACTTTCGTCACATTATTCACTTAGGTTACACTGTTCACTTTAGTCACATTATTCACTTAGGTTACATTGTTCACTTTCGTCACATTATTCACTTCGATTACACTGTTCACTTTCGTCACATTATTCACTTAGGTTACACTGTTCACTTTAGTCACATTATTCACTTAGGTTACATTGTTCACTTTCGTCACATTATTCAACTTTCGTCACATTATTCACTTAGGTTACACTGTTCACTTTAGTCACATTATTCACTTCGGTTACACTGTTCACTTTAGTCACATTATTCACTTCGGTTACACTGTTCACTTTCGTCACATTATTCAACTTTCGTCACATTATTCATTTAGGTTACACTGTTCACTTTCGTCACATTATTCACTTCGATTACACTGTTCACTTTAGTCACATTATTCACTTAGGTTACACTGTTCACTTTCATCACATTATTCTTCGGTTACACTGTTCACTTTCGTCACATTATTCACTTAGGTTACACTGTTCACTTTAGTCCCATTATTCACTTAGGTTACACTGTTCACTTTCGTCAAATTATTCACTTAGGTTACACTGTTCACTTTCGTCAAATTATTCACTTAGGTTACACTGTTCACTTCGGTTACACTGTTCACTTTAGTCACATTATTCACTTAGGTTACACTGTTCACTTTCGTCACATTATTCACTTAGGTTACATTGTTCACTTTCGTCACATTATTCACTTCGATTACACTGTTCACTTTAGTCACATTATTCATTTAGGTTACACTGTTCACTTTCGTCACATTATTCACTTAGGTTACACTATTCACTTTAGTCACATTATTCATTTAGGTTACACTGTTCACTTTCGTCACATTATTCACTTCGGTTACACTGTTCACTTTAGTCACATTATTCACTTAGGTTACACTATTCACTTCGGTTACACTGTTCACTTTAGGTTACACTGTTCACTTTAGTCACATTATTCACTTAGGTTACACTGTTCACTTTCGTCAAATTATTCACTTAGGTTACACTGTTCACTTTCGTCACATTATTCACTTAGGTTACACTGTTCACTTCGGTTACACTGTTCACTTTAGTCACATTATTCACTTAGGTTACACTGTTCACTTTCGTCACATTATTCACTTAGGTTACATTGTTCACTTTCGTCACATTATTCACTTCGATTACACTGTTCACTTTAGTCACATTATTCATTTAGGTTACACTGTTCACTTTCGTCACATTATTCACTTAGGTTACACTATTCACTTTAGTCACATTATTCATTTAGGTTACACTGTTCACTTTCGTCACATTATTCACTTCGGTTACACTGTTCACTTTAGTCACATTATTCACTTAGGTTACACTATTCACTTCGGTTACACTGTTCACTTTAGGTTACACTGTTCACTTTCGTCACATTATTCACTTAGGTTACACTGTTCACTTTCGTCACATTATTCACTTAGGTTACACTGTTCACTTTCGTCACATTATTCACTTAGGTTACACTGTTCACTTTAGTCACATTATTCACTTAGGTTACATTGTTCACTTTCGTCACATTATTCACTTCGATTACACTGTTCACTTTCGTCACATTATTCACTTAGGTTACACTGTTCACTTTAGTCACATTATTCACTTAGGTTACATTGTTCACTTTCGTCACATTATTCAACTTTCGTCACATTATTCACTTAGGTTACACTGTTCACTTTAGTCACATTATTCACTTCGGTTACACTGTTCACTTTAGTCACATTATTCACTTCGGTTACACTGTTCACTTTCGTCACATTATTCAACTTTCGTCACATTATTCATTTAGGTTACACTGTTCACTTTCGTCACATTATTCACTTCGATTACACTGTTCACTTTAGTCACATTATTCACTTAGGTTACACTGTTCACTTTCATCACATTATTCTTCGGTTACACTGTTCACTTTCGTCACATTATTCACTTAGGTTACACTGTTCACTTTAGTCCCATTATTCACTTAGGTTACACTGTTCACTTTCGTCAAATTATTCACTTAGGTTACACTGTTCACTTTCGTCAAATTATTCACTTAGGTTACACTGTTCACTTCGGTTACACTGTTCACTTTAGTCACATTATTCACTTAGGTTACACTGTTCACTTTCGTCACATTATTCACTTAGGTTACATTGTTCACTTTCGTCACATTATTCACTTCGATTACACTGTTCACTTTAGTCACATTATTCATTTAGGTTACACTGTTCACTTTCGTCACATTATTCACTTAGGTTACACTATTCACTTTAGTCACATTATTCATTTAGGTTACACTGTTCACTTTCGTCACATTATTCACTTCGGTTACACTGTTCACTTTAGTCACATTATTCACTTAGGTTACACTATTCACTTCGGTTACACTGTTCACTTTAGGTTACACTGTTCACTTTAGTCACATTATTCACTTAGGTTACACTGTTCACTTTCGTCAAATTATTCACTTAGGTTACACTGTTCACTTTCGTCACATTATTCACTTAGGTTACACTGTTCACTTCGGTTACACTGTTCACTTTAGTCACATTATTCACTTAGGTTACACTGTTCACTTTCGTCACATTATTCACTTAGGTTACATTGTTCACTTTCGTCACATTATTCACTTCGATTACACTGTTCACTTTAGTCACATTATTCATTTAGGTTACACTGTTCACTTTCGTCACATTATTCACTTAGGTTACACTATTCACTTTAGTCACATTATTCATTTAGGTTACACTGTTCACTTTCGTCACATTATTCACTTCGGTTACACTGTTCACTTTAGTCACATTATTCACTTAGGTTACACTATTCACTTCGGTTACACTGTTCACTTTAGGTTACACTGTTCACTTTAGTCACATTATTCACTTAGGTTACACTGTTCACTTTAGTCACATTATTCACTTAGGTTACACTGTTCACTTTCGTCAAATTATTCACTTAGGTTACACTGTTCACTTTCGTCACATTCACTTAGGTTACACTGTTCACTTTAGTCACATTATTCACTTAGGTTACACTGTTCACTTTCGTCACATTATTCACTTAGGTTACATTGTTCACTTTAGTCACATTATTCACTTAGGTTACACTGTTCACTTTCGTCACATTATTCACTTAGGTTACTCTGTTCACTTTCGTCACATTATTCACTTAGGTTACATTGTTCACTTTTGTCACATTATTTACTTAGGTTACACTGTTCACTTTCGTCACATTATTCAACTTTCGTCACATTATTCACTTAGGTTACACTGTTCACTTTCGTCACATTATTCACTTAGGTTACACTGTTCACTTTCGTCACATTATTCACTTAGGTTACACTGTTCACTTTAGTCACATTATTCACTTAGGTTACATTGTTCACTTTCGTCACATTATTCACTTCGATTACACTGTTCACTTTAGTCACATTATTCACTTCGGTTACACTGTTCACTTTCGTCACATTATTCACTTAGGTTACACTGTTCACTTTCGTCACATTATTCACTTAGGTTACACTGTTCACTTTCGTCACATTATTCACTTAGGTTACACTGTTCACTTTCGTCACATTATTAATTTAGGTTACACTGTTCACTTTCGTCACATTATTCACTTCGATTACACTGTTCACTTTAGTCACATTATTCACTTAGGTTACACTGTTCACTTTCGTCACATTATTCACTTAGGTTACATTGTTCACTTTCGTCACATTATTCAACTTTCGTCACATTATTCATTTAGGTTACACTGTTCACTTTCGTCACATTATTCACTTCGATTACACTGTTCACTTTAGTCACATTATTCATTTAGGTTACACTGTTCACTTTCGTCACATTATTTACTTCGGTTACACTGTTCACTTTCGTCACATTATTCAACTTTCGTCACATTATTCATTTAGGTTACACTGTTCACTTTCGTCACATTATTCACTTCGATTACACTGTTCACTTTAGTCACATTATTCACTTAGGTTACACTGTTCACTTTAGTCACATTATTCACTTAGGTTACACTGTTCACTTTCGTCAAATTATTCACTTAGGTTACACTGTTCACTTTCGTCACATTCACTTAGGTTACACTGTTCACTTTCGTCACATTATTCACTTAGGTTACACTGTTTACTTTAGTCACATTATTCACTTAGGTTACACTGTTCACTTTCGTCACATTATTCACTTAGGTTACACTGTTCACTTTCGTCACATTATTCACTTTCGTCACATTATTCACTTAGGTTACACTGTTCACTTTCGTCACATTATTCACTTAGGTTACAGTATTCACTTTAGTCACATTATTCACTTAGGTTACACTGTTCACTTTCGTCACATTATTCACTTAGGTTACACTGTTCACTTTCGTCACATTATTCACTTAGGTTACACTGTTCACTTTAGTCACATTATTCATTTAGGTTACACTGTTCACTTTCATCACATTATTCACTTCGGTTACACTGTTCACTTTCGTCACATTATTCACTTAGGTTACACTGTTCACTTTCGTCACATTATTCACTTAGGTTACACTGTTCACTTTCGTCACATTATTCACTTAGGTTACACTGTTCACTTTAGTCACATTATTCACTTAGGTTACATTGTTCACTTTCGTCACATTATTCACTTCGATTACACTGTTCACTTTCGTCACATTATTCACTTAGGTTACACTGTTCACTTTAGTCACATTATTCACTTAGGTTACATTGTTCACTTTCGTCACATTATTCAACTTTCGTCACATTATTCACTTAGGTTACACTGTTCACTTTAGTCACATTATTCACTTCGGTTACACTGTTCACTTTAGTCACATTATTCACTTCGGTTACACTGTTCACTTTCGTCACATTATTCAACTTTCGTCACATTATTCATTTAGGTTACACTGTTCACTTTCGTCACATTATTCACTTCGATTACACTGTTCACTTTAGTCACATTATTCACTTAGGTTACACTGTTCACTTTCATCACATTATTCTTCGGTTACACTGTTCACTTTCGTCACATTATTCACTTAGGTTACACTGTTCACTTTAGTCCCATTATTCACTTAGGTTACACTGTTCACTTTCGTCAAATTATTCACTTAGGTTACACTGTTCACTTTCGTCAAATTATTCACTTAGGTTACACTGTTCACTTCGGTTACACTGTTCACTTTAGTCACATTATTCACTTAGGTTACACTGTTCACTTTCGTCACATTATTCACTTAGGTTACATTGTTCACTTTCGTCACATTATTCACTTCGATTACACTGTTCACTTTAGTCACATTATTCATTTAGGTTACACTGTTCACTTTCGTCACATTATTCACTTAGGTTACACTATTCACTTTAGTCACATTATTCATTTAGGTTACACTGTTCACTTTCGTCACATTATTCACTTCGGTTACACTGTTCACTTTAGTCACATTATTCACTTAGGTTACACTATTCACTTCGGTTACACTGTTCACTTTAGGTTACACTGTTCACTTTAGTCACATTATTCACTTAGGTTACACTGTTCACTTTCGTCAAATTATTCACTTAGGTTACACTGTTCACTTTCGTCACATTATTCACTTAGGTTACACTGTTCACTTCGGTTACACTGTTCACTTTAGTCACATTATTCACTTAGGTTACACTGTTCACTTTCGTCACATTATTCACTTAGGTTACATTGTTCACTTTCGTCACATTATTCACTTCGATTACACTGTTCACTTTAGTCACATTATTCATTTAGGTTACACTGTTCACTTTCGTCACATTATTCACTTAGGTTACACTATTCACTTTAGTCACATTATTCATTTAGGTTACACTGTTCACTTTCGTCACATTATTCACTTCGGTTACACTGTTCACTTTAGTCACATTATTCACTTAGGTTACACTATTCACTTCGGTTACACTGTTCACTTTAGGTTACACTGTTCACTTTAGTCACATTATTCACTTAGGTTACACTGTTCACTTTAGTCACATTATTCACTTAGGTTACACTGTTCACTTTCGTCAAATTATTCACTTAGGTTACACTGTTCACTTTCGTCACATTCACTTAGGTTACACTGTTCACTTTAGTCACATTATTCACTTAGGTTACACTGTTCACTTTCGTCACATTATTCACTTAGGTTACATTGTTCACTTTAGTCACATTATTCACTTAGGTTACACTGTTCACTTTCGTCACATTATTCACTTAGGTTACTCTGTTCACTTTCGTCACATTATTCACTTAGGTTACATTGTTCACTTTTGTCACATTATTTACTTAGGTTACACTGTTCACTTTCGTCACATTATTCAACTTTCGTCACATTATTCACTTAGGTTACACTGTTCACTTTCGTCACATTATTCACTTAGGTTACACTGTTCACTTTCGTCACATTATTCACTTAGGTTACACTGTTCACTTTAGTCACATTATTCACTTAGGTTACATTGTTCACTTTCGTCACATTATTCACTTCGATTACACTGTTCACTTTAGTCACATTATTCACTTCGGTTACACTGTTCACTTTCGTCACATTATTCACTTAGGTTACACTGTTCACTTTCGTCACATTATTCACTTAGGTTACACTGTTCACTTTCGTCACATTATTCACTTAGGTTACACTGTTCACTTTCGTCACATTATTAATTTAGGTTACACTGTTCACTTTCGTCACATTATTCACTTCGATTACACTGTTCACTTTAGTCACATTATTCACTTAGGTTACACTGTTCACTTTCGTCACATTATTCACTTAGGTTACATTGTTCACTTTCGTCACATTATTCAACTTTCGTCACATTATTCATTTAGGTTACACTGTTCACTTTCGTCACATTATTCACTTCGATTACACTGTTCACTTTAGTCACATTATTCACTTAGGTTACACTGTTCACTTTCGTCACATTATTCACTTAGGTTACACTGTTCACTTTCGTCAAATTATTCACTTAGGTTACACTATTCACTTCGGTTACACTGTTCACTTTAGTCACATTATTCACTTAGGTTACACTGTTCACTTTAGTCACATTATTCACTTAGGTTACACTGTTCACTTTAGTCACATTATTCACTTAGGTTACACTGTTCACTTTCGTCAAATTATTCACTTAGGTTACACTGTTCACTTTCGTCAAATTATTCACTTCGGTTACACTGTTCACTTTAGTCACATTATTCACTTAGGTTACACTGTTCACTTTAGTCACATTATTCACTTTCGTCACATTATTCATTTAGGTTACACTGTTCACTTTCGTCACATTATTCACTTCGATTACACTGTTCACTTTAGTCACATTATTCACTTAGGTTACACTGTTCACTTTCGTCACATTATTCACTTAGGTTACACTATTCACTTTAGTCACATTATTCATTTAGGTTACACTGTTCACTTTCGTCACATTATTCACTTAGGTTACACTATTCACTTTAGTCACATTATTCATTTAGGTTACACTGTTCACTTTCGTCACATTATTCACTTCGGTTACACTGTTCACTTTAGTCACATTATTCATTTAGGTTACACTGTTCACTTTCATCACATTATTCACTTCGGTTACACTGTTCACTTTCGTCACATTATTCACTTAGGTTACACTGTTCACTTTCGTCACATTATTCAACTTTCGTCACAATATTCATTTAGGTTACACTGTTCACTTTCGTCACATTATTCACTTCGATTACACTGTTCACTTTAGTCACATTATTCACTTAGGTTACACTGTTCACTTTAGTCACATTATTCACTTAGGTTACACTGTTCACTTTCGTCAAATTATTCACTTAGGTTACACTGTTCACTTTCGTCACATTCACTTAGGTTACACTGTTCACTTTCGTCACATTATTCACTTAGGTTACACTGTTTACTTTAGTCACATTATTCACTTAGGTTACACTGTTCACTTTCGTCACATTATTCACTTAGGTTACACTGTTCACTTTCGTCACATTATTCACTTTCGTCACATTATTCACTTAGGTTACACTGTTCACTTTCGTCACATTATTCACTTAGGTTACAGTATTCACTTTAGTCACATTATTCACTTAGGTTACACTGTTCACTTTCGTCACATTATTCACTTAGGTTACACTGTTCACTTTCGTCACATTATTCACTTAGGTTACACTGTTCACTTTAGTCACATTATTCATTTAGGTTACACTGTTCACTTTCATCACATTATTCACTTCGGTTACACTGTTCACTTTCGTCACATTATTCACTTAGATTACACTGTTCACTTTCGTCACATTATTCACTTAGGTTACACTGTTCACTTTCGTCACATTATTCAACTTTCGTCACATTATTCACTTAGGTTACACTGTTCACTTTAGTCACATTATTCACTTCGGTTACACTGTTCACTTTAGTCACATTATTCACTTCGGTTACACTGTTCACTTTAGTCACATTATTCACTTCGGTTACACTGTTCACTTTCGTCACATTATTCAACTTTCGTCACATTATTCATTTAGGTTACACTGTTCACTTTCGTCACATTATTCACTTCGATTACACTGTTCACTTTAGTCACATTATTCACTTAGGTTACACTGTTCACTTTCATCACATTATTCTTCGGTTACACTGTTCACTTTCGTCACATTATTCACTTAGGTTACACTGTTCACTTTAGTCCCATTATTCACTTAGGTTACACTGTTCACTTTCGTCAAATTATTCACTTAGGTTACACTGTTCACTTTCGTCAAATTATTCACTTAGGTTACACTGTTCACTTCGGTTACACTGTTCACTTTAGTCACATTATTCACTTAGGTTACACTGTTCACTTTCGTCACATTATTCACTTAGGTTACATTGTTCACTTTCGTCACATTATTCACTTCGATTACACTGTTCACTTTAGTCACATTATTCATTTAGGTTACACTGTTCACTTTCGTCACATTATTCACTTAGGTTACACTATTCACTTTAGTCACATTATTCACTTAGGTTACACTGTTCACTTTCGTCAAATTATTCACTTAGGTTACACTGTTCACTTTCGTCAAATTATTCACTTAGGTTACACTGTTCACTTCGGTTACACTGTTCACTTTAGTCACATTATTCACTTAGGTTACACTGTTCACTTTCGTCACATTATTCACTTAGGTTACATTGTTCACTTTCGTCACATTATTCACTTCGATTACACTGTTCACTTTAGTCACATTATTCATTTAGGTTACACTGTTCACTTTAGTCACATTATTCACTTAGGTTACACTGTTCACTTTCGTCACATTATTCACTTAGGTTACATTGTTCACTTTAGTCACATTATTCACTTAGGTTACACTGTTCACTTTCGTCACATTATTCACTTAGGTTACACTATTCACTTTAGTCACATTATTCATTTAGGTTACACTGTTCACTTTCGTCACATTATTCACTTCGGTTACACTGTTCACTTTAGTCACATTATTCATTTAGGTTACACTGTTCACTTTCATCACATTATTCACTTCGGTTACACTGTTCACTTTCGTCACATTATTCACTTAGGTTACACTGTTCACTTTCGTCACATTATTCACTTTCGTCACATTATTCACTTAGGTTACACTGTTCACTTTCGTCACATTATTCAACTTTCGTCACATTATTCATTTAGGTTACACTGTTCACTTTCGTCACATTATTCACTTCGATTACACTGTTCACTTTAGTCACATTATTCATTTAGGTTACACTGTTCACTTTCGTCACATTATTCACTTCGGTTACACTGTTCACTTTCGTCACATTATTCAACTTTCGTCACATTATTCATTTAGGTTACACTGTTCACTTTCGTCACATTATTCACTTCGATTACACTGTTCACTTTCGTCACATTATTCAACTTTAGTCACATTATTCACTTAGGTTCTCAGAGTCAGACATAAATCATGAACAAAGTAACACTAAGAAAAACACAAAAGAAAACACGGGGAACCGCATACACCTTCCTAACAACGAACCAGAGAAAACAAGGACTATAAATACACAGGGAAGACTAGCTTAATAAGATAACAAGAGGAGTGGTAAATGGGAAACACCTGGGGAGACTAATCGACATGAAAAACTACAAAGAACTACAAAATAACACAGAAAAGAACACAGAAAGTAGGCACAGATAATACAAAATAAGTCCCACTAAACGCCAGAAACAGATCTGACATTACCCCCCTCAAAGGAGCGGCTTCCAGATGCTCCAAAACCAGTCATGGAGGGAGGTGAAGTCGCGGCGGAACAGGGGGAGGGATGGAGGGTCAGGAGCGGACACTGGAAGCAGGATGGGACCTGGGGCAGATCAGGTGGCCTGGGTGGAACAGGCTGGTCACAGAGCTGTGCAGACAACAAGCCACTGGGCTGGGACACAGACTGGTCCGGAGCCTTCTCTGGACTCTTGGCAGGGGACAGAGCTCTCTCTGGACGCTGGACGGAGAGGGGACAGAGCTCTCTCTGGACGCTGGACGGAGAGGGGACAGAGCTCTCTCTGGACGCTGGACGGAGACGGGACATCGCTGGGCTCTGGACGGAGACAGGGGACGTCATTCACTTAGGTTTAAACAGTGTAACCGAAGTGAATAATGTGACTAAAGTGAAGTGTAACCTAAGTGAATAATGTGACGAAAGTGAACAGTGTAACCTAAGTGAATAATGTGACGAAAGTGAACAGTGTAACCTAAGTGAATAATGTGACTAAAATGAACAGAGTAACCTAAGTGAATGTGACGAAAGTGAACAGTGTAACCGAAGTGAATAATGTGACTAAAGTGAAGTGTAACCTAAGTGAATAATGTGACGAAAGTGAACAGTGTAACCGAAGTGAATAATGTGACTAAAGTGAACAGTGTAACCGAAGTGAATAATGTGACTAAAGTGAACAGTGTAACCGAAGTGAATAATGTGACTAAATTGAACAGTGTAACCGAAGTGAATAATGTGACTAAAGTGAACAGTGTAACCTAAGTGAATAATGTGACGAAAGTGAACAGTGTAACCGAAGTGAATAATGTGACTAAAGTGAACAGTGTAACCTAAGTGAATAATGTGACGAAAGTGAACAGTGCAACCTAAGTGAATAATGTGACGAAAGTGAACAGAGTAACCTAAGTGAATAATGTGACTAAAGTGAAGTGCAACCTAAGTGAATGTGACGAAAGTGAACAGTGTAACCGAAGTGAATAATGTGACTAAAGTGAAGTGTAACCTAAGTGAATAATGTGACGAAAGTGAACAGTGTAACCGAAGTGAATAATGTGACTAAAGTGAAGTGTAACCTAAGTGAATAATGTGACGAAAGTGAACAGTGTAACCGAAGTGAATAATGTGACTAAAGTGACGTGTAACCTAAGTGAATAATGTGACTAAAGTGAACAGTGTAACCGAAGTGAATAATGTGACTAAAGTGAACAGTGTAACCTAAGTGAATAATGTGACTAAAGTGAACAGTGTAACCGAAGTGAATAATGTGACTAAAGTGAAGTGTAACCTAAGTGAATAATGTGACTAAAGTGAAGTGTAACCTAAGTGAATAATGTGACGAAAGTGAACAGTGTAACCGAAGTGAATAATGTGACTAAAGTGAACAGAGTAACCTAAGTGAATAATGTGACTAAAGTGAACAGTGTAACCTAAGTGAATAATGTGACTAAAGTGAACAGTGTAACCTAAGTGAATAATGTGACGAAAGTGAACAGTGTAACCTAAGTGAATAATGTGACTAAAGTGAACAGTGTAACCTAAGTGAATAATGTGACGAAAGTGAACAGTGTAACCGAAGTGAATAATGTGACTAAAGTGAAGTGTAACCTAAGTGAATAATGTGACGAAAGTGAACAGAGTAACCTAAGTGAATAATGTGACTAAAGTGAACAGTGCAACCTAAGTGAATATTGTGACGAAAGTGAACAGTGTAACCGAAGTGAATAATGTGACTAAAGTGAAGTGTAACCTAAGTGAATAATGTGACGAAAGTGAACAGTGTAACCTAAGTGAATAATGTGACTAAAGTGAACAGTGTAACCTAAGTGAATAATGTGACGAAAGTGAACAGTGTAACCGAAGTGAATAATGTGACTAAAGTGAAGTGTAACCTAAGTGAATAATGTGACGAAAGTGAACAGAGTAACCTAAGTGAATAATGTGACTAAAGTGAACAGTGCAACCTAAGTGAATATTGTGACGAAAGTGAACAGTGTAACCGAAGTGAATAATGTGACTAAAGTGAACAGTGTAACCGAAGTGAATAATGTGACTAAAGCGAACAGTGTAACCGAAGTGAATAATGTGACCAAAGTGAAGTGTAACCTAAGTGAATAATGTGACGAAAGTGAACAGTGCAACCTAAGTGAATAATGTGACGAAAGTGAACAGAGTAACCTAAGTGAATAATGTGACTAAAGTGAAGTGTAACCTAAGTGAATAATGTGACGAAAGTGAACAGAGTAACCTAAGTGAATAATGTGACTAAAGTGAACAGTGTAACCTAAGTGAATAATGTGACGAAAGTGAACAGTGTAACCGAAGTGAATAATGTGACTAAAGTGAAGTGTAACCTAAGTGAATAATGTGACTAAAGTGAAGTGTAACCTAAGTGAATAATGTGACTAAAGTGAAGTGTAACCTAAGTGAATAATGTGACTAAAGTGAAGTGTAACCTAAGTGAATAATGTGACTAAAGTGAACAGTGTAACCGAAGTGAATAATGTGACGAAAGTGAACAGTGTAACCTAAGTGAATAATGTGACTAAAGTGAACAGTGTAACCTAAGTGAATAATGTGACTAAAGTGAAGTGTAACCTAAGTGAATAATGTGACTAAAGTGAAGTGTAACCTAAGTGAATAATGTGACTAAAGTGAACAGTGTAACCGAAGTGAATAATGTGACGAAAGTGAACAGTGTAACCTAAGTGAATAATGTGACGAAAGTGAACAGTGTAACCGAAGTGAATAATGTGACTGAAGTGTAACCTAAGTGAATAATGTGACTAAAGTGAAGTGTAACCGAAGTGAATAATGTGACGAAAGTGAACAGTGTAACCTAAGTGAATAATGTGACTAAAGTGAACAGTGTAACCTAAGTGAATAATGTGACTAAAGTGAACAGTGTAACCTAAGTGAATGTGACGAAAGTGAACAGTGTAACCGAAGTGAATAATGTGACTAAAGTGAAGTGTAACCTAAGTGAATAATGTGACGAAAGTGAACAGTGTAACCGAAGTGAATAATGTGACTAAAGTGAAGTGTAACCTAAGTGAATAATGTGACTAAAGTGAAGTGTAACCTAAGTGAATAATGTGACGAAAGTGAACAGAGTAACCTAAGTGAATAATGTGACTAAAGTGAACAGTGTAACCTAAGTGAATAATGTGACGAAAGTGAACAGTGTAACCGAAGTGAATAATGTGACTAAAGTGAAGTGTAACCTAAGTGAATAATGTGACTAAAGTGACGTGTAACCTAAGTGAATAATGTGACTAAAGTGAACAGTGTAACCTAAGTGAATAATGTGACTAAAGTGAAGTGTAACCTAAGTGAATAATGTGACTAAAGTGAAGTGTAACCTAAGTGAATAATGTGACTAAAGTGAAGTGTAACCTAAGTGAATAATGTGACGAAAGTGAACAGTGCAACCTAAGTGAATAATGTGACGAAAGTGAACAGTGCAACCTAAGTGAATAATGTGACGAAAGTGAACAGTGTAACCGAAGTGAATAATGTGACTAAATTGAACAGTGCAACCTAAGTGAATAATGTGACTAAAGTGAACAGAGTAACCTAAGTGAATAATGTGACTAAAGTGAACAGTGTAACCTAAGTGAATAATGTGACGAAAGTGAACAGTGCAACCTAAGTGAATGTGACGAAAGTGAACAGTGTAACCTAAGTGAATAATGTGACTAAAGTGAACAGTGCAACCTAAGTGAATAATGTGACGAAAGTGAACAGTGTAACCGAAGTGAATAATGTGACTAATTGAACAGTGTAACCGAAGTGAATAATGTGACTAAATTGAACAGTGCAACCTAAGTGAATAATGTGACGAAAGTGAACAGTGCAACCTAAGTGAATTATGTGACGAAAGTGAACAAAGTAACCTAAGTGAATAATGTGACAGAAAGTGAACAGTGTAACCTAAGTGAATAATGTGACGAAAGTGAACAGTGTAACCTAAGTGAATAATGTGACTAAAGTGAAGTGTAACCGAAGTGAATAATGTGACTAAAGTGAACAGTGTAACCGAAGTGAATAATGTGACTAAAGCGAACAGTGTAACCGAAGTGAATAATGTGACTAAAGTGAAGTGTAACCTAAGTGAATAATGTGACGAAAGTGAACAGTGCAACCTAAGTGAATAATGTGACGAAAGTGAACAGAGTAACCTAAGTGAATAATGTGACGAAAGTGAACAGTGCAACCTAAGTGAATGTGACGAAAGTGAACAGTGTAACCGAAGTGAATAATGTGACTAAAGCGAACAGTGTAACCGAAGTGAATAATGTGACTAAAGTGAAGTGTAACCTAAGTGAATAATGTGACGAAAGTGAACAGTGCAACCTAAGTGAATAATGTGACGAAAGTGAACAGAGTAACCTAAGTGAATAATGTGACGAAAGTGAACAGTGCAACCTAAGTGAATGTGACGAAAGTGAACAGTGTAACCGAAGTGAATAATGTGACTAAAGTGAAGTGTAACCTAAGTGAATAATGTGACGAAAGTGAACAGTGTAACCGAAGTGAATAATGTGACGAAAGTGAAGTGTAACCTAAGTGAATAATGTGACGAAAGTGAACAGTGTAACCGAAGTGAATAATGTGACTAAAGTGAAGTGTAACCTAAGTGAATAATGTGACAAAAGTGAACAGTGTAACCTAAGTGAATAATGTGACGAAAGTGAACAGTGTAACCTAAGTGAATAATGTGACTAAAGTGAAGTGTAACCTAAGTGAATAATGTGACGAAAGTGAACAGTGTAACCTAAGTGAATAATGTGACTAAAGTGAACAGTGTAACCTAAGTGAATAATGTGACTAAAGTGAACAGTGTAACCTAAGTGAATAATGTGACGAAAGTGAACAGTGTAACCGAAGTGAATAATGTGACTAAAGTGAACAGTGTAACCTAAGTGAATAATGTGACGAAAGTGAACAGTGTAACCGAAGTGAATAATGTGACTAAAGTCAAGTGTAACCTAAGTGAATAATGTGACTAAAGTGAAGTGTAACCTAAGTGAATAATGTGACGAAAGTGAACAGTGTAACCTAAGTGAATAATGTGACTAAAGTGAACAGTGTAACCTAAGTGAATAATGTGACGAAAGTGAACAGTGTAACCTAAGTGAATAATGTGACTAAAGTGAACAGTGTAACCGAAGTGAATAATGTGACGAAAGTGAACAGTGTAACCTAAGTGAATAAAGTGACGAAAGTGAACAGTGTAACCGAAGTGAATAATGTGACTAAAGTGAAGTGTAACCTAAGTGAATAATGTGACTAAAGTGAAGTGTAACCGAAGTGAATAATGTGACGAAAGTGAACAGTGTAACCTAAGTGAATAATGTGACTAAAGTGAACAGTGTAACCTAAGTGAATAATGTGACGAAAGTGAACAGTGTAACCTAAGTGAATAATGTGACTAAAGTGAAGTGCAACCTAAGTGAATGTGACGAAAGTGAACAGTGTAACCGAAGTGAATAATGTGACTAAAGTGAAGTGTAACCTAAGTGAATAATGTGACGAAAGTGAACAGTGTAACCTAAGTGAATAATGTGACTAAAGTGAAGTGTAACCTAAGTGAATAATGTGACTAAAGTGAAGTGTAACCTAAGTGAATAATGTGACTAAAGTGAACAGAGTAACCTAAGTGAATAATGTGACTAAAGTGAACAGTGTAACCTAAGTGAATAATGTGACGAAAGTGAACAGTGTAACCGAAGTGAATAATGTGACTAAAGTGAAGTGTAACCTAAGTGAATAATGTGACTAAAGTGACGTGTAACCTAAGTGAATAATGTGACTAAAGTGAACAGTGTAACCTAAGTGAATAATGTGACTAAAGTGAACAGTGTAACCGAAGTGAATAATGTGACTAAAGTGAAGTGTAACCTAAGTGAATAATGTGACTAAAGTGAAGTGTAACCTAAGTGAATAATGTGACAAAAGTGAACAGTGCAACCTAAGTGAATAATGTGACTAAAGTGAAGTGTAACCTAAGTGAATAATGTGACGAAAGTGAACAGTGCAACCTAAGTGAATAATGTGACGAAAGTGAACAGTGTAACCGAAGTGAATAATGTGACTAAATTGAACAGTGCAACCTAAGTGAATAATGTGACTAAAGTGAACAGAGTAACCTAAGTGAATAATGTGACTAAAGTGAACAGTGTAACCTAAGTGAATAATGTGACTAAAGTGAACAGTGTAACCTAAGTGAATAATGTGACTAAAGTGAACAGTGCAACCTAAGTGAATAATGTGACGAAAGTGAACAGTGTAACCGAAGTGAATAATGTGACTAATTGAACAGTGTAACCGAAGTGAATAATGTGACGAAAGTGAACAGTGTAACCGAAGTGAATAATGTGACTAAAGTGAAGTGTAACCTAAGTGAATAATGTGACAAAAGTGAACAGTGTAACCTAAGTGAATAATGTGACGAAAGTGAACAGTGTAACCTAAGTGAATAATGTGACTAAAGTGAAGTGTAACCTAAGTGAATAATGTGACGAAAGTGAACAGTGTAACCTAAGTGAATAATGTGACTAAAGTGAACAGTGTAACCTAAGTGAATAATGTGACTAAAGTGAACAGTGTAACCTAAGTGAATAATGTGACGAAAGTGAACAGTGTAACCGAAGTGAATAATGTGACTAAAGTGAACAGTGTAACCTAAGTGAATAATGTGACGAAAGTGAACAGTGTAACCGAAGTGAATAATGTGACTAAAGTGAAGTGTAACCTAAGTGAATAATGTGACTAAAGTGAAGTGTAACCTAAGTGAATAATGTGACGAAAGTGAACAGTGTAACCTAAGTGAATAATGTGACTAAAGTGAACAGTGTAACCTAAGTGAATAATGTGACGAAAGTGAACAGTGTAACCTAAGTGAATAATGTGACTAAAGTGAACAGTGTAACCGAAGTGAATAATGTGACGAAAGTGAACAGTGTAACCTAAGTGAATAATGTGACGAAAGTGAACAGTGTAACCGAAGTGAATAATGTGACTAAAGTGAAGTGTAACCTAAGTGAATAATGTGACTAAAGTGAAGTGTAACCGAAGTGAATAATGTGACGAAAGTGAACAGTGTAACCTAAGTGAATAATGTGACTAAAGTGAACAGTGTAACCTAAGTGAATAATGTGACGAAAGTGAACAGTGTAACCTAAGTGAATAATGTGACTAAAGTGAAGTGCAACCTAAGTGAATGTGACGAAAGTGAACAGTGTAACCGAAGTGAATAATGTGACTAAAGTGAAGTGTAACCTAAGTGAATAATGTGACGAAAGTGAACAGTGTAACCGAAGTGAATAATGTGACTAAAGTGAAGTGTAACCTAAGTGAATAATGTGACTAAAGTGAAGTGTAACCTAAGTGAATAATGTGACTAAAGTGAACAGAGTAACCTAAGTGAATAATGTGACTAAAGTGAACAGTGTAACCTAAGTGAATAATGTGACGAAAGTGAACAGTGCAACCTAAGTGAATAATGTGACTAAAGTGAAGTGTAACCTAAGTGAATAATGTGACGAAAGTGAACAGTGTAACCTAAGTGAATAATGTGACTAAATTGAACAGTGCAACCTAAGTGAATAATGTGACTAAAGTGAACAGAGTAACCTAAGTGAATAATGTGACTAAAGTGAACAGTGTAACCTAAGTGAATAATGTGACTAAAGTGAACAGTGTAACCTAAGTGAATAATGTGACTAAAGTGAACAGTGCAACCTAAGTGAATAATGTGACGAAAGTGAACAGTGTAACCGAAGTGAATAATGTGACTAATTGAACAGTGTAACCGAAGTGAATAATGTGACTAAATTGAACAGTGCAACCTAAGTGAATAATGTGACGAAAGTGAACAGTGCAACCTAAGTGAATTATGTGACGAAAGTGAACAAAGTAACCTAAGTGAATAATGTGACAGAAAGTGAACAGTGTAACCTAAGTGAATAATGTGACGAAAGTGAACAGTGTAACCTAAGTGAATAATGTGACTAAAGTGAAGTGTAACCTAAGTGAATAATGTGACTAAAGTGAACAGTGTAACCGAAGTGAATAATGTGACGAAAGTGAACAGTGTAACCGAAGTGAATAATGTGACTAAAGTGACGTGTAACCTAAGTGAATAATGTGACTAAAGTGAACAGTGTAACCTAAGTGAATAATGTGACTAAAGTGAACAGTGTAACCTAAGTGAATAATGTGACGAAAGTGAACAGTGTAACCGAAGTGAATAATGTGACTAAAGTGAAGTGTAACCTAAGTGAATAATGTGACTAAAGTGAACAGTGTAACCTAAGTGAATAATGTGAGGAAAGTGAACAGTGTAACCGAAGTGAATAATGTGACTAAAGTGAAGTGTAACCTAAGTGAATAATGTGACTAAAGTGAAGTGTAACCTAAGTGAATAATGTGACGAAAGTGAACAGTGTAACCTAAGTGAATAATGTGACGAAAGTGAACAGTGTAACCTAAGTGAATAATGTGACGAAACTGAACAGTGTAACCTAAGTGAATAATGTGACTAAAATGAACAGTGTAACCTAAGTGAATAATGTGACGAAAGTGAACAGTGTAACCTAAGTGAATAATGTGACTAAAGTGAAGTGCAACCTAAGTGAATGTGACGAAAGTGAACAGTGTAACCGAAGTGAATAATGTGACTAAAGTGAAGTGTAACCTAAGTGAATAATGTGACGAAAGTGAACAGTGTAACCGAAGTGAATAATGTGACTAAAGTGAAGTGTAACCTAAGTGAATAATGTGACTAAAGTGAAGTGTAACCTAAGTGAATAATGTGACGAAAGTGAACAGAGTAACCTAAGTGAATAATGTGACTAAAGTGAACAGTGTAACCGAAGTGAATAATGTGACTAAAGCGAACAGTGTAACCGAAGTGAATAATGTGACTAAAGTGAAGTGTAACCTAAGTGAATAATGTGACGAAAGTGAACAGTGCAACCTAAGTGAATAATGTGACGAAAGTGAACAGAGTAACCTAAGTGAATAATGTGACGAAAGTGAACAGTGCAACCTAAGTAAATGTGACGAAAGTGAACAGTGTAACCGAAGTGAATAATGTGACTAAAGTGAAGTGTAACCTAAGTGAATAATGTGACGAAAGTGAACAGTGTAACCGAAGTGAATAATGTGACTAAAGTGAAGTGTAACCTAAGTGAATAATGTGACAAAAGTGAACAGTGTAACCTAAGTGAATAATGTGACGAAAGTGAACAGTGTAACCTAAGTGAATAATGTGACTAAAGTGAAGTGTAACCTAAGTGAATAATGTGACGAAAGTGAACAGTGTAACCTAAGTGAATAATGTGACTAAAGTGAACAGTGTAACCTAAGTGAATAATGTGACTAAAGTGAACAGTGTAACCTAAGTGAATAATGTGACGAAAGTGAACAGTGTAACCGAAGTGAATAATGTGACTAAAGTGAAGTGTAACCTAAGTGAATAATGTGACTAATGTGAAGTGTAACCTAAGTGAATAATGTGACGAAAGTGAACAGTGTAACCTAAGTGAATAATGTGACTAAAGTGAACAGTGTAACCTAAGTGAATAATGTGACTAAAGTGAACAGTGTAACCTAAGTGAATAATGTGACGAAAGTGAACAGTGTAACCGAAGTGAATAATGTGACTAAAGTGAAGTGTAACCTAAGTGAATAATGTGACTAAAGTGAAGTGTAACCGAAGTGACTAAAGTGAAGTGTAACCTAAGTGAATAATGTGACTAAAGTGAACAGTGTAACCTAAGTGAATAATGTGACGAAAGTGAACAGTGTAACCTAAGTGAATAATGTGACTAAAGTGAACAGTGTAACCTAAGTGAATAATGTGACGAAAGTGAAGTGTAACCTAAGTGAATAATGTGACTAAAGTGAAGTGTAACCTAAGTGAATAATGTGACTAAAGTGAAGTGTAACCTAAGTGAATAATGTGACGAAAGTGAACAGTGTAACCTAAGTGAATAATGTGACGAAAGTGAACAGTGTAACCGAAGTGAATAATGTGACTAAAGTGAAGTGTAACCTAAGTGAATAATGTGACTAAAGTGAACAGTGTAACCTAAGTGAATAATGTGACGAAAGTGAACAGTGTAACCGAAGTGAATAATGTGACGAAAGTGAACAGTGTAACCGAAGTGAATAATGTGACTAAAGTGAACAGTGTAACCGAAGTGAATAATGTGACTAAAGTGAACAGTGCAACCTAAGTGAATAATGTGACTAAAGTGAACAGAGTAACCTAAGTGAATAATGTGACTAAAGTGAACAGTGTAACCTAAGTGAATAATGTGACTAAAGTGAACAGTGTAACCTAAGTGAATAATGTGACTAAAGTGAACAGTGCAACCTAAGTGAATAATGTGACGAAAGTGAACAGTGTAACCGAAGTGAATAATGTGACTAATTGAACAGTGTAACCGAAGTGAATAATGTGACTAAATTGAACAGTGCAACCTAAGTGAATAATGTGACGAAAGTGAACAGTGCAACCTAAGTGAATTATGTGACGAAAGTGAACAAAGTAACCTAAGTGAATAATGTGACAGAAAGTGAACAGTGTAACCTAAGTGAATAATGTGACGAAAGTGAACAGTGTAACCTAAGTGAATAATGTGACTAAAGTGAAGTGTAACCGAAGTGAATAATGTGACTAAAGTGAACAGTGTAACCGAAGTGAATAATGTGACTAAAGCGAACAGTGTAACCGAAGTGAATAATGTGACTAAAGTGAAGTGTAACCTAAGTGAATAATGTGACGAAAGTGAACAGTGCAACCTAAGTGAATAATGTGACGAAAGTGAACAGAGTAACCTAAGTGAATAATGTGACGAAAGTGAACAGTGCAACCTAAGTGAATGTGACGAAAGTGAACAGTGTAACCGAAGTGAATAATGTGACTAAAGCGAACAGTGTAACCGAAGTGAATAATGTGACTAAAGTGAAGTGTAACCTAAGTGAATAATGTGACGAAAGTGAACAGTGCAACCTAAGTGAATAATGTGACGAAAGTGAAGTGTAACCTAAGTGAATAATGTGACGAAAGTGAACAGTGTAACCGAAGTGAATAATGTGACTAAAGTGAAGTGTAACCTAAGTGAATAATGTGACAAAAGTGAACAGTGTAACCTAAGTGAATAATGTGACGAAAGTGAACAGTGTAACCTAAGTGAATAATGTGACTAAAGTGAACAGTGTAACCTAAGTGAATAATGTGACGAAAGTGAACAGTGTAACCGAAGTGAATAATGTGACTAAAGTGAACAGTGTAACCTAAGTGAATAATGTGACGAAAGTGAACAGTGTAACCGAAGTGAATAATGTGACTAAAGTGAAGTGTAACCTAAGTGAATAATGTGACTAAAGTGAAGTGTAACCTAAGTGAATAATGTGACGAAAGTGAACAGTGTAACCTAAGTGAATAATGTGACTAAAGTGAACAGTGTAACCTAAGTGAATAATGTGACGAAAGTGAACAGTGTAACCTAAGTGAATAATGTGACTAAAGTGAAGTGTAACCTAAGTGAATAATGTGACTAAAGTGAAGTGTAACCGAAGTGACTAAAGTGAAGTGTAACCTAAGTGAATAATGTGACTAAAGTGAACAGTGTAACCTAAGTGAATAATGTGACGAAAGTGAACAGTGTAACCTAAGTGAATAATGTGACTAAAGTGAACAGTGTAACCTAAGTGAATAATGTGACGAAAGTGAAGTGTAACCTAAGTGAATAATGTGACTAAAGTGAAGTGTAACCTAAGTGAATAATGTGACTAAAGTGAAGTGTAACCTAAGTGAATAATGTGACGAAAGTGAACAGTGTAACCTAAGTGAATAATGTGACGAAAGTGAACAGTGTAACCGAAGTGAATAATGTGACTAAAGTGAAGTGTAACCTAAGTGAATAATGTGACTAAAGTGAACAGTGTAACCTAAGTGAATAATGTGACGAAAGTGAACAGTGTAACCGAAGTGAATAATGTGACGAAAGTGAACAGTGTAACCGAAGTGAATAATGTGACTAAAGTGAACAGTGTAACCGAAGTGAATAATGTGACTAAAGTGAACAGTGCAACCTAAGTGAATAATGTGACTAAAGTGAACAGAGTAACCTAAGTGAATAATGTGACTAAAGTGAACAGTGTAACCTAAGTGAATAATGTGACTAAAGTGAACAGTGTAACCTAAGTGAATAATGTGACTAAAGTGAACAGTGCAACCTAAGTGAATAATGTGACGAAAGTGAACAGTGTAACCGAAGTGAATAATGTGACTAATTGAACAGTGTAACCGAAGTGAATAATGTGACTAAATTGAACAGTGCAACCTAAGTGAATAATGTGACGAAAGTGAACAGTGCAACCTAAGTGAATTATGTGACGAAAGTGAACAAAGTAACCTAAGTGAATAATGTGACAGAAAGTGAACAGTGTAACCTAAGTGAATAATGTGACGAAAGTGAACAGTGTAACCTAAGTGAATAATGTGACTAAAGTGAAGTGTAACCGAAGTGAATAATGTGACTAAAGTGAACAGTGTAACCGAAGTGAATAATGTGACTAAAGCGAACAGTGTAACCGAAGTGAATAATGTGACTAAAGTGAAGTGTAACCTAAGTGAATAATGTGACGAAAGTGAACAGTGCAACCTAAGTGAATAATGTGACGAAAGTGAACAGAGTAACCTAAGTGAATAATGTGACGAAAGTGAACAGTGCAACCTAAGTGAATGTGACGAAAGTGAACAGTGTAACCGAAGTGAATAATGTGACTAAAGCGAACAGTGTAACCGAAGTGAATAATGTGACTAAAGTGAAGTGTAACCTAAGTGAATAATGTGACGAAAGTGAACAGTGCAACCTAAGTGAATAATGTGACGAAAGTGAAGTGTAACCTAAGTGAATAATGTGACGAAAGTGAACAGTGTAACCGAAGTGAATAATGTGACTAAAGTGAAGTGTAACCTAAGTGAATAATGTGACAAAAGTGAACAGTGTAACCTAAGTGAATAATGTGACGAAAGTGAACAGTGTAACCTAAGTGAATAATGTGACTAAAGTGAACAGTGTAACCTAAGTGAATAATGTGACGAAAGTGAACAGTGTAACCGAAGTGAATAATGTGACTAAAGTGAACAGTGTAACCTAAGTGAATAATGTGACGAAAGTGAACAGTGTAACCGAAGTGAATAATGTGACTAAAGTGAAGTGTAACCTAAGTGAATAATGTGACTAAAGTGAAGTGTAACCTAAGTGAATAATGTGACGAAAGTGAACAGTGTAACCTAAGTGAATAATGTGACGAAAGTGAACAGTGTAACCTAAGTGAATAATGTGACTAAAGTGAACAGTGTAACCTAAGTGAATAATGTGACTAAAGTGAACAGTGTAACCGAAGTGAATAATGTGACGAAAGTGAACAGTGTAACCTAAGTGAATAATGTGACGAAAGTGAACAGTGTAACCGAAGTGAATAATGTGACTAAAGTGAAGTGTAACCTAAGTGAATAATGTGACTAAAGTGAAGTGTAACCGAAGTGAATAATGTGACTAAAGTGAAGTGTAACCTAAGTGAATAATGTGACGAAAGTGAACAGTGTAACCTAAGTGAATAATGTGACTAAAGTGAACAGTGTAACCTAAGTGAATAATGTGACTAAAGTGAACAGTGTAACCTAAGTGAATAATGTGACGAAAGTGAACAGTGTAACCGAAGTGAATAATGTGACTAAAGTGAAGTGTAACCTAAGTGAATAATGTGACTAAAGTGAAGTGTAACCTAAGTGAATAATGTGACGAAAGTGAACAGTGTAACCTAAGTGAATAATGTGACTAAAGTGAACAGTGTAACCTAAGTGAATAATGTGACTAAAGTGAACAGTGTAACCTAAGTGAATAATGTGACGAAAGTGAACAGTGTAACCGAAGTGAATAATGTGACTAAAGTGAAGTGTAACCTAAGTGAATAATGTGACTAAAGTGAAGTGTAACCGAAGTGACTAAAGTGAAGTGTAACCTAAGTGAATAATGTGACTAAAGTGAACAGTGTAACCTAAGTGAATAATGTGACGAAAGTGAACAGTGTAACCTAAGTGAATAATGTGACTAAAGTGAACAGTGTAACCTAAGTGAATAATGTGACGAAAGTGAAGTGTAACCTAAGTGAATAATGTGACTAAAGTGAAGTGTAACCTAAGTGAATAATGTGACTAAAGTGAAGTGTAACCTAAGTGAATAATGTGACGAAAGTGAACAGTGTAACCTAAGTGAATAATGTGACGAAAGTGAACAGTGTAACCGAAGTGAATAATGTGACTAAAGTGAAGTGTAACCTAAGTGAATAATGTGACTAAAGTGAACAGTGTAACCTAAGTGAATAATGTGACGAAAGTGAACAGTGTAACCGAAGTGAATAATGTGACGAAAGTGAACAGTGTAACCGAAGTGAATAATGTGACTAAAGTGAACAGTGTAACCGAAGTGAATAATGTGACTAAAGTGAACAGTGCAACCTAAGTGAATAATGTGACTAAAGTGAACAGAGTAACCTAAGTGAATAATGTGACTAAAGTGAACAGTGTAACCTAAGTGAATAATGTGACTAAAGTGAACAGTGTAACCTAAGTGAATAATGTGACTAAAGTGAACAGTGCAACCTAAGTGAATAATGTGACGAAAGTGAACAGTGTAACCGAAGTGAATAATGTGACTAATTGAACAGTGTAACCGAAGTGAATAATGTGACTAAATTGAACAGTGCAACCTAAGTGAATAATGTGACGAAAGTGAACAGTGCAACCTAAGTGAATTATGTGACGAAAGTGAACAAAGTAACCTAAGTGAATAATGTGACAGAAAGTGAACAGTGTAACCTAAGTGAATAATGTGACGAAAGTGAACAGTGTAACCTAAGTGAATAATGTGACTAAAGTGAAGTGTAACCGAAGTGAATAATGTGACTAAAGTGAACAGTGTAACCGAAGTGAATAATGTGACTAAAGCGAACAGTGTAACCGAAGTGAATAATGTGACTAAAGTGAAGTGTAACCTAAGTGAATAATGTGACGAAAGTGAACAGTGCAACCTAAGTGAATAATGTGACGAAAGTGAACAGAGTAACCTAAGTGAATAATGTGACGAAAGTGAACAGTGCAACCTAAGTGAATGTGACGAAAGTGAACAGTGTAACCGAAGTGAATAATGTGACTAAAGCGAACAGTGTAACCGAAGTGAATAATGTGACTAAAGTGAAGTGTAACCTAAGTGAATAATGTGACGAAAGTGAACAGTGCAACCTAAGTGAATAATGTGACGAAAGTGAACAGAGTAACCTAAGTGAATAATGTGACGAAAGTGAACAGTGCAACCTAAGTGAATGTGACGAAAGTGAACAGTGTAACCGAAGTGAATAATGTGACTAAAGTGAAGTGTAACCTAAGTGAATAATGTGACGAAAGTGAACAGTGTAACCGAAGTGCATAATGTGACGAAAGTGAAGTGTAACCTAAGTGAATAATGTGACGAAAGTGAACAGTGTAACCGAAGTGAATAATGTGACTAAAGTGAAGTGTAACCTAAGTGAATAATGTGACAAAAGTGAACAGTGTAACCTAAGTGAATAATGTGACGAAAGTGAACAGTGTAACCTAAGTGAATAATGTGACTAAAGTGAACAGTGTAACCTAAGTGAATAATGTGACGAAAGTGAACAGTGTAACCGAAGTGAATAATGTGACTAAAGTGAACAGTGTAACCTAAGTGAATAATGTGACGAAAGTGAACAGTGTAACCGAAGTGAATAATGTGACTAAAGTGAAGTGTAACCTAAGTGAATAATGTGACTAAAGTGAAGTGTAACCTAAGTGAATAATGTGACGAAAGTGAACAGTGTAACCTAAGTGAATAATGTGACTAAAGTGAACAGTGTAACCTAAGTGAATAATGTGACGAAAGTGAACAGTGTAACCTAAGTGAATAATGTGACTAAAGTGAACAGTGTAACCGAAGTGAATAATGTGACGAAAGTGAACAGTGTAACCTAAGTGAATAATGTGACGAAAGTGAACAGTGTAACCGAAGTGAATAATGTGACTAAAGTGAAGTGTAACCTAAGTGAATAATGTGACTAAAGTGAAGTGTAACCGAAGTGAATAATGTGACGAAAGTGAACAGTGTAACCTAAGTGAATAATGTGACTAAAGTGAACAGTGTAACCTAAGTGAATAATGTGACGAAAGTGAACAGTGTAACCTAAGTGAATAATGTGACTAAAGTGAAGTGCAACCTAAGTGAATGTGACGAAAGTGAACAGTGTAACCGAAGTGAATAATGTGACTAAAGTGAAGTGTAACCTAAGTGAATAATGTGACGAAAGTGAACAGTGTAACCGAAGTGAATAATGTGACTAAAGTGAAGTGTAACCTAAGTGAATAATGTGACTAAAGTGAACAGTGTAACCGAAGTGAATAATGTGACTAAAGTGAAGTGCAACCTAAGTGAATGTGACGAAAGTGAACAGTGTAACCGAAGTGAATAATGTGACTAAAGTGAAGTGTAACCTAAGTGAATAATGTGACGAAAGTGAACAGTGTAACCGAAGTGAATAATGTGACTAAAGTGAAGTGTAACCTAAGTGAATAATGTGACGAAAGTGAACAGTGTAACCGAAGTGAATAATGTGACTAAAGTGAAGTGTAACCTAAGTGAATAATGTGACTAAAGTGACGTGTAACCTAAGTGAATAATGTGACTAAAGTGAACAGTGTAACCCAAGTGAATAATGTTACGAAAGTGAACAGTGTAACCGAAGTGAATAATGTGACTAAAGTGAAGTGTAACCTAAGTGAATAATGTGACTAAAGTGAAGTGTAACCTAAGTGAATAATGTGACGAAAGTGAACAGTGTAACCTAAGTGAATAATGTGACTAAAGTGAACAGTGTAACCTAAGTGAATAATGTGACTAAAGTGAACAGTGTAACCTAAGTGAATAATGTGACGAAAGTGAACAGTGTAACCGAAGTGAATAATGTGACTAAAGTGAAGTGTAACCTAAGTGAATAATGTGACTAAAGTGAAGTGTAACCTAAGTGAATAATGTGACGAAAGTGAACAGTGTAACCTAAGTGAATAATGTGACTAAAGTGAACAGTGTAACCTAAGTGAATAATGTGACGAAAGTGAAGTGTAACCGAAGTGAATAATGTGACTAAAGTGAAGTGTAACCTAAGTGAATAATGTGACTAAAGTGAAGTGTAACCTAAGTGAATAATGTGACGAAAGTGAACAGTGTAACCTAAGTGAATAATGTGACGAAAGTGAACAGTGTAACCGAAGTGAATAATGTGACTAAAGTGAAGTGTAACCTAAGTGAATAATGTGACTAAAGTGAACAGTGTAACCTAAGTGAATAATGTGACGAAAGTGAACAGTGTAACCGAAGTGAATAATGTGACGAAAGTGAACAGTGTAACCGAAGTGAATAATGTGACTAAAGCGAACAGTGTAACCGAAGTGAATAATGTGACTAAAGTGAAGTGTAACCTAAGTGAATAATGTGACGAAAGTGAACAGTGCAACCTAAGTGAATAATGTGACGAAAGTGAAGTGTAACCTAAGTGAATAATGTGACGAAAGTGAACAGTGTAACCGAAGTGAATAATGTGACTAAAGTGAAGTGTAACCTAAGTGAATAATGTGACAAAAGTGAACAGTGTAACCTAAGTGAATAATGTGACGAAAGTGAACAGTGTAACCTAAGTGAATAATGTGACTAAAGTGAACAGTGTAACCTAAGTGAATAATGTGACGAAAGTGAACAGTGTAACCGAAGTGAATAATGTGACTAAAGTGAACAGTGTAACCTAAGTGAATAATGTGACGAAAGTGAACAGTGTAACCGAAGTGAATAATGTGACTAAAGTGAAGTGTAACCTAAGTGAATAATGTGACTAAAGTGAAGTGTAACCTAAGTGAATAATGTGACGAAAGTGAACAGTGTAACCTAAGTGAATAATGTGACTAAAGTGAACAGTGTAACCTAAGTGAATAATGTGACGAAAGTGAACAGTGTAACCTAAGTGAATAATGTGACTAAAGTGAACAGTGTAACCGAAGTGAATAATGTGACGAAAGTGAACAGTGTAACCTAAGTGAATAATGTGACGAAAGTGAACAGTGTAACCGAAGTGAATAATGTGACTAAAGTGAAGTGTAACCTAAGTGAATAATGTGACTAAAGTGAAGTGTAACCGAAGTGAATAATGTGACTAAAGTGAAGTGTAACCTAAGTGAATAATGTGACGAAAGTGAACAGTGTAACCTAAGTGAATAATGAGACTAAAGTGAACAGTGTAACCTAAGTGAATAATGTGACTAAAGTGAACAGTGTAACCTAAGTGAATAATGTGACGAAAGTGAACAGTGTAACCGAAGTGAATAATGTGACTAAAGTGAAGTGTAACCTAAGTGAATAATGTGACTAAAGTGAAGTGTAACCTAAGTGAATAATGTGACGAAAGTGAACAGTGTAACCTAAGTGAATAATGTGACTAAAGTGAACAGTGTAACCTAAGTGAATAATGTGACTAAAGTGAACAGTGTAACCTAAGTGAATAATGTGACGAAAGTGAACAGTGTAACCGAAGTGAATAATGTGACTAAAGTGAAGTGTAACCTAAGTGAATAATGTGACTAAAGTGAAGTGTAACCGAAGTGACTAAAGTGAAGTGTAACCTAAGTGAATAATGTGACTAAAGTGAACAGTGTAACCTAAGTGAATAATGTGACGAAAGTGAACAGTGTAACCTAAGTGAATAATGTGACTAAAGTGAACAGTGTAACCTAAGTGAATAATGTGACGAAAGTGAAGTGTAACCGAAGTGAATAATGTGACGAAAGTGAACAGTGTAACCTAAGTGAATAATGTGACTAAAGTGAACAGTGTAACCTAAGTGAATGTGACGAAAGTGAACAGTGTAACCGAAGTGAATAATGTGACTAAAGTGAAGTGTAACCTAAGTGAATAATGTGACGAAAGTGAACAGTGTAACCGAAGTGAATAATGTGACTAAAGTGAAGTGTAACCTAAGTGAATAATGTGACTAAAGTGAAGTGTAACCTAAGTGAATAATGTGACGAAAGTGAACAGAGTAACCTAAGTGAATAATGTGACTAAAGTGAACAGTGTAACCTAAGTGAATAATGTGACGAAAGTGAACAGTGTAACCGAAGTGAATAATGTGACTAAAGTGAAGTGTAACCTAAGTGAATAATGTGACTAAAGTGACGTGTAACCTAAGTGAATAATGTGACTAAAGTGAACAGTGTAACCTAAGTGAATAATGTGACTAAAGTGAAGTGTAACCTAAGTGAATAATGTGACTAAAGTGAAGTGTAACCTAAGTGAATAATGTGACTAAAGTGAAGTGTAACCTAAGTGAATAATGTGACGAAAGTGAACAGTGCAACCTAAGTGAATAATGTGACGAAAGTGAACAGTGCAACCTAAGTGAATAATGTGACGAAAGTGAACAGTGTAACCGAAGTGAATAATGTGACTAAATTGAACAGTGCAACCTAAGTGAATAATGTGACTAAAGTGAACAGAGTAACCTAAGTGAATAATGTGACTAAAGTGAACAGTGTAACCTAAGTGAATAATGTGACGAAAGTGAACAGTGCAACCTAAGTGAATGTGACGAAAGTGAACAGTGTAACCTAAGTGAATAATGTGACTAAAGTGAACAGTGCAACCTAAGTGAATAATGTGACGAAAGTGAACAGTGTAACCGAAGTGAATAATGTGACTAATTGAACAGTGTAACCGAAGTGAATAATGTGACTAAATTGAACAGTGCAACCTAAGTGAATAATGTGACGAAAGTGAACAGTGCAACCTAAGTGAATTATGTGACGAAAGTGAACAAAGTAACCTAAGTGAATAATGTGACAGAAAGTGAACAGTGTAACCTAAGTGAATAATGTGACGAAAGTGAACAGTGTAACCTAAGTGAATAATGTGACTAAAGTGAAGTGTAACCGAAGTGAATAATGTGACTAAAGTGAACAGTGTAACCGAAGTGAATAATGTGACTAAAGCGAACAGTGTAACCGAAGTGAATAATGTGACTAAAGTGAAGTGTAACCTAAGTGAATAATGTGACGAAAGTGAACAGTGCAACCTAAGTGAATAATGTGACGAAAGTGAACAGAGTAACCTAAGTGAATAATGTGACGAAAGTGAACAGTGCAACCTAAGTGAATGTGACGAAAGTGAACAGTGTAACCGAAGTGAATAATGTGACTAAAGCGAACAGTGTAACCGAAGTGAATAATGTGACTAAAGTGAAGTGTAACCTAAGTGAATAATGTGACGAAAGTGAACAGTGCAACCTAAGTGAATAATGTGACGAAAGTGAACAGAGTAACCTAAGTGAATAATGTGACGAAAGTGAACAGTGCAACCTAAGTGAATGTGACGAAAGTGAACAGTGTAACCGAAGTGAATAATGTGACTAAAGTGAAGTGTAACCTAAGTGAATAATGTGACGAAAGTGAACAGTGTAACCGAAGTGAATAATGTGACGAAAGTGAAGTGTAACCTAAGTGAATAATGTGACGAAAGTGAACAGTGTAACCGAAGTGAATAATGTGACTAAAGTGAAGTGTAACCTAAGTGAATAATGTGACAAAAGTGAACAGTGTAACCTAAGTGAATAATGTGACGAAAGTGAACAGTGTAACCTAAGTGAATAATGTGACTAAAGTGAAGTGTAACCTAAGTGAATAATGTGACGAAAGTGAACAGTGTAACCTAAGTGAATAATGTGACTAAAGTGAACAGTGTAACCTAAGTGAATAATGTGACTAAAGTGAACAGTGTAACCTAAGTGAATAATGTGACGAAAGTGAACAGTGTAACCGAAGTGAATAATGTGACTAAAGTGAACAGTGTAACCTAAGTGAATAATGTGACGAAAGTGAACAGTGTAACCGAAGTGAATAATGTGACTAAAGTCAAGTGTAACCTAAGTGAATAATGTGACTAAAGTGAAGTGTAACCTAAGTGAATAATGTGACGAAAGTGAACAATGTAACCTAAGTGAATAATGTGACTAAAGTGAACAGTGTAACCTAAGTGAATAATGTGACGAAAGTGAACAGTGTAACCTAAGTGAATAATGTGACTAAAGTGAACAGTGTAACCGAAGTGAATAATGTGACGAAAGTGAACAGTGTAACCTAAGTGAATAAAGTGACGAAAGTGAACAGTGTAACCGAAGTGAATAATGTGACTAAAGTGAAGTGTAACCTAAGTGAATAATGTGACTAAAGTGAAGTGTAACCGAAGTGAATAATGTGACGAAAGTGAACAGTGTAACCTAAGTGAATAATGTGACTAAAGTGAACAGTGTAACCTAAGTGAATAATGTGACGAAAGTGAACAGTGTAACCTAAGTGAATAATGTGACTAAAGTGAAGTGCAACCTAAGTGAATGTGACGAAAGTGAACAGTGTAACCGAAGTGAATAATGTGACTAAAGTGAAGTGTAACCTAAGTGAATAATGTGACGAAAGTGAACAGTGTAACCTAAGTGAATAATGTGACTAAAGTGAAGTGTAACCTAAGTGAATAATGTGACTAAAGTGAAGTGTAACCTAAGTGAATAATGTGACTAAAGTGAACAGAGTAACCTAAGTGAATAATGTGACTAAAGTGAACAGTGTAACCTAAGTGAATAATGTGACGAAAGTGAACAGTGTAACCGAAGTGAATAATGTGACTAAAGTGAAGTGTAACCTAAGTGAATAATGTGACTAAAGTGACGTGTAACCTAAGTGAATAATGTGACTAAAGTGAACAGTGTAACCTAAGTGAATAATGTGACTAAAGTGAACAGTGTAACCGAAGTGAATAATGTGACTAAAGTGAAGTGTAACCTAAGTGAATAATGTGACTAAAGTGAAGTGTAACCTAAGTGAATAATGTGACAAAAGTGAACAGTGCAACCTAAGTGAATAATGTGACTAAAGTGAAGTGTAACCTAAGTGAATAATGTGACGAAAGTGAACAGTGCAACCTAAGTGAATAATGTGACGAAAGTGAACAGTGTAACCGAAGTGAATAATGTGACTAAATTGAACAGTGCAACCTAAGTGAATAATGTGACTAAAGTGAACAGAGTAACCTAAGTGAATAATGTGACTAAAGTGAACAGTGTAACCTAAGTGAATAATGTGACTAAAGTGAACAGTGTAACCTAAGTGAATAATGTGACTAAAGTGAACAGTGCAACCTAAGTGAATAATGTGACGAAAGTGAACAGTGTAACCGAAGTGAATAATGTGACTAATTGAACAGTGTAACCGAAGTGAATAATGTGACGAAAGTGAACAGTGTAACCGAAGTGAATAATGTGACTAAAGTGAAGTGTAACCTAAGTGAATAATGTGACAAAAGTGAACAGTGTAACCTAAGTGAATAATGTGACGAAAGTGAACAGTGTAACCTAAGTGAATAATGTGACTAAAGTGAAGTGTAACCTAAGTGAATAATGTGACGAAAGTGAACAGTGTAACCTAAGTGAATAATGTGACTAAAGTGAACAGTGTAACCTAAGTGAATAATGTGACTAAAGTGAACAGTGTAACCTAAGTGAATAATGTGACGAAAGTGAACAGTGTAACCGAAGTGAATAATGTGACTAAAGTGAACAGTGTAACCTAAGTGAATAATGTGACGAAAGTGAACAGTGTAACCGAAGTGAATAATGTGACTAAAGTGAAGTGTAACCTAAGTGAATAATGTGACTAAAGTGAAGTGTAACCTAAGTGAATAATGTGACGAAAGTGAACAGTGTAACCTAAGTGAATAATGTGACTAAAGTGAACAGTGTAACCTAAGTGAATAATGTGACGAAAGTGAACAGTGTAACCTAAGTGAATAATGTGACTAAAGTGAACAGTGTAACCGAAGTGAATAATGTGACGAAAGTGAACAGTGTAACCTAAGTGAATAATGTGACGAAAGTGAACAGTGTAACCGAAGTGAATAATGTGACTAAAGTGAAGTGTAACCTAAGTGAATAATGTGACTAAAGTGAAGTGTAACCGAAGTGAATAATGTGACGAAAGTGAACAGTGTAACCTAAGTGAATAATGTGACTAAAGTGAACAGTGTAACCTAAGTGAATAATGTGACGAAAGTGAACAGTGTAACCTAAGTGAATAATGTGACTAAAGTGAAGTGCAACCTAAGTGAATGTGACGAAAGTGAACAGTGTAACCGAAGTGAATAATGTGACTAAAGTGAAGTGTAACCTAAGTGAATAATGTGACGAAAGTGAACAGTGTAACCGAAGTGAATAATGTGACTAAAGTGAAGTGTAACCTAAGTGAATAATGTGACTAAAGTGAAGTGTAACCTAAGTGAATAATGTGACTAAAGTGAACAGAGTAACCTAAGTGAATAATGTGACGAAAGTGAACAGTGTAACCTAAGTGAATAATGTGACTAAAGTGAACAGTGTAACCTAAGTGAATAATGTGACTAAAGTGAACAGTGTAACCTAAGTGAATAATGTGACGAAAGTGAACAGTGTAACCGAAGTGAATAATGTGACTAAAGTGAACAGTGTAACCTAAGTGAATAATGTGACGAAAGTGAACAGTGTAACCGAAGTGAATAATGTGACGAAAGTGAACAGTGTAACCGAAGTGAATAATGTGACTAAAGTGAACAGTGTAACCTAAGTGAATAATGTGACGAAAGTGAACAGTGTAACCGAAGTGAATAATGTGACTAAAGTGAAGTGTAACCTAAGTGAATAATGTGACTAAAGTGAAGTGTAACCTAAGTGAATAATGTGACGAAAGTGAACAGTGTAACCTAAGTGAATAATGTGACTAAAGTGAACAGTGTAACCTAAGTGAATAATGTGACGAAAGTGAACAGTGTAACCTAAGTGAATAATGTGACTAAAGTGAAGTGCAACCTAAGTGAATGTGACGAAAGTGAACAGTGTAACCGAAGTGAATAATGTGACTAAAGTGAAGTGTAACCTAAGTGAATAATGTGACGAAAGTGAACAGTGTAACCGAAGTGAATAATGTGACTAAAGTGAAGTGTAACCTAAGTGAATAATGTGACTAAAGTGAAGTGTAACCTAAGTGAATAATGTGACTAAAGTGAACAGAGTAACCTAAGTGAATAATGTGACGAAAGTGAACAGTGTAACCTAAGTGAATAATGTGACTAAAGTGAACAGTGTAACCTAAGTGAATAATGTGACTAAAGTGAACAGTGTAACCTAAGTGAATAATGTGACGAAAGTGAACAGTGTAACCGAAGTGAATAATGTGACTAAAGTGAACAGAGTAACCTAAGTGAATAATGTGACGAAAGTGAACAGTGTAACCTAAGTGAATAATGTGACTAAAGTGAACAGTGTAACCTAAGTGAATAATGTGACTAAAGTGAACAGTGTAACCTAAGTGAATAATGTGACGAAAGTGAACAGTGTAACCGAAGTGAATAATGTGACTAAAGTGAACAGTGTAACCTAAGTGAATAATGTGACTAAAGTGAACAGTGTAACCTAAGTGAATAATGTGACGAAAGTGAACAGTGTAACCGAAGTGAATAATGTGACTAAAGTGAACAGTGTAACCTAAGTGAATAATGTGACGAAAGTGAACAGTGTAACCGAAGTGAATAATGTGACTAAAGTGAAGTGTAACCTAAGTGAATAATGTGACTAAAGTGAAGTGTAACCTAAGTGAATAATGTGACGAAAGTGAACAGTGTAACCTAAGTGAATAATGTGACTAAAGTGAACAGTGTAACCTAAGTGAATAATGTGACGAAAGTGAACAGTGTAACCTAAGTGAATAATGTGACTAAAGTGAACAGTGTAACCGAAGTGAATAATGTGACGAAAGTGAACAGTGTAACCTAAGTGAATAATGTGACGAAAGTGAACAGTGTAACCGAAGTGAATAATGTGACTAAAGTGAAGTGTAACCTAAGTGAATAATGTGACTAAAGTGAAGTGTAACCGAAGTGAATAATGTGACGAAAGTGAACAGTGTAACCTAAGTGAATAATGTGACTAAAGTGAACAGTGTAACCTAAGTGAATAATGTGACGAAAGTGAACAGTGTAACCTAAGTGAATAATGTGACTAAAGTGAAGTGCAACCTAAGTGAATGTGACGAAAGTGAACAGTGTAACCGAAGTGAATAATGTGACTAAAGTGAAGTGTAACCTAAGTGAATAATGTGACGAAAGTGAACAGTGTAACCGAAGTGAATAATGTGACTAAAGTGAAGTGTAACCTAAGTGAATAATGTGACTAAAGTGAAGTGTAACCTAAGTGAATAATGTGACTAAAGTGAACAGAGTAACCTAAGTGAATAATGTGACTAAAGTGAACAGTGTAACCTAAGTGAATAATGTGACGAAAGTGAACAGTGCAACCTAAGTGAATAATGTGACTAAAGTGAAGTGTAACCTAAGTGAATAATGTGACGAAAGTGAACAGTGCAACCTAAGTGAATAATGTGACGAAAGTGAACAGTGTAACCTAAGTGAATAATGTGACTAAATTGAACAGTGCAACCTAAGTGAATAATGTGACTAAAGTGAACAGAGTAACCTAAGTGAATAATGTGACTAAAGTGAACAGTGTAACCTAAGTGAATAATGTGACTAAAGTGAACAGTGTAACCTAAGTGAATAATGTGACTAAAGTGAACAGTGCAACCTAAGTGAATAATGTGACGAAAGTGAACAGTGTAACCGAAGTGAATAATGTGACTAATTGAACAGTGTAACCGAAGTGAATAATGTGACTAAATTGAACAGTGCAACCTAAGTGAATAATGTGACGAAAGTGAACAGTGCAACCTAAGTGAATTATGTGACGAAAGTGAACAAAGTAACCTAAGTGAATAATGTGACAGAAAGTGAACAGTGTAACCTAAGTGAATAATGTGACGAAAGTGAACAGTGTAACCTAAGTGAATAATGTGACTAAAGTGAAGTGTAACCTAAGTGAATAATGTGACTAAAGTGAACAGTGTAACCGAAGTGAATAATGTGACGAAAGTGAACAGTGTAACCGAAGTGAATAATGTGACTAAAGTGACGTGTAACCTAAGTGAATAATGTGACTAAAGTGAACAGTGTAACCTAAGTGAATAATGTGACTAAAGTGAACAGTGTAACCTAAGTGAATAATGTGACGAAAGTGAACAGTGTAACCGAAGTGAATAATGTGACTAAAGTGAAGTGTAACCTAAGTGAATAATGTGACTAAAGTGAACAGTGTAACCTAAGTGAATAATGTGAGGAAAGTGAACAGTGTAACCGAAGTGAATAATGTGACTAAAGTGAAGTGTAACCTAAGTGAATAATGTGACTAAAGTGAAGTGTAACCTAAGTGAATAATGTGACGAAAGTGAACAGTGTAACCTAAGTGAATAATGTGACGAAAGTGAACAGTGTAACCTAAGTGAATAATGTGACGAAACTGAACAGTGTAACCTAAGTGAATAATGTGACTAAAATGAACAGTGTAACCTAAGTGAATAATGTGACGAAAGTGAACAGTGTAACCTAAGTGAATAATGTGACTAAAGTGAAGTGCAACCTAAGTGAATGTGACGAAAGTGAACAGTGTAACCGAAGTGAATAATGTGACTAAAGTGAAGTGTAACCTAAGTGAATAATGTGACGAAAGTGAACAGTGTAACCGAAGTGAATAATGTGACTAAAGTGAAGTGTAACCTAAGTGAATAATGTGACTAAAGTGAAGTGTAACCTAAGTGAATAATGTGACGAAAGTGAACAGAGTAACCTAAGTGAATAATGTGACTAAAGTGAACAGTGTAACCGAAGTGAATAATGTGACTAAAGCGAACAGTGTAACCGAAGTGAATAATGTGACTAAAGTGAAGTGTAACCTAAGTGAATAATGTGACGAAAGTGAACAGTGCAACCTAAGTGAATAATGTGACGAAAGTGAACAGAGTAACCTAAGTGAATAATGTGACGAAAGTGAACAGTGCAACCTAAGTGAATGTGACGAAAGTGAACAGTGTAACCGAAGTGAATAATGTGACTAAAGTGAAGTGTAACCTAAGTGAATAATGTGACGAAAGTGAACAGTGTAACCGAAGTGAATAATGTGACTAAAGTGAAGTGTAACCTAAGTGAATAATGTGACAAAAGTGAACAGTGTAACCTAAGTGAATAATGTGACGAAAGTGAACAGTGTAACCTAAGTGAATAATGTGACTAAAGTGAAGTGTAACCTAAGTGAATAATGTGACGAAAGTGAACAGTGTAACCTAAGTGAATAATGTGACTAAAGTGAACAGTGTAACCTAAGTGAATAATGTGACTAAAGTGAACAGTGTAACCTAAGTGAATAATGTGACGAAAGTGAACAGTGTAACCGAAGTGAATAATGTGACTAAAGTGAAGTGTAACCTAAGTGAATAATGTGACTAATGTGAAGTGTAACCTAAGTGAATAATGTGACGAAAGTGAACAGTGTAACCTAAGTGAATAATGTGACTAAAGTGAACAGTGTAACCTAAGTGAATAATGTGACTAAAGTGAACAGTGTAACCTAAGTGAATAATGTGACGAAAGTGAACAGTGTAACCGAAGTGAATAATGTGACTAAAGTGAAGTGTAACCTAAGTGAATAATGTGACTAAAGTGAAGTGTAACCGAAGTGACTAAAGTGAAGTGTAACCTAAGTGAATAATGTGACTAAAGTGAACAGTGTAACCTAAGTGAATAATGTGACGAAAGTGAACAGTGTAACCTAAGTGAATAATGTGACTAAAGTGAACAGTGTAACCTAAGTGAATAATGTGACGAAAGTGAAGTGTAACCTAAGTGAATAATGTGACTAAAGTGAAGTGTAACCTAAGTGAATAATGTGACTAAAGTGAAGTGTAACCTAAGTGAATAATGTGACAAAAGTGAACAGTGTAACCTAAGTGAATAATGTGACGAAAGTGAACAGTGTAACCGAAGTGAATAATGTGACTAAAGTGAAGTGTAACCTAAGTGAATAATGTGACTAAAGTGAACAGTGTAACCTAAGTGAATAATGTGACGAAAGTGAACAGTGTAACCGAAGTGAATAATGTGACGAAAGTGAACAGTGTAACCGAAGTGAATAATGTGACTAAAGTGAACAGTGTAACCGAAGTGAATAATGTGACTAAAGTGAACAGTGCAACCTAAGTGAATAATGTGACTAAAGTGAACAGAGTAACCTAAGTGAATAATGTGACTAAAGTGAACAGTGTAACCTAAGTGAATAATGTGACTAAAGTGAACAGTGTAACCTAAGTGAATAATGTGACTAAAGTGAACAGTGCAACCTAAGTGAATAATGTGACGAAAGTGAACAGTGTAACCGAAGTGAATAATGTGACTAATTGAACAGTGTAACCGAAGTGAATAATGTGACTAAATTGAACAGTGCAACCTAAGTGAATAATGTGACGAAAGTGAACAGTGCAACCTAAGTGAATTATGTGACGAAAGTGAACAAAGTAACCTAAGTGAATAATGTGACAGAAAGTGAACAGTGTAACCTAAGTGAATAATGTGACGAAAGTGAACAGTGTAACCTAAGTGAATAATGTGACTAAAGTGAAGTGTAACCGAAGTGAATAATGTGACTAAAGTGAACAGTGTAACCGAAGTGAATAATGTGACTAAAGCGAACAGTGTAACCGAAGTGAATAATGTGACTAAAGTGAAGTGTAACCTAAGTGAATAATGTGACGAAAGTGAACAGTGCAACCTAAGTGAATGTGACGAAAGTGAACAGAGTAACCTAAGTGAATAATGTGACGAAAGTGAACAGTGCAACCTAAGTGAATGTGACGAAAGTGAACAGTGTAACCGAAGTGAATAATGTGACTAAAGCGAACAGTGTAACCGAAGTGAATAATGTGACTAAAGTGAAGTGTAACCTAAGTGAATAATGTGACGAAAGTGAACAGTGCAACCTAAGTGAATAATGTGACGAAAGTGAAGTGTAACCTAAGTGAATAATGTGACGAAAGTGAACAGTGTAACCGAAGTGAATAATGTGACTAAAGTGAAGTGTAACCTAAGTGAATAATGTGACAAAAGTGAACAGTGTAACCTAAGTGAATAATGTGACGAAAGTGAACAGTGTAACCTAAGTGAATAATGTGACTAAAGTGAACAGTGTAACCTAAGTGAATAATGTGACGAAAGTGAACAGTGTAACCGAAGTGAATAATGTGACTAAAGTGAACAGTGTAACCTAAGTGAATAATGTGACGAAAGTGAACAGTGTAACCGAAGTGAATAATGTGACTAAAGTGAAGTGTAACCTAAGTGAATAATGTGACTAAAGTGAAGTGTAACCTAAGTGAATAATGTGACGAAAGTGAACAGTGTAACCTAAGTGAATAATGTGACTAAAGTGAACAGTGTAACCTAAGTGAATAATGTGACGAAAGTGAACAGTGTAACCTAAGTGAATAATGTGACTAAAGTGAACAGTGTAACCGAAGTGAATAATGTGACGAAAGTGAACAGTGTAACCTAAGTGAATAATGTGACGAAAGTGAACAGTGTAACCGAAGTGAATAATGTGACTAAAGTGAAGTGTAACCTAAGTGAATAATGTGACTAAAGTGAAGTGTAACCGAAGTGAATAATGTGACTAAAGTGAAGTGTAACCTAAGTGAATAATGTGACGAAAGTGAACAGTGTAACCTAAGTGAATAATGTGACTAAAGTGAACAGTGTAACCTAAGTGAATAATGTGACTAAAGTGAACAGTGTAACCTAAGTGAATAATGTGACGAAAGTGAACAGTGTAACCGAAGTGAATAATGTGACTAAAGTGAAGTGTAACCTAAGTGAATAATGTGACTAAAGTGAAGTGTAACCTAAGTGAATAATGTGACGAAAGTGAACAGTGTAACCTAAGTGAATAATGTGACTAAAGTGAACAGTGTAACCTAAGTGAATAATGTGACTAAAGTGAACAGTGTAACCTAAGTGAATAATGTGACGAAAGTGAACAGTGTAACCGAAGTGAATAATGTGACTAAAGTGAAGTGTAACCTAAGTGAATAATGTGACTAAAGTGAAGTGTAACCGAAGTGACTAAAGTGAAGTGTAACCTAAGTGAATAATGTGACTAAAGTGAACAGTGTAACCTAAGTGAATAATGTGACGAAAGTGAACAGTGTAACCTAAGTGAATAATGTGACTAAAGTGAACAGTGTAACCTAAGTGAATAATGTGACGAAAGTGAAGTGTAACCTAAGTGAATAATGTGACTAAAGTGAAGTGTAACCTAAGTGAATAATGTGACTAAAGTGAAGTGTAACCTAAGTGAATAATGTGACGAAAGTGAACAGTGTAACCTAAGTGAATAATGTGACGAAAGTGAACAGTGTAACCGAAGTGAATAATGTGACTAAAGTGAAGTGTAACCTAAGTGAATAATGTGACTAAAGTGAACAGTGTAACCTAAGTGAATAATGTGACGAAAGTGAACAGTGTAACCGAAGTGAATAATGTGACGAAAGTGAACAGTGTAACCGAAGTGAATAATGTGACTAAAGTGAACAGTGTAACCGAAGTGAATAATGTGACTAAAGTGAACAGTGCAACCTAAGTGAATAATGTGACTAAAGTGAACAGAGTAACCTAAGTGAATAATGTGACTAAAGTGAACAGTGTAACCTAAGTGAATAATGTGACTAAAGTGAACAGTGTAACCTAAGTGAATAATGTGACTAAAGTGAACAGTGCAACCTAAGTGAATAATGTGACGAAAGTGAACAGTGTAACCGAAGTGAATAATGTGACTAATTGAACAGTGTAACCGAAGTGAATAATGTGACTAAATTGAACAGTGCAACCTAAGTGAATAATGTGACGAAAGTGAACAGTGCAACCTAAGTGAATTATGTGACGAAAGTGAACAAAGTAACCTAAGTGAATAATGTGACAGAAAGTGAACAGTGTAACCTAAGTGAATAATGTGACGAAAGTGAACAGTGTAACCTAAGTGAATAATGTGACTAAAGTGAAGTGTAACCGAAGTGAATAATGTGACTAAAGTGAACAGTGTAACCGAAGTGAATAATGTGACTAAAGCGAACAGTGTAACCGAAGTGAATAATGTGACTAAAGTGAAGTGTAACCTAAGTGAATAATGTGACGAAAGTGAACAGTGCAACCTAAGTGAATAATGTGACGAAAGTGAACAGAGTAACCTAAGTGAATAATGTGACGAAAGTGAACAGTGCAACCTAAGTGAATGTGACGAAAGTGAACAGTGTAACCGAAGTGAATAATGTGACTAAAGCGAACAGTGTAACCGAAGTGAATAATGTGACTAAAGTGAAGTGTAACCTAAGTGAATAATGTGACGAAAGTGAACAGTGCAACCTAAGTGAATAATGTGACGAAAGTGAACAGAGTAACCTAAGTGAATAATGTGACGAAAGTGAACAGTGCAACCTAAGTGAATGTGACGAAAGTGAACAGTGTAACCGAAGTGAATAATGTGACTAAAGTGAAGTGTAACCTAAGTGAATAATGTGACGAAAGTGAACAGTGTAACCGAAGTGCATAATGTGACGAAAGTGAAGTGTAACCTAAGTGAATAATGTGACGAAAGTGAACAGTGTAACCGAAGTGAATAATGTGACTAAAGTGAAGTGTAACCTAAGTGAATAATGTGACAAAAGTGAACAGTGTAACCTAAGTGAATAATGTGACGAAAGTGAACAGTGTAACCTAAGTGAATAATGTGACTAAAGTGAACAGTGTAACCTAAGTGAATAATGTGACGAAAGTGAACAGTGTAACCGAAGTGAATAATGTGACTAAAGTGAACAGTGTAACCGAAGTGAATAATGTGACGAAAGTGAACAGTGTAACCGAAGTGAATAATGTGACTAAAGTGAAGTGTAACCTAAGTGAATAATGTGACTAAAGTGAAGTGTAACCTAAGTGAATAATGTGACGAAAGTGAACAGTGTAACCTAAGTGAATAATGTGACTAAAGTGAACAGTGTAACCTAAGTGAATAATGTGACGAAAGTGAACAGTGTAACCTAAGTGAGTAATGTGACTAAAGTGAACAGTGTAACCGAAGTGAATAATGTGACGAAAGTGAACAGTGTAACCTAAGTGAATAATGTGACGAAAGTGAACAGTGTAACCGAAGTGAATAATGTGACTAAAGTGAAGTGTAACCTAAGTGAATAATGTGACTAAAGTGAAGTGTAACCGAAGTGAATAATGTGACGAAAGTGAACAGTGTAACCTAAGTGAATAATGTGACTAAAGTGAACAGTGTAACCTAAGTGAATAATGTGACGAAAGTGAACAGTGTAACCTAAGTGAATAATGTGACTAAAGTGAAGTGCAACCTAAGTGAATGTGACGAAAGTGAACAGTGTAACCGAAGTGAATAATGTGACTAAAGTGAAGTGTAACCTAAGTGAATAATGTGACGAAAGTGAACAGTGTAACCGAAGTGAATAATGTGACTAAAGTGAAGTGTAACCTAAGTGAATAATGTGACTAAAGTGAAGTGTAACCTAAGTGAATAATGTGACTAAAGTGAACAGAGTAACCTAAGTGAATAATGTGACTAAAGTGAACAGTGTAACCTAAGTGAATAATGTGACGAAAGTGAACAGTGTAACCGAAGTGAATAATGTGACTAAAGTGAAGTGTAACCTAAGTGAATAATGTGACTAAAGTGACGTGTAACCTAAGTGAATAATGTGACTAAAGTGAACAGTGTAACCCAAGTGAATAATGTTACGAAAGTGAACAGTGTAACCGAAGTGAATAATGTGACTAAAGTGAAGTGTAACCTAAGTGAATAATGTGACTAAAGTGAAGTGTAACCTAAGTGAATAATGTGACGAAAGTGAACAGTGTAACCTAAGTGAATAATGTGACTAAAGTGAACAGTGTAACCTAAGTGAATAATGTGACTAAAGTGAACAGTGTAACCTAAGTGAATAATGTGACGAAAGTGAACAGTGTAACCGAAGTGAATAATGTGACTAAAGTGAAGTGTAACCTAAGTGAATAATGTGACTAAAGTGAAGTGTAACCTAAGTGAATAATGTGACGAAAGTGAACAGTGTAACCTAAGTGAATAATGTGACTAAAGTGAACAGTGTAACCTAAGTGAATAATGTGACGAAAGTGAAGTGTAACCGAAGTGAATAATGTGACTAAAGTGAAGTGTAACCTAAGTGAATAATGTGACTAAAGTGAAGTGTAACCTAAGTGAATAATGTGACGAAAGTGAACAGTGTAACCTAAGTGAATAATGTGACGAAAGTGAACAGTGTAACCGAAGTGAATAATGTGACTAAAGTGAAGTGTAACCTAAGTGAATAATGTGACTAAAGTGAACAGTGTAACCTAAGTGAATAATGTGACGAAAGTGAACAGTGTAACCGAAGTGAATAATGTGACGAAAGTGAACAGTGTAACCGAAGTGAATAATGTGACTAAAGCGAACAGTGTAACCGAAGTGAATAATGTGACTAAAGTGAAGTGTAACCTAAGTGAATAATGTGACGAAAGTGAACAGTGCAACCTAAGTGAATAATGTGACGAAAGTGAAGTGTAACCTAAGTGAATAATGTGACGAAAGTGAACAGTGTAACCGAAGTGAATAATGTGACTAAAGTGAAGTGTAACCTAAGTGAATAATGTGACAAAAGTGAACAGTGTAACCTAAGTGAATAATGTGACGAAAGTGAACAGTGTAACCTAAGTGAATAATGTGACTAAAGTGAACAGTGTAACCTAAGTGAATAATGTGACGAAAGTGAACAGTGTAACCGAAGTGAATAATGTGACTAAAGTGAACAGTGTAACCTAAGTGAATAATGTGACGAAAGTGAACAGTGTAACCGAAGTGAATAATGTGACTAAAGTGAAGTGTAACCTAAGTGAATAATGTGACTAAAGTGAAGTGTAACCTAAGTGAATAATGTGACGAAAGTGAACAGTGTAACCTAAGTGAATAATGTGACTAAAGTGAACAGTGTAACCTAAGTGAATAATGTGACGAAAGTGAACAGTGTAACCTAAGTGAATAATGTGACTAAAGTGAACAGTGTAACCGAAGTGAATAATGTGACGAAAGTGAACAGTGTAACCTAAGTGAATAATGTGACGAAAGTGAACAGTGTAACCGAAGTGAATAATGTGACTAAAGTGAAGTGTAACCTAAGTGAATAATGTGACTAAAGTGAAGTGTAACCGAAGTGAATAATGTGACTAAAGTGAAGTGTAACCTAAGTGAATAATGTGACGAAAGTGAACAGTGTAACCTAAGTGAATAATGTGACTAAAGTGAACAGTGTAACCTAAGTGAATAATGTGACTAAAGTGAACAGTGTAACCGAAGTGAATAATGTGACTAAAGTGAACAGTGTAACCTAAGTGAATAATGTGACGAAAGTGAACAGTGTAACCGAAGTGAATAATGTGACTAAAGTGAAGTGTAACCTAAGTGAATAATGTGACTAAAGTGAAGTGTAACCTAAGTGAATAATGTGACGAAAGTGAACAGTGTAACCTAAGTGAATAATGTGACTAAAGTGAACAGTGTAACCTAAGTGAATAATGTGACTAAAGTGAACAGTGTAACCTAAGTGAATAATGTGACGAAAGTGAACAGTGTAACCGAAGTGAATAATGTGACTAAAGTGAAGTGTAACCTAAGTGAATAATGTGACTAAAGTGAAGTGTAACCGAAGTGACTAAAGTGAAGTGTAACCTAAGTGAATAATGTGACTAAAGTGAACAGTGTAACCTAAGTGAATAATGTGACGAAAGTGAACAGTGTAACCTAAGTGAATAATGTGACTAAAGTGAACAGTGTAACCTAAGTGAATAATGTGACGAAAGTGAAGTGTAACCTAAGTGAATAATGTGACTAAAGTGAAGTGTAACCTAAGTGAATAATGTGACTAAAGTGAAGTGTAACCTAAGTGAATAATGTGACGAAAGTGAACAGTGTAACCTAAGTGAATAATGTGACGAAAGTGAACAGTGTAACCGAAGTGAATAATGTGACTAAAGTGAAGTGTAACCTAAGTGAATAATGTGACTAAAGTGAACAGTGTAACCTAAGTGAATAATGTGACGAAAGTGAACAGTGTAACCGAAGTGAATAATGTGACGAAAGTGAACAGTGTAACCGAAGTGAATAATGTGACTAAAGTGAACAGTGTAACCGAAGTGAATAATGTGACTAAAGTGAACAGTGCAACCTAAGTGAATAATGTGACTAAAGTGAACAGAGTAACCTAAGTGAATAATGTGACTAAAGTGAACAGTGTAACCTAAGTGAATAATGTGACTAAAGTGAACAGTGTAACCTAAGTGAATAATGTGACTAAAGTGAACAGTGCAACCTAAGTGAATAATGTGACGAAAGTGAACAGTGTAACCGAAGTGAATAATGTGACTAATTGAACAGTGTAACCGAAGTGAATAATGTGACTAAATTGAACAGTGCAACCTAAGTGAATAATGTGACGAAAGTGAACAGTGCAACCTAAGTGAATTATGTGACGAAAGTGAACAAAGTAACCTAAGTGAATAATGTGACAGAAAGTGAACAGTGTAACCTAAGTGAATAATGTGACGAAAGTGAACAGTGTAACCTAAGTGAATAATGTGACTAAAGTGAAGTGTAACCGAAGTGAATAATGTGACTAAAGTGAACAGTGTAACCGAAGTGAATAATGTGACTAAAGCGAACAGTGTAACCGAAGTGAATAATGTGACTAAAGTGAAGTGTAACCTAAGTGAATAATGTGACGAAAGTGAACAGTGCAACCTAAGTGAATAATGTGACGAAAGTGAACAGAGTAACCTAAGTGAATAATGTGACGAAAGTGAACAGTGCAACCTAAGTGAATGTGACGAAAGTGAACAGTGTAACCGAAGTGAATAATGTGACTAAAGCGAACAGTGTAACCGAAGTGAATAATGTGACTAAAGTGAAGTGTAACCTAAGTGAATAATGTGACGAAAGTGAACAGTGCAACCTAAGTGAATAATGTGACGAAAGTGAACAGAGTAACCTAAGTGAATAATGTGACGAAAGTGAACAGTGCAACCTAAGTGAATGTGACGAAAGTGAACAGTGTAACCGAAGTGAATAATGTGACTAAAGTGAAGTGTAACCTAAGTGAATAATGTGACGAAAGTGAACAGTGTAACCGAAGTGCATAATGTGACGAAAGTGAAGTGTAACCTAAGTGAATAATGTGACGAAAGTGAACAGTGTAACCGAAGTGAATAATGTGACTAAAGTGAAGTGTAACCTAAGTGAATAATGTGACAAAAGTGAACAGTGTAACCTAAGTGAATAATGTGACGAAAGTGAACAGTGTAACCTAAGTGAATAATGTGACTAAAGTGAACAGTGTAACCTAAGTGAATAATGTGACGAAAGTGAACAGTGTAACCGAAGTGAATAATGTGACTAAAGTGAACAGTGTAACCTAAGTGAATAATGTGACGAAAGTGAACAGTGTAACCGAAGTGAATAATGTGACTAAAGTGAAGTGTAACCTAAGTGAATAATGTGACTAAAGTGAAGTGTAACCTAAGTGAATAATGTGACGAAAGTGAACAGTGTAACCTAAGTGAATAATGTGACTAAAGTGAACAGTGTAACCTAAGTGAATAATGTGACGAAAGTGAACAGTGTAACCTAAGTGAATAATGTGACTAAAGTGAACAGTGTAACCGAAGTGAATAATGTGACGAAAGTGAACAGTGTAACCTAAGTGAATAATGTGACGAAAGTGAACAGTGTAACCGAAGTGAATAATGTGACTAAAGTGAAGTGTAACCTAAGTGAATAATGTGACTAAAGTGAAGTGTAACCGAAGTGAATAATGTGACGAAAGTGAACAGTGTAACCTAAGTGAATAATGTGACTAAAGTGAACAGTGTAACCTAAGTGAATAATGTGACGAAAGTGAACAGTGTAACCTAAGTGAATAATGTGACTAAAGTGAAGTGCAACCTAAGTGAATGTGACGAAAGTGAACAGTGTAACCGAAGTGAATAATGTGACTAAAGTGAAGTGTAACCTAAGTGAATAATGTGACGAAAGTGAACAGTGTAACCGAAGTGAATAATGTGACTAAAGTGAAGTGTAACCTAAGTGAATAATGTGACTAAAGTGAAGTGTAACCTAAGTGAATAATGTGACTAAAGTGAAGTGTAACCTAAGTGAATAATGTGACGAAAGTGAACAGTGTAACCTAAGTGAATAATGTGACTAAAGTGAAGTGTAACCTAAGTGAATAATGTGACTAAAGTGAAGTGTAACCTAAGTGAATAATGTGACTAAAGTGAACAGAGTAACCTAAGTGAATAATGTGACTAAAGTGAACAGTGTAACCTAAGTGAATAATGTGACGAAAGTGAACAGTGTAACCGAAGTGAATAATGTGACTAAAGTGAAGTGTAACCTAAGTGAATAATGTGACTAAAGTGACGTGTAACCTAAGTGAATAATGTGACTAAAGTGAACAGTGTAACCTAAGTGAATAATGTGACTAAAGTGAACAGTGTAACCGAAGTGAATAATGTGACTAAAGTGAAGTGTAACCTAAGTGAATAATGTGACTAAAGTGAAGTGTAACCTAAGTGAATAATGTGACAAAAGTGAACAGTGCAACCTAAGTGAATAATGTGACTAAAGTGAAGTGTAACCTAAGTGAATAATGTGACGAAAGTGAACAGTGCAACCTAAGTGAATAATGTGACGAAAGTGAACAGTGTAACCGAAGTGAATAATGTGACTAAATTGAACAGTGCAACCTAAGTGAATAATGTGACTAAAGTGAACAGAGTAACCTAAGTGAATAATGTGACTAAAGTGAACAGTGTAACCTAAGTGAATAATGTGACTAAAGTGAACAGTGTAACCTAAGTGAATAATGTGACTAAAGTGAACAGTGCAACCTAAGTGAATAATGTGACGAAAGTGAACAGTGTAACCGAAGTGAATAATGTGACTAATTGAACAGTGTAACCGAAGTGAATAATGTGACGAAAGTGAACAGTGTAACCGAAGTGAATAATGTGACTAAAGTGAAGTGTAACCTAAGTGAATAATGTGACAAAAGTGAACAGTGTAACCTAAGTGAATAATGTGACGAAAGTGAACAGTGTAACCTAAGTGAATAATGTGACTAAAGTGAAGTGTAACCTAAGTGAATAATGTGACGAAAGTGAACAGTGTAACCTAAGTGAATAATGTGACTAAAGTGAACAGTGTAACCTAAGTGAATAATGTGACTAAAGTGAACAGTGTAACCTAAGTGAATAATGTGACGAAAGTGAACAGTGTAACCGAAGTGAATAATGTGACTAAAGTGAACAGTGTAACCTAAGTGAATAATGTGACGAAAGTGAACAGTGTAACCGAAGTGAATAATGTGACTAAAGTGAAGTGTAACCTAAGTGAATAATGTGACTAAAGTGAAGTGTAACCTAAGTGAATAATGTGACGAAAGTGAACAGTGTAACCTAAGTGAATAATGTGACTAAAGTGAACAGTGTAACCTAAGTGAATAATGTGACGAAAGTGAACAGTGTAACCTAAGTGAATAATGTGACTAAAGTGAACAGTGTAACCGAAGTGAATAATGTGACGAAAGTGAACAGTGTAACCTAAGTGAATAATGTGACGAAAGTGAACAGTGTAACCGAAGTGAATAATGTGACTAAAGTGAAGTGTAACCTAAGTGAATAATGTGACTAAAGTGAAGTGTAACCGAAGTGAATAATGTGACGAAAGTGAACAGTGTAACCTAAGTGAATAATGTGACTAAAGTGAACAGTGTAACCTAAGTGAATAATGTGACGAAAGTGAACAGTGTAACCTAAGTGAATAATGTGACTAAAGTGAAGTGCAACCTAAGTGAATGTGACGAAAGTGAACAGTGTAACCGAAGTGAATAATGTGACTAAAGTGAAGTGTAACCTAAGTGAATAATGTGACGAAAGTGAACAGTGTAACCGAAGTGAATAATGTGACTAAAGTGAAGTGTAACCTAAGTGAATAATGTGACTAAAGTGAAGTGTAACCTAAGTGAATAATGTGACTAAAGTGAACAGAGTAACCTAAGTGAATAATGTGACGAAAGTGAACAGTGTAACCTAAGTGAATAATGTGACTAAAGTGAACAGTGTAACCTAAGTGAATAATGTGACTAAAGTGAACAGTGTAACCTAAGTGAATAATGTGACGAAAGTGAACAGTGTAACCGAAGTGAATAATGTGACTAAAGTGAACAGTGTAACCTAAGTGAATAATGTGACGAAAGTGAACAGTGTAACCGAAGTGAATAATGTGACGAAAGTGAACAGTGTAACCGAAGTGAATAATGTGACTAAAGTGAACAGTGTAACCTAAGTGAATAATGTGACGAAAGTGAACAGTGTAACCGAAGTGAATAATGTGACTAAAGTGAAGTGTAACCTAAGTGAATAATGTGACTAAAGTGAAGTGTAACCTAAGTGAATAATGTGACGAAAGTGAACAGTGTAACCTAAGTGAATAATGTGACTAAAGTGAACAGTGTAACCTAAGTGAATAATGTGACGAAAGTGAACAGTGTAACCTAAGTGAATAATGTGACTAAAGTGAAGTGCAACCTAAGTGAATGTGACGAAAGTGAACAGTGTAACCGAAGTGAATAATGTGACTAAAGTGAAGTGTAACCTAAGTGAATAATGTGACGAAAGTGAACAGTGTAACCGAAGTGAATAATGTGACTAAAGTGAAGTGTAACCTAAGTGAATAATGTGACTAAAGTGAAGTGTAACCTAAGTGAATAATGTGACTAAAGTGAACAGAGTAACCTAAGTGAATAATGTGACGAAAGTGAACAGTGTAACCTAAGTGAATAATGTGACTAAAGTGAACAGTGTAACCTAAGTGAATAATGTGACTAAAGTGAACAGTGTAACCTAAGTGAATAATGTGACGAAAGTGAACAGTGTAACCGAAGTGAATAATGTGACTAAAGTGAACAGAGTAACCTAAGTGAATAATGTGACGAAAGTGAACAGTGTAACCTAAGTGAATAATGTGACTAAAGTGAACAGTGTAACCTAAGTGAATAATGTGACTAAAGTGAACAGTGTAACCTAAGTGAATAATGTGACGAAAGTGAACAGTGTAACCGAAGTGAATAATGTGACTAAAGTGAACAGTGTAACCTAAGTGAATAATGTGACTAAAGTGAACAGTGTAACCTAAGTGAATAATGTGACGAAAGTGAACAGTGTAACCGAAGTGAATAATGTGACTAAAGTGAACAGTGTAACCTAAGTGAATAATGTGACGAAAGTGAACAGTGTAACCGAAGTGAATAATGTGACTAAAGTGAAGTGTAACCTAAGTGAATAATGTGACTAAAGTGAAGTGTAACCTAAGTGAATAATGTGACGAAAGTGAACAGTGTAACCTAAGTGAATAATGTGACTAAAGTGAACAGTGTAACCTAAGTGAATAATGTGACGAAAGTGAACAGTGTAACCTAAGTGAATAATGTGACTAAAGTGAACAGTGTAACCGAAGTGAATAATGTGACGAAAGTGAACAGTGTAACCTAAGTGAATAATGTGACGAAAGTGAACAGTGTAACCGAAGTGAATAATGTGACTAAAGTGAAGTGTAACCTAAGTGAATAATGTGACTAAAGTGAAGTGTAACCGAAGTGAATAATGTGACGAAAGTGAACAGTGTAACCTAAGTGAATAATGTGACTAAAGTGAACAGTGTAACCTAAGTGAATAATGTGACGAAAGTGAACAGTGTAACCTAAGTGAATAATGTGACTAAAGTGAAGTGCAACCTAAGTGAATGTGACGAAAGTGAACAGTGTAACCGAAGTGAATAATGTGACTAAAGTGAAGTGTAACCTAAGTGAATAATGTGACGAAAGTGAACAGTGTAACCGAAGTGAATAATGTGACTAAAGTGAAGTGTAACCTAAGTGAATAATGTGACTAAAGTGAAGTGTAACCTAAGTGAATAATGTGACTAAAGTGAACAGAGTAACCTAAGTGAATAATGTGACTAAAGTGAACAGTGTAACCTAAGTGAATAATGTGACGAAAGTGAACAGTGCAACCTAAGTGAATAATGTGACTAAAGTGAAGTGTAACCTAAGTGAATAATGTGACGAAAGTGAACAGTGCAACCTAAGTGAATAATGTGACGAAAGTGAACAGTGTAACCTAAGTGAATAATGTGACTAAATTGAACAGTGCAACCTAAGTGAATAATGTGACTAAAGTGAACAGAGTAACCTAAGTGAATAATGTGACTAAAGTGAACAGTGTAACCTAAGTGAATAATGTGACTAAAGTGAACAGTGTAACCTAAGTGAATAATGTGACTAAAGTGAACAGTGCAACCTAAGTGAATAATGTGACGAAAGTGAACAGTGTAACCGAAGTGAATAATGTGACTAATTGAACAGTGTAACCGAAGTGAATAATGTGACTAAATTGAACAGTGCAACCTAAGTGAATAATGTGACGAAAGTGAACAGTGCAACCTAAGTGAATTATGTGACGAAAGTGAACAAAGTAACCTAAGTGAATAATGTGACAGAAAGTGAACAGTGTAACCTAAGTGAATAATGTGACGAAAGTGAACAGTGTAACCTAAGTGAATAATGTGACTAAAGTGAAGTGTAACCTAAGTGAATAATGTGACTAAAGTGAACAGTGTAACCGAAGTGAATAATGTGACGAAAGTGAACAGTGTAACCGAAGTGAATAATGTGACTAAAGTGACGTGTAACCTAAGTGAATAATGTGACTAAAGTGAACAGTGTAACCTAAGTGAATAATGTGACTAAAGTGAACAGTGTAACCTAAGTGAATAATGTGACGAAAGTGAACAGTGTAACCGAAGTGAATAATGTGACTAAAGTGAAGTGTAACCTAAGTGAATAATGTGACTAAAGTGAACAGTGTAACCTAAGTGAATAATGTGAGGAAAGTGAACAGTGTAACCGAAGTGAATAATGTGACTAAAGTGAAGTGTAACCTAAGTGAATAATGTGACTAAAGTGAAGTGTAACCTAAGTGAATAATGTGACGAAAGTGAACAGTGTAACCTAAGTGAATAATGTGACGAAAGTGAACAGTGTAACCTAAGTGAATAATGTGACGAAACTGAACAGTGTAACCTAAGTGAATAATGTGACTAAAATGAACAGTGTAACCTAAGTGAATAATGTGACGAAAGTGAACAGTGTAACCTAAGTGAATAATGTGACTAAAGTGAAGTGCAACCTAAGTGAATGTGACGAAAGTGAACAGTGTAACCGAAGTGAATAATGTGACTAAAGTGAAGTGTAACCTAAGTGAATAATGTGACGAAAGTGAACAGTGTAACCGAAGTGAATAATGTGACTAAAGTGAAGTGTAACCTAAGTGAATAATGTGACTAAAGTGAAGTGTAACCTAAGTGAATAATGTGACGAAAGTGAACAGAGTAACCTAAGTGAATAATGTGACTAAAGTGAACAGTGTAACCGAAGTGAATAATGTGACTAAAGCGAACAGTGTAACCGAAGTGAATAATGTGACTAAAGTGAAGTGTAACCTAAGTGAATAATGTGACGAAAGTGAACAGTGCAACCTAAGTGAATAATGTGACGAAAGTGAACAGAGTAACCTAAGTGAATAATGTGACGAAAGTGAACAGTGCAACCTAAGTGAATGTGACGAAAGTGAACAGTGTAACCGAAGTGAATAATGTGACTAAAGTGAAGTGTAACCTAAGTGAATAATGTGACGAAAGTGAACAGTGTAACCGAAGTGAATAATGTGACTAAAGTGAAGTGTAACCTAAGTGAATAATGTGACAAAAGTGAACAGTGTAACCTAAGTGAATAATGTGACGAAAGTGAACAGTGTAACCTAAGTGAATAATGTGACTAAAGTGAAGTGTAACCTAAGTGAATAATGTGACGAAAGTGAACAGTGTAACCTAAGTGAATAATGTGACTAAAGTGAACAGTGTAACCTAAGTGAATAATGTGACTAAAGTGAACAGTGTAACCTAAGTGAATAATGTGACGAAAGTGAACAGTGTAACCGAAGTGAATAATGTGACTAAAGTGAAGTGTAACCTAAGTGAATAATGTGACTAATGTGAAGTGTAACCTAAGTGAATAATGTGACGAAAGTGAACAGTGTAACCTAAGTGAATAATGTGACTAAAGTGAACAGTGTAACCTAAGTGAATAATGTGACTAAAGTGAACAGTGTAACCTAAGTGAATAATGTGACGAAAGTGAACAGTGTAACCGAAGTGAATAATGTGACTAAAGTGAAGTGTAACCTAAGTGAATAATGTGACTAAAGTGAAGTGTAACCGAAGTGACTAAAGTGAAGTGTAACCTAAGTGAATAATGTGACTAAAGTGAACAGTGTAACCTAAGTGAATAATGTGACGAAAGTGAACAGTGTAACCTAAGTGAATAATGTGACTAAAGTGAACAGTGTAACCTAAGTGAATAATGTGACGAAAGTGAAGTGTAACCTAAGTGAATAATGTGACTAAAGTGAAGTGTAACCTAAGTGAATAATGTGACTAAAGTGAAGTGTAACCTAAGTGAATAATGTGACAAAAGTGAACAGTGTAACCTAAGTGAATAATGTGACGAAAGTGAACAGTGTAACCGAAGTGAATAATGTGACTAAAGTGAAGTGTAACCTAAGTGAATAATGTGACTAAAGTGAACAGTGTAACCTAAGTGAATAATGTGACGAAAGTGAACAGTGTAACCGAAGTGAATAATGTGACGAAAGTGAACAGTGTAACCGAAGTGAATAATGTGACTAAAGTGAACAGTGTAACCGAAGTGAATAATGTGACTAAAGTGAACAGTGCAACCTAAGTGAATAATGTGACTAAAGTGAACAGAGTAACCTAAGTGAATAATGTGACTAAAGTGAACAGTGTAACCTAAGTGAATAATGTGACTAAAGTGAACAGTGTAACCTAAGTGAATAATGTGACTAAAGTGAACAGTGCAACCTAAGTGAATAATGTGACGAAAGTGAACAGTGTAACCGAAGTGAATAATGTGACTAATTGAACAGTGTAACCGAAGTGAATAATGTGACTAAATTGAACAGTGCAACCTAAGTGAATAATGTGACGAAAGTGAACAGTGCAACCTAAGTGAATTATGTGACGAAAGTGAACAAAGTAACCTAAGTGAATAATGTGACAGAAAGTGAACAGTGTAACCTAAGTGAATAATGTGACGAAAGTGAACAGTGTAACCTAAGTGAATAATGTGACTAAAGTGAAGTGTAACCGAAGTGAATAATGTGACTAAAGTGAACAGTGTAACCGAAGTGAATAATGTGACTAAAGCGAACAGTGTAACCGAAGTGAATAATGTGACTAAAGTGAAGTGTAACCTAAGTGAATAATGTGACGAAAGTGAACAGTGCAACCTAAGTGAATGTGACGAAAGTGAACAGAGTAACCTAAGTGAATAATGTGACGAAAGTGAACAGTGCAACCTAAGTGAATGTGACGAAAGTGAACAGTGTAACCGAAGTGAATAATGTGACTAAAGCGAACAGTGTAACCGAAGTGAATAATGTGACTAAAGTGAAGTGTAACCTAAGTGAATAATGTGACGAAAGTGAACAGTGCAACCTAAGTGAATAATGTGACGAAAGTGAAGTGTAACCTAAGTGAATAATGTGACGAAAGTGAACAGTGTAACCGAAGTGAATAATGTGACTAAAGTGAAGTGTAACCTAAGTGAATAATGTGACAAAAGTGAACAGTGTAACCTAAGTGAATAATGTGACGAAAGTGAACAGTGTAACCTAAGTGAATAATGTGACTAAAGTGAACAGTGTAACCTAAGTGAATAATGTGACGAAAGTGAACAGTGTAACCGAAGTGAATAATGTGACTAAAGTGAACAGTGTAACCTAAGTGAATAATGTGACGAAAGTGAACAGTGTAACCGAAGTGAATAATGTGACTAAAGTGAAGTGTAACCTAAGTGAATAATGTGACTAAAGTGAAGTGTAACCTAAGTGAATAATGTGACGAAAGTGAACAGTGTAACCTAAGTGAATAATGTGACTAAAGTGAACAGTGTAACCTAAGTGAATAATGTGACGAAAGTGAACAGTGTAACCTAAGTGAATAATGTGACTAAAGTGAACAGTGTAACCGAAGTGAATAATGTGACGAAAGTGAACAGTGTAACCTAAGTGAATAATGTGACGAAAGTGAACAGTGTAACCGAAGTGAATAATGTGACTAAAGTGAAGTGTAACCTAAGTGAATAATGTGACTAAAGTGAAGTGTAACCGAAGTGAATAATGTGACTAAAGTGAAGTGTAACCTAAGTGAATAATGTGACGAAAGTGAACAGTGTAACCTAAGTGAATAATGTGACTAAAGTGAACAGTGTAACCTAAGTGAATAATGTGACTAAAGTGAACAGTGTAACCTAAGTGAATAATGTGACGAAAGTGAACAGTGTAACCGAAGTGAATAATGTGACTAAAGTGAAGTGTAACCTAAGTGAATAATGTGACTAAAGTGAAGTGTAACCTAAGTGAATAATGTGACGAAAGTGAACAGTGTAACCTAAGTGAATAATGTGACTAAAGTGAACAGTGTAACCTAAGTGAATAATGTGACTAAAGTGAACAGTGTAACCTAAGTGAATAATGTGACGAAAGTGAACAGTGTAACCGAAGTGAATAATGTGACTAAAGTGAAGTGTAACCTAAGTGAATAATGTGACTAAAGTGAAGTGTAACCGAAGTGACTAAAGTGAAGTGTAACCTAAGTGAATAATGTGACTAAAGTGAACAGTGTAACCTAAGTGAATAATGTGACGAAAGTGAACAGTGTAACCTAAGTGAATAATGTGACTAAAGTGAACAGTGTAACCTAAGTGAATAATGTGACGAAAGTGAAGTGTAACCTAAGTGAATAATGTGACTAAAGTGAAGTGTAACCTAAGTGAATAATGTGACTAAAGTGAAGTGTAACCTAAGTGAATAATGTGACGAAAGTGAACAGTGTAACCTAAGTGAATAATGTGACGAAAGTGAACAGTGTAACCGAAGTGAATAATGTGACTAAAGTGAAGTGTAACCTAAGTGAATAATGTGACTAAAGTGAACAGTGTAACCTAAGTGAATAATGTGACGAAAGTGAACAGTGTAACCGAAGTGAATAATGTGACGAAAGTGAACAGTGTAACCGAAGTGAATAATGTGACTAAAGTGAACAGTGTAACCGAAGTGAATAATGTGACTAAAGTGAACAGTGCAACCTAAGTGAATAATGTGACTAAAGTGAACAGAGTAACCTAAGTGAATAATGTGACTAAAGTGAACAGTGTAACCTAAGTGAATAATGTGACTAAAGTGAACAGTGTAACCTAAGTGAATAATGTGACTAAAGTGAACAGTGCAACCTAAGTGAATAATGTGACGAAAGTGAACAGTGTAACCGAAGTGAATAATGTGACTAATTGAACAGTGTAACCGAAGTGAATAATGTGACTAAATTGAACAGTGCAACCTAAGTGAATAATGTGACGAAAGTGAACAGTGCAACCTAAGTGAATTATGTGACGAAAGTGAACAAAGTAACCTAAGTGAATAATGTGACAGAAAGTGAACAGTGTAACCTAAGTGAATAATGTGACGAAAGTGAACAGTGTAACCTAAGTGAATAATGTGACTAAAGTGAAGTGTAACCGAAGTGAATAATGTGACTAAAGTGAACAGTGTAACCGAAGTGAATAATGTGACTAAAGCGAACAGTGTAACCGAAGTGAATAATGTGACTAAAGTGAAGTGTAACCTAAGTGAATAATGTGACGAAAGTGAACAGTGCAACCTAAGTGAATAATGTGACGAAAGTGAACAGAGTAACCTAAGTGAATAATGTGACGAAAGTGAACAGTGCAACCTAAGTGAATGTGACGAAAGTGAACAGTGTAACCGAAGTGAATAATGTGACTAAAGCGAACAGTGTAACCGAAGTGAATAATGTGACTAAAGTGAAGTGTAACCTAAGTGAATAATGTGACGAAAGTGAACAGTGCAACCTAAGTGAATAATGTGACGAAAGTGAACAGAGTAACCTAAGTGAATAATGTGACGAAAGTGAACAGTGCAACCTAAGTGAATGTGACGAAAGTGAACAGTGTAACCGAAGTGAATAATGTGACTAAAGTGAAGTGTAACCTAAGTGAATAATGTGACGAAAGTGAACAGTGTAACCGAAGTGCATAATGTGACGAAAGTGAAGTGTAACCTAAGTGAATAATGTGACGAAAGTGAACAGTGTAACCGAAGTGAATAATGTGACTAAAGTGAAGTGTAACCTAAGTGAATAATGTGACAAAAGTGAACAGTGTAACCTAAGTGAATAATGTGACGAAAGTGAACAGTGTAACCTAAGTGAATAATGTGACTAAAGTGAACAGTGTAACCTAAGTGAATAATGTGACGAAAGTGAACAGTGTAACCGAAGTGAATAATGTGACTAAAGTGAACAGTGTAACCGAAGTGAATAATGTGACGAAAGTGAACAGTGTAACCGAAGTGAATAATGTGACTAAAGTGAAGTGTAACCTAAGTGAATAATGTGACTAAAGTGAAGTGTAACCTAAGTGAATAATGTGACGAAAGTGAACAGTGTAACCTAAGTGAATAATGTGACTAAAGTGAACAGTGTAACCTAAGTGAATAATGTGACGAAAGTGAACAGTGTAACCTAAGTGAATAATGTGACTAAAGTGAACAGTGTAACCGAAGTGAATAATGTGACGAAAGTGAACAGTGTAACCTAAGTGAATAATGTGACGAAAGTGAACAGTGTAACCGAAGTGAATAATGTGACTAAAGTGAAGTGTAACCTAAGTGAATAATGTGACTAAAGTGAAGTGTAACCGAAGTGAATAATGTGACGAAAGTGAACAGTGTAACCTAAGTGAATAATGTGACTAAAGTGAACAGTGTAACCTAAGTGAATAATGTGACGAAAGTGAACAGTGTAACCTAAGTGAATAATGTGACTAAAGTGAAGTGCAACCTAAGTGAATGTGACGAAAGTGAACAGTGTAACCGAAGTGAATAATGTGACTAAAGTGAAGTGTAACCTAAGTGAATAATGTGACGAAAGTGAACAGTGTAACCGAAGTGAATAATGTGACTAAAGTGAAGTGTAACCTAAGTGAATAATGTGACTAAAGTGAAGTGTAACCTAAGTGAATAATGTGACTAAAGTGAACAGAGTAACCTAAGTGAATAATGTGACTAAAGTGAACAGTGTAACCTAAGTGAATAATGTGACGAAAGTGAACAGTGTAACCGAAGTGAATAATGTGACTAAAGTGAAGTGTAACCTAAGTGAATAATGTGACTAAAGTGACGTGTAACCTAAGTGAATAATGTGACTAAAGTGAACAGTGTAACCCAAGTGAATAATGTTACGAAAGTGAACAGTGTAACCGAAGTGAATAATGTGACTAAAGTGAAGTGTAACCTAAGTGAATAATGTGACTAAAGTGAAGTGTAACCTAAGTGAATAATGTGACGAAAGTGAACAGTGTAACCTAAGTGAATAATGTGACTAAAGTGAACAGTGTAACCTAAGTGAATAATGTGACTAAAGTGAACAGTGTAACCTAAGTGAATAATGTGACGAAAGTGAACAGTGTAACCGAAGTGAATAATGTGACTAAAGTGAAGTGTAACCTAAGTGAATAATGTGACTAAAGTGAAGTGTAACCTAAGTGAATAATGTGACGAAAGTGAACAGTGTAACCTAAGTGAATAATGTGACTAAAGTGAACAGTGTAACCTAAGTGAATAATGTGACGAAAGTGAAGTGTAACCGAAGTGAATAATGTGACTAAAGTGAAGTGTAACCTAAGTGAATAATGTGACTAAAGTGAAGTGTAACCTAAGTGAATAATGTGACGAAAGTGAACAGTGTAACCTAAGTGAATAATGTGACGAAAGTGAACAGTGTAACCGAAGTGAATAATGTGACTAAAGTGAAGTGTAACCTAAGTGAATAATGTGACTAAAGTGAACAGTGTAACCTAAGTGAATAATGTGACGAAAGTGAACAGTGTAACCGAAGTGAATAATGTGACGAAAGTGAACAGTGTAACCGAAGTGAATAATGTGACTAAAGCGAACAGTGTAACCGAAGTGAATAATGTGACTAAAGTGAAGTGTAACCTAAGTGAATAATGTGACGAAAGTGAACAGTGCAACCTAAGTGAATAATGTGACGAAAGTGAAGTGTAACCTAAGTGAATAATGTGACGAAAGTGAACAGTGTAACCGAAGTGAATAATGTGACTAAAGTGAAGTGTAACCTAAGTGAATAATGTGACAAAAGTGAACAGTGTAACCTAAGTGAATAATGTGACGAAAGTGAACAGTGTAACCTAAGTGAATAATGTGACTAAAGTGAACAGTGTAACCTAAGTGAATAATGTGACGAAAGTGAACAGTGTAACCGAAGTGAATAATGTGACTAAAGTGAACAGTGTAACCTAAGTGAATAATGTGACGAAAGTGAACAGTGTAACCGAAGTGAATAATGTGACTAAAGTGAAGTGTAACCTAAGTGAATAATGTGACTAAAGTGAAGTGTAACCTAAGTGAATAATGTGACGAAAGTGAACAGTGTAACCTAAGTGAATAATGTGACTAAAGTGAACAGTGTAACCTAAGTGAATAATGTGACGAAAGTGAACAGTGTAACCTAAGTGAATAATGTGACTAAAGTGAACAGTGTAACCGAAGTGAATAATGTGACGAAAGTGAACAGTGTAACCTAAGTGAATAATGTGACGAAAGTGAACAGTGTAACCGAAGTGAATAATGTGACTAAAGTGAAGTGTAACCTAAGTGAATAATGTGACTAAAGTGAAGTGTAACCGAAGTGAATAATGTGACTAAAGTGAAGTGTAACCTAAGTGAATAATGTGACGAAAGTGAACAGTGTAACCTAAGTGAATAATGTGACTAAAGTGAACAGTGTAACCTAAGTGAATAATGTGACTAAAGTGAACAGTGTAACCGAAGTGAATAATGTGACTAAAGTGAACAGTGTAACCTAAGTGAATAATGTGACGAAAGTGAACAGTGTAACCGAAGTGAATAATGTGACTAAAGTGAAGTGTAACCTAAGTGAATAATGTGACTAAAGTGAAGTGTAACCTAAGTGAATAATGTGACGAAAGTGAACAGTGTAACCTAAGTGAATAATGTGACTAAAGTGAACAGTGTAACCTAAGTGAATAATGTGACTAAAGTGAACAGTGTAACCTAAGTGAATAATGTGACGAAAGTGAACAGTGTAACCGAAGTGAATAATGTGACTAAAGTGAAGTGTAACCTAAGTGAATAATGTGACTAAAGTGAAGTGTAACCGAAGTGACTAAAGTGAAGTGTAACCTAAGTGAATAATGTGACTAAAGTGAACAGTGTAACCTAAGTGAATAATGTGACGAAAGTGAACAGTGTAACCTAAGTGAATAATGTGACTAAAGTGAACAGTGTAACCTAAGTGAATAATGTGACGAAAGTGAAGTGTAACCTAAGTGAATAATGTGACTAAAGTGAAGTGTAACCTAAGTGAATAATGTGACTAAAGTGAAGTGTAACCTAAGTGAATAATGTGACGAAAGTGAACAGTGTAACCTAAGTGAATAATGTGACGAAAGTGAACAGTGTAACCGAAGTGAATAATGTGACTAAAGTGAAGTGTAACCTAAGTGAATAATGTGACTAAAGTGAACAGTGTAACCTAAGTGAATAATGTGACGAAAGTGAACAGTGTAACCGAAGTGAATAATGTGACGAAAGTGAACAGTGTAACCGAAGTGAATAATGTGACTAAAGTGAACAGTGTAACCGAAGTGAATAATGTGACTAAAGTGAACAGTGCAACCTAAGTGAATAATGTGACTAAAGTGAACAGAGTAACCTAAGTGAATAATGTGACTAAAGTGAACAGTGTAACCTAAGTGAATAATGTGACTAAAGTGAACAGTGTAACCTAAGTGAATAATGTGACTAAAGTGAACAGTGCAACCTAAGTGAATAATGTGACGAAAGTGAACAGTGTAACCGAAGTGAATAATGTGACTAATTGAACAGTGTAACCGAAGTGAATAATGTGACTAAATTGAACAGTGCAACCTAAGTGAATAATGTGACGAAAGTGAACAGTGCAACCTAAGTGAATTATGTGACGAAAGTGAACAAAGTAACCTAAGTGAATAATGTGACAGAAAGTGAACAGTGTAACCTAAGTGAATAATGTGACGAAAGTGAACAGTGTAACCTAAGTGAATAATGTGACTAAAGTGAAGTGTAACCGAAGTGAATAATGTGACTAAAGTGAACAGTGTAACCGAAGTGAATAATGTGACTAAAGCGAACAGTGTAACCGAAGTGAATAATGTGACTAAAGTGAAGTGTAACCTAAGTGAATAATGTGACGAAAGTGAACAGTGCAACCTAAGTGAATAATGTGACGAAAGTGAACAGAGTAACCTAAGTGAATAATGTGACGAAAGTGAACAGTGCAACCTAAGTGAATGTGACGAAAGTGAACAGTGTAACCGAAGTGAATAATGTGACTAAAGCGAACAGTGTAACCGAAGTGAATAATGTGACTAAAGTGAAGTGTAACCTAAGTGAATAATGTGACGAAAGTGAACAGTGCAACCTAAGTGAATAATGTGACGAAAGTGAACAGAGTAACCTAAGTGAATAATGTGACGAAAGTGAACAGTGCAACCTAAGTGAATGTGACGAAAGTGAACAGTGTAACCGAAGTGAATAATGTGACTAAAGTGAAGTGTAACCTAAGTGAATAATGTGACGAAAGTGAACAGTGTAACCGAAGTGCATAATGTGACGAAAGTGAAGTGTAACCTAAGTGAATAATGTGACGAAAGTGAACAGTGTAACCGAAGTGAATAATGTGACTAAAGTGAAGTGTAACCTAAGTGAATAATGTGACAAAAGTGAACAGTGTAACCTAAGTGAATAATGTGACGAAAGTGAACAGTGTAACCTAAGTGAATAATGTGACTAAAGTGAACAGTGTAACCTAAGTGAATAATGTGACGAAAGTGAACAGTGTAACCGAAGTGAATAATGTGACTAAAGTGAACAGTGTAACCTAAGTGAATAATGTGACGAAAGTGAACAGTGTAACCGAAGTGAATAATGTGACTAAAGTGAAGTGTAACCTAAGTGAATAATGTGACTAAAGTGAAGTGTAACCTAAGTGAATAATGTGACGAAAGTGAACAGTGTAACCTAAGTGAATAATGTGACTAAAGTGAACAGTGTAACCTAAGTGAATAATGTGACGAAAGTGAACAGTGTAACCTAAGTGAATAATGTGACTAAAGTGAACAGTGTAACCGAAGTGAATAATGTGACGAAAGTGAACAGTGTAACCTAAGTGAATAATGTGACGAAAGTGAACAGTGTAACCGAAGTGAATAATGTGACTAAAGTGAAGTGTAACCTAAGTGAATAATGTGACTAAAGTGAAGTGTAACCGAAGTGAATAATGTGACGAAAGTGAACAGTGTAACCTAAGTGAATAATGTGACTAAAGTGAACAGTGTAACCTAAGTGAATAATGTGACGAAAGTGAACAGTGTAACCTAAGTGAATAATGTGACTAAAGTGAAGTGCAACCTAAGTGAATGTGACGAAAGTGAACAGTGTAACCGAAGTGAATAATGTGACTAAAGTGAAGTGTAACCTAAGTGAATAATGTGACGAAAGTGAACAGTGTAACCGAAGTGAATAATGTGACTAAAGTGAAGTGTAACCTAAGTGAATAATGTGACTAAAGTGAAGTGTAACCTAAGTGAATAATGTGACTAAAGTGAACAGAGTAACCTAAGTGAATAATGTGACTAAAGTGAACAGTGTAACCTAAGTGAATAATGTGACGAAAGTGAACAGTGTAACCGAAGTGAATAATGTGACTAAAGTGAAGTGTAACCTAAGTGAATAATGTGACTAAAGTGACGTGTAACCTAAGTGAATAATGTGACTAAAGTGAACAGTGTAACCCAAGTGAATAATGTTACGAAAGTGAACAGTGTAACCGAAGTGAATAATGTGACTAAAGTGAAGTGTAACCTAAGTGAATAATGTGACTAAAGTGAAGTGTAACCTAAGTGAATAATGTGACGAAAGTGAACAGTGTAACCTAAGTGAATAATGTGACTAAAGTGAACAGTGTAACCTAAGTGAATAATGTGACTAAAGTGAACAGTGTAACCTAAGTGAATAATGTGACGAAAGTGAACAGTGTAACCGAAGTGAATAATGTGACTAAAGTGAAGTGTAACCTAAGTGAATAATGTGACTAAAGTGAAGTGTAACCTAAGTGAATAATGTGACGAAAGTGAACAGTGTAACCTAAGTGAATAATGTGACTAAAGTGAACAGTGTAACCTAAGTGAATAATGTGACGAAAGTGAAGTGTAACCGAAGTGAATAATGTGACTAAAGTGAAGTGTAACCTAAGTGAATAATGTGACTAAAGTGAAGTGTAACCTAAGTGAATAATGTGACGAAAGTGAACAGTGTAACCTAAGTGAATAATGTGACGAAAGTGAACAGTGTAACCGAAGTGAATAATGTGACTAAAGTGAAGTGTAACCTAAGTGAATAATGTGACTAAAGTGAACAGTGTAACCTAAGTGAATAATGTGACGAAAGTGAACAGTGTAACCGAAGTGAATAATGTGACGAAAGTGAACAGTGTAACCGAAGTGAATAATGTGACTAAAGTGAACAGTGTAACCGAAGTGAATAATGTGACTAAAGTGAACAGTGCAACCTAAGTGAATAATGTGACTAAAGTGAACAGAGTAACCTAAGTGAATAATGTGACTAAAGTGAACAGTGTAACCTAAGTGAATAATGTGACTAAAGTGAACAGTGTAACCTAAGTGAATAATGTGACTAAAGTGAACAGTGCAACCTAAGTGAATAATGTGACGAAAGTGAACAGTGTAACCGAAGTGAATAATGTGACTAATTGAACAGTGTAACCGAAGTGAATAATGTGACTAAATTGAACAGTGCAACCTAAGTGAATAATGTGACGAAAGTGAACAGTGCAACCTAAGTGAATTATGTGACGAAAGTGAACAAAGTAACCTAAGTGAATAATGTGACAGAAAGTGAACAGTGTAACCTAAGTGAATAATGTGACGAAAGTGAACAGTGTAACCTAAGTGAATAATGTGACTAAAGTGAAGTGTAACCGAAGTGAATAATGTGACTAAAGTGAACAGTGTAACCGAAGTGAATAATGTGACTAAAGCGAACAGTGTAACCGAAGTGAATAATGTGACTAAAGTGAAGTGTAACCTAAGTGAATAATGTGACGAAAGTGAACAGTGCAACCTAAGTGAATAATGTGACGAAAGTGAACAGAGTAACCTAAGTGAATAATGTGACGAAAGTGAACAGTGCAACCTAAGTGAATGTGACGAAAGTGAACAGTGTAACCGAAGTGAATAATGTGACTAAAGCGAACAGTGTAACCGAAGTGAATAATGTGACTAAAGTGAAGTGTAACCTAAGTGAATAATGTGACGAAAGTGAACAGTGCAACCTAAGTGAATAATGTGACGAAAGTGAACAGAGTAACCTAAGTGAATAATGTGACGAAAGTGAACAGTGCAACCTAAGTGAATGTGACGAAAGTGAACAGTGTAACCGAAGTGAATAATGTGACTAAAGTGAAGTGTAACCTAAGTGAATAATGTGACGAAAGTGAACAGTGTAACCGAAGTGAATAATGTGACGAAAGTGAAGTGTAACCTAAGTGAATAATGTGACGAAAGTGAACAGTGTAACCGAAGTGAATAATGTGACTAAAGTGAAGTGTAACCTAAGTGAATAATGTGACAAAAGTGAACAGTGTAACCTAAGTGAATAATGTGACGAAAGTGAACAGTGTAACCTAAGTGAATAATGTGACTAAAGTGAAGTGTAACCTAAGTGAATAATGTGACGAAAGTGAACAGTGTAACCTAAGTGAATAATGTGACTAAAGTGAACAGTGTAACCTAAGTGAATAATGTGACTAAAGTGAACAGTGTAACCTAAGTGAATAATGTGACGAAAGTGAACAGTGTAACCGAAGTGAATAATGTGACTAAAGTGAACAGTGTAACCTAAGTGAATAATGTGACGAAAGTGAACAGTGTAACCGAAGTGAATAATGTGACTAAAGTGAAGTGTAACCTAAGTGAATAATGTGACTAAAGTGAAGTGTAACCTAAGTGAATAATGTGACGAAAGTGAACAGTGTAACCTAAGTGAATAATGTGACTAAAGTGAACAGTGTAACCTAAGTGAATAATGTGACGAAAGTGAACAGTGTAACCTAAGTGAATAATGTGACTAAAGTGAACAGTGTAACCGAAGTGAATAATGTGACGAAAGTGAACAGTGTAACCTAAGTGAATAATGTGACGAAAGTGAACAGTGTAACCGAAGTGAATAATGTGACTAAAGTGAAGTGTAACCTAAGTGAATAATGTGACTAAAGTGAAGTGTAACCGAAGTGAATAATGTGACTAAAGTGAACAGTGTAACCTAAGTGAATAATGTGACTAAAGTGAAGTGCAACCTAAGTGAATGTGACGAAAGTAAACAGTGTAACCGAAGTGAATAATGTGACTAAAGTGAAGTGTAACCTAAGTGAATAATGTGACGAAAGTGAACAGTGTAACCGAAGTGAATAATGTGACTAAAGTGAAGTGTAACCTAAGTGAATAATGTGACTAAAGTGAAGTGTAACCTAAGTGAATAATGTGACTAAAGTGAAAAGAGTAACCTAAGTGAATAATGTGACTAAAGTGAACAGTGTAACCTAAGTGAATAATGTGACTAAAGTGAACAGTGTAACCTAAGTGAATAATGTGACTAAAGTGAACAGTGCAACCTAAGTGAATAATGTGACGAAAGTGAACAGTGTAACCGAAGTGAATAATGTGACTAATTGAACAGTGTAACCGAAGTGAATAATGTGACTAAATTGAACAGTGCAACCTAAGTGAATAATGTGACGAAAGTGAACAGTGCAACCTAAGTGAATTATGTGACGAAAGTGAACAAAGTAACCTAAGTGAATAATGTGACAGAAAGTGAACAGTGTAACCTAAGTGAATAATGTGACGAAAGTGAACAGTGTAACCTAAGTGAATAATGTGACTAAAGTGAAGTGTAACCGAAGTGAATAATGTGACTAAAGTGAACAGTGTAACCGAAGTGAATAATGTGACTAAAGCGAACAGTGTAACCGAAGTGAATAATGTGACTAAAGTGAAGTGTAACCTAAGTGAATAATGTGACGAAAGTGAACAGTGCAACCTAAGTGAATAATGTGACGAAAGTGAACAGAGTAACCTAAGTGAATAATGTGACGAAAGTGAACAGTGTAACCGAAGTGAATAATGTGACTAAAGTGAACAGTGTAACCCAAGTGAATAATGTTACGAAAGTGAACAGTGTAACCGAAGTGAATAATGTGACTAAAGTGAAGTGTAACCTAAGTGAATAATGTGACTAAAGTGAAGTGTAACCTAAGTGAATAATGTGACGAAAGTGAACAGTGTAACCTAAGTGAATAATGTGACTAAAGTGAACAGTGTAACCTAAGTGAATAATGTGACTAAAGTGAACAGTGTAACCTAAGTGAATAATGTGACGAAAGTGAACAGTGTAACCGAAGTGAATAATGTGACTAAAGTGAAGTGTAACCTAAGTGAATAATGTGACTAAAGTGAAGTGTAACCTAAGTGAATAATGTGACGAAAGTGAACAGTGTAACCTAAGTGAATAATGTGACTAAAGTGAACAGTGTAACCTAAGTGAATAATGTGACGAAAGTGAAGTGTAACCGAAGTGAATAATGTGACTAAAGTGAAGTGTAACCTAAGTGAATAATGTGACTAAAGTGAAGTGTAACCTAAGTGAATAATGTGACGAAAGTGAACAGTGTAACCTAAGTGAATAATGTGACGAAAGTGAACAGTGTAACCGAAGTGAATAATGTGACTAAAGTGAAGTGTAACCTAAGTGAATAATGTGACTAAAGTGAACAGTGTAACCTAAGTGAATAATGTGACGAAAGTGAACAGTGTAACCGAAGTGAATAATGTGACGAAAGTGAACAGTGTAACCGAAGTGAATAATGTGACTAAAGTGAACAGTGTAACCGAAGTGAATAATGTGACTAAAGTGAACAGTGCAACCTAAGTGAATAATGTGACTAAAGTGAACAGAGTAACCTAAGTAAATAATGTGACTAAAGTGAACAGTGTAACCTAAGTGAATAATGTGACTAAAGTGAACAGTGTAACCTAAGTGAATAATGTGACTAAAGTGAACAGTGCAACCTAAGTGAATAATGTGACGAAAGTGAACAGTGTAACCGAAGTGAATAATGTGACTAATTGAACAGTGTAACCGAAGTGAATAATGTGACTAAATTGAACAGTGCAACCTAAGTGAATAATGTGACGAAAGTGAACAGTGCAACCTAAGTGAATTATGTGACGAAAGTGAACAAAGTAACCTAAGTGAATAATGTGACAGAAAGTGAACAGTGTAACCTAAGTGAATAATGTGACGAAAGTGAACAGTGTAACCTAAGTGAATAATGTGACTAAAGTGAAGTGTAACCGAAGTGAATAATGTGACTAAAGTGAACAGTGTAACCGAAGTGAATAATGTGACTAAAGCGAACAGTGTAACCGAAGTGAATAATGTGACTAAAGTGAAGTGTAACCTAAGTGAATAATGTGACGAAAGTGAACAGTGCAACCTAAGTGAATAATGTGACGAAAGTGAACAGAGTAACCTAAGTGAATAATGTGACGAAAGTGAACAGTGCAACCTAAGTGAATGTGACGAAAGTGAACAGTGTAACCGAAGTGAATAATGTGACTAAAGCGAACAGTGTAACCGAAGTGAATAATGTGACTAAAGTGAAGTGTAACCTAAGTGAATAATGTGACGAAAGTGAACAGTGCAACCTAAGTGAATAATGTGACGAAAGTGAACAGAGTAACCTAAGTGAATAATGTGACGAAAGTGAACAGTGCAACCTAAGTGAATGTGACGAAAGTGAACAGTGTAACCGAAGTGAATAATGTGACTAAAGTGAAGTGTAACCTAAGTGAATAATGTGACGAAAGTGAACAGTGTAACCGAAGTGAATAATGTGACGAAAGTGAAGTGTAACCTAAGTGAATAATGTGACGAAAGTGAACAGTGTAACCGAAGTGAATAATGTGACTAAAGTGAAGTGTAACCTAAGTGAATAATGTGACAAAAGTGAACAGTGTAACCTAAGTGAATAATGTGACGAAAGTGAACAGTGTAACCTAAGTGAATAATGTGACTAAAGTGAAGTGTAACCTAAGTGAATAATGTGACGAAAGTGAACAGTGTAACCTAAGTGAATAATGTGACTAAAGTGAACAGTGTAACCTAAGTGAATAATGTGACTAAAGTGAACAGTGTAACCTAAGTGAATAATGTGACGAAAGTGAACAGTGTAACCGAAGTGAATAATGTGACTAAAGTGAACAGTGTAACCTAAGTGAATAATGTGACGAAAGTGAACAGTGTAACCGAAGTGAATAATGTGACTAAAGTGAAGTGTAACCTAAGTGAATAATGTGACTAAAGTGAAGTGTAACCTAAGTGAATAATGTGACGAAAGTGAACAGTGTAACCTAAGTGAATAATGTGACTAAAGTGAACAGTGTAACCGAAGTGAATAATGTGACGAAAGTGAACAGTGTAACCTAAGTGAATAATGTGACGAAAGTGAACAGTGTAACCGAAGTGAATAATGTGACTAAAGTGAAGTGTAACCTAAGTGAATAATGTGACTAAAGTGAAGTGTAACCGAAGTGAATAATGTGACTAAAGTGAACAGTGTAACCTAAGTGAATAATGTGACTAAAGTGAAGTGCAACCTAAGTGAATGTGACGAAAGTAAACAGTGTAACCGAAGTGAATAATGTGACTAAAGTGAAGTGTAACCTAAGTGAATAATGTGACGAAAGTGAACAGTGTAACCGAAGTGAATAATGTGACTAAAGTGAAGTGTAACCTAAGTGAATAATGTGACTAAAGTGAAGTGTAACCTAAGTGAATAATGTGACTAAAGTGAAAAGAGTAACCTAAGTGAATAATGTGACTAAAGTGAACAGTGTAACCTAAGTGAATAATGTGACTAAAGTGAACAGTGTAACCTAAGTGAATAATGTGACTAAAGTGAACAGTGCAACCTAAGTGAATAATGTGACGAAAGTGAACAGTGTAACCGAAGTGAATAATGTGACTAATTGAACAGTGTAACCGAAGTGAATAATGTGACTAAATTGAACAGTGCAACCTAAGTGAATAATGTGACAAAAGTGAACAGTGCAACCTAAGTGAATTATGTGACGAAAGTGAACAAAGTAACCTAAGTGAATAATGTGACAGAAAGTGAACAGTGTAACCTAAGTGAATAATGTGACGAAAGTGAACAGTGTAACCTAAGTGAATAATGTGACTAAAGTGAAGTGTAACCGAAGTGAATAATGTGACTAAAGTGAACAGTGTAACCGAAGTGAATAATGTGACTAAAGCGAACAGTGTAACCGAAGTGAATAATGTGACTAAAGTGAAGTGTAACCTAAGTGAATAATGTGACGAAAGTGAACAGTGCAACCTAAGTGAATAATGTGACGAAAGTGAACAGAGTAACCTAAGTGAATAATGTGACGAAAGTGAACAGTGCAACCTAAGTGAATGTGACGAAAGTGAACAGTGTAACCGAAGTGAATAATGTGACTAAAGCGAACAGTGTAACCGAAGTGAATAATGTGACTAAAGTGAAGTGTAACCTAAGTGAATAATGTGACGAAAGTGAACAGTGCAACCTAAGTGAATAATGTGACGAAAGTGAACAGAGTAACCTAAGTGAATAATGTGACGAAAGTGAACAGTGCAACCTAAGTGAATGTGACTAAAGTGAACAGTGTAACCGAAGTGAATAATGTGACTAAAGCGAACAGTGTAACCGAAGTGAATAATGTGACTAAAGTGAAGTGTAACCTAAGTGAATAATGTGACGAAAGTGAACAGTGCAACCTAAGTGAATAATGTGACGAAAGTGAACAGAGTAACCTAAGTGAATAATGTGACGAAAGTGAACAGTGTAACCGAAGTGAATAATGTGACTAAAGTGAACAGTGTAACCCAAGTGAATAATGTTACGAAAGTGAACAGTGTAACCGAAGTGAATAATGTGACTAAAGTGAAGTGTAACCTAAGTGAATAATGTGACTAAAGTGAAGTGTAACCTAAGTGAATAATGTGACGAAAGTGAACAGTGTAACCTAAGTGAATAATGTGACTAAAGTGAACAGTGTAACCTAAGTGAATAATGTGACTAAAGTGAACAGTGTAACCTAAGTGAATAATGTGACGAAAGTGAACAGTGTAACCGAAGTGAATAATGTGACTAAAGTGAAGTGTAACCTAAGTGAATAATGTGACTAAAGTGAAGTGTAACCTAAGTGAATAATGTGACGAAAGTGAACAGTGTAACCTAAGTGAATAATGTGACTAAAGTGAACAGTGTAACCTAAGTGAATAATGTGACGAAAGTGAAGTGTAACCGAAGTGAATAATGTGACTAAAGTGAAGTGTAACCTAAGTGAATAATGTGACTAAAGTGAAGTGTAACCTAAGTGAATAATGTGACGAAAGTGAACAGTGTAACCTAAGTGAATAATGTGACGAAAGTGAACAGTGTAACCGAAGTGAATAATGTGACTAAAGTGAAGTGTAACCTAAGTGAATAATGTGACTAAAGTGAACAGTGTAACCTAAGTGAATAATGTGACGAAAGTGAACAGTGTAACCGAAGTGAATAATGTGACGAAAGTGAACAGTGTAACCGAAGTGAATAATGTGACTAAAGTGAACAGTGTAACCGAAGTGAATAATGTGACTAAAGTGAACAGTGCAACCTAAGTGAATAATGTGACTAAAGTGAACAGAGTAACCTAAGTAAATAATGTGACTAAAGTGAACAGTGTAACCTAAGTGAATAATGTGACTAAAGTGAACAGTGTAACCTAAGTGAATAATGTGACTAAAGTGAACAGTGCAACCTAAGTGAATAATGTGACGAAAGTGAACAGTGTAACCGAAGTGAATAATGTGACTAATTGAACAGTGTAACCGAAGTGAATAATGTGACTAAATTGAACAGTGCAACCTAAGTGAATAATGTGACGAAAGTGAACAGTGCAACCTAAGTGAATTATGTGACGAAAGTGAACAAAGTAACCTAAGTGAATAATGTGACAGAAAGTGAACAGTGTAACCTAAGTGAATAATGTGACGAAAGTGAACAGTGTAACCTAAGTGAATAATGTGACTAAAGTGAAGTGTAACCGAAGTGAATAATGTGACTAAAGTGAACAGTGTAACCGAAGTGAATAATGTGACTAAAGCGAACAGTGTAACCGAAGTGAATAATGTGACTAAAGTGAAGTGTAACCTAAGTGAATAATGTGACGAAAGTGAACAGTGCAACCTAAGTGAATAATGTGACGAAAGTGAACAGAGTAACCTAAGTGAATAATGTGACGAAAGTGAACAGTGCAACCTAAGTGAATGTGACGAAAGTGAACAGTGTAACCGAAGTGAATAATGTGACTAAAGCGAACAGTGTAACCGAAGTGAATAATGTGACTAAAGTGAAGTGTAACCTAAGTGAATAATGTGACGAAAGTGAACAGTGCAACCTAAGTGAATAATGTGACGAAAGTGAACAGAGTAACCTAAGTGAATAATGTGACGAAAGTGAACAGTGCAACCTAAGTGAATGTGACGAAAGTGAACAGTGTAACCGAAGTGAATAATGTGACTAAAGTGAAGTGTAACCTAAGTGAATAATGTGACGAAAGTGAACAGTGTAACCGAAGTGAATAATGTGACGAAAGTGAAGTGTAACCTAAGTGAATAATGTGACGAAAGTGAACAGTGTAACCGAAGTGAATAATGTGACTAAAGTGAAGTGTAACCTAAGTGAATAATGTGACAAAAGTGAACAGTGTAACCTAAGTGAATAATGTGACGAAAGTGAACAGTGTAACCTAAGTGAATAATGTGACTAAAGTGAAGTGTAACCTAAGTGAATAATGTGACGAAAGTGAACAGTGTAACCTAAGTGAATAATGTGACTAAAGTGAACAGTGTAACCTAAGTGAATAATGTGACTAAAGTGAACAGTGTAACCTAAGTGAATAATGTGACGAAAGTGAACAGTGTAACCGAAGTGAATAATGTGACTAAAGTGAACAGTGTAACCTAAGTGAATAATGTGACGAAAGTGAACAGTGTAACCGAAGTGAATAATGTGACTAAAGTGAAGTGTAACCTAAGTGAATAATGTGACTAAAGTGAAGTGTAACCTAAGTGAATAATGTGACGAAAGTGAACAGTGTAACCTAAGTGAATAATGTGACTAAAGTGAACAGTGTAACCGAAGTGAATAATGTGACGAAAGTGAACAGTGTAACCTAAGTGAATAATGTGACGAAAGTGAACAGTGTAACCGAAGTGAATAATGTGACTAAAGTGAAGTGTAACCTAAGTGAATAATGTGACTAAAGTGAAGTGTAACCGAAGTGAATAATGTGACTAAAGTGAACAGTGTAACCTAAGTGAATAATGTGACTAAAGTGAAGTGCAACCTAAGTGAATGTGACGAAAGTAAACAGTGTAACCGAAGTGAATAATGTGACTAAAGTGAAGTGTAACCTAAGTGAATAATGTGACGAAAGTGAACAGTGTAACCGAAGTGAATAATGTGACTAAAGTGAAGTGTAACCTAAGTGAATAATGTGACTAAAGTGAAGTGTAACCTAAGTGAATAATGTGACTAAAGTGAAAAGAGTAACCTAAGTGAATAATGTGACTAAAGTGAACAGTGTAACCTAAGTGAATAATGTGACTAAAGTGAACAGTGTAACCTAAGTGAATAATGTGACTAAAGTGAACAGTGCAACCTAAGTGAATAATGTGACGAAAGTGAACAGTGTAACCGAAGTGAATAATGTGACTAATTGAACAGTGTAACCGAAGTGAATAATGTGACTAAATTGAACAGTGCAACCTAAGTGAATAATGTGACGAAAGTGAACAGTGCAACCTAAGTGAATTATGTGACGAAAGTGAACAAAGTAACCTAAGTGAATAATGTGACAGAAAGTGAACAGTGTAACCTAAGTGAATAATGTGACGAAAGTGAACAGTGTAACCTAAGTGAATAATGTGACTAAAGTGAAGTGTAACCGAAGTGAATAATGTGACTAAAGTGAACAGTGTAACCGAAGTGAATAATGTGACTAAAGCGAACAGTGTAACCGAAGTGAATAATGTGACTAAAGTGAAGTGTAACCTAAGTGAATAATGTGACGAAAGTGAACAGTGCAACCTAAGTGAATAATGTGACGAAAGTGAACAGAGTAACCTAAGTGAATAATGTGACGAAAGTGAACAGTGCAACCTAAGTGAATGTGACGAAAGTGAACAGTGTAACCGAAGTGAATAATGTGACTAAAGCGAACAGTGTAACCGAAGTGAATAATGTGACTAAAGTGAAGTGTAACCTAAGTGAATAATGTGACGAAAGTGAACAGTGCAACCTAAGTGAATAATGTGACGAAAGTGAACAGAGTAACCTAAGTGAATAATGTGACGAAAGTGAACAGTGCAACCTAAGTGAATGTGACGAAAGTGAACAGTGTAACCGAAGTGAATAATGTGACTAAAGTGAAGTGTAACCTAAGTGAATAATGTGACGAAAGTGAACAGTGTAACCGAAGTGAATAATGTGACGAAAGTGAAGTGTAACCTAAGTGAATAATGTGACGAAAGTGAACAGTGTAACCGAAGTGAATAATGTGACTAAAGTGAAGTGTAACCTAAGTGAATAATGTGACAAAAGTGAACAGTGTAACCTAAGTGAATAATGTGACGAAAGTGAACAGTGTAACCTAAGTGAATAATGTGACTAAAGTGAAGTGTAACCTAAGTGAATAATGTGACGAAAGTGAACAGTGTAACCTAAGTGAATAATGTGACTAAAGTGAACAGTGTAACCTAAGTGAATAATGTGACTAAAGTGAACAGTGTAACCTAAGTGAATAATGTGACGAAAGTGAACAGTGTAACCGAAGTGAATAATGTGACTAAAGTGAACAGTGTAACCTAAGTGAATAATGTGACGAAAGTGAACAGTGTAACCGAAGTGAATAATGTGACTAAAGTGAAGTGTAACCTAAGTGAATAATGTGACTAAAGTGAAGTGTAACCTAAGTGAATAATGTGACGAAAGTGAACAGTGTAACCTAAGTGAATAATGTGACTAAAGTGAACAGTGTAACCTAAGTGAATAATGTGACGAAAGTGAACAGTGTAACCTAAGTGAATAATGTGACTAAAGTGAACAGTGTAACCGAAGTGAATAATGTGACGAAAGTGAACAGTGTAACCTAAGTGAATAATGTGACGAAAGTGAACAGTGTAACCGAAGTGAATAATGTGACTAAAATGAAGTGTAACCTAAGTGAATAATGTGACTAAAGTGAAGTGTAACCGAAGTGAATAATGTGACTAAAGTGAACAGTGTAACCTAAGTGAATAATGTGACTAAAGTGAAGTGCAACCTAAGTGAATGTGACGAAAGTAAACAGTGTAACCGAAGTGAATAATGTGACTAAAGTGAAGTGTAACCTAAGTGAATAATGTGACGAAAGTGAACAGTGTAACCGAAGTGAATAATGTGACTAAAGTGAAGTGTAACCTAAGTGAATAATGTGACTAAAGTGAAGTGTAACCTAAGTGAATAATGTGACTAAAGTGAAAAGAGTAACCTAAGTGAATAATGTGACTAAAGTGAACAGTGTAACCTAAGTGAATAATGTGACGAAAGTGAACAGTGTAACCGAAGTGAATAATGTGACTAAAGTGAAGTGTAACCTAAGTGAATAATGTGACTAAAGTGACGTGTAACCTAAGTGAATAATGTGACTAAAGTGAACAGTGTAACCTAAGTGAATAATGTGACTAAAGTGAACAGTGTAACCGAAGTGAATAATGTGACTAAAGTGAAGTGTAACCTAAGTGAATAATGTGACTAAAGTGAAGTGTAACCTAAGTGAATAATGTGACGAAAGTGAACAGTGCAACCTAAGTGAATAATGTGACTAAAGTGAAGTGTAACCTAAGTGAATAATGTGACGAAAGTGAACAGTGCAACCTAAGTGAATAATGTGACGAAAGTGAACAGTGTAACCGAAGTGAATAATGTGACTAAATTGAACAGTGCAACCTAAGTGAATAATGTGACTAAAGTGAACAGAGTAACCTAAGTGAATAATGTGACTAAAGTGAACAGTGTAACCTAAGTGAATAATGTGACTAAAGTGAACAGTGTAACCTAAGTGAATAATGTGACTAAAGTGAACAGTGCAACCTAAGTGAATAATGTGACGAAAGTGAACAGTGTAACCGAAGTGAATAATGTGACTAATTGAACAGTGTAACCGAAGTGAATAATGTGACGAAAGTGAACAGTGTAACCTAAGTGAATAATGTGACTAAAGTGAAGTGTAACCTAAGTGAATAATGTGACTAAAGTGAACAGTGTAACCTAAGTGAATAATGTGAGGAAAGTGAACAGTGTAACCGAAGTGAATAATGTGACTAAAGTGAAGTGTAACCTAAGTGAATAATGTGACTAAAGTGAAGTGTAACCTAAGTGAATAATGTGACGAAAGTGAACAGTGTAACCTAAGTGAATAATGTGACGAAAGTGAACAGTGTAACCTAAGTGAATAATGTGACGAAACTGAACAGTGTAACCTAAGTGAATAATGTGACTAAAATGAACAGTGTAACCTAAGTGAATAATGTGACGAAAGTGAACAGTGTAACCTAAGTGAATAATGTGACTAAAGTGAAGTGCAACCTAAGTGAATGTGACGAAAGTGAACAGTGTAACCGAAGTGAATAATGTGACTAAAGTGAAGTGTAACCTAAGTGAATAATGTGACGAAAGTGAACAGTGTAACCGAAGTGAATAATGTGACTAAAGTGAAGTGTAACCTAAGTGAATAATGTGACTAAAGTGAAGTGTAACCTAAGTGAATAATGTGACGAAAGTGAACAGAGTAACCTAAGTGAATAATGTGACTAAAGTGAACAGTGCAACCTAAGTGAATATTGTGACGAAAGTGAACAGTGTAACCGAAGTGAATAATGTGACTAAAGTGAACAGTGTAACCGAAGTGAATAATGTGACTAAAGCGAACAGTGTAACCGAAGTGAATAATGTGACTAAAGTGAAGTGTAACCTAAGTGAATAATGTGACGAAAGTGAACAGTGCAACCTAAGTGAATAATGTGACGAAAGTGAACAGAGTAACCTAAGTGAATAATGTGACGAAAGTGAACAGTGCAACCTAAGTGAATGTGACGAAAGTGAACAGTGTAACCGAAGTGAATAATGTGACTAAAGTGAAGTGTAACCTAAGTGAATAATGTGACGAAAGTGAACAGTGTAACCGAAGTGAATAATGTGACTAAAGTGAGGTGTAACCTAAGTGAATAATGTGACGAAAGTGAACAGTGTAACCGAAGTGAATAATGTGACTAAAGTCAAGTGTAACCTAAGTGAATAATGTGACAAAAGTGAACAGTGTAACCTAAGTGAATAATGTGACTAAAGTGAAGTGTAACCTAAGTGAATAATGTGACGAAAGTGAACAGTGTAACCTAAGTGAATAATGTGACTAAAGTGAACAGTGTAACCTAAGTGAATAATGTGACTAAAGTGAACAGTGTAACCTAAGTGAATAATGTGACGAAAGTGAACAGTGTAACCTAAGTGAATAATGTGACTAAAGTGAACAGTGTAACCTAAGTGAATAATGTGACGAAAGTGAAGTGTAACCGAAGTGAATAATGTGACTAAAGTGAAGTGTAACCTAAGTGAATAATGTGACTAAAGTGAAGTGTAACCTAAGTGAATAATGTGACGAAAGTGAACAGTGTAACCTAAGTGAATAATGTGACGAAAGTGAACAGTGTAACCGAAGTGAATAATGTGACTAAAGTGAAGTGTAACCTAAGTGAATAATGTGACTAAAGTGAACAGTGTAACCTAAGTGAATAATGTGACGAAAGTGAACAGTGTAACCGAAGTGAATAATGTGACGAAAGTGAACAGTGTAACCGAAGTGAATAATGTGACTAAAGTGAACAGTGTAACCGAAGTGAATAATGTGACTAAAGTGAAGTGTAACCTAAGTGAATAATGTGACTAAAGTGAACAGTGCAACCTAAGTGAATAATGTGACTAAAGTGAAGTGTAACCTAAGTGAATAATGTGACGAAAGTGAACAGAGTAACCTAAGTGAATAATGTGACTAAAGTGAACAGAGTAACCTAAGTGAATAATGTGACGAAAGTGAACAGTGCAACCTAAGTGAATAATGTGACGAAAGTGAACAGTGTAACCGAAGTGAATAATGTGACTAAAGTGAAGTGTAACCTAAGTGAATAATGTGACGAAAGTGAACAGTGTAACCGAAGTGAATAATGTGACTAAAGTGAACAGTGTAACCTAAGTGAATAATGTGACTAAAGTGAACAGTGTAACCTAAGTGAATAATGTGACTAAAGTGAACAGTGTAACCTAAGTGAATAATGTGACTAAAGTGAACAGAGTAACCTAAGTGAATAATGTGACGAAAGTGAACAGTGCAACCTAAGTGAATAATGTGACGAAAGTGAACAGTGCAACCTAAGTGAATAATGTGACGAAAGTGAACAGTGTAACCTAAGTGAATAATGTGACTAAAGTGAACAGTGTAACCTAAGTGAATAATGTGACGAAAGTGAACAGTGTAACCTAAGTGAATAATGTGACTAAAGTGAACAGTGTAACCTAAGTGAATAATGTGACGAAAGTGAACAGTGTAACCTAAGTGAATAATGTGACTAAAGTGAACAGTGTAACCGAAGTGAATAATGTGACGAAAGTGAACAGTGTAACCGAAGTGAATAATGTGACTAAAGTGACGTGTAACCTAAGTGAATAATGTGACTAAAGTGAACAGTGTAACCTAAGTGAATAATGTGACGAAAGTGAACAGTGTAACCGAAGTGAATAATGTGACTAAAGTGAACAGTGTAACCTAAGTGAATAATGTGACTAAAGTGAACAGTGTAACCTAAGTGAATAATGTGACGAAAGTGAACAGTGTAACCGAAGTGAATAATGTGACTAAAGTGAAGTGTAACCTAAGTGAATAATGTGACGAAAGTGAACAGTGCAACCTAAGTGAATAATGTGACGAAAGTGAACAGAGTAACCTAAGTGAATAATGTGACGAAAGTGAACAGTGCAACCTAAGTGAATGTGACGAAAGTGAACAGTGTAACCGAAGTGAATAATGTGACTAAAGCGAACAGTGTAACCGAAGTGAATAATGTGACTAAAGTGAAGTGTAACCTAAGTGAATAATGTGACGAAAGTGAACAGTGCAACCTAAGTGAATAATGTGACGAAAGTGAACAGAGTAACCTAAGTGAATAATGTGACGAAAGTGAACAGTGCAACCTAAGTGAATGTGACGAAAGTGAACAGTGTAACCGAAGTGAATAATGTGACTAAAGTGAAGTGTAACCTAAGTGAATAATGTGACGAAAGTGAACAGTGTAACCGAAGTGAATAATGTGACGAAAGTGAAGTGTAACCTAAGTGAATAATGTGACGAAAGTGAACAGTGTAACCGAAGTGAATAATGTGACTAAAGTGAAGTGTAACCTAAGTGAATAATGTGACAAAAGTGAACAGTGTAACCTAAGTGAATAATGTGACGAAAGTGAACAGTGTAACCTAAGTGAATAATGTGACTAAAGTGAAGTGTAACCTAAGTGAATAATGTGACGAAAGTGAACAGTGTAACCTAAGTGAATAATGTGACTAAAGTGAACAGTGTAACCTAAGTGAATAATGTGACTAAAGTGAACAGTGTAACCTAAGTGAATAATGTGACGAAAGTGAACAGTGTAACCGAAGTGAATAATGTGACTAAAGTGAACAGTGTAACCTAAGTGAATAATGTGACGAAAGTGAACAGTGTAACCGAAGTGAATAATGTGACTAAAGTGAAGTGTAACCTAAGTGAATAATGTGACTAAAGTGAAGTGTAACCTAAGTGAATAATGTGACGAAAGTGAACAGTGTAACCTAAGTGAATAATGTGACTAAAGTGAACAGTGTAACCTAAGTGAATAATGTGACGAAAGTGAACAGTGTAACCTAAGTGAATAATGTGACTAAAGTGAACAGTGTAACCGAAGTGAATAATGTGACGAAAGTGAACAGTGTAACCTAAGTGAATAATGTGACGAAAGTGAACAGTGTAACCGAAGTGAATAATGTGACTAAAGTGAAGTGTAACCTAAGTGAATAATGTGACTAAAGTGAAGTGTAACCAAAGTGAATAATGTGACGAAAGTGAACAGTGTAACCTAAGTGAATAATGTGACTAAAGTGAAGTGCAACCTAAGTGAATGTGACGAAAGTAAAGTGTAACCGAAGTGAATAATGTGACTAAAGTGAAGTGTAACCTAAGTGAATAATGTGACGAAAGTGAACAGTGTAACCGAAGTGAATAATGTGACTAAAGTGAAGTGTAACCTAAGTGAATAATGTGACTAAAGTGAAGTGTAACCTAAGTGAATAATGTGACTAAAGTGAACAGAGTAACCTAAGTGAATAATGTGACTAAAGTGAACAGTGTAACCTAAGTGAATAATGTGACGAAAGTGAACAGTGTAACCGAAGTGAATAATGTGACTAAAGTGAAGTGTAACCTAAGTGAATAATGTGACGAAAGTGAACAGTGTAACCGAAGTGAATAATGTGACGAAAGTGAAGTGTAACCTAAGTGAATAATGTGACGAAAGTGAACAGTGTAACCGAAGTGAATAATGTGACTAAAGTGAAGTGTAACCTAAGTGAATAATGTGACAAAAGTGAACAGTGTAACCTAAGTGAATAATGTGACGAAAGTGAACAGTGTAACCTAAGTGAATAATGTGACTAAAGTGAAGTGTAACCTAAGTGAATAATGTGACGAAAGTGAACAGTGTAACCTAAGTGAATAATGTGACTAAAGTGAACAGTGTAACCTAAGTGAATAATGTGACTAAAGTGAACAGTGTAACCTAAGTGAATAATGTGACGAAAGTGAACAGTGTAACCGAAGTGAATAATGTGACTAAAGTGAACAGTGTAACCTAAGTGAATAATGTGACGAAAGTGAACAGTGTAACCGAAGTGAATAATGTGACTAAAGTGAAGTGTAACCTAAGTGAATAATGTGACTAAAGTGAAGTGTAACCTAAGTGAATAATGTGACGAAAGTGAACAGTGTAACCTAAGTGAATAATGTGACTAAAGTGAACAGTGTAACCTAAGTGAATAATGTGACGAAAGTGAACAGTGTAACCTAAGTGAATAATGTGACTAAAGTGAACAGTGTAACCGAAGTGAATAATGTGACGAAAGTGAACAGTGTAACCTAAGTGAATAATGTGACGAAAGTGAACAGTGTAACCGAAGTGAATAATGTGACTAAAGTGAAGTGTAACCTAAGTGAATAATGTGACTAAAGTGAAGTGTAACCAAAGTGAATAATGTGACGAAAGTGAACAGTGTAACCTAAGTGAATAATGTGACTAAAGTGAAGTGCAACCTAAGTGAATGTGACGAAAGTAAAGTGTAACCGAAGTGAATAATGTGACTAAAGTGAAGTGTAACCTAAGTGAATAATGTGACGAAAGTGAACAGTGTAACCGAAGTGAATAATGTGACTAAAGTGAAGTGTAACCTAAGTGAATAATGTGACTAAAGTGAAGTGTAACCTAAGTGAATAATGTGACTAAAGTGAACAGAGTAACCTAAGTGAATAATGTGACTAAAGTGAACAGTGTAACCTAAGTGAATAATGTGACGAAAGTGAACAGTGTAACCGAAGTGAATAATGTGACTAAAGTGAAGTGTAACCTAAGTGAATAATGTGACTAAAGTGACGTGTAACCTAAGTGAATAATGTGACTAAAGTGAACAGTGTAACCTAAGTGAATAATGTGACTAAAGTGAACAGTGTAACCGAAGTGAATAATGTGACTAAAGTGAAGTGTAACCTAAGTGAATAATGTGACTAAAGTGAAGTGTAACCTAAGTGAATAATGTGACGAAAGTGAACAGTGCAACCTAAGTGAATAATGTGACTAAAGTGAAGTGTAACCTAAGTGAATAATGTGACGAAAGTGAACAGTGCAACCTAAGTGAATAATGTGACGAAAGTGAACAGTGTAACCGAAGTGAATAATGTGACTAAATTGAACAGTGCAACCTAAGTGAATAATGTGACTAAAGTGAACAGAGTAACCTAAGTGAATAATGTGACTAAAGTGAACAGTGTAACCTAAGTGAATAATGTGACTAAAGTGAACAGTGTAACCTAAGTGAATAATGTGACTAAAGTGAACAGTGCAACCTAAGTGAATAATGTGACGAAAGTGAACAGTGTAACCGAAGTGAATAATGTGACTAATTGAACAGTGTAACCGAAGTGAATAATGTGACGAAAGTGAACAGTGTAACCTAAGTGAATAATGTGACTAAAGTGAAGTGTAACCTAAGTGAATAATGTGACTAAAGTGAACAGTGTAACCTAAGTGAATAATGTGAGGAAAGTGAACAGTGTAACCGAAGTGAATAATGTGACTAAAGTGAAGTGTAACCTAAGTGAATAATGTGACTAAAGTGAAGTGTAACCTAAGTGAATAATGTGACGAAAGTGAACAGTGTAACCTAAGTGAATAATGTGACGAAAGTGAACAGTGTAACCTAAGTGAATAATGTGACGAAACTGAACAGTGTAACCTAAGTGAATAATGTGACTAAAATGAACAGTGTAACCTAAGTGAATAATGTGACGAAAGTGAACAGTGTAACCTAAGTGAATAATGTGACTAAAGTGAAGTGCAACCTAAGTGAATGTGACGAAAGTGAACAGTGTAACCGAAGTGAATAATGTGACTAAAGTGAAGTGTAACCTAAGTGAATAATGTGACGAAAGTGAACAGTGTAACCGAAGTGAATAATGTGACTAAAGTGAAGTGTAACCTAAGTGAATAATGTGACTAAAGTGAAGTGTAACCTAAGTGAATAATGTGACGAAAGTGAACAGAGTAACCTAAGTGAATAATGTGACTAAAGTGAACAGTGCAACCTAAGTGAATATTGTGACGAAAGTGAACAGTGTAACCGAAGTGAATAATGTGACTAAAGTGAACAGTGTAACCGAAGTGAATAATGTGACTAAAGCGAACAGTGTAACCGAAGTGAATAATGTGACTAAAGTGAAGTGTAACCTAAGTGAATAATGTGACGAAAGTGAACAGTGCAACCTAAGTGAATAATGTGACGAAAGTGAACAGAGTAACCTAAGTGAATAATGTGACGAAAGTGAACAGTGCAACCTAAGTGAATGTGACGAAAGTGAACAGTGTAACCGAAGTGAATAATGTGACTAAAGTGAAGTGTAACCTAAGTGAATAATGTGACGAAAGTGAACAGTGTAACCGAAGTGAATAATGTGACTAAAGTGAGGTGTAACCTAAGTGAATAATGTGACGAAAGTGAACAGTGTAACCGAAGTGAATAATGTGACTAAAGTCAAGTGTAACCTAAGTGAATAATGTGACAAAAGTGAACAGTGTAACCTAAGTGAATAATGTGACTAAAGTGAAGTGTAACCTAAGTGAATAATGTGACGAAAGCGAACAGTGTAACCTAAGTGAATAATGTGACTAAAGTGAACAGTGTAACCTAAGTGAATAATGTGACTAAAGTGAACAGTGTAACCTAAGTGAATAATGTGACGAAAGTGAACAGTGTAACCTAAGTGAATAATGTGACTAAAGTGAACAGTGTAACCTAAGTGAATAATGTGACGAAAGTGAAGTGTAACCGAAGTGAATAATGTGACTAAAGTGAAGTGTAACCTAAGTGAATAATGTGACTAAAGTGAAGTGTAACCTAAGTGAATAATGTGACGAAAGTGAACAGTGTAACCTAAGTGAATAATGTGACGAAAGTGAACAGTGTAACCGAAGTGAATAATGTGACTAAAGTGAAGTGTAACCTAAGTGAATAATGTGACTAAAGTGAACAGTGTAACCTAAGTGAATAATGTGACGAAAGTGAACAGTGTAACCGAAGTGAATAATGTGACGAAAGTGAACAGTGTAACCGAAGTGAATAATGTGACTAAAGTGAACAGTGTAACCGAAGTGAATAATGTGACTAAAGTGAAGTGTAACCTAAGTGAATAATGTGACTAAAGTGAACAGTGCAACCTAAGTGAATAATGTGACTAAAGTGAAGTGTAACCTAAGTGAATAATGTGACGAAAGTGAACAGAGTAACCTAAGTGAATAATGTGACTAAAGTGAACAGAGTAACCTAAGTGAATAATGTGACGAAAGTGAACAGTGCAACCTAAGTGAATAATGTGACGAAAGTGAACAGTGTAACCGAAGTGAATAATGTGACTAAAGTGAAGTGTAACCTAAGTGAATAATGTGACGAAAGTGAACAGTGTAACCGAAGTGAATAATGTGACTAAAGTGAACAGTGTAACCTAAGTGAATAATGTGACTAAAGTGAACAGTGTAACCTAAGTGAATAATGTGACTAAAGTGAACAGTGTAACCTAAGTGAATAATGTGACTAAAGTGAACAGAGTAACCTAAGTGAATAATGTGACGAAAGTGAACAGTGCAACCTAAGTGAATAATGTGACGAAAGTAAACAGTGCAACCTAAGTGAATAATGTGACGAAAGTGAACAGTGTAACCTAAGTGAATAATGTGACTAAAGTGAACAGTGTAACCTAAGTGAATAATGTGACGAAAGTGAACAGTGTAACCTAAGTGAATAATGTGACTAAAGTGAACAGTGTAACCTAAGTGAATAATGTGACGAAAGTGAACAGTGTAACCTAAGTGAATAATGTGACTAAAGTGAACAGTGTAACCGAAGTGAATAATGTGACGAAAGTGAACAGTGTAACCGAAGTGAATAATGTGACTAAAGTGACGTGTAACCTAAGTGAATAATGTGACTAAAGTGAACAGTGTAACCTAAGTGAATAATGTGACGAAAGTGAACAGTGTAACCGAAGTGAATAATGTGACTAAAGTGAACAGTGTAACCTAAGTGAATAATGTGACTAAAGTGAACAGTGTAACCTAAGTGAATAATGTGACGAAAGTGAACAGTGTAACCGAAGTGAATAATGTGACTAAAGTGAAGTGTAACCTAAGTGAATAATGTGACGAAAGTGAACAGTGTAACCTAAGTGAATAATGTGACGAAAGTGAACAGTGTAACCTAAGTGAATAATGTGACTAAAGTGAAGTGTAACCTAAGTGAATAATGTGACGAAAGTGAACAGTGTAACCTAAGTGAATAATGTGACTAAAGTGAAGTGTAACCTAAGTGAATAATGTGACGAAAGTGAACAGTGTAACCTAAGTGAATAATGTGACTAAAGTGAAGTGTAACCTAAGTGAATAATGTGACGAAAGTGAACAGTGTAACCTAAGTGAATAATGTGACGAAAGTGAAAAGTGTAACCGAAGTGAATAATGTGACTAAAGTGAAGTGTAACCTAAGTGAATAATGTGACTAAAGTGAAGTGTAACCTAAGTGAATAATGTGACGAAAGTGAACAGTGTAACCTAAGTGAATAATGTGACGAAAGTGTGACCAAAGTGAACAGTGAACAGTGTAACCTAAGTGAATAATGTGACTAAAGTGAACAGTGTAACCGAAGTGAATAATGTGACGAAAGTGAACAGTGTAACCTAAGTGAATAATGTGACGAAAGTGAACAGTGTAACCGAAGTGAATAATGTGACTAAAGTGAAGTGTAACCTAAGTGAATAATGTGACGAAAGTGAACAGTGTAACCTAAGTGAATAATGTGACGAAAGTGAACAGTGCAACCTAAGTGAATAATGTGACGAAAGTGAACAGTGCAACCTAAGTGAATAATGTGACGAAAGTGAACAGTGCAACCTAAGTGAATAATGTGACGAAAGTGAACAGTGCAACCTAAGTGAATAATGTGACGAAAGTGAACAGTGCAACCTAAGTGAATAATGTGACTAAAGTGAACAGTGTAACCTAAGTGAATAATGTGACTAAAGTGAAGTGTAACCTAAGTGAATAATGTGACGAAAGTGAACAGTGCAACCTAAGTGAATAATGTGACTAAAGTGAAGTGTAACCTAAGTGAATAATGTGACGAAAGTGAACAGTGCAACCTAAGTGAATAATGTGACGAAAGTGAACAGTGTAACCGAAGTGAATAATGTGACGAAAGTGAACAGTGTAACCTAAGTGAATAATGTGACTAAAGTGAACAGTGTAACCTAAGTGAATAATGTGACGAAAGTGAACAGTGTAACCTAAGTGAATAATGTGACTAAAGTGAAGTGTAACCTAAGTGAATAATGTGACTAAAGTGAAGTGTAACCTAAGTGAATAATGTGACGAAAGTGAACAGTGTAACCTAAGTGAATAATGTGACGAAAGTGAACAGTGTAACCTAAGTGAATAATGTGACTAAAGTGAACAGAGTAACCTAAGTGAATAATGTGACGAAAGTGAGCAGTGTAACCTAAGTGAATAATGTGACTAAAGTGAACAGTGTAACCTAAGTGAATAATGTGACGAAAGTGAACAGTGTAACCTAAGTGAATAATGTGACTAAAGTGAACAGTGTAACCTAAGTGAATAATGTGACGAAAGTGAACAGTGCAACCTAAGTGAATTATGTGACGAAAGTGAACAAAGTAACCTAAGTGAATAATGTGACAGAAAGTGAACAGTGTAACCTAAGTGAATAATGTGACGAAAGTGAACAGTGTAACCTAAGTGAATAATGTGACTAAAGTGAAGTGTAACCTAAGTGAATAATGTGACTAAAGTGAACAGAGTAACCTAAGTGAATAATGTGACGAAAGTGAACAGTGTAACCTTAGTGAATAATGTGACTAAAGTGAACAGTGCAACCTAAGTGAATAATGTGACGAAAGTGAACAGTGTAACCTAAGTGAATAATGTGACTAAAGTGAACAGTGCAACCTAAGTGAATAATGTGACGAAAGTGAACAGTGTAACCTAAGCGAATAATGTGACTAAAGTGAACAGTGTAACCTAAGTGAATGTGACAAAAGTGAACAGAGTAACCTAAGTGAATAATGTGACGAAAGTGAACATTGTAACCTAAGTGAATAATGTGACTAAAGTGAAGTGTAACATAAGTGAATAATGTGACTAAAGTGAACAGTGCAACCTAAGTGAATAATGTGACTAAAGTGAACAGTGTAACCTAAGTGAATAATGTGACTAAAGTGAACAGTGTAACCTAAGCGAATAATGTGACTAAAGTGAACAGTGTAACCTAAGTGAATGTGAATGTGACGAAAGTGAACAGTGTAACCTAAGTGAATAATGTGACGAAAGTGAACAGTGTTACCTAAGTGAATAATGTGACTAAAGTGAACAGAGTAACCTAAGTGAATAATGTGACTAAAGTGAAGTGTAACATAAGTGAATGATGTGACGAAAGTGAACAGAGTAACCTAAGTGAATAATGTGACGAAAGTGAACAGTGTTACCTAAGTGAATAATGTGACTAAAGTGAACAGAGTAACCTAAGTGAATAATGTGACTAAAGTGAACAGTGTAACCTAAGTGAATAATGTGACTAAAGTGAACAGTGTAACCTAAGTGAATAATGTGACGAAAGTGAACAGTGTAACCTAAGTGAATAATGTGACGAAAGTGAACAGTGTAACCTAAGTGAATAATGTGACAAAAGTGAACAGTGCAACCTAAGTGAATTATGTGACGAAAGTGAACAAAGTAACCTAAGTGAATAATGTGACAGAAAGTGAACAGTGTAACCTAAGTGAATAATGTGACGAAAGTGAACAGTGTAACCTAAGTGAATAATGTGACTAAAGTGAAGTGTAACCTAAGTGAATAATGTGACTAAAGTGAACAGAGTAACCTAAGTGAATAATGTGACGAAAGTGAACAGTGTAACCTTAGTGAATAATGTGACTAAAGTGAACAGTGCAACCTAAGTGAATAATGTGACAAAAGTGAACAGTGTAACCTAAGTGAATAATGTGACTAAAGTGAACAGTGCAACCTAAGTGAATAATGTGACGAAAGTGAACAGTGTAACCTAAGCGAATAATGTGACTAAAGTGAACAGTGTAACCTAAGTGAATGTGACGAAAGTGAACAGAGTAACCTAAGTGAATAATGTGACGAAAGTGAACATTGTAACCTAAGTGAATAATGTGACTAAAGTGAAGTGTAACATAAGTGAATAATGTGACTAAAGTGAACAGTGCAACCTAAGTGAATAATGTGACTAAAGTGAACAGTGTAACCTAAGTGAATGTGACGAAAGTGAACAGTGTAACCTAAGTGAATAATGTGACTAAAGTGAACAGTGCAACCTAAGTGAATAATGTGACGAAAGTGAACAGTGTAACCTAAGCGAATAATGTGACTAAAGTGAACAGTGTAACCTAAGTGAATAATGTGACGAAAGTGAACAGTGTTACCTAAGTGAATAATGTGACTAAAGTGAACAGAGTAACCTAAGTGAATAATGTGACTAAAGTGAAGTGTAACATAAGTGAATAATGTGACGAAAGTGAACAGAGTAACCTAAGTGAATAATGTGACGAAAGTGAACAGTGTAACCTAAGTGAATAATGTGACTAAAGTGAACAGAGTAACCTAAGTGAATAATGTGACTAAAGTGAAGTGTAACATAAGTGAATAATGTGACGAAAGTGAACAGAGTAACCTAAGTGAATAATGTGACGAAAGTGAACAGCGTAACCTAAGTGAATAATGTGACGAAAGTGAACAGTGTAACCTAAGTGAATAATGTGACTAAAATGAACAGTGTAACCTAAGTGAATAATGTGACGAAAGTGAAGTGTAACCTAAGTGAATAATGTGACTAAAGTGAACAGAGTAACCTAAGTGAACAATGTGACATAGTGAACAGTGCAACCTAAGTGAATAATGTGACTAAAGTGAACAGTGTAACCTAAGTGAACAATGTGACTAAAGTGAACAGAGTAAACTAAGTGAATAATGTCACTAAAGTGAACAGTGTAACCTAAGTGAATAATGTGACTAAAGTGAACAGTGTAACCTAAGTGAATAATGTGACTAAAGTGAACAGTGCAACCTAAGTGAATAATGTGACGAAAGTGAACAGTGTAACCGAAGTGAATAATGTGACTAATTGAACAGTGTAACCGAAGTGAATAATGTGACGAAAGTGAACAGTGTAACCTAAGTGAATAATGTGACTAAAGTGAAGTGTAACCTAAGTGAATAATGTGACTAAAGTGAACAGTGTAACCTAAGTGAATAATGTGAGGAAAGTGAACAGTGTAACCGAAGTGAATAATGTGACTAAAGTGAAGTGTAACCTAAGTGAATAATGTGACTAAAGTGAAGTGTAACCTAAGTGAATAATGTGACGAAAGTGAACAGTGTAACCTAAGTGAATAATGTGACGAAAGTGAACAGTGTAACCTAAGTGAATAATGTGACGAAACTGAACAGTGTAACCTAAGTGAATAATGTGACTAAAATGAACAGTGTAACCTAAGTGAATAATGTGACGAAAGTGAACAGTGTAACCTAAGTGAATAATGTGACTAAAGTGAAGTGCAACCTAAGTGAATGTGACGAAAGTGAACAGTGTAACCGAAGTGAATAATGTGACTAAAGTGAAGTGTAACCTAAGTGAATAATGTGACGAAAGTGAACAGTGTAACCGAAGTGAATAATGTGACTAAAGTGAAGTGTAACCTAAGTGAATAATGTGACTAAAGTGAAGTGTAACCTAAGTGAATAATGTGACGAAAGTGAACAGAGTAACCTAAGTGAATAATGTGACTAAAGTGAACAGTGCAACCTAAGTGAATATTGTGACGAAAGTGAACAGTGTAACCGAAGTGAATAATGTGACTAAAGTGAACAGTGTAACCGAAGTGAATAATGTGACTAAAGCGAACAGTGTAACCGAAGTGAATAATGTGACTAAAGTGAAGTGTAACCTAAGTGAATAATGTGACGAAAGTGAACAGTGCAACCTAAGTGAATAATGTGACGAAAGTGAACAGAGTAACCTAAGTGAATAATGTGACGAAAGTGAACAGTGCAACCTAAGTGAATGTGACGAAAGTGAACAGTGTAACCGAAGTGAATAATGTGACTAAAGTGAAGTGTAACCTAAGTGAATATTGTGACGAAAGTGAACAGTGTAACCGAAGTGAATAATGTGACTAAAGTGAGGTGTAACCTAAGTGAATAATGTGACGAAAGTGAACAGTGTAACCGAAGTGAATAATGTGACTAAAGTCAAGTGTAACCTAAGTGAATAATGTGACAAAAGTGAACAGTGTAACCTAAGTGAATAATGTGACTAAAGTGAAGTGTAACCTAAGTGAATAATGTGACGAAAGCGAACAGTGTAACCTAAGTGAATAATGTGACTAAAGTGAACAGTGTAACCTAAGTGAATAATGTGACTAAAGTGAACAGTGTAACCTAAGTGAATAATGTGACGAAAGTGAACAGTGTAACCTAAGTGAATAATGTGACTAAAGTGAACAGTGTAACCTAAGTGAATAATGTGACGAAAGTGAAGTGTAACCGAAGTGAATAATGTGACTAAAGTGAAGTGTAACCTAAGTGAATAATGTGACTAAAGTGAAGTGTAACCTAAGTGAATAATGTGACGAAAGTGAACAGTGTAACCTAAGTGAATAATGTGACGAAAGTGAACAGTGCAACCTAAGTGAATAATGTGACTAAAGTGAAGTGTAACCTAAGTGAATAATGTGACGAAAGTGAACAGTGCAACCTAAGTGAATAATGTGACGAAAGTGAACAGTGTAACCTAAGTGAATAATGTGACGAAAGTGAACAGTGTAACCTAAGTGAATAATGTGACTAAAGTGAAGTGTAACCTAAGTGAATAATGTGACTAAAGTGAAGTGTAACCTAAGTGAATAATGTGACGAAAGTGAACAGTGTAACCTAAGTGAATAATGTGACGAAAGTGAACAGTGTAACCTAAGTGAATAATGTGACGAAAGTGAACAGTGCAACCTAAGTGAATAATGTGACGAAAGTGAACAGTGCAACCTAAGTGAATAATGTGACTAAAGTGAAGTGTAACCTAAGTGAATAATGTGACTAAAGTGAAGTGTAACCTAAGTGAATAATGTGACGAAAGTGAACAGTGTAACCTAAGTGAATAATGTGACGAAAGTGAACAGTGTAACCTAAGTGAATAATGTGACAAAAGTGAACAGTGTAACCTAAGTGAATAATGTGACGAAAGTGAACAGTGTAACCTAAGTGAATAATGTGACAAAAGTGAACAGAGTAACCTAAGTGAATAATGTGACGAAAGTGAACATTGTAACCTAAGTGAATAATGTGACTAAAGTGAAGTGTAACATAAGTGAATAATGTGACTAAAGTGAACAGTGCAACCTAAGTGAATAATGTGACTAAAGTGAACAGTGTAACCTAAGTGAATGTGACGAAAGTGAACAGTGTAACCTAAGTGAATAATGTGACGAAAATGAACAGTGTTACCTAAGTGAATGATGTGACGAAAGTGAACAGAGTAACCTAAGTGAATAATGTGACGAAAGTGAACAGTGTTACCTAAGTGAATAATGTGACTAAAGTGAACAGAGTAACCTAAGTGAATAATGTGACTAAAGTGAACAGTGCAACCTAAGTGAATAATGTGACTAAAGTGAACAGTGTAACCTAAGTGAATGTGACGAAAGTGAACAGTGTAACCTAAGTGAATAATGTGACTAAAGTGAACAGTGCAACCTAAGTGAATAATGTGACGAAAGTGAACAGTGTAACCTAAGCGAATAATGTGACTAAAGTGAACAGTGTAACCTAAGTGAATAATGTGACGAAAGTGAACAGTGTAACCTAAGTGAATAATGTGACTAAAGTGAAGTGTAACCTAAGTGAATAATGTGACGAAAGTGAACAGTGTAACCTAAGTGAATAATGTGACTAAAGTGAAGTGTAACCTAAGTGAATAATGTGACGAAAGTGAACAGTGTAACCTAAGTGAATAATGTGACGAAAGTGAAAAGTGTAACCTAAGTGAATAATGTGACTAAAGTGAAGTGTAACCTAAGTGAATAATGTGACTAAAGTGAAGTGTAACCTAAGTGAATAATGTGACGAAAGTGAACAGTGTAACCTAAGTGAATAATGTGACGAAAGTGTGACCAAAGTGAACAGTGAACAGTGTAACCTAAGTGAATAATGTGACTAAAGTGAACAGTGTAACCTAAGTGAATAATGTGACGAAAGTGAACAGTGTAACCTAAGTGAATAATGTGACGAAAGTGAACAGTGTAACCGAAGTGAATAATGTGACTAAAGTGAAGTGTAACCTAAGTGAATAATGTGACGAAAGTGAACAGTGTAACCTAAGTGAATAATGTGACGAAAGTGAACAGTGCAACCTAAGTGAATAATGTGACGAAAGTGAACAGTGCAACCTAAGTGAATAATGTGACGAAAGTGAACAGTGCAACCTAAGTGAATAATGTGACGAAAGTGAACAGTGCAACCTAAGTGAATAATGTGACTAAAGTGAAGTGTAACCTAAGTGAATAATGTGACTAAAGTGAAGTGTAACCTAAGTGAATAATGTGACGAAAGTGAACAGTGTAACCTAAGTGAATAATGTGACGAAAGTGAACAGTGTAACCTAAGTGAATAATGTGACGAAAGTGAACAGTGTTACCTAAGTGAATAATGTGACTAAAGTGAACAGAGTAACCTAAGTGAATAATGTGACTAAAGTGAACAGTGCAACCTAAGTGAATAATGTGACTAAAGTGAACAGTGTAACCTAAGTGAATGTGACGAAAGTGAACAGTGTAACCTAAGTGAATAATGTGACTAAAGTGAACAGTGCAACCTAAGTGAATAATGTGACGAAAGTGAACAGTGTAACCTAAGCGAATAATGTGACTAAAGTGAACAGTGTAACCTAAGTGAATAATGTGACGAAAGTGAACAGTGTTACCTAAGTGAATAATGTGACTAAAGTGAACAGAGTAACCTAAGTGAATAATGTGACTAAAGTGAAGTGTAACCTAAGTGAATAATGTGACTAAAGTGAAGTGTAACCTAAGTGAATAATGTGACGAAAGTGAACAGTGCAACCTAAGTGAATAATGTGACTAAAGTGAAGTGTAACCTAAGTGAATAATGTGACGAAAGTGAACAGTGCAACCTAAGTGAATAATGTGACGAAAGTGAACAGTGTAACCGAAGTGAATAATGTGACGAAAGTGAACAGTGTAACCTAAGTGAATAATGTGACTAAAGTGAACAGTGTAACCTAAGTGAATAATGTGACGAAAGTGAACAGTGTAACCTAAGTGAATAATGTGACTAAAGTGAAGTGTAACCTAAGTGAATAATGTGACTAAAGTGAAGTGTAACCTAAGTGAATAATGTGACGAAAGTGAACAGTGTAACCTAAGTGAATAATGTGACGAAAGTGAACAGTGTAACCTAAGTGAATAATGTGACGAAAGTGAACAGTGCAACCTAAGTGAATAATGTGACGAAAGTGAACAGTGCAACCTAAGTGAATAATGTGACGAAAGTGAACAGTGCAACCTAAGTGAATAATGTGACGAAAGTGAACAGTGCAACCTAAGTGAATAATGTGACGAAAGTGAACAGTGCAACCTAAGTGAATAATGTGACGAAAGTGAACAGTGTAACCTAAGTGAATAATGTGACAAAAGTGAACAGAGTAACCTAAGTGAATAATGTGACGAAAGTGAACAGTGTAACCTAAGTGAATAATGTGACAAAAGTGAACAGAGTAACCTAAGTGAATAATGTGACGAAAGTGAACATTGTAACCTAAGTGAATAATGTGACTAAAGTGAAGTGTAACATAAGTGAATAATGTGACTAAAGTGAACAGTGCAACCTAAGTGAATAATGTGACTAAAGTGAACAGTGTAACCTAAGTGAATGTGACGAAAGTGAACAGTGTAACCTAAGTGAATAATGTGACGAAAGTGAACAGTGTTACCTAAGTGAATGATGTGACGAAAGTGAACAGAGTAACCTAAGTGAATAATGTGACGAAAGTGAACAGTGTTACCTAAGTGAATAATGTGACTAAAGTGAACAGAGTAACCTAAGTGAATAATGTGACTAAAGTGAACAGTGCAACCTAAGTGAATAATGTGACTAAAGTGAACAGTGTAACCTAAGTGAATGTGACGAAAGTGAACAGTGTAACCTAAGTGAATAATGTGACTAAAGTGAACAGTGCAACCTAAGTGAATAATGTGACGAAAGTGAACAGTGTAACCTAAGCGAATAATGTGACTAAAGTGAACAGTGTAACCTAAGTGAATAATGTGACGAAAGTGAACAGTGTTACCTAAGTGAATAATGTGACTAAAGTGAACAGAGTAACCTAAGTGAATAATGTGACTAAAGTGAAGTGTAACATAAGTGAATAATGTGACGAAAGTGAACAGAGTAACCTAAGTGAATAATGTGACGAAAGTGAACAGTGTAACCTAAGTGAATAATGTGACTAAAGTGAACAGAGTAACCTAAGTGAATAATGTGACTAAAGTGAAGTGTAACATAAGTGAATAATGTGACGAAAGTGAACAGAGTAACCTAAGTGAATAATGTGACGAAAGTGAACAGCGTAACCTAAGTGAATAATGTGACGAAAGTGAACAGTGTAACCTAAGTGAATAATGTGACTAAAATGAACAGTGTAACCTAAGTGAATAATGTGACGAAAGTGAAGTGTAACCTAAGTGAATAATGTGACTAAAGTGAACAGAGTAACCGAAGTGAACAATGTGACATAGTGAAAAGTGCAACCTAAGTGAATAATGTGACTAAAGTGAACAGTGTAACCGAAGTGAATAATGTGACTAAAGTGAACAGTGTAACCTAAGTGAATAATGTGACTAAAGTGAACAGAGTAAACTAAGTGAATAATGTGACTAAAGTGAACAGAGTAACCTAAGTGAATAATGTGACGAAAGTGAACAGTGTAACCTAAGCGAATTATGTGACGAAAGTGAACAGTGTAACCTAAGTGAATAATGTGACGAAAGTGAACAGTGTAACCTAAGTGAATAATGTGACGAAAGTGAACAGTGTAACCTAAGTGAATGTGACGAAAGTGAACAGTGTAACCTAAGTGAATAATGTGACGAAAGTGAACAGTGTAACCTAAGTGAATAATGTGACTAAAGTGAACAGTGCAACCTAAGCGAATAATGTGACTAAAGTGAACAGTGTAACCTAAGTGAATGTGACGAAAGTGAACAGTGTAACCTAAGTGAATAATGTGACGAAAGTGAACAGTGTTACCTAAGTGAATAATGTGACTAAAGTGAACAGAGTAACCTAAGTGAATAATGTGACTAAAGTGAAGTGTAACATAAGTGAATGATGTGACGAAAGTGAACAGAGTAACCTAAGTGAATAATGTGACGAAAGTGAACAGTGTTACCTAAGTGAATAATGTGACTAAAGTGAACAGAGTAACCTAAGTGAATAATGTGACTAAAGTGAACAGTGTAACCTAAGTGAATAATGTGACTAAAGTGAACAGTGTAACCTAAGTGAATAATGTGACGAAAGTGAACAGTGTAACCTAAGTGAATAATGTGACTAAAGTGAACAGTGTAACCTAAGTGAATAATGTGACGAAAGTGAACAGTGCAACCTAAGTGAATTATGTGACGAAAGTGAACAAAGTAACCTAAGTGAATAATGTGACAGAAAGTGAACAGTGTAACCTAAGTGAATAATGTGACGAAAGTGAACAGTGTAACCTAAGTGAATAATGTGACTAAAGTGAACAGAGTAACCTAAGTGAATAATGTGACGAAAGTGAACAGTGTAACCTTAGTGAATAATGTGACTAAAGTGAACAGTGCAACCTAAGCGAATAATGTGACTAAAGTGAACAGTGTAACCTAAGTGAATGTGACGAAAGTGAACAGTGTAACCTAAGTGAATAATGTGACGAAAGTGAACAGTGTAACCTAAGTGAATAATGTGACGAAAGTGAACAGAGTAACCTAAGTGAATAATGTGACGAAAGTGAACAGTGTTACCTAAGTGAATAATGTGACTAAAGTGAACAGAGTAACCTAAGTGAATAATGTGACTAAAGTGAAGTGTAACATAAGTGAATAATGTGACGAAAGTGAACAGAGTAACCTAAGTGAATAATGTGACGAAAGTGAACAGTGTAACCTAAGTGAATGTGACGAAAGTGAACAGTGTAACCTAAGTGAATAATGTGACGAAAGTGAACAGTGTTACCTAAGTGAATAATGTGACTAAAGTGAACAGAGTAACCTAAGTGAATAATGTGACTAAAGTGAAGTGTAACATAAGTGAATAATGTGACGAAAGTGAACATTGTAACCTAAGTGAATAATGTGACGAAAGTGAACAGCGTAACCTAAGTGAATAATGTGACGAAAGTGAACAGTGTAACCTAAGTGAATAATGTGACTAAAATGAACAGTGTAACCTAAGTGAATAATGTGACGAAAGTGAAGTGTAACCTAAGTGAATAATGTGACTAAAGTGAACAGAGTAACCTAAGTGAACAATGTGACATAGTGAACAGTGCAACCTAAGTGAATAATGTGACTAAAGTGAACAGTGTAACCGAAGTGAATAATGTGACTAAAGTGAACAGTGTAACCTAAGTGAATAATGTGACTAAAGTGAACAGAGTAAACTAAGTGAATAATGTGACTAAAGTGAACAGTGTAACCTAAGTGAATAATGTGACTAAAGTGAACAGAGTAACCTAAGTGAATAATGTGACGAAAGTGAACAGTGTAACCTAAGTGAATAATGTGACGAAAGTGAACAGTGTAACCTAAGCGAATTATGTGACGAAAGTGAACAGTGTAACCTAAGTGAATAATGTGACGAAAGTGAACAGTGTAACCTAAGTGAATGTGACGAAAGTGAACAGTGTAACCTAAGTGAATAATGTGACGAAAGTGAACAGTGTAACCTAAGTGAATAATGTGACTAAAGTGAACAGTGCAACCTAAGCGAATAATGTGACTAAAGTGAACAGTGTAACCTAAGTGAATGTGACGAAAGTGAACAGTGTAACCTAAGTGAATAATGTGACGAAAGTGAACAGTGTTACCTAAGTGAATAATGTGACTAAAGTGAACAGAGTAACCTAAGTGAATAATGTGACTAAAGTGAAGTGTAACATAAGTGAATGATGTGACGAAAGTGAACAGAGTAACCTAAGTGAATAATGTGACGAAAGTGAACAGTGTTACCTAAGTGAATAATGTGACTAAAGTGAACAGAGTAACCTAAGTGAATAATGTGACTAAAGTGAAGTGTAACATAAGTGAATAATGTGACTAAAGTGAACAGTGCAACCTAAGTGAATAATGTGACTAAAGTGAACAGAGTAACCTAAGTGAATAATGTGACTAAAGTGAAGTGTAACATAAGTGAATAATGTGACTAAAGTGAACAGTGCAACCTAAGTGAATAATGTGACTAAAGTGAACAGTGTAACCTAAGTGAATGTGACGAAAGTGAACAGTGCAACCTAAGTGAATAATGTGACTAAAGTGAAGTGTAACATAAGTGAATAATGTGACTAAAGTGAACAGTGCAACCTAAGTGAATAATGTGACGAAAGTGAACAGTGTAACCTAAGCGAATAATGTGACTAAAGTGAACAGTGTAACCTAAGTGAATAATGTGACGAAAGTGAACAGTGTTACCTAAGTGAATAATGTGACTAAAGTGAACAGAGTAACCTAAGTGAATAATGTGACTAAAGTGAAGTGTAACATAAGTGAATAATGTGACGAAAGTGAACAGTGTAACCTAAGTGAATAATGTGACGAAAGTGAACAGTGTAACCGAAGTGAATAATGTGACTAAAGTGAAGTGTAACCTAAGTGAATAATGTGACTAAAGTGAACAGAGTAACCTAAGTGAATAATGTGACTAAAGTGAACAGTGTAACCGAAGTGAATAATGTGACGAAAGTGAACAGTGTAACCGAAGTGAATAATGTGACTAAAGTGAAGTGTAACCTAAGTGAATAATGTGACTAAAGTGACGTGTAACCTAAGTGAATAATGTGACTAAAGTGAACAGTGTAACCCAAGTGAATAATGTGACGAAAGTGAACAGTGTAACCGAAGTGAATAATGTGACTAAAGTGAAGTGTAACCTAAGTGAATAATGTGACTAAAGTGAAGTGTAACCTAAGTGAATAATGTGACGAAAGTGAACAGTGTAACCTAAGTGAATAATGTGACTAAAGTGAACAGTGTAACCTAAGTGAATAATGTGACTAAAGTGAACAGTGTAACCTAAGTGAATAATGTGACGAAAGTGAACAGTGTAACCGAAGTGAATAATGTGACTAAAGTGAAGTGTAACCTAAGTGAATAATGTGACTAAAGTGAAGTGTAACCTAAGTGAATAATGTGACGAAAGTGAACAGTGTAACCTAAGTGAATAATGTGACTAAAGTGAACAGTGTAACCTAAGTGAATAATGTGACGAAAGTGAAGTGTAACCGAAGTGAATAATGTGACTAAAGTGAAGTGTAACCTAAGTGAATAATGTGACTAAAGTGAAGTGTAACCTAAGTGAATAATGTGACGAAAGTGAACAGTGTAACCTAAGTGAATAATGTGACGAAAGTGAACAGTGTAACCGAAGTGAATAATGTGACTAAAGTGAAGTGTAACCTAAGTGAATAATGTGACTAAAGTGAACAGTGTAACCTAAGTGAATAATGTGACGAAAGTGAACAGTGTAACCGAAGTGAATAATGTGACGAAAGTGAACAGTGTAACCGAAGTGAATAATGTGACTAAAGTGAACAGTGTAACCGAAGTGAATAATGTGACTAAAGTGAACAGTGCAACCTAAGTGAATAATGTGACTAAAGTGAACAGAGTAACCTAAGTGAATAATGTGACTAAAGTGAACAGTGTAACCTAAGTGAATAATGTGACTAAAGTGAACAGTGTAACCTAAGTGAATAATGTGACTAAAGTGAACAGTGCAACCTAAGTGAATAATGTGACGAAAGTGAACAGTGTAACCGAAGTGAATAATGTGACTAATTGAACAGTGTAACCGAAGTGAATAATGTGACTAAATTGAACAGTGCAACCTAAGTGAATAATGTGACGAAAGTGAACAGTGCAACCTAAGTGAATTATGTGACGAAAGTGAACAAAGTAACCTAAGTGAATAATGTGACAGAAAGTGAACAGTGTAACCTAAGTGAATAATGTGACGAAAGTGAACAGTGTAACCTAAGTGAATAATGTGACTAAAGTGAAGTGTAACCGAAGTGAATAATGTGACTAAAGTGAACAGTGTAACCGAAGTGAATAATGTGACTAAAGCGAACAGTGTAACCGAAGTGAATAATGTGACTAAAGTGAAGTGTAACCTAAGTGAATAATGTGACGAAAGTGAACAGTGCAACCTAAGTGAATAATGTGACGAAAGTGAACAGAGTAACCTAAGTGAATAATGTGACGAAAGTGAACAGTGCAACCTAAGTGAATGTGACGAAAGTGAACAGTGTAACCGAAGTGAATAATGTGACTAAAGCGAACAGTGTAACCGAAGTGAATAATGTGACTAAAGTGAAGTGTAACCTAAGTGAATAATGTGACGAAAGTGAACAGTGCAACCTAAGTGAATAATGTGACGAAAGTGAACAGAGTAACCTAAGTGAATAATGTGACGAAAGTGAACAGAGTAACCTAAGTGAATAATGTGACGAAAGTGAACAGTGCAACCTAAGTGAATGTGACGAAAGTGAACAGTGTAACCGAAGTGAATAATGTGACTAAAGTGAAGTGTAACCTAAGTGAATAATGTGACGAAAGTGAACAGTGTAACCGAAGTGAATAATGTGACGAAAGTGAAGTGTAACCTAAGTGAATAATGTGACGAAAGTGAACAGTGTAACCGAAGTGAATAATGTGACTAAAGTGAAGTGTAACCTAAGTGAATAATGTGACAGAAGTGAACAGTGTAACCTAAGTGAATAATGTGACGAAAGTGAACAGTGTAACCTAAGTGAATAATGTGACTAAAGTGAAGTGTAACCTAAGTGAATAATGTGACGAAAGTGAACAGTGTAACCTAAGTGAATAATGTGACTAAAGTGAACAGTGTAACCTAAGTGAATAATGTGACTAAAGTGAACAGTGTAACCTAAGTGAATAATGTGACGAAAGTGAACAGTGTAACCGAAGTGAATAATGTGACTAAAGTGAACAGTGTAACCTAAGTGAATAATGTGACGAAAGTGAACAGTGTAACCGAAGTGAATAATGTGACTAAAGTGAAGTGTAACCTAAGTGAATAATGTGACTAAAGTGAAGTGTAACCTAAGTGAATAATGTGACGAAAGTGAACAGTGTAACCTAAGTGAATAATGTGACTAAAGTGAACAGTGTAACCTAAGTGAATAATGTGACGAAAGTGAACAGTGTAACCTAAGTGAATAATGTGACTAAAGTGAACAGTGTAACCGAAGTGAATAATGTGACGAAAGTGAACAGTGTAACCTAAGTGAATAATGTGACGAAAGTGAACAGTGTAACCGAAGTGAATAATGTGACTAAAGTGAAGTGTAACCTAAGTGAATAATGTGACTAAAGTGAAGTGTAACCGAAGTGAATAATGTGACGAAAGTGAACAGTGTAACCTAAGTGAATAATGTGACTAAAGTGAAGTGCAACCTAAGTGAATGTGACGAAAGTAAACAGTGTAACCGAAGTGAATAATGTGACTAAAGTGAAGTGTAACCTAAGTGAATAATGTGACGAAAGTGAACAGTGTAACCGAAGTGAATAATGTGACTAAAGTGAAGTGTAACCTAAGTGAATAATGTGACTAAAGTGAAGTGTAACCTAAGTGAATAATGTGACTAAAGTGAACAGAGTAACCTAAGTGAATAATGTGACTAAAGTGAACAGTGTAACCTAAGTGAATAATGTGACGAAAGTGAACAGTGTAACCGAAGTGAATAATGTGACTAAAGTGAAGTGTAACCTAAGTGAATAATGTGACTAAAGTGACGTGTAACCTAAGTGAATAATGTGACTAAAGTGAACAGTGTAACCTAAGTGAATAATGTGACTAAAGTGAACAGTGTAACCGAAGTGAATAATGTGACTAAAGTGAAGTGTAACCTAAGTGAATAATGTGACTAAAGTGAAGTGTAACCTAAGTGAATAATGTGACGAAAGTGAACAGTGCAACCTAAGTGAATAATGTGACTAAAGTGAAGTGTAACCTAAGTGAATAATGTGACGAAAGTGAACAGTGCAACCTAAGTGAATAATGTGACGAAAGTGAACAGTGTAACCGAAGTGAATAATGTGACTAAATTGAACAGTGCAACCTAAGTGAATAATGTGACTAAAGTGAACAGAGTAACCTAAGTGAATAATGTGACTAAAGTGAACAGTGTAACCTAAGTGAATAATGTGACTAAAGTGAACAGTGTAACCTAAGTGAATAATGTGACTAAAGTGAACAGTGCAACCTAAGTGAATAATGTGACGAAAGTGAACAGTGTAACCGAAGTGAATAATGTGACTAATTGAACAGTGTAACCGAAGTGAATAATGTGACGAAAGTGAACAGTGTAACCTAAGTGAATAATGTGACTAAAGTGAAGTGTAACCTAAGTGAATAATGTGACTAAAGTGAACAGTGTAACCTAAGTGAATAATGTGAGGAAAGTGAACAGTGTAACCGAAGTGAATAATGTGACTAAAGTGAAGTGTAACCTAAGTGAATAATGTGACTAAAGTGAAGTGTAACCTAAGTGAATAATGTGACGAAAGTGAACAGTGTAACCTAAGTGAATAATGTGACGAAAGTGAACAGTGTAACCTAAGTGAATAATGTGACGAAACTGAACAGTGTAACCTAAGTGAATAATGTGACTAAAATGAACAGTGTAACCTAAGTGAATAATGTGACGAAAGTGAACAGTGTAACCTAAGTGAATAATGTGACTAAAGTGAAGTGCAACCTAAGTGAATGTGACGAAAGTGAACAGTGTAACCGAAGTGAATAATGTGACTAAAGTGAAGTGTAACCTAAGTGAATAATGTGACGAAAGTGAACAGTGTAACCGAAGTGAATAATGTGACTAAAGTGAAGTGTAACCTAAGTGAATAATGTGACTAAAGTGAAGTGTAACCTAAGTGAATAATGTGACGAAAGTGAACAGAGTAACCTAAGTGAATAATGTGACTAAAGTGAACAGTGCAACCTAAGTGAATATTGTGACGAAAGTGAACAGTGTAACCGAAGTGAATAATGTGACTAAAGTGAACAGTGTAACCGAAGTGAATAATGTGACTAAAGCGAACAGTGTAACCGAAGTGAATAATGTGACTAAAGTGAAGTGTAACCTAAGTGAATAATGTGACGAAAGTGAACAGTGCAACCTAAGTGAATAATGTGACGAAAGTGAACAGAGTAACCTAAGTGAATAATGTGACGAAAGTGAACAGTGCAACCTAAGTGAATGTGACGAAAGTGAACAGTGTAACCGAAGTGAATAATGTGACTAAAGTGAAGTGTAACCTAAGTGAATAATGTGACGAAAGTGAACAGTGTAACCGAAGTGAATAATGTGACTAAAGTGAGGTGTAACCTAAGTGAATAATGTGACGAAAGTGAACAGTGTAACCGAAGTGAATAATGTGACTAAAGTCAAGTGTAACCTAAGTGAATAATGTGACAAAAGTGAACAGTGTAACCTAAGTGAATAATGTGACTAAAGTGAAGTGTAACCTAAGTGAATAATGTGACGAAAGTGAACAGTGTAACCTAAGTGAATAATGTGACTAAAGTGAACAGTGTAACCTAAGTGAATAATGTGACTAAAGTGAACAGTGTAACCTAAGTGAATAATGTGACGAAAGTGAACAGTGTAACCTAAGTGAATAATGTGACTAAAGTGAACAGTGTAACCTAAGTGAATAATGTGACGAAAGTGAAGTGTAACCGAAGTGAATAATGTGACTAAAGTGAAGTGTAACCTAAGTGAATAATGTGACTAAAGTGAAGTGTAACCTAAGTGAATAATGTGACGAAAGTGAACAGTGTAACCTAAGTGAATAATGTGACGAAAGTGAACAGTGTAACCGAAGTGAATAATGTGACTAAAGTGAAGTGTAACCTAAGTGAATAATGTGACTAAAGTGAACAGTGTAACCTAAGTGAATAATGTGACGAAAGTGAACAGTGTAACCGAAGTGAATAATGTGACTAAAGTGAACAGTGTAACCGAAGTGAATAATGTGACTAAAGTGAAGTGTAACCTAAGTGAATAATGTGACTAAAGTGAACAGTGCAACCTAAGTGAATAATGTGACTAAAGTGAAGTGTAACCTAAGTGAATAATGTGACGAAAGTGAACAGAGTAACCTAAGTGAATAATGTGACTAAAGTGAACAGAGTAACCTAAGTGAATAATGTGACTAAAGTGAACAGAGTAACCTAAGTGAATAATGTGACGAAAGTGAACAGTGCAACCTAAGTGAATAATGTGACGAAAGTGAACAGTGTAACCGAAGTGAATAATGTGACGAAAGTGAAGTGTAACCGAAGTGAATAATGTGACTAAAGTGAAGTGTAACCTAAGTGAATAATGTGACTAAAGTGAAGTGTAACCTAAGTGAATAATGTGACGAAAGTGAACAGTGTAACCTAAGTGAATAATGTGACGAAAGTGAACAGTGTAACCGAAGTGAATAATGTGACTAAAGTGAAGTGTAACCTAAGTGAATAATGTGACTAAAGTGAACAGTGTAACCTAAGTGAATAATGTGACGAAAGTGAACAGTGTAACCGAAGTGAATAATGTGACTAAAGTGAACAGTGTAACCGAAGTGAATAATGTGACTAAAGTGAAGTGTAACCTAAGTGAATAATGTGACTAAAGTGAACAGTGCAACCTAAGTGAATAATGTGACTAAAGTGAAGTGTAACCTAAGTGAATAATGTGACGAAAGTGAACAGAGTAACCTAAGTGAATAATGTGACTAAAGTGAACAGAGTAACCTAAGTGAATAATGTGACTAAAGTGAACAGAGTAACCTAAGTGAATAATGTGACGAAAGTGAACAGTGCAACCTAAGTGAATAATGTGACGAAAGTGAACAGTGTAACCGAAGTGAATAATGTGACTAAAGTGAAGTGTAACCTAAGTGAATAATGTGACGAAAGTGAACAGTGTAACCGAAGTGAATAATGTGACGAAAGTGAACAGTGTAACCGAAGTGAATAATGTGACTAAAGTGAACAGTGTAACCTAAGTGAATAATGTGACTAAAGTGAACAGTGTAACCTAAGTGAATAATGTGACGAAAGTGAACAGTGCAACCTAAGTGAATAATGTGACGAAAGTGAACAGTGTAACCGAAGTGAATAATGTGACTAAAGTGAAGTGTAACCTAAGTGAATAATGTGACGAAAGTGAACAGTGTAACCGAAGTGAATAATGTGACTAAAGTGAACAGTGTAACCTAAGTGAATAATGTGACTAAAGTGAACAGTGTAACCTAAGTGAATAATGTGACGAAAGTGAACAGTGTAACCTAAGTGAATAATGTGACTAAAGTGAACAGTGTAACCTAAGTGAATAATGTGACGAAAGTGAACAGTGTAACCTAAGTGAATAATGTGACTAAAGTGAACAGTGTAACCGAAGTGAATAATGTGACGAAAGTGAACAGTGTAACCGAAGTGAATAATGTGACTAAAGTGACGTGTAACCTAAGTGAATAATGTGACTAAAGTGAACAGTGTAACCTAAGTGAATAATGTGACGAAAGTGAACAGTGTAACCGAAGTGAATAATGTGACTAAAGTGAACAGTGTAACCTAAGTGAATAATGTGACTGAAGTGAACAGTGTAACCTAAGTGAATAATGTGACGAAAGTGAACAGTGTAACCGAAGTGAATAATGTGACTAAAGTGAAGTGTAACCTAAGTGAATAATGTGACGAAAGTGAACAGTGTAACCTAAGTGAATAATGTGACGAAAGTGAACAGTGTAACCTAAGTGAATAATGTGACTAAAGTGAAGTGTAACCTAAGTGAATAATGTGACGAAAGTGAACAGTGTAACCTAAGTGAATAATGTGACTAAAGTGAAGTGTAACCTAAGTGAATAATGTGACGAAAGTGAACAGTGTAACCTAAGTGAATAATGTGACTAAAGTGAAGTGTAACCTAAGTGAATAATGTGACGAAAGTGAACAGTGTAACCTAAGTAAATAATGTGACGAAAGTGAAAAGTGTAACCGAAGTGAATAATGTGACTAAAGTGAAGTGTAACCTAAGTGAATAATGTGACTAAAGTGAAGTGTAACCTAAGTGAATAATGTGACGAAAGTGAACAGTGTAACCTAAGTGAATAATGTGACGAAAGTGTGACCAAAGTGAACAGTGAACAGTGTAACCTAAGTGAATAATGTGACTAAAGTGAACAGTGTAACCGAAGTGAATAATGTGACGAAAGTGAACAGTGTAACCTCAGTGAATAATGTGACGAAAGTGAACAGTGTAACCGAAGTGAATAATGTGACTAAAGTGAAGTGTAACCTAAGTGAATAATGTGACGAAAGTGAACAGTGTAACCTAAGTGAATAATGTGACGAAAGTGAACAGTGCAACCTAAGTGAATAATGTGACGAAAGTGAACAGTGCAACCTAAGTGAATAATGTGACGAAAGTGAACAGTGCAACCTAAGTGAATAATGTGACGAAAGTGAACAGTGCAACCTAAGTGAATAATGTGACGAAAGTGAACAGTGCAACCTAAGTGAATAATGTGACTAAAGTGAACAGTGTAACCTAAGTGAATAATGTGACTAAAGTGAAGTGTAACCTAAGTGAATAATGTGACGAAAGTGAACAGTGCAACCTAAGTGAATAATGTGACTAAAGTGAAGTGTAACCTAAGTGAATAATGTGACGAAAGTGAACAGTGCAACCTAAGTGAATAATGTGACGAAAGTGAACAGTGTAACCGAAGTGAATAATGTGACGAAAGTGAACAGTGTAACCTAAGTGAATAATGTGACTAAAGTGAACAGTGTAACCTAAGTGAATAATGTGACGAAAGTGAACAGTGTAACCTAAGTGAATAATGTGACTAAAGTGAAGTGTAACCTAAGTGAATAATGTGACTAAAGTGAAGTGTAACCTAAGTGAATAATGTGACGAAAGTGAACAGTGTAACCTAAGTGAATAATGTGACGAAAGTGAACAGTGTAACCTAAGTGAATAATGTGACTAAAGTGAACAGAGTAACCTAAGTGAATAATGTGACGAAAGTGAGCAGTGTAACCTAAGTGAATAATGTGACTAAAGTGAACAGTGTAACCTAAGTGAATAATGTGACGAAAGTGAACAGTGTAACCTAAGTGAATAATGTGACGAAAGTGAACAGTGCAACCTAAGTGAATTATGTGACGAAAGTGAACAAAGTAACCTAAGTGAATAATGTGACAGAAAGTGAACAGTGTAACCTAAGTGAATAATGTGACGAAAGTGAACAGTGTAACCTAAGTGAATAATGTGACTAAAGTGAAGTGTAACCTAAGTGAATAATGTGACTAAAGTGAACAGAGTAACCTAAGTGAATAATGTGACGAAAGTGAACAGTGTAACCTTAGTGAATAATGTGACTAAAGTGAACAGTGCAACCTAAGTGAATAATGTGACGAAAGTGAACAGTGTAACCTAAGTGAATAATGTGACTAAAGTGAACAGTGCAACCTAACTGAATAATGTGACGAAAGTGAACAGTGTAACCTAAGCGAATAATGTGACGAAAGTGAACATTGTAACCTAAGTGAATAATGTGACTAAAGTGAAGTGTAACATAAGTGAATAATGTGACTAAAGTGAACAGTGCAACCTAAGTGAATAATGTGACTAAAGTGAACAGTGTAACCTAAGTGAATAATGTGACTAAAGTGAACAGTGTAACCTAAGCGAATAATGTGACTAAAGTGAACAGTGTAACCTAAGTGAATGTGAATGTGACGAAAGTGAACAGTGTAACCTAAGTGAATAATGTGACGAAAGTGAACAGTGTTACCTAAGTGAATAATGTGACTAAAGTGAACAGAGTAACCTAAGTGAATAATGTGACTAAAGTGAAGTGTAACATAAGTGAATGATGTGACGAAAGTGAACAGAGTAACCTAAGTGAATAATGTGACGAAAGTGAACAGTGTTACCTAAGTGAATAATGTGACTAAAGTGAACAGAGTAACCTAAGTGAATAATGTGACTAAAGTGAACAGTGTAACCTAAGTGAATAATGTGACTAAAGTGAACAGTGTAACCTAAGTGAATAATGTGACGAAAGTGAACAGTGTAACCTAAGTGAATAATGTGACGAAAGTGAACAGTGTAACCTAAGTGAATAATGTGACGAAAGTGAACAGTGCAACCTAAGTGAATTATGTGACGAAAGTGAACAAAGTAACCTAAGTGAATAATGTGACAGAAAGTGAACAGTGTAACCTAAGTGAATAATGTGACGAAAGTGAACAGTGTAACCTAAGTGAATAATGTGACTAAAGTGAAGTGTAACCTAAGTGAATAATGTGACGAAAGTGAACAGTGCAACCTAAGTGAATAATGTGACGAAAGTGAACAGTGTAACCTAAGCGAATAATGTGACTAAAGTGAACAGTGTAACCTAAGTGAATGTGACGAAAGTGAACAGAGTAACCTAAGTGAATAATGTGACGAAAGTGAACATTGTAACCTAAGTGAATAATGTGACTAAAGTGAAGTGTAACATAAGTGAATAATGTGACTAAAGTGAACAGTGCAACCTAAGTGAATAATGTGACTAAAGTGAACAGTGTAACCTAAGTGAATGTGACGAAAGTGAACAGTGTAACCTAAGTGAATAATGTGACTAAAGTGAACAGTGCAACCTAAGTGAATAATGTGACGAAAGTGAACAGTGTAACCTAAGCGAATAATGTGACTAAAGTGAACAGTGTAACCTAAGTGAATAATGTGACGAAAGTGAACAGTGTTACCTAAGTGAATAATGTGACTAAAGTGAACAGAGTAACCTAAGTGAATAATGTGACTAAAGTGAAGTGTAACATAAGTGAATAATGTGACGAAAGTGAACAGAGTAACCTAAGTGAATAATGTGACGAAAGTGAACAGCGTAACCTAAGTGAATAATGTGACGAAAGTGAACAGTGTAACCTAAGTGAATAATGTGACTAAAATGAACAGTGTAACCTAAGTGAATAATGTGACGAAAGTGAAGTGTAACCTAAGTGAATAATGTGACTAAAGTGAACAGAGTAACCTAAGTGAACAATGTGACATAGTGAACAGTGCAACCTAAGTGAATAATGTGACTAAAGTGAACAGTGTAACCGAAGTGAATAATGTGACTAAAGTGAACAGTGTAACCTAAGTGAACAATGTGACTAAAGTGAACAGAGTAAACTAAGTGAATAATGTCACTAAAGTGAACAGTGTAACCTAAGTGAATAATGTGACTAAAGTGAACAGAGTAACCTAAGTGAATAATGTGACGAAAGTGAACAGTGTAACCTAAGTGAATAATGTGACGAAAGTGAACAGTGTAACCTAAGTGAATAATGTGACGAAAGTGAACAGTGTAACCTAAGTGAATGTGACGAAAGTGAACAGTGTAACCTAAGTGAATAATGTGACGAAAGTGAACAGTGTAACCTAAGTGAATAATGTGACTAAAGTGAACAGTGCAACCTAAGCGAATAATGTGACTAAAGTGAACAGTGTAACCTAAGTGAATGTGACGAAAGTGAACAGTGTAACCTAAGTGAATAATGTGACGAAAGTGAACAGTGTTACCTAAGTGAATAATGTGACTAAAGTGAACAGAGTAACCTAAGTGAATAATGTGACTAAAGTGAAGTGTAACATAAGTGAATGATGTGACGAAAGTGAACAGAGTAACCTAAGTGAATAATGTGACGAAAGTGAACAGTGTAACCTAAGTGAATAATGTGACTAAAGTGAAGTGTAACCTAAGTGAATAATGTGACGAAAGTGAACAGTGTAACCTAAGTGAATAATGTGACTAAAGTGAAGTGTAACCTAAGTGAATAATGTGACGAAAGTGAACAGTGTAACCTAAGTGAATAATGTGACTAAAGTGAAGTGTAACCTAAGTGAATAATGTGACGAAAGTGAACAGTGTAACCTAAGTGAATAATGTGACGAAAGTGAAAAGTGTAACCTAAGTGAATAATGTGACTAAAGTGAAGTGTAACCTAAGTGAATAATGTGACTAAAGTGAAGTGTAACCTAAGTGAATAATGTGACGAAAGTGAACAGTGTAACCTAAGTGAATAATGTGACGAAAGTGTGACCAAAGTGAACAGTGAACAGTGTAACCTAAGTGAATAATGTGACTAAAGTGAACAGTGTAACCGAAGTGAATAATGTGACGAAAGTGAACAGTGTAACCTAAGTGAATAATGTGACGAAAGTGAACAGTGTAACCTAAGTGAATAATGTGACGAAAGTGAACAGTGCAACCTAAGTGAATAATGTGACGAAAGTGAACAGTGCAACCTAAGTGAATAATGTGACTAAAGTGAAGTGTAACCTAAGTGAATAATGTGACGAAAGTGAACAGTGCAACCTAAGTGAATAATGTGACGAAAGTGAACAGTGTAACCGAAGTGAATAATGTGACGAAAGTGAACAGTGTAACCTAAGTGAATAATGTGACTAAAGTGAACAGTGTAACCTAAGTGAATAATGTGACGAAAGTGAACAGTGTAACCTAAGTGAATAATGTGACTAAAGTGAAGTGTAACCTAAGTGAATAATGTGACTAAAGTGAAGTGTAACCTAAGTGAATAATGTGACGAAAGTGAACAGTGTAACCTAAGTGAATAATGTGACGAAAGTGAACAGTGTAACCTAAGTGAATAATGTGACAAAAGTGAACAGAGTAACCTAAGTGAATAATGTGACGAAAGTGAACAGTGTAACCTAAGTGAATAATGTGACAAAAGTGAACAGAGTAACCTAAGTGAATAATGTGACGAAAGTGAACATTGTAACCTAAGTGAATAATGTGACTAAAGTGAAGTGTAACATAAGTGAATAATGTGACTAAAGTGAACAGTGCAACCTAAGTGAATAATGTGACTAAAGTGAACAGTGTAACCTAAGTGAATGTGACGAAAGTGAACAGTGTAACCTAAGTGAATAATGTGACGAAAGTGAACAGTGTTACCTAAGTGAATGATGTGACGAAAGTGAACAGAGTAACCTAAGTGAATAATGTGACGAAAGTGAACAGTGTTACCTAAGTGAATAATGTGACTAAAGTGAACAGAGTAACCTAAGTGAATAATGTGACTAAAGTGAACAGTGCAACCTAAGTGAATAATGTGACTAAAGTGAACAGTGTAACCTAAGTGAATGTGACGAAAGTGAACAGTGTAACCTAAGTGAATAATGTGACTAAAGTGAACAGTGCAACCTAAGTGAATAATGTGACGAAAGTGAACAGTGTAACCTAAGCGAATAATGTGACTAAAGTGAACAGTGTAACCTAAGTGAATAATGTGACGAAAGTGAACAGTGTTACCTAAGTGAATAATGTGACTAAAGTGAACAGAGTAACCTAAGTGAATAATGTGACTAAAGTGAAGTGTAACATAAGTGAATAATGTGACGAAAGTGAACAGAGTAACCTAAGTGAATAATGTGACGAAAGTGAACAGTGTAACCTAAGTGAATAATGTGACTAAAGTGAACAGAGTAACCTAAGTGAATAATGTGACTAAAGTGAAGTGTAACATAAGTGAATAATGTGACGAAAGTGAACAGAGTAACCTAAGTGAATAATGTGACGAAAGTGAACAGCGTAACCTAAGTGAATAATATGACGAAAGTGAACAGTGTAACCTAAGTGAATAATGTGACTAAAATGAACAGTGTAACCTAAGTGAATAATGTGACGAAAGTGAAGTGTAACCTAAGTGAATAATGTGACTAAAGTGAACAGAGTAACCTAAGTGAACAATGTGACATAGTGAAAAGTGCAACCTAAGTGAATAATGTGACTAAAGTGAACAGTGTAACCGAAGTGAATAATGTGACTAAAGTGAACAGTGTAACCTAAGTGAATAATGTGACTAAAGTGAACAGAGTAAACTAAGTGAATAATGTGACTAAAGTGAACAGAGTAACCTAAGTGAATAATGTGACGAAAGTGAACAGTGTAACCTAAGCGAATTATGTGACGAAAGTGAACAGTGTAACCTAAGTGAATAATGTGACGAAAGTGAACAGTGTAACCTAAGTGAATAATGTGACGAAAGTGAACAGTGTAACCTAAGTGAATGTGACGAAAGTGAACAGTGTAACCTAAGTGAATAATGTGACGAAAGTGAACAGTGTAACCTAAGTGAATAATGTGACTAAAGTGAACAGTGCAACCTAAGCGAATAATGTGACTAAAGTGAACAGTGCAACCTAAGTGAATGTGACGAAAGTGAACAGTGTAACCTAAGTGAATAATGTGACTAAAGTGAACAGTGCAACCTAAGTGAATAATGTGACGAAAGTGAACAGTGTAACCTAAGTGAATAATGTGACTAAAGTGAACAGTGCAACCTAAGTGAATAATGTGACGAAAGTGAACAGTGTAACCTAAGCGAATAATGTGACTAAAGTGAACAGTGTAACCTAAGTGAATAATGTGACGAAAGTGAACAGTGTTACCTAAGTGAATAATGTGACTAAAGTGAACAGAGTAACCTAAGTGAATAATGTGACTAAAGTGAAGTGTAACATAAGTGAATAATGTGACGAAAGTGAACAGAGTAACCTAAGTGAATAATGTGACGAAAGTGAACAGTGTAACCTAAGTGAATAATGTGACTAAAGTGAACAGAGTAACCTAAGTGAATAATGTGACTAAAGTGAAGTGTAACATAAGTGAATAATGTGACGAAAGTGAACAGAGTAACCTAAGTGAATAATGTGACGAAAGTGAACAGCGTAACCTAAGTGAATAATGTGACGAAAGTGAACAGTGTAACCTAAGTGAATAATGTGACTAAAATGAACAGTGTAACCTAAGTGAATAATGTGACGAAAGTGAAGTGTAACCTAAGTGAATAATGTGACTAAAGTGAACAGAGTAACCTAAGTGAACAATGTGACATAGTGAAAAGTGCAACCTAAGTGAATAATGTGACTAAAGTGAACAGTGTAACCGAAGTGAATAATGTGACTAAAGTGAACAGTGTAACCTAAGTGAATAATGTGACTAAAGTGAACAGAGTAAACTAAGTGAATAATGTGACTAAAGTGAACAGAGTAACCTAAGTGAATAATGTGACGAAAGTGAACAGTGTAACCTAAGCGAATTATGTGACGAAAGTGAACAGTGTAACCTAAGTGAATAATGTGACGAAAGTGAACAGTGTAACCTAAGTGAATAATGTGACGAAAGTGAACAGTGTAACCTAAGTGAATGTGACGAAAGTGAACAGTGTAACCTAAGTGAATAATGTGACGAAAGTGAACAGTGTAACCTAAGTGAATAATGTGACTAAAGTGAACAGTGCAACCTAAGCGAATAATGTGACTAAAGTGAACAGTGTAACCTAAGTGAATGTGACGAAAGTGAACAGTGTAACCTAAGTGAATAATGTGACGAAAGTGAACAGTGTTACCTAAGTGAATAATGTGACTAAAGTGAACAGAGTAACCTAAGTGAATAATGTGACTAAAGTGAAGTGTAACATAAGTGAATGATGTGACGAAAGTGAACAGAGTAACCTAAGTGAATAATGTGACGAAAGTGAACAGTGTTACCTAAGTGAATAATGTGACTAAAGTGAACAGAGTAACCTAAGTGAATAATGTGACTAAAGTGAACAGTGTAACCTAAGTGAATAATGTGACTAAAGTGAACAGTGTAACCTAAGTGAATAATGTGACGAAAGTGAACAGTGTAACCTAAGTGAATAATGTGACTAAAGTGAACAGTGTAACCTAAGTGAATAATGTGACGAAAGTGAACAGTGCAACCTAAGTGAATTATGTGACGAAAGTGAACAAAGTAACCTAAGTGAATAATGTGACAGAAAGTGAACAGTGTAACCTAAGTGAATAATGTGACGAAAGTGAACAGTGTAACCTAAGTGAATAATGTGACTAAAGTGAACAGAGTAACCTAAGTGAATAATGTGACGAAAGTGAACAGTGTAACCTTAGTGAATAATGTGACTAAAGTGAACAGTGCAACCTAAGCGAATAATGTGACTAAAGTGAACAGTGTAACCTAAGTGAATGTGACGAAAGTGAACAGAGTAACCTAAGTGAATAATGTGACGAAAGTGAACATTGTAACCTAAGTGAATAATGTGACTAAAGTGAAGTGTAACATAAGTGAATAATGTGACTAAAGTGAACAGTGCAACCTAAGTGAATAATGTGACGAAAGTGAACAGAGTAACCTAAGTGAATAATGTGACGAAAGTGAACAGTGTTACCTAAGTGAATAATGTGACTAAAGTGAACAGAGTAACCTAAGTGAATAATGTGACTAAAGTGAAGTGTAACATAAGTGAATAATGTGACGAAAGTGAACAGTGTAACCTAAGTGAATGTGACGAAAGTGAACAGTGTAACCTAAGTGAATAATGTGACGAAAGTGAACAGTGTTACCTAAGTGAATAATGTGACTAAAGTGAACAGAGTAACCTAAGTGAATAATGTGACTAAAGTGAAGTGTAACATAAGTGAATAATGTGACGAAAGTGAACAGAGTAACCTAAGTGAATAATGTGACGAAAGTGAACATTGTAACCTAAGTGAATAATGTGACGAAAGTGAACAGCGTAACCTAAGTGAATAATGTGACGAAAGTGAACAGTGTAACCTAAGTGAATAATGTGACTAAAATGAACAGTGTAACCTAAGTGAATAATGTGACGAAAGTGAAGTGTAACCTAAGTGAATAATGTGACTAAAGTGAACAGAGTAACCTAAGTGAACAATGTGACATAGTGAACAGTGCAACCTAAGTGAATAATGTGACTAAAGTGAACAGTGTAACCGAAGTGAATAATGTGACTAAAGTGAACAGTGTAACCTAAGTGAATAATGTGACTAAAGTGAACAGAGTAAACTAAGTGAATAATGTGACTAAAGTGAACAGTGTAACCTAAGTGAATAATGTGACTAAAGTGAACAGAGTAACCTAAGTGAATAATGTGACGAAAGTGAACAGTGTAACCTAAGTGAATAATGTGACGAAAGTGAACAGTGTAACCTAAGCGAATTATGTGACGAAAGTGAACAGTGTAACCTAAGTGAATAATGTGACGAAAGTGAACAGTGTAACCTAAGTGAATGTGACGAAAGTGAACAGTGTAACCTAAGTGAATAATGTGACGAAAGTGAACAGTGTAACCTAAGTGAATAATGTGACTAAAGTGAACAGTGCAACCTAAGCGAATAATGTGACTAAAGTGACCAGTGTAACCTAAGTGAATGTGACGAAAGTGAACAGTGTAACCTAAGTGAATAATGTGACGAAAGTGAACAGTGTTACCTAAGTGAATAATGTGACTAAAGTGAACAGAGTAACCTAAGTGAATAATGTGACTAAAGTGAAGTGTAACATAAGTGAATGATGTGACGAAAGTGAACAGAGTAACCTAAGTGAATAATGTGACGAAAGTGAACAGTGTTACCTAAGTGAATAATGTGACTAAAGTGAACAGAGTAACCTAAGTGAATAATGTGACTAAAGTGATGTGTAACATAAGTGAATAATGTGACTAAAGTGAAGTGTAACATAAGTGAATAATGTGACTAAAGTGAACAGTGCAACCTAAGTGAATAATGTGACTAAAGTGAACAGTGTAACCTAAGTGAATGTGACGAAAGTGAACAGTGCAACCTAAGTGAATAATGTGACTAAAGTGAAGTGTAACATAAGTGAATAATGTGACTAAAGTGAACAGTGCAACCTAAGTGAATAATGTGACGAAAGTGAACAGTGTAACCTAAGCGAATAATGTGACTAAAGTGAACAGTGTAACCTAAGTGAATAATGTGACGAAAGTGAACAGTGTTACCTAAGTGAATAATGTGACTAAAGTGAACAGAGTAACCTAAGTGAATAATGTGACTAAAGTGAAGTGTAACATAAGTGAATAATGTGACGAAAGTGAACAGTGTAACCTAAGTGAATAATGTGACGAAAGTGAACAGTGTAACCGAAGTGAATAATGTGACTAAAGTGAAGTGTAACCTAAGTGAATAATGTGACTAAAGTGAACAGTGTAACCTAAGTGAATAATGTGACGAAAGTGAACAGTGTAACCGAAGTGAATAATGTGACTAAAGTGAAGTGTAACCTAAGTGAATAATGTGACTAAAGTGAAGTGTAACCTAAGTGAATAATGTGACGAAAGTGAACAGTGTAACCTAAGTGAATAATGTGACGAAAGTGAACAGTGTAACCTAAGTGAATAATGTGACGAAAGTGAACAGTGTAACCTAAGTGAATAATGTGACTAAAATGAACAGAGTAACCTAAGTGAATAATGTGACGAAAGTGAACAGTGTAACCTAAGTGAATAATGTGACTAAAGTGAAGTGCAACCTAAGTGAATGTGACGAAAGTGAACAGTGTAACCGAAGTGAATAATGTGACTAAAGTGAAGTGTAACCTAAGTGAATAATGTGACGAAAGTGAACAGTGTTACCTAAGTGAATAATGTGACTAAAGTGAACAGAGTAACCTAAGTGAATAATGTGACTAAAGTGAAGTGTAACATAAGTGAATAATGTGACGAAAGTGAACAGAGTAACCTAAGTGAATAATGTGACGAAAGTGAACAGTGTAACCTAAGTGAATGTGACGAAAGTGAACATGGTAACCTAAGTGAATAATGTGACGAAAGTGAACAGTGTTACCTAAGTGAATAATGTGACTAAAGTGAACAGAGTAACCTAAGTGAATAATGTGACTAAAGTGAAGTGTAACATAAGTGAATAATGTGACGAAAGTGAACAGAGTAACCTAAGTGAATAATGTGACGAAAGTGAACATTGTAACCTAAGTGAATAATGTGACGAAAGTGAACAGTGTAACCTAAGTGAATAATGTGACTAAAATGAACAGTGTAACCTAAGTGAATAATGTGACGAAAGTGAAGTGTAAACTAAGTGAATAATGTGACTAAAGTGAACAGAGTAACCTAAGTGAACAATGTGACATAGTGAACAGTGCAACCTAAGTGAATAATGTGACTAAAGTGAACAGTGTAACCGAAGTGAATAATGTGACTAAAGTGAACAGTGTAACCTAAGTGAATAATGTGACTAAAGTGAACAGAGTAAACTAAGTGAATAATGTGACTAAAGTGAACAGTGTAACCTAAGTGAATAATGTGACGAAAGTGAACAGAGTAACCTAAGTGAATAATGTGACGAAAGTGAACAGTGTAACCTAAGTGAATAATGTGACGAAAGTGAACAGTGTAACCTAAGCGAATTATGTGACGAAAGTGAACAGTGTAACCTAAGTGAATAATGTGACGAAAGTGAACAGTGTAACCTAAGTGAATAATGTGACGAAAGTGAACAGTGTAACCTAAGTGAATGTGACGAAAGTGAACAGTGTAACCTAAGTGAATAATGTGACGAAAGTGAACAGTGTAACCTAAGTGAATAATGTGACTAAAGTGAACAGTGCAACCTAAGCGAATAATGTGACTAAAGTGAACAGTGTAACCTAAGTGAATGTGACGAAAGTGAACAGTGTAACCTAAGTGAATAATGTGACGAAAGTGAACAGTGTTACCTAAGTGAATAATGTGACTAAAGTGAACAGAGTAACCTAAGTGAATAATGTGACTAAAGTGAAGTGTAACATAAGTGAATGATGTGACGAAAGTGAACTGAGTAACCTAAGTGAATAATGTGACGAAAGTGAACAGTGTTACCTAAGTGAATAATGTGACTAAAGTGAACAGAGTAACCTAAGTGAATAATGTGACTAAAGTGATGTGTAACATAAGTGAATAATGTGACTAAAGTGAAGTGTAATATAAGTGAATAATGTGACTAAAGTGAACAGTGCAACCTAAGTGAATAATGTGACTAAAGTGAACAGTGTAACCTAAGTGAATGTGACGAAAGTGAACAGTGTAACCTAAGTGAATAATGTGACTAAAGTGAACAGTGCAACCTAAGTGAATAATGTGACGAAAGTGAACAGTGTAACCTAAGCGAATAATGTGACTAAAGTGAACAGTGTAACCTAAGTGAATAATGTGACTAAAGTGAACAGAGTAACCTAAGTGAATAATGTGACTAAAGTGAAGTGTAACATAAGTGAATAATGTGACGAAAGTGAACAGTGTAACCTAAGTGAATAATGTGACGAAAGTGAACAGTGTAACCGAAGTGAATAATGTGACTAAAGTGAAGTGTAACCTAAGTGAATAATGTGACTAAAGTGAACAGTGTAACCTAAGTGAATAATGTGACGAAAGTGAACAGTGTAACCGAAGTGAATAATGTGACTAAAGTGAAGTGTAACCTAAGTGAATAATGTGACTAAAGTGAAGTGTAACCTAAGTGAATAATGTGACGAAAGTGAACAGTGTAACCTAAGTGAATAATGTGACGAAAGTGAACAGTGTAACCTAAGTGAATAATGTGACGAAAGTGAACAGTGTAACCTAAGTGAATAATGTGACTAAAATGAACAGAGTAACCTAAGTGAATAATGTGACGAAAGTGAACAGTGTAACCTAAGTGAATAATGTGACTAAAGTGAAGTGCAACCTAAGTGAATGTGACGAAAGTGAACAGTGTAACCGAAGTGAATAATGTGACTAAAGTGAAGTGTAACCTAAGTGAATAATGTGACGAAAGTGAACAGTGTAACCGAAGTGAATAATGTGACTAAAGTCAAGTGTAACCTAAGTGAATAATGTGACTAAAGTGAAGTGTAACCTAAGTGAATAATGTGACGAAAGTGAACAGAGTAACCTAAGTGAATAATGTGACTAAAGTGAACAGTGCAACCTAAGTGAATATTGTGACGAAAGTGAACAGTGTAACCGAAGTGAATAATGTGACTAAAGTGAACAGTGTAACCGAAGTGAATAATGTGACTAAAGCGAACAGTGTAACCGAAGTGAATAATGTGACTAAAGTGAAGTGTAACCTAAGTGAATAATGTGACGAAAGTGAACAGTGCAACCTAAGTGAATAATGTGACGAAAGTGAACAGAGTAACCTAAGTGAATAATGTGACGAAAGTGAACAGTGCAACCTAAGTGAATGTGACGAAAGTGAACAGTGTAACCGAAGTGAATAATGTGACTAAAGTGAAGTGTAACCTAAGTGAATAATGTGACGAAAGTGAACAGTGTAACCGAAGTGAATAATGTGACTAAAGTGAAGTGTAACCTAAGTGAATAATGTGACGAAAGTGAACAGTGTAACCGAAGTGAATAATGTGACTAAAGTCAAGTGTAACCTAAGTGAATAATGTGACAAAAGTGAACAGTGTAACCTAAGTGAATAATGTGACGAAAGTGAACAGTGTAACCTAAGTGAATAATGTGACTAAAGTGAAGTGTAACCTAAGTGAATAATGTGACGAAAGTGAACAGTGTAACCTAAGTGAATAATGTGACTAAAGTGAACAGTGTAACCTAAGTGAATAATGTGACTAAAGTGAACAGTGTAACCTAAGTGAATAATGTGACGAAAGTGAACAGTGTAACCGAAGTGAATAATGTGACTAAAGTGAAGTGTAACCTAAGTGAATAATGTGACTAAAGTGAAGTGTAACCTAAGTGAATAATGTGACGAAAGTGAACAGTGTAACCTAAGTGAATAATGTGACTAAAGTGAACAGTGTAACCTAAGTGAATAATGTGACTAAAGTGAACAGTGTAACCTAAGTGAATAATGTGACGAAAGTGAACAGTGTAACCGAAGTGAATAATGTGACTAAAGTGAAGTGTAACCTAAGTGAATAATGTGACTAAAGTGAAGTGTAACCTAAGTGAATAATGTGACGAAAGTGAACAGTGTAACCTAAGTGAATAATGTGACTAAAGTGAACAGTGTAACCTAAGTGAATAATGTGACGAAAGTGAAGTGTAACCGAAGTGAATAATGTGACTAAAGTGAAGTGTAACCTAAGTGAATAATGTGACTAAAGTGAAGTGTAACCTAAGTGAATAATGTGACGAAAGTGAACAGTGTAACCTAAGTGAATAATGTGACGAAAGTGAACAGTGTAACCGAAGTGAATAATGTGACTAAAGTGAAGTGTAACCTAAGTGAATAATGTGACTAAAGTGAACAGTGTAACCTAAGTGAATAATGTGACGAAAGTGAACAGTGTAACCGAAGTGAATAATGTGACGAAAGTGAACAGTGTAACCGAAGTGAATAATGTGACTAAAGTGAACAGTGTAACCGAAGTGAATAATGTGACTAAAGTGAACAGTGCAACCTAAGTGAATAATGTGACTAAAGTGAAGTGTAACCTAAGTGAATAATGTGACGAAAGTGAACAGAGTAACCTAAGTGAATAATGTGACTAAAGTGAACAGAGTAACCTAAGTGAATAATGTGACGAAAGTGAACAGTGCAACCTAAGTGAATAATGTGACGAAAGTGAACAGTGTAACCGAAGTGAATAATGTGACTAAAGTGAAGTGTAACCTAAGTGAATAATGTGACGAAAGTGAACAGTGTAACCTAAGTGAATAATGTGACTAAAGTGAACAGTGTAACCTAAGCGAATTATGTGACGAAAGTGAACAGTGTAACCGAAGTGAATAATGTGACTAAAGTGAACAGTGTAACCTAAGTGAATAATGTGACTAAAGTGAACAGAGTAACCTAAGTGAATAATGTGACGAAAGTGAACAGTGCAACCTAAGTGAATAATGTGACGAAAGTGAACAGTGCAACCTAAGTGAATAATGTGACGAAAGTGAACAGTGTAACCTAAGTGAATAATGTGACTAAAGTGAAGTGTAACCTAAGTGAATAATGTGACGAAAGTGAACAGTGTAACCTAAGTGAATAATGTGACGAAAGTGAACAGTGTAACCGAAGTGAATAATGTGACTAAAGCGAACAGTGTAACCGAAGTGAATAATGTGACTAAAGTGAAGTGTAACCTAAGTGAATAATGTGACTAAAGTGAACAGTGCAACCTAAGTGAATAATGTGACGAAAGTGAACAGAGTAACCTAAGTGAATAATGTGACGAAAGTGAACAGTGTAACCTAAGTGAATAATGTGACTAAAGTGAAGTGTAACCTAAGTGAATAATGTGACGAAAGTGAACAGTGTAACCGAAGTGAATAATGTGACTAAAGTGAAGTGTAACCTAAGTGAATAATGTGACGAAAGTGAACAGAGTAACCTAAGTGAATGTGACGAAAGTGAACAGTGTAACCTAAGTGAATAATGTGACGAAAGTGAACAGTGTAACCGAAGTGAATAATGTGACGAAAGTGAACAGTGTAACCGAAGTGAATAATGTGACTAAAGTGAACAGTGTAACCGAAGTGAATAATGTGACTAAAGTGAAGTGTAACCTAAGTGAATAATGTGACTAAAGTGAAGTGTAACCTAAGTGAATAATGTGACGAAAGTGAACAGTGTAACCTAAGTGAATAATGTGACGAAAGTGAACAGTGTAACCTAAGTGAATAATGTGACGAAAGTGAACAGTGTAACCTAAGTGAATAATGTGACTAAAATGAACAGAGTAACCTAAGTGAATAATGTGACGAAAGTGAACAGTGTAACCTAAGTGAATAATGTGACTAAAGTGAAGTGCAACCTAAGTGAATGTGACGAAAGTGAACAGTGTAACCGAAGTGAATAATGTGACTAAAGTGAAGTGTAACCTAAGTGAATAATGTGACGAAAGTGAACAGTGTAACCGAAGTGAATAATGTGACTAAAGTCAAGTGTAACCTAAGTGAATAATGTGACTAAAGTGAAGTGTAACCTAAGTGAATAATGTGACGAAAGTGAACAGAGTAACCTAAGTGAATAATGTGACTAAAGTGAACAGTGCAACCTAAGTGAATATTGTGACGAAAGTGAACAGTGTAACCGAAGTGAATAATGTGACTAAAGTGAACAGTGTAACCGAAGTGAATAATGTGACTAAAGCGAACAGTGTAACCGAAGTGAATAATGTGACTAAAGTGAAGTGTAACCTAAGTGAATAATATGACGAAAGTGAACAGTGCAACCTAAGTGAATAATGTGACGAAAGTGAACAGAGTAACCTAAGTGAATAATGTGACGAAAGTGAACAGTGCAACCTAAGTGAATGTGACGAAAGTGAACAGTGTAACCGAAGTGAATAATGTGACTAAAGTGAAGTGTAACCTAAGTGAATAATGTGACGAAAGTGAACAGTGTAACCGAAGTGAATAATGTGACTAAAGTGAAGTGTAACCTAAGTGAATAATGTGACGAAAGTGAACAGTGTAACCGAAGTGAATAATGTGACTAAAGTCAAGTGTAACCTAAGTGAATAATGTGACAAAAGTGAACAGTGTAACCTAAGTGAATAATGTGACGAAAGTGAACAGTGTAACCTAAGTGAATAATGTGACTAAAGTGAAGTGTAACCTAAGTGAATAATGTGACGAAAGTGAACAGTGTAACCTAAGTGAATAATGTGACTAAAGTGAACAGTGTAACCTAAGTGAATAATGTGACTAAAGTGAACAGTGTAACCTAAGTGAATAATGTGACGAAAGTGAACAGTGTAACCGAAGTGAATAATGTGACTAAAGTGAAGTGTAACCTAAGTGAATAATGTGACTAAAGTGAAGTGTAACCTAAGTGAATAATGTGACGAAAGTGAACAGTGTAACCTAAGTGAATAATGTGACTAAAGTGAACAGTGTAACCTAAGTGAATAATGTGACTAAAGTGAACAGTGTAACCTAAGTGAATAATGTGACGAAAGTGAACAGTGTAACCGAAGTGAATAATGTGACTAAAGTGAAGTGTAACCTAAGTGAATAATGTGACTAAAGTGAAGTGTAACCTAAGTGAATAATGTGACGAAAGTGAACAGTGTAACCTAAGTGAATAATGTGACTAAAGTGAACAGTGTAACCTAAGTGAATAATGTGACGAAAGTGAAGTGTAACCGAAGTGAATAATGTGACTAAAGTGAAGTGTAACCTAAGTGAATAATGTGACTAAAGTGAAGTGTAACCTAAGTGAATAATGTGACGAAAGTGAACAGTGTAACCTAAGTGAATAATGTGACGAAAGTGAACAGTGTAACCGAAGTGAATAATGTGACTAAAGTGAAGTGTAACCTAAGTGAATAATGTGACTAAAGTGAACAGTGTAACCTAAGTGAATAATGTGACGAAAGTGAACAGTGTAACCGAAGTGAATAATGTGACGAAAGTGAACAGTGTAACCGAAGTGAATAATGTGACTAAAGTGAACAGTGTAACCGAAGTGAATAATGTGACTAAAGTGAACAGTGCAACCTAAGTGAATAATGTGACTAAAGTGAAGTGCAACCTAAGTGAATAATGTGACGAAAGTGAACAGAGTAACCTAAGTGAATAATGTGACTAAAGTGAACAGAGTAACCTAAGTGAATAATGTGACGAAAGTGAACAGTGCAACCTAAGTGAATAATGTGACGAAAGTGAACAGTGTAACCGAAGTGAATAATGTGACTAAAGTGAAGTGTAACCTAAGTGAATAATGTGACGAAAGTGAACAGTGTAACCTAAGTGAATAATGTGACTAAAGTGAACAGTGTAACCTAAGCGAATTATGTGACGAAAGTGAACAGTGTAACCGAAGTGAATAATGTGACTAAAGTGAACAGTGTAACCTAAGTGAATAATGTGACTAAAGTGAACAGAGTAACCTAAGTGAATAATGTGACGAAAGTGAACAGTGCAACCTAAGTGAATAATGTGACGAAAGTGAACAGTGCAACCTAAGTGAATAATGTGACGAAAGTGAACAGTGTAACCTAAGTGAATAATGTGACTAAAATGAACAGAGTAACCTAAGTGAATAATGTGACGAAAGTGAACAGTGTAACCTAAGTGAATAATGTGACTAAAGTGAAGTGCAACCTAAGTGAATGTGACGAAAGTGAACAGTGTAACCGAAGTGAATAATGTGACTAAAGTGAAGTGTAACCTAAGTGAATAATGTGACGAAAGTGAACAGTGTAACCGAAGTGAATAATGTGACTAAAGTCAAGTGTAACCTAAGTGAATAATGTGACTAAAGTGAAGTGTAACCTAAGTGAATAATGTGACGAAAGTGAACAGAGTAACCTAAGTGAATAATGTGACTAAAGTGAACAGTGCAACCTAAGTGAATATTGTGACGAAAGTGAACAGTGTAACCGAAGTGAATAATGTGACTAAAGCGAACAGTGTAACCGAAGTGAATAATGTGACTAAAGTGAAGTGTAACCTAAGTGAATAATGTGACGAAAGTGAACAGTGCAACCTAAGTGAATAATGTGACGAAAGTGAACAGAGTAACCTAAGTGAATAATGTGACGAAAGTGAACAGTGCAACCTAAGTGAATGTGACGAAAGTGAACAGTGTAACCGAAGTGAATAATGTGACTAAAGTGAAGTGTAACCTAAGTGAATAATGTGACGAAAGTGAACAGTGTAACCGAAGTGAATAATGTGACTAAAGTGAAGTGTAACCTAAGTGAATAATGTGACGAAAGTGAACAGTGTAACCGAAGTGAATAATGTGACTAAAGTCAAGTGTAACCTAAGTGAATAATGTGACAAAAGTGAACAGTGTAACCTAAGTGAATAATGTGACGAAAGTGAACAGTGTAACCTAAGTGAATAATGTGACTAAAGTGAAGTGTAACCTAAGTGAATAATGTGACAAAAGTGAACAGTGTAACCTAAGTGAATAATGTGACTAAAGTGAACAGTGTAACCTAAGTGAATAATGTGACTAAAGTGAACAGTGTAACCTAAGTGAATAATGTGACGAAAGTGAACAGTGTAACCGAAGTGAATAATGTGACTAAAGTGAAGTGTAACCTAAGTGAATAATGTGACTAAAGTGAAGTGTAACCTAAGTGAATAATGTGACGAAAGTGAACAGTGTAACCTAAGTGAATAATGTGACTAAAGTGAACAGTGTAACCTAAGTGAATAATGTGACTAAAGTGAACAGTGTAACCTAAGTGAATAATGTGACGAAAGTGAACAGTGTAACCGAAGTGAATAATGTGACTAAAGTGAAGTGTAACCTAAGTGAATAATGTGACTAAAGTGAAGTGTAACCTAAGTGAATAATGTGACGAAAGTGAACAGTGTAACCTAAGTGAATAATGTGACTAAAGTGAACAGTGTAACCTAAGTGAATAATGTGACGAAAGTGAAGTGTAACCGAAGTGAATAATGTGACTAAAGTGAAGTGTAACCTAAGTGAATAATGTGACTAAAGTGAAGTGTAACCTAAGTGAATAATGTGACGAAAGTGAACAGTGTAACCTAAGTGAATAATGTGACGAAAGTGAACAGTGTAACCGAAGTGAATAATGTGACTAAAGTGAAGTGTAACCTAAGTGAATAATGTGACTAAAGTGAACAGTGTAACCTAAGTGAATAATGTGACGAAAGTGAACAGTGTAACCGAAGTGAATAATGTGACGAAAGTGAACAGTGTAACCGAAGTGAATAATGTGACTAAAGTGAACAGTGTAACCGAAGTGAATAATGTGACTAAAGTGAACAGTGCAACCTAAGTGAATAATGTGACTAAAGTGAAGTGTAACCTAAGTGAATAATGTGACGAAAGTGAACAGAGTAACCTAAGTGAATAATGTGACTAAAGTGAACAGAGTAACCTAAGTGAATAATGTGACGAAAGTGAACAGTGCAACCTAAGTGAATAATGTGACGAAAGTGAACAGTGTAACCGAAGTGAATAATGTGACTAAAGTGAAGTGTAACCTAAGTGAATAATGTGACGAAAGTGAACAGTGTAACCTAAGTGAATAATGTGACTAAAGTGAACAGTGTAACCTAAGCGAATTATGTGACGAAAGTGAACAGTGTAACCGAAGTGAATAATGTGACTAAAGTGAACAGTGTAACCTAAGTGAATAATGTGACTAAAGTGAACAGAGTAACCTAAGTGAATAATGTGACGAAAGTGAACAGTGCAACCTAAGTGAATAATGTGACGAAAGTGAACAGTGCAACCTAAGTGAATAATGTGACGAAAGTGAACAGTGTAACCTAAGTGAATAATGTGACTAAAGTGAAGTGTAACCTAAGTGAATAATGTGACGAAAGTGAACAGTGTAACCTAAGTGAATAATGTGACGAAAGTGAACAGTGTAACCGAAGTGAATAATGTGACTAAAGCGAACAGTGTAACCGAAGTGAATAATGTGACTAAAGTGAAGTGTAACCTAAGTGAATAATGTGACTAAAGTGAACAGTGCAACCTAAGTGAATAATGTGACGAAAGTGAACAGAGTAACCTAAGTGAATAATGTGACGAAAGTGAACAGTGTAACCTAAGTGAATAATGTGACTAAAGTGAAGTGTAACCTAAGTGAATAATGTGACGAAAGTGAACAGTGTAACCGAAGTGAATAATGTGACTAAAGTGAAGTGTAACCTAAGTGAATAATGTGACGAAAGTGAACAGAGTAACCTAAGTGAATGTGACGAAAGTGAACAGTGTAACCTAAGTGAATAATGTGACGAAAGTGAACAGTGTAACCGAAGTGAATAATGTGACGAAAGTGAACAGTGTAACCGAAGTGAATAATGTGACTAAAGTGAACAGTGTAACCGAAGTGAATAATGTGACTAAAGTGAAGTGTAACCTAAGTGAATAATGTGACTAAAGTGAAGTGTAACCTAAGTGAATAATGTGACGAAAGTGAACAGTGTAACCTAAGTGAATAATGTGACGAAAGTGAACAGTGTAACCTAAGTGAATAATGTGACGAAAGTGAACAGTGTAACCTAAGTGAATAATGTGACTAAAATGAACAGAGTAACCTAAGTGAATAATGTGACGAAAGTGAACAGTGTAACCTAAGTGAATAATGTGACTAAAGTGAAGTGCAACCTAAGTGAATGTGACGAAAGTGAACAGTGTAACCGAAGTGAATAATGTGACTAAAGTGAAGTGTAACCTAAGTGAATAATGTGACGAAAGTGAACAGTGTAACCGAAGTGAATAATGTGACTAAAGTCAAGTGTAACCTAAGTGAATAATGTGACTAAAGTGAAGTGTAACCTAAGTGAATAATGTGACGAAAGTGAACAGAGTAACCTAAGTGAATAATGTGACTAAAGTGAACAGTGCAACCTAAGTGAATATTGTGACGAAAGTGAACAGTGTAACCGAAGTGAATAATGTGACTAAAGTGAACAGTGTAACCGAAGTGAATAATGTGACTAAAGCGAACAGTGTAACCGAAGTGAATAATGTGACTAAAGTGAAGTGTAACCTAAGTGAATAATATGACGAAAGTGAACAGTGCAACCTAAGTGAATAATGTGACGAAAGTGAACAGAGTAACCTAAGTGAATAATGTGACGAAAGTGAACAGTGCAACCTAAGTGAATGTGACGAAAGTGAACAGTGTAACCGAAGTGAATAATGTGACTAAAGTGAAGTGTAACCTAAGTGAATAATGTGACGAAAGTGAACAGTGTAACCGAAGTGAATAATGTGACTAAAGTGAAGTGTAACCTAAGTGAATAATGTGACGAAAGTGAACAGTGTAACCGAAGTGAATAATGTGACTAAAGTCAAGTGTAACCTAAGTGAATAATGTGACAAAAGTGAACAGTGTAACCTAAGTGAATAATGTGACGAAAGTGAACAGTGTAACCTAAGTGAATAATGTGACTAAAGTGAAGTGTAACCTAAGTGAATAATGTGACGAAAGTGAACAGTGTAACCTAAGTGAATAATGTGACTAAAGTGAACAGTGTAACCTAAGTGAATAATGTGACTAAAGTGAACAGTGTAACCTAAGTGAATAATGTGACGAAAGTGAACAGTGTAACCGAAGTGAATAATGTGACTAAAGTGAAGTGTAACCTAAGTGAATAATGTGACTAAAGTGAAGTGTAACCTAAGTGAATAATGTGACGAAAGTGAACAGTGTAACCTAAGTGAATAATGTGACTAAAGTGAACAGTGTAACCTAAGTGAATAATGTGACTAAAGTGAACAGTGTAACCTAAGTGAATAATGTGACGAAAGTGAACAGTGTAACCGAAGTGAATAATGTGACTAAAGTGAAGTGTAACCTAAGTGAATAATGTGACTAAAGTGAAGTGTAACCTAAGTGAATAATGTGACGAAAGTGAACAGTGTAACCTAAGTGAATAATGTGACTAAAGTGAACAGTGTAACCTAAGTGAATAATGTGACGAAAGTGAAGTGTAACCGAAGTGAATAATGTGACTAAAGTGAAGTGTAACCTAAGTGAATAATGTGACTAAAGTGAAGTGTAACCTAAGTGAATAATGTGACGAAAGTGAACAGTGTAACCTAAGTGAATAATGTGACGAAAGTGAACAGTGTAACCGAAGTGAATAATGTGACTAAAGTGAAGTGTAACCTAAGTGAATAATGTGACTAAAGTGAACAGTGTAACCTAAGTGAATAATGTGACGAAAGTGAACAGTGTAACCGAAGTGAATAATGTGACGAAAGTGAACAGTGTAACCGAAGTGAATAATGTGACTAAAGTGAACAGTGTAACCGAAGTGAATAATGTGACTAAAGTGAACAGTGCAACCTAAGTGAATAATGTGACTAAAGTGAAGTGCAACCTAAGTGAATAATGTGACGAAAGTGAACAGAGTAACCTAAGTGAATAATGTGACTAAAGTGAACAGAGTAACCTAAGTGAATAATGTGACGAAAGTGAACAGTGCAACCTAAGTGAATAATGTGACGAAAGTGAACAGTGTAACCGAAGTGAATAATGTGACTAAAGTGAAGTGTAACCTAAGTGAATAATGTGACGAAAGTGAACAGTGTAACCTAAGTGAATAATGTGACTAAAGTGAACAGTGTAACCTAAGCGAATTATGTGACGAAAGTGAACAGTGTAACCGAAGTGAATAATGTGACTAAAGTGAACAGTGTAACCTAAGTGAATAATGTGACTAAAGTGAACAGAGTAACCTAAGTGAATAATGTGACGAAAGTGAACAGTGCAACCTAAGTGAATAATGTGACGAAAGTGAACAGTGCAACCTAAGTGAATAATGTGACGAAAGTGAACAGTGTAACCTAAGTGAATAATGTGACTAAAGTGAAGTGTAACCTAAGTGAATAATGTGACGAAAGTGAACAGTGTAACCTAAGTGAATAATGTGACGAAAGTGAACAGTGTAACCGAAGTGAATAATGTGACTAAAGCGAACAGTGTAACCGAAGTGAATAATGTGACTAAAGTGAAGTGTAACCTAAGTGAATAATGTGACTAAAGTGAACAGTGCAACCTAAGTGAATAATGTGACGAAAGTGAACAGAGTAACCTAAGTGAATAATGTGACGAAAGTGAACAGTGTAACCTAAGTGAATAATGTGACTAAAGTGAAGTGTAACCTAAGTGAATAATGTGACGAAAGTGAACAGTGTAACCGAAGTGAATAATGTGACTAAAGTGAAGTGTAACCTAAGTGAATAATGTGACGAAAGTGAACAGAGTAACCTAAGTGAATGTGACGAAAGTGAACAGTGTAACCTAAGTGAATAATGTGACGAAAGTGAACAGTGTAACCGAAGTGAATAATGTGACGAAAGTGAACAGTGTAACCGAAGTGAATAATGTGACTAAAGTGAACAGTGTAACCGAAGTGAATAATGTGACTAAAGTGAAGTGTAACCTAAGTGAATAATGTGACTAAAGTGAAGTGTAACCTAAGTGAATAATGTGACGAAAGTGAACAGTGTAACCTAAGTGAATAATGTGACGAAAGTGAACAGTGTAACCTAAGTGAATAATGTGACGAAAGTGAACAGTGTAACCTAAGTGAATAATGTGACTAAAATGAACAGAGTAACCTAAGTGAATAATGTGACGAAAGTGAACAGTGTAACCTAAGTGAATAATGTGACTAAAGTGAAGTGCAACCTAAGTGAATGTGACGAAAGTGAACAGTGTAACCGAAGTGAATAATGTGACTAAAGTGAAGTGTAACCTAAGTGAATAATGTGACGAAAGTGAACAGTGTAACCGAAGTGAATAATGTGACTAAAGTCAAGTGTAACCTAAGTGAATAATGTGACTAAAGTGAAGTGTAACCTAAGTGAATAATGTGACGAAAGTGAACAGAGTAACCTAAGTGAATAATGTGACTAAAGTGAACAGTGCAACCTAAGTGAATATTGTGACGAAAGTGAACAGTGTAACCGAAGTGAATAATGTGACTAAAGTGAACAGTGTAACCGAAGTGAATAATGTGACTAAAGCGAACAGTGTAACCGAAGTGAATAATGTGACTAAAGTGAAGTGTAACCTAAGTGAATAATGTGACGAAAGTGAACAGTGCAACCTAAGTGAATAATGTGACGAAAGTGAACAGAGTAACCTAAGTGAATAATGTGACGAAAGTGAACAGTGCAACCTAAGTGAATGTGACGAAAGTGAACAGTGTAACCGAAGTGAATAATGTGACTAAAGTGAAGTGTAACCTAAGTGAATAATGTGACGAAAGTGAACAGTGTAACCGAAGTGAATAATGTGACTAAAGTGAAGTGTAACCTAAGTGAATAATGTGACGAAAGTGAACAGTGTAACCGAAGTGAATAATGTGACTAAAGTCAAGTGTAACCTAAGTGAATAATGTGACAAAAGTGAACAGTGTAACCTAAGTGAATAATGTGACGAAAGTGAACAGTGTAACCTAAGTGAATAATGTGACTAAAGTGAAGTGTAACCTAAGTGAATAATGTGACGAAAGTGAACAGTGTAACCTAAGTGAATAATGTGACTAAAGTGAACAGTGTAACCTAAGTGAATAATGTGACTAAAGTGAACAGTGTAACCTAAGTGAATAATGTGACGAAAGTGAACAGTGTAACCGAAGTGAATAATGTGACTAAAGTGAAGTGTAACCTAAGTGAATAATGTGACTAAAGTGAAGTGTAACCTAAGTGAATAATGTGACGAAAGTGAACAGTGTAACCTAAGTGAATAATGTGACTAAAGTGAACAGTGTAACCTAAGTGAATAATGTGACTAAAGTGAACAGTGTAACCTAAGTGAATAATGTGACGAAAGTGAACAGTGTAACCGAAGTGAATAATGTGACTAAAGTGAAGTGTAACCTAAGTGAATAATGTGACTAAAGTGAAGTGTAACCTAAGTGAATAATGTGACGAAAGTGAACAGTGTAACCTAAGTGAATAATGTGACTAAAGTGAACAGTGTAACCTAAGTGAATAATGTGACGAAAGTGAAGTGTAACCGAAGTGAATAATGTGACTAAAGTGAAGTGTAACCTAAGTGAATAATGTGACTAAAGTGAAGTGTAACCTAAGTGAATAATGTGACGAAAGTGAACAGTGTAACCTAAGTGAATAATGTGACGAAAGTGAACAGTGTAACCGAAGTGAATAATGTGACTAAAGTGAAGTGTAACCTAAGTGAATAATGTGACTAAAGTGAACAGTGTAACCTAAGTGAATAATGTGACGAAAGTGAACAGTGTAACCGAAGTGAATAATGTGACGAAAGTGAACAGTGTAACCGAAGTGAATAATGTGACTAAAGTGAACAGTGTAACCGAAGTGAATAATGTGACTAAAGTGAACAGTGCAACCTAAGTGAATAATGTGACTAAAGTGAAGTGTAACCTAAGTGAATAATGTGACGAAAGTGAACAGAGTAACCTAAGTGAATAATGTGACTAAAGTGAACAGAGTAACCTAAGTGAATAATGTGACGAAAGTGAACAGTGCAACCTAAGTGAATAATGTGACGAAAGTGAACAGTGTAACCGAAGTGAATAATGTGACTAAAGTGAAGTGTAACCTAAGTGAATAATGTGACGAAAGTGAACAGTGTAACCTAAGTGAATAATGTGACTAAAGTGAACAGTGTAACCTAAGCGAATTATGTGACGAAAGTGAACAGTGTAACCGAAGTGAATAATGTGACTAAAGTGAACAGTGTAACCTAAGTGAATAATGTGACTAAAGTGAACAGAGTAACCTAAGTGAATAATGTGACGAAAGTGAACAGTGCAACCTAAGTGAATAATGTGACGAAAGTGAACAGTGCAACCTAAGTGAATAATGTGACGAAAGTGAACAGTGTAACCTAAGTGAATAATGTGACTAAAGTGAAGTGTAACCTAAGTGAATAATGTGACGAAAGTGAACAGTGTAACCTAAGTGAATAATGTGACGAAAGTGAACAGTGTAACCGAAGTGAATAATGTGACTAAAGCGAACAGTGTAACCGAAGTGAATAATGTGACTAAAGTGAAGTGTAACCTAAGTGAATAATGTGACTAAAGTGAACAGTGCAACCTAAGTGAATAATGTGACGAAAGTGAACAGAGTAACCTAAGTGAATAATGTGACGAAAGTGAACAGTGTAACCTAAGTGAATAATGTGACTAAAGTGAAGTGTAACCTAAGTGAATAATGTGACGAAAGTGAACAGTGTAACCGAAGTGAATAATGTGACTAAAGTGAAGTGTAACCTAAGTGAATAATGTGACGAAAGTGAACAGAGTAACCTAAGTGAATGTGACGAAAGTGAACAGTGTAACCTAAGTGAATAATGTGACGAAAGTGAACAGTGTAACCGAAGTGAATAATGTGACGAAAGTGAACAGTGTAACCGAAGTGAATAATGTGACTAAAGTGAACAGTGTAACCGAAGTGAATAATGTGACTAAAGTGAAGTGTAACATAAGTGAATAATGTGACTAAAGTGAACAGTGCAACCTAAGTGAATAATGTGACTAAAGTGAACAGTGTAACCTAAGTGAATGTGACGAAAGTGAACAGTGCAACCTAAGTGAATAATGTGACTAAAGTGAAGTGTAACATAAGTGAATAATGTGACGAAAGTGAACAGTGTAACCTAAGCGAATAATGTGACTAAAGTGAACAGTGTAACCTAAGTGAATAATGTGACGAAAGTGAACAGTGTTACCTAAGTGAATAATGTGACTAAAGTGAACAGAGTAACCTAAGTGAATAATGTGACTAAAGTGAAGTGTAACATAAGTGAATAATGTGACGAAAGTGAACAGTGTAACCTAAGTGAATAATGTGACGAAAGTGAACAGTGTAACCGAAGTGAATAATGTGACTAAAGTGAAGTGTAACCTAAGTGAATAATGTGACTAAAGTGAACAGTGTAACCTAAGTGAATAATGTGACGAAAGTGAACAGTGTAACCGAAGTGAATAATGTGACTAAAGTGAAGTGTAACCTAAGTGAATAATGTGACTAAAGTGAAGTGTAACCTAAGTGAATAATGTGACGAAAGTGAACAGTGTAACCTAAGTGAATAATGTGACGAAAGTGAACAGTGTAACCTAAGTGAATAATGTGACGAAAGTGAACAGTGTAACCTAAGTGAATAATGTGACTAAAATGAACAGAGTAACCTAAGTGAATAATGTGACGAAAGTGAACAGTGTAACCTAAGTGAATAATGTGACTAAAGTGAAGTGCAACCTAAGTGAATGTGACGAAAGTGAACAGTGTAACCGAAGTGAATAATGTGACTAAAGTGAAGTGTAACCTAAGTGAATAATGTGACGAAAGTGAACAGTGTTACCTAAGTGAATAATGTGACTAAAGTGAACAGAGTAACCTAAGTGAATAATGTGACTAAAGTGAAGTGTAACATAAGTGAATAATGTGACGAAAGTGAACAGAGTAACCTAAGTGAATAATGTGACGAAAGTGAACAGTGTAACCTAAGTGAATGTGACGAAAGTGAACATGGTAACCTAAGTGAATAATGTGACGAAAGTGAACAGTGTTACCTAAGTGAATAATGTGACTAAAGTGAACAGAGTAACCTAAGTGAATAATGTGACTAAAGTGAAGTGTAACATAAGTGAATAATGTGACGAAAGTGAACAGAGTAACCTAAGTGAATAATGTGACGAAAGTGAACATTGTAACCTAAGTGAATAATGTGACGAAAGTGAACAGTGTAACCTAAGTGAATAATGTGACTAAAATGAACAGTGTAACCTAAGTGAATAATGTGACGAAAGTGAAGTGTAAACTAAGTGAATAATGTGACTAAAGTGAACAGAGTAACCTAAGTGAACAATGTGACATAGTGAACAGTGCAACCTAAGTGAATAATGTGACTAAAGTGAACAGTGTAACCGAAGTGAATAATGTGACTAAAGTGAACAGTGTAACCTAAGTGAATAATGTGACTAAAGTGAACAGAGTAAACTAAGTGAATAATGTGACTAAAGTGAACAGTGTAACCTAAGTGAATAATGTGACGAAAGTGAACAGAGTAACCTAAGTGAATAATGTGACGAAAGTGAACAGTGTAACCTAAGTGAATAATGTGACGAAAGTGAACAGTGTAACCTAAGCGAATTATGTGACGAAAGTGAACAGTGTAACCTAAGTGAATAATGTGACGAAAGTGAACAGTGTAACCTAAGTGAATAATGTGACGAAAGTGAACAGTGTAACCTAAGTGAATGTGACGAAAGTGAACAGTGTAACCTAAGTGAATAATGTGACGAAAGTGAACAGTGTAACCTAAGTGAATAATGTGACTAAAGTGAACAGTGCAACCTAAGCGAATAATGTGACTAAAGTGAACAGTGTAACCTAAGTGAATGTGACGAAAGTGAACAGTGTAACCTAAGTGAATAATGTGACGAAAGTGAACAGTGTTACCTAAGTGAATAATGTGACTAAAGTGAACAGAGTAACCTAAGTGAATAATGTGACTAAAGTGAAGTGTAACATAAGTGAATGATGTGACGAAAGTGAACAGAGTAACCTAAGTGAATAATGTGACGAAAGTGAACAGTGTTACCTAAGTGAATAATGTGACTAAAGTGAACAGAGTAACCTAAGTGAATAATGTGACTAAAGTGATGTGTAACATAAGTGAATAATGTGACTAAAGTGAAGTGTAACATAAGTGAATAATGTGACTAAAGTGAACAGTGCAACCTAAGTGAATAATGTGACTAAAGTGAACAGTGTAACCTAAGTGAATGTGACGAAAGTGAACAGTGTAACCTAAGTGAATAATGTGACTAAAGTGAACAGTGCAACCTAAGTGAATAATGTGACGAAAGTGAACAGTGTAACCTAAGCGAATAATGTGACTAAAGTGAACAGTGTAACCTAAGTGAATAATGTGACTAAAGTGAACAGAGTAACCTAAGTGAATAATGTGACTAAAGTGAAGTGTAACATAAGTGAATAATGTGACGAAAGTGAACAGTGTAACCTAAGTGAATAATGTGACGAAAGTGAACAGTGTAACCGAAGTGAATAATGTGACTAAAGTGAAGTGTAACCTAAGTGAATAATGTGACTAAAGTGAACAGTGTAACCTAAGTGAATAATGTGACGAAAGTGAACAGTGTAACCGAAGTGAATAATGTGACTAAAGTGAAGTGTAACCTAAGTGAATAATGTGACTAAAGTGAAGTGTAACCTAAGTGAATAATGTGACGAAAGTGAACAGTGTAACCTAAGTGAATAATGTGACGAAAGTGAACAGTGTAACCTAAGTGAATAATGTGACGAAAGTGAACAGTGTAACCTAAGTGAATAATGTGACTAAAATGAACAGAGTAACCTAAGTGAATAATGTGACGAAAGTGAACAGTGTAACCTAAGTGAATAATGTGACTAAAGTGAAGTGCAACCTAAGTGAATGTGACGAAAGTGAACAGTGTAACCGAAGTGAATAATGTGACTAAAGTGAAGTGTAACCTAAGTGAATAATGTGACGAAAGTGAACAGTGTAACCGAAGTGAATAATGTGACTAAAGTCAAGTGTAACCTAAGTGAATAATGTGACTAAAGTGAAGTGTAACCTAAGTGAATAATGTGACGAAAGTGAACAGAGTAACCTAAGTGAATAATGTGACTAAAGTGAACAGTGCAACCTAAGTGAATATTGTGACGAAAGTGAACAGTGTAACCGAAGTGAATAATGTGACTAAAGTGAACAGTGTAACCGAAGTGAATAATGTGACTAAAGCGAACAGTGTAACCGAAGTGAATAATGTGACTAAAGTGAAGTGTAACCTAAGTGAATAATGTGACGAAAGTGAACAGTGCAACCTAAGTGAATAATGTGACGAAAGTGAACAGAGTAACCTAAGTGAATAATGTGACGAAAGTGAACAGTGCAACCTAAGTGAATGTGACGAAAGTGAACAGTGTAACCGAAGTGAATAATGTGACTAAAGTGAAGTGTAACCTAAGTGAATAATGTGACGAAAGTGAACAGTGTAACCGAAGTGAATAATGTGACTAAAGTGAAGTGTAACCTAAGTGAATAATGTGACGAAAGTGAACAGTGTAACCGAAGTGAATAATGTGACTAAAGTCAAGTGTAACCTAAGTGAATAATGTGACAAAAGTGAACAGTGTAACCTAAGTGAATAATGTGACGAAAGTGAACAGTGTAACCTAAGTGAATAATGTGACTAAAGTGAAGTGTAACCTAAGTGAATAATGTGACGAAAGTGAACAGTGTAACCTAAGTGAATAATGTGACTAAAGTGAACAGTGTAACCTAAGTGAATAATGTGACTAAAGTGAACAGTGTAACCTAAGTGAATAATGTGACGAAAGTGAACAGTGTAACCGAAGTGAATAATGTGACTAAAGTGAAGTGTAACCTAAGTGAATAATGTGACTAAAGTGAAGTGTAACCTAAGTGAATAATGTGACGAAAGTGAACAGTGTAACCTAAGTGAATAATGTGACGAAAGTGAAGTGTAACCGAAGTGAATAATGTGACTAAAGTGAAGTGTAACCTAAGTGAATAATGTGACTAAAGTGAAGTGTAACCTAAGTGAATAATGTGACGAAAGTGAACAGTGTAACCTAAGTGAATAATGTGACGAAAGTGAACAGTGTAACCGAAGTGAATAATGTGACTAAAGTGAAGTGTAACCTAAGTGAATAATGTGACTAAAGTGAACAGTGTAACCTAAGTGAATAATGTGACGAAAGTGAACAGTGTAACCGAAGTGAATAATGTGACGAAAGTGAACAGTGTAACCGAAGTGAATAATGTGACTAAAGTGAACAGTGTAACCGAAGTGAATAATGTGACTAAAGTGAACAGTGCAACCTAAGTGAATAATGTGACTAAAGTGAAGTGTAACCTAAGTGAATAATGTGACGAAAGTGAACAGAGTAACCTAAGTGAATAATGTGACTAAAGTGAACAGAGTAACCTAAGTGAATAATGTGACGAAAGTGAACAGTGCAACCTAAGTGAATAATGTGACGAAAGTGAACAGTGTAACCGAAGTGAATAATGTGACTAAAGTGAAGTGTAACCTAAGTGAATAATGTGACGAAAGTGAACAGTGTAACCTAAGTGAATAATGTGACTAAAGTGAACAGTGTAACCTAAGCGAATTATGTGACGAAAGTGAACAGTGTAACCGAAGTGAATAATGTGACTAAAGTGAACAGTGTAACCTAAGTGAATAATGTGACTAAAGTGAACAGAGTAACCTAAGTGAATAATGTGACGAAAGTGAACAGTGCAACCTAAGTGAATAATGTGACGAAAGTGAACAGTGCAACCTAAGTGAATAATGTGACGAAAGTGAACAGTGTAACCTAAGTGAATAATGTGACTAAAGTGAAGTGTAACCTAAGTGAATAATGTGACGAAAGTGAACAGTGTAACCTAAGTGAATAATGTGACGAAAGTGAACAGTGTAACCGAAGTGAATAATGTGACGAAAGTGAACAGTGTAACCGAAGTGAATAATGTGACTAAAGTGAAGTGTAACCTAAGTGAATAATGTGACGAAAGTGAACAGTGTAACCGAAGTGAATAATGTGACTAAAGTGAAGTGTAACCTAAGTGAATAATGTGACGAAAGTGAACAGAGTAACCTAAGTGAATGTGACGAAAGTGAACAGTGTAACCTAAGTGAATAATGTGACGAAAGTGAACAGTGTAACCGAAGTGAATAATGTGACGAAAGTGAACAGTGTAACCGAAGTGAATAATGTGACTAAAGTGAACAGTGTAACCGAAGTGAATAATGTGACTAAAGTGAAGTGTAACATAAGTGAATAATGTGACTAAAGTGAACAGTGCAACCTAAGTGAATAATGTGACTAAAGTGAACAGTGTAACCTAAGTGAATGTGACGAAAGTGAACAGTGCAACCTAAGTGAATAATGTGACTAAAGTGAAGTGTAACATAAGTGAATAATGTGACTAAAGTGAACAGTGCAACCTAAGTGAATAATGTGACGAAAGTGAACAGTGTAACCTAAGCGAATAATGTGACTAAAGTGAACAGTGTAACCTAAGTGAATAATGTGACGAAAGTGAACAGTGTTACCTAAGTGAATAATGTGACTAAAGTGAACAGAGTAACCTAAGTGAATAATGTGACTAAAGTGAAGTGTAACATAAGTGAATAATGTGACGAAAGTGAACAGTGTAACCTAAGTGAATAATGTGACGAAAGTGAACAGTGTAACCGAAGTGAATAATGTGACTAAAGTGAAGTGTAACCTAAGTGAATAATGTGACTAAAGTGAACAGTGTAACCTAAGTGAATAATGTGACGAAAGTGAACAGTGTAACCGAAGTGAATAATGTGACTAAAGTGAAGTGTAACCTAAGTGAATAATGTGACTAAAGTGAAGTGTAACCTAAGTGAATAATGTGACGAAAGTGAACAGTGTAACCTAAGTGAATAATGTGACGAAAGTGAACAGTGTAACCTAAGTGAATAATGTGACGAAAGTGAACAGTGTAACCTAAGTGAATAATGTGACTAAAATGAACAGAGTAACCTAAGTGAATAATGTGACGAAAGTGAACAGTGTAACCTAAGTGAATAATGTGACTAAAGTGAAGTGCAACCTAAGTGAATGTGACGAAAGTGAACAGTGTAACCGAAGTGAATAATGTGACTAAAGTGAAGTGTAACCTAAGTGAATAATGTGACGAAAGTGAACAGTGTTACCTAAGTGAATAATGTGACTAAAGTGAACAGAGTAACCTAAGTGAATAATGTGACTAAAGTGAAGTGTAACATAAGTGAATAATGTGACGAAAGTGAACAGAGTAACCTAAGTGAATAATGTGACGAAAGTGAACAGTGTAACCTAAGTGAATGTGACGAAAGTGAACATGGTAACCTAAGTGAATAATGTGACGAAAGTGAACAGTGTTACCTAAGTGAATAATGTGACTAAAGTGAACAGAGTAACCTAAGTGAATAATGTGACTAAAGTGAAGTGTAACATAAGTGAATAATGTGACGAAAGTGAACAGAGTAACCTAAGTGAATAATGTGACGAAAGTGAACATTGTAACCTAAGTGAATAATGTGACGAAAGTGAACAGTGTAACCTAAGTGAATAATGTGACTAAAATGAACAGTGTAACCTAAGTGAATAATGTGACGAAAGTGAAGTGTAACCTAAGTGAATAATGTGACTAAAGTGAACAGAGTAACCTAAGTGAACAATGTGACATAGTGAACAGTGCAACCTAAGTGAATAATGTGACTAAAGTGAACAGTGTAACCGAAGTGAATAATGTGACTAAAGTGAACAGTGTAACCTAAGTGAATAATGTGACTAAAGTGAACAGAGTAAACTAAGTGAATAATGTGACTAAAGTGAACAGTGTAACCTAAGTGAATAATGTGACGAAAGTGAACAGAGTAACCTAAGTGAATAATGTGACGAAAGTGAACAGTGTAACCTAAGTGAATAATGTGACGAAAGTGAACAGTGTAACCTAAGCGAATTATGTGACGAAAGTGAACAGTGTAACCTAAGTGAATAATGTGACGAAAGTGAACAGTGTAACCTAAGTGAATAATGTGACGAAAGTGAACAGTGTAACCTAAGTGAATGTGACGAAAGTGAACAGTGTAACCTAAGTGAATAATGTGACGAAAGTGAACAGTGTAACCTAAGTGAATAATGTGACTAAAGTGAACAGTGCAACCTAAGCGAATAATGTGACTAAAGTGAACAGTGTAACCTAAGTGAATGTGACGAAAGTGAACAGTGTAACCTAAGTGAATAATGTGACGAAAGTGAACAGTGTTACCTAAGTGAATAATGTGACTAAAGTGAACAGAGTAACCTAAGTGAATAATGTGACTAAAGTGAAGTGTAACATAAGTGAATGATGTGACGAAAGTGAACAGAGTAACCTAAGTGAATAATGTGACGAAAGTGAACAGTGTTACCTAAGTGAATAATGTGACTAAAGTGAACAGAGTAACCTAAGTGAATAATGTGACTAAAGTGATGTGTAACATAAGTGAATAATGTGACTAAAGTGAAGTGTAACATAAGTGAATAATGTGACGAAAGTGAACAGTGTAACCTAAGTGAATAATGTGACTAAAGTGAAGTGTAACCTAAGTGAATAATGTGACTAAAGTGAACAGTGTAACCTAAGTGAATAATGTGACGAAAGTGAACAGTGTAACCGAAGTGAATAATGTGACTAAAGTGAAGTGTAACCTAAGTGAATAATGTGACTAAAGTGAAGTGTAACCTAAGTGAATAATGTGACGAAAGTGAACAGTGTAACCTAAGTGAATAATGTGACGAAAGTGAACAGTGTAACCTAAGTGAATAATGTGACGAAAGTGAACAGTGTAACCTAAGTGAATAATGTGACTAAAATGAACAGAGTAACCTAAGTGAATAATGTGACGAAAGTGAACAGTGTAACCTAAGTGAATAATGTGACTAAAGTGAAGTGCAACCTAAGTGAATGTGACGAAAGTGAACAGTGTAACCGAAGTGAATAATGTGACTAAAGTGAAGTGTAACCTAAGTGAATAATGTGACGAAAGTGAACAGTGTTACCTAAGTGAATAATGTGACTAAAGTGAACAGAGTAACCTAAGTGAATAATGTGACTAAAGTGAAGTGTAACATAAGTGAATAATGTGACGAAAGTGAACAGAGTAACCTAAGTGAATAATGTGACGAAAGTGAACAGTGTAACCTAAGTGAATGTGACGAAAGTGAACATGGTAACCTAAGTGAATAATGTGACGAAAGTGAACAGTGTTACCTAAGTGAATAATGTGACTAAAGTGAACAGAGTAACCTAAGTGAATAATGTGACTAAAGTGAAGTGTAACATAAGTGAATAATGTGACGAAAGTGAACAGAGTAACCTAAGTGAATAATGTGACGAAAGTGAACATTGTAACCTAAGTGAATAATGTGACGAAAGTGAACAGTGTAACCTAAGTGAATAATGTGACTAAAATGAACAGTGTAACCTAAGTGAATAATGTGACGAAAGTGAAGTGTAACCTAAGTGAATAATGTGACTAAAGTGAACAGAGTAACCTAAGTGAACAATGTGACATAGTGAACAGTGCAACCTAAGTGAATAATGTGACTAAAGTGAACAGTGTAACCGAAGTGAATAATGTGACTAAAGTGAACAGTGTAACCTAAGTGAATAATGTGACTAAAGTGAACAGAGTAAACTAAGTGAATAATGTGACTAAAGTGAACAGTGTAACCTAAGTGAATAATGTGACGAAAGTGAACAGAGTAACCTAAGTGAATAATGTGACGAAAGTGAACAGTGTAACCTAAGTGAATAATGTGACGAAAGTGAACAGTGTAACCTAAGCGAATTATGTGACGAAAGTGAACAGTGTAACCTAAGTGAATAATGTGACGAAAGTGAACAGTGTAACCTAAGTGAATAATGTGACGAAAGTGAACAGTGTAACCTAAGTGAATGTGACGAAAGTGAACAGTGTAACCTAAGTGAATAATGTGACGAAAGTGAACAGTGTAACCTAAGTGAATAATGTGACTAAAGTGAACAGTGCAACCTAAGCGAATAATGTGACTAAAGTGAACAGTGTAACCTAAGTGAATGTGACGAAAGTGAACAGTGTAACCTAAGTGAATAATGTGACGAAAGTGAACAGTGTTACCTAAGTGAATAATGTGACTAAAGTGAACAGAGTAACCTAAGTGAATAATGTGACTAAAGTGAAGTGTAACATAAGTGAATGATGTGACGAAAGTGAACAGAGTAACCTAAGTGAATAATGTGACGAAAGTGAACAGTGTTACCTAAGTGAATAATGTGACTAAAGTGAACAGAGTAACCTAAGTGAATAATGTGACTAAAGTGATGTGTAACATAAGTGAATAATGTGACTAAAGTGAAGTGTAACATAAGTGAATAATGTGACGAAAGTGAACAGTGTAACCTAAGTGAATAATGTGACTAAAGTGAACAGTGCAACCTAAGTGAATAATGTGACGAAAGTGAACAGTGTAACCTAAGCGAATAATGTGACTAAAGTGAACAGTGTAACCTAAGTGAATAATGTGACGAAAGTGAACAGTGTTACCTAAGTGAATAATGTGACTAAAGTGAACAGAGTAACCTAAGTGAATAATGTGACTAAAGTGAAGTGTAACATAAGTGAATAATGTGACGAAAGTGAACAGTGTAACCTAAGTGAATAATGTGACGAAAGTGAACAGTGTAACCGAAGTGAATAATGTGACTAAAGTGAAGTGTAACCTAAGTGAATAATGTGACTAAAGTGAACAGTGTAACCTAAGTGAATAATGTGACGAAAGTGAACAGTGTAACCGAAGTGAATAATGTGACTAAAGTGAAGTGTAACCTAAGTGAATAATGTGACTAAAGTGAAGTGTAACCTAAGTGAATAATGTGACGAAAGTGAACAGTGTAACCTAAGTGAATAATGTGACGAAAGTGAACAGTGTAACCTAAGTGAATAATGTGACGAAAGTGAACAGTGTAACCTAAGTGAATAATGTGACGAAAGTGAACAGTGTAACCTAAGTGAATAATGTGACGAAAGTGAACAGTGTAACCTAAGTGAATAATGTGACTAAAGTGAAGTGCAACCTAAGTGAATGTGACGAAAGTGAACAGTGTAACCGAAGTGAATAATGTGACTAAAGTGAAGTGTAACCTAAGTGAATAATGTGACGAAAGTGAACAGTGTAACCTAAGTGAATAATGTGACGAAAGTGAACAGTGTAACCGAAGTGAATAATGTGACTAAAGTGAAGTGTAACCTAAGTGAATAATGTGACTAAAGTGAAGTGTAACCTAAGTGAATAATGTGACGAAAGTGAACAGTGTAACCTAAGTGAATAATGTGACGAAAGTGAACAGTGTAACCTAAGTGAATAATGTGACGAAAGTGAACAGTGTAACCTAAGTGAATAATGTGACGAAAGTGAACAGTGTAACCTAAGTGAATAATGTGACGAAAGTGAACAGTGTAACCTAAGTGAATAATGTGACTAAAGTGAAGTGCAACCTAAGTGAATGTGACGAAAGTGAACAGTGTAACCGAAGTGAATAATGTGACTAAAGTGAAGTGTAACCTAAGTGAATAATGTGACGAAAGTGAACAGTGTAACCGAAGTGAATAATGTGACTAAAGTCAAGTGTAACCTAAGTGAATAATGTGACTAAAGTGAAGTGTAACCTAAGTGAATAATGTGACGAAAGTGAACAGAGTAACCTAAGTGAATAATGTGACTAAAGTGAACAGTGCAACCTAAGTGAATATTGTGACGAAAGTGAACAGTGTAACCGAAGTGAATAATGTGACTAAAGTGAACAGTGTAACCGAAGTGAATAATGTGACTAAAGCGAACAGTGTAACCGAAGTGAATAATGTGACTAAAGTGAAGTGTAACCTAAGTGAATAATGTGACGAAAGTGAACAGTGCAACCTAAGTGAATAATGTGACGAAAGTGAACAGAGTAACCTAAGTGAATAATGTGACGAAAGTGAACAGTGCAACCTAAGTGAATGTGACAAAAGTGAACAGTGTAACCGAAGTGAATAATGTGACTAAAGTGAAGTGTAACCTAAGTGAATAATGTGACGAAAGTGAACAGTGTAACCGAAGTGAATAATGTGACTAAAGTGAAGTGTAACCTAAGTGAATAATGTGACGAAAGTGAACAGTGTAACCGAAGTGAATAATGTGACTAAAGTCAAGTGTAACCTAAGTGAATAATGTGACAAAAGTGAACAGTGTAACCTAAGTGAATAATGTGACGAAAGTGAACAGTGTAACCTAAGTGAATAATGTGACTAAAGTGAAGTGTAACCTAAGTGAATAATGTGACGAAAGTGAACAGTGTAACCTAAGTGAATAATGTGACTAAAGTGAACAGTGTAACCTAAGTGAATAATGTGACTAAAGTGAACAGTGTAACCTAAGTGAATAATGTGACGAAAGTGAACAGTGTAACCGAAGTGAATAATGTGACTAAAGTGAAGTGTAACCTAAGTGAATAATGTGACTAAAGTGAAGTGTAACCTAAGTGAATAATGTGACGAAAGTGAACAGTGTAACCTAAGTGAATAATGTGACTAAAGTGAACAGTGTAAACTAAGTGAATAATGTGACTAAAGTGAACAGTGTAACCTAAGTGAATAATGTGACGAAAGTGAACAGTGTAACCGAAGTGAATAATGTGACTAAAGTGAAGTGTAACCTAAGTGAATAATGTGACTAAAGTGAAGTGTAACCTAAGTGAATAATGTGACGAAAGTGAACAGTGTAACCTAAGTGAATAATGTGACTAAAGTGAACAGTGTAACCTAAGTGAATAATGTGACGAAAGTGAAGTGTAACCGAAGTGAATAATGTGACTAAAGTGAAGTGTAACCTAAGTGAATAATGTGACTAAAGTGAAGTGTAACCTAAGTGAATAATGTGACGAAAGTGAACAGTGTAACCTAAGTGAATAATGTGACGAAAGTGAACAGTGTAACCGAAGTGAATAATGTGACTAAAGTGAAGTGTAACCTAAGTGAATAATGTGACTAAAGTGAACAGTGTAACCTAAGTGAATAATGTGACGAAAGTGAACAGTGTAACCGAAGTGAATAATGTGACGAAAGTGAACAGTGTAACCGAAGTGAATAATGTGACTAAAGTGAACAGTGTAACCGAAGTGAATAATGTGACTAAAGTGAACAGTGCAACCTAAGTGAATAATGTGACTAAAGTGAAGTGTAACCTAAGTGAATAATGTGACGAAAGTGAACAGAGTAACCTAAGTGAATAATGTGACTAAAGTGAACAGAGTAACCTAAGTGAATAATGTGACGAAAGTGAACAGTGCAACCTAAGTGAATAATGTGACGAAAGTGAACAGTGTAACCGAAGTGAATAATGTGACTAAAGTGAAGTGTAACCTAAGTGAATAATGTGACGAAAGTGAACAGTGTAACCTAAGTGAATAATGTGACTAAAGTGAACAGTGTAACCTAAGCGAATTATGTGACGAAAGTGAACAGTGTAACCGAAGTGAATAATGTGACTAAAGTGAACAGTGTAACCTAAGTGAATAATGTGACTAAAGTGAACAGAGTAACCTAAGTGAATAATGTGACGAAAGTGAACAGTGCAACCTAAGTGAATAATGTGACGAAAGTGAACAGTGCAACCTAAGTGAATAATGTGACGAAAGTGAACAGTGTAACCTAAGTGAATAATGTGACTAAAGTGAAGTGTAACCTAAGTGAATAATGTGACGAAAGTGAACAGTGTAACCTAAGTGAATAATGTGACGAAAGTGAACAGTGTAACCGAAGTGAATAATGTGACTAAAGCGAACAGTGTAACCGAAGTGAATAATGTGACTAAAGTGAACAGTGCAACCTAAGTGAATAATGTGACGAAAGTGAACAGAGTAACCTAAGTGAATAATGTGACGAAAGTGAACAGTGTAACCTAAGTGAATAATGTGACTAAAGTGAAGTGTAACCTAAGTGAATAATGTGACTAAAGTGAAGTGTAACCTAAGTGAATAATGTGACGAAAGTGAACAGTGTAACCGAAGTGAATAATGTGACTAAAGTGAAGTGTAACCTAAGTGAATAATGTGACGAAAGTGAACAGAGTAACCTAAGTGAATGTGACGAAAGTGAACAGTGTAACCTAAGTGAATAATGTGACGAAAGTGAACAGTGTAACCGAAGTGAATAATGTGACGAAAGTGAACAGTGTAACCGAAGTGAATAATGTGACTAAAGTGAACAGTGTAACCGAAGTGAATAATGTGACTAAAGTGAACAGTGCAACCTAAGTGAATAATGTGACTAAAGTGAAGTGTAACCTAAGTGAATAATGTGACGAAAGTGAACAGTGTAACCGAAGTGAATAATGTGACTAAAGTGAAGTGTAACCTAAGTGAATAATGTGACGAAAGTGAACAGAGTAACCTAAGTGAATGTGACGAAAGTGAACAGTGTAACCGAAGTGAATAATGTGACTAAAGTGAAGTGTAACCTAAGTGAATAATGTGACGAAAGTGAACAGTGTAACCGAAGTGAATAATGTGACTAAAGTGAAGTGTAACCTAAGTGAATAATGTGACGAAAGTGAACAGTGTAACCGAAGTGAATAATGTGACTAAAGTCAAGTGTAACCTAAGTGAATAATGTGACAAAAGTGAACAGTGTAACCTAAGTGAATAATGTGACGAAAGTGAACAGTGTAACCTAAGTGAATAATGTGACTAAAGTGAAGTGTAACCTAAGTGAATAATGTGACGAAAGTGAACAGTGTAACCTAAGTGAATAATGTGACTAAAGTGAACAGTGTAACCTAAGTGAATAATGTGACTAAAGTGAACAGTGTAACCTAAGTGAATAATGTGACGAAAGTGAACAGTGTAACCTAAGTGAATAATGTGACGAAAGTGAACAGAGTAACCTAAGTGAATAATGTGACTAAAGTGAACAGAGTAACCTAAGTGAATAATGTGACGAAAGTGAACAGTGCAACCTAAGTGAATAATGTGACGAAAGTGAACAGTGTAACCGAAGTGAATAATGTGACTAAAGTGAAGTGTAACCTAAGTGAATAATGTGACGAAAGTGAACAGTGTAACCTAAGTGAATAATGTGACTAAAGTGAACAGTGTAACCTAAGCGAATTATGTGACGAAAGTGAACAGTGTAACCGAAGTGAATAATGTGACTAAAGTGAACAGTGTAACCTAAGTGAATAATGTGACTAAAGTGAACAGAGTAACCTAAGTGAATAATGTGACGAAAGTGAACAGTGCAACCTAAGTGAATAATGTGACGAAAGTGAACAGTGCAACCTAAGTGAATAATGTGACGAAAGTGAACAGTGTAACCTAAGTGAATAATGTGACTAAAGTGAAGTGTAACCTAAGTGAATAATGTGACGAAAGTGAACAGTGTAACCTAAGTGAATAATGTGACTAAAGTGAACAGAGTAACCTAAGTGAATAATGTGACGAAAGTGAACAGTGTAACCTTAGTGAATAATGTGACTAAAGTGAACAGTGCAACCTAAGTGAATAATGTGACGAAAGTGAACAGTGTAACCTAAGCGAATAATGTGACTAAAGTGAACAGTGTAACCTAAGTGAATGTGACGAAAGTGAACAGTGTAACCTAAGCGAATAATGTGACTAAAGTGAACAGAGTAACCTAAGTGAATAATGTGACGAAAGTGAACAGTGTTACCTAAGTGAATAATGTGACTAAAGTGAACAGAGTAACCTAAGTGAATAATGTGACTAAAGTGATGTGTAACATAAGTGAATAATGTGACGAAAGTGAACAGTGTAACCTAAGTGAATAATGTGACTAAAGTGAACAGTGCAACCTAAGTGAATAATGTGACTAAAGTGAACAGTGTAACCTAAGCGAATAATGTGACTAAAGTGAACAGTGTAACCTAAGTGAATGTGACGAAAGTGAACAGAGTAACCTAAGTGAATAATGTGACGAAAGTGAACATTGTAACCTAAGTGAATAATGTGACTAAAGTGAAGTGTAACATAAGTGAATAATGTGACTAAAGTGAACAGTGCAACCTGAGTGAATAATGTGACTAAAGTGACCAGTGTAACCTAAGTGAATGTGACGAAAGTGAACAGTGTAACCTAAGTGAATAATGTGACTAAAGTGAACAGTGCAACCTAAGTGAATAATGTGACGAAAGTGAACAGTGTAACCTAAGCGAATAATGTGACTAAAGTGAACAGTGTAACCTAAGTGAATAATGTGACTAAAGTGAAGTGTAACATAAGTGAATAATGTGACGAAAGTGAACAGAGTAACCTAAGTGAATAATGTGACGAAAGTGAACATTGTAACCTAAGTGAATAATGTGACGAAAGTGAACAGCGTAACCTAAGTGAATAATGTGACGAAAGTGAACAGTGTAACCTAAGTGAATAATGTGACTAAAATGAACAGTGTAACCTAAGTGAATAATGTGACGAAAGTGAAGTGTAACCTAAGTGAATAATGTGACTAAAGTGAACAGAGTAACCTAAGTGAATAATGTGACATAGTGAACAGTGCAACCTAAGTGAATAATGTGACTAAAGTGAACAGTGTAACCGAAGTGAATAATGTGACTAAAGTGAACAGTGTAACCTAAGTGAATAATGTGACTAAAGTGAACAGAGTAAACTAAGTGAATAATGTGACTAAAGTGAACAGTGTAACCTAAGTGAATAATGTGACTAAAGTGAACAGAGTAACCTAAGTGAATAATGTGACGAAAGTGAACAGTGTAACCTAAGTGAATAATGTGACGAAAGTGAACAGTGTAACCTAAGTGAATAATGTGACGAAAGTGAACAGTGTTACCTAAGCGAATAATGTGACTAAAGTCAACAGTGTAACCTAAGCGAATTATGTGATGAAAGTGAACAGTGTAACCTAAGTGAATAATGTGACGAAAGTGAACAGTGTAACCTAAGTGAATAATGTGACGAAAGTGAACAGTGTAACCTAAGTGAATGTGACGAAAGTGAACAGTGTAACCTAAGTGAATAATGTGACGAAAGTGAACAGTGTAACCTAAGTGAATAATGTGACTAAAGTGAACAGTGCAACCTAAGCGAATAATGTGACTAAAGTGAACAGTGTAACCTAAGTGAATGTGACGAAAGTGAACAGTGTAACCTAAGTGAATAATGTGACGAAAGTGAACAGTGTTACCTAAGTGAATAATGTGACTAAAGTGAACAGAGTAACCTAAGTGAATAATGTGACTAAAGTGAAGTGTAACATAAGTGAATGATGTGACGAAAGTGAACAGAGTAACCTAAGTGAATAATGTGACGAAAGTGAACAGTGTAACCTAAGTGAATAATGTGACTAAAGTGAACAGTGTAACCTAAGTGAATGTGACGAAAGTGAACAGAGTAACCTAAGTGAATAATGTGACGAAAGTGAACATTGTAACCTAAGTGAATAATGTGACTAAAGTGAAGTGTAACATAAGTGAATAATGTGACTAAAGTGAACAGTGCAACCTAAGTGAATAATGTGACTAAAGTGAACAGTGTAACCTAAGTGAATGTGACGAAAGTGAACAGTGTAACCTAAGTGAATAATGTGACGAAAGTGAACAGAGTAACCTAAGTGAATAATGTGACTAAAGTGAACAGAGTAACCTAAGTGAATAATGTGACGAAAGTGAACAGTGCAACCTAAGTGAATAATGTGACGAAAGTGAACAGTGTAACCGAAGTGAATAATGTGACTAAAGTGAAGTGTAACCTAAGTGAATAATGTGACGAAAGTGAACAGTGTAACCTAAGTGAATAATGTGACTAAAGTGAACAGTGTAACCTAAGCGAATTATGTGACGAAAGTGAACAGTGTAACCGAAGTGAATAATGTGACTAAAGTGAACAGTGTAACCTAAGTGAATAATGTGACTAAAGTGAACAGAGTAACCTAAGTGAATAATGTGACGAAAGTGAACAGTGCAACCTAAGTGAATAATGTGACGAAAGTGAACAGTGCAACCTAAGTGAATAATGTGACGAAAGTGAACAGTGTAACCTAAGTGAATAATGTGACTAAAGTGAAGTGTAACCTAAGTGAATAATGTGACGAAAGTGAACAGTGTAACCTAAGTGAATAATGTGACGAAAGTGAACAGTGTAACCGAAGTGAATAATGTGACTAAAGCGAACAGTGTAACCGAAGTGAATAATGTGACTAAAGTGAAGTGTAACCTAAGTGAATAATGTGACGAAAGTGAACAGTGCAACCTAAGTGAATAATGTGACGAAAGTGAACAGAGTAACCTAAGTGAATAATGTGACGAAAGTGAACAGTGTAACCTAAGCGAATAATGTGACTAAAGTGAACAGTGTAACCTAAGTGAATGTGACGAAAGTGAACAGTGTAACCTAAGTGAATAATGTGACTAAAGTGAACAGAGTAACCTAAGTGAATAATGTGACTAAAGTGAAGTGTAACATAAGTGAATGATGTGACGAAAGTGAACAGAGTAACCTAAGTGAATAATGTGACGAAAGTGAACAGTGTTACCTAAGTGAATAATGTGACGAAAGTGAACAGAGTAACCTAAGTGAATAATGTGACTAAAGTGATGTGTAACATAAGTGAATAATGTGACGAAAGTGAACAGTGTAACCTAAGTGAATAATGTGACTAAAGTGAACAGTGTAACCTAAGTGAATGTGACGAAAGTGAACAGAGTAACCTAAGTGAATAATGTGACGAAAGTGAACAGTGTAACCGAAGTGAATAATGTGACTAAAGTGAAGTGTAACCTAAGTGAATAATGTGACGAAAGTGAACAGTGCAACCTAAGTGAATAATGTGACGAAAGTGAACAGAGTAACCTAAGTGAATGTGACGAAAGTGAACAGTGTAACCGAAGTGAATAATGTGACTAAAGTGAAGTGTAACCTAAGTGAATAATGTGACTAAAGTGAAGTGTAACCTAAGTGAATAATGTGACTAAAGTGAAGTGTAACCTAAGTGAATAATGTGACTAAAGTGAAGTGTAACCTAAGTGAATAATGTGACGAAAGTGAACAGTGTAACCTAAGTGAATAATGTGACTAAAGTGAACAGTGTAACCTAAGTGAATAATGTGACGAAAGTGAAGTGTAACCGAAGTGAATAATGTGACTAAAGTGAAGTGTAACCTAAGTGAATAATGTGACTAAAGTGAAGTGTAACCTAAGTGAATAATGTGACGAAAGTGAACAGTGTAACCTAAGTGAATAATGTGACGAAAGTGAACAGTGTAACCGAAGTGAATAATGTGACTAAAGTGAAGTGTAACCTAAGTGAATAATGTGACTAAAGTGAACAGTGTAACCTAAGTGAATAATGTGACGAAAGTGAACAGTGTAACCGAAGTGAATAATGTGACGAAAGTGAACAGTGTAACCGAAGTGAATAATGTGACTAAAGTGAACAGTGTAACCGAAGTGAATAATGTGACTAAAGTGAACAGTGCAACCTAAGTGAATAATGTGACTAAAGTGAAGTGTAACCTAAGTGAATAATGTGACGAAAGTGAACAGAGTAACCTAAGTGAATAATGTGACTAAAGTGAACAGAGTAACCTAAGTGAATAATGTGACGAAAGTGAACAGTGCAACCTAAGTGAATAATGTGACGAAAGTGAACAGTGTAACCGAAGTGAATAATGTGACTAAAGTGAAGTGTAACCTAAGTGAATAATGTGACGAAAGTGAACAGTGTAACCTAAGTGAATAATGTGACTAAAGTGAACAGTGTAACCTAAGCGAATTATGTGACGAAAGTGAACAGTGTAACCGAAGTGAATAATGTGACTAAAGTGAACAGTGTAACCTAAGTGAATAATGTGACTAAAGTGAACAGAGTAACCTAAGTGAATAATGTGACGAAAGTGAACAGTGCAACCTAAGTGAATAATGTGACGAAAGTGAACAGTGCAACCTAAGTGAATAATGTGACGAAAGTGAACAGTGTAACCTAAGTGAATAATGTGACTAAAGTGAAGTGTAACCTAAGTGAATAATGTGACGAAAGTGAACAGTGTAACCTAAGTGAATAATGTGACTAAAGTGAACAGTGTAACCTGAATGAATAATGTGACGAAAGTGAACAGTGTAACCTAAGTGAATAATGTGACTAAAGTGAACAGTGTAACCGAAGTGAATAATGTGACGAAAGTGAACAGTGTAACCGAAGTGAATAATGTGACGAAAGTGAACAGTGTAACCGAAGTGAATAATGTGACTAAAGTGAAGTGTAACCTAAGTGAATAATGTGACTAAAGTGAACAGTGTAACCTAAGCGAATAATGTGACTAAAGTGAACAGAGTAACCTAAGTGAATAATGTGACGAAAGTGAACAGTGTTACCTAAGTGAATAATGTGACTAAAGTGAACAGAGTAACCTAAGTGAATAATGTGACTAAAGTGATGTGTAACATAAGTGAATAATGTGACGAAAGTGAACAGTGTAACCTAAGTGAATAATGTGACTAAAGTGAACAGTGCAACCTAAGTGAATAATGTGACTAAAGTGAACAGTGTAACCTAAGCGAATAATGTGACTAAAGTGAACAGTGTAACCTAAGTGAATGTGACGAAAGTGAACAGAGTAACCTAAGTGAATAATGTGACGAAAGTGAACATTGTAACCTAAGTGAATAATGTGACTAAAGTGAAGTGTAACATAAGTGAATAATGTGACTAAAGTGAACAGTGCAACCTAAGTGAATAATGTGACTAAAGTGACCAGTGTAACCTAAGTGAATGTGACGAAAGTGAACAGTGTAACCTAAGTGAATAATGTGACTAAAGTGAACAGTGCAACCTAAGTGAATAATGTGACGAAAGTGAACAGTGTAACCTAAGCGAATTATGTGATGAAAGTGAACAGTGTAACCTAAGTGAATAATGTGACGAAAGTGAACAGTGTAACCTAAGTGAATAATGTGACGAAAGTGAACAGTGTAACCTAAGTGAATAATGTGACGAAAGTGAACAGTGTTACCTAAGTGAATAATGTGACTAAAGTGAACAGAGTAACCTAAGTGAATAATGTGACTAAAGTGAAGTGTAACATAAGTGAATGATGTGACGAAAGTGAACAGAGTAACCTAAGTGAATAATGTGACGAAAGTGAACAGTGTAACCTAAGTGAATAATGTGACTAAAGTGAACAGTGTAACCTAAGTGAATGTGACGAAAGTGAACAGAGTAACCTAAGTGAATAATGTGACGAAAGTGAACATTGTAACCTAAGTGAATAATGTGACTAAAGTGAAGTGTAACATAAGTGAATAATGTGACTAAAGTGAACAGTGCAACCTAAGTGAATAATGTGACTAAAGTGAACAGTGTAACCTAAGTGAATGTGACGAAAGTGAACAGTGTAACCTAAGTGAATAATGTGACGAAAGTGAACAGAGTAACCTAAGTGAATAATGTGACTAAAGTGAACAGAGTAACCTAAGTGAATAATGTGACGAAAGTGAACAGTGCAACCTAAGTGAATAATGTGACGAAAGTGAACAGTGTAACCGAAGTGAATAATGTGACTAAAGTGAAGTGTAACCTAAGTGAATAATGTGACGAAAGTGAACAGTGTAACCTAAGTGAATAATGTGACTAAAGTGAACAGTGTAACCTAAGCGAATTATGTGACGAAAGTGAACAGTGTAACCGAAGTGAATAATGTGACTAAAGTGAACAGTGTAACCTAAGTGAATAATGTGACTAAAGTGAACAGAGTAACCTAAGTGAATAATGTGACGAAAGTGAACAGTGCAACCTAAGTGAATAATGTGACGAAAGTGAACAGTGCAACCTAAGTGAATAATGTGACGAAAGTGAACAGTGTAACCTAAGTGAATAATGTGACTAAAGTGAAGTGTAACCTAAGTGAATAATGTGACGAAAGTGAACAGTGTAACCTAAGTGAATAATGTGACGAAAGTGAACAGTGTAACCGAAGTGAATAATGTGACTAAAGCGAACAGTGTAACCGAAGTGAATAATGTGACTAAAGTGAAGTGTAACCTAAGTGAATAATGTGACGAAAGTGAACAGTGCAACCTAAGTGAATAATGTGACGAAAGTGAACAGAGTAACCTAAGTGAATAATGTGACGAAAGTGAACAGTGTAACCTAAGCGAATAATGTGACTAAAGTGAACAGTGTAACCTAAGTGAATGTGACGAAAGTGAACAGTGTAACCTAAGTGAATAATGTGACTAAAGTGAACAGAGTAACCTAAGTGAATAATGTGACTAAAGTGAAGTGTAACATAAGTGAATGATGTGACGAAAGTGAACAGAGTAACCTAAGTGAATAATGTGACGAAAGTGAACAGTGTTACCTAAGTGAATAATGTGACGAAAGTGAACAGAGTAACCTAAGTGAATAATGTGACTAAAGTGATGTGTAACATAAGTGAATAATGTGACGAAAGTGAACAGTGTAACCTAAGTGAATAATGTGACTAAAGTGAACAGTGTAACCTAAGTGAATGTGACGAAAGTGAACAGAGTAACCTAAGTGAATAATGTGACGAAAGTGAACAGTGTAACCGAAGTGAATAATGTGACTAAAGTGAAGTGTAACCTAAGTGAATAATGTGACGAAAGTGAACAGTGCAACCTAAGTGAATAATGTGACGAAAGTGAACAGAGTAACCTAAGTGAATGTGACGAAAGTGAACAGTGTAACCGAAGTGAATAATGTGACTAAAGTGAAGTGTAACCTAAGTGAATAATGTGACTAAAGTGAAGTGTAACCTAAGTGAATAATGTGACTAAAGTGAAGTGTAACCTAAGTGAATAATGTGACTAAAGTGAAGTGTAACCTAAGTGAATAATGTGACGAAAGTGAACAGTGTAACCTAAGTGAATAATGTGACTAAAGTGAACAGTGTAACCTAAGTGAATAATGTGACGAAAGTGAAGTGTAACCGAAGTGAATAATGTGACTAAAGTGAAGTGTAACCTAAGTGAATAATGTGACTAAAGTGAAGTGTAACCTAAGTGAATAATGTGACGAAAGTGAACAGTGTAACCTAAGTGAATAATGTGACGAAAGTGAACAGTGTAACCGAAGTGAATAATGTGACTAAAGTGAAGTGTAACCTAAGTGAATAATGTGACTAAAGTGAACAGTGTAACCTAAGTGAATAATGTGACGAAAGTGAACAGTGTAACCGAAGTGAATAATGTGACGAAAGTGAACAGTGTAACCGAAGTGAATAATGTGACTAAAGTGAACAGTGTAACCGAAGTGAATAATGTGACTAAAGTGAACAGTGCAACCTAAGTGAATAATGTGACTAAAGTGAAGTGTAACCTAAGTGAATAATGTGACGAAAGTGAACAGAGTAACCTAAGTGAATAATGTGACTAAAGTGAACAGAGTAACCTAAGTGAATAATGTGACGAAAGTGAACAGTGCAACCTAAGTGAATAATGTGACGAAAGTGAACAGTGTAACCGAAGTGAATAATGTGACTAAAGTGAAGTGTAACCTAAGTGAATAATGTGACGAAAGTGAACAGTGTAACCTAAGTGAATAATGTGACTAAAGTGAACAGTGTAACCTAAGCGAATTATGTGACGAAAGTGAACAGTGTAACCGAAGTGAATAATGTGACTAAAGTGAACAGTGTAACCTAAGTGAATAATGTGACTAAAGTGAACAGAGTAACCTAAGTGAATAATGTGACGAAAGTGAACAGTGCAACCTAAGTGAATAATGTGACGAAAGTGAACAGTGCAACCTAAGTGAATAATGTGACGAAAGTGAACAGTGTAACCTAAGTGAATAATGTGACTAAAGTGAAGTGTAACCTAAGTGAATAATGTGACGAAAGTGAACAGTGTAACCTAAGTGAATAATGTGACTAAAGTGAACAGTGTAACCTGAATGAATAATGTGACGAAAGTGAACAGTGTAACCTAAGTGAATAATGTGACTAAAGTGAACAGTGTAACCGAAGTGAATAATGTGACGAAAGTGAACAGTGTAACCGAAGTGAATAATGTGACGAAAGTGAACAGTGTAACCGAAGTGAATAATGTGACTAAAGTGAAGTGTAACCTAAGTGAATAATGTGACTAAAGTGAACAGTGTAACCTAAGCGAATAATGTGACTAAAGTGAACAGAGTAACCTAAGTGAATAATGTGACGAAAGTGAACAGTGTTACCTAAGTGAATAATGTGACTAAAGTGAACAGAGTAACCTAAGTGAATAATGTGACTAAAGTGATGTGTAACATAAGTGAATAATGTGACGAAAGTGAACAGTGTAACCTAAGTGAATAATGTGACTAAAGTGAACAGTGCAACCTAAGTGAATAATGTGACTAAAGTGAACAGTGTAACCTAAGCGAATAATGTGACTAAAGTGAACAGTGTAACCTAAGTGAATGTGACGAAAGTGAACAGAGTAACCTAAGTGAATAATGTGACGAAAGTGAACATTGTAACCTAAGTGAATAATGTGACTAAAGTGAAGTGTAACATAAGTGAATAATGTGACTAAAGTGAACAGTGCAACCTAAGTGAATAATGTGACTAAAGTGACCAGTGTAACCTAAGTGAATGTGACGAAAGTGAACAGTGTAACCTAAGTGAATAATGTGACTAAAGTGAACAGTGCAACCTAAGTGAATAATGTGACGAAAGTGAACAGTGTAACCTAAGCGAATAATGTGACTAAAGTGAACAGTGTAACCTAAGTGAATAATGTGACTAAAGTGAAGTGTAACATAAGTGAATAATGTGACGAAAGTGAACAGAGTAACCTAAGTGAATAATGTGACGAAAGTGAACATTGTAACCTAAGTGAATAATGTGACGAAAGTGAACAGCGTAACCTAAGTGAATAATGTGACGAAAGTGAACAGTGTAACCTAAGTGAATAATGTGACTAAAATGAACAGTGTAACCTAAGTGAATAATGTGACGAAAGTGAAGTGTAACCTAAGTGAATAATGTGACTAAAGTGAACAGAGTAACCTAAGTGAATAATGTGACATAGTGAACAGTGCAACCTAAGTGAATAATGTGACTAAAGTGAACAGTGTAACCGAAGTGAATAATGTGACTAAAGTGAACAGTGTAACCTAAGTGAATAATGTGACTAAAGTGAACAGAGTAAACTAAGTGAATAATGTGACTAAAGTGAACAGTGTAACCTAAGTGAATAATGTGACTAAAGTGAACAGAGTAACCTAAGTGAATAATGTGACGAAAGTGAACAGTGTAACCTAAGTGAATAATGTGACGAAAGTGAACAGTGTAACCTAAGTGAATAATGTGACGAAAGTGAACAGTGTTACCTAAGCGAATAATGTGACTAAAGTCAACAGTGTAACCTAAGCGAATTATGTGATGAAAGTGAACAGTGTAACCTAAGTGAATAATGTGACGAAAGTGAACAGTGTAACCTAAGTGAATAATGTGACGAAAGTGAACAGTGTAACCTAAGTGAATAATGTGACGAAAGTGAACAGTGTTACCTAAGTGAATAATGTGACTAAAGTGAACAGAGTAACCTAAGTGAATAATGTGACTAAAGTGAAGTGTAACATAAGTGAATGATGTGACGAAAGTGAACAGAGTAACCTAAGTGAATAATGTGACGAAAGTGAACAGTGTTACCTAAGTGAATAATGTGACGAAAGTGAACAGAGTAACCTAAGTGAATAATGTGACTAAAGTGATGTGTAACATAAGTGAATAATGTGACGAAAGTGAACAGTGTAACCTAAGTGAATAATGTGACTAAAGTGAACAGTGTAACCTAAGTGAATGTGACGAAAGTGAACAGAGTAACCTAAGTGAATAATGTGACGAAAGTGAACATTGTAACCTAAGTGAATAATGTGACTAAAGTGAAGTGTAACATAAGTGAATAATGTGACTAAAGTGAACAGTGCAACCTAAGTGAATAATGTGACTAAAGTGAACAGTGTAACCTAAGTGAATGTGACGAAAGTGAACAGTGTAACCTAAGTGAATAATGTGACTAAAGTGAACAGTGCAACCTAAGTGAATAATGTGACGAAAGTGAACAGTGTAACCTAAGCGAATAATGTGACTAAAGTGAACAGTGTAACCTAAGTGAATAATGTGACGAAAGTGAACAGTGTTACCTAAGTGAATAATGTGACTAAAGTGAACAGAGTAACCTAAGTGAATAATGTGACTAAAGTGAAGTGTAACATAAGTGAATAATGTGACGAAAGTGAACAGAGTAACCTAAGTGAATAATGTGACGAAAGTGAACAGTGTAACCTAAGTGAATGTGACGAAAGTGAACAGTGTAACCTAAGTGAATAATGTGACGAAAGTGAACAGTGTTACCTAAGTGAATAATGTGACTAAAGTGAACAGAGTAACCTAAGTGAATAATGTGACTAAAGTGAAGTGTAACATAAGTGAATGATGTGACGAAAGTGAACAGAGTAACCTAAGTGAATAATGTGACGAAAGTGAACATTGTAACCTAAGTGAATAATGTGACTAAAGTGAAGTGTAACATAAGTGAATAATGTGACGAAAGTGAACAGAGTAACCTAAGTGAATAATGTGACGAAAGTGAACATTGTAACCTAAGTGAATAATGTGACGAAAGTGAACAGCGTAACCTAAGTGAATAATGTGACGAAAGTGAACAGTGTAACCTAAGTGAATAATGTGACTAAAATGAACAGTGTAACCTAAGTGAATAATGTGACGAAAGTGAAGTGTAACCTAAGTGAATAATGTGACTAAAGTGAACAGAGTAACCTAAGTGAATAATGTGACATAGTGAACAGTGCAACCTAAGTGAATAATGTGACTAAAGTGAACAGTGTAACCGAAGTGAATAATGTGACTAAAGTGAACAGTGTAACCTAAGTGAATAATGTGACTAAAGTGAACAGAGTAAACTAAGTGAATAATGTGACTAAAGTGAACAGTGTAACCTAAGTGAATAATGTGACTAAAGTGAACAGAGTAACCTAAGTGAATAATGTGACGAAAGTGAACAGTGTAACCTAAGTGAATAATGTGACGAAAGTGAACAGTGTAACCTAAGTGAATAATGTGACAAAAGTGAACAGTGTTACCTAAGTGAATAATGTGACTAAAGTCAACAGTGTAACCTAAGCGAATTATGTGACGAAAGTGAACAGTGTAACCTAAGTGAATAATGTGACGAAAGTGAACAGTGTAACCTAAGTGAATAATGTGACGAAAGTGAACAGTGTAACCTAAGTGAATAATGTGACTAAAGTGAACAGTGTAACCTAAGTGAATAATGTGACGAAAGTGAACAGAGTAACCTAAGTGAATAATGTGACAGAAAGTGAACAGTGTAACCTAAGTGAATAATGTGACGAAAGTGAACAGTGCAACCTAAGTGAATAATGTGACTAAAGTGAACAGTGTAACCTAAGTGAATAATGTGACGAAAGTGAACAGTGTAACCTAAGTGAATAATGTGACTAAAGTGAACAGTGCAACCTAAGTGAATAATGTGACGAAAGTGAACAGAGTAACCTAAGTGAATAATGTGACAGAAAGTGAACAGTGTAACCTAAGTGAATAATGTGACGAAAGTGAACAGTGTAACCGAAGTGAATAATGTGACTAAAGTGAACAGTGTAACCGAAGTGAATAATGTGACTAAATTGAACAGTGCAACCTAAGTAAATAATGATGTGACGAAAGTGAACAGTGCAACCTAAGTGAATAATGTGACTAAAGTGAACAGAGTAACCTAAGTGAATAATGTGACTAAAGTGAACAGAGTAACCTAAGTGAATAATGTGACGAAAGTGAACAGTGTAACCTAAGTGAATAATGTGACGAAAGTGAAGAGTGTAACCTAAGTGAATAATGTGACGAAAGTGAACAGTGTAACCTAAGTGAATGTGACGAAAGTGAACAGTGCAACCTAAGTGAATAATGTGACGAAAGTGAACAGTGTAACCTAAGTGAATAATGTGACTAAAGTGAACAGTGCAACCTAAGTGAATAATGTGACGAAAGTGAACAGTGTAACCTAAGCGAATAATGTGACGAAAGTGAACAGTGTAACCTAAGTGAATAATGTGACTAAAGTGAACAGTGCAACCTAAGTGAATAATGTGACTAAAGTGAACAGTGTAACCTAAGTGAATAATGTGACGAAAGTGAACAGTGTAACCTAAGTGAATAATGTGACGAAAGTGAACAGTGTAACCTAAGTGAATGTGACGAAAGTGAACAGTGTAACCTAAGTGAATAATGTGACGAAAGTGAACAGTGTAACCTAAGTGAATAATGTGACTAAAGTGAACAGTGCAACCTAAGCGAATAATGTGACTAAAGTGAACAGTGCAACCTAAGTGAATAATGTGACGAAAGTGAACAGTGTAACCTAAGTGAATAATGTGACGAAAGTGAACAGTGTTACCTAAGTGAATAATGTGACTAAAGTGAACAGAGTAACCTAAGTGAATGATGTGACGAAAGTGAACAGAGTAACCTAAGTGAATGATGTGACGAAAGTGAACAGAGTAACCTAAGTGAATAATGTGACGAAAGTGAACATTGTAACCTAAGTGAATAATGTGACTAAAGTGAAGTGTAACATAAGTGAATAATGTGACGAAAGTGAACAGTGTAACCTAAGTGAATAATGTGACTAAAGTGAACAGTGCAACCTAAGTGAATAATGTGACGAAAGTGAACAGTGTAACCTAAGCGAATAATGTGACGAAAGTGAACAGAGTAACCTAAGTGAATAATGTGACTAAAGTGAAGTGTAACATAAGTGAATAATGTGACGAAAGTGAACAGAGTAACCTAAGTGAATAATGTGATGAAAGTGAACATTGTAACCTAAGTGAATAATGTGACTAAAGTGAAGTGTAACATAAGTGAATAATGTGACGAAAGTGAACAGAGTAACCTAAGTGAATAATGTGACGAAAGTGAACAGTGTAACCTAAGTGAATAATGTGACTAAAGTGAACAGTGCAACCTAAGTGAATAATGTGACTAAAGTGAACAGTGTAACCTAAGTGAATAATGTGACGAAAGTGAACAGTGTAACCTAAGTGAATAATGTGACTAAAGTGAACAGTGTAACCGAAGTGAATAATGTGACGAAAGTGAACAGTGTAACCGAAGTGAATAATGTGACGAAAGTGAACAGTGTAACCGAAGTGAATAATGTGACTAAAGTGAAGTGTAACCTAAGTGAATAATGTGACTAAAGTGAACAGTGTAACCTAAGCGAATAATGTGACTAAAGTGAACAGAGTAACCTAAGTGAATAATGTGACGAAAGTGAACAGTGTTACCTAAGTGAATAATGTGACTAAAGTGAACAGAGTAACCTAAGTGAATAATGTGACTAAAGTGATGTGTAACATAAGTGAATAATGTGACGAAAGTGAACAGTGTAACCTAAGTGAATAATGTGACTAAAGTGAACAGTGCAACCTAAGTGAATAATGTGACTAAAGTGAACAGTGTAACCTAAGCGAATAATGTGACTAAAGTGAACAGTGTAACCTAAGTGAATGTGACGAAAGTGAACAGAGTAACCTAAGTGAATAATGTGACGAAAGTGAACATTGTAACCTAAGTGAATAATGTGACTAAAGTGAAGTGTAACATAAGTGAATAATGTGACTAAAGTGAACAGTGCAACCTAAGTGAATAATGTGACTAAAGTGACCAGTGTAACCTAAGTGAATGTGACGAAAGTGAACAGTGTAACCTAAGTGAATAATGTGACTAAAGTGAACAGTGCAACCTAAGTGAATAATGTGACGAAAGTGAACAGTGTAACCTAAGCGAATAATGTGACTAAAGTGAACAGTGTAACCTAAGTGAATAATGTGACTAAAGTGAAGTGTAACATAAGTGAATAATGTGACGAAAGTGAACAGAGTAACCTAAGTGAATAATGTGACGAAAGTGAACATTGTAACCTAAGTGAATAATGTGACGAAAGTGAACAGCGTAACCTAAGTGAATAATGTGACGAAAGTGAACAGTGTAACCTAAGTGAATAATGTGACTAAAATGAACAGTGTAACCTAAGTGAATAATGTGACGAAAGTGAAGTGTAACCTAAGTGAATAATGTGACTAAAGTGAACAGAGTAACCTAAGTGAATAATGTGACATAGTGAACAGTGCAACCTAAGTGAATAATGTGACTAAAGTGAACAGTGTAACCGAAGTGAATAATGTGACTAAAGTGAACAGTGTAACCTAAGTGAATAATGTGACTAAAGTGAACAGAGTAAACTAAGTGAATAATGTGACTAAAGTGAACAGTGTAACCTAAGTGAATAATGTGACTAAAGTGAACAGAGTAACCTAAGTGAATAATGTGACGAAAGTGAACAGTGTAACCTAAGTGAATAATGTGACGAAAGTGAACAGTGTAACCTAAGTGAATAATGTGACGAAAGTGAACAGTGTTACCTAAGCGAATAATGTGACTAAAGTCAACAGTGTAACCTAAGCGAATTATGTGATGAAAGTGAACAGTGTAACCTAAGTGAATAATGTGACGAAAGTGAACAGTGTAACCTAAGTGAATAATGTGACGAAAGTGAACAGTGTAACCTAAGTGAATAATGTGACGAAAGTGAACAGTGTTACCTAAGTGAATAATGTGACTAAAGTGAACAGAGTAACCTAAGTGAATAATGTGACTAAAGTGAAGTGTAACATAAGTGAATGATGTGACGAAAGTGAACAGAGTAACCTAAGTGAATAATGTGACGAAAGTGAACAGTGTTACCTAAGTGAATAATGTGACGAAAGTGAACAGAGTAACCTAAGTGAATAATGTGACTAAAGTGATGTGTAACATAAGTGAATAATGTGACGAAAGTGAACAGTGTAACCTAAGTGAATAATGTGACTAAAGTGAACAGTGTAACCTAAGTGAATGTGACGAAAGTGAACAGAGTAACCTAAGTGAATAATGTGACGAAAGTGAACATTGTAACCTAAGTGAATAATGTGACTAAAGTGAAGTGTAACATAAGTGAATAATGTGACTAAAGTGAACAGTGCAACCTAAGTGAATAATGTGACTAAAGTGAACAGTGTAACCTAAGTGAATGTGACGAAAGTGAACAGTGTAACCTAAGTGAATAATGTGACTAAAGTGAACAGTGCAACCTAAGTGAATAATGTGACGAAAGTGAACAGTGTAACCTAAGCGAATAATGTGACTAAAGTGAACAGTGTAACCTAAGTGAATAATGTGACGAAAGTGAACAGTGTTACCTAAGTGAATAATGTGACTAAAGTGAACAGAGTAACCTAAGTGAATAATGTGACTAAAGTGAAGTGTAACATAAGTGAATAATGTGACGAAAGTGAACAGAGTAACCTAAGTGAATAATGTGACGAAAGTGAACAGTGTAACCTAAGTGAATGTGACGAAAGTGAACAGTGTAACCTAAGTGAATAATGTGACGAAAGTGAACAGTGTTACCTAAGTGAATAATGTGACTAAAGTGAACAGAGTAACCTAAGTGAATAATGTGACTAAAGTGAAGTGTAACATAAGTGAATGATGTGACGAAAGTGAACAGAGTAACCTAAGTGAATAATGTGACGAAAGTGAACATTGTAACCTAAGTGAATAATGTGACTAAAGTGAAGTGTAACATAAGTGAATAATGTGACGAAAGTGAACAGAGTAACCTAAGTGAATAATGTGACGAAAGTGAACATTGTAACCTAAGTGAATAATGTGACGAAAGTGAACAGCGTAACCTAAGTGAATAATGTGACGAAAGTGAACAGTGTAACCTAAGTGAATAATGTGACTAAAATGAACAGTGTAACCTAAGTGAATAATGTGACGAAAGTGAAGTGTAACCTAAGTGAATAATGTGACTAAAGTGAACAGAGTAACCTAAGTGAATAATGTGACATAGTGAACAGTGCAACCTAAGTGAATAATGTGACTAAAGTGAACAGTGTAACCGAAGTGAATAATGTGACTAAAGTGAACAGTGTAACCTAAGTGAATAATGTGACTAAAGTGAACAGAGTAAACTAAGTGAATAATGTGACTAAAGTGAACAGTGTAACCTAAGTGAATAATGTGACTAAAGTGAACAGAGTAACCTAAGTGAATAATGTGACGAAAGTGAACAGTGTAACCTAAGTGAATAATGTGACGAAAGTGAACAGTGTAACCTAAGTGAATAATGTGACAAAAGTGAACAGTGTTACCTAAGTGAATAATGTGACTAAAGTCAACAGTGTAACCTAAGCGAATTATGTGACGAAAGTGAACAGTGTAACCTAAGTGAATAATGTGACGAAAGTGAACAGTGTAACCTAAGTGAATAATGTGACGAAAGTGAACAGTGTAACCTAAGTGAATAATGTGACTAAAGTGAACAGTGTAACCTAAGTGAATAATGTGACGAAAGTGAACAGAGTAACCTAAGTGAATAATGTGACAGAAAGTGAACAGTGTAACCTAAGTGAATAATGTGACGAAAGTGAACAGTGCAACCTAAGTGAATAATGTGACTAAAGTGAACAGTGTAACCTAAGTGAATAATGTGACGAAAGTGAACAGTGTAACCTAAGTGAATAATGTGACTAAAGTGAACAGTGCAACCTAAGTGAATAATGTGACGAAAGTGAACAGAGTAACCTAAGTGAATAATGTGACAGAAAGTGAACAGTGTAACCTAAGTGAATAATGTGACGAAAGTGAACAGTGTAACCGAAGTGAATAATGTGACTAAAGTGAACAGTGTAACCGAAGTGAATAATGTGACTAAATTGAACAGTGCAACCTAAGTAAATAATGATGTGACGAAAGTGAACAGTGCAACCTAAGTGAATAATGTGACTAAAGTGAACAGAGTAACCTAAGTGAATAATGTGACTAAAGTGAACAGAGTAACCTAAGTGAATAATGTGACGAAAGTGAACAGTGTAACCTAAGTGAATAATGTGACGAAAGTGAAGAGTGTAACCTAAGTGAATAATGTGACGAAAGTGAACAGTGTAACCTAAGTGAATGTGACGAAAGTGAACAGTGCAACCTAAGTGAATAATGTGACGAAAGTGAACAGTGTAACCTAAGTGAATAATGTGACTAAAGTGAACAGTGCAACCTAAGTGAATAATGTGACGAAAGTGAACAGTGTAACCTAAGCGAATAATGTGACGAAAGTGAACAGTGTAACCTAAGTGAATAATGTGACTAAAGTGAACAGTGCAACCTAAGTGAATAATGTGACTAAAGTGAACAGTGTAACCTAAGTGAATAATGTGACGAAAGTGAACAGTGTAACCTAAGTGAATAATGTGACGAAAGTGAACAGTGTAACCTAAGTGAATGTGACGAAAGTGAACAGTGTAACCTAAGTGAATAATGTGACGAAAGTGAACAGTGTAACCTAAGTGAATAATGTGACTAAAGTGAACAGTGCAACCTAAGCGAATAATGTGACTAAAGTGAACAGTGCAACCTAAGTGAATAATGTGACGAAAGTGAACAGTGTAACCTAAGTGAATAATGTGACGAAAGTGAACAGTGTTACCTAAGTGAATAATGTGACTAAAGTGAACAGAGTAACCTAAGTGAATGATGTGACGAAAGTGAACAGAGTAACCTAAGTGAATGATGTGACGAAAGTGAACAGAGTAACCTAAGTGAATAATGTGACGAAAGTGAACATTGTAACCTAAGTGAATAATGTGACTAAAGTGAAGTGTAACATAAGTGAATAATGTGACGAAAGTGAACAGTGTAACCTAAGTGAATAATGTGACTAAAGTGAACAGTGCAACCTAAGTGAATAATGTGACGAAAGTGAACAGTGTAACCTAAGCGAATAATGTGACGAAAGTGAACAGAGTAACCTAAGTGAATAATGTGACTAAAGTGAAGTGTAACATAAGTGAATAATGTGACGAAAGTGAACAGAGTAACCTAAGTGAATAATGTGATGAAAGTGAACATTGTAACCTAAGTGAATAATGTGACTAAAGTGAAGTGTAACATAAGTGAATAATGTGACGAAAGTGAACAGAGTAACCTAAGTGAATAATGTGACGAAAGTGAACAGTGTAACCTAAGTGAATAATGTGACTAAAGTGAACAGTGCAACCTAAGTGAATAATGTGACTAAAGTGAACAGTGTAACCTAAGTGAATAATGTGACGAAAGTGAACAGTGTAACCTAAGTGAATAATGTGACTAAAGTGAACAGTGCAACCTAAGTGAATAATGTGACGAAAGTGAACAGTGTAACCTAAGTGAATGTGACGAAAGTGAACAGTGTAACCTAAGTGAATAATGTGACGAAAGTGAACAGTGTAACCTAAGTGAATAATGTGACTAAAGTGAACAGTGCAACCTAAGCGAATAATGTGACTAAAGTGAACAGTGTAACCTAAGTGAATGTGACGAAAGTGAACAGTGTAACCTAAGTGAATGTGACGAAAGTGAACAGTGTAACCTAAGTGAATAATGTGACGAAAGTGAACAGTGTTACCTAAGTGAATAATGTGACTAAAGTGAACAGAGTAACCTAAGTGAATAATGTGACTAAAGTGAAGTGTAACATAAGTGAATGATGTGACGAAAGTGAACAGAGTAACCTAAGTGAATAATGTGACGAAAGTGAAGTGTAACATAAGTGAATAATGTGACTAAAGTGAAGTGTAACATAAGTGAATAATGTGACGAAAGTGAACATTGTAACCTAAGTGAATAATGTGACTAAAGTGATGTGTAACGTAAGTGAATAATGTGACTAAAGTGAACAGTGCAACCTAAGTGAATAATGTGACTAAAGTGAACAGAGTAACCTAAGTGAATAATGTGACTAAAGTGATGTGTAACATAAGTGAATAATGTGACTAAAGTGAAGTGTAACATAAGTGAATAATGTGACTAAAGTGAACAGTGCAACCTAAGTGAATAATGTGACTAAAGTGAACAGTGTAACCTAAGTGAATGTGACGAAAGTGAACAGTGTAACCTAAGTGAATAATGTGACTAAAGTGAACAGTGCAACCTAAGTGAATAATGTGACGAAAGTGAACAGTGTAACCTAAGCGAATAATGTGACTAAAGTGAACAGTGTAACCTAAGTGAATAATGTGACGAAAGTGAACAGTGTTACCTAAGTGAATAATGTGACTAAAGTGAACAGAGTAACCTAAGTGAATAATGTGACTAAAGTGAAGTGTAACATAAGTGAATAATGTGACGAAAGTGAACAGTGTAACCTAAGTGAATAATGTGACGAAAGTGAACAGTGTAACCGAAGTGAATAATGTGACTAAAGTGAAGTGTAACCTAAGTGAATAATGTGACTAAAGTGAACAGTGTAACCTAAGTGAATAATGTGACGAAAGTGAACAGTGTAACCGAAGTGAATAATGTGACTAAAGTGAAGTGTAACCTAAGTGAATAATGTGACTAAAGTGAAGTGTAACCTAAGTGAATAATGTGACGAAAGTGAACAGTGTAACCTAAGTGAATAATGTGACGAAAGTGAACAGTGTAACCTAAGTGAATAATGTGACGAAAGTGAACAGTGTAACCTAAGTGAATAATGTGACTAAAATGAACAGAGTAACCTAAGTGAATAATGTGACGAAAGTGAACAGTGTAACCTAAGTGAATAATGTGACTAAAGTGAAGTGCAACCTAAGTGAATGTGACGAAAGTGAACAGTGTAACCGAAGTGAATAATGTGACTAAAGTGAAGTGTAACCTAAGTGAATAATGTGACGAAAGTGAACAGTGTAACCGAAGTGAATAATGTGACTAAAGTCAAGTGTAACCTAAGTGAATAATGTGACTAAAGTGAAGTGTAACCTAAGTGAATAATGTGACGAAAGTGAACAGAGTAACCTAAGTGAATAATGTGACTAAAGTGAACAGTGCAACCTAAGTGAATATTGTGACGAAAGTGAACAGTGTAACCGAAGTGAATAATGTGACTAAAGTGAACAGTGTAACCGAAGTGAATAATGTGACTAAAGCGAACAGTGTAACCGAAGTGAATAATGTGACTAAAGTGAAGTGTAACCTAAGTGAATAATGTGACGAAAGTGAACAGTGCAACCTAAGTGAATAATGTGACGAAAGTGAACAGAGTAACCTAAGTGAATAATGTGACGAAAGTGAACAGTGTAACCTAAGTGAATAATGTGACTAAAGTGAAGTGTAACCTAAGTGAATAATGTGACGAAAGTGAACAGTGCAACCTAAGTTAATAATGTGACGAAAGTGAACAGAGTAACCTAAGTGAATGTGACGAAAGTGAACAGTGTAACCGAAGTGAATAATGTGACTAAAGTGAAGTGTAACCTAAGTGAATAATGTGACGAAAGTGAACAGTGTAACCGAAGTGAATAATGTGACTAAAGTGAAGTGTAACCTAAGTGAATAATGTGACGAAAGTGAACAGTGTAACCGAAGTGAATAATGTGACTAAAGTCAAGTGTAACCTAAGTGAATAATGTGACAAAAGTGAACAGTGTAACCTAAGTGAATAATGTGACTAAAGTGAAGTGTAACATAAGTGAATAATGTGACGAAAGTGAACAGAGTAACCTAAGTGAATAATGTGACGAAAGTGAACATTGTAACCTAAGTGAATAATGTGACGAAAGTGAACAGCGTAACCTAAGTGAATAATGTGACGAAAGTGAACAGTGTAACCTAAGTGAATAATGTGACTAAAATGAACAGTGTAACCTAAGTGAATAATGTGACGAAAGTGAAGTGTAACCTAAGTGAATAATGTGACTAAAGTGAACAGAGTAACCTAAGTGAATAATGTGACATAGTGAACAGTGCAACCTAAGTGAATAATGTGACTAAAGTGAACAGTGTAACCGAAGTGAATAATGTGACTAAAGTGAACAGTGTAACCTAAGTGAATAATGTGACTAAAGTGAACAGAGTAAACTAAGTGAATAATGTGACTAAAGTGAACAGTGTAACCTAAGTGAATAATGTGACTAAAGTGAACAGAGTAACCTAAGTGAATAATGTGACGAAAGTGAACAGTGTAACCTAAGTGAATAATGTGACGAAAGTGAACAGTGTAACCTAAGTGAATAATGTGACGAAAGTGAACAGTGTTACCTAAGCGAATAATGTGACTAAAGTCAACAGTGTAACCTAAGCGAATTATGTGATGAAAGTGAACAGTGTAACCTAAGTGAATAATGTGACGAAAGTGAACAGTGTAACCTAAGTGAATAATGTGACGAAAGTGAACAGTGTAACCTAAGTGAATAATGTGACGAAAGTGAACAGTGTTACCTAAGTGAATAATGTGACTAAAGTGAACAGAGTAACCTAAGTGAATAATGTGACTAAAGTGAAGTGTAACATAAGTGAATGATGTGACGAAAGTGAACAGAGTAACCTAAGTGAATAATGTGACGAAAGTGAACAGTGTTACCTAAGTGAATAATGTGACGAAAGTGAACAGAGTAACCTAAGTGAATAATGTGACTAAAGTGATGTGTAACATAAGTGAATAATGTGACGAAAGTGAACAGTGTAACCTAAGTGAATAATGTGACTAAAGTGAACAGTGTAACCTAAGTGAATGTGACGAAAGTGAACAGAGTAACCTAAGTGAATAATGTGACGAAAGTGAACATTGTAACCTAAGTGAATAATGTGACTAAAGTGAAGTGTAACATAAGTGAATAATGTGACTAAAGTGAACAGTGCAACCTAAGTGAATAATGTGACTAAAGTGAACAGTGTAACCTAAGTGAATGTGACGAAAGTGAACAGTGTAACCTAAGTGAATAATGTGACTAAAGTGAACAGTGCAACCTAAGTGAATAATGTGACGAAAGTGAACAGTGTAACCTAAGCGAATAATGTGACTAAAGTGAACAGTGTAACCTAAGTGAATAATGTGACGAAAGTGAACAGTGTTACCTAAGTGAATAATGTGACTAAAGTGAACAGAGTAACCTAAGTGAATAATGTGACTAAAGTGAAGTGTAACATAAGTGAATAATGTGACGAAAGTGAACAGAGTAACCTAAGTGAATAATGTGACGAAAGTGAACAGTGTAACCTAAGTGAATGTGACGAAAGTGAACAGTGTAACCTAAGTGAATAATGTGACGAAAGTGAACAGTGTTACCTAAGTGAATAATGTGACTAAAGTGAACAGAGTAACCTAAGTGAATAATGTGACTAAAGTGAAGTGTAACATAAGTGAATGATGTGACGAAAGTGAACAGAGTAACCTAAGTGAATAATGTGACGAAAGTGAACATTGTAACCTAAGTGAATAATGTGACTAAAGTGAAGTGTAACATAAGTGAATAATGTGACGAAAGTGAACAGAGTAACCTAAGTGAATAATGTGACGAAAGTGAACATTGTAACCTAAGTGAATAATGTGACGAAAGTGAACAGCGTAACCTAAGTGAATAATGTGACGAAAGTGAACAGTGTAACCTAAGTGAATAATGTGACTAAAATGAACAGTGTAACCTAAGTGAATAATGTGACGAAAGTGAAGTGTAACCTAAGTGAATAATGTGACTAAAGTGAACAGAGTAACCTAAGTGAATAATGTGACATAGTGAACAGTGCAACCTAAGTGAATAATGTGACTAAAGTGAACAGTGTAACCGAAGTGAATAATGTGACTAAAGTGAACAGTGTAACCTAAGTGAATAATGTGACTAAAGTGAACAGAGTAAACTAAGTGAATAATGTGACTAAAGTGAACAGTGTAACCTAAGTGAATAATGTGACTAAAGTGAACAGAGTAACCTAAGTGAATAATGTGACGAAAGTGAACAGTGTAACCTAAGTGAATAATGTGACGAAAGTGAACAGTGTAACCTAAGTGAATAATGTGACAAAAGTGAACAGTGTTACCTAAGTGAATAATGTGACTAAAGTCAACAGTGTAACCTAAGCGAATTATGTGACGAAAGTGAACAGTGTAACCTAAGTGAATAATGTGACGAAAGTGAACAGTGTAACCTAAGTGAATAATGTGACGAAAGTGAACAGTGTAACCTAAGTGAATAATGTGACTAAAGTGAACAGTGTAACCTAAGTGAATAATGTGACGAAAGTGAACAGAGTAACCTAAGTGAATAATGTGACAGAAAGTGAACAGTGTAACCTAAGTGAATAATGTGACGAAAGTGAACAGTGCAACCTAAGTGAATAATGTGACTAAAGTGAACAGTGTAACCTAAGTGAATAATGTGACGAAAGTGAACAGTGTAACCTAAGTGAATAATGTGACTAAAGTGAACAGTGCAACCTAAGTGAATAATGTGACGAAAGTGAACAGAGTAACCTAAGTGAATAATGTGACAGAAAGTGAACAGTGTAACCTAAGTGAATAATGTGACGAAAGTGAACAGTGTAACCGAAGTGAATAATGTGACTAAAGTGAACAGTGTAACCGAAGTGAATAATGTGACTAAATTGAACAGTGCAACCTAAGTAAATAATGATGTGACGAAAGTGAACAGTGCAACCTAAGTGAATAATGTGACTAAAGTGAACAGAGTAACCTAAGTGAATAATGTGACTAAAGTGAACAGAGTAACCTAAGTGAATAATGTGACGAAAGTGAACAGTGTAACCTAAGTGAATAATGTGACGAAAGTGAAGAGTGTAACCTAAGTGAATAATGTGACGAAAGTGAACAGTGTAACCTAAGTGAATGTGACGAAAGTGAACAGTGCAACCTAAGTGAATAATGTGACGAAAGTGAACAGTGTAACCTAAGTGAATAATGTGACTAAAGTGAACAGTGCAACCTAAGTGAATAATGTGACGAAAGTGAACAGTGTAACCTAAGCGAATAATGTGACGAAAGTGAACAGTGTAACCTAAGTGAATAATGTGACTAAAGTGAACAGTGCAACCTAAGTGAATAATGTGACTAAAGTGAACAGTGTAACCTAAGTGAATAATGTGACGAAAGTGAACAGTGTAACCTAAGTGAATAATGTGACGAAAGTGAACAGTGTAACCTAAGTGAATGTGACGAAAGTGAACAGTGTAACCTAAGTGAATAATGTGACGAAAGTGAACAGTGTAACCTAAGTGAATAATGTGACTAAAGTGAACAGTGCAACCTAAGCGAATAATGTGACTAAAGTGAACAGTGCAACCTAAGTGAATAATGTGACGAAAGTGAACAGTGTAACCTAAGTGAATAATGTGACGAAAGTGAACAGTGTAACCTAAGTGAATGTGACGAAAGTGAACAGTGTAACCTAAGTGAATAATGTGACGAAAGTGAACAGTGTTACCTAAGTGAATAATGTGACTAAAGTGAACAGAGTAACCTAAGTGAATAATGTGACTAAAGTGAAGTGTAACATAAGTGAATGATGTGACGAAAGTGAACAGAGTAACCTAAGTGAATAATGTGACGAAAGTGAACATTGTAACCTAAGTGAATAATGTGACTAAAGTGAAGTGTAACATAAGTGAATAATGTGACGAAAGTGAACAGAGTAACCTAAGTGAATAATGTGACGAAAGTGAACATTGTAACCTAAGTGAATAATGTGACGAAAGTGAACAGCGTAACCTAAGTGAATAATGTGACGAAAGTGAACAGTGTAACCTAAGTGAATAATGTGACTAAAATGAACAGTGTAACCTAAGTGAATAATGTGACGAAAGTGAAGTGTAACCTAAGTGAATAATGTGACTAAAGTGAACAGAGTAACCTAAGTGAATAATGTGACATAGTGAACAGTGCAACCTAAGTGAATAATGTGACTAAAGTGAACAGTGTAACCGAAGTGAATAATGTGACTAAAGTGAACAGTGTAACCTAAGTGAATAATGTGACTAAAGTGAACAGAGTAAACTAAGTGAATAATGTGACTAAAGTGAACAGTGTAACCTAAGTGAATAATGTGACTAAAGTGAACAGAGTAACCTAAGTGAATAATGTGACGAAAGTGAACAGTGTAACCTAAGTGAATAATGTGACGAAAGTGAACAGTGTAACCTAAGTGAATAATGTGACAAAAGTGAACAGTGTTACCTAAGTGAATAATGTGACTAAAGTCAACAGTGTAACCTAAGCGAATTATGTGACGAAAGTGAACAGTGTAACCTAAGTGAATAATGTGACGAAAGTGAACAGTGTAACCTAAGTGAATAATGTGACGAAAGTGAACAGTGTAACCTAAGTGAATAATGTGACTAAAGTGAACAGTGTAACCTAAGTGAATAATGTGACGAAAGTGAACAGAGTAACCTAAGTGAATAATGTGACAGAAAGTGAACAGTGTAACCTAAGTGAATAATGTGACGAAAGTGAACAGTGCAACCTAAGTGAATAATGTGACTAAAGTGAACAGTGTAACCTAAGTGAATAATGTGACGAAAGTGAACAGTGTAACCTAAGTGAATAATGTGACTAAAGTGAACAGTGCAACCTAAGTGAATAATGTGACGAAAGTGAACAGAGTAACCTAAGTGAATAATGTGACAGAAAGTGAACAGTGTAACCTAAGTGAATAATGTGACGAAAGTGAACAGTGTAACCGAAGTGAATAATGTGACTAAAGTGAACAGTGTAACCGAAGTGAATAATGTGACTAAATTGAACAGTGCAACCTAAGTAAATAATGATGTGACGAAAGTGAACAGTGCAACCTAAGTGAATAATGTGACTAAAGTGAACAGAGTAACCTAAGTGAATAATGTGACTAAAGTGAACAGAGTAACCTAAGTGAATAATGTGACGAAAGTGAACAGTGTAACCTAAGTGAATAATGTGACGAAAGTGAAGAGTGTAACCTAAGTGAATAATGTGACGAAAGTGAACAGTGTAACCTAAGTGAATGTGACGAAAGTGAACAGTGCAACCTAAGTGAATAATGTGACGAAAGTGAACAGTGTAACCTAAGTGAATAATGTGACTAAAGTGAACAGTGCAACCTAAGTGAATAATGTGACGAAAGTGAACAGTGTAACCTAAGCGAATAATGTGACGAAAGTGAACAGTGTAACCTAAGTGAATAATGTGACTAAAGTGAACAGTGCAACCTAAGTGAATAATGTGACTAAAGTGAACAGTGTAACCTAAGTGAATAATGTGACGAAAGTGAACAGTGTAACCTAAGTGAATAATGTGACGAAAGTGAACAGTGTAACCTAAGTGAATGTGACGAAAGTGAACAGTGTAACCTAAGTGAATAATGTGACGAAAGTGAACAGTGTAACCTAAGTGAATAATGTGACTAAAGTGAACAGTGCAACCTAAGCGAATAATGTGACTAAAGTGAACAGTGCAACCTAAGTGAATAATGTGACGAAAGTGAACAGTGTAACCTAAGTGAATAATGTGACGAAAGTGAACAGTGTTACCTAAGTGAATAATGTGACTAAAGTGAACAGAGTAACCTAAGTGAATGATGTGACGAAAGTGAACAGAGTAACCTAAGTGAATGATGTGACGAAAGTGAACAGAGTAACCTAAGTGAATAATGTGACGAAAGTGAACATTGTAACCTAAGTGAATAATGTGACTAAAGTGAAGTGTAACATAAGTGAATAATGTGACGAAAGTGAACAGTGTAACCTAAGTGAATAATGTGACTAAAGTGAACAGTGCAACCTAAGTGAATAATGTGACGAAAGTGAACAGTGTAACCTAAGCGAATAATGTGACGAAAGTGAACAGAGTAACCTAAGTGAATAATGTGACTAAAGTGAAGTGTAACATAAGTGAATAATGTGACGAAAGTGAACAGAGTAACCTAAGTGAATAATGTGATGAAAGTGAACATTGTAACCTAAGTGAATAATGTGACTAAAGTGAAGTGTAACATAAGTGAATAATGTGACGAAAGTGAACAGAGTAACCTAAGTGAATAATGTGACGAAAGTGAACAGTGTAACCTAAGTGAATAATGTGACTAAAGTGAACAGTGCAACCTAAGTGAATAATGTGACTAAAGTGAACAGTGTAACCTAAGTGAATAATGTGACGAAAGTGAACAGTGTAACCTAAGTGAATAATGTGACTAAAGTGAACAGTGCAACCTAAGTGAATAATGTGACGAAAGTGAACAGTGTAACCTAAGTGAATGTGACGAAAGTGAACAGTGTAACCTAAGTGAATAATGTGACGAAAGTGAACAGTGTAACCTAAGTGAATAATGTGACTAAAGTGAACAGTGCAACCTAAGCGAATAATGTGACTAAAGTGAACAGTGTAACCTAAGTGAATGTGACGAAAGTGAACAGTGTAACCTAAGTGAATGTGACGAAAGTGAACAGTGTAACCTAAGTGAATAATGTGACGAAAGTGAACAGTGTTACCTAAGTGAATAATGTGACTAAAGTGAACAGAGTAACCTAAGTGAATAATGTGACTAAAGTGAAGTGTAACATAAGTGAATGATGTGACGAAAGTGAACAGAGTAACCTAAGTGAATAATGTGACGAAAGTGAAGTGTAACATAAGTGAATAATGTGACTAAAGTGAAGTGTAACATAAGTGAATAATGTGACGAAAGTGAACATTGTAACCTAAGTGAATAATGTGACTAAAGTGATGTGTAACGTAAGTGAATAATGTGACTAAAGTGAACAGTGCAACCTAAGTGAATAATGTGACTAAAGTGAACAGAGTAACCTAAGTGAATAATGTGACTAAAGTGATGTGTAACATAAGTGAATAATGTGACTAAAGTGAAGTGTAACATAAGTGAATAATGTGACTAAAGTGAACAGTGCAACCTAAGTGAATAATGTGACTAAAGTGAACAGTGTAACCTAAGTGAATGTGACGAAAGTGAACAGTGTAACCTAAGTGAATAATGTGACTAAAGTGAACAGTGCAACCTAAGTGAATAATGTGACGAAAGTGAACAGTGTAACCTAAGCGAATAATGTGACTAAAGTGAACAGTGTAACCTAAGTGAATAATGTGACGAAAGTGAACAGTGTTACCTAAGTGAATAATGTGACTAAAGTGAACAGAGTAACCTAAGTGAATAATGTGACTAAAGTGAAGTGTAACATAAGTGAATAATGTGACGAAAGTGAACAGTGTAACCTAAGTGAATAATGTGACGAAAGTGAACAGTGTAACCGAAGTGAATAATGTGACTAAAGTGAAGTGTAACCTAAGTGAATAATGTGACTAAAGTGAACAGTGTAACCTAAGTGAATAATGTGACGAAAGTGAACAGTGTAACCGAAGTGAATAATGTGACTAAAGTGAAGTGTAACCTAAGTGAATAATGTGACTAAAGTGAAGTGTAACCTAAGTGAATAATGTGACGAAAGTGAACAGTGTAACCTAAGTGAATAATGTGACGAAAGTGAACAGTGTAACCTAAGTGAATAATGTGACGAAAGTGAACAGTGTAACCTAAGTGAATAATGTGACTAAAATGAACAGAGTAACCTAAGTGAATAATGTGACGAAAGTGAACAGTGTAACCTAAGTGAATAATGTGACTAAAGTGAAGTGCAACCTAAGTGAATGTGACGAAAGTGAACAGTGTAACCGAAGTGAATAATGTGACTAAAGTGAAGTGTAACCTAAGTGAATAATGTGACGAAAGTGAACAGTGTAACCGAAGTGAATAATGTGACTAAAGTCAAGTGTAACCTAAGTGAATAATGTGACTAAAGTGAAGTGTAACCTAAGTGAATAATGTGACGAAAGTGAACAGAGTAACCTAAGTGAATAATGTGACTAAAGTGAACAGTGCAACCTAAGTGAATATTGTGACGAAAGTGAACAGTGTAACCGAAGTGAATAATGTGACTAAAGTGAACAGTGTAACCGAAGTGAATAATGTGACTAAAGCGAACAGTGTAACCGAAGTGAATAATGTGACTAAAGTGAAGTGTAACCTAAGTGAATAATGTGACGAAAGTGAACAGTGCAACCTAAGTGAATAATGTGACGAAAGTGAACAGAGTAACCTAAGTGAATAATGTGACGAAAGTGAACAGTGTAACCTAAGTGAATAATGTGACTAAAGTGAAGTGTAACCTAAGTGAATAATGTGACGAAAGTGAACAGTGCAACCTAAGTTAATAATGTGACGAAAGTGAACAGAGTAACCTAAGTGAATGTGACGAAAGTGAACAGTGTAACCGAAGTGAATAATGTGACTAAAGTGAAGTGTAACCTAAGTGAATAATGTGACGAAAGTGAACAGTGTAACCGAAGTGAATAATGTGACTAAAGTGAAGTGTAACCTAAGTGAATAATGTGACGAAAGTGAACAGTGTAACCGAAGTGAATAATGTGACTAAAGTCAAGTGTAACCTAAGTGAATAATGTGACAAAAGTGAACAGTGTAACCTAAGTGAATAATGTGACGAAAGTGAACAGTGTAACCTAAGTGAATAATGTGACTAAAGTGAAGTGTAACCTAAGTGAATAATGTGACGAAAGTGAACAGTGTAACCTAAGTGAATAATGTGACGAAAGTGAACAGTGTAACCGAAGTGAATAATGTGACTAAAGTGAAGTGTAACCTAAGTGAATAATGTGACTAAAGTGAAGTGTAACCTAAGTGAATAATGTGACGAAAGTGAACAGTGTAACCTAAGTGAATAATGTGACTAAAGTGAACAGTGTAACCTAAGTGAATAATGTGACTAAAGTGAACAGTGTAACCTAAGTGAATAATGTGACGAAAGTGAACAGTGTAACCGAAGTGAATAATGTGACTAAAGTGAAGTGTAACCTAAGTGAATAATGTGACTAAAGTGAAGTGTAACCTAAGTGAATAATGTGACGAAAGTGAACAGTGTAACCTAAGTGAATAATGTGACTAAAGTGAACAGTGTAACCTAAGTGAATAATGTGACGAAAGTGAAGTGTAACCGAAGTGAATAATGTGACTAAAGTGAAGTGTAACCTAAGTAAATAATGTGACTAAAGTGAAGTGTAACCTAAGTGAATAATGTGACGAAAGTGAACAGTGTAACCTAAGTGAATAATGTGACGAAAGTGAACAGTGTAACCGAAGTGAATAATGTGACTAAAGTGAAGTGTAACCTAAGTGAATAATGTGACTAAAGTGAACAGTGTAACCTAAGTGAATAATGTGACGAAAGTGAACAGTGTAACCGAAGTGAATAATGTGACGAAAGTGAACAGTGTAACCGAAGTGAATAATGTGACTAAAGTGAAGTGTAACCTAAGTGAATAATGTGACGAAAGTGAACAGAGTAACCTAAGTGAATAATGTGACTAAAGTGAACAGAGTAACCTAAGTGAATAATGTGACGAAAGTGAACAGTGCAACCTAAGTGAATAATGTGACGAAAGTGAACAGTGTAACCGAAGTGAATAATGTGACTAAAGTGAAGTGTAACCTAAGTGAATAATGTGACGAAAGTGAACAGTGTAACCTAAGTGAATAATGTGACTAAAGTGAACAGTGTAACCTAAGCGAATTATGTGACGAAAGTGAACAGTGTAACCGAAGTGAATAATGTGACTAAAGTGAACAGTGTAACCTAAGTGAATAATGTGACTAAAGTGAACAGAGTAACCTAAGTGAATAATGTGACGAAAGTGAACAGTGCAACCTAAGTGAATAATGTGACGAAAGTGAACAGTGCAACCTAAGTGAATAATGTGACGAAAGTGAACAGTGTAACCTAAGTGAATAATGTGACTAAAGTGAAGTGTAACCTAAGTGAATAATGTGACGAAAGTGAACAGTGTAACCTAAGTGAATAATGTGACTAAAGTGAACAGTGTAACCTGAATGAATAATGTGACGAAAGTGAACAGTGTAACCTAAGTGAATAATGTGACTAAAGTGAACAGTGTAACCGAAGTGAATAATGTGACGAAAGTGAACAGTGTAACCGAAGTGAATAATGTGACGAAAGTGAACAGTGTAACCGAAGTGAATAATGTGACTAAAGTGAAGTGTAACCTAAGTGAATAATGTGACTAAAGTGAACAGTGTAACCTAAGTGAATAATGTGACGAAAGTGAACAGTGTAACCGAAGTGAATAATGTGACTAAAGTGAAGTGTAACCTAAGTGAATAATTTGACGAAAGTGAACAGTGCAACCTAAGTGAATAATGTGACTAAAGTGAAGTGTAACCTAAGTGAATAATGTGACGAAAGTGAACAGTGTAACCTAAGTGAATAATGTGACTAAAGTGAAGTGTAACCTAAGTGAATAATGTGACGAAAGTGAACAGTGTAACCTAAGTGAATAATGTGACTAAAGTGAAGTGTAACCTAAGTGAATAATGTGACGAAAGTGAACAGTGTAACCTAAGTGAATAATGTGACGAAAGTGAAAAGTGTAACCGAAGTGAATAATGTGACTAAAGTGAAGTGTAACCTAAGTGAATAATGTGACTAAAGTGAAGTGTAACCTAAGTGAATAATGTGACGAAAGTGAACAGTGTAACCTAAGTGAATAATGTGACTAAAGTGAACAGAGTAACCTAAGTGAATAATGTGACGAAAGTGAACAGTGTAACCTTAGTGAATAATGTGACTAAAGTGAACAGTGCAACCTAAGTGAATAATGTGACGAAAGTGAACAGTGTAACCTAAGCGAATAATGTGACTAAAGTGAACAGTGTAACCTAAGTGAATGTGACGAAAGTGAACAGTGTAACCTAAGCGAATAATGTGACTAAAGTGAACAGAGTAACCTAAGTGAATAATGTGACGAAAGTGAACAGTGTTACCTAAGTGAATAATGTGACTAAAGTGAACAGAGTAACCTAAGTGAATAATGTGACTAAAGTGATGTGTAACATAAGTGAATAATGTGACGAAAGTGAACAGTGTAACCTAAGTGAATAATGTGACTAAAGTGAACAGTGCAACCTAAGTGAATAATGTGACTAAAGTGAACAGTGTAACCTAAGCGAATAATGTGACTAAAGTGAACAGTGTAACCTAAGTGAATGTGACGAAAGTGAACAGAGTAACCTAAGTGAATAATGTGACGAAAGTGAACATTGTAACCTAAGTGAATAATGTGACTAAAGTGAAGTGTAACATAAGTGAATAATGTGACTAAAGTGAACAGTGCAACCTAAGTGAATAATGTGACTAAAGTGACCAGTGTAACCTAAGTGAATGTGACGAAAGTGAACAGTGTAACCTAAGTGAATAATGTGACTAAAGTGAACAGTGCAACCTAAGTGAATAATGTGACAAAAGTGAACAGTGTAACCTAAGCGAATAATGTGACTAAAGTGAACAGTGTAACCTAAGTGAATAATGTGACTAAAGTGAAGTGTAACATAAGTGAATAATGTGACGAAAGTGAACAGAGTAACCTAAGTGAATAATGTGACGAAAGTGAACATTGTAACCTAAGTGAATAATGTGACGAAAGTGAACAGCGTAACCTAAGTGAATAATGTGACGAAAGTGAACAGTGTAACCTAAGTGAATAATGTGACTAAAATGAACAGTGTAACCTAAGTGAATAATGTGACGAAAGTGAAGTGTAACCTAAGTGAATAATGTGACTAAAGTGAACAGAGTAACCTAAGTGAATAATGTGACATAGTGAACAGTGCAACCTAAGTGAATAATGTGACTAAAGTGAACAGTGTAACCGAAGTGAATAATGTGACTAAAGTGAACAGTGTAACCTAAGTGAATAATGTGACTAAAGTGAACAGAGTAAACTAAGTGAATAATGTGACTAAAGTGAACAGTGTAACCTAAGTGAATAATGTGACTAAAGTGAACAGAGTAACCTAAGTGAATAATGTGACTAAAGTGAACAGTGTAACCTAAGTGAATAATGTGACGAAAGTGAACAGTGTAACCTAAGTGAATAATGTGACGAAAGTGAACAGTGTTACCTAAGCGAATAATGTGACTAAAGTCAACAGTGTAACCTAAGCGAATTATGTGATGAAAGTGAACAGTGTAACCTAAGTGAATAATGTGACGAAAGTGAACAGTGTAACCTAAGTGAATAATGTGACGAAAGTGAACAGTGTAACCTAAGTGAATGTGACGAAAGTGAACAGTGTAACCTAAGTGAATAATGTGACGAAAGTGAACAGTGTAACCTAAGTGAATAATGTGACTAAAGTGAACAGTGCAACTTAAGCGAATAATGTGACTAAAGTGAACAGTGTAACCTAAGTGAATGTGACGAAAGTGAACAGTGTAACCTAAGTGAATAATGTGACGAAAGTGAACAGTGTTACCTAAGTGAATAATGTGACTAAAGTGAACAGAGTAACCTAAGTGAATAATGTGACTAAAGTGAAGTGTAACATAAGTGAATGATGTGACGAAAGTGAACAGAGTAACCTAAGTGAATAATGTGACGAAAGTGAACAGTGTTACCTAAGTGAATAATGTGACGAAAGTGAACAGAGTAACCTGAGTGAATAATGTGACTAAAGTGATGTGTAACATAAGTGAATAATGTGACGAAAGTGAACAGTGTAACCTAAGTGAATAATGTGACTAAAGTGAACAGTGTAACCTAAGTGAATGTGACGAAAGTGAACAGAGTAACCTAAGTGAATAATGTGTAGAAAGTGAACATTGTAACCTAAGTGAATAATGTGACTAAAGTGAAGTGTAACATAAGTGAATAATGTGACTAAAGTGAACAGTGCAACCTAAGTGAATAATGTGACTAAAGTGAACAGTTTAACCTAAGTGAATGTGACGAAAGTGAACAGTGTAACCTAAGTGAATAATGTGACTAAAGTGAACAGTGCAACCTAAGTGAATAATGTGACGAAAGTGAACAGTGTAACCTAAGCGAATAATGTGACTAAAGTGAACAGTGTAACCTAAGTGAATAATGTGACGAAAGTGAACAGTGTTACCTAAGTGAATAATGTGACTAAAGTGAACAGAGTAACCTAAGTGAATAATGTGACTAAAGTGAAGTGTAACATAAGTGAATAATGTGACGAAAGTGAACAGAGTAACCTAAGTGAATAATGTGACGAAAGTGAACAGTGTAACCTAAGTGAATGTGACGAAAGTGAACAGTGTAACCTAAGTGAATAATGTGACGAAAGTGAACAGTGTTACCTAAGTGAATAATGTGACTAAAGTGAACAGAGTAACCTAAGTGAATAATGTGACTAAAGTGAAGTGTAACATAAGTGAATGATGTGACGAAAGTGAACAGAGTAACCTAAGTGAATAATGTGACGAAAGTGAACATTGTAACCTAAGTGAATAATGTGACTAAAGTGAAGTGTAACATAAGTGAATAATGTGACGAAAGTGAACAGAGTAACCTAAGTGAATAATGTGACGAAAGTGAACATTGTAACCTAAGTGAATAATGTGACGAAAGTGAACAGCGTAACCTAAGTGAATAATGTGACGAAAGTGAACAGTGTAACCTAAGTGAATAATGTGACTAAAATGAACAGTGTAACCTAAGTGAATAATGTGACGAAAGTGAAGTGTAACCTAAGTGAATAATGTGACTAAAGTGAACAGAGTAACCTAAGTGAATAATGTGACATAGTGAACAGTGCAACCTAAGTGAATAATGTGACTAAAGTGAACAGTGTAACCGAAGTGAATAATGTGACTAAAGTGAACAGTGTAACCTAAGTGAATAATGTGACTAAAGTGAACAGAGTAAACTAAGTGAATAATGTGACTAAAGTGAACAGTGTAACCTAAGTGAATAATGTGACTAAAGTGAACAGAGTAACCTAAGTGAATAATGTGACGAAAGTGAACAGTGTAACCTAAGTGAATAATGTGACGAAAGTGAACAGTGTAACCTAAGTGAATAATGTGACAAAAGTGAACAGTGTTACCTAAGTGAATAATGTGACTAAAGTCAACAGTGTAACCTAAGCGAATTATGTGACGAAAGTGAACAGTGTAACCTAAGTGAATAATGTGACGAAAGTGAACAGTGTAACCTAAGTGAATAATGTGACGAAAGTGAACAGTGTAACCTAAGTGAATAATGTGACTAAAGTGAACAGTGTAACCTAAGTGAATAATGTGACGAAAGTGAACAGAGTAACCTAAGTGAATAATGTGACAGAAAGTGAACAGTGTAACCTAAGTGAATAATGTGACGAAAGTGAACAGTGTAACCTAAGTGAATAATGTGACGAAAGTGAACAGAGTAACCTAAGTGAATAATGTGACAGAAAGTGAACAGTGTAACCTAAGTGAATAATGTGACGAAAGTGAACAGTGTAACCGAAGTGAATAATGTGACTAAAGTGAACAGTGTAACCGAAGTGAATAATGTGACTAAATTGAACAGTGCAACCTAAGTAAATAATGATGTGACGAAAGTGAACAGTGCAACCTAAGTGAATAATGTGACTAAAGTGAACAGAGTAACCTAAGTGAATAATGTGACTAAAGTGAACAGAGTAACCTAAGTGAATAATGTGACGAAAGTGAACAGTGTAACCTAAGTGAATAATGTGACGAAAGTGAAGAGTGTAACCTAAGTGAATAATGTGACGAAAGTGAACAGTGTAACCTAAGTGAATGTGACGAAAGTGAACAGTGCAACCTAAGTGAATAATGTGACGAAAGTGAACAGTGTAACCTAAGTGAATAATGTGACTAAAGTGAACAGTGCAACCTAAGTGAATAATGTGACGAAAGTGAACAGTGTAACCTAAGCGAATAATGTGACGAAAGTGAACAGTGTAACCTAAGTGAATAATGTGACTAAAGTGAACAGTGCAACCTAAGTGAATAATGTGACTAAAGTGAACAGTGTAACCTAAGTGAATAATGTGACGAAAGTGAACAGTGTAACCTAAGTGAATAATGTGACTAAAGTGAACAGTGCAACCTAAGTGAATAATGTGACGAAAGTGAACAGTGTAACCTAAGTGAATGTGACGAAAGTGAACAGTGTAACCTAAGTGAATAATGTGACGAAAGTGAACAGTGTAACCTAAGTGAATAATGTGACTAAAGTGAACAGTGCAACCTAAGCGAATAATGTGACTAAAGTGAACAGTGTAACCTAAGTGAATAATGTGACGAAAGTGAACAGTGTAACCTAAGTGAATAATGTGACGAAAGTGAACAGTGTTACCTAAGTGAATAATGTGACTAAAGTGAACAGAGTAACCTAAGTGAATAATGTGACTAAAGTGAAGTGTAACATAAGTGAATGATGTGACGAAAGTGAACAGAGTAACCTAAGTGAATAATGTGACGAAAGTGAACATTGTAACCTAAGTGAATAATGTGACTAAAGTGAAGTGTAACATAAGTGAATAATGTGACGAAAGTGAACAGTGTAACCTAAGTGAATAATGTGACTAAAGTGAACAGTGCAACCTAAGTGAATAATGTGACGAAAGTGAACAGTGTAACCTAAGCGAATAATGTGACGAAAGTGAACAGAGTAACCTAAGTGAATAATGTGACTAAAGTGAAGTGTAACATAAGTGAATAATGTGACGAAAGTGAACAGAGTAACCTAAGTGAATAATGTGATGAAAGTGAACATTGTAACCTAAGTGAATAATGTGACTAAAGTGAAGTGTAACATAAGTGAATAATGTGACGAAAGTGAACAGAGTAACCTAAGTGAATAATGTGACGAAAGTGAACAGTGTAACCTAAGTGAATAATGTGACTAAAGTGAACAGTGCAACCTAAGTGAATAATGTGACTAAAGTGAACAGTGTAACCTAAGTGAATAATGTGACGAAAGTGAACAGTGTAACCTAAGTGAATAATGTGACTAAAGTGAACAGTGCAACCTAAGTGAATAATGTGACGAAAGTGAACAGTGTAACCTAAGTGAATGTGACGAAAGTGAACAGTGTAACCTAAGTGAATAATGTGACGAAAGTGAACAGTGTAACCTAAGTGAATAATGTGACTAAAGTGAACAGTGCAACCTAAGCGAATAATGTGACTAAAGTGAACAGTGTAACCTAAGTGAATGTGACGAAAGTGAACAGTGTAACCTAAGTGAATGTGACGAAAGTGAACAGTGTAACCTAAGTGAATAATGTGACGAAAGTGAACAGTGTTACCTAAGTGAATAATGTGACTAAAGTGAACAGAGTAACCTAAGTGAATAATGTGACTAAAGTGAAGTGTAACATAAGTGAATGATGTGACGAAAGTGAACAGAGTAACCTAAGTGAATAATGTGACGAAAGTGAACATTGTAACCTAAGTGAATAATGTGACTAAAGTGAAGTGTAACATAAGTGAATAATGTGACTAAAGTGAAGTGTAACATAAGTGAATAATGTGACGAAAGTGAACATTGTAACCTAAGTGAATAATGTGACTAAAGTGAACAGTGTAACCTAAGTGAATAATGTGACTAAAGTGAACAGTGTAACCTAAGTGAATAATGTGACGAAAGTGAACAGAGTAACCTAAGTGAATAATGTGACAGAAAGTGAACAGTGTAACCTAAGTGAATAATGTGACGAAAGTGAACAGTGTAACCTAAGTGAATAATGTGACTAAAGTGAACAGAGTAATCTAAGTGAATAATGTGACGAAAGTGAACAGTGTAACCGAAGTGAATAATGTGACTAAAGCGAACAGTGTAACCGAAGTGAATAATGTGACTAAATTGAACAGTGCAACCTAAGTGAATAATGTGACGAAAGTGAACAGTGCAACCTAAGTGAATAATGTGACTAAAGTGAACAGAGTAACCTAAGTGAATAATGTGACTAAAGTGAACAGTGTAACCTAAGTGAATAATGTGACTAAAGTGAACAGTGTAACCTAAGTGAATAATGTGACGAAAGTGAAGAGTGTAACCTAAGTGAATAATGTGACTAAAGTGAACAGTGTAACCGAAGTGAATAATGTGACTAAATTGAACAGTGCAACCTAAGTAAATAATGATGTGACGAAAGTGAACAGTGCAACCTAAGTGAATAATGTGACTAAAGTGAACAGAGTAACCTAAGTGAATAATGTGACTAAAGTGAACAGAGTAACCTAAGTGAATAATGTGACGAAAGTGAACAGTGTAACCTAAGTGAATAATGTGACGAAAGTGAAGAGTGTAACCTAAGTGAATAATGTGACGAAAGTGAACAGTGTAACCTAAGTGAATGTGACGAAAGTGAACAGTGCAACCTAAGTGAATAATGTGACGAAAGTGAACAGTGTAACCTAAGTGAATAATGTGACTAAAGTGAACAGTGCAACCTAAGTGAATAATGTGACGAAAGTGAACAGTGTAACCTAAGCGAATAATGTGACGAAAGTGAACAGTGTAACCTAAGTGAATAATGTGACTAAAGTGAACAGTGCAACCTAAGTGAATAATGTGACTAAAGTGAACAGTGTAACCTAAGTGAATAATGTGACGAAAGTGAACAGTGTAACCTAAGTGAATAATGTGACGAAAGTGAACAGTGTAACCTAAGTGAATGTGACGAAAGTGAACAGTGTAACCTAAGTGAATAATGTGACGAAAGTGAACAGTGTAACCTAAGTGAATAATGTGACTAAAGTGAACAGTGCAACCTAAGCGAATAATGTGACTAAAGTGAACAGTGCAACCTAAGTGAATAATGTGACGAAAGTGAACAGTGTAACCTAAGTGAATAATGTGACGAAAGTGAACAGTGTAACCTAAGTGAATGTGACGAAAGTGAACAGTGTAACCTAAGTGAATAATGTGACGAAAGTGAACAGTGTTACCTAAGTGAATAATGTGACTAAAGTGAACAGAGTAACCTAAGTGAATAATGTGACTAAAGTGAAGTGTAACATAAGTGAATGATGTGACGAAAGTGAACAGAGTAACCTAAGTGAATAATGTGACGAAAGTGAACATTGTAACCTAAGTGAATAATGTGACTAAAGTGAAGTGTAACATAAGTGAATAATGTGACGAAAGTGAACAGAGTAACCTAAGTGAATAATGTGACGAAAGTGAACATTGTAACCTAAGTGAATAATGTGACGAAAGTGAACAGCGTAACCTAAGTGAATAATGTGACGAAAGTGAACAGTGTAACCTAAGTGAATAATGTGACTAAAATGAACAGTGTAACCTAAGTGAATAATGTGACGAAAGTGAAGTGTAACCTAAGTGAATAATGTGACTAAAGTGAACAGAGTAACCTAAGTGAATAATGTGACATAGTGAACAGTGCAACCTAAGTGAATAATGTGACTAAAGTGAACAGTGTAACCGAAGTGAATAATGTGACTAAAGTGAACAGTGTAACCTAAGTGAATAATGTGACTAAAGTGAACAGAGTAAACTAAGTGAATAATGTGACTAAAGTGAACAGTGTAACCTAAGTGAATAATGTGACTAAAGTGAACAGAGTAACCTAAGTGAATAATGTGACGAAAGTGAACAGTGTAACCTAAGTGAATAATGTGACGAAAGTGAACAGTGTAACCTAAGTGAATAATGTGACAAAAGTGAACAGTGTTACCTAAGTGAATAATGTGACTAAAGTCAACAGTGTAACCTAAGCGAATTATGTGACGAAAGTGAACAGTGTAACCTAAGTGAATAATGTGACGAAAGTGAACAGTGTAACCTAAGTGAATAATGTGACGAAAGTGAACAGTGTAACCTAAGTGAATAATGTGACTAAAGTGAACAGTGTAACCTAAGTGAATAATGTGACGAAAGTGAACAGAGTAACCTAAGTGAATAATGTGACAGAAAGTGAACAGTGTAACCTAAGTGAATAATGTGACGAAAGTGAACAGTGCAACCTAAGTGAATAATGTGACTAAAGTGAACAGTGTAACCTAAGTGAATAATGTGACGAAAGTGAACAGTGTAACCTAAGTGAATAATGTGACTAAAGTGAACAGTGCAACCTAAGTGAATAATGTGACGAAAGTGAACAGAGTAACCTAAGTGAATAATGTGACAGAAAGTGAACAGTGTAACCTAAGTGAATAATGTGACGAAAGTGAACAGTGTAACCGAAGTGAATAATGTGACTAAAGTGAACAGTGTAACCGAAGTGAATAATGTGACTAAATTGAACAGTGCAACCTAAGTAAATAATGATGTGACGAAAGTGAACAGTGCAACCTAAGTGAATAATGTGACTAAAGTGAACAGAGTAACCTAAGTGAATAATGTGACTAAAGTGAACAGAGTAACCTAAGTGAATAATGTGACGAAAGTGAACAGTGTAACCTAAGTGAATAATGTGACGAAAGTGAAGAGTGTAACCTAAGTGAATAATGTGACGAAAGTGAACAGTGTAACCTAAGTGAATGTGACGAAAGTGAACAGTGCAACCTAAGTGAATAATGTGACGAAAGTGAACAGTGTAACCTAAGTGAATAATGTGACTAAAGTGAACAGTGCAACCTAAGTGAATAATGTGACGAAAGTGAACAGTGTAACCTAAGCGAATAATGTGACGAAAGTGAACAGTGTAACCTAAGTGAATAATGTGACTAAAGTGAACAGTGCAACCTAAGTGAATAATGTGACTAAAGTGAACAGTGTAACCTAAGTGAATAATGTGACGAAAGTGAACAGTGTAACCTAAGTGAATAATGTGACGAAAGTGAACAGTGTAACCTAAGTGAATGTGACGAAAGTGAACAGTGTAACCTAAGTGAATAATGTGACGAAAGTGAACAGTGTAACCTAAGTGAATAATGTGACTAAAGTGAACAGTGCAACCTAAGCGAATAATGTGACTAAAGTGAACAGTGCAACCTAAGTGAATAATGTGACGAAAGTGAACAGTGTAACCTAAGTGAATAATGTGACGAAAGTGAACAGTGTTACCTAAGTGAATAATGTGACTAAAGTGAACAGAGTAACCTAAGTGAATGATGTGACGAAAGTGAACAGAGTAACCTAAGTGAATGATGTGACGAAAGTGAACAGAGTAACCTAAGTGAATAATGTGACGAAAGTGAACATTGTAACCTAAGTGAATAATGTGACTAAAGTGAAGTGTAACATAAGTGAATAATGTGACGAAAGTGAACAGTGTAACCTAAGTGAATAATGTGACTAAAGTGAACAGTGCAACCTAAGTGAATAATGTGACGAAAGTGAACAGTGTAACCTAAGCGAATAATGTGACGAAAGTGAACAGAGTAACCTAAGTGAATAATGTGACTAAAGTGAAGTGTAACATAAGTGAATAATGTGACGAAAGTGAACAGAGTAACCTAAGTGAATAATGTGATGAAAGTGAACATTGTAACCTAAGTGAATAATGTGACTAAAGTGAAGTGTAACATAAGTGAATAATGTGACGAAAGTGAACAGAGTAACCTAAGTGAATAATGTGACGAAAGTGAACAGTGTAACCTAAGTGAATAATGTGACTAAAGTGAACAGTGCAACCTAAGTGAATAATGTGACTAAAGTGAACAGTGTAACCTAAGTGAATAATGTGACGAAAGTGAACAGTGTAACCTAAGTGAATAATGTGACTAAAGTGAACAGTGCAACCTAAGTGAATAATGTGACGAAAGTGAACAGTGTAACCTAAGTGAATGTGACGAAAGTGAACAGTGTAACCTAAGTGAATAATGTGACGAAAGTGAACAGTGTAACCTAAGTGAATAATGTGACTAAAGTGAACAGTGCAACCTAAGCGAATAATGTGACTAAAGTGAACAGTGTAACCTAAGTGAATGTGACGAAAGTGAACAGTGTAACCTAAGTGAATGTGACGAAAGTGAACAGTGTAACCTAAGTGAATAATGTGACGAAAGTGAACAGTGTTACCTAAGTGAATAATGTGACTAAAGTGAACAGAGTAACCTAAGTGAATAATGTGACTAAAGTGAAGTGTAACATAAGTGAATGATGTGACGAAAGTGAACAGAGTAACCTAAGTGAATAATGTGACGAAAGTGAAGTGTAACATAAGTGAATAATGTGACTAAAGTGAAGTGTAACATAAGTGAATAATGTGACGAAAGTGAACATTGTAACCTAAGTGAATAATGTGACTAAAGTGATGTGTAACGTAAGTGAATAATGTGACTAAAGTGAACAGTGCAACCTAAGTGAATAATGTGACTAAAGTGAACAGAGTAACCTAAGTGAATAATGTGACTAAAGTGATGTGTAACATAAGTGAATAATGTGACTAAAGTGAAGTGTAACATAAGTGAATAATGTGACTAAAGTGAACAGTGCAACCTAAGTGAATAATGTGACTAAAGTGAACAGTGTAACCTAAGTGAATGTGACGAAAGTGAACAGTGTAACCTAAGTGAATAATGTGACTAAAGTGAACAGTGCAACCTAAGTGAATAATGTGACGAAAGTGAACAGTGTAACCTAAGCGAATAATGTGACTAAAGTGAACAGTGTAACCTAAGTGAATAATGTGACGAAAGTGAACAGTGTTACCTAAGTGAATAATGTGACTAAAGTGAACAGAGTAACCTAAGTGAATAATGTGACTAAAGTGAAGTGTAACATAAGTGAATAATGTGACGAAAGTGAACAGTGTAACCTAAGTGAATAATGTGACGAAAGTGAACAGTGTAACCGAAGTGAATAATGTGACTAAAGTGAAGTGTAACCTAAGTGAATAATGTGACTAAAGTGAACAGTGTAACCTAAGTGAATAATGTGACGAAAGTGAACAGTGTAACCGAAGTGAATAATGTGACTAAAGTGAAGTGTAACCTAAGTGAATAATGTGACTAAAGTGAAGTGTAACCTAAGTGAATAATGTGACGAAAGTGAACAGTGTAACCTAAGTGAATAATGTGACGAAAGTGAACAGTGTAACCTAAGTGAATAATGTGACGAAAGTGAACAGTGTAACCTAAGTGAATAATGTGACTAAAATGAACAGAGTAACCTAAGTGAATAATGTGACGAAAGTGAACAGTGTAACCTAAGTGAATAATGTGACTAAAGTGAAGTGCAACCTAAGTGAATGTGACGAAAGTGAACAGTGTAACCGAAGTGAATAATGTGACTAAAGTGAAGTGTAACCTAAGTGAATAATGTGACGAAAGTGAACAGTGTAACCGAAGTGAATAATGTGACTAAAGTCAAGTGTAACCTAAGTGAATAATGTGACTAAAGTGAAGTGTAACCTAAGTGAATAATGTGACGAAAGTGAACAGAGTAACCTAAGTGAATAATGTGACTAAAGTGAACAGTGCAACCTAAGTGAATATTGTGACGAAAGTGAACAGTGTAACCGAAGTGAATAATGTGACTAAAGTGAACAGTGTAACCGAAGTGAATAATGTGACTAAAGCGAACAGTGTAACCGAAGTGAATAATGTGACTAAAGTGAAGTGTAACCTAAGTGAATAATGTGACGAAAGTGAACAGTGCAACCTAAGTGAATAATGTGACGAAAGTGAACAGAGTAACCTAAGTGAATAATGTGACGAAAGTGAACAGTGTAACCTAAGTGAATAATGTGACTAAAGTGAAGTGTAACCTAAGTGAATAATGTGACGAAAGTGAACAGTGCAACCTAAGTTAATAATGTGACGAAAGTGAACAGAGTAACCTAAGTGAATGTGACGAAAGTGAACAGTGTAACCGAAGTGAATAATGTGACTAAAGTGAAGTGTAACCTAAGTGAATAATGTGACGAAAGTGAACAGTGTAACCGAAGTGAATAATGTGACTAAAGTGAAGTGTAACCTAAGTGAATAATGTGACGAAAGTGAACAGTGTAACCGAAGTGAATAATGTGACTAAAGTCAAGTGTAACCTAAGTGAATAATGTGACAAAAGTGAACAGTGTAACCTAAGTGAATAATGTGACGAAAGTGAACAGTGTAACCTAAGTGAATAATGTGACTAAAGTGAAGTGTAACCTAAGTGAATAATGTGACGAAAGTGAACAGTGTAACCTAAGTGAATAATGTGACGAAAGTGAACAGTGTAACCGAAGTGAATAATGTGACTAAAGTGAAGTGTAACCTAAGTGAATAATGTGACTAAAGTGAAGTGTAACCTAAGTGAATAATGTGACGAAAGTGAACAGTGTAACCTAAGTGAATAATGTGACTAAAGTGAACAGTGTAACCTAAGTGAATAATGTGACTAAAGTGAACAGTGTAACCTAAGTGAATAATGTGACGAAAGTGAACAGTGTAACCGAAGTGAATAATGTGACTAAAGTGAAGTGTAACCTAAGTGAATAATGTGACTAAAGTGAAGTGTAACCTAAGTGAATAATGTGACGAAAGTGAACAGTGTAACCTAAGTGAATAATGTGACTAAAGTGAACAGTGTAACCTAAGTGAATAATGTGACGAAAGTGAAGTGTAACCGAAGTGAATAATGTGACTAAAGTGAAGTGTAACCTAAGTAAATAATGTGACTAAAGTGAAGTGTAACCTAAGTGAATAATGTGACGAAAGTGAACAGTGTAACCTAAGTGAATAATGTGACGAAAGTGAACAGTGTAACCGAAGTGAATAATGTGACTAAAGTGAAGTGTAACCTAAGTGAATAATGTGACTAAAGTGAACAGTGTAACCTAAGTGAATAATGTGACGAAAGTGAACAGTGTAACCGAAGTGAATAATGTGACGAAAGTGAACAGTGTAACCGAAGTGAATAATGTGACTAAAGTGAAGTGTAACCTAAGTGAATAATGTGACGAAAGTGAACAGAGTAACCTAAGTGAATAATGTGACTAAAGTGAACAGAGTAACCTAAGTGAATAATGTGACGAAAGTGAACAGTGCAACCTAAGTGAATAATGTGACGAAAGTGAACAGTGTAACCGAAGTGAATAATGTGACTAAAGTGAAGTGTAACCTAAGTGAATAATGTGACGAAAGTGAACAGTGTAACCTAAGTGAATAATGTGACTAAAGTGAACAGTGTAACCTAAGCGAATTATGTGACGAAAGTGAACAGTGTAACCGAAGTGAATAATGTGACTAAAGTGAACAGTGTAACCTAAGTGAATAATGTGACTAAAGTGAACAGAGTAACCTAAGTGAATAATGTGACGAAAGTGAACAGTGCAACCTAAGTGAATAATGTGACGAAAGTGAACAGTGCAACCTAAGTGAATAATGTGACGAAAGTGAACAGTGTAACCTAAGTGAATAATGTGACTAAAGTGAAGTGTAACCTAAGTGAATAATGTGACGAAAGTGAACAGTGTAACCTAAGTGAATAATGTGACTAAAGTGAACAGTGTAACCTGAATGAATAATGTGACGAAAGTGAACAGTGTAACCTAAGTGAATAATGTGACTAAAGTGAACAGTGTAACCGAAGTGAATAATGTGACGAAAGTGAACAGTGTAACCGAAGTGAATAATGTGACGAAAGTGAACAGTGTAACCGAAGTGAATAATGTGACTAAAGTGAAGTGTAACCTAAGTGAATAATGTGACTAAAGTGAACAGTGTAACCTAAGTGAATAATGTGACGAAAGTGAACAGTGTAACCGAAGTGAATAATGTGACTAAAGTGAAGTGTAACCTAAGTGAATAATTTGACGAAAGTGAACAGTGCAACCTAAGTGAATAATGTGACTAAAGTGAAGTGTAACCTAAGTGAATAATGTGACGAAAGTGAACAGTGTAACCTAAGTGAATAATGTGACTAAAGTGAAGTGTAACCTAAGTGAATAATGTGACGAAAGTGAACAGTGTAACCTAAGTGAATAATGTGACTAAAGTGAAGAGTAACCTAAGTGAATAATGTGACGAAAGTGAACAGTGTAACCTAAGTGAATAATGTGACGAAAGTGAAAAGTGTAACCGAAGTGAATAATGTGACTAAAGTGAAGTGTAACCTAAGTGAATAATGTGACTAAAGTGAAGTGTAACCTAAGTGAATAATGTGACGAAAGTGAACAGTGTAACCTAAGTGAATAATGTGACTAAAGTGAACAGAGTAACCTAAGTGAATAATGTGACGAAAGTGAACAGTGTAACCTTAGTGAATAATGTGACTAAAGTGAACAGTGCAACCTAAGTGAATAATGTGACGAAAGTGAACAGTGTAACCTAAGCGAATAATGTGACTAAAGTGAACAGTGTAACCTAAGTGAATGTGACGAAAGTGAACAGTGTAACCTAAGCGAATAATGTGACTAAAGTGAACAGAGTAACCTAAGTGAATAATGTGACGAAAGTGAACAGTGTTACCTAAGTGAATAATGTGACTAAAGTGAACAGAGTAACCTAAGTGAATAATGTGACTAAAGTGATGTGTAACATAAGTGAATAATGTGACGAAAGTGAACAGTGTAACCTAAGTGAATAATGTGACTAAAGTGAACAGTGCAACCTAAGTGAATAATGTGACTAAAGTGAACAGTGTAACCTAAGCGAATAATGTGACTAAAGTGAACAGTGTAACCTAAGTGAATGTGACGAAAGTGAACAGAGTAACCTAAGTGAATAATGTGACGAAAGTGAACATTGTAACCTAAGTGAATAATGTGACTAAAGTGAAGTGTAACATAAGTGAATAATGTGACTAAAGTGAACAGTGCAACCTAAGTGAATAATGTGACTAAAGTGACCAGTGTAACCTAAGTGAATGTGACGAAAGTGAACAGTGTAACCTAAGTGAATAATGTGACTAAAGTGAACAGTGCAACCTAAGTGAATAATGTGACAAAAGTGAACAGTGTAACCTAAGCGAATAATGTGACTAAAGTGAACAGTGTAACCTAAGTGAATAATGTGACTAAAGTGAAGTGTAACATAAGTGAATAATGTGACGAAAGTGAACAGAGTAACCTAAGTGAATAATGTGACGAAAGTGAACATTGTAACCTAAGTGAATAATGTGACGAAAGTGAACAGCGTAACCTAAGTGAATAATGTGACGAAAGTGAACAGTGTAACCTAAGTGAATAATGTGACTAAAATGAACAGTGTAACCTAAGTGAATAATGTGACGAAAGTGAAGTGTAACCTAAGTGAATAATGTGACTAAAGTGAACAGAGTAACCTAAGTGAATAATGTGACATAGTGAACAGTGCAACCTAAGTGAATAATGTGACTAAAGTGAACAGTGTAACCGAAGTGAATAATGTGACTAAAGTGAACAGTGTAACCTAAGTGAATAATGTGACTAAAGTGAACAGAGTAAACTAAGTGAATAATGTGACTAAAGTGAACAGTGTAACCTAAGTGAATAATGTGACTAAAGTGAACAGAGTAACCTAAGTGAATAATGTGACTAAAGTGAACAGTGTAACCTAAGTGAATAATGTGACGAAAGTGAACAGTGTAACCTAAGTGAATAATGTGACGAAAGTGAACAGTGTTACCTAAGCGAATAATGTGACTAAAGTCAACAGTGTAACCTAAGCGAATTATGTGATGAAAGTGAACAGTGTAACCTAAGTGAATAATGTGACGAAAGTGAACAGTGTAACCTAAGTGAATAATGTGACGAAAGTGAACAGTGTAACCTAAGTGAATGTGACGAAAGTGAACAGTGTAACCTAAGTGAATAATGTGACGAAAGTGAACAGTGTAACCTAAGTGAATAATGTGACTAAAGTGAACAGTGCAACTTAAGCGAATAATGTGACTAAAGTGAACAGTGTAACCTAAGTGAATGTGACGAAAGTGAACAGTGTAACCTAAGTGAATAATGTGACGAAAGTGAACAGTGTTACCTAAGTGAATAATGTGACTAAAGTGAACAGAGTAACCTAAGTGAATAATGTGACTAAAGTGAAGTGTAACATAAGTGAATGATGTGACGAAAGTGAACAGAGTAACCTAAGTGAATAATGTGACGAAAGTGAACAGTGTTACCTAAGTGAATAATGTGACGAAAGTGAACAGAGTAACCTGAGTGAATAATGTGACTAAAGTGATGTGTAACATAAGTGAATAATGTGACGAAAGTGAACAGTGTAACCTAAGTGAATAATGTGACTAAAGTGAACAGTGTAACCTAAGTGAATGTGACGAAAGTGAACAGAGTAACCTAAGTGAATAATGTGTAGAAAGTGAACATTGTAACCTAAGTGAATAATGTGACTAAAGTGAAGTGTAACATAAGTGAATAATGTGACTAAAGTGAACAGTGCAACCTAAGTGAATAATGTGACTAAAGTGAACAGTTTAACCTAAGTGAATGTGACGAAAGTGAACAGTGTAACCTAAGTGAATAATGTGACTAAAGTGAACAGTGCAACCTAAGTGAATAATGTGACGAAAGTGAACAGTGTAACCTAAGCGAATAATGTGACTAAAGTGAACAGTGTAACCTAAGTGAATAATGTGACGAAAGTGAACAGTGTTACCTAAGTGAATAATGTGACTAAAGTGAACAGAGTAACCTAAGTGAATAATGTGACTAAAGTGAAGTGTAACATAAGTGAATAATGTGACGAAAGTGAACAGAGTAACCTAAGTGAATAATGTGACGAAAGTGAACAGTGTAACCTAAGTGAATGTGACGAAAGTGAACAGTGTAACCTAAGTGAATAATGTGACGAAAGTGAACAGTGTTACCTAAGTGAATAATGTGACTAAAGTGAACAGAGTAACCTAAGTGAATAATGTGACTAAAGTGAAGTGTAACATAAGTGAATGATGTGACGAAAGTGAACAGAGTAACCTAAGTGAATAATGTGACGAAAGTGAACATTGTAACCTAAGTGAATAATGTGACTAAAGTGAAGTGTAACATAAGTGAATAATGTGACGAAAGTGAACAGAGTAACCTAAGTGAATAATGTGACGAAAGTGAACATTGTAACCTAAGTGAATAATGTGACGAAAGTGAACAGCGTAACCTAAGTGAATAATGTGACGAAAGTGAACAGTGTAACCTAAGTGAATAATGTGACTAAAATGAACAGTGTAACCTAAGTGAATAATGTGACGAAAGTGAAGTGTAACCTAAGTGAATAATGTGACTAAAGTGAACAGAGTAACCTAAGTGAATAATGTGACATAGTGAACAGTGCAACCTAAGTGAATAATGTGACTAAAGTGAACAGTGTAACCGAAGTGAATAATGTGACTAAAGTGAACAGTGTAACCTAAGTGAATAATGTGACTAAAGTGAACAGAGTAAACTAAGTGAATAATGTGACTAAAGTGAACAGTGTAACCTAAGTGAATAATGTGACTAAAGTGAACAGAGTAACCTAAGTGAATAATGTGACGAAAGTGAACAGTGTAACCTAAGTGAATAATGTGACGAAAGTGAACAGTGTAACCTAAGTGAATAATGTGACAAAAGTGAACAGTGTTACCTAAGTGAATAATGTGACTAAAGTCAACAGTGTAACCTAAGCGAATTATGTGACGAAAGTGAACAGTGTAACCTAAGTGAATAATGTGACGAAAGTGAACAGTGTAACCTAAGTGAATAATGTGACGAAAGTGAACAGTGTAACCTAAGTGAATAATGTGACTAAAGTGAACAGTGTAACCTAAGTGAATAATGTGACGAAAGTGAACAGAGTAACCTAAGTGAATAATGTGACAGAAAGTGAACAGTGTAACCTAAGTGAATAATGTGACGAAAGTGAACAGTGTAACCTAAGTGAATAATGTGACGAAAGTGAACAGAGTAACCTAAGTGAATAATGTGACAGAAAGTGAACAGTGTAACCTAAGTGAATAATGTGACGAAAGTGAACAGTGTAACCGAAGTGAATAATGTGACTAAAGTGAACAGTGTAACCGAAGTGAATAATGTGACTAAATTGAACAGTGCAACCTAAGTAAATAATGATGTGACGAAAGTGAACAGTGCAACCTAAGTGAATAATGTGACTAAAGTGAACAGAGTAACCTAAGTGAATAATGTGACTAAAGTGAACAGAGTAACCTAAGTGAATAATGTGACGAAAGTGAACAGTGTAACCTAAGTGAATAATGTGACGAAAGTGAAGAGTGTAACCTAAGTGAATAATGTGACGAAAGTGAACAGTGTAACCTAAGTGAATGTGACGAAAGTGAACAGTGCAACCTAAGTGAATAATGTGACGAAAGTGAACAGTGTAACCTAAGTGAATAATGTGACTAAAGTGAACAGTGCAACCTAAGTGAATAATGTGACGAAAGTGAACAGTGTAACCTAAGCGAATAATGTGACGAAAGTGAACAGTGTAACCTAAGTGAATAATGTGACTAAAGTGAACAGTGCAACCTAAGTGAATAATGTGACTAAAGTGAACAGTGTAACCTAAGTGAATAATGTGACGAAAGTGAACAGTGTAACCTAAGTGAATAATGTGACTAAAGTGAACAGTGCAACCTAAGTGAATAATGTGACGAAAGTGAACAGTGTAACCTAAGTGAATGTGACGAAAGTGAACAGTGTAACCTAAGTGAATAATGTGACGAAAGTGAACAGTGTAACCTAAGTGAATAATGTGACTAAAGTGAACAGTGCAACCTAAGCGAATAATGTGACTAAAGTGAACAGTGTAACCTAAGTGAATAATGTGACGAAAGTGAACAGTGTAACCTAAGTGAATAATGTGACGAAAGTGAACAGTGTTACCTAAGTGAATAATGTGACTAAAGTGAACAGAGTAACCTAAGTGAATAATGTGACTAAAGTGAAGTGTAACATAAGTGAATGATGTGACGAAAGTGAACAGAGTAACCTAAGTGAATAATGTGACGAAAGTGAACATTGTAACCTAAGTGAATAATGTGACTAAAGTGAAGTGTAACATAAGTGAATAATGTGACGAAAGTGAACAGTGTAACCTAAGTGAATAATGTGACTAAAGTGAACAGTGCAACCTAAGTGAATAATGTGACGAAAGTGAACAGTGTAACCTAAGCGAATAATGTGACGAAAGTGAACAGAGTAACCTAAGTGAATAATGTGACTAAAGTGAAGTGTAACATAAGTGAATAATGTGACGAAAGTGAACAGAGTAACCTAAGTGAATAATGTGATGAAAGTGAACATTGTAACCTAAGTGAATAATGTGACTAAAGTGAAGTGTAACATAAGTGAATAATGTGACGAAAGTGAACAGAGTAACCTAAGTGAATAATGTGACGAAAGTGAACAGTGTAACCTAAGTGAATAATGTGACTAAAGTGAACAGTGCAACCTAAGTGAATAATGTGACTAAAGTGAACAGTGTAACCTAAGTGAATAATGTGACGAAAGTGAACAGTGTAACCTAAGTGAATAATGTGACTAAAGTGAACAGTGCAACCTAAGTGAATAATGTGACGAAAGTGAACAGTGTAACCTAAGTGAATGTGACGAAAGTGAACAGTGTAACCTAAGTGAATAATGTGACGAAAGTGAACAGTGTAACCTAAGTGAATAATGTGACTAAAGTGAACAGTGCAACCTAAGCGAATAATGTGACTAAAGTGAACAGTGTAACCTAAGTGAATGTGACGAAAGTGAACAGTGTAACCTAAGTGAATGTGACGAAAGTGAACAGTGTAACCTAAGTGAATAATGTGACGAAAGTGAACAGTGTTACCTAAGTGAATAATGTGACTAAAGTGAACAGAGTAACCTAAGTGAATAATGTGACTAAAGTGAAGTGTAACATAAGTGAATGATGTGACGAAAGTGAACAGAGTAACCTAAGTGAATAATGTGACGAAAGTGAACATTGTAACCTAAGTGAATAATGTGACTAAAGTGAAGTGTAACATAAGTGAATAATGTGACTAAAGTGAAGTGTAACATAAGTGAATAATGTGACGAAAGTGAACATTGTAACCTAAGTGAATAATGTGACTAAAGTGAACAGTGTAACCTAAGTGAATAATGTGACTAAAGTGAACAGTGTAACCTAAGTGAATAATGTGACGAAAGTGAACAGAGTAACCTAAGTGAATAATGTGACAGAAAGTGAACAGTGTAACCTAAGTGAATAATGTGACGAAAGTGAACAGTGTAACCTAAGTGAATAATGTGACTAAAGTGAACAGAGTAATCTAAGTGAATAATGTGACGAAAGTGAACAGTGTAACCGAAGTGAATAATGTGACTAAAGCGAACAGTGTAACCGAAGTGAATAATGTGACTAAATTGAACAGTGCAACCTAAGTGAATAATGTGACGAAAGTGAACAGTGCAACCTAAGTGAATAATGTGACTAAAGTGAACAGAGTAACCTAAGTGAATAATGTGACTAAAGTGAACAGTGTAACCTAAGTGAATAATGTGACTAAAGTGAACAGTGTAACCTAAGTGAATAATGTGACGAAAGTGAAGAGTGTAACCTAAGTGAATAATGTGACGAAAGTGAACAGTGTAACCTAAGTGAATGTGACGAAAGTGAACAGTGCAACCTAAGTGAATAATGTGACGAAAGTGAACAGTGTAACCTAAGTGAATAATGTGACTAAAGTGAACAGTGTAACCTAAGTGAATAATGTGACGAAAGTGAACAGTGTAACCTAAGTGAATAATGTGACGAAAGTGAACAGTGTAACCTAAGTGAATAATGTGACTAAAGTGAACAGTGTAACTTAAGTGAATAATGCGACGAAAGTGAACAGTGTAACCTAAGTGAATAATGTGACGAAAGTGAACAGTGTAACCTAAGTGAATAATGTGACAAAAGTGAACAGTGTGACAAAAGTGAACAGTGTGACGAAAGTGAATAATGTGACGAAAGTGAACAGTGTAACCGAAGTGAATAATGTGACTAAAGTGAACAGTGTAACCTAAGTGAATAATGTGACGAAAGTGAACAGTGTGTGTGTGTGTGTGTGTGTGAGAGAGAGATAAAGAATACGTAAAGTGACTAGAGCGTGAACAAGAATGGCTGTGGAATTGGATGTGAGAAATAAGTATTGATAATTTATTGATGCAACAATTATTCCAACTATTCTATGAGATAATCTGTGTCCACTGGCTATCTGTTTAAGAGTCTGATAACTGAGGGGTAGAAGGACTTCCTCAATCTAGAAGTCCTGCATTTCACACTTCTATACCTCCATCCCGAGGGTGGAAGTGTGAACAGTCCATGCTGGGGGTGGGTGGGGTCCTTAAGGATGGAGGCAGCTCTCCTGTGGACTCTGCGATGGTAGGCCTGCAGAGAAGGCAGTGGAGTCCTGATGATTTTTTCAGCAGTCTTCACAATTCTCTGCAGGCGCTTGCGGTCCCTCCCAGTAGTGTTTTCATACCACACAGTGATGCAGCTGGTCAAGACGCTCTCCACAACACAGCTGTAGAAGTTGTTGAGTAGCTTAGTCGACATGTCAAACTCCCTCAGTCTCTTCAGGACGTACAGCCACTGTTGTCTCTTCTTAACCAGCTGGGTGGTATTGAGTGTCCAGCTGAGGTCCTCACTGATGTGGACCCCCATATTTAAAACTACTCACCCTCTCTACTTCAAGCTCTTGGATAAGCAGTGGCTGAGGAGTTCTCTTTTTCCTCATATCCACTATCGTCTTGTACTCAATATTAAATATCAAGTAAGATTCTTCTGACTTTTAAAGCACTTAACAATCTCGCTCCCTCATATCTCTCTGAATTGCTTCATATCTACACCATGAAGCGTACTCTTCGATCTTCTTCATCCGTCTCTCTTGTTGTACCCATTGTTCGTTTAGTCACTATGGGGTCAGGGCGTTCAGCTGTGCTGCTCCTTGTCTCTGGAATTCTCTGCCACAATCTTTACGAGTAGCTAAGTGACTGTATGGTTACTTTTAAATCACATCTTAAAACGTATCTATTAAAATTAGCTTTCTCTGATGTTCTGTTGACAACTATGCATCGCTCAACATACGTCACTTACTCTGTTGCTCTGATTGGTTGTAGGTCTATCCAATTGAGGGCAGAGGCATTTTCTTTCCTGGTTCGGTTGAAACACGCCCCATAATCACAGCCCAATGGAGCAGTATCAGACTCATATTCTGACTAGAATCTGAGCATGACGACGTCAGGCTAGAGTTATCTTTGCAGCACAAACAGGAAATGTGTAGTTTTGATTCAAACACAAGGAGTGAAATGTTACAATTCACCCCATAGTCCAGGTTAGTTGTAACAGACCCTGGGGTGAGACGTAACATTATTATATCCACCGGGGTGATATGTAACATTATGAAATAAGGATTATAACAAAAAAAAGTTCTGAAAGTTTTTTATTCAACACAGGCTTTTTAACAATGGATGTGTGTAACAAAAATTAATAAAATTAGCAAATGCTCATTTTACATCCCTCAATTTGTCTTTCTCTTCCAAGATCTAGGCCAGGGGTGTCCAATCCTGCAGAGTTCAGCTACAACCCCAACTACACACCTGAACCAGCTAATCAACCCAACTACACACCTGAACCAGCTAATCAAGCTCTACTAGGCATACTAGACACTTCCAGGCAGGTGTGTTGAGGCAAATTGGAGCTAAACTCTGCAGGACAGTGACCCTCCTCCAGGACCAAGTTTAGACACCCCTGACCTAGGAATACTGAAAGAAAAATAAAAACTGTTTAAGGTATGTAAGGCTGCCCAATCGTCCCAATGGAGGCTTACGATTGGTGGGTGAAGGTTCCTTGCGCGTTCGGTCTTTTCAGCTGGGCAAAGGGATTTAATTCCAATTTAGTTTTATCTGACTCCATTTTATTATGACCTTGAATTTAGGTTAGAATGCCAATTGGTTATTTGGTCATTTATATTTAATAGTTTAACTACACATTTAATTATTCAGTTTAACCCTTTGTTGAAATTATACCCGTTCATAATCTACTAGAGATAGTTAATAATTCCAGAGTAAATCAGAATAAATCAGTGTAACAATTTATTATTAGTCAGGTAAATTACATAATCAATTCAAAGATAATCCATACATAACATCAAATGCTCTTAAGTATAGAATAAAATATGGATACCTGACTTCTGAAAATTACATAACGCCGAGCATCTAAGAGACACTCAGCGTTACGGGCTGACCGATGTAAAGGTTCGAGCCCCGATCTCTTTGCAACATCTCCTTAAATACCAGACCAAGAAAGAAAACTCTGTGTTACATGTGTTAACAATGGGAATTTACATTAATCAAGTCCTATAGACCTGTATTGACGGCAAGAGGTAGAGTCAAGTCAAGTCAACTTTATTCATATAGCGCTTTTTACAATGTAGATTGTTTCAAAGCAGCTTCACAGTGTTAAACAGGAAAATAATGCGACCGAATTTGATTCAGCTGTACAGCCGCTCTGGAGAAAACGGTGATGTCATCTAGCTCATTTCAATTATCATATATATTCAAGTAATGTAGTTGATATAGTTAATTTAGTTTAGTAATTTATTTAGAAATTTATTTGAAAATGTTGTGTCCCCAACTGAGCAAGCCAAGCCAAAGGCAACAGTGGCAAGGAACCAAAACTCCATCAGGTGGCATAAATGGAGAAAAATAAACCTTGGGAGAAACCAGGCTCAGTCGGGGTGCCAGTTTCTCCTCTGGCCAATTAACAAACAGTGTATGATTATTATTTTGGCAGCCTTACAGGTCAGAAGTCATATTAGATCGGAATATTCGAAAGATCGAAGGCATCACGCCGGAGACGGGTTTATTGAGGATGGCATGTCGATTAAACAATTATTAAATAGGAATATTCGAAATATCGGAGTCATCACGCCGGAGATGCATCCATTGAGGATGCCATGTCGATGAGCAATTTCAGAGGGTAGACTAATTGACACGGTCTCTGCAGACACTTCAGGGATGCGTTGGTCATGTCCAGGCGCAGGTCCACCATCTGATCTGGATCCGGCTGACTGTGCTAAACCTCGGGATAAACAGAGAGACTAACATTAGCGTAGATGCCATTCTTCTTATGATGTAACGAGTACATCAGGTGTTATGGGAAGTGTTCCCGCTTCCGGCTGACCTAGTTAATGCAGCCTAACAATCATTTAATTGATTTGAATAAAATATAAATTAAAAATGTTTTATGTGTATGCCATAGTAAAGAGATGTGTTTTTAGTCTAGATTTAAACTGACAGAGTGTGTCTGCTTCCCGAACAATGCTAGGAAGGCTGTTCCAGAGTTTAGGTGCTAAATAGGAAAAGGATCGACCGCCTGCAGTTGATTTTGATATTCTAGGTATTATCAACTGGCCAGAGTTTTGAGACCGCAATAGACGTGATGGAGTATAATGCGTTAAGAGCTCGTTCAAATACTGGGGAGCTAAACCATTTAGTGATTTGTAAGTAATTAGCAAGATATTAAAATGTATGCGATGTTTAATAGGGAGCCATTGCAGTGTTCACAGAACCGGGCTAATATGGTCATACTTCCTGGTTCTAGTAAGAACTCGAGCTGCTGCGTTTTGGACCAGCTGCAGTTTATTTACTAAGCGAGCAGTGCAACCACCCAGTAGAGCATTACAATCTAGCCTTGAGGTCATGAACGCATGAACTAACGGTTCAGCATTTTGCATTGAAAGCATATGCCGTAATTTAGATATATTTTTAAGATGGTAGAATGCAGTTTTACAGATGCTAGAAACGTGGCTTTCAAATGAGAGATTGGTATCAAAGAGCACACCCAGGTTCCTAACTGACGACGAGGACTTGACAGAGCAGCCATCAAGTGTTAAGACAGTATTTTAGGTTACTACATGTGGAGTTTTTTTGTCCAATAATTAAAAATTTAGTTTTTTCTGAATTAAGTTGCAGGAAATTACTAGTCATCCAATTTTTTATATCAGCTATGCATTCCGTTAATCTTGTGAATTGGTAAATTTCGTCAGGGCGTGAAGAAATATAGAGCTGAGTATCGTCAGCATAACAATGAAAACTAACGCCATGCTTCCTAATGATATCTCCCAGTGGTAGCATGTACAGGGTGAAAAGCAACGGTCCTAGCACTGAGCCCTGCGGTACCTCATATTGAACTTGTGATCGGTGTAACATCTCTTCATTTACTGCTACAAACTGATAACGGTCAGATAAGTATGATTTAAACCATGCCAATGCAATTCCACTAATGCCAACATAATTTTCGAGTCTATTCAAAAGAATGTTGTGGTCGATAGTATCGAATGCAGCGCTAAGATCGAGTAATACTAACAGAGATATACAACCACGATCGGATAAGAGTAAATCATTTGTAACTCTAATGAGAGCAGTCTCAGTACTATAATACGGTCTAAATCCTGACTGGAAATCCTCACAGATACCATTTCTTTCTAAAAAGGAGCATAATAGTGAGGACACTGCCTTTTCTAGTATTTTTGACAGAAAGGGTAGATTTGAGATTGGCCTGTAATTGACTAATTCTGTAGGATCAAGTTGGGGTTTTTAATAAGTGGTTTAATAATAGCCAACTTAAAAGTTTTCGGTACATATCCTAAAGTCAAGGATGAATTAATAATATTAAGAAGAGGATTAAGACCTCTGGAAGCATCTCTTTTAGTAGTTTAGTCGGTATAGGGTCGAGCATACATGTTGTTGATTTTGATTTAATGAGTTTAGCCAATTCTTCTTCTCCTATAGCAGTGAATGAATGTAATTTTTCCTCAGTGACACTACAATGCACTGTCCGATGTGATACAGTAGTAGACGGTGGTTATAATTTTTTTCCTAATATTATCAATCGTACAAGTAAAGAAGTTCATAAAGTCATTACTGCTGTGCTATTAGCAGACATCAGAAGTTGAAGCTTTATTTTTGGTTAATTTAGCCACTGTATCGAATAAATACCTAGGGTTGTGTTTGTTTTCTTCTAAGAGAGTCGAGAAATAAGCAGATCTAGCAGTTTTTACGGCCTTTCTGTATGAAATCATGCTCTCTTTCCACGAAATGCGAAAAACTTCCAGTTTTGTTTTCTTCCAGCTGCGCTCCATTTTTCTGGCTGCTGTTTTAAGGGCCCGGGTGTGCTCGTTGTACCACGGCGTTGGACTATTCTCTTTAATCTTCTTTAAGCGCAGAGGAGCAACTGTGTCTAAAGTGCTGGAAAAGAGAGGAGAGTCAATAGTTTCTGTTGCAACATCGAGTTCCTCTAGGCTATCTGGGATGCTGAGGAGATGAAACTGATGAGGAAGACTATTTACAAAGCAATCTTTAGTCGCAGCAGTGATAGTCCTGCCATATTTGAAGCGAGGGGACGGCTTTGCAGACTTTGTTAAATTAAGTATACATGATACTAGGTAATGATCTGAGATGTCATCGCTCTGCTGCAGAATTTCAACGGTATCAACATTTATTCCATGTGACAATATTAGGTCTAAAGTATGATTATGGCGATGAGTGGGTCCTGATACGTGTTGCCTAACTCCAATAGAGTTTAGAATGTCTCTAAGTGCCAATCCCAATGCGTCTTTTTCATTGTCTACATGGATATTAAAATCACCAACAATTAGGACTTTATCTGTAGCCAGTACTAACTCTGATAGAAAATCAGCAAATTCTCTGGTAAAGTGTGTATTGTGCCCTGGTGGCCTGGTGGCCTGTATACAGTAGCCAACAGAAATGTTAAACGGGATTTATCAATTTCACTACATAGCGTTACGTAAAGCACCAAAACTTCAAAGGAATTATATTTGAAACTAGACTTCTGAGTAATACTGAAGATATTATTATAAATTACAGCAACACCTCGCCCTTTACCTTTCAGACGCGGCTCGTGTTTATAACAATAATTTTGTGGGGTGGACTCATTTAAAGTAATGTAGTCGTCAGGTTTTAGCCAGGTTTCTGTCAAACACAGCACATCTAGATTATTATCTGTAATCATATCATTAACAATAAGCGTTTTTGAGGAAAGGGATCGAATATTCAGCAGCCCGAGCTTTATCATTTGTTCATCTGTATTATATCTGTTGTTTATTTGTTGGATGTGGCAAGCAGCGAAGCGAGGGACCGTGAGAGCGGGCCGGTGGCGACTGATAATGAGCGCCAGCTGCGCGCCACGCCATCTCGTCTCACGGAGGAGTGACGGGAGCATAAAAGGAGGAGCGACGACAGTGCAAGACGAGAGAGGACCAGGCCTGGATTTTATGTTGTGTTTTGTTATGTGTGTGCGCGGCAGTCGTCCGTGAGGGGCTTTTACTTTCAGTTTGTGTTTATTTTTTATTAAAGTCTTTAAATATTCGCCGGTTCCCGCCTCCTCCTTCCCTGAACATACCAACTCCATTACACTGGACATCAATTAAATTTTTACAGTTGAATAGTTTTGGTGGTTTTTTGTATTTACTAATTCGTGAAACAGACACAGTCTCTATGTGATAATATGTAGGTGAAAGAGTCTCTATGTGCTGGGATTTATCTGACTTCTGTGACGTGAGACAGCTAGCAGACGGTCGGGTAAGCCAGTCTGTCTGCTTCCTGACCTGGGCCCTAGTTAGTCAAGGTTTAGCTTTAAGACTATGTGCCAAATTACTAGAGAGAAGAGCGGCACCACCCCAGGAGGGATGGATACCATCTCTTTTCAACAGGTCAGGTCTGCCCCAAAAGCTTTGCCAATTGTCTATGAACCCTATGTTATTTTGCGGACACCACTCAGACAACCAGCCATTGAGTGATGATAGTCTGTTAAGTATCTCATCGCTCCTTTTAACGGGGAGGGGACCAGAGCAATAAACGCTATCTGCCATCATACTTGCGAGTTCACACACCTCTTTAATGTTAATTTTGGTGATCTCCGACTGGCGAAGTTGAACATCATTAGTGGCGACGTGAATAATAATCTTAGAGAATTTACGATTAGCATTAGCCAGCACTTTTAAATTTGCTTTGATGTCAGGCGCTCTGGCTCCCGGTAAACATGTGACTATAGTGGCTGGTGTCTCTATTTTCACTTTCCGTGTAATAGAATCGCCAATAACTAGGGCACTTTCAACAGGATTCTCAGTGGGTGCATCACTGAGTGGGGAGAACCTGTTTGATGTTCTAATCGGAAGGGAAGAGTGTTTTTTTGATCCGCGACTATGCCGTCTCACCGTCACCCAGTTGCCCTGCTGCACTGGCTCTACAGAGTTCACTAAGCTAGTCGCATCCAAAGCAGTGTCTAAAGCGGTTACATTCTCACTACTCTCAAATAAAGTCTGGATGCGTGTCTCTAATTCTGAAATCTTCTCTGTCAGCCTGACTATCTCCTTACATTTATCACATGTGAAGCCCTGTTCACCAACGGAGACAGATATACTAAACATGAAAATGTAGTGCAGGTGACAATAAAAGAAGACATGGCTTACCGTATTTGTTGATTAATCCAACTTACCACAGTTCTTTGATGGAGTCTATAGTCTATAGAGAACATTTGGCCGGAGTCACACCCATCACACATTAGGCAAAATATCTCTAAACTCTTAAAACCTTTATTACCTTTTGGTTTACTTCTGTGGGGATGAGACCTTTGTACCAGCCGCACTGATACACTTCAAATAATATCAAACATGTATAATACTGTGTAGTACTTGTTCACATTAAACCATATAGATTTTGGGTGAATTCTGGAGGAGAGATTGGGGTAGAGGCAGTGAAGGGAAAGACATGTAAATTAAGGGGGGTATAGATAGATAGATATCCAGTGATAATTTGGAAAGAAAACGGAATGGAAGCCTACATGTTACTATAGCAATGAATGCATCTTTAATTGCGTGGAAAGGGGCAATGAAATGCCACACAGGATGTGTTTTTTAATTCCATTGCGCTACTTTTATATAGGTTTTTAATGTAAACATCACCCTAGACCGTTAGACTGTTGCGCTCGCATCTCTTCCATACTTTTGCAGAGTATCGTGCATGAAGCAGCTTTATAAATGCTGCACTCAAGTTAAAATAACTGAAATAACTAAAAATGCGTTTCTAGACCTGCACTAACCTATGTCTCGCGTCCTATAAGAATGGCCCTAAACTGATTAAAAGATAAACAGCGCATTCTTATTTTAGTGCTGTTATTTAAACAGTAAGTTTGCCTCGTACATTCAGTTTACCACATCAACAGCAAGCCAAAGAGGAACTATGAACTAACTATGCATTTGCATTTTCGTTTGCGTTCCTCTGAGTGTGTGCGAGCCGTCAGCGCTCACACAATGTTGTCATTACAACCGGTACAAAGCATTCACCTCAGGAGTTTACCTCATTATAGTATTATTTCTTATAATTTACCTTATAAAAGAGACGAGAGTCGCGTTTGTTTCTATATGGCATTTCAGAATGTTTGTAAACAATAGGCACCAAGATACTTCTGGGTGGCAGAACGCGAGCGGCTTCTACTGACCAACTGAAGAGATCCAGCCGGCTACTGTAAACGGTTACATAGTTAAAAACATTGTTGTTGATCAAAGTTGAAACTATGACGAAAACGTGTTGTGTTTGGGGTTACACCGCCAGATATACAGCAAAAGGTGTAGGATTTTATCAATTTCCTTCAGAAAAAAAGTAAATATATCTATTGAAACCTGTGGGTGAGGAGGTTAAAGCGAGTGGACTTCGTGTATTCTCAAAACTGTTCATCTACAAAATCATAGCAGAGCATAATTATCTTCAGCTGGGGAAATTCGAGACTAATATTAGTAAACTTAAGGTCTCTTTTTAAGATCAAACTCATTGCCAGTCACTGACTACGTTTACATGCTCCCTCATAATGCGATTATAATAAGGTTTTGACAATATTGCGATTAAACTTTACCTCATGTAAACGCAATACTTCAAACTAATGCGATTAAGCTCATAATTGTAGTAACCATTAAACTAGGTGGCTTACGCCGATTTTATCACATTATCACCTTAATCTCATTATTACCATTCTGACCAAAGTGGCCATGTGCACGGACGTACACGGATACCGTGTGTTGTTCACACAATTTCATGAATGAACTTCGTGACATTATTACGTTTTCTCTTCTCCAAATCACTAAACTCTGTCAACACAACTCGCTGCGCAGTCTCTGCTCCATATCTTCATCTAGATGGCGAAGAACGTGACGGCAGTGTAGGCAAACCCGGCATTGCAATGTTCATCACAGCGCCGATAATATCCAGTGAGCTACGTCCATAAAAGTGTGTTTTGAATTTGATGCGAATAGATTAAAACAATGTGCCGAATTTCGACCCCCTGCCAAATTATTACCCTCCCTCATTGAAGTCGCTACCTGATTGCCTAATCCTAACCCCACCCTTAATCCTAACCCCCCCCCCCACACCTACTCCTAAACCTACCAATACTAGGGCGGTAATAATCTGGCATGGGGTAAGAAATCGGCACAACACCGGTAACATATTGTATGCCTATCTGAGTGTGGTATAACCATACTTATTAGCGAGTAATCAGAATAATGAAAATTGCATGTAAACTGGAGTGAAGAGTTCTGCTCATGTCATGTAAACATCTTACTGCAATTAAGACCTTACTCTGATTATTATAAATAGTCGCATTATTGGTGCACATGTAAATGTAGTCACTGCCTGAAGTAAAAGTATCATACAAGGAAGAGACAGAACTTCTAGTGTCATGTAGGCTACTGATCAAATGTCAATGGAAGAAATAGGAAAAGCAAAACATAGTTGTAGGCCATTGCTGATGGATGATTGATGCGTGTACCACATTGGTTTCATCATCACCACAAGTTTAGTTTGATTGAGTGCCTAGCTGAGTAGCGCTAGTCTACAGCGCTATCCTTTTCACCATCAAAAGCTCACGTCTACGCCATCCGATCCGAGCAACAGAAAACGATCATAGCCTTTTTAGTTCGATAACAGGGAAATAGACCATCTACCATAGCCTAACATATTGTCAAACAGTCAAACAGCAACAGTCACTAAAATAACTACTCAATGGTAGGCTGAATCTTGAATCGACTGTTGAAATGTAGATTAGGCTACTGCCGAGTGCCGATGGGTCTCCCTTCCAAGCAATTTACTAGCTACTACTATGGCAACCATAGGAACGCTTCGGCTTTTGCCACCCGGAAGAACGTCTATTATTGTTGTGACGTCATGGTGAATTGTCGTATTGAGTCCGATTTCTCAAAATGGTGCATGTGTGTGTGCGTATCCTGGGTGCCATGACAACAGCGCGAGTTATAGTAATAAGCTGACGGCTCGCACTCACAGGAGCGCGCACAGAGTAACGGCCGAGCTCCGCAAAACCTTATGCTGCGTTCACACCGAACACGAATAGAGCGTCTGGCCAACAGAAGGGTGACTTTATTTTCATTCCAGGGTGACTCTAAAAAGTAATTCATTAATTAATAATTTATTTATTATAATAAGTAATAATAAAAAATATCACAGGACAAAGTAAAATTCCATAAAAATAAATTAGAATGTCCAATAGGATTCTAAGAATCCAATAAGATCCTACAGGACAAAGTAAAATTCCATTAAAATTAATCAAAATGTCCAATAGGATTCTAAGAATCCAATAAGATCCTACAGGACAAAGTGAAATTCCATTAAAATTAATCAAAATGTCCAATAGGATTCTAAGAATCCAATAAGATCCTACAGGACAAAGTGAAATTCCATTAAATAAAAACGCAATGTCCAATAAGATTCAAAGAATCCAATAAGATCCTACAGGACAAAGTGAAATTCCATTAAAATGAATCAGAATGTCCAATAGGATTCTAAGAATCCAATAAGATCCTACAGGATAAACTGAAATTCCATTAAAACAAATCATAATGTCCAATAAGATTCAAAGAATCCAATAAGATCCTACAGGATAAACTGAAATTCCAATAGGATTTTTTTGACAAGGGATTGGGTCTCATTGTAATGTGTTATAACTGCAAAAACATACCTCAAATAAAACAAAGTAGTAAACCTTGACATAAATGTGATTTGTAATGTTACTATAATGATTTTGAAAAGTTTAAATGTGATTTTATATGAAATAAAACCTTTAAAACAATATGAATGAATAAGCCAATGAGTGGTCTTTTGGTGCCATCTGGTGGTTTTAATGGGGAATTTCATGGAATATGCCGTTAAATAATAGGAACAGTTATTTTTTAAATGTTATAGAGGCAACTATTGCCCGATCTCTTTGAAATTGTGCCTGCTTGTTTAGAGTCATATGTCACATGTACTTACCTCTTTTTGAGAAGATCTGAGCGTTTGTTGAGGAGTTAAAGGCTTTCGGGGACACTTGATCAAGGCCAAATATTGAAATTACCTTATTATAGCCATCCAAATGCAAAAGTAAATTTTTTGGAATAATTATTGACCTTGAGAGTCAGAATGAGCAGATGATAACAAATGATATGAACATTATATGATCATAGATGGAAAAGGCAATTTACCATAGGAAATGCATGGTTTTAAAGCTTTTGAACAGTTATAGCGCCACCTATAGTCCGATCTCCATAAGTTTGCATGCTTTTTTAGAGTCACATGCTGCACGTGCCCACCTATTTTCGTGAAGTTTTGAGTTTTTGTTTAGGATAAATAGGCTTTTGAGCATGTTTTGTTAGACCCATTCTCTAAATTACCATTATAGCTACTCAAAGGGTAAAGTTCAAAGTTTTTGTGATAACTATTGATCAGGAGAGTCCAGAGAAACGTACTGCAGTGGTTTGGTTCCGATCGGGCAAAAAACCTAGGACTAGTTTGCAAAAGTAGGTTTTGAACATAATCGTGAATATTTAATTAACGATTTGATTAACCACGAATCGAACATTCCCACCGAGTTTCGTTCTGATAGATAACCTTGTCTAATAGGTGCTCAAACTTTATTGGCCAATGGTGGCAATGTTTTTTTTAGATACGTCAGTGTCCTCATACTATTGTGGCACCTTGGACAAAGACAGGACTAGGGCTGAAGGATACATTGAATTTATCGTCATTGCGATATGAACTTGCACGATGAACACATCGCAACAGACAGCCTGACACGATGAATAAGGGAAAACAGGTTATTACATGCGCCAAGCGCATGTAATAAACGTCTGACCTATCACGTTTAACCCTGAAGACATGGTTGGCGTGTTCATGCTATCAGGTGAAGCCCCAGGAAGTGTGATTTGTGAGGTGTCAATTTAGTTGCGACACTGTGCCGTTAGCAAATACGATTGTGGAGGAAGGAGAGAAGAGTGAGGAAAATGTGGTGGCTGACGAAGACCTTGTGGTGAAAAACAACAACACTTCAGCTATATGGAATTATTTTGGATTTAGGAGAGATGACGCGTTACAAACACAGGTACTGTGTAAAACATGCCAAACAGTGGTGGCAACTTCAAGAGGAAACACGACCAACCTCATAGCCAAACAACAAAACCAAAAACATCGAGTAGCAAATCTAAAACTTTGCCATCACTACAACAACAGTCAATTTCTCAGAGTTTTGTGAGTGTGACTCCTTATGACACAACATCCAAACGCCACAGAGAAATCACAGCGGCTATAACTCGTTATTTGGTGAAGGACATGATGCCTATAAACATAGTGAATAAAGACGGTTTTGTGAGCCTGATAACCAAATTGGACCGAAGATACCAGATTCCATCACTGACTTATTTTTCGCAAGTCGCCATTCTAAAAACGTATGACGCATGCAGGGAGACCGTGGAATCGGAGTCAAGTTGAACACTACGCTTGTACCACAGATCTTTGGTCCAGTCGAACGAAAGAGACCTTCATCAGCCTCACTGTGCACTTTCTGGATCAAGACTTTGAACTGAAAACGCGATGTCTACAGACAGCCTACTTCCCCGGACAACACACCGCAGAAAACATTGCGTGTGGACTAAGTGATGCTTTGGCCAGCTGGCATTTGTTATAGCACATCGCAGCTTTTCCTCATATCGTGCAGCCGTAGACAGGACATACCAATTTCAAATTAGGTAATCGGACTAACGGTCAGCTGGTTAAAGCCATTTTCATGCTTTTTTCATGTTATAGCATTAACTAGTGGTTTGATTTGATGGGGTTTGATCTGTCTCTTTCAATTTGACAAAAGTAATTTACAACCATAAACCCTCAAACAAGATATAATATTCAATAACCCAAATGTAAAATTAAAGTAAAATGATTAAAGTAAATGATTCAGTTCAAAGAGTTGTTGAACTCTCTTGCTATCAGTTCAAGTTCAAAAAATAGAGTCTCTCCTTTTCAAAAGCAAAAATCAAACGGATTGAACGAAATAAAGTCTTTAGTGTCCATAAAACAAGAAAAATTGTAATTCTACCAGTTGATGATTCCTATAAATCAGAGTTCAAAGGGAAAACAGGTCTGTGGGCAGTTCGCCATTTGTACACATTTAAATCGCGTCCAACACAGATGATTCCTCTCCACGGGATTTTATTTGGCACAAAACAGGAAAGAGAAGATAGAAGGGGAAAAAGCTAGCCTTGCAAAAGACAAGGCAAACACAATAATTAAGACATTCCCATAATGAATTATATACACACAGCTCAAATGACACATTAATCCAACTTCCCAACAGTTATTAGACACATTGACACTTATAAATCACTTTTGGACTCATTTCATGACACAATTAGCCTTTTTACAGGTGGTAGCTTTAGCCCGTGTGCTAATCAGTTCAGCTCGCACTGTGTGTGCACGCGGCCTACTTAACTCTGCTCAGAACGAATAATCTCAGAAACTCTGACATTTCTTTTACATAATATCAGAAATTTCACTCACCAAAGCCAGATAGAATCACTATTTCAGATTATTCTGAAATACACTCTGGATCCGATCCATCTCTACGCCTCCGATTTCCACTTCACTCTCTCTCCGACGACAAAAGTTCAGCTGACGTATCCAAAGTCCAAGTTTCCATGTGCACTCAATCACAATTTTTGTTAGATTATCGTTTAGTGCAGAGAACTCGAGTTTTCTGGAGAAACGCTTTCTTTGATCTGATCTGACAACGGCGCCGGCGGGACGTGAATGCACCGCTACTATTGGCTCACAGGAGTGTCAGTCACTGCAGCACAATCATTGATTTGATGAATTTCTTTCCCTTCTAGAACACTTTTATGCTTTCGTTTTATGAACTTTTTACAAGTTTTAACTCATTAACTGGTGGCCAGGGTTACAAACAGTTATGGGAAGAGGTTTGTCAGTTATTAGAGATGTGCAAACGTTTTACCACAACACTGTAAGGGCTTGAATTGTGCAAACAATGATTTTTACTTAGATTATTGCCCAGTGGTGTGGTTGAGTTCATCAAGTAAAGTCTTGGAATAATTACAATCAGTCCAGAACAGAGCCGCACGACTTACTTTAAAACTGTAATAGAAGGGCTAATATAATAAGAATGCACTAAACTTTAGGTTGGCCACTGGTGAAAGATTGTCTCTCTGCTTTGTTTTATAAGAAATATTTCTGTCTAGAGTTCCTAATGTCCTGTAATGTCAACTTTTATATAGTAGTACTAGTCTTAATTTCAACACCAGGCATGCATCAAAGGGATGTTTTTTACTTCTTGTTTCGAAAACTACTGTAAAACAACATACTGCAACATATAGATGAATGGAAATATGGAATGATTTACCATCGGATATTACATATTTTAAGTAAAACATTTTTTAAAAGTTTTAAAAAATCTTTAAAGGAACATGTAATGGCACAATATATAGTAAATTTCTGATTTTGATATTTGGAATGAATTTTGGGTTTGTATGTTTCATTGACTTTTAATTGTAGTGTATTTAATGTAGTTTTGTATTTTTTACTTGTTGGGACCTCAGGAAGAGTAGCCACTTCAGATAAATAAATAAACTTAGATCATAGATGGAAAAATACCTTTTACAGCCAATTTACTAATTTACTTTTAACGTCTTTTTTTTTAGCAGTTATAGCACCACGTCTTGCCCAATCTCCACCACTTTTTTAGGTGTCCTCAGAGTGTGTCCATACATATGTGTGTCAAATTTGTAATAAATATCTCATTTCATTTTTAAGTTCTAGACCAGTGGTGTCCAAAGTCAGTCCTGGAGAGCCACTGTCCTGAAGAGTTTAGCTCCAGCTTGCCTCAACACACCTGTGTGGAAGTTTCTAGTATGCCTATTAAGACCTTGATTAGCTGGTACAGGTATGTTTAATTGGGGTTGGAGCTAAACTCTGCAGGACAGTGGCCCTCCAGGAGCAGGATTGGACACCCCATTATAGACAGTTACAGTATATTTATGAGAGTATAAAAATTACCCATGGGCAACATTGATTGGATTTCACTTCCTATCATAATTTTGACATTTAAGCGTTATTGTTTAGCTATCGACCTATGTTTTTAAATTTCCTGTGGTGGTTTTGTCTCGATCGGACTAGCTGTTTCAAAGAAAATCGCAAAAGTTTTGTAAGTAGAAAAAAATGACACCGTTACACAGTGTTTGGTATCATTGGACTCGGCAAGTATTCAGGAGTCAAAGGAGGTGACTCCCGTGAAAAACACTGGCTTGAAACTTCTCAGGCTCCTTCAGGGCATTGTGCCAATTGTGCATACCGAGTTTTTTGAGATATTCCACTGTTCTCATAGACTATAATGGCACCCTGGACAAACACACTGCATGGCAATTATTATTGGACTAATGGTTGGGTACGGTTATAGCCATTTTCATGATATTTTTTCCTTTTACAGTGACACCAAGTGGCCAATCATTGCATTTTTTTTTTCATGTGACCTAAATTTGAGCTCATAGACATGTGACCCAAGTTTAGTGAAAATATCTCATTCCGATCAAAAGTTATAGTCATTTTAGTAAAAGTGGCCCTGGAGACATTGAACATTTTGGTTCCCCTTAGCGACCATGAATTGAAATTTAGTTTTTTTCCCCCGTAATTATTGATATCCTCTCTCCAAAGAACATTTCTGCAGTGGTTTGTTTCTGATCAGGGAAAAAACCTGGGAGTAGTGCGCGAAAGTAGGTTTTTCAAAAAAAACAAAATATCTCGAAATTGCCGCCTGAAGGACGAGCCAATCCACATTTTGTCCGTCGTGAGCCAAGGATTCCAACGATATAAGACATTTGAGCCTACGCCTAACGGTTTAGGAGTTATGAGCCATTTCATACTTTTGACCGCTGTAGTGCCCCCGTCAGGCCGATCGGGGCGCGCCTCGGTGACGTTCGAAGACGTTGTGAGTACTACCAGCCCTGAAAGTTTCAAGTCTCTAAGACTTACGGTTTGGTCTGCCCGATCAGTTTTAGATGGAGAATGATGCATCATGGGAAAATTAACAATTACTATAGGGTTTCAGCCTTTCAGCCTTGAACCCCTAATAAAAATCCTTACAATAACAATAGGGTTTCAGCCCTAATAATTAAAGCTGCGAGCAGCATTTATCGGGGTTCAAGCATTTAAGGCCTTTAAGGCACACATGCATAAAAAGTTATTACGTTTTATTTTAGCAAGCATATAACCACCTAGGATTAATAGGCTTTTGAGTATATTTTGCCACACCCATTTTTTAAATGACCCTGTTATAGCGACCCAAAGTGCAAAGTTCAAGTTTGTTTTTGATAACTATTGATCAGGAGAGTCCAGAGAATGGTACTGCATTGGTTTTATTCCGATTGAGCAAAAATCCTAGGACTAGTTTTCAAAAGTAGGTTTTTAACATAATTGCGAATATTTAATGAATGATTTGATTGACAGCAGTGGTTCTTACGGCTAATTTGTTCAACATGAGGAGATCTATCAAATGATATGCATATTGTGTGGATTTGTCAAACAGCACGTAGCCGTAAAATTCGTTAGCGCCAACTAGTGGCTGATTTTTTTTTCAAAATTCTCACAAACGTCTAGGACCATGAGTTGAACATGCCCACCGAGTTTCGTTTGGATCGGGCTCCGTTAACCTTGTCTAATAGGTGCTCAAACATCATTGGCCGATAGCGGTATTGTGGCTCCTTGGACAAAAAGAGGGCATACCAACTGTCAATTTAATCGGACTAACGGTTGGCTGGTTATAGCCATTTTCATGTTTTTTTCATGTTATAGCGTTTTTTTTTCACGTGACCAAAGATTGAGGCTATACACGTGTACCGATTTCCATACCGGAAATGAAATCTGAGATATACGTTTTGTTCGTCTTGAGGTCTGGGTTCCAGTGATACTTGACAAATGGTTTAGGAGTTATGAGCAAATTTCATGCTTTTGATTGCTGTAGTGCCACCTATTGGCCAATCGGGGTCATTTGAAAGATTATTTTACCCTTTGGTGGACAAAAAAAAAAATTTACAGTGAAAAATGTTAGGGCACCATGGATTAATAATGAGTTTAAAAATCTTAGGGTACAGCAAACAGAACTGGGAACAAGGAGGACTGGAAGGTGTATTGCAAATTAAGAAATCAAGTAACCAAAATTAATAGGAAAAATAAAAGAATGTTTTACCTAATGTTTTAGTTAAAACAAGAGAATGTAAATCTGATGGTAAAATCAAGTCAAATTCCTTCTATTGATACACGTGACTATAACCATATGAATTTTTAACTAAACCATATGAAATTGTAAATTATTTTAAAGATTTTTTCATAAATAAAGTTGATAAATGAAGAGAAGAAATGTTGTTTGGCAGAACCATTTTGCCACATCTTTAATATCAGTATTAAAAAAGGGATTTTTTTGTGTAGCTTGGAAAGATGCAAATGTTATTAATCTATTAATCTAATGGTCATTATAGTCGACAAATACGTTTGCTTGCAGTTCTTAGCAAAGTTTTGAAAATGATGGTTTGTGAGCAAATTCAATTCTTCTTTAAGGAGAATAATTTTTCCCTCTAATTTTCAGCATGCATATCAACAGGAACAGCATTAACACAGATGACAGATGATTGCTTAGCACAGATTGAAGACAACTTAATAGAAGCAGTATTGTTAGATTTTATTTTAAATTTACTTCTCATACTGTACATTGGTTTAAAGTTATCTGTCTAATAGGGGACAATGTGTATTTTATAATGGAAGTTATTCAGATGTGAAAGAGTTGCAATATGGTGCGCCGCAAGGAAGTTGTTTAGGACCATTATTATTTTCTATTTTTCCAATGATCTTCCTCTTGTTTTAAAGTGTGCACAGACAGTCATGTATGCAGATGATACAATTTTAAATTTAACTGCAACATCAATTAAGCAGTTGTCTACTGCTTTGGATGAGGAATTACAATTGGTCATAAAGTAGGTACAGAATAATAAGTTGGTTCTAAACTTGACAAAAACCAAAAGCATGGTGTTTGCATCAAATTTTAGATTTCAATTTAAACCACAGTTAAATCTGTCTGTAAAGAGTGTGCCTATTGAACAGGTAGAGGAAATAAGACTTCTTGGAGTTATATTAGACAGCAGGCTGAAGTGGTCAAAACTGCGGTAACATGTAGCATGTAGTGTGCAACGTAACTGATCCAGTAATGATGTTCAGTATCGGGCAATTAAATCAGAAGCAAGGAACGGCTACTGGAGGGAGGTAAAGATGCGACAGGTGAGTGAAGAGCCAACCATTTTGTTCTGGTTCAGATTGAAGATTATATTATATTAAAAGAATTTGTTCTCTTTGTAATTTATTTCAATCAGATTAATCACAGGTTTGAACAATCAATTAATGAGTTCAGTAAATCAAAACATTTGTCAAGTCTTCTATTGCTTTTTCTAGGACAAGATTTCAACAGCTTAACACAGTGTCTGTCTCTTTCAATTTGACAAAAGTAATTTACAAATATAAACCCTCAAACAAAATATAATATTCAATAACCCAAATGTAAAATTAAATTAAAGTAAATATTTGATTTGACCCAAAACATAGAATATAATTCAGAACTCCTTCCAATAAATCACGTTGCCTTTAAAGAGTAAACAGCACATTCAACAGTATGAATTGGGAATATAGAAACAAATTAATTGACTCGGTTGAACAAAGTCCATGAATGAATCGACTCAGTTGAACTGAATCAAATGATTCAGTTCAAAGAGTTGTTGAACTCTCTTTCGATCAGTTCAAGTTCAAAAAATAGAGTTTCACCTTTTCGAAAGCAAAAATAAAACGGATTCAACAAAATAAAGTCTTGTGTCCAAAAAACAAGAAAAATTGTAATTCTCCTACCAGTTGATGATTTCTATAATCACAGTCCAAGGGGGAAATTTGTGCACATTTAATCGCGTCCAACACAGACGATTCCTCTCCAGAGTATTTGGCACAAAACAGGAAAGATAGAAGGGGGGAAAAAGCTAGCCTTGCAAAAGACAAGGAAAACACAATAATTACTAATCTTTCATTAAGACATTCCCATAATTAATTATATACACACAGCTCAAATGACACATTAATCCAACTTCCCAACAGTTATTAGACACATTGACACTTATAAATCACTTTTGGACTCATTTCATGACACAATTAGCCTTTTTACAGGTGGTAGCTTTAGCCCGTGTGCTAATCAGTTCAGCTCGCACTGTGTGTGCACGCGGCCTACTTAACTCTGCTCAGAACGAATAATCTCAGAAACTCTGACATTTCTTTTACATAATATCAGAAATTTCACTCACCAAAGCCAGATAGAATCACTATTTCAGATTATTCTGAAATACACTCTGGATCCGATCCATCTCTACGCCTCCGATTTCCACTTCACTCTCTCTCCGACGACAAAAGTTCAGCTGACGTATCCAAAGTCCAACTTTCCATGTGCACTCAATCACAATTTTCGTTGGATTAAAGTTCAGCGCAGGCAGTTTCTGGAGAAACACTCTTGTCTGATGTGCTCTGATCCGACTCTCTGAGTGACAGCGGCGGCGCCGGCGGGACGTGAATGCACCGCTACTATTGGCTCACAGGAGTGTCAGTCACTGCAGCACAATCATTGATTGGATGAATTTCTTTCCCCTCTAGAACACTTTTATTATTTCGTTTTATGAACTTTTTACAACTTTTAAATCATTTACCGGTGGCCAGGGTTACAAACAGTTATGGGAAGAGGTTTGTCAGTTATTAGAGATGTGCAAACTTTTTACCATAACACTGCATTTCTTAAATTGTGCAAACAATGGTTCTTAGTTAGATTATTGCCCAGTGTGGTTGAGTTCATCAAGTAAAGACATTATATAAAGAATAAATTACAATCAGTCCAGAACAGAGCCGCACGACTTACTTTAAAACTGTAATAGAAGGGCTAATATAATAAGAATGCACTAAACTTTAGGTTGGCCACTGGTGAAAGATTGTCTCTCTGCTTTGTTTTATAAGAAATATTTCTGTCTAGAGTTCCTAATGTCCTGTAATGTCAACTTTTATATAGTAGTACTAGACATAATTTCAACACCAGGCATGCATCAAAGGGATGTTTTTTACTTCTTGTTTCGAAAACTACTGTAAAACAACATACTGCAACATATAGATGAATGGAAATATGGAATGATTTACCATCGGATATTACATATTTTAAGTTTTTTTTTTTTTTTTTTTTTTTTTTTAGTTTTCAAAAATCTTTAAAGGAACATTTAATGGCACAATATATAGTAAATTGTTGATTTTAATATTTGGAATGAATTTTGGGCTTGTATGTTTCATTGAATTTTTATTGTAGTGGATTTAATGTAGTTTTGTATTTTTTACTTGTTGGGAAGAGTAGCAGTAGCCACTGCCTAGGTACTGGCTAATGGGGATCCAAATAATTAAATAAACTTAGATCATAGATGAAAAAAGCCAATTTACTAAGGAAACATTTTTTTTATTAAAATTTACAAAAAGTTTTTTTTAGCAGTTATAGCACCACGTCTTGCTTAATCTCCACCACTTTTTTAGGTGTCCTCAGAGTGTGTCCATATGTGTGAAATTTGTGATAAATATCTAATTTAATTTTGAAGTTCTAGACCATGGGTGTCCAAAGTCGGTCCTGGAGGGCCACTGTCCTGAAGAGTTTAGCTCCAGCTTGCCTCAACACACCTGTCTGGAAGTTTCTAGTATGCCTATTAAGATCTTAATTAGCTGGTACAGGTGTGTTTAATTGGGGTTGAAGCAGGATTGGACACCCCGTTATAGACAGTTACAGTATATTTATGAGAGTATAAAAATGACCCATGGGCAACATTGATTGGATTTCACTTCCTATCATAATTTTGACATTTGGACGTTATTGTTTAGCTATTTTCAAATTTCCTATGGTGGTTTTGTCTTGATCGGACTAGCGGTTTCGAAGATAATTTGTAAGCTCTAAATGACATTGTTACACAAACCATAAGGCAAAACCTGCCATGTTTGGTATCATTGGACTCGGCAAGGATTCAGGAGTCAAAGGACATGCCTTTTGTGAAAAACACTGGCTTGAAACTTCTCAGGCTCCTTCAGGGCATTGTGCCGATGATACATACTCAAGTTTTTTGAGATATGCCAATGTTCTCACTGCATGCCAATTATTATCAGACTAATGGTTGGGTGCGGTTATAGCCATTTTCATAACTTTTTTCCTGTTACAGCGCCACCAAGTGGCCAATCGTCGCAATTTTTTTCATGTGACCTTAATTTGAGCTTATAGTGATCCGAGTTTAGTGAAAATATCTGTAATACCTCTACTGATGGCCCGATCTCCGTAAAAGTTTGCACGCTACTTTACAATAATATGGCGCACATGCTCAGCTAATTTGGTGAAGTTCTACGCAGAGCAGACAATTTTTAGTCATTTAAATGTCATTTTGCATTGGATAATATAGTTGACCTTTATAACAGTTAAAGCGCCACCAATGGCCCGACGTCCATAAAAGTCTGCAAGCTTCTTTAGGATCACGTGACGCATGCGCACGCCCGATTTTTTGAAGCTGTATGCAAAGCAGGCAGGAAGAGGGCCACTTTCAGCCATTTAATGGGATTTGCCATAGAAATACATCATTTTGACACCTTTTTAACCATTATAGCGCCACCAGGTGGCCAGTCGCCGCGTCTGTTTTCACGCGACCACAGAATGAGCTCTTACATAGGCGTGCTGAGTTTGGTGAAAATATCTCGTTCCATTCCCAAAGTTCTTTTGAAAATGTAAAAATGCAGAAAGTTTTGTGTGATGGGTAGGTTTAGGGGTAGGGGTAGTGTAATGGGATAGAATATACAGTTTGTACATTATAAAAAACATTACTCCTATGGAGAGTCCCCAGAAAGATAGTGCACCAGACGTGTGTGTGTGTGTGTATGTGTGTGTGTGTGTGTGTGTGTGTGTGTGTGTGTGTGTGTGTGTGTGTGTGTGAGTGATATATATATAGATAGATATAGATAGATAGATATAGATAGATAGAGATAGATAGATATAGATAGATAGATATAGATAGATATATAGATAGATAGATAGAGAGAGAGAGAGAGAGAGAGACCCAATTGGATCCCATTGAAATCCTGTAGAAATTATCCTACAGGATATTTATGTATTGTCTTATAAGACAATTCCCACAGAATCCAATAGAAATTAGATAAGAATCTTATAGGACAAGACATACATATCCTATAAGAATATTTCTAATGGAATCCTATAAGAACGGTTCCAAAATATGATAGAAATTCTAAATGGAATCCTGTACAGGTTTCTTTTTGGAATCCTTTAGGATTTTTTGACAAGGGTGCTTGAACCCCTAAAAATGGGCAGAGCGAGAATCATGTGACCTTTGATATGCGGTCGGTGTTCAACTGGTGTTTTGTACACAGTGGATATGTGCTTGACAATCTGAATTTTGGTGACGCCGTTCAGAAGCTGGGAAGGAGGCGAGAGGGGCGATGGCTGCGGCATCAGCCGGAAGAGAACGAAGTTTAAAGAACCGGCCGGTTATGGGGAAAACAAAACATGATGGTCATACGATTTGTGAGGCAGCTGAGCACAACTGCTCCGTGAATGAATCAGAGGAAGGTAGGTGGTCAGAAATGGATTGTAGAGAGGGCAGGGATGAGGAGAATGAGGGGGAAAGACGAGGAAGGGAGTTGGATAGCCGAAGTAAAAGTAATAAAAGAGTGAGAAGTGACAATGAAGAAAGATCTGGAAGTGAGGACGAGGAAACAGAGCAAAATACACATGAAAGTCATGAAAAATCTATAGTAATACTCAAAAGGACATGAAGAAGATCAACCCATTTGTGTTAACTAAATAAAATTGGGGATATTATAAGTGCAAGAATCCTTAGAGATGGCAATTTACAGATTAGGTGTGCAAGCGAGGAACAAGTCGAAAAAGCACTCAAGAGTTAAAGAGATTGGGAAAATAAAGGTAGAAAGTTCAAGGAGGGTGGGAAAGAGAAAAGTTGGTGGATGTAAAGGAGTAATCACAGGAGTGCCAATAAATGTTGGTATGGAGGAGTTCAAGAGGGACGTCAAAGGAGGGGTAATAATAAATGCTCAAAGATTGAAAACAACAAAAGAAGGGAAGAAGAGGGACAGTGAATCAATACTGATTGAATTTGAAGGAAAAGATTTGCCAAAAAAGGTTTTTCTAGGATTTTTGAGCTACCCAGTAAGAATGTATGTACCTAAACCTTTGAGGTGTTTTAACTGTCAAAGATTTGGTCATACAGCAACAATTTGTAGAGAGCAGAGAAGATGTGCGAGATGTGGCGGAGATCGTGAGTATGGAAAGTGTGGTACAGGAGTTCAACCAAAATGTTGTAACTGTGGAGGAGATCATAATGTGGCGTATGGGGGATGTGAGGTGATGAAAAGAGAGAATAATATCCAAAAAATAAAAGTTGAAAGAAGGATCACATATGCAGAAGCTGCAAGGGTTGCAAAAGAGCAGAACAGTAATGTAATTGTGCTTGAAGAAATGAAAGAACAGGAACAACAAAAATGCACAGATGACAGGATTTATGTGGATAAAAGGGACTTGGTAACATTCATAGCAGGGGTAATTAATAGTACAGCTGAAGTAAAATCAAAAAATTATAAAATACAGCTGATAGTGAAAGCAGCAGTGAATCACCTAGGGTTGGTAGGACTGACATGGGAAGAAGTGAGGGAGAACCTCACAAATCAGTCAAGTCAGGAAACATTATGGAATGGTTAATTTTAATTATGGTAATCCTATTGCAATGGAATGCAAGGAGCCTAATGGCAAATGGACAGGAATTCAAACATTTTATTAATAAATTGGCTGTGAAACCTGATATAATATGTATCCAGGAAACTTGATTGAAATCCAATCTAGAGTTTTTAATTCATGGTTATTCACCAATAAGGAATGATAGGAAAATTGGAAGAGGAGGAGGGTGTGCTACATTTATAAAAGAAGGAATTCCGTTTAGAGAAATGGGAAAGGAAAATGATCAAGAATGTATAGTAGTGGAGATATGGGAAAGAGGGGAAAAGATAACTATTATCAATTATTATAATCCCTGTAAAAGCTTGGAATTGGAAGACCTATTAAATATACAAGGGCAAAACAGAGGCAAAGTGGTGTGGTGTGCAGATTTTAATGCACATAGTGTATTGTGGGGGGGATCAGTCACAGATTTAAACAGAAGGATAATTGAAGATCTGATGGAGGAAAGAGATTTAGCCTGTATAAATGATGGAAGAAGTACAAGAGTTAATTTAACTACGGGAGGCGAGTCTGTGTTAGATCTAACCCTAGTGTCTAGCTCCCTAGCTGGTATATGTAGCTGGGAGGCATGGACTAATAATACAGTGGGCAGTGATCATTACCCAGTTTCTTGTTTGATTGGAGGAAGGGAAAAGAAGAGACCAGAGGGGGGAATATCAAAATGGATTTTTGGTAAAGCAGAATGGGGAAAATTCCGGGAACTGACTAAGGAAGCAATGGAAAAAATGTATTTATCTAAAGAGGTAGATGTAATGAATGAACAGGTTTATTTCAGAAGTTATAATGGCGGCAGAAAGCTCTATACCTAAAAGTAGAAGTAGGATGGAAAGGAAACTGGTGCCATGGTGGACAGAGGAGTGTCATAAGGCAGTGAAAAACAGAAACAAAGCATTTAAATTAGTCAAAAAGACACATAATTTGCAAAATATGATACAATGCAAGAAGGCACAGGCGTTAGTGAGGAGAACAATACGTAAGGCAAAAAGGGATTGCTGGAGAAACTTTTGTGACAAAATAGGAAGAACTACTCCTATTGGAGAAGTATGGGGAATGATTAAAAGAATGGGGGGAGACAGAAGGGAATGGAGATACCCAGTTATAACTACCGGGGAGGAAGTGGCAGTGTCAAGTAAAGAAAAAGCAGAGGTTATGGCCAGAACATTTGTAAAGATACATAGTACAGAAAATTTATCAGAAGAAGGAAGAAGGAAACGAGAAAGCACGTTGAGTCAATATCCAGGGGTATTAGATAGGAAAGAGGAAAATAAATAACACAATTGATGAACCATTCACATTGGAGGAGATGGAAAGAGCAATAAAAAGATCAAGACAGACATCTCCAGGGAAAGATCAGGTAAGCTATGTAATGTTAAACAATTTAGGGGAAGGAGCACTATTGAAGTTGTTGTATTTATAATAAAGTGTGGGAGGAAGGTAGACTGCCAAATGCGTGAAAAGAGGCAATAGTAATTCCAATAAGGAAACCTGGTAAAGACCCTTCAAAACCAACCAGTTATAGACCCATTGCCCTTACTTCTAATGTGTGCAAAATAATGGAAAGAATGGTCACAGAAAGACTAACATATGAACTTGAGAAAAAAGGAATGCTGGCTAGTTATCAGAGTGGATTTAGGAAAGGAAGAAACACCATGGACTCAGTGATAAGACTAGAGAATGAAATACGGAAAGCTCAGGCAAACAAAGAATTTTTGGATATAGAAAAAGCGTATGACATGATGTGGAAGGAAGGAGTGTTAATTAAACTTCATAGGATGAGAGTTGGTGGGAGGGTTTTCAACTGGGTAAAGGATTTTTTATTTGGTAGGAAAGTGTGAATTGGTTCAGAAGTGTCAAATCAGTATACTGTTGGAAATGGCACACCTCAAGGTAGTGTTATTAGCCCGTTACTCTTCATAATAATGATCAATGACATATTTTTTAAATTACCAACTGATATAGGGAGGTCACTTTTTGCAGATGATGGGGCCTTGTGGAAAAGAGGGAGGAATGTGGAGTTTATAGTTAGGAAAATGCAAGAAGCAGTGGATGAGGTGGTCAAGTGGGGATATGATTGGGGATGCAGATTTTCAGTGGAAAAAAATCAAATGGTAATCTTTACCAATAAAAGAGTAGAGGATAGACTGAAAGTAAGGATATATGGGGAAGAAATAGAAAGGGTTGGAACATTTAAATATCTTGGAGTTAAATTTGATTCTCGAGTAACATGGGCAGAGCATATAAAGAGAATAGAAGGAAAGTGTAAAAACGTAATAAATATTATGAGATGTTTGAAAGGAAGAGAATGGGGAGCAAGCTGTGCATCTTTGAAAAGAATATATATGACCATGATAAGATCAGTGTTGGACTATGGCAGTATAGTGTATATGTCAGCTGCAAGATCTCTTTAAAAAAAAATTGGATGTTCTTCAGACGCAGACACTGAGAGTATGCAGTGGGGCTTTTAAAACTACACCAGTTGCGGCATTGCAAATAGAAATGGGGGAAATGCCACTGGACATAAGGAGGATGCAGTTGATAGCGAACTATTGGGCTAATTTGCAAGGACATAATGATGGTCACCCTACAAAAGGGGTGTTAAAAGAGTGTTGGGAATATGGGAAATGTAAAAAAGATAATTTTGGATGAATAGGAAAAGTGATTGGGGTGCAAGATATAAAGATTAGCCCAACAATGGTATACCCAGCAATGGCTACATGGAATATGATATGTCCTGAAGTAGATTGGAAGTTGTTAAAGATAAAACAAGAAGCAAATGTTGATTTGGTTGATGCTTTTAACATCCATATAATGGAAAAGTATAAATATGTTATGCAGATTTATACTGATGGAACAAAGAAACCAGAGACAGGAGTGACAGGATTTGGTGTGGTGATTCCAAAGAAGGGAGTAGAAATTAATAGAAGGACTTCAAATAATCTAGGAGTATATACAGTAGAGATGGTAGCAATTTTGATTGCTTTAAAATGGGTGGAAAAATCAAAAATAGACAAAGTTGTCATTTGTTCAGACTCTTCATCAGCCCTGGTAAGCTTAAGATCATTTCGATCCAAGAGTCGTCAAGATATATTATTTGAAGTACTTCAATCTGTCACAAGGATAATAAAACAAGGAGGCCAGGTTCAATTCTTATGGGTACCAGCACACATGGGAATAAAGGGCAATTAGAGAGTTGAAGGAGGCAAAAAAGGCATTAATGGAAACAAATGTTGAGATGCAAATACGAATTAGTAAAGTAGAGATGAAATGTATAATCTGGGAAAAAATTAAACAAATGTGGCAAGATAGGTGGGATGAAGAGGAGAAGGGGAGACATTTATATTATACCCAAAAAAATATCAAAGTAAACAGAGTAGGCAGTGGAGACAGAAGAGAGGAAGTAGTATTGACAAGGTTAAGGTTGGGACATTGTGCGTTAAATAAATCATTAAAAATGGTAGGGAAACATCAGTCAGGCATGTGTGAGGAGTGTCAAGAAGAGGAATCAGTAGAACATGTAATTTTGAATTGCAGGAAATATGGGATACAGCGAGAGAAAATGGAAAATAATCTTAATAATTTAGGAGTGCAAGAGTTAAATTTAAAAACAGTGCTGGAGATGAGAACGAGAATGGAAGTCAGAGAACTGTTAAACTTTTTGAGGGAAACAGGGCTTTTTCACAGGTAGTTAATAGTTTATTTATTTATTTTTAACCAAGGGGAAGTTAGGTTGTAAACCTGAAATCTGATTCACACTCCGGAGTAGAATGTGGCGATAATGCACCAAAAGCTGTTAAAGAAGAAGAAGAAGAATCACGTGACCTTCTGGAGCGAATCAGCGCGACCAGCGAGGGTTGGGCTGACAGCGACGTTACACACAGTTAGGCTTAAATTCTTCAGGTTTATGAGTGAGGCTTCATGATGACAAGAAGGACAGCGTCTTATTCGTGAGAGCCATATAAATGCTGGGAAACGCATCTTGGGCTACTAGGATGATACAAGGTAACGTTATATTTCAGATCAGAGCCTCTTCCATTTGCATATTTAGTGTTAATTAATGCTGGATTGCATTAACAGTTTTATGTACACTAGCCTATAACGTTAAGCTATGCGGGTTAATAGTTTGTCATATTACACTGAGAACTACATCCACTGGAGGGGAACATAATCAGTGACGGGAAATATAATATATATTTGGATATTTGACTTAGTGACTAAATGTTTACTGCACACGTAGGCATACTGAGTGTCAGGATCCAAAAATTTACCCATTCTTCCTGCTGATGCTTCACGTCTTCTTGCCTGCTGTATCCACGCCGGTGTGAGCATGGCCTAAATGTGCTCTGTCGCTATGGCAGTGAAAGCCAGGCTAAAACCATAGACAGTAAAAGAAATGGACACCGCGACCCCATAGACTTCAACAGAGAAATATGAAGTCAATTAGAAAGCTCACTTCCTGATGGCTGAGCGTACTGCGCAGCCTCAGACTGAGCGTGACGACGTAGATGTGACTTGAGCAACCTGTCTTGACAGTTGTAAGTCTTCTAGTAGTTGTGCAAAGTAGGATTAGGATTTTTTGACAAGGGGCAGAAAACTTTTAATGCAATCCAGGTTTGAGTTTAATCTAACAGAAAGGGTTGATAACGGATGACTTTACCTGATATGAAGTGAGCACTACAAACTCAAGTCCCAGTCTGCCCGTTTAATAGCTTGTAGCCACAGATGTCGTCTATTTTAAACGGATGCGATCCTACAGGAATCCTGAAAAACTTGACTCCACAACTGGTGCGATTTTCACATTTCACGACACAACAAGTAGGCATTTTCTTCTTGACGAGAAATTGTCTGGTTAACACACAATTCAATGGGATGGAATTAACTTTCTGACCCCGGCATGCGCACTGCGAATTTTCCTGTGATGTGAACCATGAAGGGGTCTATATCGTTGATGAAAAAGGACGAGACTAAAATGTAAAAAAAAAAAAAGTAAAAAACTTGGCCAAAACTGTTTTGTCGAATAAAAAAGCAGACAAAACATTAAACACTGTTAAAGCTCTTGAATCCAACACGGAAGTGACTTAAACTGCAATTCGTCGACTGGCCGCTAGAGACAGGCTCCAGAAGGGAGTCAAATCAGTATCTCCCCCATGTTATAGGATTAGTTCACTTAAAAATGAAAATTTTACTCACCCCCATCTCATCCAAGATGTTCATGTCTTTCTTTCTTCAGTCGAAAATAAATTACGTTTTTTGAGGAAAACATTCCAGGATTTTTCTTCACATAATGGTTTTCAATTGCAACTAAAATGTTGAAGGTCCAAATCAATGCAGTTTAAAGGAAGGGCTTCAGAGTCTCTGCACGATCCCAGACGAGGAATTGGGTCTTATCTAGCCAAACCATCAGTCATTTTCAAGAGAAAACGAATATAGTTTTTAACCTAAATTGCTCATCTTGCGCTGCTCTGCGACATGCCACGGATTGCACAATCACGTCAGAAAGGTCACGCTAGACGTAGGTGGAAGTACCGCCCTCGTGTTTACAAAGCGCTCGTGTGAAGACTAATACAAACATCCTTTAGCAAAAAAAGGTAAAACAATGATGTCGGGCGATTTTGAAGTTGAAGGTAGAGTGTTTTTTGCTAAAGGGCGTTTGTATTAGTCTTTGCACGTTTGCTTGGGGCGGTACTTCCACCTGCGTCTAGCGTGACCTTTCCGACGTGATCACGCAAGCCGTGGTGTGTCGCAGAGCAGCGCAAGATGAGCAATTTTGGTTAAAAAGTATATAAATGTTTATTTATTTTATAAATGACCGATGGTTTGGCTAGATAAGACCCTATTCCTCATCTGGGATCGTGCAGAGCCTCTGAAGCCCTTCCTTTAAACTGCATTGATTTGGACCTTCAACATTTTGGTTGCAATGGAAGTCTGTGATGGGGAGAAAAATCCTGGAATGTTTTCCTCAAAAAACTGAATTTCTTTTCAACTAAAGAAAGACATGAACATCTTGGATGAGATGGGGGTGAGTAAAATATCAGGAAATTTTCATTTTGAAGTGAACTAATACTTTTAAATGCCCAACAGCAGCAGAAAAACATGTTTACAGACTGGTACAAAAAGTGGTTTTGGTCTATACACTGTATTGATGAAAAAAAAAACACATATGCTAATTGTACTAAATGTGGGAAATTAATGTGGGAAACAATAAATACTCTGAACCCTAAGTGGATTTACACAAACTGAGAAAGTCAAAAAGTGTTCGCCTATTATTTGCATGACTAAATTGTGTTTTTTTTGTTGTTGTTTTTTTTTTGATAAACCAACAGGGTATGAGCCATAGGGGGCTTTTTTGGCTGTAAATAACAGGATCCATGTGTAGGCCTATATGCAATATAAGTAAAATAGCTGAACACGGTGAAGAAACATCATATATATATATATATATCATATATATCATATTTATCTAATAAAGATTTTACGAATCTTAGGAACACTATGAAAGTAAAAAGCAGGCACAATTTACAGCTCATTCAGTCCAACTGAAGGATACAGATTATTTGTAGCACAACCTTATGATTTGTTTCAGTCTTTTTGAATGGAACTTCCCCAAAACAAAAGTGCCTCCCATAATTCAAAACCCAGTAGGTTCGTCATGAAAAAGGTTGAGTCAAGTCACCTTCATTTGTATAGCGCTTTTAACAATATTGATTTTCAAAGCAGCTTTACAGTGATAATAGAAAATTAATGGAAGAGAGACAGTTTTGGCTGTATGGGCCCATATTCTTAAAGCTTCTAAGAATCCTCTCAGAAAGCTCCAATTTACCTTAAAAACTTCTACGTAGAGTGCTTAAGAGTGATTCAGGACAGATCTGAGAGCAACTCTGAGCGAGGAAAATACTAAAACTTTTATCTTAGTGAGGAGGCGGGGCTGACCCCGTTGCTACATATATACACTACCTGTCAAAAGTTTTTGGACGGTAACATTTTTAAATGTTTTTAAAGAAGTCTGCTTCCTTTCTGCTCACCAAGGCTGCATTTATTTGATCCAAAATACAGCGAAAAACAGTATTATTGTGAAATATTTTTACAATTTAAAATAACTGTTTTCTATTTGAATAATTTTAAAATGTAATCCTGTGATCAAAGCTGAATTTTCATCATCATTCCTCCAGTCTTCAGTGTCACATGATCCTTCAGAAATCATTCTGATATGAGGATTTGCTGCTCGAGAAACATTTATGATTATCATCAATATTGAAAGCAGTTGTGTAAACAATTTTTTCAGGATTATTTAATGAATAGAAAGTTCAAAAGAACAGCATTTATCTGAAAAAAAAAAGCTTTTGTAACATTATAAAATGTCTTTAATGTCACTTTTGATTAATTTAATGCATCCTTGCTGAATAAATGTATTCATTTCTGTATCCCATTATTCCCATATATCCCATATTCATTAGCTTTGATCACAGGACTAAATTACATTTAAAAAAAATATTCAAATAGAAAAGTTATTTTACATTTTAATAATATTTCACAATATTACAGATTTTTTTTGTATTTTGAAATAACAAATGCAGCCTTGGTGAGCAGAAGAGACTAATTTTAAAAACAAATCGTACCGTCCAAAAACGTTTGACCGGTAGTGTGTGTGTGTATATATATATATTCTTAAATTTTTTTATTTACCATGCTGTTAATGTTGTACTTAGTGTATTTGATAGGAAATGAACAGCGACACAATAAGGTTCTGAAACTGCTGTAATTGTGTGTCACTTTGCTTATAGAAGGTTGTGACAGACCCAAATCATCACTGCTGCATAGTTGCATTTTTCCAGTTGCCAAACATGTTAATGTAGCGATTACTTCCATTTCTGCGCTGTGTCTGAGATGTTAGCGTGTCTCTAATAAGATCGGTCACAAACATGATCCCTGCACGATCTAACGTGTAGTGTCTTATTAACTCACTCATGCATTGTGCAACACATTTCTTCACCCTCTTCGCGTTTCGTCCATTCTCTCCATTGCTAAAGAAACTCTTAAGCCTCTTAAAAGTCCTTGTCCGTACTCCTAACACTTTTGGACCTTAAGACCTCTTTTAAGGGTTAAGATGCTTACTGAATTACTTTCTTCTTTACTAGGATTTTTTCTTTAATTTTAAGAGGAAACGCCCAGCTTTTCTAAGAATTTTCTTAGAATTTCTCATGAATACAGGCCCAGCTCTAGAAAAAAAAGTGATTGCCCAGCTAAAGTAAGTTTTTGATTGATTCATTTCCGTTGTAAAAAAAAATCATTAGCTATTTACTTTGGGGCCGCTTACCATTTTCAACTAAAATAGAAAACTCTCAATGCGTTTCGGCCGCTCATCTGCACGGCAACAGCGCCCGGCGACTAGAGAACACAAACCTCGAAACCTCGTTTTGAAAAGATACCGTTATCATCTTCGTGTAAACTTCAAAAACGTGAATCTGTGAGAACGGTGACGGCATGCACGCAAGCATTACGTGTTTAGTCTATAGGCAAGCACGTTTTAATACATATGTGCGCAGGCGTGTAGTTCTTCATTACAAAATGACTGCCAAATTACTTGTCTACATTGCATAATACAGTGTTTGTAGTCATTTCTGATAATTCTGATAATTTCGATAATGTTTTCACCTATACAGAGGGAAAGAGAAGGAGGCCTTCACAGGGGAGAGTCTAGTTGACAGTCTCTGCTGACACTTCAGGGATGAGTTGGTTGTGTCCAGGCGCAGGTCCACCATCTGATCTGGATCCGGCAGACTACAGTAAACCTTGGGATAAACAGAGAGACTAATGTTAGCGTAGATGCAAAAATATTATGGGTAGGCATATGCGTCACATGACTATATATGCATCATTGTTTTGAATACCTGTTTTCACAGTCCATACTACAACGTGAAAATGGTGTTTTCAAAAAGCTTCGTCTTCATTGATAAAAACACCGTCTTAGTGTGGACGGAAGGCCAAAACGTAAAGAAAGAGATGCGTTTTTTAAGATTTCGCGGATCCATGTGAACGGGGAACGTTAGGAGAATGTGACGTCTGTGCGCCAAAAAACGCAAAGGGAAAACCTTTCCATTTGTAGTACAGCGGTGTCGTGTAAACGTGCCCTTACTGTTGACAAAGCCTTATTCTCGCTCTCTCCTTCGGCTGCTATTGTATATTCACTAACAGTACATATATAATAATATTTATTATAGTTTTTACCATTTCGTAGCTTTGGGCTTCTGACTTTATAGAACTTAACAAATGAAAGGTATTTCATCTCATTTGATTTTCTTTATTTTTTTGTTTGTTGGACCAAAGATTTAAACCAAAGATGAGATTATTATGTCCATGTTATAGCATACTATATACACATTAATCATTTGAAGTACAAATCAAAATACTCCTGAAACAGACTTGTTCAGACTCAAAATTCTGGTTGGATGAACTACATTTGAAGTTCTTGTAAAATAGTGGATATGCCACTACATATCAGTTGATTTCATGTGCCAGGTTGCAATAAGCAACCATAAGCAATCTTTAGTCTACAGCAAAATTGTATTCAATATAAATCAACAAAGCTGCCTATGAGTGCCTGAATGTAGGCCATTGCACTGTGGTTCGCTAATATTTTGTAGTGTTATGATCCTTTGAAAGTCACGTCTACATTATTCTGTACCTTTTTAGTATTATTTTTTTTAAGTATTTTTTTTTTCACAATGAAAGTTTTAAATATGACTCTTACAAGTCCTGTAACACCCTACAATTTCATATCAAGAGAGGCCTGCCTTGAAATTGGTGCTGCTTTGTAAAATATGAGCCATACCTTCCTACCAAACGTCTCGGTTACGTGTGTAACCCTCGTTCCCTGAAGGAGGGAACGGAGACGTACGTCGGAACTGACCGACGAATTGGGATCTATTTTCAGAGACCAATCTACTTCGAGTGTTTAAAAACGAGCCAATGAGAATTGGCATGCGGTTCACGCATTCCACGCACCGCCCCGCAGCGCGGGTATAAATACGGAAGTGGAACACCGCATCATTGCTTTTCAACTGAGGAGCCGAGATAGGTGACTCGGCCTTCAGCTGAAGCACAGCACCTGGCGACGGGACGTACGTCTCCGTTCCCTCCTTCAGGGAACGAGGGTTACACACGTAACCGAGACGTTCCCTTTCAGTCGGTCACGTTCGACGTACGTCGGAACTGACCGACGAATTGGGATCCCTACTAACACGCCAGAGATGCTGGCCCTTCCAGCGCCCTGACCGAGCTCGCTGGACCACACCTAGGTTGGTGCGGAAGTCAGGGCTCCAGTCAGGGAGGCCAGTCACTGCTGTTCCTGCAAGACCCACTCAGCGTGACTATTGGATAACGCTGGGAAGCGTGCCCGTCTCAGGAGATGGTACGCTGCGGAGCCACGTCCTTCAGTGGAAGGAGAGGTGGAATTACTCATAAGGACTAACCTAGCAGGGTAGTGCTACCTATGGCAGTCTCTGGGGTGGATCCAACCTGGTCCCAGGGGGGAAGAACACCACCAGAGACGACAGAGCGGGCTCTGTCAAGGGAAAGACACGGGGCTAGCCGAGTAGGGTAGCTGGTACCGTGGAGAATACACATATGGGGTTGCCGTTAGGGAACCGCTACATATGGAACCCAGCCTAACACACACGTTCCACAAGCATACGGGTGTAGGCCTGATGTCAGACGGCCGCAACGTCTGACACCGAAGGGTGACGGAGGAGCTCGACAGGGTTAGCCGTTTCCGGGGAACACAACTGGAGACAATAGACGCACGTATCCGGCCCGGAGGCGGGAGTGGCGTATGCAAGCCGACACTAGAACGGGTACTTAGCGCTACTGGCCACTGGGGGCGAGGACGCGGGAAGATACCGGCTCTACACGGAGGCTATAAAATCTAGCGAACGTGTTAGGTGTCGCCCAGCCCGCAGCTCTACATATGTCTGTCAGCGAGGCGCCTTGAGCCAGCGCCCAGGAGGAGGCTACACTCCTAGTGGAGTGAGCTCGCACCCCGAGCGGGCAAGGCACGTCTTGGGACTGGTAAGCCAAGATGATAGCATCCACTATCCAGTGGGCTAACCTCTGCTTGGAGACAGCCTTTCCATTCTGCTGGCCTCCGTAACAGACGAAGAGCTGTTCTGAGGTTCTAAAGCTTTGAGTTCGGTCCACGTAGGCGCGAAGAGCGCGGACGGGACAGAGCAAAGCTAGGGCTGGGTCTGCCTCCTCCGAAGGCAGCGCTTGCAGGTTCACCACCTGGTCCCGGAAGGGAGTGGTGGGAACCTTGGGCACGTATCCAGGCCGGGGTCTCAGGACAACGTGAGAGTTGGCCGGCCCGAATTCTAGGCACGATTCGTTGACCGAAAGTGCATGCAGGTCCCCTACCCTCTTGATTGAGGCCAATGCAATCAGGAGCACTGTCTTCATGGACAGGATGTTTAGCTCGACTGACTGTAAAGGCTCGAAGGGAGGGCCCTGGAGCGCTCTGAGCACCAGGGCTAGGTCCCAAGAGGGTACCGAGGTTGGCCGAGGAGGATTTAGTCTCCTCGCACCTCTGAGGAACCTGACGATTAAGTCGTGCTTACCTAAGGACTTACCTTCAACTACATCGTGATACGCCGCTATTGCGGCGACGTACACTTTGAGGGTGGAGGGAGACAGCCTTCTCTCCAACCCATCTTGTAGGAAAGAAAGCACGACATTAATCGAACACCTTCGGGGGTCTTCCCGGCGGGAAGAACACCATTCAATGAACAGGTTCCACTTCAGCGCATAGAGGTGCCTTGTAGAGGGGGCTCTAGCTGAAGCGATGGTGTCTGCCACTGCCTGTGGCAGACCACCTAGAACCTCCGCGTCCCGTCCAGGGACCAGACATGGAGTCTCCAGAGGTCTGGACGCGGGTGCCATAGAGTGCCCCGCCCCTGAGAAAGCAGGTCCTTCCTCAGGGGGATCGGCCAGGGAGGGGCTGTCGTGAGGAGTGAGAGTTCGGAGAACCAGGTCCGGTTGGGCCAGTAGGGCGCAACTAACAAGACCTGCTCCTCGTCCTCCCTGACCTTGCACAGTGTCTGTGCGAGAAGGCTCACTGGGGGAAACGCATACTTGCGTAGGTCCCGGGGCCAGCTGTGCGCCAGTGCATCTGTACCGAGGGTGCCCCCGGACAGGGAGTAATACAACTGGCAATGGGTCGAGTCCGGAGAGGCGAACAGGTCTACCTGCGCGGCTCCGAAGAGGTCCCATATCAGCTGGACGCTCCGGGGGTGGAGTCGCCACTCTCCCGGAGGTGTCGGCTGACGAGAGAGCTCGTCGGCTGTCTGGTTCAGCGCACCTGGGATGTGAATGGCCCGAAGCGACCTCAGACGCTTCTGACTCCACAGGAGGAGATGGCGGGCGAGCCGGAGCATGCAACGGGAGCGTAGACCACCCTGACGGTTGATGTACGCAACGGCCGCAGTGCTGTCCGTACGGACCAGAACGTGTTTTCCCTGTAGCGGCCTTTTGAAGCGGCCCAGGGCGAGACGTACTGCCAGAAGCTCTAGGCAATTGATATGCCAACGCAGTTGGGGCCCCGTCCACAGACCCGCAACTGAGTGCCCGTTGTACGTGGCCCCCCAACCCGTGGAAGAGGCATCCGTGAAAACCACAGCATGCCTGGACACCTGTTCTAGGGACACTCCGGCCCGTAGAAAGGCAGGGTCCGCCCACGGACTGAAGGTTTGGCGACAGTAAGGAGTAACTGAGACCCGGTACTGGCCGCGCTGCCACGCCCATCTCGGGACTCGGTCGTGAAGCCAGCGTTGAAGCGGTCTCATATGAAGCAATCCGAGCGGCGTTACCGCGGCTGCAGATGCCATATGCCCCAGGAGCCTCTGAAAGAATTTCAGTGGGACCGCTGTCCTGCCTTTGAACGTATTCAAGCAGTTCAACACTGACCGGACTCGCTCCTCTGAGAGGCGCGCAGTCCGGTTGACCGAGTCCAGCTCCATACCGAGATAAGAGATCCTCTGCGTGGGACAGAGTTTGCTCTTCTCTCGGTTGACCCGAAGGCCCAACAGGCTGAGGTGACGTAGCACCAGGTCCCTGTGTTCGCACAACTGCTCCCGGGACTGGGCCAGTATGAGCCAGTCGTCGAGATAGTTGAGAATACGAACGCCGCGTTCTCTGAGCGGAACAATGGCTGCCTCTGCGACTTTCGTGAAGACGCGAGGCGACAGGGACAGCCCGAAGGGCAGGACTTTGTACTGAAATGCCCTCCCCTCGAACGCAAAGCGAAGGAACGGTCTGTGTCGAGGGAGAATGGAGACATGAAAGTACGCGTCCTTCAGGTCGATCGCTGCGAACCAATCCCGGGGACGGATGCATTCGAAAATGCGTTTCTGCGTTAGCATTCTGAACGGGAGCTTGTGCAGGGCCCGATTCAGGACACGCAGGTCCAGGATTGGTCTTAACCCACCCCCTTTCTTGGGCACAATGAAGTAGGGGCTGTAAAACCCCGCCCTCATATCGGCCGGAGGAACCGGCTCGACCGCGTCCTTCGCCAGCAGGACATCGATCTCGGACCGCAAGACATGGGCATCGCAACTCCGCACTGAGGTGAAGAGGATGCCCGTGAACTTGGGAGGCCGGCGGGCGAATTGAATCGCATAGCCGAGTCTGATGGTACGGATGAGCCAGCGAGACGGCCTGGGAAGACCTAGCCAGGCCCCCAGAGACCGAACAAGCGGGACCAACGGCACCACAGACGTGCCCGGGGTGAGGCAGCGAGATGGAGTACCCAGGCCCGACTCGGGAGGCCCGGAGGCGGCCCGGAGTGTTGCTTGAGTACTCCAGGGTGGGGCAGAGTGAGGGTGAGAAGGCCCGGGGGCGTTCTCGGTGCCCACACTGCTGCCCCCTGGCGAGGGGGAGAGGGGAGGAAAGGAGTGGCAAGGCCCGGGGGCGTCGCACACTGCCAACCTGACCCTCTTGGGGCCCAGGGAGGGAGGAAACTGCTCTTTTATTGAGAATGTGGGTACCGCTGGACTCCGGAGAGCCAGCGGCAGGATGTTGATACCAGTGTGGACATTCTCCCCCCGGTCCTCCTCCGGGGGGAGGAGGGGTGCGGACACCACCTCCCCGAGAACAGCTCCTCTCCTCCCTGGGCTGCCCGTCTCAGGGCCGCTTACCCTTGCGCTTGCCTGCAGAGACAGCGGGGCCCTGGACGGGTTGGGCGGCCCCCTTGCGCCTGGCGCCCTGCTTTGCCGGTGGAGGCTGCTGCTTTGGCTTGGCAGGGGCGGAGGCAGACGCCGGGGGACGCCCTCGGCGACGAGCAGGCGGGGGCGCTGCAGCCGGCGACTGGGTGGAAGCAGCAGCAGGTCGCCGGGGCAGGATATTTTTAATCGCCTCCGTCTGCTTCTGGGCAACCGAGAACTGTTGGGCGAAGTTCTCGATCGCGTCGCCGAAGAGGCCGGCCTGACAGACAGGGGCGTTGAGGAACCGCACTTTGTCGGTCTCACGCATATCTGCCAGGTTCAGCCACAGGTGGCGTTCCTGGACCACAAGTGTGGACATCGCCCGACCCAGGGAGCGTGCGGTGACTTTCGTCGCCCTGAGGGCGAGGTCCGTCGCGGTACGCAGTTCCTGCATAACCCCTGGGTCGGAACTACCCTCGTGCAATTCCATGAGCGCTTTGGCCTGGTAGACCTGCAGGAGCGCCATGGCATGCAGAGATGACGCGGCTTCTCCACAGGCCGTGTAAGCCTTGCCGGTTAGCCCGGACGAGAACTTACATGCCCGGGAGGGGAGACGCGGATTTCCCCGCCAGTCGGTAGCGGTCTTAGGACACAGTTGCATCGCAACCGACCGCTCCACTGGGGGGATCTCCACGTAACCCTTCGCCGCGCCACCGTCGAGGGTAGTGAGGACGGAGGAGTCAGTCGATCGGTTTCTAGCGCTATAGGGCGCTGTCCACGACTTCGTGAGCTCCTGATGCACTTCCGGGAAGAAGGGCACTGGGGCGGGGCGCTGAGAACCAGCACGGGCCGTCCCGAGATACCAATCGTCCAGCCGCGAGGGTTCGGGACGCGGTGGAGGGTTCCACTCGAGCCCGACACTCGCGGCGGCCCGGGAAAGCATAGCCGTGAGCTCTGGATCAGACTCGGGCAACGCTACCACACCCGAAGGGGGCAGCGCAGCCGAATCTTCATCTCCAGAGTCCATTAGCTCGTCCCCCGATGCGGCGATCGAAACCATATCCTCAACCGGAGCCCCAAAAGTAACAGCTGGCCCCCCGCGGGAAGGACCAGCATGCTCTTCCGGAAGCTCAACCGGCGCAGTGGAGGGGGGAGGGGCCCGAGGAGCCTGTTGGCCCGGCGGGAGTGCCCTCACAGTAACCCTCAGGTCCCCACCAAAGGTATCAGCCAAAGTAGCAGCCCTCTGCTTCGGAGCAGGAGGGCCACTAGATCGGGGGATGCGCAATGGGACTCCACCTCTTTCAAGGTAGTCGAGCCTGGACCGTAGTACTGCGATGGTCATATTCCCGCAATGGGAACATGAGTCATCCACGAAAGCCGCCTCAGCGTGCTGAACGCCCAAACACGTGAGACAGCGATCGTGTCCGTCAGCTGGGGACAGGTAACGACGGCATCCAGAAACACACGGTTTGAATGACATCTTGAAAAAGACGCAGGGTCAAAACCGTGTTGCTCTTTTAGAGGAAATGCTCTGATCAGTGCCGAGGCACGCAGGGGAAATGGCCGCGGCTCGCAGCGGTTCAAAGGTGCAAGCCCGCTGAGAGCACTCAAAATGCCCAAAGCTGTAAAAACAGCTGTTTGTTTTTTCGCGACCACCGCTGCAGGCACCGTCACACCGACACTGGCAGAACTCCAACTCTCTCTGTTCGTCAGGAAACACTCTTCGTAGGAACAAACGCATGAATGTTCGGCTCCGAAGTTGAAAGCAATGATGCGGTGTTCCACTTCCGTATTTATACCCGCGCTGCGGGGCGGTGCGTGGAATGCGTGAACCGCATGCCAATTCTCATTGGCTCGTTTTTAAACACTCGAAGTAGATTGGTCTCTGAAAATAGATCCCAATTCGTCGGTCAGTTCCGACGTACGTCGAACGTGACCGACTGAAAGGGAACAAAGCATTAAAGTATTGAATGTATTTTAATATATTTTATAGCTTACATTATTTTTAATTTAGCTTTGGTTTTTGAAGCTTATTTCAGAGGAATGCACAATTGCAATAAATGTGAAAGGATGTATTTTGAGTGCTGCACAGCATTTTAAACATTTGTATTCTTGTACATGTGTGCCAATGGTGGGAGTGAGGAGAAGGGTACATACACACTGTAATTTTTCTTCAAATTGTCATGTTAATTCAATGTTATTTCAACCATTTCTGAGTTAAAATTGTTTCTAAACCATGTTTTTGTTTTCAGTGCATAATAAACCTATTTATTTATTTAACCTTTCTTTATTTGTACTTGCAGTATGCATTTTATAATTGTATATTGTCAGACTGGACGAAACAGAAATATTATTATGATTAATATTATAATGATTTATTTTGTGCATAAAAAAGACCTTAGTAGAAGTGAATATGCATAGCTTAAAATAAGAAAACACTGATCACGTGATGTCACGTAGATTTGTATCATCATCACACGGATGATTGAGCTCCTCTTCGGGCTGTGCAGCATCTAATGTGCTCAGCCAGAAAGACGACAGTGGCAATCATCAGCAGACCAGACAGAACCAGTCGGATCAGAGCCTCGCCCTCACCGCAACTCTCCACAGAATCTGAAGATTCAAGAGAGACGGATACAGGCAGGGTGTTATTCATAATCCTAGTCCTACAAACAAGTAGATTTGTCATTACAAATTAGGCTAATAAAACACACATTTGACAGAACTTTCATATTTAATGGTTTCTAGGGTTTTAGTAGGCTTTTTTTTAAATTATTTGTAGATTATATTTAATAGAACAAAAAAAGGGTTTACCAAGATGACGGATAGAGAAGCGATGGATCGTTGGTCTGATTGGTTGAAGAACTATCCAATTGCGTACAGAGTCATTTGAACTATGCCAATTGATCATGCCTCTTGTGCAGTAGAAAATACAGAGCAGACTCCCCAGACCAATGTTCAGTCTAAAAAGATTAAGCTTGGTCTGGTGATAGCCAGACAAATCACTAAGTAATTTCTCTGTTCCCACTGAGAGCCGGACAAATCACACTAGATATTAGGGCCCTATCATACACCCGGCACAATGCAGCGGCAGGCTCGCGTGACAAGTGTTTTTCGTGCCATCTGTTTACCCGTGGGCGTGCTTGTCTGAAAACCAGGTGTTCAGGCGCATTGTTGGCGCGTTTGCTATTTTGAAGAACTAAAAACACCTGCGCCATTGACCAACAAAAACCTGCTCTAAAGTCAATAGTCGCAGTATTTTTTGTGTTATTTAAAAGGCTGTTACACTCACAGTTGGGTTGAAAATGGATAAACCCAGCAATTGGGTTGTTTTAACCCAGCGATTGGGTTGTTTTAAGCAAACATTTAACCCAACCACTGGGTTAAAACAACCCAATTGCTGGGTTAGTCCATTTTCAACCAAACTTGGGTTGTTTTTAGCTCAGCATTTTTTAGAGTGTAGTAGCCTAATGTGCGCCTATAGGCGGGTGCACAACGCGCGTACACAGTTTTCAGACTTTCCGCTCGCAAATTCCACCATGTAAATAGCGAATCCGCCATGGCGCGAGCGCAACTGGCTTTTAAAGGGAATGGGAGATGAGACTCTGATTGGTTTATTGCACGTTACGCCCAAAACACACCAATGACTCATTAAGAGACTAGGTACAACCTTTTTGGACCATGCGCCTGGCGTTTTCTGTTGTTAAACTAGCAAAAGTGGATCCGAACACGCCCTAAGTGCACTTGCGCCATGCGCTTTAGACCATGCGCTCAGATCGTTCAAATAGGGCCCTAAATGTTTAATGTTGAAATAATCAGAAAATTTGCTTTTATTGAAGTCATTTTTTAAACTGTACTTATTTAAATGTCCCTGGTCTTATTGTGATTCATCAGTGCAGGATGTTTAAAAAAAAAATACACTTGGCGCCCTGTACCACTCCTGACAACAATTTCAGATGATATGTGTTAAGACATATACAGGTGCTGGTCATATAATTAGAATATCAAAAAGTTGATTTATTTCACTAATTCCATTCAAAAAGTGAAACTTGTATATTATATTCATTCATTACACACAGACTGATATATTTCAAATGTTTATTTCTTTTAATTTTGATGGATTATAACTGACAACTAAGGAAAATCCCAAATTCAGTATCTCAGAAAATTTGAATATTGTGAAAAGGTTCAATATTGAAGACACCTGGTGCCACACTCTAATCAGCTAATTAACTCAAAACACCTGCAAAGGCCTTTAAATGGTCTCTCAGTCTAGTTCTGTAGGCTACACAATCATGGGGAAGACTGCTGACTTGACAGCTGTCCAAAAGACAACCATTGACACCTTGCACAAGGAGGGCAAGACACAAAAGGTCATTGCAAAAGAGGCTGGCTGTTCACAGAGCTCTGTGTCCAAGCACATTAATAGAGAGGCGAAGGGAAGGAAAAGATGTGGTATAAAAAAAAGTGTACAAGCAATAGGGATAACCGCACCCTGGAGAGGATTGTGAAACAAAACCAATTCAAAAATGTGGGGGAGATTCACAAAGAGTGGACTGCAGCTGGAGTCAGTGCTTCAAGAACCACTACGCACAGACGTATGCAAGACATGGGTTTCAGCTGTCGCATTCCTTGTGTCAAGCCACTCTTGAACAACAGACAGCGTCAGAAGCGTCTCGCCTGGGCTAAAGACAAAAAGGACTGGACTGCTGCTGAGTGGTCCAAAGTTATGTTCTCTGATAAAAGTAAATTTTGCATTTCCTTTGGAAATCAGGGTCCCAGAGTCTGGAGGAAGAGAGGAGAGGCACACAATCCACATTGCTTGAGGTCCAGTGTAAAGTTTCCACAGTCAGTGATGGTTTGGGGTGCCATGTCATCTGCTGGTGTTGGTCCACTGTGTTTTCTGAGGTCCAAGGTCAACGCAGCCGTATACCAGGAAGTTTTAGAGCGCTTCATGCTTCTTGCTGCTGACCAACTTTATGGAGATGCAGATTTCCTTTTCCAACAGGACTTGGCACCTGCACACAGTGCCAAAGCAACCAGTACCTGGTTTAAGGACCATGGTATCCCTGTTCTTAATTGGCCAGCAAACTCGCCTGACCTTAACCCCATAGAAAATCTATGGGGTATTGTGAAGAGGAAGATGCGATATGCCAGACCCAACAATGCAGAAGAGCTGAAGGCCACTATCAGAGCAACCTGGGCTCTCATAACACCTGAGCAGTGCCACAGACTGATCGACTTCATGCCACGCCGCATTGCTGCAGTAATTCAGGCAAAAGGAGCCCTAACTAAGCTTTGAGTGCTGTACATGCTCATACTTTTCAGTTGGCCAAGATTTCTAAAAATCCTTTCTTTGTATTGGTTTTAAGTAATATTCTAATTTTCTGAGATACTGAATTTGGGATTTTCCTTAGTTGTCAGTTATAATCATCAAAATTAAAAGAAAAAAACATTTGAAATATATCAGTCTGTGTGTAATGAATGAATATAATATACAAGTTTCACTTTTTGAATGGAATTAGTGAAATAAATCAACTTTTTGATGATATTCTAATTATATGACCAGCACCTGTAGACAAAGACGCACCTGTAGATCGGTGCACAGTAACTGCTGAGCTGCCCCTGATGGCCGGTACAGAGACAGGTGCTTTAGGATGAGAGGAAACATGTACATCACCAATTTAACAGTAAAAAAAGTGTCAATGTCATGTTATTGCTTTGATTCCATATTATTAGTTACTTTTCCATATTGACTGCAGCTGTAACTTACCATAGACATCCACTTTGTATTTCTGCACTGTGACCTTTTTATTAACAATGATTACTGCTTTATACAGTCCAGATTCATTCGTCCTGATGGCTGTGATGGTTAAAATGCCCGTTCCTCGGTCTAGCTGCACTCTGCCTGCGAGTCTCTTGTCATAATGAGTGTAAATTTTCCCTTGATACATCTGTGCCACACGCGTGCTTTGACCGGCACTTTCAAACGTCCACAGTATCTGAACCTCTCCATTTAAATCCCGAAGTCCCGGATCCAGATTGAGGAAACCTCCCTCCTTCACTTTAACTGTTTCAACGTCATCAACCTCTCCACCCACTGAAACAATATGAAAACAGGTTAAATAGACAGGTAGATAAGACCTGTTACTTCCAACAAATGGTCAGGTAACTATATAAGAAAAGTCGATCAGTTGATCATTTGAATGCCATATATAAAACAATAGCCATTCTGTGTTTAACTTAGCAGATGCTGTTAATCAAAAATAAAAACAACTCATTCATAATATACAATGCCAGGTTTATTTGACTAGAAAGTGAGCTAGAGAAGATGAGAAATGCAGACAAATGCAGACAAAGTTGTTGGTTTTTTTTGGTGACGGCATCAGTGCATTGGTTTAAGGGTGTAAAATACAGTATGCCATTTATCAGAGAGATCTAATGCTAAGGATTTTAAACAAAAATGTAACAAACAATACAAAGTGTAATGCTGTGAGTGAGAAATATATTTTCTTTTCTGTAATTTTGCATGCATAATATACATCGCTTTACTCGTCAGATGGCTATAGTGGGAAGTTCTTGGCTAGAATAAACTGAATTATGGACCAGACCTTCTGCTGTCTATAGTCGTAGACTAGCTGATTTTTCCGGAAAGTAAGATCACAATATATATCTTGCAGCATTGCAGCACTAGCAGGCACAGTCTGTGGTTTGACTGAAAGCAGTAAGAAGAGTGGAAAAGGAAGTTGGTCATTTTGAGGCTTTAGACAATGATGGTTCAATGTCATAGTCAGTTTGCTCGCTTGTGCCCATATGAGATGAATCGCAACTTAGTTTTATTTGACATTTAATGTGAGAATTGTTTGGAGACTATGTATGAAACTATTCACAACATACACCAATATGTTCCAATAACTTACTAGATGAAAGAATACTAAAACAATTTAGAAGATCTTTATGAAATAAAAATACCTTACCCTGCACACTGATGAAACCAAGACGAGAGCCCGAATGCGGATGGACATTTTAAGGAGTATCAAATATTCAAAGCTGGAACTGGAGCTCAACTGAACAGCATCAGCTTTTTGTAAAGATCTTCTCTCTCGATCATAATTCAAGAGGAAGTGACCCCTGCCCTTCAGTCATGAGATGGTATGGGTGTTCATCTGAAACCTTACTTCCAAAAGCCTGTCCCAGTTTCATATAACATACAATTTTGCACAAATGGGCATCAAGCGACCCTTGCCAAGACATAAAATGTCAATTTCTTGATCCAAATGAATCTCTCGTCATAATGAGTGTAAATATTCCCTTAATGCGTCGGTGCGACACGAGTACTCGTCTGCCGCTTTCATCTGAACATCTCAAGATCAGCGACTGCAGAATACAGATGGAGGAAACCTTTTACTTTCACTTTAACTCTTTCAACGCCATCATCCTCTCCACCCACTGAAACGGGTTACATATGCAGGTAAACAAACTCTGGTTATAGCCAGTTACCTCCAGTGTTGGGGAAAGTTACTTTGAAATGTAATGCATTACAATATTGCGTTACTCCCTTAAAAAGTAACTAATTGCATTACTTTTAAGAAAATTGAAATTTTGATGTAGTATGTCTCATTTTCAAATATTCGTTCCATGGGACCCGGTATCGCACAGTGACTTAACGTTCGTGATTACATGAAACGTTCGCACACGCTTACTCATAACAAGTGTAATTTTAGTAATAGTCACGAAAGCTGCAACTTGCTAATACAGTGATAGTCAGAAATCAGATGCCTCTATGATGTGCTCCATGCTCCATTCATTGAGTCATCGGTATGATCTACTCTGGCAGGATGACTTACTTCGCATTGGTCACTACAAAAATAATGATTTCAGAATGATACAGAATAAATTACAGATTAACATTTAATTTGCCCAGACAGAACTTAAAAAGAATTAAACAAGAATCCATGTTTCACAACTGATCAGCATAAAATATAAAACACATTTACAAAGAGTCATCATATCTGGCACAGGACACACAGTGTGTGTGAGTGTCTTTAAGACACTGTCACAGCACTGCATGGGGGTACTGGCTACAGAAGCTCTGCCACCCTTCCTTAAATACCCAGACCAGAACAAAAGGGTTGTAAATATTTGCTACACAAACACCTGGTTTCGGGGGAGAGGATCAGATATCTTGAAGAGACCTCTCAAAAACAGAATTCTCATAAGTTTCAATCTTTCTCATCCTACCAGTGACTGCAGTGAAACTGACCTTTAAAAAAGATACCAAACATGAAAGGGAAAAAGCAATAGATTCACAAGATACATCATATGTGGTATATATACATTCTGTGACTTGAATCAGGGGGAAGGGAGGGAGTGAGGGGGATATGTTTGGGCAAGGCGGTGTCCTACACTCTTTCTGTGAGATCTTCTCTCCAGATTAGTGTGTTTTATTGCAGGGTGTTGGATCTCAGCTTTTTGTCTTAGCAGTAAAACAAATTCTTACATCAGTGTTTTAAAATCAAACCAGTCTTCATGAGTTTGAGTATCATTCTTTTCAAAATAAGCTCCTGTTTATCTAGAAAATCTACCATATGCTTTATAGGATAAAGATGCATAAATCCCCTAATCTCAACCTTTGGTTTACCTCAAGTATTGATATTCGCACCACTTTGAGTCAAACTGATGTTTCAGAGGTCTCTGCATCAAAGTTTGCTCTGCCTTGCCTGCTGAAAAACATGTAAATCAATGAAAACAGGGGGACTCACCATGGATTGAACTGACGGATGAGGCACCACTGATGACAGGCACAGAAACTGGAGCTTCAGGGAAAGAGAACAAAGAAATCACATCACAAATGGAGATGGTAGTTTCACGTCATAATGAGATCTGGCCTGATATCTATAAAATCTGGGGCAGATTCACAAAAATCTTAAGAAAGATTTTTTCTCTTTGGTGTATCTGATTATTGTATGAATGTTCTTGCCAAAAACTTGCTGAACTACTCAATTAAATGTATGAGTTGTTACAGAATTTCAAATGTAGAAAATGTCACTTCACCCAAACAACTTATTGTTTACATTATCAATCATCAGTGTCACTTCAGAGCACATATGCACATCCGTTGTAGCAGTAATATATATTATGTGCTATGTTTTCATGCTTAATTTACACAACAAAATAAGTTCGTTAAACAGCTTTTGGGAGGAGGAGATCATCGCAAACTCTGTGCCCTGTCAAGCTGGATCTGCTCGCCATACGATAGCGGTCCTTCTAGTGTTTCAAGCCAAACTTCTCCATGCTATGGATGAGTCCGGCCCAGACCCTGCTGCTTTTAAGGAGCTGCACAGCACAACCGATCTCGCTTTGTGCTCTACTAAGAAAACGGCCCAGGTGATCAGCCGTATAAAGGCCTGTTTAGTGGTGCTCAAAGCACCACCTATGGTTAAACTTGGAGATCAAGGAGGCTGACAAAACAGCCCTCCTTGAATCCCTGTCTCTCCCTCTGGCCTGTTTGGTTCTGCATGGCTTTGCTGAGGGTTTCACAGCGGCCTGGAAGGTGTTGCAGGCTATGCACCACTTCCAACTGAAGTAGGCAAGTTCTTCTGCTGCTTCTAGTTGCCCCAAGTCATCATCAATTCGGTACTGGGTCCACCCCACCAGTGGTATGCATGTCCAGACCTCCTTCCAGCGAGTCAAATAAACAAACACCTTCACAAATCCTGCTGCAAGTGTCAGCCCCTGGCCACGGGCGGCAAGCTGACATCTGCAGCTTTCATACCCCTCACTGCCTGGAGCCAAACTTGAGGAAACAATTCCTGGCTTGTCAGTTGGGTTTTAGAAACAATAAAAAAGGGGTTACTCACTCTTATACGTTCGCAGATCCTCCACTTCAGGGGTGTGACTTACACTTTGGTCTCAGATGCCAACACTCACATCCTCCAAGCTGAATCACAAGCCACCCTAGACTTGAGATGTCTGAACATGCCCAAACAAATCCAGCAAACATTTGGACGTTTAATGACTGTTGAAAAGACGTCCCTCCGACACGTCCCGTCATGGTTGAAAAATAGTTCCAAAATGAAAGTTGAACGTACGTGCCTGAATGCATTTTTAGGAACTGTTCTGTTACATATTTCTTTCTTATGCCATCCTACCACGACTATTTTTGGCCAGGAACACGCCGTTGCCGTCGGACCAATGAAACTCGGAGGGAACCATGTCCTGGTCCAGTTGGACAACATGACAGCGGTAGCCTATACAAGTCACCGGGGGGAGGGTCTCAGGTTCCATCTGCTGAACAGACTGGCGTGTCACCTCCTGTGGGCACAGGACAATCTCCGCTTAGTAAGAGCAATACATGTGCTGGGCTCCATGAACACGGGAGCAGATATTCTGTCTCAAAGTGAACCTCCTCCAGGGGAATGGAGACTACACCCCCAGACAGTCCACATGATTTGGACCATTTTCGGCCAGGCAGGAAGTGGATCTCTTTGCATTGAAAAAGAACACTCACTGCCCGATATTCTTTAAGGAAAAAGGACACATTAGCCCACAGGTGGCCCCCTCTGCACCTTTATTCCTTCCCTTGGTAGCACTGATCCCACAGGTCATCAGCTGAATCAGGGAGGACAGATGCTCAGTCTTACTCATGGCACCACTCTGGCAGAACCAGCTGTGGTTCCCATAAATGGTTCAGCTGCTGTCTACAGCCTTCACATCTCCCCCGGAAGGTCATGAACACGATCTCTGAAGCTAGGGCACCTTCTTCCAGGTGCCTTTACATGCAGAAGCGGGCTATCTTTTCTGGCTGGTGCGAAGCCCGGCGTATAGACTCCATGTCTTGTAAGATCACTTCCATACAAGAGCCGTTGAACAGTGGGCTAACTCTGTCCACGCTCAGAGTATACACGGCAGCTATCATAGCGTACCACGCTCCTATAGCTGGCCAGTCGATTGGAAAACACGACATGATGGTCAGATTTCTCAGAGGGGCCAGGAGGTTAAACCCTCCTCGCCCCAACATGGTCCCTTCCTGGGACCCGTCCATTGTGCTGAGGGCACTCAGGGGCCCTCCGTTTGAGCAGCTCACAACAGCCAACCCTCGACCACTCTCGCTAAAGACCATTAGCAACCGGAGCGTTTTCTCGTTCAAATTGCAGTCTTTGGTTACACTTTATTTTAAGGTGTCATTGTATCTGTAATGACGGGTCAACAGAAAGAGGTTCCATTTGCAGCTTTTATTAATAACAATCGTAGTTGTACAAACAATAGTCAATGAACAGCAAACAGGGCAATGGAGAGAAGGCAGTAATCAGAGAGTAAGGCAGGCGTAGGATCGAGGCAGGCGGCAGGCAGTAAACAATAGTCCATGACACAATGCAAAAGGTCAGAGGGAGGCAGCAATAATTCACACGAGAGAAAACAGTCCAAGGTTAAAAGCAGTAATCCAACAAGAGAAAATAGAACGCTCAGAAATGTCAGCCAGGGCAAAACATGACTTCGCAAGGAGTGTGTGTGAAATGGCCTCTTAAATAGTTCAGGTAATGAGGTGCAGCTGGACTCGTGATCAGAGCTTCTGGGAAATGGAGTGTGTGAGTGAAAGTCAGTATTCCGGTGATGGCGACCTCTGGTGACGATCGGGGGGAACCACAGAGGCCGGATTCATTACAGTAACAGTGTAATTATATGTACGTACTACACTTACTATACTAATTATGTATAAGTTACTGTTATTACTATGGTAATTACATGTAACATATGTAACAAGGACACTGTAAAATAAAGTGTCTTTTTTTTAATGCATTTTAAAACTTTGAGAAAGTTTGAAATTGCAATTACATGGCATTTTATAAAATTGCAAAGAACCTATTTTTTGTCTCCCCTCCGGCAAGCTGAAAATGAAAGTTGATATTTGGGCTTATTTACTCGTGGAATAACAAAGAAAGTTATATGAATGACGGAACTCAAGTGACTTGGGTTAATTTAACAATGATGTTGTGTCATGAGATGTATGTGCAGACGTGCCAGAGAGCGAAGCGAATGTTATGTTGTTCAGGAATGCTGTACAATAAAAAGATTACTAAGGTATATGCAACAATATTAAAGCAATATCTAATTGCAACTATGTACTGAAAATGTAATTTATTCCTGTGATCAAAGCTGAATTTTCAGCATCATTACTCCAGTCTTCAGTGTCACATGATCCTTCAGAAATCATTTTAATATGAGGATTTGCTGCTCAAGAAACATTTATGATTATTATCAATGTTGAAGTTGTGTAAAACATTTTTTTTAGGATTCTTTAATGAATAGAAATTTCAGAAGAACATTATCTGAAATAGAAAGCTTTTGCAACATTTAACTACCGTTAAAAAGTTTTGGGTCAGTAAGAATTTCTTGTTTTTTTGGGAAAGAACTTAAAGAAATTAATACATTCAGCAAGGATGCATTAAATTGATCAAAAGTGACAGTAAAGACATTTATAATGTTACAAAAAATGCTATTTAAAATAAATGCTGTGAAAAAATGTTTTACACAAGTGTTTTCAACATTGATGAGAATCATCATAAGAGACTGCTTCTAATAATCATAAACAATCTTACCGATCAAACACTTTTGAACGGCAGTGTAAATCATGAACATCCATGGACATTTATAACAGTTAATTGTTAATGATTGAAAACATGTTGTCCTTTCCAGAGCCTTTACCACCTGCCATCTACATTAAATCAGTCACTACTGGCATGACCACAGCTATGGGCATCCCGGTGCTCATCACTGCTGCCATCTACAGATAACACAAGGCAGCAAGAATCACCACAGAGCGATTTATCTTTAGTCATGAAGACTCAGAGTCTTTGTGACCCTCAATCTGTCTCACAGATCTAAAGATATCCCTCATTGAGGTATAACACACAAAAAACAGCACAGACGCTCATGTGCGTAGTAAAAAAAATAACAGTTGCTTAGACTTGGCATTTTCACGAAAACATGCTCAGATCGTTAAAAATGGCACATCCTTATTTACAGCAGACTCTCACGATTAAAAAGAGACCACCATAATCCGTCACTTTTGATAGAATATCATTCAAAATCAACATAATCCATTGTGTCGATCACTAGATATTCCTCACGGATTTTGTGTTGATCAATGCAGTAGTTACGATAATTAATTTTTTCACAGCTAGGTGGCGCCCGCCGTCGGTACACTCTCCGTTTTAGAGGAATAACTCAGCGCTCGTTAAGAGTTGATCAAAATGGATAGATGCATTGAAAAGCTTTAAAATGATAAATTTTTTGATACCTTTTGACTCTCCTTGCTATAGCTGTGGAGTTATGGGTCTTTAAATTTGTGTATGTCACTCAGAAAACAATGCCTTCCGGGTGTCAAAGACTGAACAAAAAGGCTACCTTTGTTCCAAATGCTGTAACTTTTGATTACTTTATGCTATCACCACAATTTGATCTAGATGCAGACCACATAAGGGAACATCACCAAAAAAGATTTTTTCTGCTCCCCTATTTCCTTCCTGAGTTATTGCATGTCAAATAAGATTTGTGAAATTATAAAAATAAAAATATTTAAAAAAAATTGTCAGCAGTTTCTTAGCATTAGAATGTCCAAAAACGTAATAAATATTACATTTTTGGACATTCTAATGCTGAGAAACTGCTGACAATTTTCTAAAAATATAAAAAGTGTGCTAAAAAATTATATACCTTTTGACTCTCCTTGCTGTAGTTTTGGAGTTATGAGTCTTTACTTTTGTGTATGTCACTCAGACAAAACAACTCTAAAAATACCTTCAAGGCTTAAGGGGTTAATAAGCAAACAATGCAAAGGTTCCATGGATGTTGAAGGTTCTCCATGGAACTATCGATGCCAATAAATAGCTTTATTTTTAAGAGTGTAGTGGCACATCAGGTGTTCCTTTTAATGATGCTTATGTGTTCTTGAACTCCAGACCATAATGTGTTCCATTTATAATTTAAGATTCTTTTTGCATTATTATTAGGGGTCCAAGCACTGAAGGTTGTTCACTAGAGGGAGCCAAAGGATAATAAATAATTAGTTGAATAATTATGCATTCATATTCATGGCTAAATAACTACTACTCTTAGGGCCATTACAATATCTCCTTAGTTTTTATAATTAGCTTGTTAAAAATGTATATATCTGCAAAATGCTTGTAGATCATTAAAAGGGTATGTATTTTCATAAGCCGTTTCATCAAACCCTATAACTTTGAGGAGATTGTTGTGATTCTGAGATAAGACAATTATATCACCTAATTATTTACACAAGCTTTTAGTTTTACCAAGATAATTGTGTTTGCTGCTATATTTACTGTTGTTGTTACATTGTCAGAAGCATTAGAAGTTTGTGTTATCCATGTATTATCCATGTTCATTCGAAGCACTGTTTCTATTTGTTTTATTGTGATTTTTGTATTTATTTATTGTATTTTTTTTTAAATAAAGTTTTAGTGAAGACTATCAACTTTGTTACTGTTCTGAATGAAGGCATTTACCACTGTGTGTTTCTTAAAATCTCAATTGCCTACATATACACACACATACACAGATGAGCCAAAATATTATGATCACCTGCCTAATACGCTGTTGGTCCTCTGTCAAAAACATTGCCAACCTGCCGAGGAATGGACTGTACAAGAGCCCTGAAGATGTTCTGTAGTTTCTGGCACCAAGACATTAGCAGCAGATCCCTCAAGTCCTTTAGTTTGCAAAGTGAAGCCACGATGGATCGAACTTGTTGGTCCAGCACATCCCATAGATGCTCACTTGGATTGAGATCTGGGGAATTTGGAGGCCAGAGCAACACCTTGAACTCTTCCTCATGTTCCTCAAACCATTCCTGAAAAATGTGTGCAGTGTGGCCACTTCCACCAGGGAACACCAGTGTCATGAAGAGGTGTACCTGGTCTGCAACAGTGTTTAGGTAGGTGGCACATGTCAACTTCATGTCCATATGAATGCCTGGACCCAGGGTTTCCCAGCAGAGCATTGCACAGAGCATCACACTCCCTCTACTGGCTTGTCGTCGTCCCACAGTGATCCTTGTGCATCACTTCCCCAGGTAAACGGGGCACATGTACATGGCCATCCACGTGATGTATAAGAAAACAGGACTCATCAGACCAGGCCACCTTCTTCCATTGCTCCATGGTCCAGTTCTGATGCTCACGTGCCACTGTTGGCACTTTCGGTGGTGGACAGGGGTCAGCATTGGCACCCTGACCGGTCTGCGGCTATGCAGCCCCATACGCAACAAACTGAGATGCTCTGTGTATTCTGACACCTTTCTATCAGAACCAGCATTAACTTCTTGAGCAGTTTGAGCTCCAGTAACTCATCTGTTTGATCGGATCACACGGGCCAGCCTTCGCTCCCCACGTGCATCAATGAGCCTTTTCTGTTTCATGGGAGAAAGTACGTCAAACGTTTTTGGAAATACTTGATGACATTTTTTGGTTAATGCATTAATTAAATGACCTTTAATCTTCTGAAATAGACTATTGTTCAAAAGTTTGGGGTTTGTAAGATTTTGAAAGAAGTCTCTTCCTCTCACCAAGGCTGCATTTAGTTGATCAAATATACCATAAAAACAGGAATATTGTATTAAAAAAAAAAGAGAAAAAACCCTATAGACTGAGTTCATGATATCAAGAGAAATTCATTAGAAAACTCAAGCTCATGCTCATGTTTTGTTGTGATATGGCCAGGAAGAGTTTACTGCTACATAAAATGTTATGCATCCATAACAACAACAGTGATTCCCAACTAAGGGGTATGTGAACCTAGGCACTTAAAAACCATAAATTACCTTTGGTAAAGGAAAGTAAACTAAATGTTATGTGAAGTGATGTTTTTGGCTAATTGTGTGGATAGCCTAGACAGTCAAATATGTTTTTGCCTTTAAATATTGAATAAATAGTAGGCTAGTGCCAAATTAATAATATATAAATCAAATATTTTATAATTACAAAACAAGAAATATCATAATGATGCTCACTTTATATGCACGTAACAGGTGTTTTTGCCACTGTCCTGTTAAAGCTGTCCTCCTTTGGTCGTTTTATTATAATACAAATGGAGTAGCCTATAGATTAATGAAAAGATTAAACATATTTATAAAATACACTATATATAAACTAAGACATGTTCATTGTGAGTAGGCCTACACCATTAGACAAAATTAGACTAGTGCTACGCTAATTGTCAGTCCATGACAAGTAAAAACATGCACAAAACGAGGTAGCATCACTGAGATGAAAAAACGTTTAGGTCATGATTGAAACATCAAGCAGATGAAGAAACCATAGACCGTGAAAACGACGCGCCTTCACTGCCTTCCACTGTAGAAAAGTGAAGCTGCCAAATTCTGAATATGGCGCCGACATCATGTGCAAATTTGGGACCCAGTCTGCGCAGTAGTAAACGTGGGGCCGGAGTCTGCGCAGTAGTAAACGTGGGGCCGGAGTCTGCGCAGTAGAAAAGTGAAGCTGCCAAATTCTGAATATGGTGCCGACATCATGTGCAAATTTGGAACCCAGTCTGCGCAGTAGTAAACGTGGGGCCGGAGTCTGCGCAGGAGTAAACGTGGGGCCGGAGTCTGCGCAGTAGTAAACGTGGGGCCGGAGTCTGCGCAGTAGAAAAGTGAAGCTGCCAAATTCTGAATATGGCGCCGACATCATGTGCAAATTTGGGACCCAGTCTGCGCAGTAGTAAACGTGGGGCCGGAGTCTGTGCAGTAGTAAACGTGGGGCCGGAATCTGCGCAGTAGTAAACGTGGGGCCGGAGTCTGCGCAGTAGTAAACGTGGGGCCGGAGTCTGCGCAGTAGTAAACGTGGGGCCGGAGTCTGCGCAGTAGTAAACGTGGGGCCGGAGTCTGCGCAGTAGTAAACGTGGGGCCGGAGTCTGCGCAGTAGTAAACGTGGGGCCGGAGTCTGCGCAGTAGTAAACGTGGGGCCGGAGTCTGCGCAGTAGAAAACGTGGGGCCGGAGTCTGCGCAGTAGTAAACGTGGGGCCGGAGTCTGCGCAGTAGTAAACGTGGGGCCGGAGTCTGCGCAGTAGTAAACGTGGGGTCGGAGTCTGCGCAGTAGAAAACGCGGGGCCGGAGTCTGCGCAGTAGTAAACGTGGGGCCGGAGTCTGCGCAGTAGTAAACGTGTGGCCGGAGTCTGCGCAGTAGTAAACGTGGGGCCGGAGTCTGCGCAGTAGTAAACGTGGGGCCGGAGTCTGCGCAGTAGTAAACGTGGGGCCGGAGTCTGCGCAGTAGTAAACGTGGGGCCGGAGTCTGCGCAGTAGTAAACGTGTGGCCGGAGTCTGCGCAGTAGTAAACGTGGGGTCGGAGTCTGAGCAGTAGTAAACGTGGGGCCGGAGTCTGCGCAGTAGTAAACGTGGGGCCGGAGTCTGCGCAGTAGTAAACGTGGGGCCGGAGTCTGCGCAGTAGTAAACGTGTGGCCGGAGTCTGCGCAGTAGTAAACGTGGGGCCGGAGTCTGCGCAGTAGTAAACGTGGGGTCGGAGTCTGTGCAGTAGTAAACGTGGGGCCGGAGTCTGCGCAGTAGTAAACGTGGGGCCGGAGTCTGCGCAGTAGTAAACGTGGGGCCGGAGTCTACGCAGTAGTAAACGTGGGGCCGGAGTCTACGCAGTAGTAAACGTGGGGTCGGAGTCTGTGCAGTAGTAAACGTGGGGCCGGAGTCTGCGCAGTAGTAAACGTGGGGCCGGAGTCTACGCAGTAGTAAACGTGGGGCCGGAGTCTACGCAGTAGTAAACGTGGGGCCGGAGTCTGCGCAGTAGTAAACGTGGGGCCGGAGTCTACGCAGTAGTAAACGTGGGGCCGGAGTCTGCGCAGTAGTAAACGTGGGGCCGGAGTCTGCGCAGTAGTAAGCGTGGGGTCGGAGTCTGTGCAGTAGTAAACGTGGGGCCGGAGTCTGCGCAGTAGTAAACGTGGGGCCGGAGTCTGCGCAGTAGTAAACGTGGGGCCGGAGTCTACGCAGTAGTAAACGTGGGGCCGGAGTCTGCGCAGTAGTAAACGTGGGGCCGGAGTCTGCGCAGTAGTAAACGTGGGGCCGGAGTCTACGCAGTAGTAAACGTGGGGCCGGAGTCTGCGCAGTAGAAAACGTGGGGCCGGAGTCTGCGCAGTAGAGAGCAGGAAGTAGAGCCGCGATATCAAAAGCCCGCCCACACTCTCGCAGATGCAGAACAACTCATTATGTCGGGGGGAAATAAACATTTATGGTAATGTAGAAATTAAAGTTAAAGCTCCAATCTCCGCCGGAAAATCCAGAAAAAAGTCTGATGGTGCCTCAGTGACAACTTCACTCAGAAAAGCTGTCAATCATGACGTCACAACCCACATTTTATAGCATCAAATAACTAAAACCAAACTTAAAGAACGAACACTTGAAATTAAATCAGCGTGATAAAAACTACCTAAAATGACAGAAACCATCTTTGGGGAAAAAATTATTTGAATACATGGAGGGGCGGGGGTTATGAGCTATACTGGGACCAACCACCTGGGGGCGATCGATACATTTTGTCTTCAATTTTTAACACGAGTGCGGCAGGCTTGGAAGAAACTTTCTCGAACTTTCTAACCCCATAAACCAATGCGGGCGAAGACGTAATGAATGGGCCATACCCATAGATATATATACATAGATGCCTCATTAGAACATTCGAGAGCAAGTTGACTGTCTACAACCGGAGTTAGACGACCAATACAATACAACAAGACGTCAGCTAGCACAACATTAAAAGTTACCATAGTAAAAATAAAAACATTAAAAGTATCATAGTAAAAACATGCAATATGGAGTTAATAGCTACATATAAAAAAAAAACCCAACTCACTCTCACTTGTGAAAGGTTATCCCATTTCTTCAGGAATTTAAATCTCACACCAGAAGCTGTTTTTTTTTTTTTTTTAAAGATCATTTATTTAAGAACTGCTTGTAGAACACAAGTCAATAAACAATAAGCCAAGAGGAAAAGCCAGGGGTTCAGAAAGGATGCAGACATTGCATAGCATTTGAATCCAGAAAAATAAATTAAATTAAATAAATAAATATAAATAAATAAAGACGAAATAAAGATTATATAGAACACTTACATATAACAATCCTCCCCCTCAAAAAAAAAAAAAAAAAAAAAAAAATCACACACAAACACCAACGTGTGAGCATACATTCATAGATGTGATAGCTTTTTGGTTACAGGAGGTGGATGAAGATTTAATATCTTTTTAAACGTGAGAAAAATGGGGGATAACTTCTGTAGTGCAAGCAAAATATTTAAATGACAAAGGAATAATAGATATGTTCTTATTGCTTCTCAAAAGTCAACAAAAACATCCTTGAAATAAGTCACCTTATGTATATACAATGAACTGGCATCTATGTATACACATCTATGGCAATACCTGATATACGTCATCGGGGCGGAGACGTAGCCGCTACTATATATATCTAGTGCCAAACCGTACAGAACTAAAAATTCAATATGTATGTTCTCTTAACTTTAATACCATATCTTTTTATTACTAGTAAGTGAAGCATGCAAACGCTTGAGTAATGTAGATCTGATAGTCACACATAATGGGTATTTAAAAAGCGTGAGTGTCACTCAATTTACCATACAAACATTCATTTTATCAGGTGCTGCAAGTGGCAGCCAGAGAGTGGAGGCAAAGGCGGGAGAAGTCGTCCAACTAGTCATCGAAACACCTGAAATCAGTAGTGTAACGCGAGTTACACTACGGAGACATTGCGAAAATGGGAGAAAACGGCTTATTTTCCGCTACTGTTCCCCCGAAGAGGAGAAGAAAAAGTGCATCGCCGTCCATCCCGAAAGAATCTCCCTCCAGCATGGAAATGTCTCTATAACCCTTCCTAATGTCAACGCCACAGACGCCGGAGATTATGATGTCGAAGTGATCAGCGACAAAGCGAAAATCGAAAGGTTTAACGTGACGCTTGTAGTCACCGGTTAGTATTCCTGTGAAAATGTATTGATACTACAACTTTGCTTGGACAGTATTGTGACATAATAAATAACACTAAAAACTTTTTTTCTTCTTCAACCAATTATTTTAGACTATTCAACACTACGCATAATAGTGGGCATCACAATCATAATCGCATTGGGCATCATTTTAATTATCATCGGCGTATGTATAAAGGCAAGTATTACGACCTCTGAGGGTTTCGTTTAACATCGCTGTACATCATTTATGTCTCATTTATGTACATTGGATCATTACTTGCATTTGATTTGAGAAGCCTGTGTTTATTTGTTTCATGTGATTTGTGTGTCTTTATGTGATGCACTTGCCTAAACTAACTGATGGTTGTTGAGAGTGATTCCAATCTCTTGGCGCCCTACAGAAAAACCAGAATAAACGGAAGGATCCACAAAACTTCACTGGAGGTGAGTTCACTGGATGAACAAATATCAAGTCTCCGTAGAGATTTAACATTTTACAACCTGTGCTAACCTTGACTTGTCAAATGAGGCCATAAAAAAATCTTAAGGCTAAAAGTTGCTCCTTATTCAGAAATTAATCGGATGCAACTTAATCAGAAATGAAACTTAAAAATGAGGGGCTTGTAAATTTTGTCTAAGAGTAATTCACAAAGCATTTTAAAGCTAAAAGTTGGAGTCCTCTTGGGGACTCATAAATCCCCAAAAGAGACTCAGAAATGATGCCTGCTGTTGTCAACTGACTAAATGTATTGGAATATATTACAATGATATTGACATTTTAAAAAGCTACTGCCTGTATCCCAAGGTGTGTTTTTATTTTTAGCTTTAAACCTAGTTAGTCCAGTTTGCCTTTCTTTGTCTTATCTTTGGTGGTTCTGTATTATCCATCACTGTATGTCCTCAGTATTTTTGAAATGTGGTTTAGGGGGAACTGAATAGAATTGGCTGTAGGTGTAGTGCTTGATTTGTTGTACATTTTATATATATAAATAATAATAACAATATATTTCTCCTTCCTGCTGTTTGATCGCTACGTCTCCTTACCAACACTTAAGGAAATGCTTTCAACCTACACTGGAAAAAAAACTAAATACAATTTACTTCATTGGTCGTTCACACGATTTTGCACACGATTGTTTTTAAAGTAAATTTGGAATTACGTAAACTCTACTTAAAGCTGCAGTCCGTAATTTTTTTTGGTCAAAAATGATTCTAAATCTATTTTTGAGCAAGTACACAACTAGCAGGTATTCGAAACTATCTCCTTACCTTAGCACCCATTCACAACGGTAAGCTTGTAATAATGTGTTATGTGTATATGGTGGATTTCTGCGGGAAAATTTAAGCATGTCTTTGCGTCATTACGTCACGTCTGTATACATAAAGGAGGAGTCCGGCTAGTAGTAGTAATCGCAAGCGAGGAGCATGTTCTTCAGCGGATCATTTATAGCCTTTTCTCACAGCAGCTGGAGTAATAATTAAACTTATCATTTTGATGGCGGATTGTAATCCAGAAAGGCCCAAATGACGTCATCAGTGACATCTGGAGAGTCACCCATAGTCAAAAGCAAAAGATCAGTCTGTACGGAAATTGAAATCTACAGGTATATGAATACACTTAGTCACACAATGCTAAGGCTGTAAACATTAATAATTTGAGAAAGTATAACAATAACAATAATTTGCACGGTTTGATGTTATGTGAGCAATCGTTGGATTTGATCACCGTTGGTAGCGCGCTTTATTGTAATGTTTTGCTCCCAAAAGTGGCAGTCTTGTTACTTTTCCGGTGAAAATTCTTATTTAGGTTATACTCCAAGATGTAGAATCTGTGATTCTGAAGTACAGTATCCACACCGGTGCTGCACATACTCCTCAAAACATTAGAATCATCCGTGCTGAGCTGCCGCCGATGCACAACTTGCGTACAGATGATAACTCCGCAAATAAACTGCAGTTGCAGGTTTCAAACAGAGGCAAAACTTACGGACTGCAGCTTTAAAGAGGTCAATGGTATCTGTAATTGTATGATGTAGGGGTGAGCAGGGCACAACCTAATGCAGGGTTAGTTGTAACACACATGGTTTAAAAGTTTAAAATTAAAAAATCTTTGGAAGATATCACTCAACATTTATTTAACCGTAGCAAAAGTACATTTCAAATCTGCTATTATTTTAATCTCCAATCTGTTATTTCGCTGTTGAGATGGTTCTTTAATGCTGATCTAACCAGCAGAAGACACGAGCCGGGTTTAAATCCTAGTTGCGCTCTGAGTTTTTTTAAAAAGACAATAATAAAACATTATGCCAAACTCCTTAAGGTTTTTGTCAATGTGACATTTGCCTTTTGAGTATTATTTTTCTTCATTAGGATTTCAGGATGATTACACCAACCCCTACAAAAAGTGTCAATTAACTGTAATTCAAAAATAAAATCATCTTCAGAAAGATGGATTCAAATCATTGTTTGAATGAATTCCATTTTAATGTATTTTTGATTAAGCTTTATCATTGTATATTTTTAATTGAATTTATGCTGAATTCTGCTCCATTTGATTACTATTATTTAAGAAAGACATGATCGAGATTTTGAAGTTGCTGTTGTTTTATTACCCTATGGTTAAACTTAATAGCCCTGTACAACAAATTTGTCTTCACTAAAGTACTAATAATGCAAAACTCTCCATTTTCTACAATCAGCTGTTAAACGGGAAGGATTGCTTGATAGAGATGCAGGAGAAGATACTAGGACACCTGGACAGCATCCATCCAACCACCAATTCTCCACACCTCATCTATGAAGGGTGGCAGGGATGCTGGAGCCCCTTCCGGCGCCTCGGGCCGAAGGCGGGAGGAACACGGACAGATGGCCAGACAGAAGGCATCCATTCAGATGCAGCTGTTATTATTGATTATACTGACTGTAATAATGATAATGATTATAATAATAATAGTGGTGATATTAATATATAATAATTATATAATATAGAATTAAAATTAGTTATATAATTTAAAAAAAAAAATTTATTCATTCTTAAAATGAGTAAGGTTTATTGAATAATCATTAATTAATAAAAAATTATCACCTTTTCTCCTGCTTGCTGGTCTTCCTTGGCTTTCTCTGTCAACCTCTCGGGCTGAATACTTTTAGTTTTGGGAATCAGACAAGACTGGTTTTGGAGAGTAGGAAGCAACTGTTGCATCAACTCCATTGATTTCAGTTGTTTGCCCAATGCGAGAGATCAAGGTGCATTTAATTGTTTTTTGCCTTTGTAAAAGTTGACATGATTTTAGAAATATTTAAAGGCTACTTTTGGAGCAACTAACCCACTCCTACCATAAACCTACCCACTTCTCAACAATATAAAACATATACCGTTAACAGACAAATACAGTCACAGGTATTGCAAAAACTGACCAAAAACAGTATAAAAGTATTAACTCGTGTTGTATTCCAAGTCTTCTGAAGTCATACGATATCTTTATGTAAAGAACAGAGTCGATCTTTATGTTTAAATCACTGAAATGATGATCCTGCCGCTCCATGAACGCACGCACTCAGTCAGTCATATGATATCTCATTCAAAAGATACACCTGACTCTTCAGCATGAAGCAATCGGCCATGAGACAAACGAGAGCCAATGACATTTTAAAAATCAAAGCTGACGTAATGACGCAGTTGGTCCCGAGACATACGAGAGCCAATGCAATGTCACTATCAAAGCTGACGTAACGTTTCTTCCGGTGGCAATTTTTGAATGTGTGCATGATCTTCGGCGGATGGAGACGCTGATCGCTTTTGGGGAATTTCTTCACACAAATCAATCGTTTGGCCTCTGAACATTTGGAATATTTGTACTTTTGGAATAAACTGTGCCTGCAGTCGTATCTGCCTGTTATATCCTGTGTTTTATATCATATAACACACAAATGGGTAGGTTTAGGGGTGGGTTTGGGTTATGGGGTTATAAATAGCGTAAATAACCAATAAATGTAAATAAAATGATGCTGGCTGATTAAATTGAGAATCACACTCCAGCATGTAGTGGCAAAATCATAACCCAATATATACTTTCATTCATTCCCATGCCCAAGGCATCTGTGAATAACGCCAAAGATTTCTCATTGAAAGCAATGGAGCACCCTGCGTGTCGAAAAATTCAATAAAGGGGTGTCCTGTGCGTTAAAAAGTGACGCTGAAGGGTCCTGATCAAGTGTCAATATGTGACGAGTTGGTGTGAGAACGTGTTGATTGTTTACAGCACCTGAAAGCTTTTAATTCTGTTAATGTCCGCTCAATAGGAAATTTCTTCTGTAACGAGTGGATAAATATGGGCAGAGTTTCCATTTTTAGGAAGACAACCTTTTTCATCCCATTAACCATAAGACATGACAATTAGGGAATCTATATATTTATTCTTATTAGGGTGTGGATAATAGATGTTTCAACTCTTTCTCACTGTACACCAACTTCAGTGTGAAAGCGATAACACTTCATGGCCCTGTCCCAAATGGTGCACTCAATCTATACTTGTGGTCTCACGGCCAACACTCCTTGCAGCATTTCGTCACCATCATGTCCCATTTGAAGGCAAGGTCATTGTGTCGTCATCACAGTATCATCATCACACAGAAGCAGCAGTTCTTCTCTGAACTGAGCAGATCCTCACATTCTCAACCAGAAAGAAAACCGTGGCAATTCCCACCAGACCAGACAGAACCAGTCGAATCAGAGCCTCAGTGACACCACAACGCTCTGCACAATCTGAAAGAGAAGAGACTTATTAATGAACATCTATACAGAGGCTATACAGAGGTCACTGAGCAGGAAGAGAGTTTTGTGGTAAATGAGTTCTTACCTTCATGTCGTGGGCAGATCTCTTTCCTGTGAAGACGGACGCTCTTATTGCTCACTGGATTTGCAGCCGTGCAGCTGTAGATCTCTGGATCATTATAATGAAGCTCTAATGGTAAACTGAGGTTGATGCTGAGATCAGGATTGCTGGTCTGGTTCATCATTTCACCCCCTTTATACCATGAGATGGACACGTCTCGATCATTTCTCACAGAGCAGAACACAGAGCATACTTCCTCTGTCTTCTGTGGCTGCACTGATGTACCTAAAGGACATTTTGAGAACATTTTCTGTCATATTTGTATTTCTTTACAGACAAAAACAAGCTTCTGCAGCTGTGAATCATAGGTCAGGATTGCTAAACAGTACAGAAGTTTGATGGATGTTGGGTTCCTTTCCACTGTCGCCTTTGGCTTGCTTAGCTGGGGTTATAAGACACTTTATGTTTAGTAAAATATTATTGATTTGACTGACAATATCAGATGAGAATAAAACTTGGAACTGAATTGAAATGACACTATGACTCTGTTTAGAGCTGCTTTATATGTTTCAACATTTCATTATTGAGCTGACCCAAGCTGAATACTTTATTGAAATGAAATGAATTTAATGAATCAACATTGTAGTGACTTGAGTTGAATAATGACACTAATGTGTTTTTAGAGCTGAAAATTTAGTTTTCACCATTGATTTGAAACAACCTGTAACTTGCGACACCGACGACACATTGGGGGCGTGGTGGGGGTTGCTGTGGATAAACCTGTTAGACAGCGTGTTTGTGTAGGTGTATCAGCTGTTTGATTGTGTGTCTGTGGTTTGCTTTGTTGATTCTTTACTGTCAGCTTTGTGGATTGTAAATTGCATCCACATTGTAGGGACTGGGTAATAGTGAATTTAGATGTATCTTGGAATTTAGTTGGTTTGATGTTTGTTGTTTTGGTCGTAAATAAAAGTATAAAATATTGTAACATTTTGAAGCAAAAAAAAAAAAAAAAAATTACAATAAAAGCGGGATACAACATACACTTAGGGTGACATCTACTCTATTCCAAATGAATTGACTTTATAATCATATAACAACCTGAATTAAATGAGAGTTGACAACATAATCAAGAACAGCATACTTTAAATCTTTTGCCACAAACTGTCCAAACAAATGTATTCACTGATTTGAATCTGACTTCTCAATGATACATAATATGAATCAATGAACCGAACAAACAGATTTCTATGGGAAAGAGGACAGAAAGTGCTTTTCTTATTTGTGTTATCTGTGTGCATGAGATGTTGACAGCAGTTTGAATATTATTATGTCCATATGTTGATTTGCTATATGTATTACTCTTCACTTGTAAATTGGAAAGTCTGCTAAACTGAGAAAGGTTGGGGGACTCACCTTTATCTCGGTTTACAGTATCTAGAGACATGATGACAGGTAGCGAGACAGGCCCTTTAAGAAAAGAGGAAACATCAAGATGGGAATTTGCAGGGAAACCAAAGACAGAAGCTGAAACAATTCTTGAATGTATACACTATATGAAAAAAAAAACCCCATTCTGAATGGATTATTGCAACTTTAATCAACGTGAGTGGATTATTGTAATTCTAATACTCGATAATGTGGACATTAAATCAAAATGAAGATGCTAAGCATCTACCAAAAGCACAAATTGCACCTTTCAGCAAGATAAAGTTGCAATTATGAGAAATCAAGAGAAAATACAGAAATTATAAGTCACAATTATAAAATGTAAAGTCACAGTTACAATCACCTTTTTTACTTCCTGGTGAAATTCTTCTGAGTGATCATGATCATGTCAAACGGACATCTCTTTTCCTGATTATTATTGATAGTTTCTGTTATTTCTTTTGTTTCTGCTGCAGCTAAAACTTACCATAAACATCAACCTTGAACCTTCTCTCGTAGATGAAACGAGTGTGGAGAGAAACTTCATACAGTCCAGAGTCACTGGCGCTGATGTTCCAGATGGTCAGGGCTCCAGTGTTTGGGTCCATTTTCATTCTGCCGGTCAGTCTCTCATAAAAGGGTTCAAAACCCTGATACATCTGTGCGATACGGACAGTTCGATCACCCCTTTCTAACAGCCATGTTGCTTCACTGAGACTCTCAAGCTCAGTGTTTCTTGTTTGCAGAGTGAGAACATCTCCCTCCATCACAATCTTTAACTCATCCCACTCGCCAGTCACTAAATCGGAAAGAATTTTAAAACTGGTTAGAAACGGGTTATGTTTAGTGCTATAATATACAGGCCTACAAACCTCAACTACCCACAGAAACATGGAATGCCTGTTACTTCCTATTATCATTAACACTATTTAAATAATATCCATTAACTCTAAAATTCTAAAACTAAACTAAATATACTGAAAAGCTAAAACCACCACCAAAGCACCAACCCCCACCACCCAACAAAAAATTACATTCTAATGAAAATACAGGGGCGACACACGTATTCGTACCGAACCGTTTTGGTACAGGGCTTCCGGTACGGTGCATGTTTGTACCGAACGGTTCCGAATGCAATCTTTAACAGTTAACAGTCGGCTTGTTTAACGCACGGAACATACTTCAATCCGAGTTCCCACACGAACATATTAAGTATTCTGTCCATTTTATCACGAAATTCAAATGATAAATGCCGTTTGACGCTCTTTAATGTGACATGACTGATCACTGTATAGGCGCGTCAGTTCAAGTGGCGGTGCGCGAGTGAACGCGATCATCTCTTCATAGTCAAAGAATAAACATGAATCAACATCTGAAGGTATGTAAGGATACATTATAACTTCCTGCTTACTGGTCTTCCTTGGCTTTCTCTGTCAACCTCTCGGGCTGAATACTTTTAGTTTTGGGTACCAGACAAAATGCAGTTTTGTTGATTTTTGGGAATCAGACAAGACTTGCTGTGAACTGGTTTTGGAGAGTAGGAAGCAACTGTTGCAACACGTTCTCACTTCCAACTCATCATATATATATGCTTTGTCAGGACCCCTCTGCATCAATTTTTAAAGCACAGGGTACTCCATTGATTTCAGTTGTTTGCCCAATGCGAGAGATCAAGGCGCATTTAATTGTTTGCCTTTGTAAAAGTTGACATGATTTTAGAAATATTTAAAGGCTACTTTTGGAGCAACTAACCCACTCCTACCACAAACCTACCCACTTCTCAACAATATAAAACATATACCGTTAACAGACAAGTACAGTCACAGGTATTGCAAAAACTGACCAAAAACAGTATAAAAGTATTAACTCGTGTTGTATTCCAAGTCTTCTGAAGTCATACGATATCTTTATGTAAAGAACAGAGTCGATCTTTATGTTTAAATCACTGAAATGATGATCCTGCCGCTCCATGAACGCACGCACTCAGTCAGTCATATGATATCTCATTCAAAAGATACACCTGACTCTTCAGCATGAAGCAATCGGCCATGAGACAAACGAGAGCCAATGACATTTTAAAAATCAAAGCTGACGTAATGACGCAATTGGTCCCGAGACATACGAGAGCCAATGCAATGTCACTATCAAAGCTGACGTAACGTTTCTTCCGGTGGCAATTTTTGAATGTGTGCATGATCTTCGGCGGATGGAGACGCTGATCGCTTTTAGGGAATTTCTTCACACAAATCAATCGTTTGGCCTCTGAACATTTGGAATATTTGTACTTTTGGAATAAACTGTGCCTGCAGTCGTATCTGCCTGTTATATCCTGTGTTTTATATCATATAACACACAAATGGGTAGGTTTAGGGGTGGGTTTGGGTTATGGGGTTATAAATAGCGTAAATAACCAATAAATGTAAATAAAATGATGCTGGCTGATTAAATTGAGAATCACACTCCAGCATGTAGTGGCAAAATCATAACCCAATATATACTTTCCCTCGTGCATGTCTCTGAGCACCTTGGCCTGGTAGACCTTTAGGGTGGCCATAGCATGCAGGGCGGATGCGGCCTGGCCCACAGCTCTGTAGGTCTTCGCCACCAAAGTAGACGTAAACCTACAAGCTTTGGACGGGTGCTTTGGGTCACCACGCCATGTTGAAGCGCTCCGCGGACACAGTTGCATCGCAACAGAATGCTCAACAGGGGGAACCCCAGTTCGGCAGGAAGTGCCTGCCGAACGATCGCGAAAAGTCAAGGGAGACTTCCACGACTTCGACACCTCTTCATGCACTTCTGGGAAGAAGGGCACTGGGGGCTGACGGGCGCCCCAAGATACCAATCGTCCAGCCTCGAGCTCTCAGGACATGGTGGAGGGTTCCACGCCAGCCCAATGCTCTCAGCTACCCGGGAAAGCATGGCTATGAGCTCCGGATCTGACTCGGGCAATGCTGGGACTCCCGAGGGAGGCAAGACAGCCAAATCATCATCTCCGGAGAAATCCAGCCCACCTTGTGATGCAGCGATCGACATAGTATCCTCCGCCGGTGCGCCAAATGAAACGCAGGGCGCAGGTGTTTCCCGTCCTCGGCCCTGCGTTTCATTTGGCGCACCGGCGGAGGATGGTTGCAGTGTGCTAGAGGGGGGTGTGGCCCGAGGAGGATTCGTCGGGTTGGCCCACACCGTCACCCTCAGATCGTCCTGACCACCAGCCAAAGTATTCCCTCTCGTGGAGGAAATAGATTGGGGTGTGGTAGAGGGGACCCTCCCTGCAGTACGGAGATCATGGAGTCTTGACCGCAACACTGCGATGGCCATGTTCCTGCAGTGGGAACCTGACTCATCCATGAACGCGCGCTCGGCGTGCACGAGGCCCAAGCACACCAAACAGCGATCATGCCCGTCAAACGGAGCAACCAGCCGACCGCACTCAGAAACGGAGCATGGGCGAGACGTCTTGAAAAAGACGTGCCGCGTACAGCTCTTTTAGAGAGGAGTTTATTACTCTGCAGAAATGCTGAAGCGCCCAGGGAGAACACGCATGCTATGCTAGATCACTGCACAGATCAGACAGGAATGCGTAACTCGCTGGAACGCGCTGTAACAGCAACACTCAGGAGAGACACTCGTCTTGAAGAGAAGAAACGCACAGGCAGTAACACTCGGCTCTGAAGCAGAAACATAATGTGAGATTGCCACGCAACACCCTTTATAACCACGCGGTGGGGCGAGGTTGCATTATGCAAATTCCGCAGACCCATGGCATCTTCATGCCATTGGCTCGTTTTGTAGAGCTCAAAGGCCATTGGCTTCTAAGCGAAACCCCCATTTTGTCAGTAACTGACGTAACTCGTAGTGTACTGACTGAAAGGGAACTATATATTTATTCTTATAAGGGTGTGGATAATAGATGTTTCAACTCTTTCTCACTGTACACCAACTTCAGTGTGAAAGCGATAACACTTCATGGCCCTGTCCCAAATGGTGCCCTCAATCTATACTTGCGGTCTCACGGCCAACACTCCTTGCAGCATTTCGTCACCATCATGTCCCATTTGAAGGCAAGGTCATCGTGTCGCCATCACAGTATCATCATCACACAGAAGCAGCAGTTCTTCTCTGAACTGAGCAGATCCTCACATTCTCAACCAGAAAGAAAACCGTGGCAATTCCCACCAGACCAGACAGAACCAGTCGAATCAGAGCCTCAGGTCTGAACAATCTGACACAACAAGAGACTTACTCATAAACATCTTCTGTCTCATTAAATGTCTTTTTCTGTGGAGGCACAGAAGCTGAGGTTATTGTGGCAGCAAGAGAGTTTTGAGTTTTTGTACCTTCATGTCGTGGGCAGATCTCTTTCCTGTGAAGACGGACGCTCTTATTGCTCACTGGATTTGCAGCCGTGCAGCTGTAGATCTCTGGATCATTATAATGAAGCTCTAATGGTAAACTGAGGTTGATGCTGAGATCAGGATTGCTGGTCTGGTTCATCATTTCACCCCCTTTATACCATGAGATGGACACGTCTCGATCATTTCTCACAGAGCAGAACACAGAGCATACTTCCTCTGTCTTCTGTGGCTGCATTGATGTACCTAAAGGACATTTTGAGAACATTTTCTGTCATATTTGTATTTCTTTACAGACAAAAACAAGCTTCTGCAGCTGTGAATCATAGGTCAGGATTGCTAAACAGTACAGAAGTTTGATGGATGTTGGGTTCCTTTCCACTGTCGCCTTTGGCTTGCTTAGCTGGGGTTATAAGACACTTTATGTTTAGTAAAATATTATTGATTTGACTGACAATATCAGATGAGAATAAAACTTGGAACTGAATTGAAATGACACTATGACTCTGTTTAGAGCTGCTTTATATGTTTCAACATTTCATTATTGAGCTGACCCAAGCTGAATACTTTATTGAAATGAAATGAATTTAATGAATCAACATTGTAGTGACTTGAGTTGAATAATGACACTAATGTGTTTTTAGAGCTGAAAATTTAGTTTTCACCATTGATTTGAAACAACCTGTAACTTGCGACACCGACGACACATTGGGGGCGTGGTGGGGGTTGCTGTGGATAAACCTGTTAGACAGCGTGTTTGTGTAGGTGTATCAGCTGTTTGATTGTGTGTCTGTGGTTTGCTTTGTTGATTCTTTACTGTCAGCTTTGTGGATTGTAAATTGCATCCACATTGTAGGGACTGGGTAATAGTGAATTTAGATGTATCTTGGAATTTAGTTGGTTTGATGTTTGTTGTTTTGGTCGTAAATAAAAGTATAAAATATTGTAACATTTTGAAGCAAAAAAAAAAAAAAAATTACAATAAAAGCGGGATACAACATACACTTAGGGTGACATCTACTCTATTCCAAATGAATTGACTTTATAATCATATAACAACCTGAATTAAATGAGAGTTGACAACATAATCAAGAACAGCATACTTTAAATCTTTTGCCACAAACTGTCCAAACAAATGTATTCACTGATTTGAATCTGACTTCTCAATGATACATAATATGAATCAATGAACCGAACAAACAGATTTCTATGGGAAAGAGGACAGAAAGTGCTTTTCTTATTTGTGTTATCTGTGTTCATGAGATGTTGACAGCAGTTTGAATATTATTATGTCCATATGTTGATTTGCTATATGTATTACTCTTCACTTGTAAATTGGAAAGTCTGCTAAACTGAGAAAGGTTGGGGGACTCACCTTTATCTCGGTTTACAGTATCTAGAGACATGATGACAGGTAGAGAGACAGGCCCTTTAAGAAAAGAGGAAACATCAAGATGGGAATTTGCAGGGAAACCAAAGACAGAAGCTGAAACAATTCTTGAATGTATACACTATATGAAAAAAAAAAAAACCATTCTGAATGGATTATTGCAACTTTAATCAACGTGAGTGGATTATTGTAATTCTAATACTCGATAATGTGGACATTAAATCAAAATGAAGATGCTAAGCATCTACCAAAAGCACAAATTGCACCTTTCAGCAAGATAAAGTTGCAATTATGAGAAATCAAGAGAAAATACAGAAATTATAAGTCACAATTATAAAATGTAAAGTCACAGTTACAATCACCTTTTTTACTTCCTGGTGAAATTCTTCTGAGTGATCATGATCATGTCAAACGGACATCTCTTTTCCTGATTATTATTGATAGTTTCTGTTATTTCTTTTGTTTCTGCTGCAGCTAAAACTTACCATAAACATCAACCTTGAACCTTCTCTCGTAGATGAAACGAGTGTGGAGAGAAACTTCATACAGTCCAGAGTCACTGGCGCTGATGTTCCAGATGGTCAGGGCTCCAGTGTTTGGGTCCATTTTCATTCTGCCGGTCAGTCTCTCATAAAAGGGTTCAAAACCCTGATACATCTGTGCGATACGGACAGTTCGATCACCCCTTTCTAACAGCCATGTTGCTTCACTGAGACTCTCAAGCTCAGTGTTTCTTGTTTGCAGAGTGAGAACATCTCCCTCCATCACAATCTTTAACTCATCCCACTCGCCAGTCACTAAATCGGAAAGAATTTTAAAACTGGTTAGAAACGGGTTATGTTTAGTGCTATAATATACAGGCCTACAAACCTCAACTACACACAGAAACGTGGAACGCCTGTTACTTCCTATTATCATTAACACTATTTAAATAATATCCATTAACCCTAAATGGACTGTAACTAAATATACTGAAAATTTAAAACAGAACCAACACCCCCTCCCCCACCCACCCAACAAACAACAAATTTCATTCTAACAAAAACCCAAACTAACCTAAACTAAAAGGTTGTATTGTTGTGTTTTGTACCAAATAAATAAGATGACACACAGGTGGCTATTGAACTGCCATGCTTTTATCTAGTACTGCTTCATATGTGTATATCACGTACTTGCCACGTACAGCTTACATCATCACGAACTGCACACATTACATAGAATACATTACATTACATTTTTTTTAAACAATTATCTCAACATTCAATAATGCATTCACCAACAAGCATTATTACTCAGCTATGGCAATAAACATTTACTCTGATGCATTTTACTCAGTAACTATTCTAGCGCATTTTATAGTCTCTAAATCTTGAAGGAATTTTAACCTCTCTTCCCAATCTTGTGATGATGGTTGGCTTGCTTTATCCTTCAGGTGAAACATCTTGATGTGCGTGTTCTACCACAACAGGTAAGTCTGGATTCATTTCTCTCTCCAGTGTTGCACTTGTGTTTGACTCAGTGTTTAAGTCATCTTGATCACTTGTTGATGGAAATTCTTGTTCTTTTGTCTCTTCTGTAGATCCTTCCATCAGGTGTGCAAAGAATATATGATCTTGGCGAGCCATGCTTCTTCAGAACTGTTGCAGGATTCGAGATTTGTCCTTGCTGTACTCTCACTTTGTCTCCCGGCGATATTTCTGGCAACTTTTTGGTGTTTTTGGTCATAATAACATTTCTGCTTTGCTTTGAAGTCGGCAGTTTGGTTTTCAACCTTTTTCCCATTAGAAGTTGTGCCGGTGACATTCCAATGCCATCTAGTGGAGTATTGCGATATTCCATCAACGCAATATATGGATCTCCATTCTCACTCTGTGATTTTGTGAGCATTCCCTTGATGGTTTGAGCCATTCTTTCTGCTTGTCCATTAGAATGAGCATATCCCGGACTAGACATTTTGTGCTCGAACTCCCAGTTTTCTGGAAAACACTTGAATTCTCGACTGGCATATTGTGTGATCAACTTGAATGTGAGGATATCCTGGCATGCAACCTAGTCCACTGTCCAACAGACACTTCATGTATCCTTTTTATCATGGCTAATGCTTGACACGTGGATCTTCCTAGAATTGCAGGCGCATCTCTTTCAACAATCTGGAAGTGAATCATGTGTTTTTGACCTTTGTACTCGCATGTAAGCTGTTTCTGTCCCAGTGGCGACATCTGGTGACCAGAGTACGTAACTTCCAGGTAGATTTACTCAGCTTCTCCGTTATACCCAGCGAGGGTTATTGATGGGGCAGTACTTCCGCCCACATTCGGCGTGACCTTTTCAACGTACATTACGTAATGCCTGGCTCGTTGCAGACCAGCACAAGACGATTAATTGTGGTTAAAAAGTATTTTTTTGAAAATGGCCCATCGTTTCGCTAGATAAGAAGCTGGGGTCGCGCAGTACCATTTGAAGCACTTCGAAGCCCTTTGAAACTGCATTGATGTGGACGTTCAACATATTGGTTGCAATTGAAGTCCATTGTGTGGAGAAAAATCCTGAAATGTTTTCCTCAAAAAAATGTATTTCTTTTCCACTGAAGAAAGAGAGACATGGACATCTTGGATGGCATTGGGGTGAGTAAAATATCAGGAAATTTTCATTTTGAGGTGAACTAATCCTTTAACTCTTTAAGCATCTCTGAACCGTCTGCAGATAGTAAAAAATGCAGCTGATAGGCTCCTCACTGGTGTGCATAGACGTGAGCACATTACTCCAGTTCTGAAATCCCTGCATTGGCTCCCAATTCACTATATAATTGAAGTTTTGTTGCTGGTTTTTAAATCCTTAAATAGATCAGCTCCGATATATATTTCCGATTTATTATCCATTCAAAATCCTGGAAGGTCTTATAGATCATCCAACCAGAGACTGTTAAATGTTCCCTGGGCTAGGCTGAAACTGAGAGGACACCGTGCCTTTGCCATTGCTAAACCGAAACTTTGGAACAGCCTACCTGTTTCTATTAGAACCGCCTCTATACACTGCATGAGTTTAAATCTTTTTTCTTTGGCTTTTAATTGTAGCTGAATTGTGCTGTGTCTGGTCTGTTTTGTGTCTTAATTTATGTTGTACATGGTCCTAAATGTTGATGGTACTTGATATAATGTACAGCACCTTGGTCAACAATTGTTGTTTTTAATGGTGGTATATAAATAAAGCTGAGTTGAGTTGAGAGTTGAGTTGTAACTGTGCCATTCTACTTTCGACGCACTTACAACTTCTGACACCATGTATTGTTGTGTTTTGTATCAAATAAATAAGGTGGCTATTGAACTGCCATGCTTTTATCTAGTACTGCTTCATATGTGTATAGCACGTACTTGCCACGTACAGCTTACATCATCACGAACTGCACACATTACATAGAATACATTACAAAGGTCATATTGAAAATAAAATAGAAAATAAAAAAAAAACTAAATTAAAAACTATAATAATGCTTCTGTAAAGTTACTGTATATGCTGTTAAAGCATGCTATACAAAAAGTACAAAGGAAACATTTAAAAAAACTACTGTGGCAGGAAATGGTCATATCATCATCCCCTACATATATGCGTTTATTATAATTTTATATTTACATTATGCCGCTGTCATGGCAACACCCACAGATTGACCTATTTACTTTTTTTTCCTGAAAACTAGTGATACAATTTCTATATATAAATCTAAAGAGGACAAAGCAAGTTTATATTTCTCATCCTCATTAAGTTTCATATTTCTCCAGACTGTCCATGAAACTGTCTATGTTGAGGTTTCAGATACAACCACTAAAACAATGCAAAAAAATTGTGAAAAGAACATATATTTAAAAGATGTATCCTACCCTCCATCCTGATGAAAAACACAATCAATAGCCAGATGCTGATGGACATTATGAACAATTATCAGATATAGCTGTGTTGTAGCTCAATGATGAACCTCGACCTGATCTAATGAACATTCAGCGAAGATTTAAAGTCTCTATGACTTTCATCAGGAAGTGACACATTGACCACAGAATCAGACGTTACCTGTTAGATGGCAGCTAAAAAACCTTTCAACAATGAACAGCTTTTCACTAATACAGACCATAAATCTAGAAGAATTTAGAAGTTCACTTTGGAAGGATAATTTCTCTCAGTCCTCGGTTCCACTAGTCACATGACTTTGACATTGAAAAGCATGCAGTGAAGGTGTAATTGACGAATTTAATGTATTGACTGTTGACAGGCTGTTGCAACATAAAGAGTCTGATTGGCATCCAGTTCTCTATTCCAGATGTTTATTCTGTGATTAAGACAACATGCAGGAGTTCATGCCACTGATCACCACCAAGACAAAATATACAAACCCGATTCCAAAAAAGTTGGGACACTGTACAAATTGTGAATAAAAAAGGAATGCAATAATTTACAAATCTCATAAACTTATATTTTATTCACAATAGAATATAGATAACATATCAAATGTTGAAAGTGAGACATTTTGAAATGTCATGCCAAATATTGGCTCATTTTGGATTTCATGAGAGCTACACATTCCAAAAAAGTTGGGACAGGTAGCAATAAGATGTAAATGTACATATAAGGAACAGCTGGAGGACCAATTTGCAACTTATTAGGTCAATTGGCAACATGATTGGGTATAAAAAGAGCCTCTCAGAGTGGCAGTGTCTCTCATAAGTCAAGATGGGCAGAGGATCACCAATTCCCCCAATGCTGCAGAGCAATTAGTGGAGCAATATCAGAAAGGAGTTTCTCAGAGAAAAATTGCAAAGAGTTTGAAGTTATCATCATCTACAGTGCATAATATCATCCAAAGATTCAGAGAATCTGGAACAATCTCTGTGCGTAAGGGTCAAGGGCGGAAAACCATACTGGATGCCCGTGATCTTCGGGCCCTTAGACGGCACTGCATCACATACAGGAATGCTACTGTAATGGAAAGCACAACATGGGCTCAGGAATACTTCCAGAAAACATTGTCGGTGAACACAATCCACCGTGCCATTCGCCGTTCCCGGCTAAAACTCTATAGGTCAAAAAAGAAGCCATATCTAAACATGATCCAGAAGCGCAGGCGTTTTCTCTGGGCCAAGGCTCATTTAAAATGGACTGTACTGTGGCAAAGTGGAAAACTGTTCTGTGGTCAGACGAATCAAAATTTGAAGTTCTTTTTGGAAAACTGGGACGCCATGTCATCCGGACTAAAAAGGACAAGGACAACCCAAGTTGTTATCAGCGCTCAGTTCAGAAGCCTGCATCTCTGATGGTATGGGGTTGCATGAGTGCGTGTGGCATGGGCAGCTTACACATCTGGAAAGGCACCATCAATGCTGAAATGTATATCCAAGTTCTAGAACAACATATGCTCCCATCCAGACGTCATCTCTTTCAGGGAAGACCTTGCATTTTCCAACATGACAGTGCCAGACCACATACTGCATCAATTACAACATCATGGCTGCGTAGAAGAAGGATCCGGGTACTGAAATGGCCAGCGTGCAGTCCAGATCTTTCACCCATAGAAAACATTTGGCGCATCATAAAGAGGAAGATGCGACAAAGAAGACCTAAGACAGTTGAGCAACTAGAAGCCTGTATTAGACAAGAATGGGACAACATTCCTATTCCTAAACTTGAGCAACTTGTCTCCTCAGTCTCCAGACGTTTGCAGACTGTTATAAAAAGAAGAGGGGATGCCACACAGTGGTAAACATGGCCTTGTCCCAACTTTTTTGAGATGTGTTGATGCCATGAAATTTAAAATCAACTTATTTTTTCAGTTTAAACATTTGATATGTCATCTATGTTGTATTCTGAATAAAATATTGAAATTTGAAACTTCCACATCATTGCATTCTGTTTTTATTCACAATTTGTACAGTGTCCCAACTTTTTTGGAATCGGGTTTGTAATATTATTGTCTAATAAAAAAAGAGATAATTTTAGTGAAGCTAGTCTTTAAAACGACACCAATAATGACATTATTTTTAGTAAGCTGGTTTGCACTGTGATGGCAAAGTTCAATAAAATCACTACAAAAAAGTCTTTAGTACACATAGAATGACTATTAAACATATTCCTCAAGGGGGCGCTCTGCAACATGCAAATCTCAAGATATATTGTGCCCAACATATGCACATTATAAATACAGTTTCAAGAAAAAGTATGTGAACCGCTTGCAGAATCTGTGAAAATGTTAATAATTTTAACTAAATAAAAGAGATCATACAAAATGCATGTTATTTTTTATTTAGTACTGTCCTGAATAAGATAGTTTACATAAAACATTTTTTTACATAGTCCACAAGACAAAAAAATAGCTGAATTTATTAAAATGACCCATTCAAAAGTTTATGAACCCTTGATTCTTAATACTGTGTGTTGTTCCCTGGATGATCCACAGCTGTTTTTGTGTTTTGTGATGGTTGTTCTTGAGTCTCTTGTTTGTCCTGAGCAGTTAAACTGCCCAACGTTCTTCAGATAAAACCTCCAGCTCCTGCACATTCTTCAGTTTTCCAGCCTCCTTGCATATTTGAACCCTCTCCAGCAGTGACTGTATGATTTTGAGATCCATCTTTTCACACTGAGGACGATGACATTGTCTGACTGTAAGATTCCAAACGCTTAGACACTGTCACATGGGGAATGCCACGGTGCCTATGTTCAGTAGCTTCTGTCGTCATCAAAGCTGTGTTATTCGATTAGACTTGGTGGTATTCCGCAACCACATTCCCCATTCAGTTCAGTCACAGGCAGTGACAAAAAGAGATGCTCTGGCCAGAGAGAGAAAGGGGGTGTGATTGTGCAACAAGGCAAACAAAATGCCATTAACAGCTGTGTCCAAATGTTCTAAGTGGGCACACAAATTGGATTATACCCGATAAAATAATGTCCATGGGCAAATTTGGCAAAAGGTTATTGTTGTGGCAGAACGAATTGGTGCCACACCTGCACAGCGCACACCTAATTTTTTATTTTCAGCATGTCATGATGGAATTCTTTGAACTTATTCTGTGCCAGATGCATGAAATACATTCTGATTGTTAAAGTATTAGTTCACTTCAAAATCAAAATTTCCTGATATTTTAATCACCCCCATCTCATCCAAGATGTTTGTGTCTTTCTTTCTTCAGTCGAAAAGAAAATACGTTTTTTGAGGAAAACATTCCAGGATTTTTCTCCTCACCATTGACTTCCATTGCAACCAAAATGTTGAAGGCCAAAATCAATGCAGTTTCAAAGGAAGGGCTTCAGAGGCTCTGCACGATCCCATACGAGGAAAGGGTCTTATCTAGCCAAACCATCGGCCATTTAAAAAAAAATTGCTCATCTTGTGCTGCTCTGCGCTCGCCAGTGATTGCGCAATCACGTCGAAAACGTCACACTAGACGTATGCGGAAGTACCGCCCCAAGCGAACATGTGGGCGAAACACGGGGGCGGTACTTCCGCCTATGTCTAGTAGTGTGATGTTTTCGACGTGATCACTGGTGAGCGCAGAGCAGCACAAGATGAGCAATTTAGGTTAAAAAGTATGTTTATTTATATTTTTTTTTTTTTTTTAAATGACCGATGGTTTGTCTAGATAAGACCCTTTCCTCGTCTGGGATCGTGCAGAGCCTCTGAAGCCCTTCCTTTGAAACTGCATTGATTTTGACCTTCAACATTTTGGTTGCAATGGAAGTCTGTGATGGGGAGAAAAATCCTGGAATGTTTTCCTCAAAAAACTGAATTTCTTTTCGACTGAAGAAAGAAAGACATCTTGGATGAGATGGGGGTGAGTAAAATATCAGGAAATTTTCATTTTGAAGTGAACTAATCCTTTAACATGATAAAAGGGGGCTTTTCCAGTGAGAAAAGATGACTTGTCTAATAATTTTGAAATGCACTATATATTACACATAAAGAAGAGAAATGATAGAAAGAAAAAACAAAAAACAAATTACGGATGATACTGACAGAAATTGGAATGACGGTTCAAGCCCTGTTCAATGTGGTAATGAGAGAATGGACAGCCCTCAACCCACATTCGTTTTTTTTTCACAGGTCACCCCAATGAGGGCCGACTGGGTGATGAGTAAATATATGTTGTCTCTAATTAAGGTAAAGGAAAAGTGTTGTAAAGAAAAGTCACACTGAGATTAATTGATCATACTGGTCAAAAGGGATACTGAAGTTAAGCTTTTCTAGGGGTACGTTTTTAAAACATATATTTATACCCATTTATTTTATTTTCTGGGTGTTTAACACAACATGAATTGTTATTTGAGCATAAAGAATAAAATCATTCTCCTGGTTATATTTTGTTTGCAAATTCTTTATTCTGAGTCAACAAGTGAGTTGTTGTCCTTTCATGCAAGTCAAGTGAAAAGTTTTAGACTTTAGACTGAGGTGTAAGTTTTTAGAATTTGACAAGAGAAAAGAAATGGCAGGGCTAAAGGAATCCCGGGTGTAAGTTTAGACTAGATAGACCTGTTTAGACAGGTGTCAATATGGTCTGAAAGAGTTTTTGGCCTACATTAAACCTGCATAATGACACATCTGGAGCGCATTAAAAGACAAAATAACATACACCACAAAAATAACCAATACAGAATATTAATTAAATAACTAAAATGATTACAATTCATGCTAAACAATACTAATTTAACATTCAGTGTTAAACCACTGCTTATTTTTAGTCAGCGGTCAATAAAAGACATTAAAATAATAGTTGTAATAATGACAGAACGACTATCTAACCTATGAATATCATTTCTGTGGCAAACCATAGAAAGTGAGGAAAATCTGTCATGAAACATGTAAGCTAAGCTACTTGCGATCTTTTCAGAGCTTTCTATTGTCGGTCGACAGCAGTGATGTTATTCGCAATAACATTTCTTTTAAAAACAATGTCGCTTTTCAAGGAAAAAGTAGTGATAATCAAGGAAATTAATACATAGATTTGAACATCTAGTAGCTACAATAACATCCACAGTTCCGCAAAAAAAGCTGATTCTCCGCCCAGAAATGGTATGGCTACCATACTATGGCAAGCCGTATTAACATTTAATCCTTAAAACGAAATAGTATCTATTTTCATGCTACTTGAACTTACTTTTAAGATACTATTATCTATTGCATTAGTACTAGTGCTTATTCTTTAGGTACTAGTGCCTATTCTTTAGATACTAGTACCTTTTTGAAAGATACTAGTACTTATTCATTAGATACTAGTGCTTATTCATTAGATACTAGTACTTATTCATTAATTACTAGTACTTATTCATTAGTTACTAGTACTTATTCATTAGATACTAGTACTTATTCATTAGTTACCACGACTTATTCATTAGTTACTAGTACTTATTCATTAGAAACTAGTACTTATTCATTAGTTACTAGTACTTATTCATTAGATACTAGTACTTATTCATTAGTTACTAGTACTTATTCATTAGATACTAGTACTTATTCATTAGATAGTACTTATTCATTAGATAGTACTTATTCATTAGTTACTAGTACTTATTCATTAGTTACTAGTAATTATTCATTAGATAGTACTTATTCATTAGTTACTAGTACTTATTCATTAGATACTAGTACTTATTCATTAGATAGTACTTATTCATTAGATACTAGTACTTATTCATTAGTTACTAGTACTTATTCATTAGTTACAAGTAATTATTCATTAGATAGTACTTATTCATTAGATACTAGTACTTATTCATTAGATACTAGTACTTATTTCAATAGTGACTAGTAACTATTCTTTTGTTACTAGTAACACATTTTACATTTTTGCCATTGACTTATATGTGGATCTGTCATTCAGATATCAACTATTCAGTTTTGACTAGTATGTATTCCAATTGTGACTAGTACGTATTTATTAAATACTAGTAGTTATTCATAAGGTACCAGTACTTATTTAAGATGCTATTATGATTACTAGATAATAGTACTTATTCATTAGCTAGTACTTATTCATTAGCTAGGCTACTAGTACTGATTCATTAGATAGTAGTACCTGTTAAATATATATACCAGTACCTATTCAATAGATGCTAGTCCCTATTTATTAGATACTAGTATTTATTCCAAATGTTACTAGTAAGATTTTTAATTGAACTCTACAGTGGCCACTCTGACTAGTCATAACATAAGACGAGTAAAAAAGCAGTTGTGACTAGTAAGATGTTACTAGTTACAATTCAAAAAGATACTAGTGTCTAATAAATAAGTACTAGTACCTAATGAATACTTACTAGTATCTATTAAATAGGTACTAGTATTGAATGAAAAGTAATTGTATACAATAAATAAGTACTAGCTAATGAATACTTACTAGTAATATTTAAAAAGATACTAGTCAATATTGGAATAATTACTAGTCATAAATGAATAGATATCAAAACAGAATAGCTACTAGTATCTACTTTGCAGATATCTTCAACCTCATAAAGAGCTAGTAGGAAAATATTAAGAGATATCTTCTTTCAAACAGATTACATAAACATGAGTATACTCTCAAAAATCCAATCAGAGGTTATATGGTAATGCAGGCTAAACTAAGGCTAGAAGACTGATTTATGTAATGCCAGATATATGTAAATGCCTTTCTGATCTGATATGGGATGGGAAAAGGAAGTAGAGTGAGTTCGGCAAAAGGCGGATTCGAACCTCAGGTCAAAACTTTCTGCCACACACCTTGCCCCTACACTATTACTACTGTAAACAATCTGTTATCTTCCGTAATTGTGTCTGACCCAACCAGACATCAGTGGGTGGAGTTAACGTAAAGTGGACTAAATGTAAATAGACATCTTTGTGAAGACAACTGTCAACAGTTCTTCTCCCGCATCAATGCAAGTTTTTAAAAGTCCTTTTTATATAGTTTACATTTACATTTATGCATTTAGCAGACACTTTTATCCAAAGCGACTTACAACTGAGGAGTACAGGAAGCGATCCGTTATTGAAGAGGCGTAGAAACGCAAGAAGTGCCTTAGATACTACGTTTCGGGCATTGCTCAGAGTAGCGTAAGCTAGAATAGGGAGGGTGTAGAGAAAGGTAGAGAAAAAAGAACGTTTTTTTTTATTTTTTTATATTATGATGAGATTAAGTGCTCGCGGAAGAGATGGGTTTTTAGCTGTTTTTTGAATGATGTTAGTGATTCTGCCATCCGGATGGGGGTGGGAAGATCGTTCCACCAGCCAGGAACAGTGAATGAAAAAGTTCTGGAGAGGGATTTCATGCCTCTCTGGGATGGTAACACCAGCCGCCGCTTTTAGCTGAGCGGAGGCTTCTGGTAGGGGTGTAGACTCGTAGGATCGAGTGGAAGTATGCGGGTGCTGAGCTTGTGGTGGATCCATAAGCAAGCGTCAAAGCCTTGAACTTGATGCGGGCAGCGAGTGGTAGCCAGTGCAGAGAGATGAAGAGAGGTGTGACATGGGCCCTTCTGGGCTCGTTGAAGACAAGACGTGCCGCTGCGTTCTGAATCAATTGAAGTGTTTTGATTGCACACGATGGAAGTCCAGCCAGAAGCGCATTGCAGTAGTCAAGCCTAGAAATGACCAGGGCTTGGACAAGAAGCTGTGTTGCATGCTCTGTAAGGAACGGTCTGATCTTTCTGATGTTGTGCAGGGCAACTGCAACTACAACTATATGTAACATATAGTTACAATGAACGTAAGATTAGAAGAACACCAACAACACCACTTACAGTGAACAGAGATTAATCACAAAGTCACTGATATTATTATTTAAAGCAATAACGCAACCTGTGTTGATAATTGTGGTTTATTTTAACCTAGAATATTTCCCATGACTGTGTCTATTGTGGTCATGACAACATGTACTCTTCAGCTCTGTTGCAGAGATTTAAGGAAATTAGAAGTTGTGTAAAATGGCATATGCCAGGACGACTATGACAAGTGACCTGCGGCTTTACCAAAAAACAAAAATAATTAAATAACAGACAGATTTTTACATGAATGACTCAAAGAAGGCACAAAAATTAGCCATTTGGAATGGACGTTACTATAATTTTCCTTCCAAGACTGACCGAATCACTCTCCATTAGGCCAGAGGTGATATGAGATTAAAACACACTTACTACTCTCTTCTTCGCTTGTCTCTGCACTCTGTCTTCTATAGCAGTTGATCTGAAGGGAAAAACAAAATACTAATTAATTATTCACAAAAAATATAAAAAAACAAAAAACAGGCAGACAAATGATGATGAATGACTTGTTTTCTTTTTAAGAATGAAAGTACGTTGAGGACAATGTACCAGGGTGGGTAATATAATCAAAACTCTTCACAGCCTGAGCAGTTTCAGATGTACACTCTCTTATAAGCATCCCCTTTTACAGTTTAATCTTTGTACTTATCTGTAATTAGAAATATATATTAGAAAATGAACAAAAAGGCAGGTTGTCAAGCTTCAACAAATATAAACACCAATCAACAAACACTAACGTAACGGGTGCCATGACAACAGTGCGGCTGCTGACGGCTCACACACACGAGCTCGGTATTTTGATTGAATAATACGGTTTCTTTCTTGCAAATAGTATGCCTCCTGAACACTTTCCATATATGGCGTGCATCTCACTGTATCATTGCGTGATACTTTTGTATCCTTTTTTTTTTAAGTTTTAGCCTGGTCGCTATTCACTGCCACTATATGGAGGAGCGCGTACAGGACGTTTTTTTTTTATTTCTCCTTTTGAGGTCCGAAAACAATAGAAGGACATAGGGCATTGGAACAACAGCATGGTGAGTAAAAGATGGCTTTATTTTCATTTCAGGGTGAACTATCCCTTTAATAATGGTTGACAAATGTTTATAATACATTATAAGTTGGTACATTTTAAATGTTAAATGTTTTTTTCAAAATATCTTACTTTTGAAAATATTAAAATGATAAATACATAAATATTTAAAATATATTGCATTGTATATTATTTTATATATTGCATTAAAACTTCACTAAAAGTATGCTTGTGCTTAGCATATTTCTTAAAAGTGTAATTAAACATAAATGTATTACCAAAGTACTTATAGTACACTTTTTAGAAATATATTAAAAGTATGCGTGTGTTTAGCATATTTCTTAAAAGTGTAATTAAGCATATATTTATTAACATAGTACTTATAGTATACTTTTTTATAAATATATTAAAATGCAATTCAATATATTTTTAATGCACTTCAAATAAGCATGTTGGGAATACAAATGTATTACAAACATTCTACTTGAATTTCAATAGTACGACTTTTCCACCTGGGATAGTACCTAAAGAATAAGCACTAGTAGCTAATGATGGGGACACTAAATTTTCAAATAAATATCCAAATAAATTTAATTACTAAACTAAATTATATCAACTACATTACTTGAATATATATGATAATTGAAATGAGCTGATGACATCACCGTTTTCTCCAGAGCGGCTGTACAGCCGAATCAAATTCTGTTCATTATTTTCCTGTTTAACACTGTGAAGCTGCTTTGAAACAATCTGCATTGTAAAAAGCGCTATATAAATAAAGTTGACTTGACTTGAATAAGTACTAGTTCTTAATGGAAAAGATATTAGTATCTAAATATTAAGTACTACTAGCATGAAAATAGATTCGTTTTAAGGATTAAATGTTAAAACAGCTTGCCATTGCCATTGCCATACGTCATCCTATTTCATACGTCATTCAACAACAACCCTGACGTTGCCGAGAGTTCTGTGACTCCGCTAGTGAGGGTTGGTGTGATTGGATTATCAGCAGCACACCGCTCTATTACAGTTGAGACTTTGACACAGGATAGTATTGCGCTTCAGTGATAATTAAATCACAGGTAGCTACTAAAGAAGCGACTAACCGAACTGAGCTTATCAAACATGCGTCGCCTCTGCGCGCTCATAACCTGTCTTGCCATCTCCAGTAAGTAAAGCTTTTTAATGTTCGAGAGACGTAATGTTATGTTGATCTCCGTTAATCGCACATGTTTAAAAAGTCTGACAACAATTTACAGTGCAAATATAAATCTTATCAGGTGCTGCTGTGAGTGAGACAGTGTATGTTAACAAGGGAGAAAACATCACCTTACTCGTCCCAACACATGGATTGGGGAATGTGAGCCGAGTGACGGTAGGACACTGCGAAAACGGGACGGGTGACATCTTCCGCTACTGTTCCCCCGAGGAGATGGTTGGTGGCTGCCCCGTCAACAACTCCGAGAGATCCTCAATCCAGATCGACCCTGCGAGTTTATCTGTAACCTTTCTTGACACGAGAGCCAGCGATGAGGATTGTTACATTATAACAGTTATTGATGAAGGTAACATCGTGAGGAAACCCCGGTTTGACGTTAAAGTCAACGGTTAGTATGTTTCTATACTATCTACAGTGCTGTAAACATGTAGGCTACCGATATTGAAACTTCATCTGGACAGTATTAATGGGTGAATCTGACCGTATAACGCGTAACAATAAAGAATAACTGATTTTTCTCTAAATAATAGGGGAGCGCGGGGGCGTGGCACAACCTAGCGCGGGGGCGGGGCACAACCTAGCGCGGGGGCGTGGCACAACCTAGCGCGGGGGCGGGGCACAGGGCTCCCAGGCCTGCGAGAACAAAATTACGTAATTTGTTCTCGCATCCCTGGTTTGGGAGTTGTCGCAGCTTGTTCTCAACACATCATCTGAGCATTACTTTTTTCTTGTGGGTGTCCGAGAACTATTGTGTTATTGGTCTGAAATTTTAAGTGAGCGGGGTTCATGCGCAGTGTTGTATATTAATGGTGGTATTGGGGTTGTCCAGTAGGGGGGTTTTCACTATTTAGAGAAAAAATGGCACCAAAATTAAAAAATGTTTGGAAGATATCACTGAACATTTATTTAACCATAGCAAAAGTAAATTTCCTACTTACGTTTTTTTTTTATTTAAAATTAGACAAATCTGATATTATTTTATTTTTATATCTGTTATTTAAGAGTTGAGATAGCTCTTTAATGCTGATCTAACAGCAGAAGACACGAGTCGGGGTTAATCCCAGTTGAGCAGGCGGGGCATGTTGTCACAGTGAGCCCCTATTAGAACTATGATATTCTATTCTATACTTTTATGAATTCTATTGAGAAACCATGAGAAAAAGGTGAGTCAATGTTCAGAAGTTATATTATTATTATGTTTTTAACTATGTTGTCAAACTCAAAAATTACTATATTTTTAATGATTAAAAAATGTCATTATTTTATTTAAAAAAAGTTAATAATTGTATTTTATTGACAAAATCTTTTAGTTTGTCTTGTATATTTTTTTTACTGTAAAGGTAACATTTTAAGCTGTCACATGGTCATGTTATAATGTACCCCACCTATGGGGCATGTTGTCACATTTCACTTCCATTCTTTCGGGGTAAATCAAGAAAAAAGTATGCACTGCATTAATGAAACAAAACCACATAATTGTACTAGACGTGTGAAATTAATGTGGGAAAAAATAAATACTCTGAACCCCAAGTGGATTTACACAAACTGAGAAAGTCAAAAAGCATTAGGTTGTGCACCGCTCTCTCCTACTTGAAAAACTTGAAAAATAAACCTGTCCAATCCAGTCCCTTTTAAGCTTTCTATGCTCCTCACTAGACAGATGAGTTTCCTCAAGTAGTGCTACATCAGCCTTTTCTTTTTTAAGAAAAGTAAGGATTCTCTTATGTTTAATTGGGTGACCTAAGCCTCTGACATTAAATGATAGCACATTAAGTGTGCTGACCATATACAAGTATCATGTTTGTAACATGTCCAAAGAGATCATAAGCTAGTAAAAAAAAAGAAAGAAACATGTAAACATGAGAACAGCCCCCCTGCTCCCTCCCCCTCCCTGAGGACAACAGCCTGGCCCCCGAACGAACAGACACCCCTGAAACCGCAGTTATATGTTAAGCCCTTAACTAGTACGGCAGATGGTGAGTTCCCCCCAACAATGCACGTCAAGTTCAGATGTACATACATTTTAAAATTTACTTTAACAGAAAGAAAAATGTTTGCTTAACTCCCATTATGCGTGTGTAGATTTATAGAAAAAAAAGAGACTAAAGTGTATCTCAAAAGAGGCTGAGTTTTGAAAAGAAATGAGCGTCCAGCCTGTAAGTTACCTATATGTTGTTATCCACATTGTTCTTCACAGCTGGGCGGGTCGGTCAGGAATAAAATATAGCAGTTTGGGAAGAAAACTGTACATATAACAGTCACATTTCCCCTTTCTAATCAAAAAATCAAATCAAACCTAATCGTCCATAATTTATCCGGCACTGATGTCGCGATGGAATTCCTCGGCCTCGCATGGCGAGGAGAGCAGCTTAATCCTCCTGTTGTGCAGCACCCATAGCTTACACGGATAGTGATGGAGAGACGTAAAAATACGGGTAGAACACGCTTCAGTCTCAGTCTCAGAGTGAAAACAACTTTAAGGAAAAGTAAAAGAATGTTTATTTTCTTCATATTCCAAAAAGTTGAACAAAAATACAGGAATAAATCTAACTAAGGTTAAGAGAAGCTACCTACCCTGCACAAAAGCAGAGATGATAATCAACAACATAAACTTTCCTGAGCTTTCGCTCTAACCAAAAAACAGGAGAAAAAGGTTATACACAAATTAAAAAGGCACTCTCCCCCTACACTTCTCAGGTAACCATAAGCTAGTAAACAGAGGTGATAAGGAGTGATACAATACCTTTTAATTACCCACAAGTAAAGTTAAAACAGAGGACATTAAGTCAATTCCAGGTGATACAATACCTTTTAGATACCCACAGGTAAAAAGTCAACACTAGAATGATACAATAGCTTTTAATTATCATATTTTCTTTTCCTTTGTTACCTCCCCTCCTGACACTTAGACTGGAGGGGAACGCAACACCAGTGATTAATGTAAAGTGTGAGCTTGAGACAATTGGTGTGTCCCAATTTGTTTACTTATGCACTGTTCTATGTCGTTTTGTAGTATAAATAGTGCGTTTACACTGAAAATTCGAAATTCTAGATGATGCAACGGAAAAAAAAACGACGTGTGGAATGTTGGACACTTCATGCACTCGACTGTCGGAGCTTTAATTACATGGCAGAGGGGGAGGGGCTATCATACTCCGATGTTTGTTGACAAAATAACCTTATAACATTCATACTATAAATGCCTACATTTTCTGACTCAAATGTTGTCTTTAAGTATATCTCTAGTTGTTTTTATTAGTTTTGTCCTATACAGAGCAACAGCCCAGTGTCCTCAGCCCAGAACCTCTATCCATCTACTACACCCTCTTTATCCTCTCTACAGAGACACCCAGGATAGATGGCCATTTCAGCACAATCAGCCTAGAACTTTTATGCATAATCGCATGGGGCATCGCAATCGGCATCACAGTGGTCTATTCCATCATTGTCATCATCACCATCTGCAGGTGTCAAAAGGCAAGTATTATAACAGGAAAATGTAGCAACACATCTGTTTTTGTATTAATATTGTAACACTTATTAGTAGTGTTTTGTTTGGGGGAATCTGTGCAAGTATTTGTGAAAGAGATATTTTGCTCACAAAGGGCTTCATGTAGTATAATCAGTTATGCACATTGATTTATTATTTACATTAAGTGATTTAAGAAGCCCATTCTGATTTAAATCTCAACGTTCTTGTCTTCCTACAGAACAAGCAAAATAATTCTGATGCTGGTGACAACACAAAGGATCCAGAGGACATTGCTCTCAGCTCAGACATCACTGGAGGTCAGTCGACTAGTGACCCTGGGTTTTGTTTCATGAAAAATATCATTAAGTTTCTTAGACATTTTACAACCCGCGCTAACATGTCAAATTAGTCAAATATTTGTAAGAAACGTACTGACATTGATTTCGTACGGGGCCAAAGCAACTTTCTTTAAAGAAATAATATTCCCAATGGACCCTTTTCACAGACTGTGATGATGCGAGGGTGTTTCTAATACAACGGCTGAGGGAGTGATGGCAAATTTGACATCTTTCTCTCTTCTGACCAACGTAATCAGTCTATTTTTATTTTTGCCCTCGTTTGGAAAGGTGTGGAAACACTATTGCAGATTTTTTCTTTTGCTATTAGACCAAATGCTTATTTACTGCCGTTACCCATTCACCGCTATGGAAGTTTACCCAACTATGACGACTTCAGCTTCTGAGAACCACAGAAATGCGAAAAGGGTCCATATTCCTTTCTTAAATAAAAATAATAATTTTCCTAGTAAAAGTGCATTCAGCCATTGTCTAAATTGTTTTTAAATTAAGATAACATGTACTGCATATTAAAGTTAAAACATTAAACCACATCAGTACTTGCTGAGAAAGACATTTACATAACTATCATTGAATAGAAATTAAAAAGTGGCTACAGGATTCAGTGCATGTTTTATTTCCATATCTTTGAACTTACAGAAATAGCCTGGAATAAAACTCTACTTCTCTTAAAATCAGCAGGGAAACCACACACAGATGAATCCTCAGAGATGGTGGACGAGACAAACTGTTTGAGGGACAATGAGAATCGCTGTTCAAAGAAGGACCTGAACCATGGAGCCTGAAGAAGATGATAGACGAAACTGGAAGTACCAGACATCACGTACACACACAAGAGAACCAGAATGGCTGAAGTTGCCATTTGAAGACCATTGTGACGTCTCATGGAAGTACTATCATTAGGAAGAAGCAGCAGTTCTTCTCTGAACTGAGCAGATTCTCACATGCTCAACCAGAAAGAAAACAGTGGCGATTCCCACCAGACCAGACAGAACCAGTCGGATCATCCCTAACATGCCAGGAGTGCAGTACAGTGCTTACTCACTTAGCCCGGCTTCCAGAGATGAAATATGGATTGGTCTTTCATTTTATTTTATATGTTCTTCATTTTATATTTTATTTTACTGAAACACTAAAGAATTATGGTGAATACCTCTCACTGAGAGAAAGCACATGTCAGAAATGGAGCTCAACCAACTCCAACCTTGGATAAACTGTGTATCTGTGTATGTGCGCAGTATTCTGTGTTACAGATCAGTATTGAAGGTGTACAACGGGCATCCTAGGGAGAGTGACAGGATGTTGTTCTGGACAAGCTGGCGCCTGCTCCAGACCTGGAAGATCACTACGTTCCTAATTGCGGGGTGAACAAGAGTGACAAGTGATCTATGGAGACGTGCATCTAATTAACTGACTGTAACGCAGTTCTTTGTTCAGGGAAGGAGGCAGGAACCGGCGAACATTTAAAAGACTTTAATAAATAAATAAACAAAACTAAAGTACGGACGGCTGCCACGCACACACATAATAAAACATAAACAAAAGTCAAGTCAAGTCAACTTTATTTATATAGCGCTTTTTACAATGCCGATTGTTTCAAAGCAGCTTCACAGTGTTAAACAGGAAAATAATGAACAGAATTTGATTCGGCTGTACAGCCGCTCTGGAGAAAACTGGTCAGTCATTAGTTCATTTCAATTGTCATATAGCGACAATATGGGCAGATCAGTAATTTAGTTTATATAGTTAATTTAGTTTAGTAATTACATTTATTTGGATATTTAGTTGAAAATGTAGTGTCCCCAACTGAGCAAGCCAAGCCAAAGGCGACAGTGGCAAGGAACTAAAACTCCATCAGGTGGCATAATGGAGAAAAATAAACCTTTGGAGAAACCAGGCTCGCTGTCAAAAATGAGAAAATTCTAAATCAGAATCTAAGGCCCGGTTCCACAGACAGGGCTTAGATTAAGCCTGGATTAGGTCTCAATTAAGGCATTCAAGTAGCTTTTATAAATTTTTATAAATGTGCCTTAGAAAAAAAACATTACTGGTGTGCAAAACAATGCCACTGACATATTTTAAGATCTGTCAGTGCAAGTTGCTTACAGTTAAAACTGCTCAAACATGCATTTTAGTCTGCACTGTTAGACCTTACCAGGCTACTTTTTTTTTTTTACAGTAAAATACTGGCAACACTGTTCCACTGAATCATGGAACTTGTCGTCATACCGATGGATCTAATAATGTTTATGGGGAAATAATGTTTATGGATGAGTGAATGCATTCATGTTTTTTAACATGACTGTGGTATGAAGCAGGGCGTGATTACTGATAAGAGACGGATATCAGTGCCACACGCGAGTCCCGGGGGATATACTATCTCCACTATCTAAACTGCATTTGAGTGTGTTGAGAGTTATAATGTTATTCTGTGTGTTAGTTTGTTGGCTGTATGAGACTAGCAGTACATCAACATTAGAACAACATACTGATGATATTCTAATATTTCATATTATTTTATTATTTCCAACAGAACTGGCAACATAATTACATCACATCACCACAACAACAATTATAACCAAATACTCCACAAAACAAACAAACTAATTTAATTACCTGTTTATGTCTTTATAATGAAAGTTAATAAATACTGCTTTTACTTACTTAATTAGATGTCTTCCACTCAAATTCAGCGAGGCTGCAAAAATGTATGGACGTGGATTAACATTTTAACAGTAGACCCAGTTTTGTGGCTAGTTCCAGATTTTAAAGCACACTTTGTCCCCTCAGGATTAATCCTCACAAAGAACCTAATGATCAAATCAGAAAACATCAATTTTAGAATTTTATCAGTTAGTAAAACATTTAACATTTTGAGAACTATTATGAGAACCAAGTACAACAACAACAAATACATATATAATAAAAAAATATGCTCGCACACACACACATTGGCAAAAATGTGTCAAAACAGTAGTTGTTCCCAGTGTGTATTGGACTAGCCATTACTGAAATAAAACCATGATTGGAGCTCAAGTGTGGCACTGGCTGACTCCTGGTACTCGATATTAAAAACATAAAAGCAACCAAAAATCCAGCTAATCATCAATGCAATGTGTCACTTTCGCCTCGATGCTGACCATCCACTAAGATGAAGTTAGAAGTTTATCTCCTGAAATATGAAAAGTCCCATAAAAAATGCAAAGAAACATAAACGTTTACTATATATTTTCTACTTACCAAGCATGATGAGCCGTGGTGTGCCTGGTAGGTCATCATTTTCTATTGACATCTTTGTGGAGGTTTCCTTGAAAACAACAGTTCTTAGCCATGTTCTTTTTAAAAAAGGCTGATTTACTGCCCTATTTAATAGACAAAACTAAAATGCATGTCTTAACTGAAAGCAACTTGCACTGACATATCTTAAAATATTAATATAATCTCAAGATGCACACCAGTAATGGTGTTTTCAGGCATGTTTATAAAAGCTACTTAAATGTCCTAGTTTAACTAAGGCCTTCTCCTGGCTTAATCAACATTACGTTATGATGGATTCTACATCACCGATGTTGAATCAGTATAGAAATGAACAAAAATAATCAATTGTAATGTCAGTGAATCAACGTTGTTGTCACATAAAACAATGTCTGCATCCAAAACTGCATACTTCCCTACTATATAGTAGGCAGAAAGCAGTAGGCGAGCAAATAAGTATGTCCGAATCTGAAATATTCATAAAAGAGTATTTTTCACCATCTCCTTCGCCGTGCACTTTCTAAGCCACCAGACCGTTAACACTGTCAACATCCTTCTTTAAAAGTATTTAGTTGCCTTAATCTGACCTACTAGAGATAGTAAATGCTTCACTTCTTTCTGGCATTATCCCAAGGTTCTTAAAAACTGGAGTTGTCAGGCCTCTTCTAAAGAAGAGCAACCTGGATAACAGTTTTGAACAACTATAGACATATCACAAATCTCCCCTTCATTAGCAAGGTAAAATAGAAGGTGGTTTTCAATCAGTTGAGCAAGTTCATAACCTCAGGTGACTATTTGGACCATCTCTAGTCTGGTTTCTGAAAACATCACAGCACAGATTAAGATATTAAATGATATTCGGCTAAACACTGATGCTGGCAAAACTTCAGTATTGGTATTACTAGATCTTAGAGCTGCATTTGATACTGCTGACCACAATATACTCCACAACAGACTGGGAAAATGGGTAGGACCGTGTGAGATGGTGCTTAGATGGTTCAGGTCATATTTAGAAGGCAGAGACTTTGTGAGCATATAGGTTACGAATCTGAATGGACTGCAATGACACATGGAGTTCAACAAGGTTCAATCCTTGCTCCTATACTGTTCAGTTTGTATATGCTCCCACTAGGCCATATAATTCAAAACAACAAAATTGCTTAAATCACAGCTGTGCAGAAGAGCCAGATCTACCTAGCTCTATCGCCAATTAACATAATACTAGACTCCCTGTGCCAGTGTTTAAATGAAATTAACAGCTGGATGTGCCAAAACATTCTTCAGTTAAATACAGACAAAACAGAGGTCATTGTATTCGGCAATAAAGATGAAAAATCCAAGGAGAATGCATACCTTAACTTATTCAGGATCAATTTGAAAGTACTTTTAATGAACAAATCCCATAATGGCCTCGGACCAAAATACATGACAGATATGTTGGTAGAATACGAACCAAATAGAGCTCTCAATCCCAAGGATCAAGTCAGTTAATAACATCTAGGGTAAATTCAAAACGGAGGATTTCCAGAGGATGTCAGATGTGCCCTGAGGGTAGATACCTTTAAGTCCAGATTAAAAACACATCTGTTTAACTGTGCATTTCCTGATTGAAGTGTATATATACGGTCGGTCGCACTAAACTGTTCTTTTTAAAATCCCTCATATTCATTTTCATGTAGAATCCTTTTTTATTTTTTACTTCTTTCTTTTATTGTATTTTTTATGTGCTATATAGTGTGCTGTATAAATTTGCCATGCCAAGCATTACTATTACTTTTTTCAAGTTTGCTCACTTTTGTATTTAAATGTTGCATAAATGTTGTGTTTTTTGTATAACTCAACTCAAGTCAGCATCAATTGAAACTATTAAAAATGCTCCAGTAAGTCGGTTAACCAGTGAACACAACCACTAAAACAATATTCTGCTTGTGAAAAGAAAATATTTCTTACCTTCCATACTGATGAAGAACACAATGAAAACCCACATGTTGATGGTCACTTTGAACAAATATCAGGTTCTGCTTTGCGCCGTTTCCTTGATGAAGCACCTGAAGAACTGATCTGAAGCACATTCAGTCTCTGTGATTTTATGACTTTCATCAGGAAGTGACACACTGACAATGAAATCAGTTGCATCCACTAGATGGCATCAACACCTTCCAACATTGAACAATTGATCTCAGCTTTTCTCTCTTTCTGATCTCTCAGTGACTGAGACAATATACATCATATATGCCTTTAGGCTATAGAAACTCACTTTCTAACTGACTCTTAGAAGCTCACAACACCATGATGTATAATCTAATATTTTCCTGTCATCTTATTAAACTTTGCACTCAGTATCAGTAGCTAAAATTGAATTCTCCTCTTTTTAATGTCACCATTGACCTTCCACGCAGGTACATTTCCCAGATTCTTCTTTAATGTAGAGAGGCTACATTGAATTTATGTTTTTGTGTTCCCATTTGCTCAAATAGCAAAAGAAAAACTCACAACTCACAACTTTTTCAACAGATGAAAAAATAGAGAAAGATGTCAATTTTACAGTCACTCCACCCGGCCACTCTGTATTAGAAAGAGTCCCACAGCATTGACAAGTTTTGTTATTGTTGTTGTTTTTAATTGAATGCAAAGGTAATATAATACAAGGTAAAGTGTTATAAACGTACATACATTTAAAGAAAATAAAAAAATAAAAAATACTTTGGAAGATTTACGCTACTGATGACCGTTAAAACGCGCCATCACAGTCTGCGTGAAAGGTCCAGTGAGACGAAAGGAGGCTGTTTACATATGGTAAGGCTTCAAATGATGTGCAGTAGGTCAGATATGGCCATTTGAACATGTTTGATATCTACTAAAATTGCTGTGATTAGAAAAGTGGAAAAAAAGTTTTTGTTTTAAAATGTGGTCTCTGTTTGAATAGTAAAAGAATGCAATTAAGCTATTGATACCGTGCCGGTGGTTTGAGCTAACGGCAGCAGTTTTTTCAAAACCAGATGGCAGTAATACATAGAATCAACCTATATTAATAGAAAACATTGGGAAATATCACATGCTCCATTGTAAGATAACTACGGCGTAATGATGTAAAAGGTGTGTGATTTATAAAGTTATCGGCACTGTCGTAGAAGTGATCTGCGATCAGACAAAACATACTTTAAGAAAACAAGGTCATTTTAAAATCTTGCTTGCTTGAAAGATTAAACATGAAAGCTTTAGAATTTTAAGGGTGGAGACTGGAGAGTATTTTAGAGCGAACACCCACGCAAGACAACACATAACCTACAGGCATGTATGAGGCATCCTCTAGGCCAGGGGTTTTCAAACCTATCCTGGAGGACCCCCAGCCCTGCACATTTTTGCATGTCTCCCTCATCTAACACACCTGATTCAACTCATGAACTCATTATTAGAGACTGCAAGACCTGAAGTGGGTGTGTCAAATATGGGAGACATACAAAATGTGCAGGGCTGGGGGTCCTCCGGGACAGGTTTGAAAACCCCTGCTCTAGGCTAGGGTTTAAATAAAACTTCATTCACGCATGCATGCATGCATGCATGCATACATACATGAAACATTTGCATGCACATATACGAAGTAGTCACAAATATGTATACTACTGAATGCTCAAACAAATACAAATGAAATGCACACCGACACACCTACAGTCACTCACACACATACATGAAACATTTGCATGCACATATACAAAGTAGTCACACATATGTATACTACTGAATGCTCAAACAAATACAAATGAAATGCACACCGACACACCTACAGTCCTACAGTCACTCACGCTACACGAGGAGCTCATAGGCGTGTTCTCTTCTCCATAATCTGTCTGGCCAACAAACTTTCGATTATGTTAGAAACATGCAATGGTGTGCAGTGTTTATTTTTATGGTGTTTCAGTGTTTCTCACTGCTTTGTCCTCTTTCTTGTGTAGTAATGACAAACAGGCTGTGGCAATGAACACTGGAAAATGGCAATAAGCAGGTTGTTGAATTTTTAAATATGCATTTCGTATTTCCTACATGATTAAGTTATGTTTCTCATCTAAACATAATTTAATCTTGTACAATTTATTTATTGTTCAAGGATTTTCAACCATATAAATAGGCATGACTCATGTGGAAGCTAAGTTAAGTTGTGTTTTCTCTGGAAACTCCGCCCCCTGGGAATACACCGGTTCTAAATTTGTGGGTGTTTTCAAACTGATGGGCGTTTAGAAATCATGCAATGAAAATGATCTCCTTTATCTGACCCCACCCTTAAACCCTACCCACAATGTGACTTGGGCAAATCAGGTAACGCAGTGAAAAATGCCCCTCTGTTTATGGCCTCGCCCACTGATCTAGTAACTCCTATTACTATCCTGCAGAGACCTATATTTGAATGAAAGCCCAACCACTGCAATTACCATTTTATCTCTGGCTGTGGATGGGATCTGGAGTTTTACACTGTGAAGGTAATTAAAACATATGGAATATTTTCATGTATATGAACATGAACATCTTTTTCTGTGTGTGTCGACTAACTAGATTCCCTTACGAAAAATACGTTTATTCAAGTGTTCTATTAGTATACTTCTTTTAAACTAAAAAATAAGAAAGTTAAAACTTAAACTTTTTTTCAGTGGGGCAGTGTAGGGCTTAAAATAAAACTTAATTCACGCATGCATACATAACATTACATGAAACATTTGCATGCACATATATGAAGTAGTCACACATGTATACTACTGAATGCTCAAACAAATACATATGTCGACACACCTACAGTCACTCACACACACACACATTTCTTGCACATTACATGAGACGCTCATAGTCTCTTCTCCATAATCTGTCTGCACAACAAACTTTCGATTTTGTTAGGAACATGCAATGGCGTGCAGTTCAGGTAAGAATCAGATCAGACCAGACCAAGGCTTTGCTTTTAGCTTTGTGTTTTAAAGCTAAAATACCATATTTACTGAAATCCTAACAGCAAGTAGCCTATTCTTTTGGTTTACTGCAGTAAAGATAGTTTGCAGTTTAATATTCAGATTTCAGTGATTCTCACTGCTTTGTCCTCTTTCTTGTGTAGTAATGACAAACAGGCTGTGCCAATGAACACTGCAAAATAGCAATGGGGAGGTTGTTGAATTTTTAAATATGCATTTCGTATTTCCTACATGATTAAAGTTATGTTTGTTTCTCATCTAAACAATTTCATCTTGTACAATTTATTTATTGTTTAAGGATGTTCAACCATATAAATAGGCATGACTCATGTGGAAGCTAAGTTATGTTTTCTCTGGAAACTCCGCCCCCTGGGAATACACACTTTGCGAGAGAAAGCCCAACCACTGCAATTTGTAAAAGTAACATATAATATTGTTGCTGTTTAGATATCTGGTGTTTCTCCTGTCAAGACGCCACACCTTATTCATTCTTTTTTGCTGTTTGGTAGTAGTGGTGAGTATTGTTCAATTCTTTTAACTTTTATTTTAAGTGGTTGCATTCAAATTCAAATTGCATTGTATGTCTCTGATGATTGCTGTGAATGATATGCATCATCATTTAGTGAGCATAGCCCAAAAGTCATAATTATACAAATTGTTAATTGTTTTAAAACTGATGCATAATTTTGATATTTTCCAGCTATCTGATATTTCTCCAGACAAGTGCACTTACTGACATCCATTTTACTGTCAATCCAAAGGCTCTATAGTGGCAAGTATTTATGAAAATGTTAATATGTTTAGTTGGTCTGTTTAAATTACATTCTTGCTGCTTTTAGAGAATTTAAGCTAGAGATGCACCGATTGCAATTTTCTTGGCCGATTCCGATTTCCGTTTTTTTGTTGGTGTGATCTGCCGATACCGATTTTTGCCGATTCCGATTTTCTTTCTAAGAACTATAATTGACAACATATACAAAAAAAATCTACTTTTCTTCAATGCAAAGTTTTATTTTCATAAAAAAAAAACACACAAGTAAAAAGTTAGTAATAAAATATAAACAGCTCAAATAAATGCAATAGAATAAAGAGAGCTATGAAACTAAGTTTTTCAGGTTAACCGGGTTTCTATTCAGGTAAGAAATACTACAGAAATTAAAGTAATCAAAGGTAAAATAACACATTCAGTGTCATTTTACATTGGTTACCTTAATTTCTGTAGAATATTTAATAGAAGCATTTAATAGAAGAACGACGGAAAATGAAAAGTTCCAAAGTTCCAAAGCTATACTGACCACTGATCTATAGAAGTGAAGCGAACAAGCCACGCTCAGTCTCAAACAGAGACAGAAGTACCAAAATGAGTGGCTTACTGCTCTTAAACTGTCAAATATATACAAAAGTATGTCAAAACCGCTGGTAACAAAACAGATCGGCTCGGAATCGGTAAGAAGTGAGACTGATCCCTGGCCGATCGATCGGTGCATCTCTAATTTAAGCGTTCTCAAACACTAGGATTCCCTTTGACAGACCAGGGGACATTAGGACTGTCATTAAAGGGTAACTAAACCCCTGTTCACAGCCTAACTCCACCCACTGGCAATATTTGAAAAAATTAAACTGCAGTAGCCATCGTTCAACCTTAGGAGGGCAGCACTCAGACGTTTTTACACCATATATTGTAGAATTAAAACACTTTATACCCAAATGTCAAAACATTTACTCGAATCAATGAACAGCACTAATAAAGCCCCAGTCTTGCAGATCAGATGGTTTGGCTAGATAAGACCCTATTCCTCGTCTGGGATCGTGCAGAGCCTCTGAAGCCCTTCCTTTGAAACTGCATTGATTTGGACCTTCAACATTTTGGTTGTCCATTATGTGGAGAAAAGTCTTGAAATGTTGTCCTCAAAAAACTTAAATTCTTTATGACTGAAGAAAGAAAGGCATGAACATCTTGGATGACATTGGGGTTAGTAAGTAAAGTGAACTAATCCTTTAAAGGAACACGCCAACTTTTTGGGACTTTAGCTTATTCATCGTATCCCCCAGAGTTAGATAAGTCCATACATACCATTTTTATCTCCGTGCGTGCCATAACTCTGTCTGACGCACCCACCGCTAGCCTAGCTTAGCACAAAGACTGGCGGTAAACGGCTCTAGTTAGCCTACTGCTCAATAAATGACAAAATAACGGCAACATTATTTACATGTTGTGATGTGTATAGTTACATTGTGTACTAAGAACGACGGAAAATGAAAAGTTCCAATTTTCTAGACCGATATGGCTAGGGACTATACTCTCATTCCTGCGTAATAATCCAGGAACTTTGCTGCCGTACCATGGGTGCAGCGGTGCAATGATATTATGCAGCGCCTGAAAACAGGCTAACTTCAGTCAACATAACCAACGTGACAACTTGCTTGCACAGAGAGTGTGCTGGGGACTATTTTCAGGCGCTGCGTAATATCATTGCGCCGCTGCACCCATGGTACGGCAGCAAAGTTCCTGGATTATTACGCAGAAATGCACGCACACACGCACACGGGGTGCGTTTCATTCGAACGTAAATTAGGGTTGCCAACTCTCACGCATTCACGCTCTCACTCTGCCCAAATAAATCTCATGCCAAATTGCCAAACCTGCTTTTGATATGAAACAAAGTCTAATCTTTAAATTTTTTAAAAGTTTTAATACGAAATTCAAACAATAAATAGTGTTTTGGCGCACTTAATGTGGCATAACAGATCGCTGTAATGCCTCAGTTAAAGCCAGAGCCGTTGAAAAACAGAGTTGCGACATGCTTTCATCTCCCGGCGGCGCACGCGGTCACGTGGTTCATGGAGCTCTCAATAGTTTCACTCAAACCAGCCCTGTGTCAATACATTTGAATGGCTTAAGCGGATAGACAACAGCTTAACTATACAGGTATTTGCAGCGATTTTTGGTAAACAGTACAGCGCAGTGTGCATTGATTATTACGTCAACCATATTTACAGTATAATTTTATTATGGAGAGTGATGGAGATGTTTTTCTTGTATTTAGCCCTCAGGTATCCCTTACTAATTGGTCACACTCATACTCATTGGTGGTCAAATGTGACCATACACCTTAACTATTTTTCAATTAAATAAATGTTCTATATTTTATTTTAATAGTATTTATTGAATATTTTGAGGAGATCTTTTGGTACTAAATACTATTTGTGCAAGCCCTGAAAGGGCGAAGAGCCCTATTGTTCTTCTAAGCACAATTTTGTTTTTTCGAATATTCGGGCACTTTTGGGGCCCTTACCATGCTCGAAAACTCTTGAAACTTTGCACACACATCGGAATCTGCGGCCATCAGGGCCGGACCAAAGCTGGTATCCGGGCGTGGCAGGGGGGCTCGACAGCGCCCCCTTAAGTGGGGTCAGAAAACTTGGTCCATATATAAAACACACTTGCACGTAGATGTATGAAACTCGGTACACATATAGATCTCATCGGGCCGAACAACTTTCGTGCTCTAAGTTATACGTCAGCCCAACAGGAAGTGAGCTATTATGGGTTGTTCAGAAATCGCATGCTCTGGAATTTGATATACTCCTCCTAGGCGATTGACCCGATCAGTGCCAAACTCGGTCAGCATGAGGTCAAGGCATCGAGGACGCTAAATTGCGAGCGGATTTTTGATATCTCGAACGGTTTGGTCGTGGCGAGGAGACAAATTTATGGCGAGAAAAGGGAAACAGGAAGTGTGTTATAAATTCTGCAAACATTGACTGATTTGGATGAAACTTCAGTGGTGTGTTCGTTGTAGGAGTCCAATCACATGGATGTGACTATTGTGAGTCAAAGTTATAGTGCCACCAACTGGCAGCAGGAAGTGTGTCACTTTCAAAATGCTTTGAAATCATCATCTTACTTTTACCCGATTTACTTCAAACTTCATCAGTATGATGTCAAAACATAGCAGATGTAAAGCTGTAAAGCACTTCTTGATAGCGAAACATCAAAATTTGTGAGGCCGCCACGGACAAGCCCTCCAGGGAAAACTCAAGATCTTCGCAATGTAACATTCAGTCTTAGATTAGACTGTGCAAATATGATGTTGATATGATTTAATCTCTAGGAGGAGTTTGTTAAAGTACAACGTCTGGCAATGGCAAAAACTGCACCAATTTACCAAAGAAAATTCAAAATATCTCACTTCCTGTTGGTTTTTCAGATTTGGCGCCCAGGGTCTTTTTTGTAGGTATTGGGCTGTTGAATGGGTCTACCGAATTTTCATACTCATACATGAAACGTAGCGCGAATGACATTTAATTGAAAATTTGTAGGTGGCACTATTGAACCATTTTGCCACACCTAATTCTGAAACCCATATCAGACGTAAATTTTCACCACTTCTGATGCATGTGCAAAGTTTCATGAGTTTTCGTGCGTGTTTAGGCCCTCAAAAATTGTATTTATTTGGGAGAAGAAGAATGATGGTTTTATCTACAGTCACCAAACTCTGTATATATATTGAAGTCAGATATTTAGGGCTTGAGGTGTGAGGACCCTATTGTAATTGCACAGGCCATGACACAGGAAGTTGTTGTAACTCAGGCATACAATGTCCGATCTGCCCCAAACTTCACATGTTTGATAAGAGTCCTGGCCTGAAGACATCTATATGCCAATATTCAGTCAAAGTTATAGCGGCACCAACTGGCAGCAGGAAGTGTGTCATTTTCAAAAATGTTTTGAATCACCGTTAGTTTTGAGGCAAAAAAACCTCTGGCTCTTTGTGTGTGTGTGTGTGTGTGTGTGTGTGTCTGTGCTGCAGTAAATGTGGCATATTCAGATTACTTTGATATAGTTATTTTACATTTAATGGATTTCAAATCATATTGCAGCAAATGATAACATCACTCTTGAAATTAAACTATGACACTATATCACTATTCAGACAGGACTCATTTTCTAAATTACATTTGAGTTACAATTCTTATCACCTGACATCTGTGATTTCATGTCCTCATTCAGACAGTACTCATTTTTTAAACAGATGAGTATGTGTGTGTTTTCTATACATGGGCTTTACAGAAGGTCATGTGCTGTGTTTGCAAAGATCACGTATGACGCATATGTCTTTAAATTAATTATTTACTGATATAATTCAAATTTATAAAAAAAAGTAAATTTCACATGATTTTATAAAAGTGGCTGTTTATAATAAACTTCCATAAAATTTAGACACACATCTTACTCTTACCTGACACTGATATTAAAATCATTGTTGTAGTTTCTGTGATTTGGCTCCATTTATTAATTTTTTAATTAACATTTTTTATTGGATGCCACACATATTGAAAGCACGCTTTATGGTGCATAAGACTGGTGAACAAACAGTAGCTAAGGTAGATCAAAAACACATGAAGAGAAGTGTTAGGATAATACAACATCAGCATTCGGACGGTATTCTGCGCTCATTTGAAATTGACCTTTGACATCATCTGACATGAAATTCATCTAAATTGAATTGATCTCATAGATGTTGTGGTTCGTGGTCATAGCAGCACAAACTGCTGCAGTTAATGTGATGAATTCAAATGACTTTGACATCGTCCTTTTGTTAAAACATTATTTTCGCTACAAGAATAAATAAACAATTTGCCTAATGTACTTTACGTAATGATGATTGATCTTAAGATATTTTAACGTATAATATGTGTTGTGCGTACCCAAGTTTACACGTTTACAACAATAGAGTTTAGATGCATTGCATATCATAGGTTATCACAAATAACTATCACTTCAGTGTGAAAAAAAGTTAAAAAAAATAATAAAAAAAACTATACAAATACCTTGAATTAAATATTGGCCTTCTGGAGCTGCAAAAGATAACTTTGCACATATTTGAAAGTGACCTATTATATCCTATGACATTAAAATGAATCTATATTTAAATGACATCATGGGTGTGGCTTGTGGCCATAGTGGAACCAGCTGCTGCCGTAAATGTGGCATATTCGAGCGATTTTAAAATACTGTCCTGTTTAAATGCATATTGCCCGTCATGCACAGTTGCCCTGAAGCCACCGGGGTGGCAGTGCTGCCGGCTTGGGCCCGTCATCGCTGCTTGCAGCTTTAATTTATATTACAATTAGTTTTGTAATTAAGATTAAAATAGAGAATGCCAATGCAAAGAGACAAATTAGAGTCATTTTGTGGCTGGAAAAATAATAATTTTCATTTGTAATGCCATTACCCACTAGTTTTAATAAATATACATGTAGGCCTATCTAGTCTAGTTGCTCAAAAAAGTACTGCAGATCATAACTGCTTACTTATTTTTAGGTTTTGCATTTTAATACATATTTAGACATGATCAAACACTAGATTTCTTTAAATGTTAATAACGTACATCCTAATGTCTTTAATGATACTTATATAAGCACACATAAGTGAATATTAATGAATGCGAGCAAATATAATTTAACCCATGAAAAGTTTCAAATAGAGCTAAAAGCTTTTTCCCTTATATGTACAGTAGGATATATACATATGAACTGATACTGAATCAAGATCAAAATCAATATTTGTGCCAATCAGAGCAGAGTAGCTGGCAGAAAGGAGGGGTTTAGAGAGACTGATTCATCCATCGAGTCTTTGAAAATCATTGAACACTGTGGTCATGTGCAATGCATATTATGAGAAAATTTTGTTTTTTGACCTTTTATGCATGTAAACCTGTTTTTGGAGACCTCAAAAAACAAAATTAGGAAACTTTAAAATAGCATAATAGGGGCACTTAAAATACATTTTGGCATAGGTTTTTTTCACAATAGGGCAGACTCTACATCCATTGCCTCTGACATGTTTTCTCACCATCACGCACCTAACTCAGAAAATCTTAAGAAAATCTAATGTTACCAATACTCATAAACGAGTTGATGTTCATGTGCATTTTAACTCATAAATGCATTCTTTCTGACATGACTTGAAAACACCGTAACTGCCGAAGCTAAACCTTGACCCCCATTGGCCTGACACGTCAGGCCACTATATGCCTGATCTCTGTTTCAAACACGCCATAAAGCCAATGCCATCACACTCGCAAACAATTGTTTTTTCTGTACTTTTGCTAAATAACTGAACTCACTAGAGTGCACACTATTGGGAATGTTACAGATTTGGCACAAGAAACCTCTAGAAACTCATTGCAGCTAAACACAAGTCTCACCATGTATTTCAAATCTGAGAATGATGAAATTATTTTTAGATGAAGCTATTGAATTTTTTTTTTTTTTTTGCACAAACCAAAGGAAATGTGAGGTATGAACTGTAAGGGCAGAATTTCCACAACTTTTGCCTACAGTGCAAATGCAACAATGATCAGTTTGCAAATATAACTATTTCATTTGTTAAATATTTAAGAACTACTACTTCAGTAATTTATTTTTGTTGAATCATCTGTTGACCTGTTATGATTAAATGTACAATTAAATTAACTGTATTTGAGTTCAATTTGTTGAGTATAAAATCTGTATAGGCCTAGATAAAAGTTTACAGGAAATGTGTTTTGAGTTGCAGAAAAAAAAAAAATAAAATAAATAATAATCATGTTATTATCACAAGTTTTATAATTGTGATTTTTTCAGTAATTTGCCCACACTTTGAATATCAGGTAGGCTATTGTTTAATTCAATTCAAATTTATTTCTAGCACTTTCCACAATTTTGCATGGTTGCAAAGCAGCTTTATGTACATATAGAAAGTAGTTACAAAAGTTAATATATGTAGGCTAATTATGACAAATAAAGAAAACAACAATAGTCAGTTTGAAATGGAGAAAGAAATTCACGTACCTGATCAGAAGTTTTATTATTTATTTTTGTGTAATTCTAATACACTCCAATGCATCTGTACTAATACACTTTTCTCATTAATGGTACTTTAATGGCCCGTTACATCCTGACCAGTCCTCAAAAATTACACAAAAAGCTAAAAAAGTTCAAATGTCAAATAAATTCAGAAACGTTAACTGCATGAAAAGTAAATAATTTCAATTAATGCGTCACATTTAAATCCACAGCGTAATGCGAGACCGCCGAATCATTTCATTGTGTTTTCCATCAGGAGCAGTTGTGCTGTACATTGAGAGTTGAAGCGCGCAGAGAAATGTTACAGATGCTTTTATTCATTTTATTTATACAAGCAGTTCTGCGCATTCACATTCTTCCACTAACGAACGGAACTGTCTGTGTTTTAGTGCACGCACAACAATAAAACTAGTGTTATGACAATGTATGCATCATTTCTGGTAAAAAAGCAAAACATTCTGCAGATGATATTTAATGTTGTGTCTGCTGTCTTTATTTCTTCAACACACTTTTATGTTCTATACAGGTTGTTTGCGTTTATTTCCACGCACCGCCTACTGCGCCTATATTGAGACTTTTCTCTGCGATTCACAGGATTTAAATCCATATAATTTGTGCTGTCATTGATGGATAAATCTGTTTGCTTATAGCAGTACTTGTAACAGTATGAAAGAAATCAAAGTAACCCCAGTTTTGCTGGGTCCATATCTGCGTGGTACCGTAACTGGTAAAGCGAGTACACTTTGTGGCAGCGACCCGAGTTCGATTCCAGTCCGTACTCGTTCCTACATTTAAAATACATATACACTCACCTAAAGGATTATTAGGAACACCATACTAATACTGTGTTTGACCCCCTTTCGCCTTCAGAACTGCCTTAATTCTACGTGGCATTGATTCAACAAGGTGCTGAAAGCATTCTTTAGAAATGTTGGCCCATATTGATAGGATAGCATCTTGATGGAGATTTGTGGGATGCACATCCAGGGCACGAAGCTCCTGTTCCACCACATCCCAAAGATGCTCTATTGGGTTGAGATCTGGTGACTGTGGGGGCCATTTTAGTACAGTGAACTCATTGTCATGTTCAAGAAACCAATTTGAAATGATTCGAGCTTTGTGACATGGTGCATTATCCTGCTGGAAGTAGCCATCAGAGGATGGGTACATGGTGGTCATAAAGGGATGGACATGGTCAGAAACAATGCTCAGGTAGGCCGTGGCATTTAAACGATGCCCAATTGGCACTAAGGGGCCTAAAGTGTGCCAAGAAAACATCCCCCACACCATTACACCACCACCAGCCTGCACAGTGGTAACAAGGCATGATTGATCCATGTTCTCATTCTGTTTACGCCAAATTCTGACTCTACCATCTGAATGTCTCAACAGAAATCGAGACTCATCAGACCAGGCAACATTTTTCCAGTCTTCAACTGTCCAATTTTGGTGAGCTCGTGCAAATTGTAGCCTCTTTTTCCTATTTGTAGTGGAGATGAGTGGTACCCAGTGGGGTCTTCTGCTGTTGTAGCCCATCCGCCTCAAGGTTGTGCGTGTTGTGGCTTCACAAATGCTTTGCTGCATACCTCGGTTGTAACGAGTGGTTATTTCAGTCAAAGTGGCTCTTCTATCAGCTTGAATCAGTCGGCCCATTCTCCTCTGACCTCTAGCATCAACAAGGTATTTTCGCCCACAGGACTGCCGCATACTGGATGTTTTTCCCTTTTCACACCATTCTTTATAAACTCTAGAAATGGTTGTGCGTGAAAATCCCAGTAACTGAGCAGATTGTGAAATACTCAGACCGGCCCGTCTGGCACCAACAACCATGCCACGCTCAAAATTGCTTAAATCACCTTTCTTTCCCATTCTGACATTCAGTTTGGAGTTCAGGAGATTGTCTTGACCAGGACCACACCCCTAAATGCATTGAAGCAACTGCCATGTGATTGGTTGATTACATAATTGCATTAATGAGAAATTGAACAGGTGTTCCTAATAATCCTTTAGGTGAGTGTATATCTGTTCCCATTGTCTCACTGATGTTCACCAGATAAGCAAGTTACTGGTATACTGGGGGGTGTCTGTACAATGTCAGCAAAAGGCAAATTCATAAGCTGTGCAGTTATTTATAAAGATTACTTTATTGTAGCCCATTTGAAGCACACTATAATGATGCCATTAGCACACTTTAGGTTACTTGGAATGCCATTGAAATGTGTTTTAAAATCACTAAAAGTTTGTTATCAGTATAATATTAATGTATGTTCAACACTCATTGAATTGCAATTGTAATGTCACCATAATACATTTGAAGTTTGTGCTGAGTGAATTTTGCATTTCAAAACTTAAATACAAGAGTATATTTAAATTGTAATTAAGTATACTTGGAATAGTTCCACTTTATACAAACAAGTATATTTAATACAACTTTAGCACTGCTTTTGTACAACTAAAATACATTTAGTACAAAATTAGTTGTTCAAATTTAACAGACTTTAAGTATACCAATTTATAGTGTGCCACAAATACATTTAGTTATACTAAAGTACGTAGCCAGCAGCCATATCACCCTGTAGCCTAAGACTGGTTTCCCACTGAAGCTAAGCAGGGTTGAGCCTGGTCAGTACCTGGATGGGAGACCTCCTGAGAAAACTAGGTTGCTGCTGGTAGAGGTGTTAGTGAGGCCAGCAGGGGGTGCTCACCCTGTGGTCTGTGTGGGACCCCAGTATAGTGATGGGGACACTATACTGTAACAAGCACAGTCCTTCGGATGAGGCGTTAAACCGAGGTCCTGACTCTCTGTGGTCATTAAAAATCCCAGGATGTCCTTCGATAACCCCTACTCGTGGCCAAATCTGCCCATTGGCCCCTGTCCATCATGGCCTCCTAATCATCCCCATATATATATATATATATATATATATATATATATATACGACTGGCTTCATCACTCGGTCTCCTCTCCACCAATCACCTGGTGTGTGGTGGGCGTTCTGGCGCAATATGGCTGCCGTCGCATCATCCAGGTGGATGCTGCACATTGGTGGTGGTTGAGGAGATTCCCCCCTTCCATGTAAAAGCGCTTTGAGTGCCTAGAAAAGCGCTATATAAATGTAACAAATTATTACATACGGATAAATTGTGCTTAAGTATACTATTTATTTGATTTTTGAGTTATCCCCAATCAACTTTGGTGTTTTATGAAAGAATATAATTTTTTTGTGTGAATTATTTCTTTAATAATTAAAGTTCATTGAATTTGGTAAAACAATTTGTTATTTTATTCGCAGTTAAAAGAGGCCTGCAAAGTCCATCTCTTGACTGACCAAATAGTAAGTCAACAATTATATGATCATTCATAATATTCTATGTTGCATATCATCAAAATCCTTGAGAAACTGTGTGTGTATCAGGGAGGTCTAGAGAAATTAATGTGTTAACATTTCCATTCATTTCAATGGCATTTACTCAGCTGGTCCAGGAACTGAAATATGCCATTTGAACTGTGCTATCTCTGCTCATGGACTCACGTGAGTACTGTAATTTATGTTGTGTGTTTCAGTGAGTTATTTGAGGATTGTTCTGCTGGGGAAGAATGCAACAGAAAACAGCAGAGTAGGAAACTTCATCCTAGGACGAGCAGCGTTTGAGAGTAAAGCGCCACCTGCTGATGTAGAGCCGCACATTGAGAAACACAGAGGAAAACTGAAGGACAGAGACATCAGAGTCATCAACGCTCTTCACCTGCTGCACCCAAATCGGTCAAGCTCTCAGATCACACAGGGAGTGAAAGAGTGTGTGAATCTGTCTGCTCCCGGACCTCATGTGATCATACTTGTACTGCAGCAGAACAACTTCAGTAAAAAGGACAGACAGAGAGTAAAATGTGTGCTGAATGAATTCAGTGAGGAGGCTCTTGAACACACTCTAGTGTTGACTAATGAGGAAGAGATACACAATAACCGTATTCATCAATTCATAAAAGAGTGCGGAGGTGGACATCTTCAGTTTGATGAAAGAAATTCAGGATTGCTCTCTGAGATGCTTGAAAGAGTGGAGAAGATGCCCAAAGAAAACCTGCATGAGGAAGCAGGAGAATCCTCATCAGTGGATAAAGAGCAGAGCAGATCTGGAGGTTCAGTCACAGCAGAAGAAGAGGAGGATGGTGATCATGAAGATGATGGAAAAATCAAACAGAGCAACAAAGAGAAAAGGGAAGTTGCTATCCAAAGGAATACCTTGTGTAAGTTTTGTTGGCAAGAAAGTTAGTTTAACCCACACATACACATCACCTCTCAAGAGATTTGAGAAAATAAAAAATTGTTTAGAAAGATAAATACAAAAACAGTATTACCATTTGGCAGCGGCTATTTGCACTAAGTGAAAATAACACATTTTCTTAGCGATAGATGATATTTACACTGTAAATGCTATTTACTAAGTGAAAATAGTGATATATTCTATTTACACCATGTAAAAGTAGCATTTCTTTGCAATATGTGTAAATAGTAATTAGATGCTATTTATACTTTATTTTGACAGATACATACTATTAGCACTTCAGTATTGTTGTACATAAACAGGATGCAATAATAACAGAGTGTAAATGATTATATTTATTAAAATTATTAAATGGATGCCGCCTTAATGGGACAATAAAAGCCCTCCCTACACCTGTCCCTAACCCTACCCAATAAATGCTTTTATTACTATTAAACATTTCATTAGGCACTTTATTTCCATTTTTAGAACATTTTCTTAATTTTTATTAAAAGTAAATGCCTTTCCGGTGTGATATGTGATAGCAAAAGAGAGAAGAGCGAGCTTGGCGGATTTGAACATGGGTCGATCGCGTCAAAACCTAGACCTTTAAGCCTTATGCTTTACTGACTACGCCCCTGAAGATGTTGAAATACGCCTGTTATTTTTTTAAATCTTGTTTTTCCCAAACAGGCATTGTTAGGTGGAGCTAGTGTGTATAGCACTTGCCAAGAAGGCGCGCTATTTGCACTTGGTGTAAATAGAAAACACTCCATTATCATTTTATAATGTCTACAGCAAACTCATGCAGTAAACTTACAGATACGCTTTTTAAATATATATATTTTTTTATTTGTCTGCATATTTGTCTGCATATACAGAGGTGATCATTCAATTGTAATGAATAAAAACTGTATAAACCACATGAACATTTTTATGTAACTCATGTAATTGACCCACTAAACTCATGTCATGTTTGTTTCTCAGTGGGAGAGGATGTCTGCGCTTTGCCAAAGCTGAATGTGGTTCTGTGTGGGAGTGACAGAACATTAAAAGCCTCCATATCAAACCTCATCCTGGACCAGAGAGACAGAAGATCCGAGCTCAGCTCAGAGTGTGTGAAGCTGGAAGGGGAAGTTCATGGACGTCTGATCACTGTGGTAAAGCTTCCAGCTCTGACTCGACTTTCACAGGAGGAAGTGATGCGTCAGGCTCTCCGCTGTGTGTCCCTCTGTGATCCTGGAGTTCATGTTTTCCTCCTCATTATTCCTGATGGTCCACTTACTGATGAAGACAAAACAGAAACAGAGGAAATCCAGAAAATATTCAGCTCCAAGATCAACAACCACATCATGGTCCTCATCATCCAGAAATCAGAGCACAAGACAGCAGAACTGAATGAAGCAGTGAAGTCTATCATTGAGCATTTTGGGGGAAGACATCATTTCCTTGAGCCAAACACACAAGTATCCATGTTAGCGAATAAACTGGAGCAGATGTTGAAGGAAAATAGTAGAATTTGTTTCTCCACAGAAACATTTTTGGATGCACAAATAGAAAAATTTGAAGAAATGAGGAAGAAAGTAATCTCATTTGAAATGCAGGTTCAGCAACAAGGTAATGATAAGAAAATGTGTGTCTCACACCCACTTTAAATGATAAAACATGTGGACAGAGGAGTAGTTACTCATTCACTACTGGAAAGTACACATAATCTCAGTCAGACCATTGCACAGACAATCAATCTCCAAATGACCAAAAGAGGCTGTGGCTCAGACCTAAACATAACCTGCTTTTTTCATCTTTTCTGCAGTGATTTTATGGCTTTTGTGCAAAATCTTTAAGCAGAATTTGATTATGGTCCATCTAAGTTATGGTGCTCAAAGATTTACAACCCTACACAGTAGCACAGTATCAAAATTGTTTTTGAATCAGATCTCAACACCCACCAAACAGAGTTTAAGATCAGTTTCAGTAGGCCATAAAGAAATTATAGTTTGGAGAAGTAATCTCAGGAAATTGTCAGGGATGATGTGTTAAATACATTTTCTTCATGCCACACAAACATTCACATAATTATGTCAAAATCACAACTTGTTTGATTTTAGTTTGTTCTTTAGTATTCGGGATCATTCAAACAGATTGCTCCTAAATGCTTGTAGGATGTGACTTTAAAAGACTAGCAGCATGACTCAAGCAGTTTTCTCTTTTTCAGATTCAAGAGAGGTTTCAGATGATGTGAGGATTGTCCTGTTGGGAAAAACTGGAGTTGGGAAGAGTGCATCAGGAAACACAATCTTAGGGAGAGAAGCATTTAAAGAAGACATGTCTCAAGAGTCAGTTACTAGAGAGTGTCAGAGAGAGATGGTTGAAATTGATGGCAAAATCATTACTGTGATTGATACTCCAGGACTGTTTGATATTAAACACAGTCATGAAGAGATCCAGACAGAAATAACCGACTGCATCTCCATGACTCTGCCAGGACCACATGTGTTTCTGTTACTGATACCACTGGGACGTTTCACTCAGGAGGAGGAAAACGCTGTCAAGATCATTCAAGAGACTTTTGGTGAAAACTCCCTAATGTACACTATGGTGCTCTTCACCAGAGGAGATGATATAAAGAGGAAGACCATTGAAGAATTCCTGGGAAAACCAGGATCTGCTTTGATGAACCTCATTGGACAGTGTGGAAACAGATACCATGTGTTCAATAATAATGACACTAGAGACCGTGTGCAGGTGTCTACATTACTGCAGAAAATCAATGACATGGTGACAGCAAATGGAGGGAGTTACTACTCATGTAAGACGTTTAAGCAGATGGAAAGAGAAAAACAAGAAACACAGGTGAAGATGCTAAGAGACAAAGTGGAACAACTGAACAGAGAGAGAGGAGAACTCCTGGCCAAACATGAAGAAGAGAAAGAGAAATTGAAGATGAAATTGGAGGCAGAAAGAAAGAATCATGATGCAGAGAAGAAGATCAGAGGAGAAGAAGAATTTAGAAAGATTGAAGAACAATACAAAATAAAACAAGAAAAACTGGAGACAAATCTACAAGAGGAAAGACAGAGGAGAGAAGAGGAGGATGGGAAAAGGAAGGAGGAAGAACAAAACATAAGGGATGAATGTGATAAAAAAATTAAAGAAGAAATCAAGAGAGAAAAGCAAAGAATAGAAAGAGAGAAAGACGATATTCAGGGCAAACATAAAGTAGAAATAGAACAGATCAAGAAGATGATGGAGGAAGAAAGACAGAATCACAACAAAGAGAAGAGTAGAAAATTGGAACAACAATGTAAAATGTATGAAGACAAAATTAAATTAATAGAACAACAGAAGCAAGATGAACTAATGAGATTAAAACCAGTGGACTATGAAGAAGACAGAAGAAAAGAAATGGAGGAGATGAAAATGTGCTGCACCCAAACAGCCTCTTCTCTAAAGGTAAGCGATCAATTTAAATCAAGGGTCAGGAGCATTTAGAGGGCTCTATCATACACCCGGCGCAATGCAGCACCACGCAAGTGTTTTTTGCTAGTTTCAGCCCGACGCAGTTATAATTTCCAAGATTGCACCACGTTGTTTAAATGGCAAATGCGTCGCTATTTTGAGGAACTGAAAGCGACTGCATTGACCAACTGAAAGTAGTAATATGTTAGTATTGTGCCTATAGGCGGGTGCAAAACGCACGTACACTCTGCTTATTATACATTTAGGGACGAGCAGCATCACACACACATTTTTAAATATTAAAAATAAAAGGATTCCTCTCTTGCGAAGCATTCAGTCTTTCCGCTTGCAAATTCCGCTATGTAAATAGCTTTTAAAGGGAATGGGAGATGAGACTCTGATTGGTTTATTGCACGTTACGCCCAAAACACACCCATGACTCATTAAGAGACTAGCTACAACCCTTTTGGACCATGCACTGGGTGCACCAGCTGTTTTTCCCGTCGTCAAACTAGCAAAAGTGGATTTGAACACTTCCTAAGTGCACCTGTGCTGTGCGCTTTAGACCATGCGCTTAGATCGTTAAAATAGGGCCCTTTACATTTTATCCTGTACATGTACAATACTACAGATTTACAACCTTCAAACATAATGTATACACATACTAATTTCAAGATCAAAGACTGCAGTAGGAGAGAGAGCGGCATCAGCGTTGGTAAAATCATTTAGTCTCACTTAGGGCTGGACGATTCATCGAAAATTAATCGAAACCTAAATTCAGAACCCATGACGGTTATTTCGGTTTTAGTCACGTGACACCGCGCCGTCAGTCACATCAAGTGCAGTTTGCAGGCACACGGAAAGATTCAGGAGCAGTTATCTTTGTTTATACAATCTGGATGCTCAGAATTACTATGGTAATTGCATGTTTTACACAGTTTATACAAGTTAATTGCCATTCTTATATGCGCTGCTACACGCACACACAGCCAAATCACTTTCACTTGCGTCCTCGTGAAGTTTGTCAGTTAAATGCGTTAAAAGGCTTGCCAGTTTGAACATTCAAGCGATTTTACACTATTCAAGAACAACAATATGGCAAACCGTCTCCGTTCAGTGCTCGTGAGCAGTTTTCTGTGACACAGAGCTGAGTTGTGTCGCGTCTCTGATGACGTGCGCGCCCTGAAGCCTGAACACTTTCACTTGCGTCCTCACAAAACTTTGTCAATTGTATGTGTTTTAAAGCCTGCCCGTTTGAACACTGAAGCAATTTTAGACCATCAGATGTGTATTATGTTGAACTAATGCCTGATATATTGTGACACACGAACACTCATACAGACAGTAGCTCGCACATCACGTGAAGATCGCGCGCAGAGAGGAGCGCAGAAAATCATTGTCAACGCTGTCCTAGTTGCTTAGAAACTATTGAAGTAACTACAAAACACAGCTTCATAATTAATAGAGACAGTATGACTAATTCACACACACAATCACAAGTAGTTTAAAATCACAAAGAAATGCATTTTTTCATTAGAAAAAAAATCCCACCTTTAATAGTTGAACATATTTACAGTACAAAACTTATCAGTGAACTATGAAGGCAAAAAAAAGAGCAAAATAATCATTCATTAATTGTAATCGTGGTAAAAAAATTTTTAATTTAGGTCAAATCGTCCCAGCCCTAGTCTCACTACTTTTAATGAAGATGATTGTGTGTTGAGCGTCTGGACTTTCAGTTTCATTTGCGGCAGTTTGCATGTTGTCTTGTTGGAGAGATACTCAGCTACTCATTCAGGGTCCAGCACTAGCTTAGGACAGGGCTCCTGGCACTTGGGTAGCGCTTTGCTGGAGTCTACTTTTTATGTACTCAGAAATATATTTTATGTACTTCTCAGAAATATACCTTAAATTGCACTTAAGTGTACTTGACTAAAAAAGGTCTAAGTATATTTGGATATACATGTACACACCGATCAGGCATAACATTATGACCACTGACAGGTGAAATGAATAACACTGACTATCTCTTCATCACGGCACCTGTTAGTGGGTGGGATATATTAGGCAGCAGGTGAACATTTTGTCCTCAAAGTTGATGTGTTAGAAGCAGAAAAAAATGGGCAAGCGTAAGGATTTAAGCAAATTTGACAAGGGCCAAATTGTGATGGCTAGACGACTGGGTCAGAGCATCTCCAAAACTGCAGCTCTTGTGGGGTGTTCCCGGTCTGCAGTGGTCAGTATCGATCAAAAGTGCTCCAAGGAAGGAACAGTGGAGAACTGGCGACAGGGTCATGGGACACATTGCCAAGGCACATTGATGCACGTGGGGAGCGAAGGCTGGCCGGTGTGGTCCGGTGTGGCATTTTATACTGCCAGCAGGCTTGTCAGTAATTGCATGCATTCACATACTTCACGATAATTGCCAGTTCGTTTTACTGGCATTATCCTATAAGGTTTCAGAAAAGTGGAGAAGGGGAGGAGTTCCTGCAGCGTCAAGCTGACGCAATGTTGAAGTGACCGCTCTCGAAAGGGAAGGTGTAAACCAAGGCTCCGAACCAGTTTAAGGAAACAAACTAAATTTTATAGGAACATAAACGAAAACTAAATCACGTTTAATCGTTCTTAACCGAAACGCTTATTTAAAATGACCATTAACAGGTTAATAACAATATTTTATCATTTTGTGTAATTGATTTATTTGGCAGTCAACCAATCACAAATTCAAATAGTACGGCCAATGCAAATGTCACGTTGATGCATCCAACGCGGGTGAAATGCCCTTGCTCAGCTGTCAAGTCATCACAGGTAAGTCGCTGGCCTTAGCTTTTGGATCTTAGGAGTTTTTCCGAGGATATGTCACCAACCCTAAAAGTATTATGAAAATGAATGGCCAGAGTAGTGAGCTCTGAAACCAGCAGGTTAGTGTAGGACCGCTATTTAGGAAAAAAATAAACACCATGTTGTCAAAGTTAGTATTTTAGCACTTGCGTGTGACATATTAACATTTTCCCAAAATTAAACTCAAATGTATTTAAAAAAACATTTGCCAGCGAGTGTCAGAGATTTCTGTTTTGTCAGACATTAACGCCCGCATCTGAGGTAGTAAGTTCAGAATTACTTCTTCATCAACTTACAGGTTACAAAATGTATTGTAGCTATGTGGGTGCCTGTTGTTTAATACATCTGGCTAAATGTGCTATGGTCAGGCTGTATTGGCTTTGATTAGAGGGCAAATACCAGACTGACACTCTTCTCGGCTCCTCAAATACATAAAACTTTAAAATTTACGCACATCGTGTTTTTTGAATAATGAAAATGCTGTATGCCTACTTATTGAAAGAACCAGTTCTTTATTTACCCTTGCACTCAAACAAGCAGAGACGGTCTCCAAAATGTGTGCAGGACTCACGATTGAGGCAGGTGGAGCTGCTGTATGATTTTTTTGGAATCTTTAATTTAGCCACAAACTAAAGCTATTTAGTGTAAAGTTCTATTCAAGTTCTGGTATACAGTATAGTCAAAAAAAAGTTAAAAAAATAATGTTATTAACTGTTATTTTTTCGAATCAAACCATTTTCGGAACTGTAATGTTACAGAAGGAACACAGAACAGAAACTTTAAGTGAAACGATTGATTTTTTTTATTTTTATTGTGAAAACAGGTCCTATAATCTCAAAATGCTTCTTATCTTAAAAATTCATTACTGTAGTACTTTTTTCTAATTTGTGTTTTTCAGGGTATTATCTCTGCTATTGTGGCACAATAACAAATTTGTTTAATATATTAATGTGTTCATGTATTTACAGAAAGATGAGACTGGTCAAAAAAACATCAAACAGCTTGAAGAACTCTATGACAGACTAGATCTGACAAAAAGATGTCAAGATAAAATGAAAAGAGCAGACATTCTTGAAATCACCAAATCATCATTTCAGTCTCAGAAACCAAAGGAAGAGAATGAACTGGTAAACTCATTCCTTCAAAAGCTGATGAACATGGACTACAGAGCAAGATACACATTCGAAAAACACAGAAAGAAAGAAGATAAAAAAGATAAGGCAAACTACAACCCTGATATTCACCCAATGGATGTTCAGATGGCCATTTTTCATTGTGCTGATGGTTTCCTGAAGCAGCTAATAGTGACTAAACTCTCACAGTGTCAGTATTCACTGCCTCTGCTTGTTCCTGATCCATTCACTCAAGAGATTGAGTTTCCTCTCTGGACATTTAGACAAATCAACAAAAGCTGGAAGAAGACAGACTCCAACAATGAAATCATCAGTCAAACTCAACTGGTCTACAAGGCAGAGACTCCAATGGTGGCTTTCTTCAGGTTTGGTTCAGTGTCTTCATCCAAGTCTCAGCTGATGAACAGCCTCATCAATGAGAAACACAACACATTCTTCCACAGAAACTGCTCAGGGAGCAGCAGAACCAGATTACTGATGGATGGAGTGGTGGAGATCGCCTGGTACTGCCCTTCTGGGAAAAAGACTGACGCATTTGATGACTGTGTTGCTTTCTGTAATCTTCATGGTGATGCAGCAGCCAACGAGGAACAATATGAGATTCTGACCAGCATGGCTTCTGTGAACATCCTCTTCTTACCTGATTTTGGACAGAAGAACCACTACAAGGGTTTGGTGAGATCACTCTTCAAGTCTCCTCAACCTCTCATTTGTCTGCTCACTGACCATCACTGTGATGAAACTGAACTGGGGAATGGAAAATTCATAATCGGTCTTTTGGACAAAAACCAATCTGATGTATCTAATCAGATAAGGGAGATGGTCAGAGTTAGTTTGAGCAAACAGAAAATGACCTTCAAACTTGAAGATGTGGCCAAACACACAGGAATCAGAGTAGATGAGGAGGATCCAGAGTGCCGGAGAGGAAAAGAGGCAGCGGTCCAGATCATGGGATTACTGAGAGGAAAGGATCCATCAACAGTGAAGGAAACAAACCTGCCCTGTCAGGGGAAACTGTGGCATGACTGGTGTAAAATCAACAAAGAGCTGCATCATCTAGAAGGAGAAAATCTAGAGGAAGATAAAAGTACCAAACTGAAGAACATGAGAGAAATAAGAGAAAAGCAGATGGAACAGGGATTGAATGGTTTTATGATGACATTTATTGAAACAATGAAATCACAGAGAGACAGTGAAAAAAAATATTTTCTCAGATGGATGATGAACCTGTTGGATGACTTCACTTCAGAGAAGCTCTGTGATCTTTATAAGGAATATAACAAGAAATGGCATAAAGTCTCAGCACTGAAAAAAAATCCTAACAATCTAGATCAACTGCAGAGTGAACAAACAAACCTGGAAAACATATCGGAGCAAATTAATAGAACAACGTTTGGCATGGAGCACATCATGAGAGAGTATGGTCAGATCTATGAATCGTGGTCTGTGAAGAAGAACAAGGAAGGCCTGCAGTTTGACTTCTGTTCTCTCTCAAGTCTTGCAGCAGAGATGATGATCTCTGGATTTCCAATGGAGCTGATGGATGGAGATGCTGCTCATGTTCCTCTCACCTGGGTCACTGCTGTTCTAGATGAACTTGTTAAGAAACTGGGAGAGCGGACCAGAATCTTTGTGTTGTCTGTTTTAGGGATTCAGAGCTCTGGGAAATCCACCATGTTGAATGCCATGTTTGGACTGCAGTTTGCCGTCAGTGCTGGCAGATGCACCAGAGGAGCTTTCATGCAGCTGGTCAAAGTGTCAGAAGAGATGAAAGATCAAATGAACTTTGACTACATTCTGGTTGTTGATACTGAAGGACTCCGTGCACCAGAACTGGCTGGAAGGTCAACAACACATCGTGACAATGAAATGGCCACATTTGTTGTTGGTCTTGGAAATATGACCCTGATCAACATCTTTGGAGAAAACCCATCTGAGATGCAGGACATTCTTCAGATTGTTGTTCAGGCCTTCATGAGGATGAAGAACGTCAGACTGAGTCCCAGTTGTATGTTTGTACATCAGAATGTCTCAGATATTACAGCTGGAGAGAAAAACATGGAGGGAAGGAGACAACTGCAGGAGAAACTGGATGAAATGACCAAAATCGCTGCTAAAGAGGAAGTCTGTGATGCAGAAGGATTTAGTGATGTGATTGCGTTTGATGTACAGAATGATGTGAAGTATTTTGCTCAGCTCTGGGAGGGCAGCCCACCAATGGCACCACCAAACCCAAACTACTGCGAGAACATCCAAGAACTGAAGGAAACTATTCTTACACACGCTTCAAAATCAGATGGCATAATGCTGACACACCTAAGAGATCGTATTCAAGATCTCTGGGAGGCTTTGCTTAATGAACAATTTGTGTTCAGCTTCAAAAATTCTCTGGAAATTGCAACATACAAAAAACTAGAGACCGAATACAGCAAGTGGACCTGGAGCCTTCGCAGTGCCATGCTGGAAATTGAAAACAAGTTTCACAACAAAATTGAAAATGAAGCAATTCATGACATTGAAGAATTTCATCTTGAAAGAGAACTGAATACAAAAAGTGAAGAAGTGAAAAAGACGATGTCTGATTTCTTTAAGAAAGACAGAGATGCATCTGTACTGAATCAGTGGAAAGCTTCATTTGAGATAAAAATCAAACAGCTTCAAGAAAACATTGTGAGAGAAACTATGAGGAAATTAAATGGGGTTCTTCAGCAGCGTCACCTGAAGAAAAAGATGGATGCTCAGAGGACACATCATGAAAACACTCTCTTTGAAAAGAGCAAAGAACTTGCTTTAAAATTCAAAGATCAAGCAAATGATGACAATGTCACGAAAACACAGTTTGAATCCTTTTGGAAACAACAGACAGCTGACATCATCAGAGACACTCCTTTAGTCAAAGATATTGACATATTAAAGGATGTGACAAAGCTCTTCAGTGAGACCAATGCAAGTCTCCCTTTAGACCGTATGAAAGAGAGCAGTAAGCAAAAAGATATGATCTCTTTGCCAAGCTATTCAAAATATGTACATTTGAAGAAATCCAGTGGAATTACAGGACCTTTAAAAAATGTGCTCAAAGGAGCTAAAGAGATGATTGGTCTTGTTTTATCTAAAGAGGATGAAGCCCAGATAAGAGCCTTAACCACAGACATTGCTGAAAACACAGAAGAAATGATTCAGTCATTTAACATTGCAAAGATGGGCTACAACTACAGTTGTATTCAACAACTCGTAGATTACATAAAGGCAAGATTAATGCAGCATGAGGAAGGGACAAATGTAAAATATGTGTTCAAGAGTGAATTCTTCGTGGATCTGGTGTTTTGCTTATGTCACAGAGCAAAAAAGACATTCACTGATCAATACAAAATGTTCAGGGAAGCCAATGATCCTGTTCTCTACTTTGAAAGGAAAAGTCAAGAGTACATCAGAATTTTCCAGAAATACTGTCAAGGAACAACATCAGCTGCTATTTTTGGTGAATTTGTTTGTAATAAACTTAAAGAGCCCATTAAGCAGAATGCCTACAAAACAACGGCCAGAGCGTTAGCAGATGAAATGAGGACAAACTGTGAATCACTAAATGGAAATCGATCAAAACTGGAGAAACACATCCTGAGGAGACTGGCAGAAGAGGAGGATTTTTATGCATACATGACCTACATTTACAATCCCAGCAGACACTTCAAGAATTTCATCAGAGAGGAAGTCAGTCAGTACATCACTGAACGATTCGAAGATAGTGTTCGACCCAAGATGGAAAACAGCATTAAACTGCTGGAGCAGAAGATCTCAAACGCAGCACATGAATCCACCAAACATGTTAAAGAGATCAATGGGGAAGCTGATTCATGGTTGTGCCATTTCACACAACAGCTCTCTGATGAGCTGGTTTTCTCTCTAAATGACCTCACTGGAGTGAATCATGATGATGTTGAAGTCAGCTTCCTAGAAGATGTGATAATGAATGAACTTCCTTCTATAATGTCTGACATACACAGTACATTCAGCACAGAATCTTTTCCAGTAATGCTGGAACACACAGACAGGCCAGATGAGCTTCTGATTGATCACCTCTGTGACTGCTGTTGGGTTCAGTGTCCTTTCTGTGCAGCCATCTGCACCAACACAATAGAAGGCCATCCTGGAGATCACAGTGTTCCTTTCCATCGTAATCTTGGACTGAATGGGTGGAGTTACAACAGAACAAAAAACCTAGCTATCTGTATCTGCACTTCAGCAGTAGCCAGTGATCGATCTTTCTATCCAAATAGCTCAGATGATACAGTCCTCTGGAAGGAATACAGAAAAGGAGGTCCTAAATATGCTGCATGGAGTATCACCCCAGATCTCTCTGAGATGCCGTACTGGAAGTGGTTTGTGTGCAGATTCCAGGAAGATCTGGAAAAGCATTATGGAAAAACCTACCAGGGGCATGGCAAAATTCCAGATGAATGGAGAAATTACTCTGAAGAGGAAGCTATTGAGAGTCTGGATAAATACATATAATGAAGCAATTAACAAGGACTCTGATACACAATGCACAGCTGATATGAGATTATGTCCATACTTCAGTGAATGTGGCATATACTGAACTAAATATAGCATACCGAAACTGCTCAAAGTTGTTCACATAATAGATTCAAAATTTAAAAGAACGATATAATCAAAGCTTTCTGTTCAATACAGCAGTAACTGATCTATACTTAAAGACAGTAGATGTTTGAAGAATATCCAAACATGTACATTTTTATTTAATTAATTTACTTTCACACAAGTTTGTCTCCTGTAGCTGTATAGAGTCTGTGAAACTACGTCATTGTGCATTGCATTCTGGGTAGTTGCCGCCATGTTTTAGGACACACTCGGGAGCATACAATAACAAATAAGAGTCACCAGAGAAAAAAAATTACTGTATTTACGTTAATACTTTTTAAGAACTACTTGCACTCACTTAGAATAAATTGACTAATATTTGAATCGCTTACGTACATCTCTTACGTACACTGCCAATACACTGCACATATTCATCACGTTTCATACAATCATACTGGACTTAAATGGAACAAGTACAAGATTCCTTATAATGAGAGAAGCTGAACAATGAAGCAAAGGAGCACAACTGCACGAACAACGAGCTACCACAAGTAACATTTCCAGACCTGTTTTCATACATTATTTATGGTGTGTGAGCACATACGAGCGGTTCAGAATTTATGAATCTGTAATATATGTTATAAATAATAAATATATAAATACAAATTATAAAGACACATTTTGGTTAAGTTGTTTATTTTCATTGAGTTTTACTTTCGCTTCTTGTTTGCAAGCTGGTAAACTGAAAAAAATTGTGCTTCATTTGAGATATGTTTTCCACGTAGGTTGTGAGAGCGGCTATTGCAGCTCATAACACAACAAGCATTCACCATTCTCATGTGTTTTTAACTGTATAATATTCGTTTTAACATCTACCTCCACTACTACTCATTCTCTAATATACTGTCTGTGTATGTGTATCTCTAATATACCCTATGCTGAACAATAAACCTCTGAAGAAGCTTGATCATGAAACATTGTCTTCTGTGTCTGTTTCTTCTCACGCCTGTGCATTCCTGATTGAAGGGGCTGAGGATATTTGGGACGCTGAGAAATAACCTAACAATCATCAAGAGCAGCTCACTTCTGTGATTCATGGAAGATTACAAAAACCAAACAGACTGAGCATGAACTGAACCCAGCCTACTTTTGGTGGTGAGCACTGGGTTTGGAAGAATGCATTCACACCAAATAAACCGAAACAGACTCATTTCTGCTCCAAATGCTCTAATGTGAAAGCACATGTTGTAAGAAATGCTGTTTGCCTATAGTTTAAACTATATAAGTATTGTTTTAGCCTAGATTTAAGCAGGACAAAATATTGCTTGTGTTTGATGTAAGAAAATGGCATATAAACAAATGCTCCGGGGGTTAATAAAGGGCTTCTGAAGTGAATAGATGGGTTTTTGTAAGAAAAATATCCATATTTAACACATTATAAAGTAAAATATCTAGCTTCCGCCAGATCGCCTTCCTCATTCAACAATTCACTTCAGAAGGCCTTTATTAACCCCCGGAGCCGTGTGGAGCACTTTTATAATGGATGGATGCACTTTTTGGTCTTAAAATTTTGGGCTGCCATTCACTGTCATTATAAAGCTTGGAAGTCTGAAAGAAGAATGTCATACACACCTAGGATGGCTTGAGGAGGAGTAAATCATGGGCTAATTTTCATTTTTGGGTGAACTAACCCTTTGAAGGTATAAAATAAAATAAACTCCAAAACAACACCCTAACACCTTCTTTTAGCACTTTGGCTATGGCTAATCAAGAATGATAGTCAATATAGAAACATGCTTTTTGGCTGCATGCTTTTCTAGGTCCCCTTCTAAGAATGGTAGATGGATGGTCTAAATGCCTAAAAACAATCCTTTAAGTCAACTTATTAATGATAATCCAACAAACAAATAAGAAATAAGTGCATGCTTGTCAGTTGTGAATTAATACATGCTACTTCCTCTTGATATTGCATATTTTTTCAGCATAAAGTATACTTTATTCTGTTTTATATATATATATATATATATACACACTCACCTAAAGGATTATTAGGAACACCATACTAATACTGTGTTTGATCCCCTTTCGCCTTCAGAACTGCCTTAATTCTACGTGGCATTGATTCAACAAGATTCTTTAGAAATGTTGGCCCATATTGATAGGATAGCATCTTGCAGTTGATGGAGATTTGTGGGATGCACATCCAGGGCACGAAGCTCCCGTTCCACCACATCCCAAAGATGCTCTATTGGGTTGAGATCTGGTGACTGTGGGGGCCATTTTAGTACAGTGAACTCATTGTCATGTTCAAGAAACCAATTTGAAATGATTGGAGCTTTGTGACATGGTGCATTATCCTGCTGGAAGTAGCCATCAGAGGATGGGTACATGGTGGTCATAAAGGGATGGACATGGTCAGAAACAATGCTCAGGTAGGCCGTGGCATTTAAACGATGCCCAATTGGCACTAAGGGGCCTAAAGTGTGCCAAGAAAACATCCCCCACACCATTACACCACCACCACCAGCCTGCACAGTGGTAACAAGGCATGATGGATCCATGTTCTCATTCTGTTTACGCCAAATTCTGACTCTACCATCTGAATGTCTCAACAGAAATCGAGACTCATCAGACCAGGCAACATTTTTCCAGTCTTCAACTGTCCAATTTTGGTGAGCTCGTGCAAATTGTAGCCTCTTTTCCTATTTGTAGTGGAGATGAGTGGTACCCAGTGGGGTCTTCTGCTGTTGTAGCCCATCCGCCTCAAGGTTGTGCGTGTTGTGGCTTCACAAATGCTTTGCTGCATACCTCGGTTGTAACGAGTGGTTATTTCAGTCAAAGTTGCTCTTCTATCAGCTTGAATCAGTCGGCCCATTCTCCTCTGACCTCTAGCATCAACAAGGCATTTTCGCCCACAGGACTGCCGCATACTGGATGTTTTTCCCTTTTCACACCATTCTTTGTAAACTCTAGAAATGGTTGTGCGTGAAAATCCCAGTAACTGAGCAGATTGTGAAATACTCAGACCGGCCCGTCTGGCACCAACAACCATGCCACGCTCAAAATTGCTTAAATCACCTTTCTTTCCCATTCTGACATTCAGTTTGGAGTTCAGGAGATTGTCTTGACCAGGACCACACCCCTAAATGCATTGAAGCAACTGCCATGTGATTGGTTGATTAGATAATTGCATTAATGAGAAATTGAACAGGTGTTCCTAATAATCCTTTAGGTAAGTGTATATACACATACAATCCCTTTATGAATGAACAGTCAGTAAACCTTGTTTTACTGTAGATTGGCTTTTTCCAGATTATGTAGCCTTGGCTTTCACATAGCCCAGGGTTCCTCAAACTCAGTCCTGGAGGGCCACTGTCCTGCAGAGTTTAGCTCTAACCCTAATCAAACGCACCTTCCTGTGATTTTCTAGTGATCCTGAATACCTTGATTAGCTTGCTCAGGTGTGTTTGATCAGGGTTGGAGCTAAACTCTGCCGGACAGTGGCCCTCCAGGAGCGAGTTTGAGGAACCCTGACATAGCCTATCCCATATGCAAATGAATGTGTACGTTATAAAAAGACACATAAAAACAATATTTCCTGCATTTTTGGCTGGCAAACTGTTAATAGTTTAAAGAGGAAAGCAGCAAAGCTAACAGCAAACATAAAATATTTATTTTAAAACGAACAGTTGCACATTTTCCTGATAAAATCATTCTTATCATCAACATTTGTCCCATTTAATATTTAATCATCAATTAATTTTATACATTTTAACAATCCTTTGTAATAGTTTCTTTATATATTTAAATTGCTCCCATATTGAGGACTGAGTAATATTTCAAAAATCAGCAACTGAAAAAAATCTTTCCTCCAGGGCTTATCTGAAAATTGGCGGGACCCTATGGACGCATGCACGTTTTATGTGTAGTCTTGTTTGTGTGTGGTTAATGACAATACTTTCCTGATCCATGTGTCTATGCGCTGCTAGTGGAATACACCTTGCTACGCTGATAAACTATTAGGTGTATATCAAGTCATAGGACAACCAAACTTCATAAAGATGTTTCAAGACAAGATACTGAAGATGATATTATTTGCTGTATTCTGTTTGATTTCTAAGTCATATGCTGGTTTGACCATTAGTCCCTCTCACGGGTTAGTTTAAACCGTTGTGATTTTAGTACATTTGTCATAGGATAAAGGAAACTAAACCAATATACCAAAGATGATGCTCGTTGTTTTATTGGTAAGTCATGTCGGTTTATTAAAGACTAGCCTACCGCTTATATTTTGTATAATTTGTGAGTTGATCTGCTTTACTTGCAAACAGTTTATATTTAAAATGTAAATATTTTATAGGCATTGCTGTTGTGACTGCTGTTCCTATTGATGTCATTGATAACGATTCGATCGAGTCGCTAGCGGAGTCTGAAGGAAACCTCACCATCTCTATGTCTGTCATGAAGTGGGACAAAGACCCTCAGGTTTTATTTACCTGTCTCAAAGTCACGGGAACTGATAGCACAACTAATCTGCTAAAATCAAGTTTGTAAGCGCAAGTGCTGGATTTCTGGAGGAGAGAATGTGACACTGATCCTGATGAACGCCAGCTTCAGTCAAACCGGGCTTGTCGCAGCACTTGGCTTCCTTAATAATGGCAGAGAGTTTGTAACGGGTCTAATGTATCAACATAAGCACTGTGAAAACCATAAGTAAACACACAAATAGCTTGTTAATAAACCTTTGGCATAACACAAATTTACAAATAAATCCTCACCCCTTTACAGTGCATCATCATGCATTTGTGTATATATGCAATGCACATTAAATGATCTTTAAAGCTATTTTAAAATAACAACACATAAACCAACAATTTGCTCAGTTAACACATGCAACTTTCCTGGTACAAGATACACAACAAAACAATTTCCAGTAACAGTCAATGTAGACATTTTACATTCTTAAAGCCTTTAAGTCTCTTTTATGGTCTCCACATAATACACACCTCGCTCCGCTCACCAAGGGTGCAAACTTTAGACTTGCTGCTTTCCTGAGTTAGCCGCTAGCTTGATGGTCTCTGAACTAAAACAGCACACAAATGTGTGGACACAAGACAAAGTAACTTTACAAAACAATGTGAGAATGAAAATACCTAACTACTTAATGTTACAGAGTGAACAGCACCAGGATTCCACGACCTGTGTTAACTTACATATGTCACTGAGTTTCTGAGAAGAGTGAAATCTGGCAAGAGAAATCTGATGAGTGAAACTGTTGATTGGCTATACAGGTTCCTGGGCTCACAGCCTCAAACCCAGTCACATGAATGACCTGACTGTAAATTAATTACCTCTAGCGGCCCCTAGTAGCCACCTACAGGGCTTTAGCTTCAGTCTGCAAACTGGGCGATACACAGCTGGAAAACAAGATTTACAGTGTTACTGTATATACGCATTACTAGTAGTACGCCGCAATGTCTTTGATTTTCTGATTAAATAGATTGTGGTAGTTAAAATGATAGCAGCATAGATTATATGCCTGCATTGTGAGGGCATCTAAAACCTTTGAGAAAATATGAAATAGCAATTTCATGACATTTTATACAAAGGCAAAGAACATTTTTGTTTTGTCTCTGGTAAGCTGAAACGACGTGCTATTAAAATGAAGGTTGATATTTATGCTCATTTACCCGTAGAATAACAAAGAATGACTGAACTCCAGTGACTTATGGGATAAGTTGATGTTGCGTCATGAGATGTATGTGCAGACGTGCCAGAGATCAAAGAGTCGAAGCTAATGTTGTGTTGTTCAGAAATGCTGTACAATAGAAAGATTTATGCATCAATATTAAAGCAATATCTAATTGCAGCCGTGTACTGGAAAAACAGGAGATCATCAAGACAACCGTTAAGCATTTTTAAATTTTAAAGTCTTACAATAAACAGAAATTCCTTCCTTCCTTCACATTATTTGGGTGGTTTCAATCTTTAAGATGCCAAATAAGGTCATCATCACCCGAGGGACCTCAATCCTGAAATTTGTACATGTATTCAATTTAACCTAAATCATGAAAATCCATGGACATTTATTATAGTTAGGCTAATTGTTAATGATTAAGTCTGCTTACATTCCTCTAATATAACACTGGAAACATCATCCGCAGGACTAAGATAAATGTGATAAGACAAGTCCTTTTTTCAATGACTACATTGAAATGTGCACCAATAATGTGATTATTTCAAATACCATAACCAGAGTAAGAACTTAATCGCAGTAAAATGTTTACATGACACAATCAAACCTCTTCAATCCTGTTAACATGCACTTTTCATGATTCTGCAAAGAGTTGTATTCACACCCCAATGCACAGCACAAAGGGTGAACTTAGAGTATAGAGTAGAGTATAGAGTGTTACTGCTCACTGTTTTGTTCTACTTATGTAAAATGCAAAACACGTCTATGGACGCATTGGATTTTTTTGGTGGCATGCCTAAAATGTGTTCATTTTGGTGTTTTCTTCCATCAGTATACTGCATTATATGTATATTGCGCAACGCTGTCAACAAAAATGTGATGCGTTCTTCATCTCTGCTACTTTATGTTGATGAATCTGCACATGACGGCATCATCTGCGTTCGTCGCAAGCACAGAATCTTTTAGGTTAACAGTTCTTTAAAGAACCATTTTAATCTTAATGTGAAGAATATTTTAATAAGCAAACAATGCAAAAGGATGTTGAAGGTTCTCCATGGAACCATCAATGCCAATAAATAGCTTTATTTTTAAGAGTGTAGTGGCACATCAGGTGTTACTTTTAATGATGCTTATGTGTTCTTGAACTCCACAGACTCCACAGACAGTTTTACATTTATAATTTAAGATTATTTTTGCATTATTACTAGGGGTCCAAGCACTGTAGGTTGTTCACTAGAGGGAGCCAAAGGCTCATAAATTCTGTTAAGGTGATACATTTTGCATTAATATTCATGGTTAAGTAATTACTACTTTTAGGACCATTGTACACTCACAAAATCTCCTTTGTTTTTATAATTAGCTTGTTAAGAAATATATACCTGCAAAATTATTGTAGATCATTAAATGTTGACATTTTTATTTCCTTTTTATAAAAATTTTTCAAGATGCCATTCATGATTATATTTTGCAGTATGATTAAAGTGAACGCAAACTATTGTCTCCTTTAATATATTGTATAGAATAGTATTTCAGTAAAAACACTTATTTTGTTTTGTTTTTAAATGGGTAATAAATGGGTAACTTAATTATTTCTAAGCTTTTAAGTATTCATACAGACACTGTATTTAAACTCTCTTGTACCTTGTCAACAAGCAACGGCAGTGCAAGGGTCAATCTCTATAGCTTTTGTGAATTAGTAATGAGCTATTTTTTATCATCAAACCCTACAGACCTAACTTATCAGAGGAGATTGTTGTGATTCTGAGATACAAGGCAATTATATCACCTAATTATTTACACAAGCATTTAGTTCCCTTTTAGTCGGTCACGTTCGACGATACATCGACATCACCGATGTATTGGGATCACTTCAGGGAGCCCCTATCATCTTCGAGTGTATACAGAACGAGCCAATGCACATTGCCGTGTGAGATTTGCAGAGCTGGCCCAAGGCATAAGCGAACTAAGCGGCTGCGGGTGCCCACTAGGGGCATGAAATAATTTCTTGCTGCATGTCACTTTATTGAAAACGCGAAATGGCCTTAAACAATTACTAGATTAACTGCAATTTTTTGGGGGAAAAGTTTTCTAATATATGCACGGATTGATTCTGACAGAGCTGCATGAAATCGCGCCGCCATCGGCTGGACACTATTAGCTTGTTAGCCAGGGTTCATAGTGCAAAATGCGAGAAAAATCGGCACTGAAATGGTGCTACTCATCAGTTGCCCAGAAACCTTTTTATGACTGGATGGATTTGAGAATGTGATATGGTTTAGTGCGAATATCTTATCTGACGTGCTAAATGTTTTGGACGGAGTACAAAGTTTAGATTTCAGTTTCTGTTTACAGTAAATGCTTCTCTGTGTAGCAGATTTGGTTCTGTACATAATAAATATCATGCCAGGAACAGCAGGGTGTCATCAACAACTCAATTTATTGGCTCTGAAACATGTATGGGACACTTGATCAGAGAAAATATCTGCGTTAGCTTCTTCCCACGCAATACACAATATTGAGTGGGAAGAAAAGACAGGAAAATTGCGCGTCTTGACTCGTCAGCGCCCATTCACGGTCTCATTCTGACGTAACTCACGCACACCCGCAAAGTATAGCGCGCAACACAGATAATCGTCCCCTTCAACAAATACCTTAACTGAAAGTTCCTAAGCAAAATAACATTACATGAATTATATTAATATAAGGGAATCAAGAAAAAAAATTACTCACTCCATGAAACAATTACTTTTGGGAAGTTCACTATATAAAATACAATATAATTAATTCTCTTCCTAACACGCTACATTCACCCCTCTGAACTTCACAAAACTAGACCAACACTAGGTGACTAAATGACACTGGGGATATGATCACAATGACGAAAATCACAGTATCTCGTGCAACATGCATGTTACCCAACTCACTGGGAGAGCGACAAAAGAAAGTTGGCCAGACTCTCAAGTGTCTGCCCGCAAAAAGAAGATACTTTAAAATGATCACTTCTTATATTGTACCCCAGATTAATAACACTAACAGGGAATTTATAACCCACTTACGAAGCATTTGACCTTAGAAGACTGAGCGAAGGGCTACGTAGGAGGGTTTTCTGGGTCATAATCTGAATCAGCCTATTAACTGGTCTTATAAATCTACCAGCTCTTGTTCTAACTGGAAGAGCTATGTCAGACGAAGGCTGAACTATGTTCTCAGGAACTCTATCTAGGGGTATTGACTCTTCTCTGTCATGTTCAACTTCCTCAATGTTCATATCAGAAGGGTTCGGAATTCAGAACTCCTTCATGATTCTCACTCTCAGCACCAGTTCTATCAAGCACATGCTCTGATTCTGGTCCAACACTGGGATCTCTGGTTTCCTCTTCCATTGATGGACTAATTGGACAAACTGGAGGATTAACTGTTCCTTCAATCTCATCATCAGCATCCTCAACCTCATTTAAGGTAGTGTCGATCATGGAATCATCAGTCTCGCAAACTGACTTGGAATCGTCGAAAGCTGGCTCTATACTGCCCTCCCTTTCTTCAACAGGTAAGAAATTTGCTCATAGAAGCAAGTTCCTGTGAACCACCTTCTCCTGATCGGTCCTGGTGTTCCTTACACGGGAAGTATGACATCTTGAATCCACAGATACTACAACATGCAAGGTTGAGTCCCATTTGTCGGCTAATTTGCGGTGTCCACGCTCATTTTTGTTTGCAAGCAACACATAATCTCCTTCCTCAATGTCTCGACCTTTAACATCTTTGTTGTATTGCTCAGTTTGCCGTTGTTGACTCACAGTGTTGTTAGCTTGAGCAAGAGACATAGTTTCCTTAAAATCGTCCTTCATCTTCCTGACATACTGGTCATAGTCTGTGACGTTATCACGATCTATACTCTGGAACATCAAATCAACAGGCAATCTGGGAATCCGTCCATACATGAGGAAAATTGCACTAAAAACGTATTCCCTCCCAAAGCAGCAAGACAGTCGGCTTGGTGTGGGAAAGGGTGTGCATCCTTTATAGTGCGTGAATTCAGCAAGCGGTAATCAACGCAGATACGGAGGTCACCACTCTTCCACACAAGAACTAAAGGAGAGGCCCACTCGCTACTGGATTTACGAATGATGTCACGCTCCTCCATCTCTGACAGTACTTGCCGTAACTTCTGATAGTGCCCTGGCGGCACACGCCGGTAAGGTAACCGGAAAGGTCGATTGTCAAATAGATGGATGCGATGCACAAATTCCTTTGCCCTCCCTCAGTCTAGCTTATGCTTTGAGAATATATGTTCATACTTCTGGACCAACTGCAATAACTGGCTTTTCCATTGAGGTGACACTTCGCAAGAGTTGATGTCCAAGTCACTCAGTCCGATCTTTTGCAAGATATCATGGAAGTCTGAGTTGGATGGTTCACCATGCACGGTTTGAGTCTGAGCTTTAACGGTCTCAAATGGTTGCTCTGCATCCACTTCCAGGTCTTCCAAAGCCACACAAGGAGAAACGCTGACAGTTTACATTTGCAAGTGCTATATGTTTGAGTCACTCAAAATGATCATTTGGGAACGCAACATGTAGCAAACATGAGAACCATTTATAAATCTGTTGTTGTCAACAAAAAGAAGCACTAAGGTCTTCCTGCATGTTTCTGCAAAAATAAAAGCTGTTTAACGTTTGAAAGAAATCCATCAACATTTCTTGTTTTTAAAAGAAGTCTCTTCTGCTCACCAAGACTGCAATTATTTGATCAAAAATACAGTAAAAACAGTTATTGTGAAATATTATTGCAATTTTAAATAGCTGTTTTCAATGAGAATATATAGTAAATTTTATTGTATATTCCTGTGATCAAAGCTGAATTTTCAGCATCATTAGGGGAGCGCAGGGCACAACCTAACACGGAGTTAGTTGTAACACACATGGTTTAAAACTTTCCACACATGCCAGGATGACGAAACTTAGTGTATTTACTAGTTGCCATATCAACACTATTTAGAGAAAACATTGCACCAAAATTAAAAAATCTTTGGAAGATATCACTGAACATTTATTTAACCATAGCAAAAGTAAATTTCTTACTTAAGTTTTTTTTATCTGTTTTTTGTGTTTATTTAAAATAAGACACATCTGATATTATTTTAATATTAATTTAAATTTAAGAGTTGAGATAGTTCTTTAATGCTGATCTAACAGCAGAAGACACGAGCCGGGGTTAAATCCCAGTTGTGCAGGTGGGGCATGTTGTCACACTGTGTCACAATGAGCCCCTATTAGAAATATTGTATTATATTCTATTCTTTTATGAATTCGATTGAGAAACCATGAGGTGAATAATGACAGAGAGTCAATGTTCAGAAGTTATTCATTATTATTATGTAAGCCAAAACAATGGCGTCCACTATCCAGTGCGACAACCTTTGTTTAGAGAGCTCTTCCCTTCAGCTTCCCACCATAACAGACAAAGAGCTGGTCTGAGTTCCTGAAACACTGCGTCCTGTCTACGTAAGAGCGGAGGGCGCGTACTGGACAGAGCAGTGCCAAGGCTGGGTCTGCCTCCTCCATAGGCAGCGCATGCAGGTTCACCACCTGGTCCCTGAACGGAGTGGTGGGAACCTTGGGCACATATCCAGGCCGGGGTCTCAGGATGACGTGAGAATTGGCCGGCCCGAATTCCAGGCACGCTTCGTCAACCGAAAATGCCTGCAGTTCCCCTACCCTCTTGATGGAGGCCAGTGCGATCAGAAGCGCTGTCTTCATTGACAGGAACTTAAGCTCAACTGATCGCAAAGGCTCGAAGGGGGCTCTCTGCAAGGCAGATAAGACCACTGCGAGATCCCAAGAGGGCACGAGGGGAGAGCTAGGAGGATTTAGTCTCCTCGCCCTCCTCAGGAACCTGATGACCAGGTAGTGTTGACTTACCGTTTTTATCTCTACAAGGTCGTGGTAGGCTGAGATAGCGGCCACATAGACTTTCAGGGTGGAAGGAGACAGCCTTCGTTTCAACCCTTCTTGTAGAACCGAGAGCACGGACCCGATCGGGCATTTCCAGGGGGTCTTCTTGGCAAGAAGAGCACCAGGTGACTAAGAGGTTCCACTTCAACGCATATGCGTGTCTAGTAGACGAGGCCCTAGCGAAAGTGATGGTAGCCAACACCTGAGGTGGTAGGGTATTCAAACCTTCCGCGTCCCGTCCAGGAGCCACAAGTGGAGATCAGGACGCAGGTGCCATAGGGTGCCCCGTCTCTGAGAAAGGAGGTCCTTCCTCAGAGGAATCGACCAGGGAGGGGCTGTTGCAAGGAGCATGAGTTCGGAGAACCAGGTCTGTGCAAGAAGGCTCACTGGGGGAACACATACTTGCATAGGCCCCGCGGCCAGCTGTGCGCCAGTGCGTCCGTGCCAAGGGTTCCCTCGGTCAGGGAGTAAAACAGGTGGCAGTGGGAAGAGTCGTGGGAGGCAAACAGGTCTACCTGCGCGTCGCCGAACTATTCCCAAATCAGCTGGACCGTCTGGGGATGGAGTCTCCATTCCCCCGGAAGTGGCTGGAGCCGAGAGAGCTCGTCGGCTGCACAGTTCAGATCTCCCGGCACGTGAATGGCACGAAGCGACCTCAGTTGCTTATGACTCCATATGAGGAGGTGGAAACGGAGAGGAGCCTGAGCGAACTGAATCGCATAGCCGAGCCTGATGGTCTTCGCGACCCAGCGGGACAGTCCGGGAAGCTCTAGCCTGGCTCCCAAAAGCTGCACCAGCGGGGTCGTGCGAACCACAGACGTACCCCGGATGGGGCAGCGAGGCGGCGTGACCGGCCCAGACGTGGGATGCATAGACCAGGGAAGGACGTGTGTTCCACTGGGGTCTGCTCTGAGAGGAGACTGGCGTCAGAGAGGGACGAGAGTGGCGTGGCCTGTCGTGCACGGTCTCTGGGTTCTTAGGGATGGGTATGTTAGTTCTTTCTTAACCACATAGGTTGCTGCCGACCCGGGGGCCAGCAGCTGAGTAAAGATTGGAGGGAGGGGTGGAAGCCGTAGGAGGGCACCCTCGGCGGCAAGCAGGCTGAGGCAACTGAGCCGGCGGCTGAGTGAGGCAGCAGCTGGCCGCCGGGCCAGTACATGTTTCATGGCCTCAGTCTGCTTCTGGGTGGCCGAGAACTGTTGGGCGAAGTTCTCAGCTGTGCCGCCGATGAGGCCAGCCTGGGACATGTGAGCGCTGAGGAACTGGGTTCACTCAGTCTCCCTCATATCGACCAGGTTGAGCCACGTCTCTCCTGGACCACAGTTGTGGACATCATCTGACCCAGGGAGCGCACGGTCACCTTCATCGCCTGGAGGGCGAGGTCGGTGGCGGCACGCAGCTTATTCAAAAGCCCTGGGACAGCTCTACCCTCGTGCATGCTGCGAGCATCCTGACCTGATAGACCTGAAAGATGGCCATGGCGTGCTGAGAGGCGACGACCTGCTCCGCAGCTCTGCAGTACCTCCCCACCAAGGTAGACAAGAACATACAGGCCTTGGAGGGGTGCTTAGGATCACCACGCCCATTGAAGCCCTCTGTGCTCCCACCAGCCAAGCATCCCATCACGTGGAGAGGATAATAGGGGTGTGGCAGAGGGGACTCTACCTCCGTACGGAGGTCATTGAGTCTCGACCGTGATTGCAACTGAGCGTCAACAGGGGGGCCCTTACAGCTGACAGGACGCACCGCACCCAAAGACCAATCATCCCCCGAGATGACATGGCTGTCAACTCCGGGTCGGACTCGGGCAAGCCGACACGCCCGAAGGCGGCACACGCGGGGTGTCCGCAGAAGGTCCTGCTGCTTCAGTCCGACCACTCACAGGTAGCGGTGTGCGAGAGGGGGGTATGGCCCGAGGAATGATTGTCGGGGTTTGTGCCACATCCTAACCCTCAGGTCACCCTGGCCACCAGCATTCTCTCGGAGACGGTAGATTGGGGTGTGGCAGAGGGGACTCTCTTCCCTTTACGGGAACCGCAACATCACTATGGTCATGTTCCCGCAGTGAGAACATGACTTATCCACAAACGCTGCTTGAGCGTGCTGAAGCCCAAACACGTCAAGCAGTGATTGTGCCCATCAGATGGCAACAGAGATCGACCGCACCCAGAAGTGCACGGGTAAACCGTCTTTAAAAAGACGTGCCACACGCAAGCTCTTTTTGTGAGAGAAAGCTCTGCAGAGTGCTGAAGCGCCCAGGGAAACATACACACAGCTGTTGCAGATCACTGCACAGATCAGCAGGCAGGCAATGTGAGATCGCTGGAACGTGCCGTCACACCAACACCGACTGGAGAGCTGCTCGTCTCAAAGAAGCTTGACGATATACTCAGAAGGCTTAAGGAGTGTAGAGATAGATGCTCTTGGCTCCGAAGCAGAAACATAATGTGATGTTGCCAGCGTACTTCCTTATATACCCACGCTGTGGGGCGGAGTTGCGCTATGCAAATTCCGCATGCCCATGGCATTGGCGTTTTCTAGATCTCGAAGATGATAGGCTTCTAGGCGAAACCCCCATTCGTCAGTCACTGACGTTACTCAGAGTGACTGAACGAAAGGGAACATGACAGGCAGACATGATGTAAGCAACACAGCTACAACTAATAAAATTGATAATGGGTGTGCGAATAATCAAGAATTTACAATAGTCAATCGTATTGGTGGCACCGAGGGGGTATTTTTAAAATGTAAAAACATGTATGTACATAATAAGTGCATTTGTATAAAATCATTCATTTAAATGTTAGTACATAGTAGTTAAGGCCACCTAATATAAAGTGGGTCCGACCTTTATATATAGGGTACAACGGGGCTAAAGGCTCCATGGGGTAAAAGGCTCCTTTGATTTTATTTTCCTCTAAACCACTAGATGGCACAAAATGTCTCAGCACTTTCCAAAACAACAGCTTTTCAAGATGCACGTGGAAATTTGTCTGATCTTTGACTCGATCTCAGGCAGCAGCGCAAAGTTGATTCTGCGCTCATTTGATCTAATATTTGATGTTTTTAAAAATGTTGTAGATTTAAGTAGCAAATAAGAATCGCTAAAATTATTGAATATATTTCGAAAAAAGGTCTTGTTAATGTTTGTCAGTTTTGTTCAAGGTAATTAAAGCAACAGTTTTTCAATAATGGAAGAATATGTAAAAGTATGGTATTTGGGGTAAAAGGCACCCCTGCTGTTGGGGCAAAAGGCACCATATTTAGCATGATAATAAACAGCTGGCTGACTTTAACATTTGTTGACATGACATGGTTAGATTCAGATTGCAAGTATCATATATTAAGTTGGGTGTCCATCTTAGAGGTAATACCCATATTTATAAAATGAAACCATCATATTTAAAAATGTGATATTAATCATATCATATAATAAAATATACTTTATTGTTACTACTGTAAATCTATATTAAATTATTATGGGATCTCCTTCAATGCTTTCAGAGGAACTGGTCCTATGCCATTATTTTCAAGATTTCTTATCCTGTAATGTAGGCAAAAGTACGCAGCAATGAAAGGGCAAACTCTAAAACATCAAGAGTGTAATTGACACACACAGCATTTTTTACAGCATTTGTACAGTGTTGTTATTTAACACTGTTTGTCATTTAACAGTATGTACACTTTATGTATACAAGAAGTAGAAGTAGAAGTAGTAGTAGTATTTACCAGTGGCGGGCCGTGCATTTCACCCCTAGGCCTTCAGTGGTGTCCTACCTGAATAAATTCACCTCTTAATAAAATCATCATGACGCCACAGCTATATAAATATAAAAATATAATAATAATAATAATAGCATGAATATTTAAATGTTGCATTTCGCAGATAGTTTAGGACTGGATTTAGATTTATTAAAAATGTACTGTAAGGGAATACTAATATTTTTTATGTTTTAAAAGCTATTACAATTATGACTATGACAATTACTATGATATTTTTCATTATGCGACATTTATTACGTTTTGAGAAAATATATGGCCCCCACAATGTAGGTGACTTCTTGTTCCACAGGAGTATAAATATGAGGAAACACAAAGGCCACATGCCCTCAATCATTCATCACAATGAGTAAAACCAAAGAGTATAGTTCTGATGTGCAGCAAAAAAAAAAAAGAAAGCATCGAAAATCCCCATTTCCACCATCAGGGCAATAATTAAGACGTTCCAATCAACTAAAGATGTTATGAATCTGCCTGGAAGAGGACATGTGTTTACGTCGTCCTAATGCACGGCAAAGAGGAGAGTTTGAGTGGCCAAAGACCAAAAAATATCAAACAGCCTCTACATCACCACAAGTTGTTTGGGAGGGTTTGAAGAAAAATCCTCCTCACTCAACCAGAAACAAACTCCAGTATATTCAGTTGTCAGATGCGACTGGAACTTCAAACAGAACTGGATTCTGTTGTCAGATGAAACAAAAAGAGCTGTTTTGGCTGAAAACCCACCAGAATGGTTTGGTGCGAGCAGGGATAAAAAAGTACCCCATGTCCACGGTTAAATAGACTGCTGGATCTTTAATGTTGTGGGCCTATTTTTTTTGCTGGAGGTCCTGGACATCTTGTTCAGATACATGGCATCATGGATTCTAGCAAATACCAACCGCTTCTGCTAGAAACCTTATAATGGGCCATCAGGACAACAATCCAAAACAAACACACAAATGTGTCACTGAGCACAAAATCAAGTTTTTGCCATGGTCGTCCCAGTCCCCTGACCTGAACCCTATAGAAAATGAGTGGGGTGAACTGATTTACCCCTCTCAATTCTTTTACTTCAATGAAAGGTTAGATCAAATAGATAAACAATGCAAGATTTATATTTACAGCCATATTTGATTATATTTACATTGTAAAATCCAACAGTTTTTTAACCTCTTAAACTCTGCAGACCTTGATCAGGGTCCGGAATGACATCATCAAGTATATACTTTAAATTTTAAATGTCTGTGGAGGAGCTCTGACCTCATACGTGGTACCATTTGAAAGCTTAGAATGTCTACTGACATGCATCACTGACATGCATTTGTTTTACACAAAGTAACTTATTTACACTAAATTACTCTGGTACCATTTCCGCCTGGATTTGGCCAACCCAAATTGAAAAGCTTCCCATACCCACATACAGTGGTCTAAATGCAAAATTTTGGTGTAATTTCACAGGAAACACTTTGAAGTTACATAAAGCTCTGCTAAAAGTGATAAACCTGTAATACCAGTGTAATTACAGTGATAAACCCCCAGCATATATCAGTAAACACTGGAAAAAAGAATTTAATGACACAGGGATATTGCATTTATACCACTGTATATGGGTATGGGTATATATAAATATATATATAAATAAATATATTTATATATAAATTCTTTTGTCCAGTATTTTCTGGAATCAAATGGAAACAGCCAAAACTGTCTGCAGGGTGCTAGAGCACACAGGGCTTGAGTTATACACTTAAATGTAATTTATAACCAAAAAATCAAAAAGTGGCCCCTTTTTTTGAAGGGGTGGGTGGGTGGGAGGGTTGTAGCTCAGACAACATACTTACATGTTTATCACTTTTAGCAGTGGTTTATGTAACTTCAAAGGATTTCCTGTAAAATGACACCAAAATTGTGTACTGTACGTGGGTATGGGAAGCTTTTCAATTTGGGTAGGCCAAATCCAGGCAGAAATCCCCCAAAATGGTCCCAGAGCATAAGAGGTTAACTAACACTTTTTAGTTAACTTTACTTAATGTCTTAACTGAATTGTAAAACTCTAGTAATCTGTACTATTCACATACTATGCCTCGTTTACACAGAAAACCCAAGTTAATATTAATTGATTGGTTTGAGTGCAATTTTATCAAGCAAAACAAAAGAAGGGGCAATTCTTAATATAATTTTCACTCATTTCCTACACTTCTGCAGTTATCTTTCTTTTGCATTCACTCATTTCCCAAAGTCATCTTGAATGTTGAATCATCACATAAGATTGATGTTGATTTTCCTAAAATGTTTTTGTTTGAACTCACCATTATGGTGATCAGTGTTCCCTTTGGTTGGGCACTTGGATCTTCATTTATATTACTGTAGTTCTCTTCCTATTGATGCAGAGATTAAACAATAAATTATAGTTAGCCTATTTGGTTTCAAAGGAAGGGAAGTAATAAATAGGCTGCTTTTAAAAGGTGGCCTGACTTTTAAGTCTATTTTGCATGTTGAATAATGATCTTTTGAAATTTAATTGCTAACACTACTCTTAAACACCTTGTGAAACTTTTAATTGGGTTGATATAATCCCTCTATATTTGTGACAATATCTTGCTTGTGTCACATACAGACTTTTACATTCAGCATGCAAAACACAACAATGGTAACAACAATAGTAGCTATACTAAGCCAAGAGTAAATCTAAGTAAAAGATCAAGTACTCTCTACAGTTCTTTTTTATTAGAACTCTTGTGTAGGTGAACTATACTAACTAAGCTTTTGTCAGTTCAACATACTATTCATATTTCACATGTTTTTTAAAGCAATCAGTTTGCATGATTTTTCTTTTAAGTAAGACTAACTAATTTGATTGTAGAGTGTACCAGGAGTGCCAATAAGTAGTAAGACCACAACTGTAGAGGCAAATTTTGGGAATTTCTCTAGATTTATTTTAAATGGTCAGAAAGCAGACTTGTAATAGCATCCATACCATTTAAGGCCTGGCTGTGTGAATGTTCTGTTTAGAATGACACATCAAAGTTAACAATTCAGCAAAGCATCAATGTGGGTTATTTTCCCTCTTCAGTTGACACACCTTTTTATGTGTTTTGCTGCTTTGACATTATTCCATGTTGTAAAACAATCTTGCCAATAAAGTACTTCAAAAATGAAAGTGAAATTATTTAGCTAGCTGAACTGCTGACTCAAACAACTGTGTCAAACGTGTGAATAGAAAACATAGAGGTTCACCCATAAACAAAACCACCAGTGGGGTGTAAGCATATCTTAAGAATTAGCCACCAATTCGCCAAAACGTAAAATAGGTACGAATTACCATGAGATCTGTAAGCATCTTTTAAATGATTACATCTGAACTACACTGTAAATTGTTTTTTTGCAAAGTTTATTGGAGTATTTTACAAGAAAATATTATTTCAGTCTTTCTACTTCAAAATTGTTGACATTGTTTCTACACCAATTTTCTTTCCCAGTACAGTCTTGAAAATTCGATCTTGCAAACTAATCCCTCCAAGTATGCAGACTAGGTAGGCAGCACACTATGTTTTGAGACACAAACACTCTCAGCCGGAGGTCTGAAAGCGATTGTGGGAGACAGAAAGAGAACATGCTCCATACATCTGCTCCCGTCCACTCGTTCTTTCAAATCGCTCGTTCATCTGCTCCATCCCTCAACGCCTCCACAGCACACAAGAAAAGACCAATACGATCTTCAGCCTTCAGCGTGACAAACCATGTGTGCTGTGGAGGAGAGTGAGCTGCTACTTTACTGAGTGATCAGCAGTTCAAAAGTTTGTTCGTCAATATTTATGAATTCTGCTGCTTTTTTTCCCCTGAAAGTTCCAGATAGAATAGTATGCATGAAAGCGACTTGTGTGCTCTCATTTACACACTTGCTAGCAAGCAAACTTTTACTTCAAGATAAGTAAAAGCTTTTTAGGGTTTTACTGGTATATTTTATGTTTTAGAATAAAATGTGAAAATCTATCGCATCTGGCCTGTTCTCTGACAAACATATTGGAATCGACATAATAATTAATTAATTAATTAATTTGTTACATTTATATAGCGCTTTTCTGGATAGAAGAAGAAGAAGAAGTTTTATTTATATAGCGCCTTTCCAAAGCTCAAGGTCGCTTCACATAGTGTTAGACAGTACATTTGCATACCCACATACACAAGACAAGCACAGGTCTTATATAGCCACATTAATCAAAATACAAATTAAATAGATATGTCTTTAGCTGAGTCTTGAAGGTAGAGAGAGATGATAAATTACACAATGGTAAGAGAAGCGAATTCCATAATTTAGGAGCATTGACACTAAACGACCTACCACCTACAGTGGACAATCGAAAACGAGGAACGGACAAAAGACCAAGCTCAGATGATCTGAGGGACCGGGCAGGAGAGTAGGGGTGTAGTAGGTCAGACAGATATGGAGGTGCGAGATCATTTAATGCCTTAAATGTTAGAAGTAATACCTTGAAGTGAATACGTGATGCCACAGGTAGCCAGTAAAGGTCATGCAGTAGAGGAGTTATGTAAGCAGAGCGCTTGGTGGAGGGTACTCAAAGCGCTTTACATATATAGAAGGGGGGAAATCTCCTTAACCACCACCAATGTGCAGCATCCACCTGGATGATGCGACGGCAGCCATATTGCGCCAGAACGTCCACCACACACCAGCTGATTGGTGGAGAGGAAACTGAGTGATGAAGCCAGTCAGTATATGGGGATTATTAGGAGGCCATGATAGACAGAGGCCAATGGGCAAATTTGGCCAGGATGCCGGGGTTACACCACTACTCTTTTTCCGAAGGACATCCTGGGATTTTTAATGACCACAGAGAGTCAGGACCTCGGTTTAACGCCTCATCCGAAGGACGGTGCTTGTTACAGTATAGTGTCCCCATCACTATACTGGGGTGTTAGGACCCACACAGACCACAGGGTGAGTGCCCCCTGCTGGCCTCACTAACACCTCTTCCAGCAGCAACCTGGATTTCCCAGGAGGCCTCCCATCCAGGTACTGACCAGGCTCAACCCTGTTTAGCTTTAGTCTTGGGCTACAGGGTGATATGGACATGGAATTTAAGATTTTAGTGTGGCAATGTCTTTCTGTAAAGCTCTTAAAGTACATTTGTTAAGCACTATACTATGAATTGTAACTTTTTCCTCAGAATTCCGAGTTTAACTTACAACACAATTTTAGGCCTGACTGTGTGAATGTTCTGTTTAAAATGACACATCAAAGTTAACAATTCAGCAAAGTATCAATGTTGGTTATTTTCCCTCTTCAGTCCTTTGACACACCTTTTTTGTGTTTTGCTGCTTTGACATTATTGCATGTTGTAAAACAATCTTACCAATAAAGTACTTCAAAAATGAAAGTGAAATTATTTAGCTAGCTGAACTGCTGTCAAACGTGTGAATTAAGTAATGATAACCACAGCTAATAGAAAAAAATTAAGTAGTAAAAAGGAGCACATTAAACGTTTAAAGTTAAACATTTTCTGAAAGCTGGCGTGTAAAATGATCCATATAATTTTTTTAGACCTAACTTAGTTTTAATGTTCTGTTTATAACAGCCCATTAAATAAAATTCAGCAGTCAATGTTTCTTTCTGTCAATATCTTTGTGTCTTTACATAATCTACACGCCTCAAAATAAAATGAGTAGGCCTACATGTGCTCCCTTTTGTTTTATCCTAACACCAGATGCATAATAAACAGCAATTAGTAGCATTAATTGGGATGAATGTTGTGCATAATGGTGCATAATTTTAAGTAGTCTACACATATGTACCAGTATATTTTATGTGCGTAGTTTACCTGGGATAACATATTCAGATCACAGTAGATCAGTCAGGGATGTGTGGAATGGCCCATGTTATTGGCAGTCTAGCCAAGCCCATGGGGCAAAGTACACAACGCTAATAAGACATAAATTGCCATTGAATTTTGACGGCATATTCTTGAGGGCATGCCACACACACAAGTCTACATCTGCAAGACAAACTTTTGATTTTGACACTTTAATGAGATGAATACGTAATGGCATCCAGTTCAGGTAAGAATCAAATTAGATCAAGTATATATGTTTAGCTAAAAGATACATTGCTTTCAAAAAAGCAATGTATTGATAATATATGCAGGAATAATTACATTCGGGGATAGTTTACTCATAAATGAAAATTCATAATTTACTCACCCTCATTTCAAATCTGTATGAACTGTGGAACACAAAAGATAATATTTTGAAATGTGTTTTAGTATTTTGTGTGTTCCACAGAAGAAAGGCATGACGTAGAAAATGTAATTTTATCTTGCTAGAAAATTCAATGAAATGAAAGACTGGTCTAGGGGAGGCCCCAATATATGTAAATATTTCAGTTTCATTTAATAGTCAATATATTAGGGTAAGAGGTCAACATTTGTAAACATGTGCCTATTTTAGCTAAGGTGAGTACAATTTCAATTTATTTATCCACTTATGGCATTTCATATCATTGCATAAACGACTGTTATACTAGGAAAAACAAACATTATTTTTTAAATCATGTTTTTAAAGAAGAGTTTAGTCTGCTTCTCAAAAAAAAAAAAAAACAGTTTAAGGAAGACCCATCCACTCATGGGCATTTTGAATGGCACAGGCCTGAGAATTAAGTACATTTGTAAATTTAACAATAAATGTGCTTTATTGGCATGACAAATATTTTACAATTCCAAAACATCCACATACAAATTAAGCCCTGCAACACAAAAATAGTGTGAAAAAAGGGCATGCATAAATGAATAATAAAAATAAAATAAATAAATCATAACGTATTGAGAAAGGGTGACTCCTTGTTATACAAAAATGATTTTCATTATTTTAATTTCTAATTTGAATGTATTTTAAAATCTCAATATACAGCAATAAACAATATAAAACAATTAATCATTAGCATACAACTTAATAATTTATTAGCGGACAGTTATGTTTTGTAAATTATTGGTTTATCACTAACAAATAACTGTGACTTATAACTGAATGTTAATGTAAAGTGTTACTGTTTATTGTTTTTTTATTGATTCATTTTTTTGTTTGTTTATTATTTTGTTTATTTATAAAGATAGCTGCTATTTGATCATTTGGTCCTACATTTTCAGAGTTGCGAGGTCTGGGTGATCTCAGAGAACAGCCTGATCTCGGCAAGTCCTTCTGACAATTGCCGCTGACTTTGATGTCTCTATAGTTGTTAAAGGAACACTCCACTTTTTTTTGTTGAAAATAGGCTAATTTTCCAACTCCCCTAGAGTTAAACAATCTCCGGATCTGGCGGTAGCACTTTTAGCATACATAATTGAATCTGATTAGATGTTTAGATGATTAGATGTTTTTCCATCTCGCTCAAAAATGACCAAAGAGTTTTAATATTTTTCCTATTTAAAACTTGACTCTTCTGTAGTTACATCGTGTACTAAGACCGACGAAAAATGAAATGAAGTTGTGATTTTCTAGACCGATATGGCTAGGAACTATACTCTCATTCCTGCGTAATAATCAAGGGACTTTGCTGCCGTACCATGGGTGCAGCAGGCACAATGAGGAGCAACCATGAAAGAAACATATGGGATCCCCGCAGGGTCACTCATATGGTACCCAGCCTAACACCGGTTCTCAAGGATTTAGCAGAGCTTGCTTCTGTAGAATATAAATGCCACAATTCAGGGCACAGCAAGCCGACAAGAGCCTGGGCCTCTCCGTGCTTCTTCCCATTTGAGGTGAGAACACAGGAGGATACCGACTCTACACAAAGGCTATATAATCTAGCCAATGTGTTGGGTGTCGCCCAGCCTGCAGCTCTACAGATATCTGTCAGCATGGCGCCACGTGCCAGCGCCCAAGAGGATGCAACACTTCTAGTAGAGTGTGCTCGCAACCTCAGCGGACAGGGCACACCTTGTGCTTGGTAAGCCAAGGCGATGGCATCCACTAACCAATGGGCCATCCTCTGCTTGGAGACATTCTTACCCTCTGCTGGCCTCCATAACAGACAAAGAGCTGCTCTGAGTTTCTAAGCTTTGTGTTCTATCCACATACAGTCGCAGAGCGTGGACGGGACAGAGCAAAGCCAGGGCTGGGTCTGCCTCCTCTGGTGGCAGTGCTTGCAGGTTCACTACCTAGTCCTCCACCTAAAGGGATTGGTAGGAACCCTGGGCACATAGCCAGGCCGGGGTCTCAGTACCATGTGGGTGTCACCCGGCCGGGACAGAATCTTTAGTTCGGCTGGAGAATTCCAAGGAGGATTTAACCATCTCACACCCCTAAGGAACCTGACGACCAGGTCGACCAGGTTACCTCCTATGGGGATCCTTCCTCAGAGGAATCTGCCAGGGAGGGGCTGTCACAAGGAGCATTAGTTCTGGGAACCAGGTCCGGTTGGGCCAATAAGGCGCAACTAGCAAGACTTGCTCCTCATCCTCCCTGACTTTGCACATTTGTGTGCACAATGCATATTTGTGAAGGCCCCAGGGCCATCTGTGTGCCAGTGCATCCGTGCCAAGTGTTCCCTTGGTCAGTAAATAAAACAACTGGCAATGGGACGTTTCTGGACAGGAAAACAGGTTGACCTGAGCCTCTCCGAACTGTCTCCAAATCAGCTGGACCACCTGGGGGTGGAGTTGCCACTCTCCCGGGAGCGCAGCTCTGAGAGCTCGTCGGCCATGCGGTTCAGCACACTGGGAACATCAATGGCCCGATGCGACCTCCGATGCTTCTGACTCCAGAGGAGGAAATGGCGGGCGAGTTGCGACATGCGACGGGAGTGCAGACCACCTTGTTGGTTGATGTATGCAGTGTATTCTCGCAGTATTTCCCATATGGACCAATACATCTTTGCCCTGTATCCGCTTTTTGAGGTGGCTCAGTACAAGATGTACTGCTAGCAACTCAAGGCAGTTGATGTGCCAATGCAGGTGCGGGCCCGTCAAAACCCCCGAGACTGCATGCCCGTTGTACGTGGCCCCCCAGCCTATGGCAGAGGCATCCGTGAACACAGCATGCCTGGACACCTGTTCTAAGGGCACTCCTGCCCGAAGAAACAAGGGATCTGACCACATGCTGAAGGTTTTGCGACAGGCCGGTGTGATACTCACCCGGTGAGTGCCGAACTGCCACGCCCATCTCAGGACTCGGCCGTGAAGCCAATGCTGAAGCGTTCTCATATGAAGCAAACCCAGCGGTGTTACTGCCGCTGCGGCTGCCATATGCCCTGGGAGCGTCTGAAAAATTTCAGTGCGACCACCATTCTGCCTTGAAACGTGTTCAAGCAGTTCAGCATCAACTGGACACGATCCTCTGTGAGGTGAGGATACTGAGAACTCCATACTGAGAAAAGAGATCCTCTGCATGGGGGCTAGTTTGCTCTTTTCCCAGTTGGCCCGAAGACCCAACTGGCTGAGAACACCCTGTTCTCTCATGGGCACAAGGGCCCCCCTCCGCAACATTCGTGTAGACACAAGGAGACAGGGACAGTCCAAAGGGCAGGACCTTGTACTGATATTCTCAACCCTCGAACGCAAAGCGCAGAAATGGTCTGTGTCAAGGGAGAATCAAGACATGAAAGTACGCATCTTTCAGGTCGATCGCTGCAAACCAATCTCGGGGACGAATGCATTCAAAAATGTGTTTCTGCATCAACATCTTGAACGGTAGCTTGTGAAAGCTCTGATTCAAAACTCGCAGGTCCAAGATTGGCCATAACCCACCGGTTTTCTTGGGTACAATGAAGTACCGACTGTAAAACCACGTCTACAAATCGGATGGAGGGACCGGCTCTAACGTGTCCTTTGCCAGTAGGACTGCGATCTCCACTCGTAAGACATGGGCATCGAAAGCTTTCACCAAAGTGAAGAGGACACCCATGAACCTGGGGGGAGCCGGGCAAACTGAATCGCGTAGCTGATGGTCCGAATGAGCCAGCGAGACGGACTAGGGAGCACTAGCCAGGCTCGCAGAGACCGTGCAAACGGGACCAAAGGGACTACAGGCGTACCCGACAGTGTGCCATGCTGGGGCAGCTCTCTGCTAGAGGCGGCCTGCAGTGTGCTGTGAAACACATTAAAACACATTAAAATCACAGGAACTAATGAGCTAAATAAATGAGCGTTTCTTATCGAATCACCGGTTCTGGTAAATTTGAAACTGGTACTAAAATGGAGGAGAGGAGAACCATGTGAATAGTCTCCAGGTGTCTGAGGTGTTGCTGATTTTGTTTCTGGTAGTATGATATCTTGGCAGCGGAAACACAAGAGGAGAAAGAAGATAGGTCAGGTCAGTTAAGTGTTCACAGTGTTCATTTAGAAGTTTTTAAGAAATGTTCTTCTAAATGTTTCTCGAGGGAGCTTTCTCCCTGCTCAAGGCACATGAGTTTTACTGCTGGAAAGTGGTGCACACAGGGGTGAACACAGAACAAAAACACTGGACACAAAAACAGAAAAGAAAATTTTACAAACACGTCGTTATTTACTTTGTCCGGTCAGATGTTCTGTCACGGGTGTGTGTAGCTACATCACACACGAAGATGAAGGTAAATCAGAAGCCTTCAATAAATCCACACAGATTATCCACAAGAAGAGAGTAGCGAAACACATCCATACACTGGACACTGAACAGAAACAGAACAGAACATATACAGGTGATAATGATAGTGATTGATGAGTGCACAGCTGAACATAATTAGTGTCTGTGACAACAAATGAGTGACGAAGCAGATGATGACGAAACATAACGAGTCCAAACTAATGTGACTGTGACATAGAGAACAAACATAATTATTACTGCCCAGATGTAAAATGCTTATTCCACTTTTCTGCACTGATTTTACAAGCTTTTGTGCAGAATTCTACACAGAATTTGGCAAAATACCTTTATAAAGGGGATAATTCACCCAAAAATGAAAAATTTATTAATTTATTCACCTTCGTGTTTTTCCAAGCCTGTATGACTTACTTTCTTCTGTGAAACACAAACAAATAAAGATATATTGGTAACACTTTACAATACGGGTGCACTAATATGCATTAATTCATGCTTAACTAATGCAGATAATCATGTGTTAATGACTAAACCATTTATTATTGATTAATGCATCAGTAAAGAGTATGGTTAATAGATTACGTAATCTATGAATCGCTATCAATTAAATGTATCATCATGTATTAATTCCTTAATAACATGTAGTATTAACTAATAGTGTAAATTAATGTGTTAATTACCATAATGGAACAGAGCTATGTATTTCAACTTCCAGTTGTCTGCTTTAATTAATCATTAGTTAATGATTTGCAAAAATATCATTGTATTATTACTTTACTTGTTGAACAAGCATGAACAAGTATACTTGACTTTTACTGACAGAAAGGTCTAAATATATTTGGCATATACTTGTACTCAATCTTTATATTTAAAATTATAATTAAGTATTCTAAGTATACTTGGCCTGTAGTTATGTTTACTCTTGTGATTGAGTAGCCTATTAAATACTTTTTTCAATACTTTTTCACATAGTTTTACATACTGTCTTTTAAATGTATGTTTATAATGTAAGTTATCCAATACAATAGATTTGTTTGAAAATAATGATTTTTAAAGAAAAAAGATGTTCCTAATTCTGACTATCCTGATTTTTTTCTGTAGCCTAGTCCATGCAGCTAATAGAGATGCCACAATATTGAACCGTTCGGTACGACATCCACGGTTCAATACGTGCTTGTGAATTGCGTTTTTTTGGTAAATTTTATGTTCAACAGAAGAAAGAACTTTATTCAGGTTTTAAACAACTTGAGCGTGAGTAATTGATGACAGAATTGATTGATGACAGAACTATCTCTTTAATGTTAATAAAACAACAAAAGACTGCTCTTGACTGAAAAACTTTAACACAGTAGCTTTAGTAAGAATCAATGTATATTTTATAGTGAAGTCTATGTAGTGTTTTATTTTATTATTTTTTACATGTATTCATTCAAATTCCTACTGAATGATACTATGTTGAAAAACATAGGTGCCAGTGTTAATTTTTATATATTTATTTTATATTATACAGTACACTAGGAATGTGTACAAGGGTTTTTTTTTCTTTTAAGTAAACTAAAGTAAGAGTATTGCAATGAAAACATTTTCTCCTTAACCTCTTGCTGTTCCTGTCACCTAAGAATAGAATAACAAAAAACACTGATGTGACAAGCCATCAGAACCGAACCGAACCGAAAACCGTGGTTAAAAAACTGAGGTATGTATTGAAGCGAGGACTAACTGTGTTGCATCCCTAGCAGCTAAAAAGAAGTCCTGATGCTAGGCGCCCCCTAAGGGGAGAGTGGGTAGGAGTTTGCCATCAAGCCTCCTCTCTCTCCCATTCCCTTGCAGGAATCGTTCCACCACCCCCACCACCTCTGGTGCTTTGGGGAGCAGCGGTTCCTGGTGGGGTTTCCATTATACACAACTCCTGTTTCAGGACAACAAAAGTATAAAACTAGTTTCCCTTTCAGAGAGTTTGGCAGCATGGAAACTTCTGCCCAATGTCTCTCCATGGGTTCTTCAAACAATAGAGAGTGGTTCCAGGATTCAGTTTAAATCTCGTCAATTTAACAGCATGCTCCCTACTACGATGTAGCCATAGCAAATTCTGTTGCTTACACAGGAGTTAGAGTCTCTCTTGGGCAATGGGTCCATTGAGCATGTTCCCCTCCCAGCAAGAGATTTTTTTCAGCTGGTATTTTTTAGTACCCAAAAAAGACAGGGAGTTGTGTCCTATTCTCAATACTCTGCTGACTTACTGGTTCAAGATGTTGAGGCTAAAGCTTATCTAGTCTCAAATGGATGCAGCTCTGGCTCCTTTGCGACTCCAGGGTATCCGTGTACTGAATTATATTGACAATTGCCTCATTCTAGCCCGGTCACAAGAGATGGCAGTTCGGCATCGGTTTCCTTCTCCCAGATCTCAGGGGCTACCATGTGTTGGTGTGGATGGACAACACATCAGTTGTCGCCTACATAAATCACCAGGGTAGGCTGTGTTCTGGCCCCCTGATCAAGCTGGGGCCGCAGATCCTGCACTGGGCGGATGGCAAACTGCTCTCCATGAGGGCACTTTACATACCAGGACACCTTAATAAGGGAGCAGATATCCTGTAGAGGCAGAGGCCCGGGGATTGGCAACAGTCCATATGACACCTTAATATGGGAATGTTAAGGTGTAATATTTATAAATCATGCACATAATTTAATATTTAGTTCCCTCGATTTGCTAAATTGTGCGGACAATTTAATATTTCGTTTCCTCAATTTGCTAAATCGTCCACACGATTTACTAAAATGTTTCCTTGGTTTATAAATGTCATGTGCGGAGCTCTGTAGGATCTCATCGTCCAACCAAACATACCCTATCAACTCCACCATTTTTTAATCACATCCCATCTGTTGAGGCAAAGTCACATTACTTTTTTGTTGCACATTGAGATAATTATTTGGTAAATGTCTTTCCATCTTAAGTTTATGTATGTGCATATTTTTCCTTATCAAATAAAAAAAGATCCACCTCATGCATATGTGCATTTTTATAATTTATGCACATCTTGGCATTTCCATCGAGTGTTTTTATGTAGTATACCAATATTAAAACAGCTACTGACAAATCATGAGGTTTTTGTCGGTCAAAATAGACATAAAATAAAGCTAACTCTAGCTATATCATGTTATATAAAATATTTTAATATCACATTAATGAATTGTGATATTGTGCAATAATATGTTGTTATGCTCCAACTGTATGATGCAGTTCCCTTTCAAAAGCTTCACTCAATGCTTCACAAAGTGCATATGGGAACGTCTTTATCGTGATCGGCTGTGAAAAGTGTGTTTAACATGTCAATGAAATTGACTCAACGGTATTATAGCCTCAGTCGGTGACGTCACACGCGCACCTGCTGCACGAGGCTATAAATAGATGAGCTCCAGCTACAAGCTCTCAGGTCTTTTTGTTTTCAGACCGAAACTGTGTGTGTACAAACAACCTCTATGAAAAATCTCTCTCTCTAAACCTTTTAGACTTGACTTGAGATCTTTGTTAGGAGTTAGTTTTCAACTGGCAGTGTGCAGATTTCTCTTTTTCTCATCTCTGTTAAAAACATCAGTGAAAAGAGTTCAAGTTAAAAGAAATCTATCAGTTGAAAATGAGTCAGCAGATTAAACGCTGTGTCCCTCCATGTCCTCCAAATGACAGAACTGGATACACACGTTTACTGCTGTGTGTTTGGGGGAAGAGCATGCGGTCGCTGCATTGAGCCAGGCGAGTGCGAGCATTGCAAGCTTTTTACAGTTAAAATCCTTTACGCTCGTCTTGGCTACTTTCAGTCCGCACCCGCATTGCGGGGCTCACGAATGGGTTTGGCTGATGAGCAAGAGACGGGTCCCTTTCGCTTGCTCGCTCACCAAATCTACGTTTCCTCACGTAATCCCGAAGCGAGCTCCGGCGGTTCTTCGGCGGTTCTTCGGCTCGCGTGGGGAATGATGATGAATCTCTGGGTCTGTGGACTTCGAGCAGCCAGACTGCGTCGTTCCTTACATGATAGTAAATCCATGACGAGGAATTTATCGAGGTGGTTGTTCACGCGGTGGCCAGGGTACAGTTTGACTGGCACCGTGAATAAGAGATCCCCAAACGCAGTGAGCTTGAGGTTAGGTTTCTGTCCGGTGGCAAAGTCATTGAGAAAACCATTTATTTCACGTGTTTTTGTGCCCTCGACGTCAACATTTTCGACAATCGTGGGTGCGAAATCGCGTGGGTATGTAGAGATGCCCCAGGTGGAAGAGACGCTCGCGAGCTATCTCTCGCCTGGATTTGCATCTTCATTAAAGAGACCTACCTCCCCACGAAGCCATGTAGAAAACAGACTCGTGGGCAAAGCTTATATATATAAATTGTATATTATATATTGTTTTATATATATATATATATATATATATATATATATCATTTACATAAAAATAAATAAATAAAAAGAGGTCAGGCTGGTGATTTACTGGTACTTTATTTGGTGACTCAGTTAACTCTGTAGTGGCTAAATTTAGAGAAGTGGAAGAAACACGAGGAAGTGTTCACTCAGTTTCTTCCTCAATGCACTCAAGGGGAGGGGCTGTCAGCCACACAACCTCTCTTCGGTCCTTCAAGATTTAGGGAGGTGAAAAAGCAGAGTATGGCGAGTCGAGCTCTCCCTCGTAAAAACTGGGGACCGGCTCATCACCCTCAGCAACCTCCCAGGGCGAACCTCAGGACTATCATCAATAAAAAGAAGTCCTGATGGTCTGGCGCCCAGTCTGGTGCCCCCTGCGGGACGGGGCGCGTCAAACATGTGTTCGCCCCGCCCCGTTACCCTCTCAAAACCAAGATCTCCAAAGAGTGTTAGGTCTCATGGCATCAGCATCCACGGGTTTCCCTTTGGGGTTGTTGCACATAAGACCGTGTGAGTTGTGACTCAAAGCCAGAGGATTTTAGGGCCAATCCTCAAGGCAAATAAAAGTGGCGCGCCATGTGGCTTTGTACACTAACTATGTGGTTCAGACCCCGGTTTCTTCCCTTGGGTCCCACTCTAGGTGTACCTTGTCGTCGCAAATTGCTAACGACGAACGCTTCCCTGACGGGCTGGGGTGTGGCCTTAAGTGGTCGTCCAGCCCAAGGGGAATGGGAGGGTCATCAGCTCGATTAGCACATCAATGGCCTCGAGTTGATGGCTGTATTTCTGGCCCTGAAATACTTTCCCCCCCAATTGAGGGGCTGTCATGTCCTAGTGCGGGTGGACAATACAGCTACAGTCTCATATATAATTCACCAGGGAGGTCTGCGCTCACGCTATCTGAACAGGACAAGCTCCTGTCACTCAGAGCAGTGTACATTCCGTAACAACTGAATGTGGGAGCAAATTTACTGTCCAGACAGAAATTACAGATGGGGAAACTCCACCCAGAAGTAGTCAATCAGATCTGGACCAGATTTTACGAAGCGGAAGTGGACCTCTTCGCCTCTTATCAGACAGCGCAATGTCCCCTCTACTTCTCTCTCAGTCACCCAGCTCCGTTGGGTCTGGATGTGATGGCTCATACATGGCCCAATATGCACCTGTACGCCTTCCCTCCAGTCACTCTGCTCCCAGGAGTTCTAGCTAGGGTTCACCAACAAGGGTCTTGCCTCTTATTGATAGTGCCTCGTTGGCCGAACAGAATATGGTTCTCGGAGATAGTGTCTCTCCTCAACGGCTCACCATAGGCGATTCCGGCGAAGAGGGACCTTCTGTCTCAGGCAGAGGGCACGATATTCCATCCCAGGCCCGACCTGTGTAACCTTCATGTTTGGCCCCTGATGGGCACCAACTGAGGGACACTGGGCTTTCACCTGCAGTTATTGAGACCATCCTAAGTGCTAGGGCTTCCTCCATTCAGAAAGTTTATGCCAATAAATGGGGTGTCTTTGAAAGATGGTGTACAACACATAATGTAGATCCAGGTAACTGCCAGGTTGCTTCAGTTGTTAACAGGCACTTGCCCCTCCACTCTCAGGGTTTATGTGGCCGCTCTTTCGGCTTGCCACGCCCTGGTGGATGGGGTGCCGCTTGGGAGGCATCCTCTGCTCGCTTTATTCGCGGGGCCAGACGGTTGCGGCCACCCGTAAGAACCAAGATCCCTTCATGGGACTTAGCTATAGTCCTCGAGGTTCTGGTTGAGACTCCCTTTGAACCTCTAGAGTCAGCGTCTGACAAACTTCTGACCCTAAAGGTGGTTTTCCTTATTGCTATAACTTCTCTAAAAAGAATTGGGGATATGCAGGCTCTGTCAATATCTTACCTGCTTAGACTTTGCCCCAGGAGTGGTGAAAGTGATTTTGCATCGTCATCCTGACTACCTGTCTAAGGTTCCTTTCCTCGACTGTACATCCTGTCACTCTTGATACCTTCTGCCCTCCACCGTTCGAAACGCCGGATCAGGAGAAACTTCATAGGCTGTGCTAGGTTCGTGCTCTCCAGGCCTACGTCCACCGCACTAGCCAGTGGCGTAGAGCAATTGTTTGTTTGCCATGGGGGCCGTAACAGAGGTTCTGCCGCCACCAAACAAACCATGTCACATTGGGTCAGGGATGCTATTGCTCTTGCCTATGAGGCGTGCGGTCAAGCTTCGCCAATAGGGCTCACTCCACCACGGGGGTCGCCTCCTCTACTGCATTAGCAAGGGGTGCCCCCTTACAAAGTGTTTGTGATGCGGCAGATTGGTCCTCTCCACACACATTCATAAGATTTTATAGGTTGGATTCTCATGCCACTCTGGGCTCTCATGTCCTTGAGTCGACATCGCAAGCTAATGCCTGAGGCGTCTTGCGTCCTTGTGCACACCTACACAACCATAGGGGGTCCAGACACCATCAAGCACGGCGGCGTGGGTATTGTCGTTCCCATATGCACTTCGTGCAGCATTGAGTGAAGCTTTTGAAAGGGAACTCTCGGGGTTACTTGACTGTAACCCTGTTCCCTGACAAAGCGGAACGAGATGTAGTGCTGTGCTGATGATGTCGCAGGACTGCTCTGCAGCTGGGGCTCATCTATTTATAGCCTCGTGCAGCAGGTGCGCGTGTGACGTCACCGACCGAGGCTATAATACCGTCAAGTCAATTTCATTGACGTGTTAGACACACTTTTCACAGCTGGTCACGATAAAGACGTTCCCATATGCACTTCGCGCAGCATCTCGTTCCGCTTTATCAGGGAACAGGGTTACAGTCAAGTAACCCCCGAGAATTTTCTCTTCTTCAGATTCAACAGAGGTTTCAGATGATGTCAGGATCTTCCTGCTGGGAAAAACTGGAGTTGGGAAGAGTGCAACAGGAAACACCATCTTAGGGAGAGATGTATTTAAAGCAGAGCAGTCTCACAATTCAGTTACTAGAGAGTGTCAGAGAGAGACGGCTGAGATCGATGGCAGAAACATTACTGTGCTTGACACTCCAGGACTTTTTAATACTAAACTTAGACATGAAGAAATCCAGAAAGAAATAACCGACTGCATCTCAATGATACTGCCAGGACCACATGTGTTTCTGTTACTGATACCAGTGGGACGATTCACTCAGGAGGAGGAAAATGCTGTCAAGACAATTAACCAAATATTTGGTGAAGACTACTTTATGAATACGATGGTGCTCTTCACCAGAGGAGATGATCTGAAGAATAAAACAATTGAAGAGTACATGGTAAATCCTGGATCTGCTTTGAAGAACCTCATTGAACAATGTGGAAACAGATACCATGTGTTCAATAATAATGACACTAGAGACCGTGTGCAGGTGTCTACATTACTTCAGAAAATCAATAACATAGTGGCAGTAAATAGAGAGATTGAAGAACAACACAAAAAAGAACAAAAGAACTGGAAGACAAAGATACAACAGCAAAGACAGCGAAGAGAACAAGAGCTTCAAGAGATTGAAGAACAATACAAAACAAAAATGAAAACAGAACAAGAGTACTGGGAAAATAGGATAAAAGAACAAAGACTGAGTAAAGAAGAAGAACTTCGAGAGACTGAAGAACAATACAAAACAGAACAAAACAAATGGGAGACAAAGATACAAGAGCAAAGACTGAGAAGAGAAAAATAACTTCGAGAGATTGAAGAACAACATAAAACAGAACAAAAGAACTGGGAGACAAAGATACAAGAACAAAGACTAAGAGAAGAAGAACTTCGAGAGATTGAAGAACAACACAAAACAGACCAAAAGAACTGGGAGACAAAGATACAAGAACAAAGACTGAGAAGAGAAGAAGAACTTCGAGAGATTGAAGAACAATACAAAACAAAAATAAAAACAGAACAAGAGAACTGGGAGAAAAAGATACAAGAACAAAAACTAAGAAGAGAAAAAGAACTTCGAGAGACTGAAGAACAATACAAAACAAAAATAAAAACAGAACAAGAGAACTGGGAGAAAAAGATACAAGAACAAAAACTGAGAAGAGAAGAAGAACTTCGAGAGATTGAAGAACAACACAAAACAGAACAAGAGAACTGGGAGAAAAAGATACAAGAACAAAAACTGAGAAGAGAAGAAGAACTTCAAGAGATTGAAGAACAATACAAAACAAAAATAAAAACAGAAGAAGAGAACTGGGAGAAAAGGATACAAGAGCAAAGACTGAGAAGAGAAGAAGAACTTCGAGAGATTGAAGAACAACACAAAACAGAACAAAAGAACTGGGAGACAAAGATACAAGAACACAGACTGAGAAGAGAAGAAGAACTTCGAGAGATTGAAGAACAATACAAAACAAAAATAAAAACAGAACACGAGAACTGGGAGAAAAAGATACAAGAACAAAAACTGAGAAGAGAAGAAGAACTTCGAGAGATTGAAGAACAACACAAAACAGAGCAAAAGAACTGCGAGACAAAGATACTAGAACAAAAACTAAGAATAGAAGAAGAACTTCGAGAGATTGAAGAACAATACAAAACAAAAATAAAAACAGAACAAGAGAACTGGGATACAAAGATACAAGAACACAGACTGAGAAGAGAACAAGAGCTTCGAGAAAATGAAGAACAATACAAAACAAAAATAAAAACAGAACAAGAGAACTGGGAGACGAAGAAACAAGAGCAAAATATGAGACGAGAAGAAGAGCTTCGAGAGATTGAAGAACAATGCAAAGCAGAACAAAAGAACTGGGAGACAAAGAAACAAGAGCAAAGACTGAGAAGAGAAGAAGAACTTCGAGATATTGAAGAACAACACAAAACAGAACAAAAGAACTGGGAGACAAAGAAACAAGAGCAAAGACTGAGAAGAGAAGAAGAACTTCGAGAGACTGAAGAGCAACACAAAACAGAACAAAAGAACTGGAAGACAAAGCAACAAGAGCAAAGACTGAGAAGAGAAAAAGAACTTCGAGAGATTGAAGAACAACACAAAACAGATCAAAAGAACTGGGAGACAAAGAAACAAGAGCAAATACTGAGAAGAGAAGAAGAACTTCGAGAGGTTGAAGAACAACACAAAACAAAAATAAAAACAGAACAAGAGTACTGGGAGACAAAGATACAAGAGCAAAGACAGAGAAGAGAAGAAGAACTTCGAGAGATTGAAGAACAATACAAAACAGACCAAAAGAACTGGGAGACAAGGATACAAGAACAAAAACTGAGAAGAGAAGAAGAACTTCGAGAGATTGAAGAACAACACAAAACAGATCAAAAGAACTGGGAGACAAAGATACAAGAACAAACACTGAAAAGAGAACAAGAGCTTCGAGAAATTGAAGAACAATACAAAACAAAAATAAAAACAGAACAAGAGTACTGGGAGACAAAGATACAAGAGCAAAGACAGAGAAGAGAAGAAGAACTTCGAGAGATTGAAGAACAATACAAAACAGACCAAAAGAACTGGGAGACAAAGATACAAGAACACAGACTGAGAAGAGAAGAAGAACTTCGAGAGATTGAAGAACAACACAAAACAGAACAAAAGAACTGGGAGACAAAGATACAAGAAAAAAAACTGAGAAGAGAAGAACAACTTCGAGAGATTGAAGAACAACACAAAACAGACCAAAAGAACTGCGAGACAAAGATACTAGAACAAAAACTGAGAATAGAAGAAGAACTTCGAGAGATTGAAGAACAACACAAAACAAAAATAAAAACAGAACAAGAGAACTGGGAGACGAAGAAACAAGAGCAAAATATGAGACGAGAAGAAGAGCTTCGAGAGATTGAAGAACAATACAAAGCAGAACAAAAGAACTGGGAGACAAAGATACAAGAACAAAGACTGAGAAGTGAAGAAGAACTTCGAGAGATTGAAGAACAATACAAAACAGACCAAAAGAACTGGGAGACAAAGATACAAGAACATAAACTGAAAAGAGAACAAGAGCTTCGAGAAATTGAAGAACAATACAAAACAAAAATAAAAACAGAACAAGAAAACTGGGAGACAAAGAAACAAGAGCAAAATATGAGACGAGAAGAGCTTCGAGAGATTGAAGAACAATACAAAACAAAAATAAAAACAGAACAAGAGTACTGGGAGACAAAGATACAAGAGCAAAGAAAGAGAAGAGAAGAAGAACTTCGAGAGATTGAAGAACAACACAAAACAGAACAAAAGAACTGGGAGACAAAAATACAAGAACAAAGACTGAGAAGAGAAGAAGAACTTCGAGAGATTGAAGAACAACACAAAACAGAACAAAAGAACTGGGAGACAAAGATACAAGAACAAAGACTGAGAAGAGAAGAAGAACTTCGAGAGATTGAAGAACAACACAAAACAGAACAAGAGAACTGGGAGACAAAGATACAAGAACAAACACTGAAAAGAGAACAAGAGCTTCGAGAAATTGAAGAACAATACAAAACAAAAATAAAAACAGAACAAGAGAACTGGGAGACAAATAAACAAGAGCAAAATATGAGACGAGAAGAAGAGCTTCGAGAGATTGAAGAACAACACAAAGCAGAACAAAAGAACTGGGAGACAAAGATACAAGAACAAACACTGAAAAGAGAACAAGAGCTTCGAGAGATTGAAGAACAATACAAAACAAAAATAAAAACAGAACAAGAGAACTGGGAGAAAAAGATACAAGAACAAAGACTGAGAAGAGAAGAAGAACTTCGAGAGATTGAAGAACAACACAAAACAGAACAAAAGAACTGGGAGACAAAGATACGAGAACAAAAACTGAAAAGAGAACAAGAGCTTCGAGAAATTGAAGAACAATACAAAACAAAAATAAAAACAGAACAAGAGAACTGGGAGACGAAGAAACAAGAGCAAAATATGAGACGAGAAGAAGAGCTTCGAGAGATTGAAGAACAACACAAAACAAAAATAAAAACAGAACAAGAGTACTGGGAGACAAAGATACAAGAGCAAAGACTGAGAAGAGAAGAAGAACTTCGAGAGATTGAAGAACAACACAAAACAGAACAAAAGAACTGGGAGACAAAGATAAAAGAGCAAAGACTGAGAAGAGAAAAAGAACTTCGAGAGATTGAAGAACAACATAAAACAGAACAAAAGAACTGGGAGACAAAGATACAAGAACAAAGACTAAGAGAAGAAGAACTTCGAGAGATTGAAAAACAACACAAAACAGACCAAAAGAACTGGGAGACAAAGATACAAGAACAAAGACTGAGAAGAGAAGAAGAACTTCGAGAGATTGAAGAACAATACAAAACAAAAATAAAAACAGAACAAGAGAACTGGGAGAAAAAGATACAAGAACAAAAACTAAGAAGAGAAAAAGAACTTCGAGAGACTGAAGAACAATACAAAACAAAAATAAAAACAGAACAAGAGAACTGGGAGAAAAAGATACAAGAACAAAAACTGAGAAGAGAAGAAGAACTTCGAGAGATTGAAGAACAACACAAAACAGAACAAGAGAACTGGGAGACAAAGATACTAGAACAAAAACTAAGAATAGAAGAAGAACTTCGAGAGATTGAAGAACAACACAAAACAAAAATAAAAACAGAACAAGAGAACTGGGATACAAAGATACAAGAACAAACACTGAAAAGAGAACAAGAGCTTCGAGAAATTGAAGAACAATACAAAACAAAAATAAAAACAGAACAAGAGAACTGGGAGACAAATAAACAAGAGCAAAATATGAGACGAGAAGAAGAGCTTCGAGAGATTGAAGAACAACACAAAGCAGAACAAAAGAACTGGGAGACAAAGATACAAGAACAAACACTGAAAAGAGAACAAGAGCTTCGAGAGATTGAAGAACAATACAAAACAAAAATAAAAACAGAACAAGAGAACTGGGAGAAAAAGATACAAGAACAAAGACTGAGAAGAGAAGAAGAACTTCGAGAGATTGAAGAACAACACAAAACAGAACAAAAGAACTGGGAGACAAAGATACGAGAACAAAAACTGAAAAGAGAACAAGAGCTTCGAGAAATTGAAGAACAATACAAAACAAAAATAAAAACAGAACAAGAGAACTGGGAGACGAAGAAACAAGAGCAAAATATGAGACGAGAAGAAGAGCTTCGAGAGATTGAAGAACAACACAAAACAAAAATAAAAACAGAACAAGAGTACTGGGAGACAAAGATACAAGAGCAAAGACTGAGAAGAGAAGAAGAACTTCGAGAGATTGAAGAACAACACAAAACAGAACAAAAGAACTGGGAGACAAAGATAAAAGAGCAAAGACTGAGAAGAGAAAAAGAACTTCGAGAGATTGAAGAACAACATAAAACAGAACAAAAGAACTGGGAGACAAAGATACAAGAACAAAGACTAAGAGAAGAAGAACTTCGAGAGATTGAAAAACAACACAAAACAGACCAAAAGAACTGGGAGACAAAGATACAAGAACAAAGACTGAGAAGAGAAGAAGAACTTCGAGAGATTGAAGAACAATACAAAACAAAAATAAAAACAGAACAAGAGAACTGGGAGAAAAAGATACAAGAACAAAAACTAAGAAGAGAAAAAGAACTTCGAGAGACTGAAGAACAATACAAAACAAAAATAAAAACAGAACAAGAGAACTGGGAGAAAAAGATACAAGAACAAAAACTGAGAAGAGAAGAAGAACTTCGAGAGATTGAAGAACAACACAAAACAGAACAAGAGAACTGGGAGACAAAGATACTAGAACAAAAACTAAGAATAGAAGAAGAACTTCGAGAGATTGAAGAACAACACAAAACAAAAATAAAAACAGAACAAGAGAACTGGGAGAAAAAGATACAAGAACAAAGACTGAGAAGAGAAGAAGAACTTCGAGAGATTGAAGAACAACACAAAACAGACCAAAAGAACTGGGAGACAAAGATACAAGAACAAACACTGAAAAGAGAACAAGAGATTCGAGAAATTGAAGAACAATACAAAACAAAAATAAAAACAGAACAAGAGTACTGGGAGACAAAGATACAAGAACACAGACTGAGAAGAGAAGAAGAACTTCGAGAGATTGAAGAACAACACAAAACAGAACAAAAGAACTGGGAGACAAAGATACAAGAAAAAAAACTGAGAAGAGAAGAACAACTTCGAGAGATTGAAGAACAACACAAAACAGACCAAAAGAACTGCGAGACAAAGATACAAGAACAAAAACTGAGAATAGAAGAAGAACTTCGAGAGATTGAAGAACAACACAAAACTAAAATAAAAACAGAACAAGAGAACTGGGAGACGAAGAAACAAGAGCAAAATATAAGACGAGAAGAAGAGCTTCGAGAGATTGAAGAACAATACAAAGCAGAACAAAAGAACTGGGAGACAAAGATACAAGAACAAAGACTGAGAAGTGAAGAAGAACTTCGAGAGATTGAAGAACAATACAAAACAGACCAAAAGAACTGGGAGACAAAGATACAAGAACATAAACTGAAAAGAGAACAAGAGCTTCGAGAAATTGAAGAACAATACAAAACAGATCAAAAGAACTGGGAGACAAAGATACAAGAACAAACACTGAAAAGAGAACAAGAGCTTCGAGAAATTGAAGAACAATACAAAACAAAAATAAAAACAGAACAAGAGTACTGGGAGACAAAGATACAAGAACACAGACTGAGAAGAGACGAAGAACTTCGAGAGATTGAAGAACAACACAAAACAGAACAAAAGAACTGGGAGACAAAGATACAAGAAAAAAAACTGAGAAGAGAAGAACAACTTCGAGAGATTGAAGAACAACACAAAACAGACCAAAAGAACTGCGAGACAAAGATACTAGAACAAAAACTGAGAATAGAAGAAGAACTTCGAGAGATTGAAGAACAACACAAAACAAAAATAAAAACAGAACAAGAGAACTGGGAGACGAAGAAACAAGAGCAAAATATGAGACGAGAAGAAGAGCTTCGAGAGATTGAAGAACAATACAAAGCAGAACAAAAGAACTGGGAGACAAAGATACAAGAACAAAGACTGAGAAGTGAAGAAGAACTTCGAGAGATTGAAGAACAATACAAAACAGACCAAAAGAACTGGGAGACAAAGATACAAGAACATAAACTGAAAAGAGAACAAGAGCTTTGAGAAATTGAAGAACAATACAAAACAAAAATAAAAACAGAACAAGAAAACTGGGAGACAAAGAAACAAGAGCAAAATATGAGACGAGAAGAGCTTCGAGAGATTGAAGAACAATACAAAACAAAAATAAAAACAGAACAAGAGTACTGGGAGACAAAGATACAAGAGCAAAGAAAGAGAAGAGAAGAAGAACTTCGAGAGATTGAAGAACAACACAAAACAGAACAAAAGAACTGGGAGACAAAAATACAAGAACAAAGACTGAGAAGAGAAGAAGAACTTCGAGAGATTGAAGAACAACACAAAACAGAACAAAAGAACTGGGAGACAAAGATACAAGAACAAAGACTGAGAAGAGAAGAAGAACTTCGAGAGATTGAAGAACAACACAAAACAGAACAAGAGAACTGGGAGACAAAGATACAAGAACAAACACTGAAAAGAGAACAAGAGCTTCGAGAAATTGAAAGAACAATACAAAACAAAAATAAAAACAGAACAAGAGAACTGGGAGACAAATAAACAAGAGCAAAATATGAGACGAGAAGAAGAGCTTCGAGAGATTGAAGAACAACACAAAACAAAAATAAAAACAGAACAAGAGTACTGGGAGACAAAGATACAAGAGCAAAGACAGAGAAGAGAAGAAGAACTTCGAGAGATTGAAGAACAACACAAAACAGAACAAAAGAACTTGGAGACAAAGATACAAGAACAAAAACTGAGAAGAGAAGAAGAACTTCGAGAGATTGAAGAACAACACAAAACAGAACAAAAGAACTGGGAGACAAAGATACTAGAACAAAAACTGAGAAGAGAAGAAGAACTTCGAGAGATTGAAGAACAACACAAAACAGAACAAAAGAACTGCGAGACAAAGATACTAGAACAAAAACTGAGAATAGAAGAAGAACTTCGAGAGATTGAAGAACAACACAAAACAAAAATAAAAACAGAACAAGAGAACTGGGAGACGAAGAAACAAGAGCAAAATATGAGACGAGAAGAAGAGCTTCGAGAGATTGAAGAACAATACAAAGCAGAACAAAAGAACTGGGAGACAAAGATACAAGAACAAACACTGAAAAGAGAACAAGAGCTTCTAGAGATTGAAGAACAATACAAAACAAAAATAAAAACAGAACAAGAGAACTGGGAGAAAAAGATACAAGAACAAAGACTGAGAAGAGAAGAAGAACTTCGAGAGATTGAAGAACAACACAAAACAGAACAAAAGAACTGGGAGACAAAGATACGAGAACAAAAACTGAAAAGAGAACAAGAGCTTCGAGAAATTGAAGAACAATACAAAACAAAAATAAAAACAGAACAAGAGAACTGGGAGACGAAGAAACAAGAGCAAAATATGAGACGAGAAGAAGAGCTTCGAGAGATTGAAGAACAACACAAAACAAAAATAAAAACAGAACAAGAGTACTGGGAGACAAAGATACAAGAGCAAAGACTGAGAAGAGAAGAAGAACTTCGAGAGATTGAAGAACAACACAAAACAGAACAAAAGAACTGGGAGACAAAGATACAAGAGCAAAGACTGAGAAGAGAAAAAGAACTTCGAGAGATTGAAGAACAACATAAAACAGAACAAAAGAACTGGGAGACAAAGATACAAGAACAAAGACTAAGAGAAGAAGAACTTCGAGAGATTGAAAAACAACACAAAACAGACCAAAAGAACTGGGAGACAAAGATACAAGAACAAAGACTGAGAAGAGAAGAAGAACTTCGAGAGATTGAAGAACAATACAAAACAAAAATAAAAACAGAACAAGAGAACTGGGAGAAAAAGATACAAGAACAAAAACTAAGAAGAGAAAAAGAACTTCGAGAGACTGAAGAACAATACAAAACAAAAATAAAAACAGAACAAGAGAACTGGGAGAAAAAGATACAAGAACAAAAACTGAGAAGAGAAGAAGAACTTCGAGAGATTGAAGAACAACACAAAACAGAACAAGAGAACTGGGAGAAAAAGATACAAGAACAAAAACTGAGAAGAGAAGAAGAACTTCAAGAGATTGAAGAACAATACAAAACAAAAATAAAAACAGAAGAAGAGAACTGGGAGAAAAGGATACAAGAGCAAAGACTGAGAAGAGAAGAAGAACTTCGAGAGATTGAAGAACAACACAAAACAGAAAAAAAGAACTGGGAGACAAAGATACAAGAACACAGACTGAGAAGAGAAGAAGAACTTCGAGAGATTGAAGAACAATACAAAACAAAAATAAAAACAGAATACGAGAACTGGGAGAAAAAGATACAAGAACAAAAACTGAGAAGAGAAGAAGAACTTCGAGAGATTGAAGAACAACACAAAACAGACCAAAAGAACTGGGAGACAAAGATACAAGAACAAACACTGAAAAGAGAACAAGAGATTCGAGAAATTGAAGAACAATACAAAACAAAAATAAAAACAGAACAAGAGTACTGGGAGACAAAGATACAAGAACACAGACTGAGAAGAGAAGAAGAACTTCGAGAGATTGAAGAACAACACAAAACAGAACAAAAGAACTGGGAGACAAAGATACAAGAAAAAAAACTGAGAAGAGAAGAACAACTTCGAGAGATTGAAGAACAACACAAAACAGACCAAAAGAACTGCGAGACAAAGATACAAGAACAAAAACTGAGAATAGAAGAAGAACTTCGAGAGATTGAAGAACAACACAAAACTAAAATAAAAACAGAACAAGAGAACTGGGAGACGAAGAAACAAGAGCAAAATATAAGACGAGAAGAAGAGCTTCGAGAGATTGAAGAACAATACAAAGCAGAACAAAAGAACTGGGAGACAAAGATACAAGAACAAAGACTGAGAAGTGAAGAAGAACTTCGAGAGATTGAAGAACAATACAAAACAGACCAAAAGAACTGGGAGACAAAGATACAAGAACATAAACTGAAAAGAGAACAAGAGCTTCGAGAAATTGAAGAACAATACAAAACAGATCAAAAGAACTGGGAGACAAAGATACAAGAACAAACACTGAAAAGAGAACAAGAGCTTCGAGAAATTGAAGAACAATACAAAACAAAAATAAAAACAGAACAAGAGTACTGGGAGACAAAGATACAAGAACACAGACTGAGAAGAGACGAAGAACTTCGAGAGATTGAAGAACAACACAAAACAGAACAAAAGAACTGGGAGACAAAGATACAAGAAAAAAAACTGAGAAGAGAAGAACAACTTCGAGAGATTGAAGAACAACACAAAACAGACCAAAAGAACTGCGAGACAAAGATACTAGAACAAAAACTGAGAATAGAAGAAGAACTTCGAGAGATTGAAGAACAACACAAAACAAAAATAAAAACAGAACAAGAGAACTGGGAGACGAAGAAACAAGAGCAAAATATGAGACGAGAAGAAGAGCTTCGAGAGATTGAAGAACAATACAAAGCAGAACAAAAGAACTGGGAGACAAAGATACAAGAACAAAGACTGAGAAGTGAAGAAGAACTTCGAGAGATTGAAGAACAATACAAAACAGACCAAAAGAACTGGGAGACAAAGATACAAGAACATAAACTGAAAAGAGAACAAGAGCTTCGAGAAATTGAAGAACAATACAAAACAAAAATAAAAACAGAACAAGAAAACTGGGAGACAAAGAAACAAGAGCAAAATATGAGACGAGAAGAGCTTCGAGAGATTGAAGAACAATACAAAACAAAAATAAAAACAGAACAAGAGTACTGGGAGACAAAGATACAAGAGCAAAGAAAGAGAAGAGAAGAAGAACTTCGAGAGATTGAAGAACAACACAAAACAGAACAAAAGAACTGGGAGACAAAAATACAAGAACAAAGACTGAGAAGAGAAGAAGAACTTCGAGAGATTGAAGAACAACACAAAACAGAACAAAAGAACTGGGAGACAAAGATACAAGAACAAAGACTGAGAAGAGAAGAAGAACTTCGAGAGATTGAAGAACAACACAAAACAGAACAAGAGAACTGGGAGACAAAGATACAAGAACAAACACTGAAAAGAGAACAAGAGCTTCGAGAAATTGAAAGAACAATACAAAACAAAAATAAAAACAGAACAAGAGAACTGGGAGACAAATAAACAAGAGCAAAATATGAGACGAGAAGAAGAGCTTCGAGAGATTGAAGAACAACACAAAACAAAAATAAAAACAGAACAAGAGTACTGGGAGACAAAGATACAAGAGCAAAGACAGAGAAGAGAAGAAGAACTTCGAGAGATTGAAGAACAACACAAAACAGAACAAAAGAACTTGGAGACAAAGATACAAGAACAAAAACTGAGAAGAGAAGAAGAACTTCGAGAGATTGAAGAACAACACAAAACAGAACAAAAGAACTGGGAGACAAAGATACTAGAACAAAAACTGAGAAGAGAAGAAGAACTTCGAGAGATTGAAGAACAACACAAAACAGAACAAAAGAACTGCGAGACAAAGATACTAGAACAAAAACTGAGAATAGAAGAAGAACTTCGAGAGATTGAAGAACAACACAAAACAAAAATAAAAACAGAACAAGAGAACTGGGAGACGAAGAAACAAGAGCAAAATATGAGACGAGAAGAAGAGCTTCGAGAGATTGAAGAACAATACAAAGCAGAACAAAAGAACTGGGAGACAAAGATACAAGAACAAACACTGAAAAGAGAACAAGAGCTTCGAGAGATTGAAGAACAATACAAAACAAAAATAAAAACAGAACAAGAGAACTGGGAGAAAAAGATACAAGAACAAAGACTGAGAAGAGAAGAAGAACTTCGAGAGATTGAAGAACAACACAAAACAGAACAAAAGAACTGGGAGACAAAGATACGAGAACAAAAACTGAAAAGAGAACAAGAGCTTCGAGAAATTGAAGAACAATACAAAACAAAAATAAAAACAGAACAAGAGAACTGGGAGACGAAGAAACAAGAGCAAAATATGAGACGAGAAGAAGAGCTTCGAGAGATTGAAGAACAACACAAAACAAAAATAAAAACAGAACAAGAGTACTGGGAGACAAAGATACAAGAGCAAAGACTGAGAAGAGAAGAAGAACTTCGAGAGATTGAAGAACAACACAAAACAGAACAAAAGAACTGGGAGACAAAGATACAAGAGCAAAGACTGAGAAGAGAAAAAGAACTTCGAGAGATTGAAGAACAACATAAAACAGAACAAAAGAACTGGGAGACAAAGATACAAGAACAAAGACTAAGAGAAGAAGAACTTCGAGAGATTGAAAAACAACACAAAACAGACCAAAAGAACTGGGAGACAAAGATACAAGAACAAAGACTGAGAAGAGAAGAAGAACTTCGAGAGATTGAAGAACAATACAAAACAAAAATAAAAACAGAACAAGAGAACTGGGAGAAAAAGATACAAGAACAAAAACTGAGAAGAGAAGAAGAACTTCGAGAGATTGAAGAACAACACAAAACAGAACAAGAGAACTGGGAGAAAAAGATACAAGAACAAAAACTGAGAAGAGAACAAGAGCTTCGAGAAATTGAAGAACAATACAAAACAAAAATAAAAACAGAACAAGAAAACTGGGAGACAAAGAAACAAGAGCAAAATATGAGACGAGAAGAGCTTCGAGAGATTGAAGAACAATACAAAACAAAAATAAAAACAGAACAAGAGTACTGGGAGACAAAGATACAAGAGCAAAGAAAGAGAAGAGAAGAAGAACTTCGAGAGATTGAAGAACAACACAAAACAGAACAAAAGAACTGGGAGACAAAAATACAAGAACAAAGACTGAGAAGAGAAGAAGAACTTCGAGAGATTGAAGAACAACACAAAACAGAACAAAAGAACTGGGAGACAAAGATACAAGAACAAAGACTGAGAAGAGAAGAAGAACTTCGAGAGATTGAAGAACAACACAAAACAGAACAAGAGAACTGGGAGACAAAGATACAAGAACAAACACTGAAAAGAGAACAAGAGCTTCGAGAAATTGAAAGAACAATACAAAACAAAAATAAAAACAGAACAAGAGAACTGGGAGACAAATAAACAAGAGCAAAATATGAGACGAGAAGAAGAGCTTCGAGAGATTGAAGAACAACACAAAACAAAAATAAAAACAGAACAAGAGTACTGGGAGACAAAGATACAAGAGCAAAGACAGAGAAGAGAAGAAGAACTTCGAGAGATTGAAGAACAACACAAAACAGAACAAAAGAACTTGGAGACAAAGATACAAGAACAAAAACTGAGAAGAGAAGAAGAACTTCGAGAGATTGAAGAACAACACAAAACAGAACAAAAGAACTGGGAGACAAAGATACTAGAACAAAAACTGAGAAGAGAAGAAGAACTTCGAGAGATTGAAGAACAACACAAAACAGAACAAAAGAACTGCGAGACAAAGATACTAGAACAAAAACTGAGAATAGAAGAAGAACTTCGAGAGATTGAAGAACAACACAAAACAAAAATAAAAACAGAACAAGAGAACTGGGAGACGAAGAAACAAGAGCAAAATATGAGACGAGAAGAAGAGCTTCGAGAGATTGAAGAACAATACAAAGCAGAACAAAAGAACTGGGAGACAAAGATACAAGAACAAACACTGAAAAGAGAACAAGAGCTTCGAGAGATTGAAGAACAATACAAAACAAAAATAAAAACAGAACAAGAGAACTGGGAGAAAAAGATACAAGAACAAAGACTGAGAAGAGAAGAAGAACTTCGAGAGATTGAAGAACAACACAAAACAGAACAAAAGAACTGGGAGACAAAGATACGAGAACAAAAACTGAAAAGAGAACAAGAGCTTCGAGAAATTGAAGAACAATACAAAACAAAAATAAAAACAGAACAAGAGAACTGGGAGACGAAGAAACAAGAGCAAAATATGAGACGAGAAGAAGAGCTTCGAGAGATTGAAGAACAACACAAAACAAAAATAAAAACAGAACAAGAGTACTGGGAGACAAAGATACAAGAGCAAAGACTGAGAAGAGAAGAAGAACTTCGAGAGATTGAAGAACAACACAAAACAGAACAAAAGAACTGGGAGACAAAGATACAAGAGCAAAGACTGAGAAGAGAAAAAGAACTTCGAGAGATTGAAGAACAACATAAAACAGAACAAAAGAACTGGGAGACAAAGATACAAGAACAAAGACTAAGAGAAGAAGAACTTCGAGAGATTGAAAAACAACACAAAACAGACCAAAAGAACTGGGAGACAAAGATACAAGAACAAAGACTGAGAAGAGAAGAAGAACTTCGAGAGATTGAAGAACAATACAAAACAAAAATAAAAACAGAACAAGAGAACTGGGAGAAAAAGATACAAGAACAAAAACTAAGAAGAGAAAAAGAACTTCGAGAGACTGAAGAACAATACAAAACAAAAATAAAAACAGAACAAGAGAACTGGGAGAAAAAGATACAAGAACAAAAACTGAGAAGAGAAGAAGAACTTCGAGAGATTGAAGAACAACACAAAACAGAACAAGAGAACTGGGAGAAAAAGATACAAGAACAAAAACTGAGAAGAGAAGAAGAACTTCAAGAGATTGAAGAACAATACAAAACAAAAATAAAAACAGAAGAAGAGAACTGGGAGAAAAGGATACAAGAGCAAAGACTGAGAAGAGAAGAAGAACTTCGAGAGATTGAAGAACAACACAAAACAGAAAAAAAGAACTGGGAGACAAAGATACAAGAACACAGACTGAGAAGAGAAGAAGAACTTCGAGAGATTGAAGAACAATACAAAACAAAAATAAAAACAGAATACGAGAACTGGGAGAAAAAGATACAAGAACAAAAACTGAGAAGAGAAGAAGAACTTCGAGAGATTGAAGAACAACACAAAACAGACCAAAAGAACTGCGAGACAAAGATACTAGAACAAAAACTAAGAATAGAAGAAGAACTTCGAGAGATTGAAGAACAACACAAAACAAAAATAAAAACAGAACAAGAGAACTGGGAGAAAAAGATACAAGAAAAAAAACTGAGAAGAGAAGAACTTCGAGAGATTGAAGAACAACACAAAACAGACCAAAAGAACTGGGAGACAAAGATACAAGAACAAAAACTGAGAAGAGAAGAAGAACTTCGAGAGATTGAAGAACAACACAAAACAGAACAAAAGAACTGGGAGACAAAGATACTAGAACAAAAACTGAGAAGAGCAGAAAAACTTCGAGAGATTGAAGAACAACACAAAACAGACCAAAAGAACTGCGAGACAAAGATACTAGAACAAAAACTGAGAATAGAAGAAGAACTTCGAGAGATTGAAGAACAAAACAAAACAAAAATAAAAACAAAACAAGAGAACTGGGATACAAAGATACAAGAACACAGACTGAGAAGAGAACAAGAGCTTCGAGAAAATGAAGAACAATACAAAACAAAAATAAAAACAGAACAAGAGAACTGGGAGACGAAGAAACAAGAGCAAAATATGAGACGAGAAGAAGAACTTCGAGAGATTGAAGAACACTACAAAGCAGAACAAAAGAACTGGGAGACAAAGATACAAGAACAAAGACTGAAAAGAGAAGAAGAACTTCGAGAGATTGAAGAACAATACAAAACAAAAATAAAAACAGAACAAGAGAACTGGGAGAAAAAGATACAAGAACAAAGACTGAGAAGAGAAGAAGAACTTCGAGAGATTGAAGAACAACACAAAACAGACCAAAAGAACTGGGAGACAAAGATACAAGAACAAACACTGAAAAGAGAACAAGAGCTTCGAGAAATTGAAGAACAATACAAAACAAAAATAAAAACAGAACAAGAGTACTGGGAGACAAAGATACAAGAACACAGACTGAGAAGAGAAGAAGAACTTCGAGAGATTGAAGAACAACACAAAACAGAACAAAAGAACTGCGAGACAAAGATACAAGAACAAAAACTGAGAATAGAAGAAGAACTTCGAGAGATTGAAGAACAACACAAAACTAAAATAAAAACAGAACAAGAGAACTGGGAGACGAAGAAACAAGAGCAAAATATGAGACGAGAAGAAGAGCTTCGAGAGATTGAAGAACAATACAAAGCAGAACAAAAGAACTGGGAGACAAAGATACAAGAACAAAGACTGAGAAGTGAAGAAGAACTTCGAGAGATTGAAGAACAATACAAAACAGACCAAAAGAACTGGGAGACAAAGATACAAGAACATAAACTGAAAAGAGAACAAGAGCTTCGAGAAATTGAAGAACAATACAAAACAAAAATAAAAACAGAACAAGAAAACTGGGAGACAAAGAAACAAGAGCAAAATATGAGACGAGAAGAGCTTCGAGAGATTGAAGAACAATACAAAACAAAAATAAAAACAGAACAAGAGTACTGGGAGACAAAGATACAAGAGCAAAGAAAGAGAAGAGAAGAAGAACTTCGAGAGATTGAAGAACAACACAAAACAGAACAAAAGAACTGGGAGACAAAAATACAAGAACAAAGACTGAGAAGAGAAGAAGAACTTCAAGAGATTAAAGAACAACACAAAACAGAACAAAAGAACTGGGAGACAAAGATACAAGAACAAAGACTGAGAAGAGAAGAAGAACTTCGAGAGATTGAAGAACAACACAAAACAGAACAAGAGAACTGGGAGACAAAGATACAAGAACAAACACTGAAAAGAGAACAAGAGCTTCGAGAAATTGAAGAACAATACAAAACAAAAATAAAAACAGAACAAGAGAACTGGGAGACAAAGAAACAAGAGCAAAATATGAGACGAGAAGAAGAGCTTCGAGAGATTGAAGAACAACACAAAACAAAAATAAAAACAGAACAAAAGTACTGGGAGACAAAGATACAAGAGCAAAGACAGAGAAGAGAAGAAGAACTTCGAGAAATTGAAGAACAACACAAAACAGAACAAAAGAACTTGGAGACAAAGATACAAGAACACAGACTGAGAAGAGAAGAAGAACTTCAAGAGATTGAAGAACAACACAAAACAGAACAAAAGAACTGGGAGACAAAGATACAAGAACAAAAACTGAGAAGAGAAGAAGAACTTCGAGAGATTGAAGAACAACACAAAACAGACCAAAAGAACTGCGAGACAAAGATACTAGAACAAAAACTGAGAATAGAAGAAGAACTTCGAGAGATTGAAGAACAACACAAAACAAAAATAAAATTAGAACAAGAGAACTGGGAGACGAAGAAACAAGAGCAAAATATGAGACGAGAAGAAGAGCTTCGAGAGATTGAAGAACAATACAAAGCAGAACAAAATAACTGGAATCAAAGATACAAGAACAAAGACTGAGAAGTGAAGAAGAACTTCGAGAGATTGAAGAACAATACAAAACAGACCAAAAGAACTGGGAGACAAAGATACAAGAACAAACACTGAAAAGAGAACAAGAGCTTCGAGAGATTGAAGAACAATACAAAACAAAAATAAAAACAGAACAAGAGAACTGGGAGAAAAAGATACAAGAACAAAGACTGAGAAGAGAAGAAGAACTTCGAGAGATTGAAGAACAACACAAAACAGAACAAAAGAACTGGGAGACAAAGATACGAGAACAAAAACTGAAAAGAGAACAAGAGCTTCTAGAAATTGAAGAACAATACAAAACAAAAATAAAAACAGAACAAGAGAACTGGGAGACAAAGAAACAAGAGCAAAATATGAGACGAGAAGAAGAGCTTCGAGAGATTGAAGAACAACACAAAACAAAAATAAAAACAGAACAAGAGTACTGGGAGACAAAGATACAAGAGCAAAGACAGAGAAGAGAAGAAGAACTTCGAGAAATTGAAGAACAACACAAAACAGAACAAAAGAACTTGGAGACAAAGATACAAGAACACAGACTGAGAAGAGAAGAAGAACTTCAAGAGATTGAAGAACAACACAAAACAGAACAAAAGAACTGGGAGACAAAGATACAAGAACAAAAACTGAGAAGAGAAGAAGAACTTCGAGAGATTGAAGAACAACACAAAACAGACCAAAAGAACTGGGAGACAAAGATACTAGAACAAAAACTGAGAATAGAAGAAGAACTTCGAGAGATTGAAGAACAACACAAAACAAAAATAAAAACAGAACAAGAGAACTGGGAGACAAAGAAACAAGAGCAAAATATGAGACGAGAAGAAGAGCTTCGAGAGATTGAAGAACAATACAAAGCAGAACAAAAGAACTGGGAGACAAAGATACAAGAACAAAGACTGAGAAGAGAAGAAGAACTTCGAGAGATTGAAGAACAATACAAAACAGACCAAAAGAACTGGGAGACAAAGATACAAGAACAAACACTGAAAAGAGAACAAGAGCTTCGAGAGATTGAAGAACAATACAAAACAAAAATAAAAACAGAACAAGAGAACTGGGAGAAAAAGATACAAGAACAAAGACTGAGAAGAGAAGAAGAACTTCGAGAGATTGAAGAACAACACAAAACAGAACAAAAGAACTGGGAGACAAAGATACGAGAACAAAAACTGAAAAGAGAACAAGAGCTTCTAGAAATTGAAGAACAATACAAAACAAAAATAAAAACAGAACAAGAGAACTGGGAGACAAAGAAACAAGAGCAAAATATGAGACGAGAAGAAGAGCTTCGAGAGATTGAAGAACAACACAAAACAAAAATAAAAACAGAACAAGAGTACTGGGAGACAAAGATACAAGAGCAAAGACTGAGAAGAGAAGAAGAACTTCGAGAGATTGAAGAACAACACAAAACAGAACAAAAGAACTGGGAGACAAAGATACAAGAACACAGACTGAGAGTAGAAGAAGAACTTCGAGAGATTGAAGAACAATACAAAACAGAACAAAAGAACTGGGAGACAAAGATACAAGAACAAAAACTGAGAAGAGAAGAAGAACTTCGAGAGATTGAAGAACAACACAAAACAGAACAAAAGAACTGGGAGACAAAGATACAAGAACACAGACTGAGAGGAGAAGAAGAGCTTCGAGAGATTGAAGAACAACACAAAACAAAAATAAAAACAGAACAAGAGTACTGGGAGACAAAGATACAAGAGCAAAGACTGAGAAGAGAAGAAGAACTTCGAGAGATTGAAGAACAACACAAAACAGAACAAAAGAACTGGGAGACAAAGATACAAGAACACAGACTGAGAGGAGAAGAAGAGCTTCAAGAGATTGAAGAACAACACAAAACAAAAATAAAAACAGAACAAGAGTACTGGGAGACAAAGATACAAGAGCAAAATATGAGACGAGAAGAAGAGCTTCGAGAGATTGAAGAACAACACAAAACAAAAATAAAAACAGAACAAGAGTACTGGGAGACAAAGATACAAGAGCAAAGACAGAGAAGAGAAGAAGAACTTCGAGAGATTGAAGAACAACACAAAACAGAACAAAAGAACTGGGAGACAAAGATACAAGAACACAGACTGAGAGGAGAAGAAGAGCTTCGAGAGATTGAAGAACAACACAAAACAAAAATAAAAACAGAACAAGAGTACTGGGAGACAAAGAAACAAGAGCAAAGACTGAGAAGAGAAGAAGAACTTCAAGAGATTGAAGAACAATACAAAACAGAACAAAAGAACTGGGAGACAAAGATACAAGAACAAAGACTGAGAGGACAAGAAGAGCTTCGAGAGATTGAAGAACAACACAAAACAAAATTAAAAACAGAACAAGAGTACTGGGAGACAAAGATACAAAAACAAAGACTGAGAAGAGAAGAAGAACTTCGAGAGATTGAAGAACAATACAAAACAAAACTAAAAACAGAACAAGAGACCTGGGAGACAAAGATAAAACAACAAAGATTGAGAAGAGAACAAGAATTTGAGAAAATAAAGGAGAAAGAACACAAGTTTTTGGATGAATCTTTTAATAGACTTAAAGAAGAGACAGATCAAATCAAACGAGAGAGAGAGAGATTAGAAAGAGAGAAAGAATTTCTTCAGGCCAAACATGAATCAGAAATAGAAAAGATGAAGTTGATGATGGAGGAAAAAAGCCAAAATCATGACACAGAAAGGAGGAGAAGAGAGGATGACTTTACTGAAAAAGAGGAGCAAATGCAGAAACGTCAGGAGGAAATGCTAAAACAGATGCAAGATGAGAGAAGGAAGAGGCAGGAAGAAAAACGAGATTGGATCAAACAGCATGAGATACTGACAAAAGAAATCCAGAATCAGAAATCTCAGAAAGAACAACTATGTAAAATGTATGAAGAGAAAATTGAGTTAATAGAACAACAGAAGCAAGATCTAATGAGACTAAAACCAGTAGACTATGAAGAAGACAGAAGAAAAGAAATAGAAAACATGAAAAGGTGCTGCACCCAAACAGCCTCTTCTCCAAAGGCAAGTCATCAATGAAATCATGATAAGGGTCAAGGTTATTGGGAGGCTTGATAATAAGGGTGTTTTCACACAAAGTTCATTTGAGCACTCATTTTCAGTATTGGGCTGATATACCATGCACCTGTGAGCACATCAAATGATATCAGACTCATCCTAAAAGGTCCCACAAACAAACAGCATTTAGACCACCTCATAGGTACTTTAAGTCCACACCACAAACACTCATACCCCTTTTCCACCAGAATGAACCGGGTGCTAGTTCAGAGCCAGTGCTAGTGCCAGTTCGGAGTTGGTTCGACTGACGAGCCCTATAAGAACCAGTTTGCCTTTCCACATGCTAGAGAGCCACCACAGAGCCAGGTCTTACATCACTGTATACGTCTCATCTTTCTCAGCAACGCTAGCGAGGCAGCGGGAAACACAAACACACCAGGCTTGTTCGAGATGCATCGACGCTGCGCAGACCGATCAGCGTATAACATCAAAGTATCATCAAGAGCGATTCCAAAGCATAAGGAGTCGTATGCTCTCGCTGTACTTTGATGTCATACGGCGATCGGTCTGCACAGCACCGATGCATCTCGAAGAAGCCTTCCATCAACAATGGCGAACGTTGCATTACTATTGATGCACATGGCTTTACGATCCTACATCGGCATTAAAACACAGCGAATCCAACGACGTAATTTGTATAGACGGGGTTAGGGGGTGGAAAAGGGGTATGAGTGAACACCACAAACACTGAGGTCAATTGCTGATGTTTACTTTTGGGTTAATTTAAACATACTTGGTTTGGTTCATTTAAAGTGTACTATATTTGGAACCACCATTAAGAACTGAGTTTTTACATTTCACTGTGTTCATGTATTTATTAACAGAGAGATGAAACTTGCCAAAAACCAAAACTTGGACCGAAAAACAAAGAAAAATTCAACAAACTCTACCATAGACTAGATCTGACACAAAGGCTTCAAGATGAAATGAGAACAGCAGACATTCTTGAAATCACCAAGTCTTCATTTCAGTCCCAGGGGCCACAGGAAGAGAATGAACTGGTAAACTCATTCCTTCAAAAGCTGATAAACATGGACTACAGAGCAAGAGAAACAGTCATAAAACATAGAAAAAAAGATAACCAAGAAACACCTACTACTAAGAAAGAATGTGAGGAAGAGGGTGCAAACTACAACCCAGAAGAAAATAACTATGATATTCACCCAATGGATGTTCAGATGGCCATTTTTCATTGCGCTGATGGTTTCCTGAAGCAGCTAATAGTGAGTAAACTCTCACAGTGTCAGTATTCACTGCCTCTGCTTGTTCCTGATCCATTCACTCAAGAGATTGAGTTTCCTCTCTGGACATTTAGACAAATCAACAAAAGCTGGAAGAAGACAGACTACAACAATGAAATCATCAGTCAAACTCAACTGGTCTACAAGGCAGAGACTCCAATGGTGGCTTTCTTCAGGTTTGGTTCAGTGTCTTCATCCAAGTCTCAGCTGATGAACAGCCTCATCAATGAGAAACACAACACATTCTTCCACAGAAACTGCTCAGGGAGCAGCAGAACCAGATTACTGATGGATGGAGTGGTGGAGATCGCCTGGTACTGCCCTTTTGGGAAAAAGACTGATGCATTTGATGACTGTGTTGCTTTCTGTAATCTTCATGGTGATGCTGGAGCCAATGAGAAACAATATGAGATTCTGACCAGCATGGCTTCTGTGAACATCCTCTTCTTACCTGATTTTGGACAGAAGAACCACTACAAGGGTTTGGTGAGATCACTCTTCAAATCTCCTCAACCTCTTATTTGTCTGCTCACTGACCATCACTGTGATGAAACTGAACTGGGGAATGGAAAATTCATAATCGGTCTTTTGAACAAAAACCAATGTGAAGTATATAATCAGATAATAGAAACTATCAAAGTTTGTTTGACTGAGCAGAAAATGACCTTCAAACTTAAAGATGTAGCCATACACACAGGAATCAGAGTAGATGAGGAGGATCCAGAGTGCCGGAGAGGAAAAGAAGCAGCAGTTCAGATCATGGGATTACTGAGAGGAAAGGATCCATCAACAGTGAAGGAAACAAGCCTGCCCTGTCAGGGGAAACTGTGGCATGACTGGTGTAAAATCAACAAAGAGTTGCATCATCTAGAAGGAGAAAATCTAGAGGAAGATAAAAGTACCAAACTGAAGAACATGAGAGAAATAAGAGAAAAGCAGATGGAACAGGGATTGAATGGTTTTATGATGACATTTATTGAAACAATGAAATCACAGAGAGACAGTGAAAAAAAATATTTTCTCAGATGGATGATGAACCTGTTGGATGACTTCACTTCAGAAAAGCTCTGTGGACTTCATAAGGATTATGCTGTGAAATGGCATAAAGTCTCTGCACTGAAAAAAATGCCTGATAATCTAGATCAACTGCAGAGTGAACAAACAAACCTAGACAACCTATTTGAGCAAATCAATAGGACAGGTTTTGGCATGGAGCACATCATGAGAGAGTTTGGTCAGATCTATGAATCATGGTCTGTGAAGAAGAACAAGGAAGGCCTGCAGTTTGACTTCTGTTCTCTCTCAAGTCTTGCAGCAGAGATGATGATCTCTGGATTTCCAATGGAGCTGATGGATGGAGATGCTGCTCATGTTCCTCTCACCTGGGTCACTGCTGTTCTAGATGAACTTGTTAAGAAACTGGGAGACCGGAAAGTCTTTGCGTTGTCAGTTTTAGGGATTCAGAGCTCTGGGAAATCCACCATGTTGAATGCCATGTTTGGACTGCAGTTTGCCGTCAGTGCTGGCAGATGCACCAGAGGAGCTTTCATGCAGCTGGTCAAAGTGTCAGAGGAGATGAAAACAGAGTTGAAGTTCGACTATATTCTGGTTGTTGATACTGAAGGACTCCGTGCACCAGAACTGGCTGGAAGGTCAACAACACATTGTGACAATGAAATGGCCACATTTGTTGTTGGTCTTGGAAATATGACCCTGATCAACATCTTTGGAGAAAACCCATCTGAGATGCAGGACATTCTTCAGATTGTTGTTCAGGCCTTCATGAGGATGAAGAACGTCAGACTGAGTCCCAGTTGTATGTTTGTGCATCAGAATGTCACAGATGTCACAGCTGGAGAGAAAAACATGGAGGGAAGGAGACGACTGCAGGAGAAACTGGATGAAATGACCAAAATCGCTGCTAAAGAGGAAGTCTGTGATGTAGAAGGATTTAGTGATGTGATTGCGTTTGATGTACAGAATGATGTGAAGTATTTTGCTCAGCTCTGGGAGGGCAGCCCACCAATGGCACCACCAAACCCAAACTACTGCGAGAACATCCAAGAACTGAAGGAAACTATTCTTACACACGCTTCAAAATCAGATGGCATAATGCTGACACACCTAAGAGATCGTATTCAAGATCTCTGGGAGGCTTTGCTTAATGAACAATTTGTGTTCAGCTTCAAAAATTCCCAGGAAATCGCAGCATATAAGAAACTAGAGACCGAATACAGCAAGTGGACCTGGAGCCTTCGCAGTGCCATGCTGGAAATTGAAAACAGACTACACAATAAAATAGAAAATAAAGCAATTCATGGAATTGAAGGAACTTATCTTCAAAGAGAACTGAATGCAAAACATGAACAAGTAAAAAAAACAATGTCTGAATTCTTTAAGAAAGACAGAGATGCATCTGTACTGAATCAGTGGAAAGCTTCATTTGAGATAAAAATAAAAGAGCTTCAAGAAAATATTGTGAGAGAATCTATGAGGAAATTAAATGGGGTTCTTCAGCAGCGTCACCTGAAGAAAAAGATGGATGCTCAGAGGACACATCATGAAAACACACTCTTTGAAAAGAGCAAAGAATTTGCCTTAAAATGTAAAGATCAAGCAAATTATGAAAATGTCAGAAAAACACAGTTTGATTCCTTTTGGAAACAACAGACAGCTGACATCATCAGAGACACTCCTGTAGTCAAAGATATTGACATATTAAGAGATGTAAAAACGATCATCAGTGAGAGCAATGAAAGTATCCCTTTATCCCATGCACATGAAAGCAGTCATCACAAAGATATGATCTCTTTGCCAAGCTATTCAGGGTATGTACATTTGAAGAAATCTAAAGGATTAACAAAACATTTACAAAATGTGTACAAAAAAGGTAAAGAAATGATTGGTCATATTTTATCTGAAGAAGAAGAAGTCCAGATAAGAGACTTAATCACAGACATCGCTCAAAACACAGATACAATGATTCAGTCGTATAACATTACAAAGATGGGCTACAACATTAGCTGCATTCAACAACTCCTAGATTACATAAGGACAAGAATAAAAGAGCATCAGGAAGAACCAAAAGTGAAATATTTGTTCAGGAGAGAATTCTTCATAGGTTTGGTACTTTGCATATTTCATAGAACAAACAAGACATTCACTGATCAATACAAAATGTTCAGGGAAGCCAATGATCCTGTTCTCTATTTTGAAAGGAAGAGCGAAGAGTACTACAGGATTTTTCAGGAATACTGTCAAGGAACAACATCAGCTGCTATTTTTGGTGAATTTGTTTGTAATAAACTCAAAGAGCCCATCCAGCAGAATGTCTACAAAACAACGGCCAGAGCGTTAGCAGATGAAATGAGGACAAACTGTGCATCACTAAATGGAAATCGATCAAAACTGGAGAAACACATCCTGAGGGGACTGGCAGAAGAGGAGGATTTTGATGCATACATGACCTATATTAATAATCCCAAAGAACACTTCAAGAATTTCATCAGAGATGAAGTCAGTCAGTACATCACTGAACGATTTGAAGATAGTGTTCGACCCAAGATGGAAAACAGCATTAAACTGCTGGAGCAGAAGATCTCAAACGCAGCACATGAATCCACCAAACATGTTAAAGAGATCAATGGGGAAGCTGATTCATGGTTGTGCCATTTCACACAACAGCTCTCTGATGAGCTAGTATTCTCTCTAAATGACCTCACTGGAGTGAATCATGATGATGTTGAAGTCAGCTTCGTAGAAGATGTGATAAAGAAAGAACTTCCTTCTATAATGTCTGACATACACAGTACATTCAGCACAGAAACTTTTCTAGTGAAGCTGGAACACACAGACAGGCCAGATGAGCTTCTGATTGATCACCTCTGTGACTGCTGTTGGGTTCAGTGTCCTTTCTGTGCAGCCATCTGCACCAACACAATAGAAGGCCATCCTGGAGATCACAGTGTTCCTTTCCATTGTAATAATGGACTGAATGGGTGGTTTTACAGAGGAACAACAAACCTATCTATTAACATCTGCACATCAGCAGTAGCCAGTGATCGATCTTTCTATCCAAATAGCTCAGATGATAGAGTCCTCTGGAAGGAATACAGAAAAGGAGGTCCTAAATATGCTGCATGGAGTATCACCCCAGATCTCTCTGAGCTGCCGTACTGGAAGTGGTTTGTGTGCAGATTCCAGGAAGATCTGGAAAAGCACTATGGAAAAACCTATCAGGGGAGTGGCAAGATTCCAGATGAATGGAGAAATTACTCTCAGGAGGAAGCTATTGAGAGTCTGGATAAATACATTTAAGGCAAGATAAAGAATAAGGATCCTGACACAAGACACAGTTTGAAATTATTTTCCACATTTCTTTGACTGTGGCAAATACTAAACTTAATATACTACAACTCCTTAGCAAAGAAGCAGTTCACATAATAGATGCAAAGGTTTAAAAATTTAATCAGTTAAAGAAAAAATGCAGTGTACCTGCAATACTTAATTTCTTCATACTCATAATGCAAATAATAATAAAAAATAAAAAAATAGTAGTAAAAAAAGTAGTTAACACAGTCTCCTATACTGGTTTATGTGATTTATTTAGCTTTTTGCTTAACTGATTGTGTGTTGTATATTTTGTGTAATTTGCATTAACTGATTATTATTATAACAAATAAAAGAAATGTTTACCTGTTATAACTGTGAGACTTTACTTTAACCTATGAATCAAGCCCTAAAGAAGAACCACACAAGAACATCATCCTACATTATTTGAACCTTTTCCCCCCTACCTGAATAATTTTTGATCACCAAAATTACATATTTAAACATGCATTAAAATAGCTTGAATATAACTCTACACCCTAGCTTCATTTAATATGCAAATGAGCCCCGTCCCCACTCACTCGCACAAGCTCAGAAATACAGCCGGCCAACTTACTGGGGTAAACGCTGTACAATGGTGCTCTTTACAACGTCGGACACATATAATTAATATGATTATCCTTTTGCTTGACTACATTATTAAAAAGCTAATAATGTGTTGCTAATGTTACACAAACCATATTCCCGTTTGCCATCTCAGTCTGCCTTCAGTATCAGCATCCTTAGAAACGTTTTGAACATCACAGAACGTCAGTGGAGAAAGGCATATAGTTTATCATGACATCGTAATATGCATTAGATACATAATTCACCTACTATTTTGCTAAATCGACCTGATTTTTCACATCAACAAAAAATATAGCGGGATAACCTGGCTTCTCTTGAAACTCCGTCCACTGCTTCCGAGAATAGTTAAAGCCCCGGCACGTTGACGTGATAGGTTACAAGGTAGTTTGTGATGTAAAAAAACAGACGATTTCAAACCGCATTTTTGTCTTTGGTTCACTGCCGTTTTAAAGAAAAAAATACTCAACAATGGTAACTTAAAGCATATTAAAAACACCACATAGACATGTACACAACATTACAAACTTGATTTTCACCACAGATTTCCACTTGATTTTTCATTTCCATTTCATCTCAATGGCTAATTTTTCTAACCTGAGCTAGTCTCTAGATTGAGCGTTGTTAGGAGGCCTCTCTTTTCAGAGAGTCCTTATTTGTGGCCTCTGCTCCCTGGAACTCTTCATAACTAGGAAGTTGTTAGGGGTTGGAAGACTATGTTGTCTTCTGGTAATTATTAGGATCCTCCTCTCTTTGGAGAGACATCTGCTGAGGCTCCCGCCCTATAGAGCTCTGCATACATAGTAGCTGAAGATGCAGGCTTTTTGTATACCCTTATCAGTCTAAATCTTTCTAGATTAGTATGTAGTTTGTTGGCCTCCTCTCTCTGGGAGAGTCGTTCTGCTGAGGTCTGAGCTTATACTTGGAGTTGTAGGCTCTGATAGCCTCCTCAGTTAACTGCCTCTAGATATGAGCTCTTTTTGAGAGTCATCATACTGAGTCTCTCACTCCCCAGAGCTTAAGCCATGTACGTTTTACCTAGGGGATAGGTATAGTTTCAGTATCTCTCAGTAATTGAGACTATATAGATATAGTCTATAAGTCAATCTTAGAAACTCTTTTTTACATTATGATATACAGTTAAGCCCAAAAGTATTCATTCCCAGGCCAAATTTTGAGTTAAAGTGAGTTTTTATTTGGTGAATGGGTATCTTCTGACTGGAAATGACACAAGAAAGTGGGCAAAGACTTTATGACATTGTAGAAATATTAATGAAAAATATTTGCTTTTTTTTGTATTTATTTTTGTCCAAAATTATTCATATCCCAGATCTTATCACAAAATTCTCAGGATATGCAACCTTCTGCACCATTCTACATGCTCCTGGTAACTTCTAGCATGTTCTAGAGCAGGGGTGTCCAAAGTCGATCCTGGAGGGCCACTGTCCTAAAGAGTTTAGCTCCAACTTGCCTCAACACACCTGCCTGGAAGTTTGCCTCAATATGCCTAGTAAGACCTTGATTAGCTGGTTCAGCTGTGTTTCACTGGAGTTGGAGCAAAACTCTGCAGGAGCAGGATTGGACACCCCTGTTCTAGAGCATTCTAATCAACTATAAATTAAGAACAGCTGATTCACCTGACCTGTTTGTTAGTCAAGTCAAAAGTGATCTTGCGTTGGCAAGATAGTGCGGGAGGCTAAGAAGAATCCAAGGCCATCCTGAATAATCTGAGTAATGCTGTTACCAACATTTTAAGGCAGACACTCCAGCATTCACAGCACAAGGCTGGCCTCCATGGACACCAACCAAGGAGGACTCAAATTCTTCAAGACAAGCACAGAAAGGCTCACCTGGACAAAGAAGAAGCCTTTCGCTCATTGATTCTATGGTTGTTTGGACATAGGTATGTGGCCTTTGTTTGGAAGAAAAAAAAGGAGAAGCATTCAACCCCAAGAACACCATCCCCACAGTCAAGCATGGTGGAAACATAAAGCTTTGGGGGTGTAAATGTAAATGGCATCATAAAAAAGACAACTACATTAAGATTCTGGAGCAAAACATCAGACAGTCTGCAGAAAAACTTGGCCTGGGGCCACAGCGGAACTTCTAACAAGATAACAATCCAAAACACACAGCAAAAGTGGTCAAAAATGGTTGGCAGAGAACAATATCAACGTTTTGGAGTGGCCAAGCCAGAGTCCAGACTTGAATCCAGTTGAGAATTTGTGGAGAGAACTGAAGACCAGAGTGATGGCAAGGAAGCCTTCCAACCTCAAGGATCTATGCAAAAGAGAGGAGTGGTCCAAAATCCCAGTGGAAATGTGCAAAAAACAATTATAAAAAACATTTTACAGCTGTGAATGAAAATAAAGGCTTTTTGATTATTGTGGACATGGAATGTTTTGTCAAAATGTAAAAAAACAACAACAAAAAAAAACAATATCTTACTTTCTTTTGTCACATTTTTGTATCATTTCAAGGCAGAAGATACCTATTTGTACAAATACACCACAATTAAAAATTTGGCCTGGGTATGAATAATTTTTGGCTTACCTGTATGTCTACTATTTCCATGTTAGGCTTTGCACCAGTGGGGTAGGCAGAATTGTATTTTTGGCCAGGGCACTTTAACATAGGGTTCTTCACTTTCCTACTTATTCCTTATAGCCAAAAGAAAACTAACTGACTCAATATTCAGGTAATTTCAATCATCTTAATTTCGCAAATACACGTAATGCTACTTATCAGCAAAACGATTGGTGACAAACTGATGTCTAGTTTCTCCAGTGATAATCCTTTCCCCACTCTTCGGTACGTCTCTGAATGAATGTATGTGTAATGTGTAATCATGTAACTCAAAATACCTATTACTACCGATGCAAAATTGCATCAAAGCCCTAAGAGACCCAGCAACTGGTGGATGAAGTGATTGAAAGCCATACTTAAAAGTATGATATATAATAAAAGTATAGATAGAAATAAAAGTCACTGTTTAGAGTACTACTTGAGTAAGTTTTAAAGTATGTGATATTTATTGTACTTAAGTATGAAGAGTATTGTTTTTATATTAAACGTACTTAAGTATTGAATGTAAAAGTAAAAATGCAAAATACAAAAGGAGCAAAATTTAAAAAAAAAATTGTTCTATACACAGTTTGAATTCTTCTTTGAATTAAAAAAATGGCAAAATGTTTTTGTAAGTTTTAAATAGCCTATAAAAAATACTAATATATAATTATACCTTGACTTTAATGTAAGAGACAACTTTAAATTGCTAAAATGTATTAGTAAATGTTGAAATTAACAATGAACGATACTTTTATTAACCTTATTTAATGTTACAAATGGACTATTGTAAAGTGTTACCATATCATATCCAATGATGCATAAAAATTGCAATCTTTACACACGGCATATAGCATTGAAATTAGACACATATGTATATTATATGTATATTTTCACACATTATTTGCTTCTATTTTAGAACACTTGATTATCTAATCAAAATATGAAATCGAATGCATACAGTTTAAATATGCAATTTCGCTGGATTACGAATGCATAAAAGTGAACAAATGGATATAAACTAATGCAAATATAGGGTAACAATCGTGACATTAAACATTTGGGTCAGATTTGCGTGTTTTTGTTGCATTGTTTTAACCTCTTGAGGTACTAATGTTAGCGTCCTCTCAGCCTCGATGGAAAAATACTGCTGTTCTCCACTAATGCAGCATCTACAACAAACTAATTACTTCATAGTGATATGTACTGTAGTGTACTGTATAACATACCGTTTTGTGGTTTATGTTTTAAATGTTTTTGAAGTGTTCCGCTCTGTGCAGCACGAAGCTTTACGTCACATGTCAAAACAAACTCTACGAGGCATCAGTGATAGTGTTTATTTCACCTCGAGAGGCCGCTTTCGTACTGTATAATGACAGCACACCCTTCTCAGCCGCTCCAGCAACAGACGCAATACGGAAAATGAAGTCATCCGCAGATGTGCAAACACTTGTTTGCTCATGATTGCTTGCTGTCTGTGTTCTTCCTACTTTATTTTGGAGTAGCTAAGTAACAAAAATGCGTTGGAGATATGTATTGGAGTAAAAGTATACATTTTATTTAGGAAATATAGTCTATAGTGGACTAAAAGTAAGTTGACAGAAATGTAAATCTACTCAAGTAAAGTACAGATTCTCCCAAAAAATACTAAAGTAGCCTACTGTAACGAAGTGGGGGAGAGCAGGGCACAACCTAACATGGGGTTAGTTGTAACACACATGGTTTAAAACTTTGGTTTAAAATACGTGGTATATCAACATTATTTAGAAAAAAAATTGCGCCAAAATTACAATGTAATTTTAAAAAGGGGTCATGTTACAATGTACCCCTAACATGTTACAATGTACCCCACATATGGGGCATGTTGTCACATTTCACTTCCATTCTTTCGGGGGAAATTAAGAAGAAAGTATACACTGCATTAATGAATCAAAACCACATAACTGTACTAGACATGTGTGAAATTAATGTGGGAAAAAATAAATACTCTGAACCCCAAGTGGATTTACACAAACTGAGAAAGTCAAAACGCGTTAGGTTGTGCCCCGCTCTCCCCTGTTATTCCTTTGTTACATTACACCACTGCCCACCAATCAGAGATTGCCTACATGAAAACGGAAATTAGCCCAAGCACTTTTGTAATTAGTATTACAATAACAATAATGAATACAAATAATAATAATAATAATATAGCTGTATATTATGGAGGACCAAATTACTCAAAATGAAATAATTCAATAATGAATTCAATAAAACAACAATTAAATGTATCAGTTTATTCTGAAATGATTAAATAATGAATTAAATAAATAAATGTATCTATTTATTTTGTAAAATTACATAAAAACACAACATTTATTGTTTAATATATTTCACAATTACCTCTTCCACACACACTATTGTTATGTTTAAAAATCTATTTTTTTCATTATTAAATGTGCTTTTTCAAAAAGCCATTTTTCATAATAATATGCTGCACTTACGAATGACGCTTATTTGACGAATCATGCATTTCCAAAGCACGATTTTCCAAAAGATTTTTTTTCATAATAATAGAGGACCTTTTACAAATGCCAATCAACAGGCAGTGGGCGGTGCTTGTTGCTGATTGGATAATCTTTTCAGATTTATTACTTTTGTCTGTCTGGGTCTGGCAAGTGGCAAGGGGAAATTATCTAGGCTAAACTAGGCTAATCCAGCTTCTTATTTCCAACTTCTTATTGATCTGTTCCACTTTAATTTATTATAATTTTGTAATCATCAATATACAATAGGCTATATTATGATATTATAATATAATCAATATTTAATTATACAAAATTAACATGTTACCATTGCTTTAAAATGCACAGCAATTTCCCTCATCAACCCATAATGAGGCGTCAAATTGTGCGGCCATTGGGAGAGGTGTGCTATATCTTTATATGCGATCGGGTGTACGGGGTGACACACGTACAAATGATCCTCCCCCTTCACATCTGTCACAATATTTTTTTATTTATGCTTTACCATTGCAGTTTAAATAATTTATGAATTTCTAAAATAACCCAACTTCATCAACATAAGGGCAGATCCCTTGATCGAGGCTGATAGCACACGAGTGATCAAAAATATTCCAATATACAAATACGTTTTCCTTCGACTCCTCGATCCTCATTTTCTTTCCTTGCACCCTTCCCTCGCATTGGGGGTGGCGCTGAGACGCAAGGAAAAGAAGCGAGGAGGCACAAATAAGATTTTTTTTAAAAATTATTATTAAAAGCTAAACAGAAAAAAAAAAGTAACAACTAATGTCATCATTGTCATATAACTATCCGCTTGTTAAGTCGTGACGTAAGAAACGCCATTTCAGGGTCCAAGCCTCAACTCGTTTCACTTGAGAATGCCATCGACGGCCATTTATGAGCGCTATTTATTCATATTAAACATCAAACATTTAAAAAAGTTAATCATTAATATTTTAACGATTAAGAAATGAGAAGCACCCTTGGCATTCCGTGATGTCACCACACCACACAAAGATTGATTTGTCATGTGTCGACTCTTCAATTTCAAACCAATCAGCGCCAAGCACTGCCCACTGCCTGTTGATTGGCATTTGTGAAATGTCCTATATTATTATGAAAAAAATCTTTGGGAAAATCGTGCTTTGGAAATGCATGATTCGTCAAATAGGCGTCATTCGTAAATGCAGCATATTATTATGAAAAACAGCTTTTTGAAAAAGCACATTTAATAATGAAAAAATTGATTTTTAAACATAACAATAGTGTGTGTGGAAGAGGAAATTGTGAAATATATTAAACAATAAATGCGTTTTCATGTAATTTTACAAAATAAATAGATACATTTATTTATTTAATTATTGAATTAATAATTAAATTAATTAGTTAATTATTTCAGAATAAACTGGTACATTTAATTGTTGTTTTATTGAATTCATTATTTATTCAATTATTTCCTTTTGAGTAATTTGGTCCTCCATAATATATAAGCCTATACATAATTATCAAAATATTGTTTTAATTTACTTCATGAATGAGCCCCCCAAAAGAGGGGACGAGCAATATCTTATAGCTGATCTTAATAATTTGCATCATGTTTCATTCAGACAACATTGACAAATATTGATTAGGTTTTGGATATCGGTTTGCACCTAAAATTCAATAAAGCGGTGCACAAATGTGAGTTGTTCTGTCTAGACTTTAGCACATGATAAGAACTAGCTTCCTTTTACAGAAACCATGGTCCAGATCATTCAAAGTACACCCAATATGTACACACAAAAGCATCAAGAGGTTTGATTTTTTTTTTTCTACTACTGACATGTTTCACTCTTAGAAACTAAAATGCTAATGATCAATTTTGGATTTAGTTACGAAAGCTTGGGCTGATGTAAGAAACTAGCAAACATTTTCCACTCATTTGGTCAACTGGTAGATCAACCTGACCTCTCCATCTTCTGTCCAAAAGAACGTTGGTCTTTTGATTATCGACACTTCAATGATACAACAATGCAATGGTGTCCAGTTCAGTTCTAAGAATGAAATATCTAACTTACTGATATCTTGCAGTAGAAATTATTTTACTTAAATTATTGAATAACGCAGTAGGTGAATAACTAGTAAAAGCTAAAAATATGTTTGTACAATGGGGACTGAGTTGTGAGTATTAAGGCAGCATGTGGTAAATGTGATATAGTTTATTTTCTGTGTAACATTTTCTGTTTATTCATGCGCTTGTGACATCTCATAACATCCCATGTACTAATCGTGTTATTCTGCTTTTAGAAAAATATAGCAAATTCATGCTTTTCAAGCCCTGATGTCTAAGCTAAAACAAGGCAAAATTTGGGCTGTCAGTGAAAATTGAATAGAGGTAAACCATAGCCCAAGATTAGACAAGTCATCTAGAACATGAACTCAAAGAAATTAAACCAAACACCTTGTAATCACTGTTGACTTTGCTTACATAATGGAACATCTCAAAAATGACAAAATAACCAAACTGAAGTTATTACTCATAGTTACCCACATAGTAACCAGAATTTTCATTAACTAGAGTATCAGCTCTATAGTTAACCAAGACGGTGAAATGATGGCTACTGCTTGCTGGGTTGCTATTTGCAATGGTTACTATTTACTATTTTTCATAGTGTGATTTTTTTATTAAAAATGTATTGAAACCAGTTAGGTTCAGTTTGACATGCAAAGATCATAACAAATATCAATTGTAAAATGGAATCAATTAAAAAACAAAAGTTTATTGTCCCTGCTTTTAAAGGGTTAGTTCACCCAAAAATGACTCTCGCTCATGTCATGTTCTACATCAGAACGCCGGCTCAGTATTGGCTAGCTCCTGCATCAGCATCCCATGTGTGCGTTGTGTTGCTCACGTGAACAGTGTCGGCCAATGGTGAGCCGGCGTTCTGATGTAGAACCCGGAAGTGCTGTACTGTGTTTACTACGCCAAGAGCGTCTGAGACTGGCACAGACGTGAAGAGATTGTTGAGTTAAGTCGTTATTTTTGTTTTGTTTTTGCTAGAGCTTGACCAATTTATCGGTCTGCTGATTTTATCGGCCGATATGAGCCTGTCGCAGATATATCGGCATCGGTACAGCAGATATGCCACCGATATGAACGCGTACCCACAACAAAATTATGTCAAAATGCCTGTCTTGTCGAGTATCATCGTAAACATAGTCGGCTATGTCTTAAGTGAACGTACACATGAAATTTGCCAGTCACCCCCAGCGTTTTTGGTCATTTTCACAAGTTTCATTGCCCACAGAATATCTTGTTGTATGAATATCTGATTCTGAACATGCAATATATAAAAAGAAAGAACAGACCCTTTGTTTTATTCTAGCTTCATGCATTCTTTTTTTATCAACACTTGAATGTGAGTAAGTTTCATGAAAAAAGCAACATTTTGAGAAAAAAGCTGAGAAAATCGCAATTAACTTTCATACAGATGGGATTCAGAACGATGATCAAAACACAGATGTCCATCAACACCCCCAAAGCTTCACAGTCCTATAGCTCGTCCTGGGTCGACATTTCATTAAATAACATTAGGCAGTTTTGATTTATATGATCGCGTTATTTTACATATGCATCTGCTTATATGAGATCGCTCGTTTCTGCTTCTTCGCCTGTGTTTTGCTCAGATTCTGTACTCGTTCTGAAGATGCGTCATAGCGCCCCCTACCGTATAACAGTGAAAACATGGAAGCCTCTTCAATGGCAGGGAAGCATTTTCTCATAAAAGACGAGATAACAAAAAAATCACTCACTGCTCTTGACTGAATAACTTTAATAATGGTTAATCTATATTTATACACTGAAGACTGCAGTGATATTTTACATTTGATTACCATTTCTCTACCTGAAAATCTAGTTTAGACCTACATGAAAAACATGAAAAGAACTGTTTTTCATTTGTATGTTTGTTCTGTTGTATTTATGTACAATGTATGTATATACTGAATTATATATACAGTACCAGTCACCACTGGGAAAGTGTTTCCAAACTTTTGACTGGTACTGTACTATAATATACACAAAGAATATCGGCCGATATATCGATATTGGATTTTTACTCCTTAATATCGGTATCGGCCCCCAAAAACCCATATCGGTCGGCTCTAGTTTTTGCACACAAAAATATTCTCGTAGCTTCTGTAAGAAACTTTTTCCTCGTCGAAGCAGAGACCAGGAGATGTTGATGTATCTTCAGCAGGATTCTTTATTGAGAACACGTGCTGTCGGTAGCTGCAGTCATCAAGTCTGATTAAAATAGTATACACACTGTAATTTATCAACATTTTACAGGGGGAGGGATTCACACAGTAGAGGAGGAGACAATCTAAACAAAGGAATGACCAGTCACCAGTTCTAATCCAATCAGTCATTCAAATGCATAGATGCTAATCCAATCACTCTGACAGTATTGCCCATACATACAAAAGCACAACTGTGCCATGAGCTTGTCATACTAAAAGGTCAGGAAGTGAATAAAGACAAAAGACTAATGTCTCAAACACCTGAGCTGATTAAGATAGAAATAAAGTTAGTAATCCCACACTTCATAACATTAAGGTTGAACCACTGTAGACACATGGACTATTTTAACAATGTATTTACTAACTTTCTGGGCCTTGAAAGTTGCAATGACGTTGCTGTCTATGGAGGGGTCAGAGAGCTCTCCGATTTTATTAAAAAATATCTTAATTTGTGTTCTGAAGATGAACAAAGGTCATGGGTTTGGAATGACATGAGGGAGAGTAATTAATTATATAATTTTCATTTTTGGGTGAACTATCCCTTTAATTCATAGATAATAACAATTAAGATTTCAATGACATGTTGACCTCTGAACAAGGAAATATCCCCCCAGAAATCTGGTCACCTTAATACTACAAATAAAACATTGCAAAATGAATAACAAAAAAACAATAGAATTTAGTTGACAAAAAAGATTAAAGCCAAGATGTTACATTTCCTGCACACTAAAAGTCACAAATAAGCGCTGGCTTATATTTTCTCCATACTGCAGCCTGATGTTTAGGAGAACCCCTGAGGTGCAGTGTGATGTTCGCAGTACTTCATGCATGAGTGAATGTCTCAAGCAACACTTGTGCTGCTGAACAGTATGCTAGACATCATTTCTTCTGTTAATTTAATTTATAAGGGGAAATAAAATACTTTAAATACAATTCCAAAATACATGATGCAACACAGTACTTATATGACATTTAATCCTTTAATACACAGGATTAATAGAAATGTAATACAAATATTGGTAAGAATTACTCAGTAATCTCTTAACTTTTTTATGGCCGTGTCTTTTCCAAAGGCACCATTTCTTTTTATTGAATACTAACGCTAATTATATTTGATTATAATTAGATTATCTGCAAATAATTACTTCCATACTAAACTACATTTGGGTCTGTTCCTCACACAAAGCCATTGAATGACTTCAGAAGTATGAAGATCTTGATACTGTGTGCTTTGTGTCTTTTTTTTTTCTTTGTTTCTTTTGTTTTTGAGATTCGGCAGTAAAATCTCTGTTTTGCTTGTATGAAAAACAGAAACTGAACAGAAGCAGGTAAACAACATTTGGTGAAAAAGTCATTTGTGCAGCAGAAGCCAAAAAGTCTGTGACCTGGTGACCATCCTAATAGCAAATAAACACAATTACACTATTATTTCTTAAATTAACAACAGATTGAACTTCTTGACTAATTGAGTGTCTGTAAATTATGTACAATTGTCACAAATAACAATGTGGAAAGGTGACTTTTGCCCTGTACTATAAGTAGCTAGAGTTAATTTGACTTATTTAGGAAGACTAAAATCTAGGTCCAAAACAATTTACTACAACAACAACAACAACACAAGAACCAAGTTAATGTAGCCAAAATACTATATGGTTCCACATAAAAAACACATTTAAATATAAGATGTGTTTCATGTATGATAATTATGAAATAATAATTAAAAACCTACAAACTACAAAAACAAGAATCATGACATAAGAATGTGCATTATTTCATTACTGTCTTCCAAGTTAAGTTGGTTAATAAGAATGCACTAATTGATTATTGATAATGGTAAATTGTATCAATAGTCCGCACTTTGCAAAATCATGCCTTTTCAAGTCCAACAAGTCTTATTCATAGATCAATTAATAAACCTACAATATGAGCCAACAGGTGATTATTCAGTGGTTGATTATAAAGAATGGAAAACAGCTGGAAGGCTAAATGTGAGTGAATTACTATCTAAAGGGTAGAAGTAAAAAAACAAGTGAGTATAATTGTTATAACTTGATCATTATTTGATCATTTACCATTACCATGTATTTCCATTAACCAGTTTTTTCGTATTTTGTATGAAGGTATTTGACGACCATAGTTTAACATAAACATCAATCACTCACTTCACCTCAAGTTGAGAAAATGTGTAAATTGGATTGTATCATTTTATATTGTGGACAGCAAACTCTAAACCTGTTATATGTGTCAAAATTCAGTTTGTAGAGTAACGTGCGCACAGTACTGGTGTTTCTAAGCTTTTTTATTATTTTTCAGGCCGAGGTCTCAGGATGACGTGAGAGTTAGCTGGCCCGAATTCTAGGCACGATTGATACCCTCTTGATTGAGGCCAATGCAGTCAAGAGTACGGTCTTCATGGACAGGATTTTTAACTCTATGGACTGCAAAGGCTCAAAGGGAGGGCTCTGTAGTGCTCTGAGCACCAGAGCTAAGTCCCAAGAGGGTACTGAGTTTGGACGGGGAGGATTTAGCCTCCTCGCACCTCTAAGGAACCTGACGATTAGGTTGTGCTTCCCTAAGGACTTACCTTCAACTGCGTCGTGATACGCCGCTATTGCTGCGACGTACACTTTGAGGATGGAGGGAGACAGCCTTCGCTCCAACCCATCTTGCAGAAAAGAAAGCACGACACTAACCTAACACCTTCGGGGGTCTTCCCCACAGGAACAGCACCATTCAACGAACAGGTTCCACTTCAACGCATAGAGGCACCTCGTAGAGAAGAGATGGTGTCTACCACATCTTGTGGCAGGCCACCTAGAACCTCCGCGTCCCGTCCAGGGACCAGACATGGAGTTTCCAGAGGTCTGGACGTGGGTGCCATAGAGTGCCCCATCCCTGAGAAAGCAGGTCCTTCCTCAGGGGAATGGGCCAGGGAGGGGCTGTAGCGAGGAGTGTTAGTTCAGGGAACCAGGTCTGGTTGGGCCAGGAGCGGAGTGTGGAATGCGTGAATGCGTTTTTAAACACTCGAAGTAAATTGGTCTCTGAAATTCGTTGAAAGGGAACCTGTATTTTTCAGCCTGGACAAAGCTAATGCGAATGTGTAGTCTCATAACACTGCCTGTTTCTATAGCAACTGGAGCTTCTAACGGCAGCCGCGCTGACTCGATTACTTTACTAATCTGTGATTGGCTCTTTCATTTAGAAGGCGGGGCTTATTCGCTATATTGGGCGTTGCACTTTTTCCCATTCACAATTAATCGGAGTGCACCATCTTCCTATATAGCCTATAAAGCCTTTGCTATAAGATCCACTCTGCATCAGGGTCCTGCACTATAAAAAAAATCCTATATAAAAAAACAACAATCAAACCGAACGAGTGTCTTACTGAGCGGTTGACCCACGTGACCATAGATATGTATACGTATATATATCTATGCATGTGACGACCTGACGTGACGTCAGCATCTTGAAATTAGCAGTTTTTTACCATGTAAGTATCCAAGCTGATGTGTAAAGACTATAAATGGACATTGCAGGCAGTAAATACAGAGATATTCCTAAAAGAATACTCAACCATTTCCTGCATCCTGCAGTACTTCCCTGAATAAGCCTTTGAAGAAATGTGTTGTAGGTTATTCTAAGTCTTTCTGAGTGATGAACTGAAAACGCTACCACCTATCATGACTTTCTCTTTAATCCATGACAGAAGGAGCTAATGCTTAATGTCTTTGTATTTTTCCATACAATTTTATTTATATTTAGGCTATATCATTTTTATGTAATCATTTGCTTGTTTTGTTTTTTGTTATTTGTCAAACAGATTAATTATATATTGTCTGCTATATTGCTTTACAAGTTAGAGTTAAAATTTAGAAGATAAAGAGTTTTAATTTTAAAGTCTTCAGTGTCATGGGACCATGTTGTCATTAATTATCATTGAATACTGTGCTAGAGGGGCATAAAGGGGTTTGCATCATATGGTTAGAATGCATTATAATCGTCCCAAATCCTTGTTAATGTACATAAAGTGTACATAAAATGTACATTCATCCTAGTCTGTAAGATTGCATATTTTAATATTAGAAACAGTGCTAGTATAGGCTAGATGCCAGATATATTATAAATTATTTTAATATTAATTTATGTTTCTGGATAATCTGGATTTTTTTCACGGTTCTCCCATGATTCTGAAAATAAAACATTAGACAACAAAACAAAATAACATGTAATTTACTTCTACTATAAATGTGTCTATTAAAATATTTATTAATTTAAATGAATGAATTATATATATATATATATATATATATATATATATATATATATATATATATATATATAGTGGTGGTCAGAATTATTGGCACCCCTGGTAAATATGATCAAATATGGCTGTAAAAAATAAATCTGCATTGTTTATCCTTTTGATCTTTTATTAAAAAAAATCACAAAAATCTAACCTTTCATTGAAGTAAAAGAATTGAAAGTGGGGGGTAAATCACATTATGAAATAAATGCTTTTCTCCAAAACACGTTGGCCACAATTATTGGCACCCCTATAATTTTTTATGAGTAAAATATCTCTGAAGTATATTCCCATTAATATTAAACATTTTTAGCACACCAGGGTGACTAGGAACATTAAATTGTCCAGCTATGATGTCTTGTTCTACAGGAGTATAAATATGAGGAAACACAAAGGCCAAATTCCCTTAATCATTCATCACAATGAGTAAAGCCAAAGAATATAGTTCTGATGTGCAGCAAAAGATTGTTGAGCTTCACAAAATAGAAAGTGACTGTAAGAAAATATCTAAAGCATTGAAAATCCCCATTTCCACCATCAGGACAATAATTAAGAAGTTCCAATCAACTAAAGATGTTACGAATCTGCCGGGAAGAGGACGTGTGTCTATATCATCCTAATGCACCGTGAGGAGGAGAGTTTGAGTGGACAAAGACTCTCCAAGATCACAGATGGAGAATCGCAGAGATTAGTTGAGTCTTGGGGTCAGAAAGACAAAAAAAAAATAAAAAAATCAAACAGCCCCTACATCACCACATGTTGTTTGGGAGGGTTTCAAGAAAAATCCTTCTTGCTCATCCAGAAACAAACTCCAGCATATTTAGTTATCAGACACAACTGGAAATTCAAAAGGGACCTGGTTCTATGGTCAGATTAAACTAAAAAAAGAGCTTTTTGGCAACAAATCCACCAGATGGGTTTGGTGCAAACAGGGATAAAAAGTACCCCATGTCCACGGTTATATATATACCGCTGGATCTTTAATGTTGTGGGCCTATTTTGTTTTTGCTGGAGGTCCTGGACATCTTGTTCAGATACATGGTATAATGGATTCTAGCAAATACCAACAGATCAAAAATCAAAACCTGATAACTCAGAGCTGTTATCTTGGCAAAAGGAGGTTGCAAAAAGTATTTAATAAAAGGGTGCCAATAATTGAGGCCAATTGTGGAAAAGCATTTATTTCATAATGTGATTTACCCCCCACTTTCAATTCTTTTACTTCAATAAAAGGTTAGATTTTTGTGATTTTTTTAATAAAAGATCAACAGGATAAACAATGCAGATGTATTTTTTTACAGCCATATTTGATCATATTTACAATAATTCTGACCACCACTGTATATATATAGTGGAACTAGTGGACCTAGTGGAATAACATTGTAATAGAATCTTTATTTAAAGCGTAACATTACTTTCAAAGGTCATTTACTCATTTTGATCACGGCTGCCGCAACAGCATAAACTTTTATTCCAATACTGTCTTTTTGTATTATTTGATGTTAGCAACACAGAAATAGACAGCTTTTAATGAATAATAGTTCGAACAAGCCTTAAAATAGCCTACATATTTTTGTATATCATATTTGTACCATACCTCAAAATTAACCCGTAAGTAAACCAGCCCCAGCTTCTGTGATCCATGCCCAATGTATTGCCTTTTTAGGTGAAGAAATTGGTCTTGCAATATTCCTCATTTGTAAGTTGCTTTAATAGGCTATATTAAAAACATACATACAAAATAGGATAAATATCAAACAAATACAATCTAAGAATTTATTTCAAGAACTAAAGAGAAATATCAATACAGACTGAATCTTAATAAAATTACTAAATTATTGTAATCTTTCACAAATAAACATCATAAATGCTAAAGTGGAAAGGTTTATTAAAAACACCTGTTTAAGTCTTCTAGTTTTACATTCATGCAGAATCAGCTGAATCTGTTAAACTGGCTATACTTTGTAATTAGGTTAGTTGATTTTCATGTCTTTCACATATAAACAATGAGCCAAAACTAAATTAGTGATCTGTTTCATAAAATCATATGTACGTTCCTACGTGTGCTTATGTATTGTTAACGCGTTCCTATGGCGAAAACGGCATTACACAGTCCTTATAAGGAAGTGTTTTCCCCCACTCTATATTGTAGACAGAAATGGGTAATTATTATTCATAATAAACATGCTGAAACAATAAAACATATAAAATTAAGATAATGTTGCACAATTAAAATTAAAGATGATAATGCAGTTAAGCAGTGCTTGATTCTTTGCGGATGTCTACCAGAAGTTACGTTTGGGCCACAAAAGCGTGCATGCGCAGTAACGTTTGTTTATATTGTTGCCGTTGAAACCGTCTATAAAGCATTAATTTAAACAGTCTGCTAACTTACAAACAAAGTTAAAAATAGTCTACAAGTCAATTACTTTTACTCTATGGAAATCCTAAAGGGAGGACATTTTGGGTTATTTGTATTTTTTTAAATAGCCTAGATCGCCAGTAACATTTATTTTAAAGTGTATAATTTTTCAATGTATAAAATCAAATGATTGCTCAATTTGCATACACAGTGAACTACTTAGTTTTGATAACTAAATTCATTGCAAGAAATAAATACTCTATAATTTCATCAACCAATTGCCTGGATTTAATAAATAAGAAGCAAATATAGCAGACAATATAATCATGGAGGCGCCGGCACGATCACTTGCATTGCGTGTGAACTGGAGTGTGTCTCATAAATGAAAAGAAACGCTTGGGGTTACTTGACTGTAATCTTGTTCCCTGATAAAGCGGAACGAGATGTTGCACTGTTTAGCACTATTGGGAACATCTTTATCATTCCCAGCTGTGAATAGTGTGTTTAACACGTCAATGAAATTGACCTGGGGGTATTATAGTCTCGGCTGGTGACATCACACGCGCACCTGCTGCACGAGGCTATAAATAGATGAGCCCCAGCTGCATGCCTTCTGGGTTTTTTTTTATTTTTTAAGAGCAGTCCTGGGACATCATCAGCACGGCAGAGTAGCACAGCATCTCGTTCCGCTTTATCAGGGAACAGGGTTACAGTCAAGTAACCCCAGGTGTTCCCTTTCAAAAGCTACACTTAATGCTGCGCTGCTTAGCGCTATTGGGAACGAGAATACCCACGCCGCCGTGCTTGATGGTGTCTGGACCCCTTACGGTTGTGTAGGTGTGCACAAGAACGCAAGAAAGCCTCAGACATTAGCTTGTGATGTCGACTCAAGGACATGAGAGCCCGGAGTGGCATGAGCATCCAAAATATAAAACCTTATGAATGTGTGCAGAGAGGACTGACCTGCCGCATCACAAAACACTTTGTAAGGGGGCACCCCTTGCTAACGCAGTAGAGGAGGCGAGCCACCTGGTGGAGTGAGCCCTTAACCTGTTGGCGAAGCTTGACCGCGCGCCTCATAGGCAAAAGCAATAGCATCCCTGACCCAATGTGACATGATCTGTTTGGTGGCGGCAGAACCTCTGTTACGGCCCCCATACCAAACAAACAGTTGCTCTGACTTACGCCACTGGCTAGTGCAGTGGACGTAGTCCTGAAGAGCACAAACTGGACAGTCTATGAAGTTTCTCCTGATCCGGCGTTGCAAACAGCAGAGAGCAGAAGGTTTCAAGAGTGACAGGATGTACAGTCGAGAAAGAAAGCTTTGCAGGTAGTCAGGATGAGGATGCAAAATCCACTTTCACCAATCCTGGGGCAAAGTATAAGCAGGATGGTGATATCGACAGAGCCTGCATATCCCCAGTTCTTTTAAGGAAGTTATGGCCATGAGAAAAAACATTTTTAAAGTCAGAAGTTTGTCAGACGCTGACTCTAGAGGTTCAAAGGGGGTCTCAACCAGACCCTCGAGGACTATAGCTAAGTCCCATGAAGGGATCTTGGTTCTTACAGGAGGCCTCAACTGCCTGGCTCCACGAATGAAGCGTCCACCAAGGCGTGGCAAGCCGAAAGAGCGGCCACATAAACCCTGAGAGTGGTGGGGCAAGTGCCTGTTGACAATTTTTCTTGCAGAAGGTCCAGAACTGAAGCAATCTGGCAGTTAACTGGATCTGCATTGTGTGTCATACACCATCTTTAAAGACACCCCATTTATTGGCATAAACTTAGTGGAGGAAGCCCTAGCACCTATCTCAATAACTGCAGGCGAAATATGAGTGGTGGAATATACAAATTGGATGATTGCTAAGCAACCTGAAAGGAGAACTAACGTGTATACGCTCGCCAGCTGTCTGGTGAAAATCCCATAGCATTCAGGCGTCAGACGTAAGATATGAGACGTTAGATGTCACGGTCATGTGTCGGAGCTGTGCTCAAAGTACGTGGCGGTGATGGCGGCGACGTATGTGAGAAAGTACATTTTTAATTTGCGTCTGAATAACGTACGTGTGGATAAACGCCTGGATAACGCAAAACAATTACAACCAATAAATAAATTCTAAAACAACATGCTTGCAACTTCTAATTGAATGAAAATATTGTCAGTGTACTGAACTTATGTGTTATTTATTTTGGTTAAAACTAACACAACAATAGGTCAGTGTTATATCATCATATCACTGGGTTAGCTTCTGGCTGATTTTTAACACACCTTTTTAAATGGGCATTTCATTTGATTACTAACGGTATAATTTTATAATATTGATGTACACTAAAATCTGTCAAATACTTACTGCACAATTTAATACATTTATTTACCTTTTTCTAACTGGCTGACTTAAGTAATATAGGCTAACTCTTTTTGCATTCCAGTATTAGAGTCCTACTATATTACATTTTGTTTATTACTTGTTTTTGTAATTTACAGGCAAACTGGCAAAAACACATAGGCTATCCATCAGTCCTCCTCACTAGGCTAATTGTTAATGCACAGAGGTTACTGTAATCATGTCAGCTTTGAACATTGATGGGTTATTTTTTTGGTGATAACTGGCAAAACTTCAGACGACACGGCGCAGACGTCAAGTAGCTTCTCGCGTAGCTTCTCATGTAGCTTCTCAGGCGAGAAGGGGGGCGATGAAAATGTAACACTTATCACATGCCATTGGTCACGGCGCCTGCTTACGGCAAGGTACGCGACGATCGACACAACTGATTGCTTAGTTAGTAAAGTAAATATATAAACCACCCCCATAGCGAAAGGGACGGCCCGTCTCTTGCTCGTCAGCCAAACCCATTCGTGAGCCCCGCAATGCGGGTGCGGACTGAAAGTAGCCAAGATAAGCACGAAGCATTTTAACTGTAAAAAGCTTGCAATGCTCGCACTCGCCTGACTCAATGCAGAGACCGTATGCTCTTCCCCCAAACACACAGCAGTAATCGTGTGTATCCAGTTCTGTCATTTGGAAGAGAACATGGAGGGACACAGCGTTTACTCTGCTGACTCATTTTAAACTGATTAGATTTCTTTCAACTTTAACTCACTGATGTTTGTAACAGAGATGAGAAAGAGAGAAATCTGCACACTGCCATTTGAAAACGAACTCCTAACAAAGATCTGAAGTGGAGTTTCGAAAGGTAGAGGGAGTGTTTGACGCACACCAACACAGAGTGGTCTGAAAACAAAAAGACCTGAAGGCATGCAGCTGGGGCTCATCTATTTATAGCCTCGTGGAGCAGGTGCGCGTGTGACGTCACCAGCCGAGGCTATAATACACACTAAACACACTATTCACAGCTGGTCACAAGACGTTCCCAATAGCGCTAAGCAGCGCAGCATTAAGTGTAGCTTTTGAAAGGGAACTCAGCGTATAGGCTACTTGCCTCACAGACATGAGAAATATGTTGCTTGAAATGTCTACTTTTTTTTTTGGAAACTAATAGTTGGGAGAACAGAGACTGTGAAGAGAAACTTTACTTTGTATGTTATTAAAGAGAAGGGTAAGAACCAAAGCATGTATTTGTGTTTCAGTCAATACATTGCTCAAATAGCAATATATATATTGAAAGAGCACCAGATAAAAACTAATGAAGAAATTATAAAATAATATAGCCCTTTATTTGACTTAAAAACAGTGAATTAACATGTATAATTTATGTAGAAGTAATTCTTATGCTCCTATATTTGCATTCTGTATGTCTCATATATGCTTATAACTTGTTTAAATTGAAAAACACCTGATGATACATCACTTTGAAACATATATTTGTTTTCAAATTATAGATTTAGTGAGTTTGTATGTCATAGATTTGCTGTATTTTTAGAAACTATATGCTTTTCATTCTGTGAGTTTTGCAAAGAACAATATACTAGTCCTGTCTCCTTTTAATATCTTGTGCACACCTCATGCATTAAAACGTCTCAGTTTACATATGTAACCTATGTTCCCTGAGAACAGGGAACGAGAACTCTTTGGGGAACGTCTCAGCGTGACAGGTGTCTGAAGCTACTATCGAATCACGGCAATCCTATTGACTGGCGACAGCCAATGATGTCATCAATTTGCGACCAGGAAGTATATAAGGGCACCTTGCAAACATGACATTCACCTTATCGTCTGAAGAGACTGTTTGGTAGGCAGGCCCTAAGGCATGGCAACGAGACGCAGTGTCTCGTTCCTTGTTCTCAGGGAACATAGGTTACATACATAACCTGAGACTTTCCCTTTCGAAAGGGAACTCGCACTGCGTCCTAGAACGCTTTGGGGAACGATATACCAACTGAGGGGAGTGCATGCCCACTGGCAGTGACAACTGTCAGAACAAGCAAATTCAAATTAAATGCCTGAACTACTCTCCCTCAGGTCACACTGGGCTGTCAGTGACAGCATTCCCTACGGTCATAGCCCAAGCTATAAGCCTCAAGAGGAAACCTTCATACACGCCATGAAGTCCTACCCAGGCTGCTCAAAGGCCTGGAACCAACCACTTCAACAGAAGGGGTCCCTTTAAGGGAATGTGGCTAGGGAACCCTAGGGAGCCCCAGCCAAATCACTACCCTGGGACATATTCACCCGAATGCCACCAGGGAGGCCTGACCTGGTGTCACTTATATTGGACACTTCAGTCTGGCTAACCCTGTCTGTTCAGAAACAGAGCCTCTGGACACTTGCCTCTAGGTAAGGCATCCAGACAGAGGGATGGCAGTAACCAACTCAGACCGGATCTCAGAGATGGGTATCCTGGAGAGCAATACTCAGCGTAGCGCTTTACAACCCTTGCTAGCGAGGGGAGTCTATCTGCTCGATCCAAGGATCTCAAAGCACCTATGTTTCAAAGCACTAAGGAGGCCGGACAGTCCTACAGACTGATCTAACTGGGAGGCCTCATGAGAGGCCTGCGGCCATCTGATCAGACTCAGGTGGCTGCATGCTCACAAACAACCCCCAGTGAAGGGAGCACGAAGCCTGACCTGGTAGGTAGACCAAGCTGTAGGCTAAATACAAATAGGTTCCCTTCTTTAGGGAACCAGTAGCAGAAAAGTGACACTTTTGTAATGCTAGGGTGTGAACTTGCCTTCAGGTGCTGCCTGCTAAGGCCAGAACAACTGATAGCAAGCATCCACTAGCTGTCAGAGTCATACTAGCTGTTTAGTGCTCGGGAACTCGCCTTCAGGGAGGCCTGCTGAGGCCTACTACCTGATAGCAAGCCTTCAGGGAGGCCTGGTGAGGCCTACTACCTGATAGTAATTCATGCTAGCTGCCAGAGCATCCAAACTCTGGAACTCGCCTTCAGGGTGGCCTGGTGAGGCCTACTACCTGATAGCAAGCCTTCAGGGAGGCCTGGTGAGGCCTACTACTTGATAGCAAGTCATGCTAGCTGCCAGAGTATCCAAACTCCGGAACTCGCCTTCAGGGCTGCCTGGTGAGGCCTACTACCTTATAGCAAGTTAAAAACTGGCTGCTAGGAACCCAGACTTTCTGAGGCTAGTCTCAGGATGGCCTGATAAGGCCAATTGGCTGACAGTACGTTAGCTGCCTGACAAAATAAATACCCACACTACTGGGGACTCATCCTCAGGGAGGCCTGGTAGGGCCTACTAGCTGATAACAAGCCTTCTGCTACAAAACCAACACCACTGGGAAGCATACCACACCAACACATATATTGGGGCAGCCCACAGGAGGCCTCTCGAGGCTAGCTACCTGGTTGCCGCTGCTATGCATGTCCCCCAAGCGTCGGGACTCCCTTCCAAGGAGGCCTGCTAAGGCCTACTACCTGTCCGGGAGTCTACTGCCCAGACTGCCAAAGCCAACTGCTCACAGCCAGCTGGCCTAACAAGCCCTTCTGGGGCCGGCCGTCATAGAGGCCTGCTGAGGCCTACTACATGACAGCGCAGATAAGCTGTTTACACAGTGCCTACAAACCTGGTACCTAACTACATTGCCAACGGCAGTGTACTCAGCAAAACAGCAATAAGCCTTTTTAGCAAGGGGAGTACAACTTACGCCACCCTGCCTCAATGGAGGCCCCGAATTCAGTGGCCTACCATTTGTGTGCATTGTTGTCAGCTCATGGCAATGCTCAGCTCCTTGGCTTCAAAGGAGCGTATTTCCAGAACCAGCATGAAATGAAGGTTACAAATTCCTGCTCGACCCGAGCCATAATGGTGGAAGCAGAATGATACAGAGCTGAAAGTGGAGTACTCAAAACTACCCTGTTTTAGCAGGGGAGTACTAACCACATGACCCTAAAAATTCACAGGGTGAGGGCCTGCCAGTGCCTGGCGGCCTACGTCCATTAAGCTAGCTCTGGGAGGCGGGGTCAAGCAAACCCACAGTCTCTTTGTGAAGCAAAAGACGGCCTAACCCTGCCCCACGACCACTGCTAGGTCGCTATCAAATTCTGCCTCTGCACCTACCTTACTCACCTCACCCCAGAATGCAGGAAGGGGGCGGGCCTTGGCCGAACGACTCTCACCATGAGAAGAGGCTGACATTAGGAATGCTAAAACAGCTTTGCTTTTTTTCAGGAATGGTACAGCTTTGCTTTTGAGGTACAGCTTTGCTTTTGAGGTACAGCTTTGCTTTTGAATCTCTATTTGATATCTTTTCTTTGTTGTTTATACTGCTAAATATAACTTACTCATCACCATATATTGTTTAATATTGCCAATCACGTTAAATTTGACATTGCTAGCTTTTAATCTAAATCACTATCACAACGTGTTAGCATTTCACAACGCGTTAGCATTTCACTAGCCTGTTTGCCTGCCATACGTGCATCCGGGTTTCCTGTTTTGTCTCTCGTGCCTTTACTAGTCCATCAAACAACTGTGGTGAGTTGGATTAATCAACAAATACGGTAAGCCATGTCTTCTTCTCCTTTTATTGTCATCTGCACTACATGTTTCATGTTTAGAATATCTGTCTCCGTTGGTGAACAGGGCTTCACATGTGATAAATGTAAGGAGATAGTCAGGCTGACGGAGAAGATTTTAGAATTAGAGACACGCATCCAGACTTTATTTGAGAGTAGTGAGAACGTAACAGCTTTAGACACTGCTTTGGATGCCACTAGCTTAGTGAAATCTGTACATTGTTTGGTTCCGGCTGTAGAGCCCGTGCAGCAGGGCAACTGGGTGACGGTGAGACGGCATAGTCGCGGATCAAAAAACCACTCGTCCGTTCCGATTAGAACATCAAACAGGTTCTCCCCACTCAGTGATGCACCCACTGAGAATCCTGTTGAAAGTGCCCTAGTTATTGGCGATTCTATTACACGGAACGTGAAAATAGAGACACCAGCCACCATAGTCACATGTTTACCGGGAGCCAGAGCGCCTGACATCAAAGCAAATTTAAAAGTGCTGGCTAATGCTAATCGTAAATTCTCTAAGATTATTATTCACGTCAGCACTAATGATGTTTGACTTCGCCAGTCGGAGATCACCAAAATTAACATTAAAGAGGTGTGTGAACTTGCAAGTACGATGGCTGATAGCGTTTTCTGCTCTGGTCCCCTCCCCGTTAAAAGGAGTGATGAGATACTTAGCAGACTATCATCACTTAATGGCTGGTTGTCTAAGTGGTGTCCGCAAAATAACATAGGGTTCATAGACAATTGGAAAAGCTTTTGGGGCAGACCTGACCTGTTGAAAAGAGATGGTATCCATCCCTCCTAGGGTGGTGCCGCTCTTCTCTCTAGTAATTTGGAACATAGTCTTAAAGCTAAACCTTGACTAACTAGGGCCCAGGTCAGGAAGCAGACGGACTGGCTTACCCGACCGAAACCATCAAAACTATTCAACGGTAAAAATTTTATTGATGTCTAACAAATAAACAACAGATATAATACAGATAAACAAATGATAAAGCCCTTTCCTCAAAAACGCTTATTGTTAATGATATGATTACAAATAATAATCTAGATGTGCTGTGTTTGACAGAAACCTGGCTAAAACCTGACGACTACATTACTTTACTTTAAATGAGTCCACCCCACAAGATTATTCTTATAAACACGAGCTGCATCTGAAAGGTAAAGGGGGAGGTGTTGCTGTAGTTTATAATAATATCTTCAGTATTACTCAGAAGTTTCAAATATTATTCTTTTGAAGTTTTGGTGCTTTACGTAACGTTATGTAGTGAAATTGATAAATCCCGTTTAACATTTGAGTTGGCTACTGTATACAGGCCACCAGGGCACAATACAGACTTTACCAGAGAATTTGCTGATTTTCTATCAGAGTTAGTACTGGCTACAGATAAAGTCCTAATTGTTGGTGATTTTAATATCCATGTAGACAATGAAAAAGACACATTGGGATTGGCATTTAGAGACATTCTAAACTCTATTGGAGTTAGGCAACACGTATCAGGACCCACTCATCGCCGTAATCATACTTTAGACCTAATATTGTCACATGGAATAAATGTTGATACCGTTGAAATTCTGCAGCAAAGCGATGACATCTCAGATCATTACCTAGTATCATGTATACTTAATTTAGCAAAGGCTGCAAAGCCGTCCCCTCGCTTCAAATATGGCAGGACTATCACTGCTGCGACTAAAGATTTCTTTGTAAATAAACTTCCTCATCAGTTTCATCTCCTCAGCATCCCAGATAGCCTAGAGGAACTCGATGTTGCAACAGAAACTATTGACTCTCTCTTTTCCAGCACTTTAGACACAGTTGCTCCTCTGCGCTTAAAGAAGATTAAAGAAAATAGTCCAACGCCGTGGTACAACGAGCACACCCGGGCCCTTAAAAGCGCAGCTGGAAGAAAACAAAAGTTTTGCGCATTTTGTGGAAAGAGAGCATGATTTCATACAGAAAGGCCGTAAAAACTGCTACATCTGCTTATTTCTCGACTCTCTTAGAAGAAAACAAACACAACCCTAGGTATTTATTCGATACAGTGGCTAAATTAACCAAAAATAAAGCTTCAACTTCTGATGTCTGCCAACAGCACAGCAGTAATGACTTTATGAACTTCTTTACTTGTAAGATTGATAATATTAGGAAAAAAATTATAACCATGCAGCTACTACTGTATCACATCAGACAGTGCATTGTAGTGTCACTGAGGAAAAATTACATTCATTCACTGCTATAGGAGAAGAATAATTGGCTAAACTCGTTAAATCATCAAAATCAACAACATGTATGCTCGACCCTATACCGAGTAAATTACTAAAAGAGATGCTTCCAGAGGTCATAATCCTCTTCTTAATATCATTAATTCATCCTTGACATTAGGATATGTACCGAAAACTTTTAAGTTGGCTATTATTAAACCACTTATTAAAAAAACACAACTTGATCCTACAGAATTAGTCAATTACAGGCCAATCTCAAATCTACCCTTTCTGTCAAAAATACTAGAAAAGGCAGTGTCCTCACAACTATGCTCCTTTTTAGAAAGAAATGGTATCTGTGAGGATTTCCAGTCAGGATTTAGACCGTATCATAATACTGAGACTGCTCTCATTAGAGTTACAAATGATTTACTCTTATCATCCGATCGTGGTTGTATATCTCTGTTAGTGTTACTCGATCTTAGCGCTGCATTCGATACCATCGACCACAACATTCTTTTGAATAGACTCGAAAATTATGTTGGCATTAGTGGAATTGCAATGGCATGGCTGCTCTGTCAAGTCCTCGTCGTCAGTTAGGAACCTGGGTGTGCTCTTTGATACCAATCTCTCATTTAAAAGCCACATTTCTAGCATCTGTAAAACTGCATTCTACCATCTTAAAAATATATCTAAATTACGGCATATGCTTTCAATGCAAAATGCTGAACAGTTAGTTCATGCGTTCATGACCTCAAGGCTAGATTATTGTAATGCTCTACTGGGTGGTTGCCCTGCTCGCTTAATAAATAAACTGCAGCTGGTCCAAAACGCAGCAGCTCGAATTCTTACTAGAACCAGGAAGTATGACCATATTAGCCCAGTTCTGTCAACACTGCACTGGCTCCCTATTAAACATCGCATACATTTTAAAATCTTGGTAATTACGTACAAAGCACTAAATGGTTTAGCTCCCCAGTACTTGAGCGAGCTCTTAACACATTATACTCCATCACGTCTATTGCGGTCTCAAAACTCTGGCCAGTTGATAATACCTAGAATATCAAAATCAACTGCAGGCGGTCGATCCTTTTCCTATTTAGCACCTAAACTCTGGAACAGCCTTTCCTAGCATTGTTCGGGAAGCAGACACACTCTGTCAGTTTAAATCTAGACTAAAAACACATCTCTTTACTATGGCATACACATAAAACATTTTTAATTTATATTTTATTCAAATCAATTAAATGATTGTTAGGCTGCATTAACTAGGTCAGCCGGAACTGGGAACACTTCCCATAACACCTGATGTACTCATTACGTCATAAGAAAAATGGCATCTACGCTAATGTTAGTCTCTCTGTTTATCCTGAGGTTTACTGCAGTCAGCCGGATCCGGGCCGTATCCAGATCAGATGGTGGACCAGCACCCAGACATTACCAATACATCCCTGAAGTGTCTGCAGAGACCGTGTCAATTAGTCTACCCTCTGAAATTGCTCATCGACATGGCATCCTCAATGGATCCGTCTCCGGCGTGATGCCTCCGATCTTTCGAATATTCCGATCTAATATTACTTCTGACCTATAAGGCTGCCAAAATAATAATCATACACTGTTTGTTAATTGGCCAGAGGAGAACTGGCACCCCGATTGAGCCTGGTTTATCCCAAGGTTTATTTTTCTCCATTATGCCATCTGATGGAGTTTTGGTTTGGCTTGCTCAGTTGGGGACACAAAATTTTCAAATAAATATCCAAATAAATTTAATTACTAAAATAAATTAACTATATTAACTACATTACTTGAATATATTACTTGATAATTGAAATGAGCTAGATGACATCACCGTTTTCTCCAGAGCGCTGTACAGCTGAATCAAATTCAGTTGCATTATTTTCCTGTTTAACAATGTGAAGCTGCTTTGAAACAATCTGCATTGTAAAAAGCGCTCTATAAATAAAGTTGACTTGACTTGACTTGACTTAAAACCTACATTCACATAGTGAAGGGCCGACAACGCTTTAGCAAAATGCCTCCATCATCCCTAACTGAAGCTGAAGCATTAGTCTCTAGTTTACGCACTCTCCAATACTTATGGTAGAGAGGAGACAAACTACTTAAACCTGAGGTGGCTAACAGCCCAAAAAGGCCTAAAAACTGATAAGAAACTAAACAAAGGCATCAAGCCTACTCTAGTCTAGGAGGATGCCCACTCGCCTATTATTGCGCTACATACCAGTAGGAATGAGCGATGGCCTCAGAACTACTTTCACACTGAGAGGAAGCCTAATCACTGCGCACAGCAAAACAGAGCAGTGGCTCAACCAGTGAATTCACAAAGGAAAAGCCAACCCAACTCACATATGAAGCCCATATAACTGGTGCTTCTGTTTATATCGTTCTAGCCACCTAACAGGGAAACTTCAGGGCCCTAATATTCCTTCCACTTCCTATACATTTTACCACATAATCCCCTTAACTCTATACAGGGAACATAGATCTGCAGAAATACATTTTCTGTTTCTTCTCTTTTTAAAATGAAAAAAGGAGACCTACCAGCTCAACCTGCGGCGTGCAGAATGACGACTCACCCATTCAGTTTCGTAAACATGAAGTCTGTCACCTGAAAGGGGCACTCTCATGGACCAAGCCAAGGCGGGCCGTCAGAATATCGTTTCCACTCATCACGGGCCCAGCCCGGCCTGATGTAATAAGCGCCTGGGCAGAAGTAATCGAAGAAGAAAGACGAGGGTTAAGATTTTATCCACCCTCGGGGAGGAGACTCATTACCGACGCTGACTGCATTTGTTCTGGATCACCTCCCTCAATTCCCTTTTCTTCTTGCGGGAGTCCCGCCTCTTTTGCAACCTACTTTTCCATGGGGGGGGTGCACGAGAGGCGACGCTGACTCTCTGGCCCTGTCGCTGGTCCTCGGCCTCAACAGAGATGCCGAAAAGTTCAGTCGGCGAAACCGGCGAATCGAGGAAAAAAGCCTTTTCTTTTTCTGGTCTGGGAATCCCATAATGTACGTCAACGCTCTGCCAGGACCCGCACCACCAGTCCCAGATGCCGAGCCCTCTTCCCTCGAGAAGAGAGCCAGGCGAGAGCGGAGTGTTCTCAGAGGAAAACGTTCACAATTCGCACAAGCAGCTCCCTCAAGAACTGCCTGTGCCTGCTCTTCCCCCAGGCAGAAAATGCACAGAGTGTGTGTGTCCTCCGGTGTCAAATACCTAGGACACGGATCAGCACACTTTTGAAAACTCTGGGCTTTCTCTGTGCGTTTCATAATAGTATTAGATTTGTATTACCTTATATTCGAGTAGTGCTTCAAACAGAACAGTCCCTGAAGACGAAAAGATGAATGTCATGTTTGCAAGGCGGCCTTATATACTTCCTGGTCGCACATTAATGACATCATGGGCTGTTGCTGGTCAATAGGATTGCCGGGATTCGATAGTAGCTTCAGACACCTTTCACGCTGAGACGTTCTCCAAAGCGTTCTAGGATGCAGTGCGAGTTCCCTTTCAAAAGGGAACCAATGTTAATTGTATTATTCCCATATGCTGTGACATTTTGATCATCCTATAGTCCTCCTGCAAAGTTTACATAAATACACTAATTAAAGTCATTTTGATGAAACGTAAAAAAACCAGACATGCAATTGTTTGCAGACAGCCTGAGCTTGTTTTTGTAAAGAGCCGTGTGCAATAGATAAATATCACTTAGACATGCTGGGTTAAAAACAACTCAAGTTGGGTTGAAAATGGAAAAACCCAGCGGTTGGGTTAAATGTTTGCTCAACCTGCTGGGTAGTTTTATTTAACCCAACTATTGTTTAAAATTACTATATGGCCGGCTTAAAATGAACCCAAAATAGGTTGGAAATTAAAAATCAGACACATAATTACTAGAGGCAACAATAATAATCAAAAGGTGAACATTTATTAATAAGCAATTTAATAAATGTTTATTGTTTAACTATTACTCATTCAACTTATTAATAATGTTCATTTATTAAACATATGAATAAATGTCAATTTCCAACATACTTTGGGTTTATTTTAAGCAAGAAATACAGTCATTTTTAAACAATAGTTGAGTTAATAAAACTTCTCAGCAGTTTGGGCAAACATTTTACCCAACTGCTGGGTTAAAACAACCCAATCGCTGGGTTTGTCCATTTTTCAACCCAACTTGGATTGTTTTTAACCCAGCATTTTTTAGAGTGCATGTTTTTCCTTCATATTTTCTGAAATGTATTTTAATTTTAATAAACAATTATAAAAATAGTATAAAAAAGCTATCACTTAATGGATGCACGTAATTGTCAAATATATGTGTTGTGCTGATGACCCATGAGCTTCTTCATGCTATTGTGAGCATTGAATGAACATTAATGTCAGTGACCATTTATGACCATAACTCATGTCAGTGAGTTTTGATCCTTGTCACCCTTGCAAAGGACAAGGTTCATTTAAGTTTTTGTGTACATAATAATTTTCCCCATTTTTAAGAGATTTTGCATCATTTTTGCATCCTTGTTCATTATTCAGGGATGCAAATGCAGGTTTAGCCAAGCAAATAATTGTTTCCTGGTCCCTGGAATACAAACTCTAAATGAGAGGAAAGGAAAGTTGCCTGAAAATAATTTTAACTTTATAACTTTATAACAATCTTTCGTCTTCATTATAACTACAAGGAATTACTTCTACAACACATACTGTAAATAATGAAGAAGAAAAAAAACAGGAACCAACCAGTGACTTCAGTCTAGAGCTTCTTTGGCCTAACAAACACTTTCAATAAAACATAATAACACCTTGACACACATAGTGTAAAATGTTTACAATATAATAAACAACTGAATGATGATGTGCTGCTCATCTGGCAAATATCAGTAGTGCTGTAAATAAAGGAACAATCCAATGCTTCTTAATTTTAGGAACATGATCTTCACAATCAAACCTGTGTGAGGCTATTCAAGCTGTCAAAGCTTTCATAGAGAATAGCTGCAATGAACTCTAAATAAGCATGTTTTTATAACAGACAGAGGCTATTTCACAGCTCTCATGAATACTGCATACTATGGAAGCTTGTTTCTACCACGGAATAAAAATAGTAAAGGCAAATGGAATATTTTTCTCGCAATTCAGAAAAAAAATCCCTGTCCGAATTGTGAGACAAAAAAGTGCAATTCCAAGGGAGAAAAGTTAGAATTGTGAGATAAAAAGTCTTCACCATCACCTTTTTGATTTATATATTTATTATTCCGTGACAGAAGCAAGCTTCCATATGATTCTGATTAGTCAGTAATCCAGTGATTATGATGCGTTCCAGATGAACAGAACTCTTCTGCATCTCCATCAGCTTCCTGATTCAATTAACTGTATCCATACGAGCCTCTCGTCATGAATCAGTGTTGTGTACACAAATTCAGGTGCTTGTGATTAAATCGAAAGAAGTGAAAAATGTAGAAGTGAACATTTCAACTTGGGTATTCGCTGTATATCCAACAGCTCGACCGGTGTCACAAACAGTCGGGGCCGATATACTGGTAGACACGATTAACCAGTAGAAATTTGTCAACCTGTTGAGATTTAAGACTATCGTATAGCTTAACAATGTCATGAAAGCTTATCGTTTGCATGCGTTTTAAGTACTGTGGTTCACAAACAGGTGATTTTAAAGTGCCACAGTTATGGATTTTTTTTTAAAAATTACCTTTCATGTAGTGATAGTTCTTAGTGAATAAAAACATCCGGCAAAGTTTTAAATCTGAAAGTGCACTGTATATAAAGTTATTCCCTCTCAAAAGTAAGAGTTGACTCTGAGTCAATAAAACAAATCGTTTTTCAAAGGAGTCGCAAGACGTTTCGTTGTGACGTCACGATGAACATTACGACGTCACATTAGCATATTGGCCGTCCACGTATTGTGCACGCAGACACCAGGGAAAACTTGAACCACCTCAAACACTGCAGTGGATACTGGATAGCATCATGTCGAGAAGACGCTGTGCTCTACAATGTGTTTATTGTGTTTCATATTGAGTCGGTCTCTGGCTAACTGGCTAACTTTATTACTGTCTTACTGAAATACTACTGTAAATCAGCTGTGGGCTACAGTTTCCACATTCGCACCGCAATACATTAGAAACACACACACACACACAGGTTTGTTAATGGGCGCACACTTGTTAATGCTGATGGTGAGGAATTACAGTTAAAAACATCTCATAATGTACCTCAAACTGAGTAGCATCTCTGAGAAACGTCCTGCTCAAGGTTCGGGTTGAATAATTAGTTCTTCCATTGTTTCATCATCGATTCGGACTCGCTGTATGCGGTAGACCAATCACAACAGACTGGGCCGCCTGACCAATCAGAGCAGAGTACACCAATCACAACAGACTGGGCCGCCTGACCAATCAGAGCAGAGTAGACCGATCACAACAGACTGGGCCGTCTGACCAATCAGAGCAGAGTAGACCGATCACAACAGACTGGGCCGTCTGACCAATCAGAGCAGAGTAGCTGGCAGAAAGGAGGGGTTTAGAGAGACTGATTCATCCATCAAGTCTTTGAGAATCATTGAACACTGTGGTGGTGTGCAATGTATATTATAAGAAAATGAAACAGTATTTTGACCTTTGATGCATGTAAACCTGTTGTTGGAGACCTCAAAAAACAAAATTAGGAAACTTTAAAACAGCATAATAGGGGCACTTTAAACCATTGAAACGCAGTCTGCAATGAAAGACAACTCATGTCAGTATATGCGAGCTGTCAGAGAGACTGTTTCTAAGCGCTGTCTGAGAGATGCGTGACATGAAGCCGCTGCTCATAGAGCGTGTGAGTGCTTTTTGTCGCCTAATTGGGCTTGATCGGTGAAACACACATACCTATGTGTCAAAGTGACCATGTGCAAGTAAATAGTCATTTGTGTCTTAAATGAACACAAACACCTTTCAAACAATTGAGAAAAAAAAGTATGAGTATATTGGATCTGTGCAGTCGGTCTTAAAGTGACAGCATCCAAATTTACCTGCTGTCATTATTAATGCTATCAAACAACAAAAAAGAGAGAAGATCTCTAACTGCTCTTGACTGAATCACTTTTGTAACTTTATTATCTTTTGTAGACTATACATTGTTTTTTATAGGCTACATTTGATTATTTGATTTGATTATGTAGTATTTCTAGTGCTTGAAGTATTTCAGGTTTATTTCATTTGTGTCATTGTTCTATTGTAGTTTGTTTTGTTTGCTCTTTCTTTATCACTGTTTACTTGTCTTCAGTAAGCTTGAGAGATGTTTTAGGCTAGTATTCGTTTTTTTAAATGATATTGAAAATGATGATAAGAATTATGAAATTTCAATGGTATCAAAAATGTATTAAAAATTAATAATCGTTATTGTGTAATACAATTACTAATATCGTGATATACGATATAAGGTCCTACAGTCAAATGGATCCGCCAAGGATTGACAATTTTAAATGTAGTAGGCAGGCTCTGTTATTGTTTATGGAAGCTTGTTTCCGTCACAGAATAAAACAATTTTAAAGATAATTGTGACTTTTTTGTGAGTTTACATTCCTCACAATTGCGTGATATAAAGTCACAATTGACCGTTTGCTTTAGTTACTGTTGCTACGGCCGACAAGCCATGGCCTCTCACGCCACACGTGATGTTCTCACGCAGTACTAGCTAAGCTAACTCACTGCAGCTTGAAGGATTATTGGCGTTTTGGATGTCTAGATTCAGAATGGATTTTATCATTGGTACTCTTGTACTTTTGACTGAAAACACAAGCTTCACCAAAGCATACTAACGATAGCCTATTGAAACACACGGGCGAGGCTACTGTGGGATGATTGGTTTTTAAATTATGACCCCTCAAATGCTTCTCACACAGTTTTCATGTGAGGTCATTTTGTCACATAAAAATCATTCAGTGCTGCAGTCTGCTCTATGAATAAGATGTAATCTTGCACACTAAATGCCACATATTGTAGCTTATTCCAGTCTTTTCTTCTGTTCACAACTCTGAAGTAACTAGATGAGGTTTTTATCGATGTTTATGTTGGAGCCGCACTACTTCCAGATCGTATAAGTGCTGAATATATAACAGACATAACTCTCATAATAATGTGCATATAGGCCTACATTAGCCACAGCATGACCACTCGCGGTTTTTGCACAATTTGTTTCATTAAGACACGATGCCATTACGTTTGTAAACTGGTCAATTAATCAATATTTTCCCCTATAAAGCATTAATTTAAACAGTCTACTAACTTATAAACAAAGTTAAAAATAGTCTAGGAGTCAATTACTTTTACTCTATGGAAAGGGACGTACATTTTTAAAAAAAAATTCCATGTAAATATTTTGGATGCGGCTGAAAACGTCAGTGGGGAATTTTTAGTTTTTATCTCCAGTAACATTTATGTTTCTGTATGTTTTGTAATTGATCACAATTTGGCAGGTTTAAATATGTCCAAAGGCGAGTAAGATCTGAGATCTATTGCAGATAGTGGGTGTGCTTGCTAAACACAGCTATCATGGTAGACCACAATTGATAAAACATACAAGTGCACCAGACTAAATGACTTGAAACTATGCAAATTGAGCAGAAACCTGAACTCTCATCTTCATTTGGTTTGGTTGATGACTTCATGTGGTGCATATCTTAATCTCATGTCAATCAATGTCAGAACCAAAATGCAGGATGTTTTTATTTGGCATTTGGTTGTTGTGAAAGCAAACAAAATTATTCGCTTATACATTATATACTAAAGTATTTGTATTTTTTTAAATCTGAAACTGAGAAGAAACAACTTTTTAAAAACAACTAAGAATATAGTGATCAAACTACATTTTATAAGTCACAAGTTATAATAAAAATGACATCAGATCAGAGCTGTCAATGGAGGGACAAAAATCTCTCAGGTCATTTTTTCTTCTATTTCTTAATTTTAGAACTGAACATCATAAATAAATAATAAATAAATGTATAAGTGCTTCAAATGTAACTAAATTAATTTGAATTTGTAAATAAAATATTTCATAATGCTGCATATATGTTGGAGTATTTCTTAAAAAAACATTTTCTACTCTGTTTTGTAACTTTTGATATGGATGATAACTGTAAATGACTGCTAATTTGTTAAAGAGAATGTATATCGGTATCGATTTATTTGTATGGAGTATGAAATCCCGCTCCAACATTAAAATTTATCTGTATTGCACTACACTTGTAGCCATTAAAAAAGGAATTAGTTTCATATTTATGTTTAAATATTATAATGATTTTTAAAATTTCATCTTTGGTGATTATGAAAAGTAAACAGCATGAGTAAGATAGGACACATCATAAGATGCGCAATATGTCGGAAGACTTCGAGTGGGTCAGACATGATTTTGACCACTTCATTAAGTTTTGTTTTGTAGAAAGCCTTTCTTTAAAGTAAATTTCATTTTGTAAAGCCTAAATTGTATCTTATTTTTAATCAATGTTTCATCAACCAATTGCCTGGATTTAATAAATAAGAAGCAAATATAGCAGACAATATAATCATGGAGGCGCCGGCACGATCACTTGCATTGTGCGTGAACTGGAGCGCGTCTCATAAATGAAAAGAAACTCAGCGTATAGGCTACTTGCCTCACAGACATGAGAAATATGTCACTTGAAATTTTTAAACAATTCAAAACTAAAAAGAAATAGGCCACTCTCTGATTATGTAATCCGTATGAAATGTGCATTTCTCTCTAGGTGCGTCCTTTGAGGGTTACGTGAGTCAGCATCGTAAACTTCATCTTTGCAGCCGTTCCGTGGGCGTGACGTCTGAGGCTGAGACTACTCCGCTCACGCTCCGCTTCGCTCACATGCTCTGGCACCAACATACTTGTATAAAGTGCACCCTGTTTCGACTTTGTGTATGTGCGCACGCTCTTGTGAAGGACACAGCCTGCAATTCATGACGTGAAGTTTGAAACTCATGGAAGGGGGGGAATCTCCTCAACCACCACCAATGTGCAGCATCCACCTGGATGATGCAACGGCAGCCATATTGCGCCAGAACGTCCACCACACACCAGCTGATTGGTGGAGAGGAGACAGATTGATGAAGCCAATCAGGATAGGGGGATGATTAGGAGGCCATGATGGACAGAGGCCAATGGGCAAAGTTGGCCAGGATGCCGGGGTTACACCCCTACTCTTTTTCCGAAGGACATCCTGGGATTTTTAATGACCACAGAGAGTCAGGACCTCATACAGTGGTAGTCATACAGTGTTTGTTTGTTTGTTTGCTGTGTGATGTCTGCATGAGTGTCACAAATAAAATGCTAATGAAACATCAGTTTAAGGAGTAAAAGTGATTTAACTTTAAAAGTAGAAGAGTAAGGGGCTCTTTTTAGGGACCCGGATCATTTGGCTCAGCTCAGTAATAAGAGACGGCTCTTTCAGCTCCCAAACGGCTCTTCATTTAAAGACGTCATAGGTCTCGGCTATTGGATTGGATCAAATCTTGAAAATGGATTGTTCAAAAGAAAAAAAGGATTCTGAAATCAGATTAGATCACAAAATCTGATTTCAAAACTGATTTTAAACGGGATCAAATTGTCGTGTTTTTTTTATTTTTTACTTTTTTTTTACTTTTTAGTAAGATTAGGATATTTCTGATCCCAAAAAATTCTGGATTATCCTGATCCCAGCAGGGGGGATTTCAGGAACAAAAATGTAATGACTAAAACATAGTATCATGTAATATACACACATTTATATTTTTATTTTGCTCTTGATATTAGTATATACACTCACCTAAAGGATTATTAGGAACACCTGTTCAATTTCTCATTAATGCAATTATCTAATCAACCAATCACATGGCACTTGCTTCAATGCATTTAGGGGTGTGGTCCTGGTCAAGACAATCTCCTGAACTCCAAACTGAATGTCAGAATGGGAAAGAAAGGTGATTTAAGCAATTTTGAGCGTAGCATGGTTGTTGGTGCCAGATGGGCCGGTCTGAGTATTTCACAATCTGCTCAGTTACTGGGATGTCCACGCACAACCATTTCTAGAGTTTACAAAGAATGGTGTGAAAAGGAAAAAAACATCCAGTATGTGGCAGTCCTGTGGGCGAAAATGCCTTGTTGATGCTAGAGGTCAGAGGAGAATGGGCCGACTGATTCAAGCTGATAGAAGAGCAACTTTGACTGAAATAACCACTCGTTACAACCGAGGTATGCAGCAAAGCATTTGTGAAGCCACAACACGCACAACCTTGAGGCGGATGGGCTACAACAGCAGAAGACCCCACCGGGTACCACTCATCTCCACTACAAATAGGAAAAAGAGGCTACAATTTGCACAAGCTCACCAAAATTGGACAGTTGAAGACTGGAAAAATGTTGCCTGGTCTGATGAGTCTCGATTTCTGTTGAGACATTCAGATGGTAGAGTCAGAATTTAGCGTAAACAGAATGAGAACATGGATCCATCATGCCTTGTTACCACTGTGCAGGCTGGTGGTGGTGGTGTAATGGTGCAGGGGATGTTTTCTTGGCACACTTTAGGCCCCTTAGTGCCAATTGGGCATCATTTAAATGCCACGGCCTATCTGAGCATTGTTTCTGACCATGTCCATCCTTTTATGACCACCATGTACCCATCCTCTGATGGCTACTTCCAGCAGGATAATGCACCATGTCACAAAGCTCGAATCATTTCAAATTGGTTTCTTGAACATGACAATGAGTTCACTGTACTAAAATGGCCCCCACAGTCACCAGATCTCAACCCAATAGAGCATCTTTGGGATGTGGTGGAACGGGAGCTTCGTGCCCTGGATGTGCATCCCACAAATCTCCATCAACTGCAAGATGCTATCCTATCAATATGGGCCAACATTTCTAAAGAATGCTTTCAGCACCTTGTTGAATCAATGCCACGTAGAATTAAGGCAGTTCTGAAGGCGAAAGGGGGTCAAACACAGTATTAGTATGGTGTTCCTCATAATCCTTTAGGTTAGTGTATTAGACTACCTATTAAGCCTTTCAGTAAAGTGAAAAGAGATTTTTAGTGCAATAAAACAATCCGCCAAACAGCTTTCAATATCAAACAAAAATAATATATTTAATTTTAAGTGTTGTGACATTTGATCAAGTGAAGATTTGCATACATTGCTGACTAACAAATAGGAAATTTGCATCTAGATATATTTATTGAGTCTGCCTTACGACTGTATTTACTCACTGGCTTTCCTCAGAAGAGATGAAGATTGTCTGGGTTGCTCTTTTCCTCTCAGCTCATTGTGAGTTGACTTTAACTTTGATCAGGAAACACTTTTTTATTGATAAATCTGTGCCCTGGAGCGATGCTCAAACGTTTTGCAGAGAGAATTATGTCGACCTGTCCACCATAGACAGCCAAGAGGAACTTGCCAGGTTCAAAAACGATACAGCTGGTCAGATGCGCACAGAGGGCTGGGTTGGTCTGAGGAATCCCGTTTTTAGCGACAGTTGGGTGTGGAGTGATGGAAGTAGAGAAACTTTTTTGAGTTGGAAAAGTGGTGAACCAAATAACCCAGACAATGCCTTTTGTGGCAGTAGTTTAGCTGGTGAATTGATGGACAGCGGATGTAATCTCAATCAGCATTTTTTCTGTTACAATTGGGAGCCTGAACTGATTCTGGTACAGGAGACAAAGAGCTGGGAGGAAGCAATAGATTACTGCAGAACTAAACACTCGGACTTGGCCTCTCTGCCAACCAGTTTACATCTCCTTCAAGCCCAACACAAGGCTGCAGTCACTCAAACCCCCAGTGTGTGGACAGGTTTGCGCTTCCTGTCAGGTTCCTGGTTCTGGGTGAGTGGGGAATCTCTGGGAAATTTGGTCCAGCTGCCAGCATGCCCTGCCAATGGCCATTACTGTGGATCTCGAAACCTGGAAACTAGAAGTTGGGAGAACAGAGACTGTGAAGAGAAACTTAACTTTGTCTGTTATTAAAGAGAAGGGTAAGAACCAAAGCATGTATTTGTGTTTCAGTCAATACATTGCTCATATTAACAAAGGAACATTTTTCATTGTCTATTTGTTTAATCTAAAATTAAAATATATATTTAAAGACACATTTATGCATTTGGGAGACTTATTACATATAAAGTTAACTTTACTAAATGCTGCTTTATTCACATAATATATTGAATATAATAGAATATATTGACATAATGTAGTATTTTGTGTTTTTTTTTCAGAGACGATGAGAAGAGCACCAGATAAAAACAAATGAAGAAATTATAAAATAATATAGCCCTTTATTTGACTTAAAAACAGTGAATTAACATGTATACTTTATGTAGAAGTCATTCTTATGCTCCTATATTTGCATTCTGTATGTCTCATATATGCTTATAACTTGTTTAAATTGAAAAACACCTGATGATACATCACTTTGAAACGCATGAGTTTGTATGTCATAGATTTGCTGTATTTTTAGAAACTATGTGCTTTTCAGTCTGTGAGTTTTGCAAAGAACAATATACTAGTTCTGTCTAAAACAAAGATAATTTGAAGAACATTGCATCGATTGTTTTGAAAAATACTCAATAAATAGAAGCAGTGAAAAATAAATTGTAATTGTTTTTCCTTTTAACATCTTGTGCACACCTTATGCATTAAAACCAATGTTGTGTATTATTGTATTATTCCCATATGCTGTGACATTTTGATCATCCTATAGTCCTCCTGCAAAGTTTACATAGATAAACAAATTAAAGGCATGCAATTGTTTGCACGTAATTGTCAAATATGTTTCATGTGCTGATGACCCATGAGCTTCTTCATGATATTGTGAGCATTGAATGAGCATTAATTTCAGTGACGATTTATGACCATAACTCATGTCAGTGAGTTTTGATCCTTGTTACTCTTACAAAGGACAAGGTTCCTTAAAATGTGCATTTGAAAGGTTTTCTTCACACGCTACAAAACAGCCATGTATGTTTTTGTGTACATTTTTAAGAGATAATATGTTGCATCCTTGTTCATTATTCAGGGATGCAAATGCAGGTTTAGCCAAGCAAATAATTGTTTCCTGGTCCCTGGAATGCAAACTCTAAATGAGAGGAAAGGAAAGTTGCCTGAAAATAATTCAAATGAACAACTTTATAGCAATCTTTCGTCTTCATTATAACTACAAGGAATTACTTCTACAACACATACTTTAAATAATGAAGAAGAAAAAAACAGGAACCAACCAGTGACTTCAGTCTAGAGCTTCTTTGGCCTAACAAACACTTTCAATAAAACATAATAACACCTTGACACACATAGTGTAAAATGTTTACAATATAATAAACAACTGAATGATGATGTGCTGCTCATCTGGCAAATATCAGTAGTGCTGTAAATAAAGGAACAATCCAATGCTTCTTCATTTTAGGAACATGATCTTCACAATCAAACCTGTGTGAGGCTATTCAAGCTGTCAAAGCTTTCATAGAGAATAGCTGCAATGAACTCTAAAAAAAACATGTTTTTATAACAGACAGAGGCTATTTCACAGCTCTCATGAATACTGCATACTATGGAAGCTTGTTTCTACCACGGAATAAAAATAATAAAGGTAATTGGAATTTTTTCTCGCTTATATCTCACAATTAACAAGCCCTGTCCGAATTGTAAGATAAAAAAGTGCAATTCCAAGGGAGAAAAGTTAGAATTGTGAGATAAAAAGTCTTCACCATCACCTTTTTGATTTATATATTTATTATTCCGTGACAGAAGCAAGCTTCCATATGATTCTGATTAGTCAGTAATCCAGTGATTATGATGCGTTCCAGATGAACAGAACTCTTCTGCATCTCCATCAGCTTCCTGATTCAATTAACTGTATCCATACGAGCCTCTCGTCATGAATCAGTGTTGTGTACACAAATTCAGGTGCTTGTGATTAAATAGAAAGAAGTGAAAAATGTAGAAGTGAACATTTCAACTTGGGTATTCGCTGTATATCCAACAGCTCGACCGGTGTCACAAACAATCAGGGCCGACTAGGGGTGGGCAATATACTGGTAGACACGATTAACCAGCAGAAATTTGTCAACCGGTTGAGATTTTGGACTATCGTATATTGTGGTTATGCTCATGTGATGTTGCTGTGCTGCGCGGTCACAAAAGCTTATCGTTTGCATGAGTTTTAAGTACTGTGGTTCAAAAACAGGTGATTTTAAAGTGCCCCAATTATGGATTTTTTTAAATTACCTTTCATGTAGTGATAGTTCTTAGTGAATGAAAACACCCTGCAAAGTTTTAAATCTGAAAGTGCACCGTATATAAAGTTATTCTCTCTCAAAAGTAAGAGTTGACTCTGAGTCGCAAGCCGTTTCGTTGTGACGTCACAAAGAAAAATTAGCATATTGGCCGTCCACATATTGTGCGCGCAGACACCAGGGAAAACTTGAACCACCTCAAACACTGCAGTGGACACTGGATAGCATCATGTCGAGAAGACGCTGTGCTCTGTGTTTCATATTGAGTCGGTCTCTGGCTAACTTTATTACTGTCTTACTGAAATACTGCTGTAAATCAGCTGTGGGCTACAGTTCCCACATTCGCACCGCAATACATTAGAAACACACACACACAGGTTTGTTAATGGATGCACACTTGTTAATGCTGATGGTGAGGAATTACAATTAAAAACATCTCATAATGTACCTCAAACTGAGTAGCATCTCTGAGAAACGTCCTGCTCAAGGTTCGGGTTGAATAACTAGTTCTTCCATTGTTTCATCATCGATTCGGACTCGCGCTGGGATTTATGCAAAATCAACGTCATCATTACTGTCTTTACAGTGTGTACAATCGCTAAGCTAATGGGAAGCCTCCGGACGGAGCTGAAGATCAGTTACGGTAATGGCGTTTGTTTACGAAATATGCGCTGTACGTTGTAGACCAATCACAACAGACTGAGCCGTCTGACCAATCAGAGCAGAATAGACCAATCACAACAGACTGGGCCCAATCAGAGCAGAGTAGACCAATCACAACAGACTGGGCCATCTGACCAATCAGAGCAGAGTAGACCAATCATAACAGACTGGGCCATCTGACCAGTCAGAGCAGAGTAGACCAATCACAACAGACTGGGCCATCTGACCAATCAGAGCAGAGTAGACCAATCACAACAGACTGGGCCATCTGACCAATCAGAGCAGAGTAGACCAATCATAACAGACTGGTGTCACATGTCTGTCCTGTCTTGTTTTGCACATGTGGTGTTTTCATTTTTATCTGGGCCATGTGCTCTTGTCTTCTGTCTGGACCCCGCCCTTCTTGTTACCTCATTATTGTTTAATTAACCCCACCTGTTCCCTCCTGATTATGACCCTTTATAGTCTCCTCATGTTGGCAGTCTTGGGGCGGGGGTGGCAACACTGGACTGTGACTGGAGCACTGATGGCAGGAAATGACGGTAGCGCTGGTAGTGAGCCGGAAATGGATGATGAATCGTGTAGCGGGAGTGCTGGAGGGAATGAATGGTGGAAAGTAGTTAATTGGAAAAGGAAAAAAACAATAGTCAAGGGTCAGTAATGGATAGTGGAAAGGAGGATCATGTGAGTAGGAAAAATACAGAAGAATATAATGTTGCAATTTGCTGAAACAGGAATGAAGATAAACCCAATTAAACTGACCAAATCTCTGAATAAAGCGTTAGGAGAAATAAATAGTGCAAAGACTCTGAGAGATGGAAACTTGATTATCATGTGTAAAGACGAAAAACAACAAAAGAAGGCACTAAGTATTAAGTCGATGATTGGATACCAGTATCATGCACATTAATGAATAGGAATCCATGGGTTAGAGGTGTAATAACTGGAATTCCTACTGATGTTCCTGCTAAAAAAATTAAAAGTTGCATTGAAGGGGGGAAGTTAATTGGAGCAAAGTGGCTTCAGTATGTGAAAAATAAAGAAAGGATGGATAGTCTATCAGTTATGCTTCAGTTTGATGAGGAAAGAATGCCAGAGAGGGTAAAAATAGGCTTTTTAAGTTACCCAGTAAGACCGTACATACCTCCTCCACTAAGGTGTTTCAAGTGCCAGAAGTCTTATTGCAAATGGTGCACAATTCAAGCATTTTATAGATCAACAGGATAATAAACCAAATATAATTTGTGTACAAGAAACATGACTAAAACCTCAATTAAATTTTGTATTGCAAGGATATAACATTGTAAGGAAAGATAGAAGGGCAGGTAATGGAGGTGGGGTGGCCACTTTTATTAAAAATGAATTGGAATACAGAATCATTAATGACACAGAAGAATATGAAATGATGGTTCTAGATATATATGCAGAGAAACAAAATATTAGAATAATAAATTATTATAATCCTTGTAGTAGATTAACTAAAGAATTAGAAAATGTTATTGGTTCAGGAAATCATAAAATCATTTGGTGTGGAGATTTTAATGCACATAGCACTTTATGGGGAAGTAGCAATAATGATCACAATAGGGATGATGTAGAAGAAATAATAGACAGTAATGGGTTAGTATGTTTAAATGATGGTAGAAACACCAGAATAGATTTTGTACGTGGAGTTGGGTCTGCATTAAATATAACATTGGTTTCTGAAGAGATAGCTAGTAAATGTGTGTGGGATGTTTGGGAAGATAATAATATGGGTAGTGATCACTATATAATTTTAAGTAAGGTAGGGTTGAGTGTATTGGAACATAATGTGTTTTTAGCTCCAAGATGGAGGTTTAATAAGGCAAATTGGGAAGCATATAAGTATCGAAGTGAAGTAGAATTAACAACAGTAGATTTAAATATGATGGAGGACATAGATTAATGTAATGATACAATTTGTAAAGTATTGTATAATGTAACTGATAATGTAATAGGAAAAAAGGGACAGTGTAAAAAGAGGAAAGCAGTTCCTTGGTGGACAGAACAATGTAGTAATGCTGTACGTGATAGGAATAAAGCATTCAGAAAAATAAAAAAGACAAATGAAAAAGCTGAAATGCTGGCTAAAGTATTTGTTAAAGTCCATAGTGATGAGAATGTATCAGAGGATATTAAAAAGTATAGAATCAAGAATAAGAACAAGCATCCAGATGTGATGATGAAAAGAAGTCCTTCAGGAGACACTTTAGATGCAGATTTTACTATGTATGAATTAAAGATGGCTCTAGGTGGCGTTAAACACACATCTCCGGGAAGAGATGATATATGTTATGTAATGATTCAACACTTACCAGATAGATCTTTACAAATTGTTCTAAATCTTTTTAATAAGATATGGAAGGCAGGAAAGCTTCCTACATCTTGGAAGCATGGAATAATAGTACCAGTTGGCAAACCTGGAAAGGATAAATCCAATACAATTCATTATAGGCCAATAGCATTAACTTCTAATTTATGTAAACTAATGGAAAAAATGATTATACATAGACTAAACTATATATTGGAAATAAAAGGAAATATATCGCTATATCAGAGTGGATTTAGGGCAGGTTGAAATACAATGGATGTTTTAAGTTTAGAAGCTAATGTCAGGAAAGCTCAAGCAAATAAAGAAGTATTGATAGGGGTTTTATTCGATATTGAGAAGGCTTTGGTTATGCTATGATATGCTTTGGAAAGAGGGACTTTTAATGAAACTTAAATGTATGGGAATTGGAGGAAAGTTGTACAATTGGATTATGGATTTCCTTCTTGAAAGAACAATACAAGTTAGGGAACTCCTCAAGGAAGCGTATGTAGTCCAGTATTTTTTAATATTATGATAAATGACATTTTTAATAACCTTAAAGGTGATATTGGAAGGGCATTATTTGCAGATGACGGGGAAATATAGAAAAGGGGACGTAATATTCCAAGTGTATCATATAGGTTACAAAAGCAGTAGATGAAGTGGAAGAATGGGCAAATAATTGGAGTTTCAGATTATCTGTGGCTAATACTCAAGTTATATGTTTCACAAAAGGGAAAAAAGTACCAGAGGTTAAGTTGAAGATATATAAACAGCAGCTGGAGCAAGTCCCAGTAGTTAAATATCTTGGTGTATGGATGGAATCTAGACTGACTTTTGCAATGCATGCTACAAAACTTATCAAGAGATGTAAAACAGGAGTAAATATTTTACATTGTTTATCTGGGGTTAAATGGGGAGCTTGTAGATTATCTTTGAAAAGAATATATTGCACTTAATTAGGTCAAGTTTAGATTATGGAAGTATAATTTACGGATTTGCGTCTGAAACCACACTCAAAAAGATTGAAGCAATTCAGAATCAAGCTTTAAGAATATGTTGTGGTGCATTCAGAACATCTCCCATTGCAGCCATGCAGGTCGAAGTTGGGGAAGCCCCTTTATACACTCACCTAAAGGATTATTAGGAACACCTGTTCAATTTCTCATTAATGCAATTATCTAATCAACCAATCACATGGCAGTTGCTTCAATGCATTTAGGGGTGTGGTCCTGGTCAAGACAATCTCCTGAACTCCAAACTGAATGTCAGAATGGGAAAGAAAGGTGATTTAAGCAATTTTGAGCGTGGCATGGTTGTTGGTGCCAGACGGGCCGGTCTGAGTATTTCACAATCTGCTCAGTTACTGGGATTTTCACGCACAAGCATTTCTAGAGTTTACAAAGAATGGTGTGAAAAGGGAAAAACATCCAGTATGTGGCAGTCCTGTGGGCGAAAATGCCTTGTTGATGCTAGAGGTCAGAGGAGAATGGGCCAACTGATTCAAGCTGATAGAAGAGCAACTTTGACTGAAATAAGCACTCATTACAACCGAGGTATGCAGCAAAGCATTTGAGAAGCCACAACACACACAACCTTGAGGCGGATGGGCTACGACAGCAGAAGACCCCACCGGGTACCACTCATCTCCACTACAAATAGGAAAAAGAGGCTACAATTTGCACGAGCTCACCAAAATTGGACAGTTGAAGACTGGAAAAATGTTGCCTGGTCTGATGAGTCTCGATTTCTGTTGAGACATTCAGATGGTAGAGTCAGAATTTGGCGTAAACAGAATGAGAACATGGATCCATCATGCCTTGTTACCTCTGTGCAGGCTGGTGGTGGTGGTGTAATGGTGTGGGGGATGTTTTCTTGGCACACTTTAGGCCCCTTAGTGCCAATTGGGCATCGTTTAAATGCCACGGCCTACCTGAGCATTGTTTCTGGCCATGTCCATCCCTTTATGACCACCATGTACCCATCCTCTGATGGCTACTTCCAGCAGGATAATGCACCATGTCACAAAGCTCGAATCATTTCAAATTGGTTTCTTGAACATGACAATGAGTTCACTGTACTAAAATGGCCCCCACAGTCACCAGATCTCAACCCAATAGAGCATCTTTGGGATGTGGTGGAACGGGGGCTTCGTGCCCTGGATGTGCATCCCACAAATCTCCATCAACTGCAAGATGCTATCCTATCAATATGGGCCAACATTTCTAAAGAATGCTTTCAGCACCTTGTTGAATCAATGCCACATAGAATTAAGGCAGTTCTGAAGGCGAAAGGGGGTCAAACACAGTATTAGTATGGTGTTCCTAATAATCCTTTAGGTGAGTGTATATCCCTAACACATATGAACCACAATAACAACAATGACAGAACTCTCTGACACTTCTACTACTCCTGACACTTCTCTGAAACGCCACAACAACCACAAGGTGCTGGAACCGATGACGTATTCCACACAAACCAAGGCCTCGTTTGTCATTGGTCACGTGATTTCTCTGTTAACAACACAAGCCTTCAATCGGGGCTTCATCTGGCACGCCCATTTATTCTCAATACAAGCTCCGAAGCCTCGGTTCAAATGTCACATCACTAGTAATTGTATCGTTTTTACTGTGATGTTGGTTAATGTGTGGTAGTCATACGGTGTTTGTTTTTTGTTTGTGTTTTGCTGTAGCTCTTACGGTGTGATGTCTACACGAGTGTCACAAATAAAATGCTAATGGAAACATCAGTTTAAGGAGTATTCGACCATCATTCCAGTGGGGTAGCAACAATAACTGGATTGCTGATTTAACTTTAAAAGTAGAAGGGACGGGAAAACTAATCATGATGGGAATTCCGGCTCTTTTTAGGGAACTGGATCATTTAGCTCAGCTCAGTAATAAGAGCGGCTCTTTCAGCTCCCAAACGGCTCTTCATTTAGAAAGGTAGTAAAGACATCATAGTAACCAATGCTTTAAGATGGCTGTATGCCATTAATGTGTTTGTGAAAGTTTATGGGTGTTTTTTGGGGAGTATGAGCTTGTAAAGAATGCTTTTCTCATCTCTACCCACAATTTACTTTGAAAAGCAATTTGGATCAGCTGGTGTGTGGGCAGAAGCCTGAAATTTTCAACCTGGAGAGCAGTGCAGCTTTGTACTCTTTAAAAACAGACTATTATTTGATATTTAGTTTGCTATATATAGTTTGTTATATTTGTATCCAGAATTACAGAGTTTGAAAGTAAAAATACCAAACAAAAACCATAAAATGAAAGTAAAATATCTTAATTTAAATAAGGAAAAATCTGTAAAATAATAGTGTTTTCTCTAAAACTTTTAATGTAAATGTTTGGTTTTTCGGGAGCTTCCTCTGTTTCTCTGACTGAAAATATAGCCTAACTGTATTGGGACTGTCACTGGAGAGAGTGCTAAAACTCCTCAGTCTTATTTTTGGTGAAAAATTTGTGAAATGATCGTTCTGTTTAAAATGAATAAACAGAAACAGATGTAAGTACGTGTGTCCTTTCTTTTGTGAAATCACAGTAAATACCACTTAGTGTGAATAATGTGCAATCTTAATATTGTAAAACTGTGGTATAACATCGATGCTTGGGTTTTAAATCTTTAAGTAAACAACAAAAATGCCAACAAACAGCCGCTTTTATCATGTTCGTTTTGCGATCTCGCTAGTTTCCAGTGATTGCTTTCTGAGTAGTTTTCTGATAAAACTTCCACTTGTTTGTGAATGATGGGTTTGTGTGACGTTGTTCCAGAGAGGCGTGTTACGGGCAGGTTTTAGTGAAGCGCTGTGGAGCTTCTGGTGGAAATGCAGCATGATTTTGGGCTCGGTGCTAGAGGCCTGAGGCTATTAGCCAAGCCCGACCCGTTGAAAGCCCTGGCTTGCACTGGCCTGACAGTGGAAAAGCGGCTACTAGGGTTAACATATAACATGCAACATAATAATCACTGCAATAATGATCCAATCATTGACTCTTAAGTGTTTGCCTATTTTTTTTACTTTTTTGGGCCGGACAGTGGTGCAGAAATTATACATTTTTATTTTTTTTAACTAGAGAAATAATGCATTAACACAATTTAATTTCAACATCTTTATTTTCCATTTATTTCTTTGTACTTTAGCAGTGTTACAGAAAATAATCAAGCAAAGCAATACATTTCTGCTACATTTTCGACTGTAAACTAAGACTGCAGTCATCACAATCCAACATACAGTAATCACATCATGTTGTCAATTGCAAGGGCATGAGTCGGCTTGCAGCACGGCCCTTCTGGATCCAGTTTGATGACTGGAAAGCGCCCAATCATCTTGTTTCCACATGGCTGCTTGCCTTCGCAGTCACAGCTACCATTCTTGATTACAACATTCTTGACGTCTTGATCATGGCATGACATCAGAGTGTTGCGCTCACAAACCGGCTTGCAGAAAGCCTCTTTTGAATCTCCTGAAGAGATATCTTGACAACGCCCGATCACATTGCTTCTACATGGTGACACGCCTTTGCAGTCTTCAATATCCTTGCAGGCAACTGGCTTACAATCATAATCAAGGCATGGTGGGATGTAGTTGCAGGGGTTACTGCAAGGATTGTTGCATGACACTCTCTTGCAGTCATCCTTACGACCATAATCACAGCATGGTGGGACACAGTTGCAGGATTTAATGCAAGGTTTAACACAGCATGCCACTTTGTTGCTGTTGCTCTTACAACCAAATTCACAGCATGATGAGACATGGTTGCAAGAACAACTGCAAGAGTTGTTGCAAACTGGCACACTGCATTGCACTTTCTTGCAATTGCCCAGTGTAGTGACTGCAAAACGTCCGACCAGGCAACACTTGAGGATTGACTGTTCAAAAGACATAGTGTGAGCTGCAACAAACAGAACAAAGAGCGTGTGAGAGAGAGATTTGGACAGAATAAATGGCAAGACTAAACTGTCTTTAAGTAGCTATTGAAAAACAAGTAACCCTTGCCAATGGATAAAGCCATGTTTCCTAGTTTTGGTGATGCAAATCCTGAATTGCAATGCCTTAGTGTTTGCCTCATTAAATATTCATGCACTTTAAGTTTCAAAAACATTCGATTGTCTGTCAGACACATTTAAAAATGTCTAATAGTGACAGTAAATGTTTTTTGTAGTGTTTAGAAATTCAAATAAATGAATGAGAAATGCTTCTTCCCAAAATTTACAAGGTAAGTCTCTAAAATCTGGATGCCGTTTTCTGAAAGCAAGGATTAAGAGCAAATTAACACCAGAATTTGAGTTAAAAACTTACATGCTTTCAGTCGTTTCTCTTGATTATGTATGAAAGGCTCTTCTCTCAACTCTTCTCTTGCTCTGGTGTTTTTCTTCTGAGCAGTCCGGTATTTATCCACATCTTCATCTCCACCCCATCCATAGCTCAGAGTTGAAGAGTGTGAAGAATTTCCCATCTCATGAGAGGGACAGTTTTGTGTTTAGGATGAGTCTCACATATTTAACTTAAACACAGCATCAGTGCAATCTTCGCATTGTTACATAAGCAAATTGTATCAATTAAGTAATGATGGGGAGGGAGGTTTAATGAGAAGTAATAAGAGTATAACACAATGCCACTCGTCATCATCTAGACTCAAATTAAATTTCATTATAAATTAATGAATATAAATGTTTAAGCATTTGTAACTGTACATGCTTACCATACCATAGTCTTTTGTTGTTTCATGTAAACATAAATTAGAAATATAACTAAACCAAACCATTACATCTAAATCCAAAATGATGATAATAATTTGTTCTAAATTCTAATAAACCTTTCACATAATTTTATTATATGTAGTCTCATCTAAAAGTGCAGAACATAATAATGTAATTATTGTAATATAAAATGATGCAGCTGTGTATGAATAAGTCAGCTATCAGTCTGACTCAAGCCTGCAGTTCATGAACTAGTCATGCTTAATGTCAAGAATGCTTGTTAAGTCAAAATGCTTAATTCTGCCTTCTAGTCAGTCACAGTTCATCATCAATAAGAACGGCATGTGAAGCAAACTACTCCAGTGAATGAATCCTCTGGCAAATAATATGTATCTCACTAAAATAATTCAATGCAACTAAAGACACACCAGAGTTTTGACAATGTGCTTAAATGCAACAAGTTAAAAAAAATTAATTTTTCAAAAAAAAAATGTTTCACTACATACTTCCATAAATCAATTTGTGGGATTTTACCAATTTTAAATATACTATTATTCTAGAATGTGTGTACAAACCTTTAGTAAAATGAAAGTAAAGGCCTAACATTAAAGCATTTCTGATATTTTAAATATCAAGGAAAAAATCATCACTGAAGGCCCGCCAATAATAACACTGATTATCTCTTCATCACCTGTTAGTGGGTGGGATATATTAGGCAGCAAGTGAATATTTTGTCCTCAAAGTTGATGTGTTAGAAGCAGGAAAAATGGGCAAGCGTAAGGATTTGAGCGGGTTTGACAAGGGCCAAACTGTGATGGCTAGACGACTGGGTCAGAGCATCTCCAAAACTGCAGCTCTTGTGGGGTGTTCCCGGTCTGCAGTGGTCAGTATCTATCAAAAGTGGTCCAAGGAAGGAACAGTGGTGAACTGGCGACAGGGTCATGGGCGGCCAAGGCTCATTGATGCACGTGGAGAGCGAAGGCTGGCCCGTGTGGTCCGATCAAAAAGACGAGCTACTGTAGATCAAATTATCAGAATACACAGTGTATCGCAGTTTGTTGAGTATGGGGCTGCATAGCCGCAGACCAGTCAGGGTGCCCATGCTGACCCCTGTCCACCGCCGAAAGCACCAACAGTGGGCACGTGAGCATCAGAACTGGACCACGGAGCAATGGAAGAAGGTGGCCTGGTCTGATGAATCACGTTTACTTTTACATCACGTGGATGGCCGGGTGCGTGTGCGTGTAACCTGGGGAACACATGGCACCAGGATGCACTATGGGAAGAAGGCAAGCCGGCGGAGGCAGTGTGATGCTTTGGGCAATGTTCTGCTGGGAAACCTTGGGTCCTGCCATCCATGTGGATGTTACTTTGACACGTACCACCTACCTAAGCATTGTTGCAGACCATGTACACCCTTTCATGGAAATGGTATTCCCTGGTGGCTGTGGCTCTTTCAGCAGGATAATGCTCCTGCCACAAAGCAAAAATGGTTCAGAAATGGCTTGAGGAGCACAACAACGAGTTTGAGGTGTTGACTTGGCCTCCAAATTTCCCAGATCTCAATCCAATCGAGTATCTGTGGGATGTGCTGAACAAACAAGTCCGATCCATGAAGGCCCCACCTCGCAACTTACAGGATATAAAGGATATGCTGCTAACATCTTGGTGCATCACAGCACATCTTCAGGGGTCTAGTGGAGTCCATGCCTCGACGGGTCAGGGCTGTTTTGGTAGCAAAAGGGGGACCAACACAATATTAGGAAGGTGATCATAATGTTATGCCTGATCAGTGTATATATATAGACTATAAAATGTTTCCTGAGATTTTTAATATATATAAAAAATATCTTTCCATGGGTCTAGTCTTTGCATCTGTTTGTTTGAAGTTTGAATCAGGTCTCCTCTGTTGGAGTAGAATTGGCTAGTGGTGCTGCTGTCACAAGAAGTCCTAGAAATTCAATACTATATTTCTGCAATACCAGCCTCCGGTATTGCAGAAATATAGTATTGACCAGGCCATGTCCATGTCCATGGAGCACTGGTTCTATGGTAAGTTGTAAGGAACACTGTCGAGTCCAAATTTCTTTAAATTTAAGAAGATAACTGTTTTTTGTTTTAGAAGTTTCCAGTCATGTTGCAAGATGTTTTGCAGGAAAGTGACATCAATGCATACCCTCTTTTCCTATTTAGCACCTAAACTCTGGAACAGTCTTCCTAGCATTGTTCGGGAAGCAGACACACTCTGTCAGTTTAAATCTAGACTAAAAACGCATCTCTTTACTATGGCATACACATAAAACTTTTTAATTTATATTATTCAAATCAGTTAAATTATTGTTTTAGGCTGCATTAACTAGGTCAGCCGGAACTTCTGGGAAGAAGGTCTTCCCATAACACCTGATGTACTCGTTACATCATAAGAAGAATGGCATCTACGCTAATGTTAGTCTCTCTGTTTATCCCGAGGTTTACTGCAGTTGGCCGGATCCGGGCCGTATCCAGACCAGATGGTGGACCTGCGCCTGGACATGACCAACACATCCCTGAAATATCTGCAGAGACCGTGTCAATTAAACTCCCCCCTGTAAATGCCGCATCGATTAAACCCCTCTCCAGTGTGACAACTCCAATCTTTCAAATAATCCTACGAATATCTATTGATCTAATATGACTTCTGACCTGTAATGTTGCCAGAATCTACACTATTTGTTCGTCGGCCAGAGGAGAACTGGCACCCCGAGCCTGGTTTCTCCCAAGGTTTATTTTTCTCCATTCTGGCCCTGAAGGAGTTTTGGTTCCTTGCCACCGTCGCCTTTGGCTTTTGGCCTGCTCAGTTGGGGACACTAAAATTTCAACTATATTGCTGATCTGCCCGCATTGACACTATATGATAATTGAAATGAGCTGATGACATCACCGTTTTCTCCAGAGCTGCTATACAGCCGAATCAAATTCTGTTGCATTATTTTCCTGTTTTAACACTGTGAAGCTGCTTTGAAACAATTGGCATTGTAATAAGCGCTATATAAATAAAGGTGACTTGACTTGATTTGACCCTCTATTGGTCATTCGGCTAGTTTTGCTGCGCAGACCTGGCAACCCTGACACCCACAAACTCAGGAGCAGACAAATGTTAGCTGACAGTGATATCAGGCAAAAAAAATAAAAAATTGTGACAAACATAAAAAGACACAGATCCTTTTCATTTGAATAAATTATGATAAGAGATAATAGAGATAATAGTGAATCTCATGTTGATATTCACCTGATATCTGACACTGCCTTCATTAAACAGGGATCTAGAAAGTTCAGTGTCGAATAATGAGTTATCCTCTGTGGAGAACGATGCTATGTGTAATGTTTTGATACTTTTATGACCACTATTAATTAAATATTATTTTGTTGTATAACCGGTCTGTTTACATTGTATGCAGGGTAGTAGGCCTATTGATGTTCATTGTGGTTGTTAAGGGGTGTTATAAAATATTAAACTAACGCAATTAAGATCAAACAGCCTACATACAGATTCATTCTTCTTTTTTTTCTTTTTTTTGTAGATTGTTTTTTGTTGGTGTGCTTTTAGTTGGATATTAAAATGTTAAAATATGGATTAGAACCACATTCTGTGCTGATCTCTGTTTGGTTTCAGTAACACAAGTGCATGTTTACTACAGAAATAATCCACCCACACGTGCACATTCTTTTTAGAGTTTTTATTTGTCATTTCTTATTTCTTTGTACTTTAGCCTAATTTTTCCAGGTTCATTAAATGTTCAAATTCAACACTAACTTTTCCTTTATTCATCTAAACAGAGGACTAAAACATCACAGTCCAACATCATCACAGCTTTCTGTCAGTTAGTGGTAAGGGCAGTTGATCACAAACCAGCAGCACACGCCCTTCCACTTATTGACTGGGAATGAGACTGACACTTCATTTCCACATGGTCTCCTGCATTTATCCTGGATGACCCCACGATTATGGCTAGGGTTGTGCTGATAAACTGGCTTGAAGCAGCCACACACCTGCTGTCCACACGCTCCACTGCACTTACGGTCATCCTGGACGACCACAGCCTTACGACCACAGCATGTCACACAGCTGCAAGGGTTCCTGCGAACAGCTGTGCTGCGCTTCACTTTGCTGCAATCGTCTGACTGGAGTTCAATGGCTGGGAAACGACCGACTGGGCAACAGTTGTTGATGGCTGACTTATCACAAGACAGTGTGAGCTGAAACAATTGAGAGACTGATGAATAGCGAGAAAACACACAGTCAGCTTTCTGAAGGGAATGGCTATCTACATTGAATACTTACATGTTTTCAGCCCTTTTTCCTGATTGTATTTGATTAATGACTTGTGTCTCTGTGTTTTCAGAGTCTCACTGAAAGCAACACTTCGTTGGCTCAGATTTTTCTCTCACAAGTAACCCGGTATATATATATATATATATATATATGCACATCTTTATCTCCACCCCATCCACAGCTCAGAGCTGAAGAATTTTCTGTTTTAATGAAAGGGCGGGTTTAGTGTTTAGAATTAGTCGCATTTATTTAAACTTAAAAACAGTGCAATTTTTACAGTGCTACATAAGAGAAAAAGATTGTTTCACATGTCATATTTAACTTTAGATAAGTGTATTTACCATTACATAAGTGAAAGTGTGAGTCATTTGAGAGATAATGGGAAAGATTTAACAAGGAGTAAAAATATACCTCAGCTGAAGAATGTGTATATGAATTATGTGGATCCAAAAATCACAGAATGACTACATTCTAAAGAATATAAAGTTCTGTCATGAAACTCTAGATAGCACAGGCTGATAGGTCCTTAACTCAATCTGCCTGCAATCACGTCACTCTCTATAGGGAACAGCTGATTGGTTCCTGTTGTATCAGTAGCCAATGAGCTCAAACTTCAAATACTGGTCAGCATTTGCTGTAGCATTGCAGCATGCTTTTAGAAACCCTCCACCTTCCCCAGCTCCACCCGTATAGATCTGCTACAGGTAATTAATGCATGCTGTTTTGTACAGCAGCACCATGTCTTACTTGCTCACAGCAGCATATTGTGTATATGGCAGTAGCAAGTCTCATACTTGCTTTGCAGCAGCAATAACATCAGCAGCAATAACATCGGCAGCAATAACAGCAGCACCAATAACTGCAATAACTGCAGCAGCAATAACAGCAGCAGCAGCAGCAATAACATCAGCAGCAATAACAATAATAACAGCAGCAGCAATAACAGCAGCAGCAATAACAGTAATAACAGCAGCAGCAATAACAGTAATAACAGCGGCAGCAATAGCAGCAGCAGCAATAGCAGCAGCAGCAGCTATAACATCAGCAGCAATAACAGCAATGACATCAGCAGCAATAACAGCAACAACAGCTGCATCAATAACAGCAGCAGCAGTAATAACAGCAGCAGCAATAACAGCAGCAGCAATAACATCAGCAGCAACAGCAACAACAGCTGCATCAATAACAGCAGCAACAATAACAGCAGTAGCAATAACAGCAGCAGCAATAACAGCAATAACATCAGCAGCAACAAAAACAGCAATAACAGCAAAAGCAATAACAGCAGCAGCAGCAACAATAACAGCAAAAACAGCATCAGCAGCATCAGCATCAGCAATAACAGCAGCAGCAGCTGCTGCAATAACATCAGCAACAATAACAGCAATAACATCAACAGCAGCAACAATAACAGCAACAACAGCATCAGCAATAACATCAGCATCATCATCAACAGCAGCAGCAGCTGCAATAACAGCAGCAGCAATAGTAGCAACAACAGCAGCAGCAGCAATAATAACAGCAGCAGCAGCAATAACAGCAACAGCAATTATTGCAACAACAGCAATAACACCAGCAGCAGTAACAGCAATAACAGCAGCAACAATCAGCAGCAGTAACTTTAGCAGCAGCAGCAACAATAACAGCAGCAACAATAACAGCAGCATTAGCAATGACAGCAGCAGCAGCAATAACAGCAGCAACTATAGCAGCAATAACAGCAGCAACAATAACAGCAATAACAGCAAAAGCAATAACAGCAGCAACAACAGCAGCAACAATAACAGCAACAGCAATAACAGCAGCAACAATAACAGCAACAACAGCAGCAGCAATAACAGCAACAGCAGCAATAACAGCAGCAACAATAACAGCAATAGCAATAACATTAACAGCAATAACAGCAGCAGCAGCAGCAGTAACATCAGCAGCAATAACGGCAATAACATCAGCAGCAATAACAGCAACAACAGCAACAACAGCATCAGCAATAACAGCAACAGCAATAACAGCAGCAACAATAACAGCAACAACAGCAGCAGCAGCAATAACAGCAGCAACAATAACAGCAATAGCAATAACATTAACAGCAATAACAGCAGCAGCAGCAGCAGTAACATCAGCAGCAATAACGGCAATAACATCAGCAGCAATAACAGCAATAACAGCATCAGCAATAACAGCAGCAGCAATAACAGCAACAGCAATAACAGCAGCAACAATAGCAGCAACAACAGCAGTAGCAATAACAGCAACAGCAGCAATAACAGCAGCAACAATAACAGCAATAGCAATAACAGCAGCAGCAATAACATTAACAGCAATAACAGCAGCAGCAGCAGCAGTAACATCAGCAGCAAAAACGGCAATAACATCAGCAGCAATAACAGCAATAACAGCAACAACAGCATCAGCAATAACAGCAGCAGCAATAACAGCAATAACAACAGCAATAACAGCAGCAGCAACAATAACAGCAACAACAACAGCAGCAATAACAGCAACAGCAGCAATAACAGCAGCAACAATAACAGCAATAGCAATAACAGCAGCAGCAATAACATTAACAGCAATAACAGCAGCAGCAGCAGCAGTAACATCAGCAGCAATAACGGCAATAACATCAGCAGCAATAACAGCAACAACAGCATCAGCAATAACAGCAGCAGCAATAACAGCAATAACAACAGCAATAACAGCAGCAGCAACAATAACAGCAGCAACAATAACAGCAACAACAACAGCAGCAATAACAGCAGCAACAATAACAGCAACAGCAATAACAGCAGCAACAATAACAGCAACAACAGCAGCAGCAATAACAGCAACAGCAGCAATAACAGCAGCAGCAATAACGGCAATAACATCAGCAGCAATAACAGCAACAACAGCTGCATCAATAACAGCAGCAACAATAACAGCAACAACAGCTGCATCAATAACAGCAGCAACAATAACAGCAGCAACAATAACAGCAATAACAGCAGCAGCTATAACAGCAATAAAATCAGCAGCAATAACAGCAGCAACAATAACAGCAAAAGAAATAACAGCAGCAGCAGCAATAACAGCAGCAACAATAACAATAACCACCAAATAGGTGGCGATGTGCACTAAGTAGGTTATGTAAATCACCATTAAACAAAAGGAGGAGGAAGTAGAATGGCACACTTTATCTTAGCGTCTGTTTCCATGTTGTATAATCGATTCGTTGCACTGTTGAGAATGTCCTGTGTCTTAACCGGGAACATACTCTGAGTTGTCTGAACTTACTCACGGACACGTTTTTGGAACCAGCATACCTCGAGTAAGCAAGGTTTGAGTTAATCAGCCGAGAGTTCAAGGTATATGTGACGGTAAATTAACCTTGCTTTCTGGAATACCCCTCAAATCTATTCCGCCAAGACCAAATATATCAACATTGTCATAGGCTAACCATCACCATGCCAAACACTCCAAGAGGTGTTTCTACATAGTGTATGTAGAATGAAAACATACTAATTTGAGAATAAATGCTCCTGCCAAACTTTAGTTTTAAACTTTATTTACAATTGCATAACACAGAGGTTCACACATGCTATTCATTAAACTGCTTTTAACTCAGTTTTAGTAAACATCCTTTCCCATTGTGATAAAAAAAAATGACACTCTTAGTAACTCTGTAAAGATTGCACTAATGCTGTACTTAAAATTTAATAAGTGAGACATCATAAATACTAAATTCTCCCTCCCATGCATGAGACGGAGAAATTCTTTACACTCTTCAGCTCTGAGCTGTGGCTGGGGTGGAGATGAAGATGTGGATAAATACCGGACTGCTCAGGAGAAAAACAGAGCAAGAGAAGAGTTTCTCCTAGCAATATTTCTCTGCGTACAATAACTCAAGGCTGAACACATGCAAGTATTCAACTCAAATCTTTACTTCTATTTCATTTTTAAAAGATAACCATTCCCTTCAGAAAGCTGATTGTGTGTTATCTCGCTATTCATCAATCTCTCCTTAGAAAGTTATTGCAAAACTTTAGAATTATAAAGAAATATCGAATTGAAAATAAATTTTTTACAAAGAAAACGTGTATAGTTTATTTCTGCAGTAGCAAACATAAAATTTTACTTAAAGGGGTCCTATTAGTTAGTTGGTAGTGTGTTGAAACTCAGTTATAGTAATAGATGGATTTGGATGGATTTCCTAAACACACTCAAAGCCGTTGACCAATCACAACACACCTGTCCAGCCGACCAATTAGAACACATTGAGCTTTTTAGAAGGAGGGGCTTCATAGAGACAGGAACTAAACAGAGCCTCACTGACAGACTGAAGAGAGGAGCTGCAACAATGGAGAATATGGGGAAAATAATGTGTTTTTGAACATTCAAGCATGAAAACATTCTAGTAGAGCCCAAAAATAAAAATCAAGATTTGTAAAAGGGCATAATAGGTCTCCTTTAAAGTTAAAGATGTCCTCACAGACTGTGGTACTCAAGCAGCAATGGTCTGGACAAAAGACATGTTAATGCAGTGTACTTACAGCATATTTCTGTGTAATATCCCACAAAAGCTCCTTTGGTTCATACAAATCTTCACAGTCCAAATTAATACCAGAGATTTAAACAACCAGACAAGTATTGTTTAGACCAAGTTACAACCAAGGCTATAAAGGTAAATAAATTTGACCAGGAAGAGAAAAACAGTACACTTAAGTTTCACTGATGACTTTTATTTTGTCAAATTAAATGGAAAACTATCAGTGCCTGTTGCATAATATTAATTATACATAAAGGGATAAAAGGTACCGCCAACCAACCTGGCAAAATGACCCCATATTAAACAGGCTCTTGTATTACTCTGACAGTTTATTTTACGATAATTGTCCTTGTCCTGCTTATTACAAGGCTACTTATCAAATAAATACACAGACTTAAATACTGATTTAAAAGACTTTTCCTCCCCGCAGAGAGGAAGATATTTAAGCAATCTCATGTGACTAATGACTCTGGAGCCACAGGAAAATGACATTATGATAAAGATGATGGTACCACAAGAATATACACAAACCAAAACCCTTCACGAGCAAATATCCTGAGCCGTGATGCCAAAGACAGCAGCAAATACAGGTGCTGGTCATATAATTAGAATATCATCAAAAAGTTAATTTATTTCACTAATTCCATTCAAAAAGTGAAACTTGTATATTATATTCATTCATTACACACAGACTGATATATTTCAAATGTTTATTTCTTTTAATTTTGATGATTATAACTGACAACTAAGGAAAATCCCAAATTCAGTATCTCAGAAAATTTGAATATTGTGAAAAGGCTCAATATTGAAGACACCTGGTGCCACACTCTAATCAGCTAATTAACTCAAAACACCTGCAAAGGCCTTTAAATGGTCTCTCAGTCTAGTTCTGTAGGCTACACAATCATGGGGAAGACTGCTGACTTGATAGTTGTCCAAAAGGCGACCATTGACACCTTGCACAAGGAGGGCAAGACACAAAAGGTCATTGCAAAAGAGGCTGGCTGTTCACAGAGCTCTGTGTCCAAGCACATTAATAGAGAGGCGAAGGGAAGGAAAAGATGTGGTAGAAAAAAGTGTACAAGCAATAGGGATAACCGCACCCTGGAGAGGATTGTGAAACAAAACCTATACAAAAATGTGGGGGAGATTCACAAAGAGTGGACTGCAGCTGGAGTCAGTGCTTCAAGAACCACTACGCACAGACGTATGCAAGACATGGGTTTCAGCTGTCGCATTCCTTGTGTCAAGCCACTCTTGAACAACAGACAGCGTCAGAAGCGTCTCGCCTGGGCTAAAGACAAAAAGGACTGGACTGCTGCTGAGTGGTCCAAAGTTATGTTGTCTGATGAAAGTAAATTTAGCATTTCCTTTGGAAATCAGGGTCCCAGAGTCTGGAGGAAGAGAGGAGAGGCACACAATCCACGTTGCTTGAGGTCCAGTGTAAAGTTTCCACAGTCAGTGATGGTTTGGGGTGCCATGTCATCTGCTGGTGTTGGTCCACTGTGTTTTCTGAGGTCCAAGGTCAACGCAGCCATATACCAGGAAGTTTTAGAGCACTTCATGCTTCCTGCTGCTGACCAACTTTATGGAGATGCAGATTTCATTTTCCAACAGGACTTGGCACTTGCACACAGTGCCAAAGCAACCAGTACCTGGTTTAAGGACCATGGTATCCCTGTTCTTAATTGGCCAGCAAACTCGCCTGACCTTAACCCCATAGAAAATCTATGGGGTATTGTGAAGAGGAAGATGCGATATGCCAGACCCAACAATGCAGAAGAGCTGAAGGCCACTATCAGAGCAACCTGGGCTCTCATAACACCTGAGCAGTGCCACAGACTGATCGACTCCATGCCACGCCGCAGTAATTCAGGCAAAAGGAGCCCAAACTAAGCTTTGAGTGCTGTACATGCTCATACTTTTCATGTTCATACTTTTCAGTTGGCCAAGATTTCTAAAAATCCTTTCTTTGTATTGGTCTTAAGTAATATTGAGATATTTAAGAATATTAAGATACTGAATTTGGGATTTTCCTTAGTTGTCAGTTACAATCATCAAAATTAAAAGAAATAAACATTTGAAATATATCAGTCTGTGTGTAATGAATGAATATAATATGCAAGTTTCACTTTTGTAATGGAATTAGTGAAAAAAAATCAACTTTTTGATGATATTCTCATTATATGACCAGCACCTGTACAAGTCCAATTCATGCTTTTAATCCAGCCATTTGTAACTATGAATGTGTGAGGCTTCTGGTATAATTCACTTACAGTTATTTTAGCCGTACAAAACAGTCCGATATTCTGGTATGTTATATTAACTTATCATTAATCTTCCATGCAACCCTTAAAAATGGTCCTGACCCACCAACTGATGTATAGCTTCTGTCTGCTGCTATCGGTCACAAAAAGGGGGCTCAGCTTTTAATTGGTTTTAAAGTGGCATGGAAAAGAGATTTAGGGGGGATGATCAAGGAAGAAACGTGGAAGCAGGTTGTATCAAAATGCCACACTAATGTTCGTGAAATTCAATTCCAGTTGATAAATGATAAAACTTTTAACAGATGCTACTGGACTCCAAGCAGATACTGCACTGTGCTGGCAGTGTAACAAAGATACAGGAACTATGGTTCATGCGTTATATGAATGTGACATGGTGGAGGAAATGTGGGAGAAAATTGTACAATTTGTTAATAATATTTTTAGTCTGTCATTAAGAACTCTGCCTTGTGTATGTTGGGTATTATACCGGATGATATGCATATATCTCAACAGATATATTAGCTATGGCTTGTGGATGCAGAGTCATTCTGAGACACTGGAAGTCAGACACACCTTACTCATATGATGAATGGATGGAACTTATGTAAAATAATGAACGTGTGATATTTAGAGCCTCAGGACGTCATGATTTGTTTATGAAAATGTGGGGTCCCTTTCTCTCCCTAACTGAGAATGTATTATAAAAAGAGAAAAAAACTCTTCCAAATATGTCTTATACCTCTGTGTTGTAACCTACTATTCCTGTAAAGTCTAAACATTTATTTATTTTCTCCTCTGTAACCTAACTCTTCATTGATCCGTGTATTTATTATTTATATTTCCTTTTATCTGTGTTATTCTATACTTATTTAATTTGCATGTATGCATTAAGCTGGGATAAGGGATAAAATCTAAAACATGTCACTGTTAACACTTAATTTCTGACTGATGTTCATGTTCAAAAAGGCAAAAAAATTATTGTTAATCAACACAATGACTTGTTGCACAAATAGTTTTAGTTTACTGCATTTTGTTATTGTTCATTACCGCTAAAGAGAGATAAAGAATCGAAAGTCTCACACATTCACAGAAAATAGCTTTTTTCCGCATTGCAAAATTACAGAGCCCCTAAAGAGATATGGTGATGGAAAAAATATGAGATGGGAGAAAAAATTATGTCAATGCATTTGCGTCCTCACAAATATTTAGCAATTCCCCGAGAAGCTTTGCATTCGCATAGTTTTGCGAGTGAATGCAAAGTTTCTTGGGGGAACACAAAACATTTGTAAGAGAATGCAAATGCATTAACATATCCTCTCATATTGACATATCTTCCCATCTTATATATTTTTTCCAATCACCATGCCCCTTATAATGGGTTCATACTACATATTAGATTATAAAACTACTTTTAATGGCTGTCAATATAGAAAGATGTGTCGCACCCTAAATAGCCAAAGCTTTGCATTTTGCTGTCTTATTTCATTGACTGTGCAGAAAATGGCTAATATTACCCAATACAAAAACCTGCCAGAGTAGCAATCTGGACAGTCCCCTATGTAGGATATTTAAAATGAGAAAAAAGTAGTCTAAATATATTTGAGATCAAAGAAACAAACCTTGTGTATGAAATGAAAATAATGCCATTTTCATAACTATAGGAGTTTCATTTTACTAGGGAAAGAAATGCTTATCTGTACTTCAACAGTGTGCTTTAATGAGCCGATTCTTTTATTTTAGGTTGCAATAGTGTCACATAATCGAGGCACAGCACGGATTTGGAAAGGTTCAGGAGCGGACGCGATGGCAACGGTCCTTTTGAGACTCAGTGTTTGTCCCTCAGGTGGCAGGAAGGTGAAGCGCTGCATCAGAGAGATGAAGAAGAGGAAGAGCTCCATACGAGCGAGCTGCTCACCCGGACACATCCTCTTACCTGGAAATCACAGTCTGGATCAGTAAAGCTGAGGTCAACTTTATAAAATCTCATTTTAGTGTATATTAGTTTATTTACATGACCGTTCAAAATGTTTGGGTCAGTAACGTTTTTTTAAAAAGAAATTTTATTCAGCAAATTAATAATTAATAAAGTAAAGTAAAGACATTTATAAATGTTACATTTCGGTTTCAAATAAATGCTGTACTTTTGAACTTTCTATTAATCAAAGAATCCTGAATAAAATGCATCAATTTCCACAAAAAACAAAGCAGCACAACTGTTTTCAACACTGATAATAATCAGAAATGTTTCAGAATGATTTCTGAAGGATCATGTGACACTGAAGACTGGAGTAATGATGCTGAAAATTCAGCTTTGATCACAGGAATAAATTATATTTTACAATATATTCAAATAGAAAACTTATTTTAAATTGTAATTATTTCACAATATTACTGTTTTTACTGTATTTTTGATCAAATAAATGCAGCTGTGGTGAGTTGAAAAGACTTTCAAAAACAATAAATTAAACTGCTGACCCCAAACTTTTGTACAGTAGTGTATGTGTGCATGTACATATTTATTTTAGTTATAGTTTATATATTGCATACTCCTTATGACCTACCCATTGAAAAAGGGATGAAATTTTCTCTCTTCAAAAATTTGCCATTTTCATCCAGAAAGTGTGAAGGGTTGAATTCATACGGAGTGCTGTACTCATTCTTATCCTCTAGGATTGGCTTCAGCATCGGCAGCACCATCACACCCTGTCATAGCACAAAACGTCAGAAATTGTAAGAACATTGCAACCCTTAAAAACTGTTTGTTTACTAAAACAGAACCATGTTCTGGCTACAATATATTGTTTTTAAAAAAATCTGTATGTTTACAGAATTTTACCCTTGTGCGTCAATTTTAAAAAGTTACCCTGAGGTCCTTAGAGGACAAAAATGTCTATCAAAAAATAAAATGGACATAAAACTGTGCTCCCAAGTTTCACATTTTTAAGTTTGGTCTCATTTAAAAGAAGATTCTTTGTAGATTATTGTTAAAGTGAAACAAAAATAGTTTAATGAAAATTATTTATGATTTTTTTTTTTTGTGCTGTCAAATTCTAACAATGGTTTGTGCTTATACACTCACCTAAAGGATTATTAGGAACACCATACTAATACTGTGTTTGACCCTCTTTCGCCTTCAGAACTGCCTTAATTCTACGTGGCATTGATTCAACAAGGTGCTGAAAGCATTCTTTAGAAATGTTGGCTCATCAGAACAGGCAACATTTTTCCAGTCTTCAACCGTCCAATTTTGGTGAGCTTGTGCAAATTGTAGCCTCTTTTTCCTACTTGTAGTGGAGATGAGTGGTACCCGGTGGGGTCTTCTGCTGTTGTAGCCCATCCGCCTCAAGGTTGTGCGTGTTGTGGCTTCACAAATGCTTTGCTGCATACCTCGGTTGTAACGAGTGGTTATTTCAGTCAAAGTTGCTCTTCTATCAGCTTGAATCAGTCGGCCCATTCTCCTCTGACCTCTAGCATCAACAAGGCATTTTCGCCCACAGGACTGCCGCATACTGGATGTTTTTCCCTTTTCACACCATTCTTTGTAAACTCTAGAAATGGTTGTGCGTGAAAATCCCAGTAACTGAGCAGATTGTGAAATACTCAGACCGGCCCGTCTGGCACCAACAACCATGCCACGCTCAAAATTGCTTAAATCACCTTTCTTTCCCATTCTGACATTCAGTTTGGAGTTCAGGAGATTGTCTTGACCAGGACCACACCCCTAAATGCATTGAAGCAACTGCCATGTGATTGGTTGATTAGATAATTGCATTAATGAGAAATTGAACAGGTGTTCCTAATAATCCTTTAGGTGAGTGTACACAGCACTGGGATTTGTGATTTGCAGTACAGTATAATTTCTCTCACTCAAACATTACACACACTTTTTTTTATTTATTACACACATACAAACAAATACTCTTACACAATTATAGCTGCACAAAACAGGAAAAAGCGAGTATTTGCTTATAGGCCAAACCTGAGAAAATGGTGTCATCTGGTTAAAAAATTAAAAAAATATTGTAAATATTTTAATTTTGAAGCCTTGCCAACAGAATGAAAGCCTACTAACAAAGACTGCATTTTTTAATCCTAGGTCCATTTAACTATAAAGTGATGCAGTTTCAATGGGTACATTGTCAACCTGAGTGTAACTATTTTGTGCTACTAAATGTAAAATATATTTATTAAAAGGAAATGAGGGTGAAATATTAACATTCCAAAGAAAATACACACTTCTGCCAAAACTTATGCAGTTGGCATTAGCACAAGCAATATGAAAAAAACAAAAAAAACAAATAGATAAATAAATAAACTTAAGACAAAAATCTCCTTAAGGATGCACAAGGGTTACCTCAAAGAAACTCATTCTCGTTTCTACCAAAATCGTTGCATTTTTGCCCATTTAAATCCTGTACAGTACTGTAATGCAGTAGCCAAATGAAAGAGAAAGCAATTTTTTTGTGCAAAATGAAAGATATATGCTTAATATTCATTTTGAAATACAAACAGTATTTTCTGGCTTACCTTTGGAATGAGGCATCCTGCTACTGTGGTGTCTTTGCTGGCAACTCTTGGTGGAATGAAGGCAAGAACATTTGCGAACCTCTGAACCTCATGGATCACAGCGTAAGTGTACGGCAGATGTGTCCTGTCTTCCATCAACGGCTGACGTGTCTGTCCAATCACCTGATCGATCTCAGACTGGACTTTCTCTGTGCAAAGTCAACATGCAGAGTATGTAGACACACATATACACATTTGCCTAACAAGTAGGTCATAGGAGCGGAGTGGAGCAGCCCACCTTGTACATCTGGATACTTGGCCATGTAGAGTAAAGCCCAGCTGAGTGATTTAGCCGTGCTTTCTGTTCCAGCTCCAAACAGATCCAACACACAGTGTATCAGGTTCTCCTCTGTGAACTCTGCCTCGCTGTCCTTACACTGGGAAAGATGAGGGAGAGGATTCAACCATAGACAGAAGAGGGGTTAAACACAGAGATGTAAGTCGAAAGTAAACATATGGGAAGCGTTTTGTGCACAAAATGTTTCTTTTGAGTTCACTTGAATTCATTTGAAATGCATGAATTATCAGTGTGCAAAATATCAAAATCAGAAGAGAATATTTCCTGAAATCATGCCAGGATCTGCTAAAAAACAGTTACCTTTTCAATTTCATCCAGATAACAGTCAATGTAGTCTCTGGGACTGGATGGGTTTCTGTCCTCTTTGTGCTTCCTGATTTCCTCCTGAAAAAAGAGCTTTAGCTTGGAAAGGTTGGCAAATGCAGTCTGGTGCTTTCCTGGCAGCAAGGACATCACGGCGGGAAACATGTTATACAACTGTTAAGGTACAAATGCATTTGGTCATCAGTATTTCATAAATCTTTGTCAATAAAAAAAAAAAAACCCCACCTGACCAGAAAAAAAAAAAAAAAAAATTATGTATCATTGACCTGCGTCAGCATCACATGTTGTGGTGCTCAAGTGAGCAGCGTCAGCCAATGGTGAGCCGGCGTTCTGACGTAGAACTCGGAAGTGCTGCACTGTATTTACAACGTAAACTCCGTAGGACAGTGACACAGACGAATTTGTTGAATAAAGTCTGTATTTCTGTTCATTTTTTTGCGCACAAAAACTATTCTTGTCGCTTCATAAAATTTAGGTTTGAACCACTGGAGTCACATGGACTACTTTAACCATGTCTTTACTACCTTTCTGGGCCTTGAAAGTGTTAATTATAATGCTGTCTATGGAGGGGGCCAGAAAAGCTCTCGGATTTCTTCAGAAATATCTTAATTTGTGTCCCGAAGATGTACAAAGGTCTTATGGGTTTGGAACGAAATGAGGGTAAGTACTGACAGAATTTTCATTTTTGGGTGAACTAACCCTTTAAAGTGCCCCTCTGATGCTTTTTTGAACATGCAGTGTGTAATAAAGCTGTTTGTGAATGTAAAATGTCTGAGAAAGCAAATCCTCTTTGCTGCACTTCCAAAAGACGAGAACTCGTTCTGGAATTGATTCGGTAAAACAGACGCCATCGTTACTGTTCGTATCACTGTGTATCTGAAATGCAGATATGGTAATGGCCGTTTGGTTTCAGACAAGCAGTAAGCGGTCGACCAATCACAACAGACTGAGCCATCTGACCAATCAGAGCAGAGGAGGCTCACGGAAAGGAGGGGTATAGAAAGACCAAATCCTTTATCGAACTGATTGAGAGTGTGAGAAAAGAGATGATGCTGCAATGGATATTATGAGAAAATTAAAGTGTTTGACCTTGAAATCATGTAAGCCTATTCTAGGAGACTAGGAGATTTTAAAATAGCATAACAGGGGCACTTTTGTGAAAGAGATCCATTATAGTAAATTTGGTCTCGTACCCGGCCCCAGACATTGATGGGCAGCTTGAAGGTGTCGTCTGAATACTGCAACAGCTTGTGAAAATGCTGGTTGTCATACTCAAACTTGTAGCCAAAAACCAGGCTGCATATTATATTGCCCACCGCGTAGTTCAAGATGTGATGAGGATTGAATGGCAAACCTAGGAAAGCAAAAGAGAGAAATAATTTTTGCAACAAATTTTTGCCTGTAGAGATCAGTATGTGAAATGGTGTGTTCTGACCTTGCTTGGTTTGAAAAGTGCTACAGACAAAGCGACACTCCTGCAGGATGGAGTTTTCCAGAGTTTTCTTGCCCACACCAAAATACTTCAGTGTTGCCAGAGCAAAACGCCTCTGATGACGCCACATGTGCCCACTGGAGAAAATCAGACCTTCATACAAAGGGATAAAAAGAGCTAAATCTATGATTACTAAAGTGTATTCCCTTGAGGCTATGTACACAGTAACCGCCATTACTCGTGGCCTGCAATTTTGCTGCTGGTTCTAATATTTGCACTGCCCCATCCTTCAATATCTGTACTTTCCAAAACTGTGTTACACTCTGACAGTGCTGAAATCTGCCACACAGTTCCTTAATAATACTTTGGGAATATATGCAGAGCGGCAACAACAGTACAAGTCTGACAAACTTTCCTACAACCTTACAATGACAAGTTTCAAAAAACCAATGTAAATGTAGGCAGTCATGTGTTAACCAATGTGGTTTGAACATTTTACGTAAAATATGGTCACGTTGAATTCTGTAAACAGTATGTTTTCACAGTACTTGAATGAACTTCTTTATTTCAAGAGACTGGAAAATTCAATTTCTCATGTTACATTAAATCCAGGATGACTATAACGATCTACAGAATGTATGAACAGTTCTGTATGTTTTCAACGACAAAGCTTGCTATTGTAGCCATTGCAAAAGGTCATTTTACCAATTTTACAACAGTTCTGGTATACCAATTGAAAATTATACATTTTGTTCTGGAACATTTCAGTTCAGTTTTAGCAAAAATAAACAGATTAGTTGTGTCTGACAATGCATATAATGCCTTGAATGAACGCAGAATACAAGAGGTTTCCTGACGTTCTACAAAAAGATGAATTGGTGAGCAGTTTATGATTGATAACAGATTTAATATTTGTGTAAATAGCATCACTCATATGTGTACGGTGTTCTTTTAGCGGTTTTTACCTTTCCCTTTACAGATCTTGTCATTCACAGGAAAGTACGGCCGGTCTGTGAAGATGTCCGCCTGTTCCACAAACGCCTCTTTGAAAGTCTCGTATCCAGTGAGCAGTATGCAGGGTTTGTTTCCCAGATAAAATGTGCTCACATCTCCATACCTCTCTGCAATCTGATCAACATGTCAACTTGTAATGCACACAAATCATTTAATAAACATATGCATCTGAAAAAAATGCATACCTTTGGAAAAACCTCCATTGGATCACTAAAGCCTATGTTCAATACGTTTCCAACAACCGGCAGAGGGAAGGGTCCTGGCGGCATGTTCTTTGACTGAACATCTCGCAGGTGTTTCACCAACAGCAGCACACACAGAAATATCAGGAATCCCTGAACATCCATCCACTGACCCATCAGCTGTGACAACACTGACGCCATGCTCACTGAGACCAGAGAGATTTTGCACAAACATGAATGATCTCTCAAAATGTACAAGTACTCTGTGTGCAACTGTGTGACCACACAGGTCGCATTTAATGTATGAATATCGCTGCATCAAAGCAAATTTGTGCGTCTGCGGCTGAGCTCAAATGTTGTAGGTGCTTTTCTCAAAACTATCAATGACAGGTCAAACTGGTACTAAAGGTTAGTTCCCCCCAAAATTAAAATTCAGTCATTAATTTCTCACCATCATGTCATTCCAGACCCATACAACTTTCGTTCATTTTCGGAAGACATCTTTTTAATGAAATCTGAGCGATTTTTGTCCCTCCATTGACAGCTACGCTTTAAAAAGTTAATGAAGAGATCGTAAAACTAATCCATATTGAGTGGTTTAGTCCAAGAGATTTTCTCAGATTTCATAAAAAATATCTTTGTGTTCCGAAGATGAATGGAACTCTTAGTTTGGAACGATATAAGGGTGAGTAATTAATGACAGAATTTTCATTTTTGGGTGAACTATCCCTTTAAGTGAAGTTTAGATGACGTAAGTCAGGTCTCCTCAGGTTCACACAGGTGTTGTTCATCACTACGAACATGTTTCACAAATTGTAAAACACTACTTGTATTGTTATATAATGCAATTGCATTGTAAGCGCATCTCAAGAGCCCAAACACTTTTGGGTTCATTATACCCATTTGCTAGGCACACTCACAAAGTTGTAGTGTTTTACACTGCACAATATACTACTGCAAAGGACACGCAAAGTTGCAGATGAAGGGAACAAGGTTGCACTTACCGAGAGATCGCAGTGTCCTAATTTGTTTTCAGAGCGTTCACACCGAAACTTCTCAACACATAAAACCCTGATTCGCTTTGGTAGTTGATTCGTTTTAGTATAAACGTGATGTATGACGTCAGAGGCGTCGTTGCATTAGTCCTCCTTGTCTCGTTCAAAGTAAATGAATGAATGAAAGAATAAATTTGAGATATTTTAGGAGGTATATGTTCTGATGTTCACCTGACGCCAAACACTAGCGTTCGTAATTATAACAGTAGATCTTTTGAAAATGTCCCGCTGTACTCATATATATTTACATATGACAAGTTTAAATAGTCATGCAAAAAAAAAAAAAACTAGTGATGACTTAAAACCTGGTCTAAATAGTCACCAGAATGCTGCTACCTATGTAGGTCCGGACCATTTGACTCTTATCTTTGTTGTCTTTTGTATTCTTCTGTTGTCTTGTCAGCGTAATGTTATATAACGTGTATTGCTCGAGCATGCACATATATTTTCCATCAGGGAGAGAATGAAGGGAATAATCCGTGCAAAGTTCGAACCGCAGGGTTGTCGCTTGGCATCTGACCGTATCGTAGGTTGATCGCAAAACTTGATATACATAATTACATAATCAGCATATCAACAGTATTTTCAGATAACGCTATGATAAAGCAATTAGAGTGCGAATTTATAGCAGCTGCCAATTATGTCACCCAAGGTTAGTCACGTTCATTTGAGATAACCAAACGCACGAGAATTAGAATCGACAGAACATAAGAAGCATATTGTCATTATTCATCACTTTAATAAATGCATTTTTTTTTTTTGCTAATTATTAAGACCGGTCTAAGTAGTTATCCATTGTATTACGCTGCTATAGTTGCATGTGAAACTGTGTGGGCTCTGATCTTTTGTGTTATCTTCCATTATCTCTTTGCCTTAATTGATATACAATGTGTGCAATTAGTGTATTGATCCATAAGTTCTTTGAACTCAAACATGAAAACCGTATGCGAGACAGCACATAGTACAAAGGTTGTAGGACATTTACCGGGACTGAACCATTGGAACAACTATTTTCCTTTTCAAACCCTTTATTTTAAGCATCATCATATTCACTAGTACTAAATCACACCAAGAAGAACAGAAAAGCAGAATAGCAGAAATAACTATATTCATTCATTCATTAACCATTTCAGTCAAATCCAGCTCATGTTCCTATATCAACATCATCTGCTGATCCTGGAACATTCTTGTCCAAAAACATAGTCCTAGCCCAGTCCTTACTCCTAAACCTAACCCTACCCATAACTTATTCCTAAAACCAGAGGGATATGATGGATGAATAACACTGATGCATAAGCCCCTAACCCTGGTTTTAATCCTAAACTTGACATTAACTGTAAACCTATCCCTCAAATCTGATCGGAATAATGTTGTTCCAGGATCAACAAGGATGTTCTACTTGGTGAAATCACATTTACCATATATGAACATAGGCTAACAAGGGAAAATTTAAATTTTACCTTGAGTGCTTTGAGCAGTAGCTGCTGACTGAAGATCTTGCCAATGAGAAAGCGGTCAGTGTGTGTCTCTTGATGGTTGCTCCAGTCCAGAAATGTATTGACTGTGGAAGAATTTCGTCTCACCAACAAAACCGAGCTCCATGTCTTATGACATGCTGAAAACAGTGCTTTTGGTGCATTGCCAACCACAATGATAGTGGAAAGATAATGTTTTTTTTTTTTTTTAGAAACTGAGGGGTCATTCTAGGATTTTCACTATCACATGAATGGCTAAAATCATGACACGTGATTGTTCTATCCATGAGTACCAGAGAGAGGGGTATTCCAGAAAGCAGGTTATGTGACATACCTGGGTATGTTTAAGGGTAAGTAAGTGGATAACTTCAACTTTTGGTTCCAAAAACGGAGGTACATTTCAGGGCATGTAAGTACCCAGCAACTTACTCTCTGAACATAACCAGGTGCCACAACATAAATAGAGTCTTGTTTTTCAGTACATGATAGAGAAAGACCAACTGTAAATCAAATCTACAGGTCATTTAACAAATAACAGGTTGGTTTACGTTTTAGTTAAAGATGTTTCTTGAGCAGCAAATCATATTATAATGATTTCTGAAGGATCATGTGACACTGAAGACTGGAGTACACTCAAAAAAATGATACGTTGGATTTACTTAAATTTTTTATGTCAACAGGTTCCACGTAACTGGATTATGTTGGATTTAATTAACATTGTTTATTTCAGTAAACTTAAGTTTTTTACATAAGGTTAATTCAATGCCATTTAGTTGAATCAGGTTAATTTTGTCCAAAACTATTAAGTTCAGTTATTCTAAAATGAATATCAGACAAAAACCTAATCAAGTAATCCAGTTTAATTACACATTTACAAATGATATCTAACAAGAAAACCTTTTACAAAATCTTATTGGCTAGCCAGAAAATGGTTTTGTTACATCCATGGCGTGCCCAACTTTAATGGTTATTAGCAGGTCCTCACCCCAAGCACATGCTCTACACTTCACCACAATAGTAACCTCCAAAAACACTAACATAACACAAACTTTTAAATACCAACATAACAGAACAATAAACATTAAAAAGTCTCTCCATTTTCTCGTCTTGTTAAAAATGCATAAAATAGCACTTTATTTAAACATTTACTCTCTGAATTCAGAACGTTTGCAAAGCATGATGGGAAGTGAAAGTCCTGTTTGATTGGGTTACTTGATTAAAACATGTTATTTCAAAATAAAAACATCAAGTTATGTCAAAGAGTAACGGTCAATATAACATGAAGCAATTACATTTAAACCAGAAACCTAATATAATGGTGTTAAATCAAGATGAATGAACAGCATCATAAAATCTTTTTTTTGAGTGTAACAATGTTGAAAATTCAGTTGTGATCACAGGAATAAATTACATTTTAAAATATATTTTTGATTAAATCATTTCACACTTTTTACCAGTAGTGTATAAACAAATTATATAATTTATAGGGGGAAATCAGGTAAAATTCATCTAGAGCATCAATGATGTCCATGAAATAATGGTCACATTGTATTGTGTCAGCTCTCTTTTATCATTCATTGATAAACAGAATTAATAAAATGTCAGATCTCTGTGGTCAGATGTTCAGCTAAAAGGAGCCAGTGAAACAGACAGCAAAAACAGCCTCTGAAAATCAAATGAATTGATTTGACATATTATTTTAGTATGACGTGACAATAAATGTTTTTTTTTGTTTTTTTTTGCAGTGGACCTTAATGGTAGCAAGAGCAGAACAAATTTCTATGTAAATCATTTATAAATCAGTCCTTGCACAAATTGCCTCAAGTTGCGAGTGTGGTTGTTACTGTACACAGAAATTCTTTCTGCTTGTGTTTCATGAATAGGGCCATGCGTTTGTGCGGTTCCCAGGAAACACAGTTTTACAGACAGGCTTAGACTAATTTCTATTTGAATATATTTTAAAATGTAATTTATTCCTGTGATCAAAGCTGAATTTTCAGCATCATTACTCCAGTCTTCAGTGTCACATGATCCTTCAGAAATCATTCTAATATGAGGATTTGATGCGCAAGATCAATTTCTTAATATTTGATACTTTTGTTTTCAGAATTTTATGATGAATAGAAAGTTTAAAAGAACAGCATTTATTTAAAACAGAAATCTTTGGTAACATTATAAATGTCTTTAATGTCACTGTTGATCAATTTAATGCATCCTTACAGAATAAAAGTTTTAAAAAATCCTTACTGAGCCTAAACTTTTGACTGGTAGTGCAGATGGGAAAAACATGACCAAATCTGATGAATCTTGACTGACAGATAGCAGGGTAGAAATGATGGCATAAAGTACATGGATACTTAAGTCCAATTGAGCATTATGTAAATGTGACAGCCGTTTTACTAACCATGACTATGCTAAATGTCACATACGTCAAGCATACGTCATCTCAAACTAGTTCCACAATGAGTTCCTTGTATTCCACAGTCATAAGATCTCACCTTTGGTTTGATGTGGAACGGTTGATATGTGGCATGATGATGTCATCATAGAGCAAAATCTCTCTGGAAAGTTATAGCACTTTGCTGAATCCGGGTCACAAAAGATTCAAGTGTTTCCGAGGGTCCTATCCAGTGTTAGAAAAGTCTACCAGTGGTTTTGATCTTTTATCATTAAAGATCTTTTAATGAAATCTGAGTGATTTCTGTCCCCCCATTGATAGTCTACACAACTACCACTTTCACGCTTCAAAAAGTTTCGTAAAACGAATCCATAAGAATTGAGCGGTTTATTAAGAATTGAGCACTGATCATTGTGTTCATACACTTACATAGAAGCTGCATAGATTTATTTTTGGTTTTCTTTATTTTATCTTTATTAGGGCGTAAAGTCGGCATGAAACGGAAGTTGTGATAGCCTTTTTGTCTCTATTGTGACAAATATCTGAGTGAAACAGCTTCTCAAACAAAGGAAAAAAGTAGGGTGGGACTTAATTTGTTCATGTGGAATTAAATGGATGGTTGTGGTTTGCTATTGGTGGATCTCATGTGAGGGACAGCCCCGCCCTCGCACCAGTAAACATTATTAGAGAACAGATGAGATATCGCTGCAAGAGGGAGGGGAAGTTATTTTGAGTCAAGATTAAGAGGGCACATTAATTAAAAAATCATGATGTGCACGGATAAATCATTTATAATAAATACTGCAATCTTCCATAGAAATAAGAATGCTCAATTTTATGGTGACTTTAATGTCCAACATACTTGAGCTTCTCTAGTTGACAGGATCTGGATGCTTCAGTAGATCAGACAGCAGAGAGTGAGGTGATTGTTCAGATCCAGCTCTCTGAAGTGTTAAGAGTTTGATCTCAGAGCTGAACTGCCTTCTTCAGGTCAGCTACCATACAGATAATCTATAAAGAGTGAAGTTGAGATTATCTGTGACATCAGAGCTGATAACAGACAAGTTCAATAACTTGTTATATATTTTAATACCCTGAATGAGATGAAGGAAAATTTTTGCTGCAGAGTTTGATTCAATTTTAAACACTAAAAATGAGTTTATTTGCATGCAATGTCTGCTTTGTTTAAGCCGCCGGTTTATGGGAATGAGGGAACAGTGCAAACATGCCCAAAAAAAGTGAGTAGTATCCAGCTGGTCATGTGATCTTGACATCACTCCATGTAAGATAATGCATTTTTGGCCACTGATATGATTTGACTAAAGCTGCCTGTTCTGAAATACTTTGATACTTGGAAATTATTATTATTATTAGTGTTTCCTTACATCTCTGCATAATGAAATGTTTAACTGTGCATTTATTTTTGCATAAGTGGGTAATACTTTTGTTTTAAGGTATAACATGGTATGAGGGCTACAGTAAATCAAAATGCATGGCTTTCAAACATTTTCTCTCCTCCACTAGGTGGTGCTAATAGCTCAACAGATGTTAGTAAAATTTGGGATTTAGACTTTAATAGGATCTAGTTGAACTACTTGACTGGTGATTTTCTACAAGTTATATACAATAACCACTGAAAATGCTTAATATAAATAATTGACAGTCGTTCTTAATATCTCAAGCTTGTGATTGTGATAGCAGGCTGGTCTCACCCTACTCCACTTGAAGATAGGAAGCTATAAGATAAATACTAAATACTTATGCATCAGATGACATTTATGATCATCATAGATCATACTCAGTCAAACATGTGACCAAAATGATTGCAAGATGCTTAAAGTTAACAGGCAAACCTAGAAAAACAATAATGAAGGATAAAAGGCAGATGCAATGATAAGAGATTTCGGAAAATGTATTCATTCATACATTCATTTAAATGACCTTCAGAAAGAAACTTGCACTTGTACATTGTGGCCTTTAGAGGGCAGTACGTACTTTCAAGCAACTGTTTCTGCAAGACTTGATCATAAAATTAAACCTAAAATATAATATCTCCAATGATCTGACCCGGTTTTCTATTTGTATATATTTGTAGCTTTACATATTACATAAAAAAACAACATGAATTCTGCATGTAAAAAAAATACCTTACAGTGCTGCTCATTTTAATTCCATGGGGACTTTAATGTTTGAGATGATTGAGAATTACATCCACAATGTCTTATTAATATTATATTAACTTCAACATATGCAAGCCATATTTCTGCCTCATTTGTATAAGAAACACTGCAATGATCATCATACAAAACAGATAATTACACTAGAAATATGCACCATCACTTCTTAAACTCATAGTCAAGTTCACATTTTCAGAAATTATATTACACCCTTGACCTCGTCCTGATCATGCCAGTTATGCATTTTATGGTGTTTGTGTTTGTTTATCACCTGAGACATATGCAGAGCCTATATTGGGATTTAGACTTATATTACTGCCAGTATACTTGATTTTCAAGGGTTTGTTGGTTTTGTCTGAAGTTACAGGGTGAAAATCAAGACTATTACTTGTCAGCTGAACTACTGTAAATTAATGACCTGGGCCCTTCCTGTACCTTCATGTCACCTTATTAATATTCATGAGCCATATTTATTATCCTGTGAAGATATGCATGAGTTGTGTGGCTTTGTAGATGTACCGCGCCAACTTGGCACTGAGATACAATACCAGACCAGCTTTCATATTTGCTCAAATATTTCATATGACCTTTCACATGTATTGCACTGGATCATTTTCTCATCTCTGATATAGTGAAATGTGAATAAACTACTATGAAAATAAAATGTATGAAATAATTTTCTGATGCCCTAATCTTCTACAGTTTATAAACAGAAGTATAATCATGTAGATATACTTCCATTTAAAATTTTGGGGTCAATGTTTTCAATTTATACAAAAAATATTTAGCAGCACAACTATTTCAACACTGATAATAATAAAGTACGGTCACATTTTTAAGATTTATCTTTTTTTAAGAAATTAATACTTTTATTAAGCAAGGATGCATTAAATTAATCAAAAGTTTCAGTCAATACATTTATAATGCTGCAAATTCCATTTCAAATAAATGCTGTTTTTAACTTTCTATTCATTAAAGAATCCTGAAAAAATTGTATCATGGTTTCAACAAAAATATTAAGCAGTAAAAACTTTTTTCAACATTACTAATAATAAATGCCCACATGAGTTATGTTGTCCTTATTGAGCTGAAATTAAGAATAATCATAAGTAAAAGTGCAGTATCTGCACAAAGTTTGTATGTGCTGAAAAAAGGCTTTAACAAAAATGAGAGCATTGAAAAAATAGCCTGTAATACTTAATCATTGCTTAATATACAAAGCTTGTTCAAAATACAATTACTATAAATTAAGTAGCCACAAAGTCAACTTCCTTATTCACAGTCTATGCGAACGTTTGAGTTATATCACCCCAAAGCACTGGAAGTTCACGATATTAACCCCCGGTTTCAGAGACAAGGCCTAAGCTAGTCCAGACTAAAATGCATGTTTGAGCGGTTTTAACTGAAAGCAACTTGCACTGACAGATCTTAAAGGGTTAGTTCACCCAAAAATGAAAATTAGCCCATGATTTACTCATCCTAGGTGTATATGACATTCTTCTTTTAGACAAATAAAATCAGAGTTATATTTAAAAAGTCCTGGCTCTTCTAAGCTTTACAATGGCAGTGACTTGTTGGTTCGTTTTTGAAGTCAATAAAAGTCCATCTATCTATCATATAACTGCTCCACACGGTTCCGGGGGGTTAATAAAGGCCTTCGTTCATGACCTCAAGGCTAGATTATTTTAATGCTCTACTGGGTGGTTGCCCTGCTCGCCTAATAAACAAACTCCAGCTGGTCCAAAACGCAGCAGCTCGAGTTCTTACTAGAATCAGGAAGTATGACCATATTAGCCCGGTTCTGTCAACACTGAACTGGCTCCCTATTAAACATTGCGTACATTTTAAAATCTTGCTAATTACTTACAAAGCACTAAATGGTTTAGCTCCCCAGTACTTGAGCGAGCTCTTAACACATTATACTCCATCACGTCTATTGCGGTCTCAAAACTCTGGCCGGTTGATAATACCTAGCATATCAAAATCAACTGCAGTCAGCCGGATCCGGGCCGTATCCAGATCAGATGGTGGACCTGCGTCTAGACATGACCAACGCATCCCTGAAGTGTCTGCAGAGACTGTGTCAACTAGACTCTCCCCTGTGAAGGCCTCATCGGCACGTCATCCTCAACAAACCCGTCTCCTGCGTGATGACTCCGCTTTTCAATCAGATGGAACTGGACAAATATTCTGATCTAATATGACTTCTGACCTGTAATGTTGCCTGAATCATAATCATAAACTGTTTTTTTGTTGGCCAGAGGAGAACTGGCACCCTGACTGAGCCTGGTTTCTCCCGAAGCGCCTCTGTTGCCTTTGGCTTTTGGCTTGCTTAGTTGGGGACACTAAATATTCAACTATATTACTGATCTGCCCGCATTGACACTATATGAGAACTGAACTGAGCTGGATTACATCACTGTTTTGTCCAGAGCGGCTATACAGCCGAATCAAATTCTGTTGCATCATTTTCCTGTTAACACTGTGAAGCTGCTTTGAAACAATCTGCATTATATGAAGCGCTATATAAATTAGGGATGTTGACGATTAATCGATGATCGATTAATTGTCGATAATACATTTAATCAATAAAACGTATCGATAGTCGATTAAGCAGGATCATGCGCGCGCGTGCGTGCTGCTCAACCACGAAACATGTAAGCAGACATGAGGAAAAATTAAGCGAGCACGCCAGAGTTATGTTTGGGACCATTTTACAGCTGGAGTTACACCTTCATCATGTATGGCGTCAAAAAGTGGACAAAACAGCGCAAGTGCATAAACACGGCGCGCAAGTGAATTACAACAGTGTGAGCACCGTGACAAAGCTCGCATGTAAAATATAAACATGCAGAACACTCAAATCCCACACTCAAGGACAAAAAAAAGTATTGTGCGTACAGATTAACAAGTCGCGAGCAGAAATAACAACCTGACAAGTCCTGACAAGTTACACACGCGCAAGTTCTTTTTTTACACACGCGCAGATTTGAACAGCTGAAATCTTTACGCAGTGAGGGCAAACGCAAACATGGTTGTGCTTTCCAGACTGTAAAAAATTTAAGTAATGTGTTTATTTTGTGTGGGCCTGTCTATATCTGATTTATGTCATAGGATGCATTTGGTTAAGAATTAACGTGGTAGTAAAGCATGCCGTTGATCAGCTCAACTCAAACAGCACTGCACAACTAATAATGACTATGATTGGGACTGTCATATTACATAACATTATAATGAGAACACTATTGTAATAAAACATTGTGAATTATTTGGGTTTAGTTTGCTGTTTCATCGCGTTGCTCCAGGAAGAGCACGTGCACAACATGAGTCGTGCATTCTGAATAGCTTAATTCAAGTTCACTTGTGCATTTGCATCATTTTGTGCAGATATAATTTGTAATATTATGTTTATTTTGTATATATCTGATTCATCTCATATATGATGCATTTCTTTGAGCTAAATATTGCACTAGCAAACTTAAGTGTACCGGTGTTCATTCAGCGCGCACAGCTCAAACAGCAACGCACGACTAATAATAACTTTGATTGGGACTGTCATATTACATAACATTAATGAGAACACTATTTTAATAAATCGTTGTGAATTCATTGGGTTTAGTTGCCATGTTCAGCGTGTTTTGTTTCAGGAAGAGCGCGTTCATTCTGATATGAGGCGGCGTTGGTGATGCGTTGTATTAGAGGTTATATTTGATTATTAAATAAGTAATTTAATTAAATGATCCATCGCATTGACTCATTTTACAATCCTACTAGCCCTTTATTTAGACTAAAAACCCTTCTCATTCATTTGGTGTCATGCTGTCGGCTATAAGCCACTGATGTAGACGCATATTGCAGTATTAAGGCTAACGATTAATCGATTAATTGATCATTAATTTAAACGACGATCGATCATGGGAATTTATGTAAATTGACATATAAATAAAGGTGACTTGACTAAACAGGGTCTAAAACGTTTTGAGCTTGTCCACTTTTGACCAAGCGCGCTAGCCAGACGGGATTTAAACTTTGACTGGAGACCCAAGTTTGGTTTGAAAACGAAAAACGTACCAAGCACAATGTTCTCTCACCATTCCTGACTTCGAACACACACTCACAGTGACCTTGGGAGCGTTCAAATTTAAATTGTGCAAGCTTATTTTGTCCATTTGATCGAAAAAACCCCAAAACAAAACATACATTTACCCACCCATAGACCCTCCCCTCGAAGAAATCAGGACAGAAGTGGTGGAAAGTGGACAAAAGAGACGAATTTAAACGGGAATGTGTCTCCTTCGTCTACTTGTGATCCGATCGACCAAAACACATCTAAATACCAGCTGTGGCCTAAATGACATCTACCAAATTTACTACAGAATTACTTTAAAGGAACACTCCACTTTTTTTTAAATAGGCTCATTTTCCAACTCCCCTAGAGTTAAACAGTTGACTTTTACCGTTTTCGAATCCATTCAGTCGATCTCCGGATCTGGCGGTAGCACTTTTAGCATAGCTTAGCATAAATCATTGAATATGATTAGACCGTTAGCATCTTACTCAAAAAATGACCAAAGACTTCTGATATTTTTCCTATTTAAACCTTGACTCTTCTGTAGTTACATTGTGTACTAAGACCAACGAAAAATTTAAAGTTGCAATTTTCTAGACCGATATGGCTAGGGACTATACTCTCATTCCTGCGTAATAATCAAGGAACTTTGCTGCCGTACCATGGGTGCAGCAGGCGCAATGATATTACGCAGCGCCTGAAAATAGTCCCCAGCACGCTCTCTGTGTAAGCCAAGTATAGCAGGTTGTCACGCTGGTTATGTTGACAGAAGTTAGCCTATTTTCAGGCACTGGCTGCACCCATGGGACGGCAGCAAAGTTCCTTGATTATTACTTTTTTGAGCGAGATGCCAACATTCTAATCAGATTCAATGATGTATGCTAAGTTATGCTAAAAGTGCTACCGCCAGACCCGGAGATCGGCTGAATGGATTCAAAAATGGTAAAACTCAACTGTTTAACTCTAGGGGAGTTGGAAATTGAGCCTATTTTCAAAAAAGTGTTCCTTTAAGGATCCAAACAAGATAGCTAATTAGTTATTATAGCGCCACTTAAAGTACCATTCAAAAGTTTGGATTTTTTTCTTGAAAGAAATAATACTTTTATTCATCAAATTATTGATCAAATATCACAATTGATCAAATAAGACATTTATAATGTTACCAAAGATTTCTATTTCAAATAAATGCTGTTATTTTGAACTTTCTATTCATCAAAGAATCCTGAAAACAATAAAAGAATATAAATATATGCTGTATATTAAGCAGCACAACTGCTTTCAACATTGATAATAATCATAAATGTTTCTTGAGCATCAAATCATCATATTAGAATGATTTCTGAAGGATCATGTGACACTAAAGACTGGAGTAATGATGCTGAAAATTCAGCTTTGATCACAGGAATTACATTTTACACTATCAGAAAACACACAGTAGCATTTTACAATATTACTGAACAGATACTGAACTGATAGATGAGACTTTTATCAAAAACATCTAAAATATCTTACCGACCCCAAACTTTTGAATGTTATAGTACTGTCGTTTCAAGCTTGTTGTCTCTGAATTTTGAAGCCGTATATGAGCTGGAAAATTATACTGAAGAAGAAAATCAGATACAATTTCTTACCAGAAATGCATTACAGCCCTTCAGTAATTAAGTTTGTGAGCTGTAGCTGTGGGTTCCTTTGGGAGTTGAACCCATGTAATGAACACTGGCGCTTGAACATGATTAAGTAACAGAACTGCTTTAAAGAAGCTGATTTTTGAATGATTAAAATCGACACTATCGAGGCACAGCACGTATCTGGAAGGGTTCAGGACCAGACGAGACGCTTATAGATCCTTTCAGACTCAGCGTTTGTCCGTCAAGGGGCAGGAAGTTGAAACGCTGCATCAGAGACGTGAAGAGGAAGAGCTCCATACGAGCGAGCTGCTCACCCGGACACATCCTCTTACCTGGAAATCATGGTCTGTATCAGTAAATATGTTCATAATCGGAGTGAACTCATGATGCTAGAGCTGTATGCACATAACCTACCTATTGAAAAAGGAATGAAAGCGTCTTTCTTCAAAAACATGCCGTTTTTGTCCAGAAAGTGTGCAGGGTTGAATTCATATGGAGTACTGTACTCATTCTTATCCTGTAGGATTGTCTTTAGCATCTGCAGCACTACCACACCCTGTAAAAAACAAACATATAGAGTTATCGATTAATTGTAGAGGACCTATTAAGCCCTTTTACACAGTCTTGATTTTGTTTTTGGGCTCTACTAGAATAGGTTTTCATTCTTTAATGATCAAAAACACATTGTTGCAGCTCGTAACACTCTGTTTAGTTCCTGTCTCTATGAAGCCCCTCCTTCTGAAAAGCACAATGGGCTGGACCGGTGTGTTGTGATTGGTCAATTACTTCGAATGTGTTTGGGAAATGTCCCGCCAGTTACCATAACCGTGAGATTTATCACACTACTAAGGCTACGTTCAGACTAAATGCATTTAAAATGTTATATTTAAATGTTACTATATAAAAATGAGGTTGTTACAATTTTTACAGATGTTACTGTTTTTGTTAATGAACATAAATGTATATCTGCATCCTCCTAACTCAAGCTACTGTCAGCTTACTGTCAAATGTGCATTTCAAAGAGACAAAACACGTAATATTATTAATATTGCAGCCTGCACTGCAAACTGTGCTGAAGATGCATGTCATCAAAGTCAGGCAATACAAACCTTTCATGACTTGAAACAATATCAGCCGTTAACATATGCAGAAACTAAGAAATAAATTTTTCTATTAAGATATTTATTTTGTTAAGGAAAAATTACTGGAAAAGAATGTTTTGAATGTTCTACCTCAGATCGGTGAAATGTTCACCTGTTTGTCATGTTCTGAATAAAGAGTAGTTTAAAACCACAATTAAAGGTCTGGTTTCTACAAATTTCACTTCAAAATCTGGCTTTTAATAAAATTTGACGTTTATCGTAATAATTATCGGTATTGACTGATATGAACATTTTTAGCGTGATAATTTTTTTGGCCATATTGCCCAGCCCTAAGCTATACAAAAAAAATCGGATCTGAGCAATAAATCGGAATTAAGCACTAAGGCTCGCAGTGTGAACGTAGCCTAACTGACTCAACCAGGCCCCGCCCCTTTATTTAGCGTGGAGGCATTTCAGGAAGTTCAGAAACAGGGACACTGATATAGAGAATAACTCCCTCTGGAGGGACTTCGCAGAGCTTTTTCATGCTCAAACTGCAACATTACACACTAAAGAAAGATGAACATGTAAAACAGCATAATAGGAACCCTTTAATTATCTTAAGTTGCACATAACTGACCTTGTTTAGTTACACAAATGCTGTATGGTAAATAACATGATGCAATGACCTTCGGGATGAGTTGTCCTCCCACTGTTGTGTCCTTGTTGGCCACTCTGGGAGGCGTAAAGGTAATAATGTTCGCGAACCTCTGAATTTCATGGATCGCAGCATAGGTGTAAGGAAGATTTGTTCGGTCATCCATTAGTGGTGGACGTGTCTGTCCAATCACCTGATCGATCTCAAACTGGACTTTCTCTGAAAGAAAATAGTCAACGAACAACATGCTGACGGTACTTTTTGAGGACAAGCAACAGGAAGTCACATTTGTTGATTGACTGACATCCCACCTTGCACGTCTGGATACTTGACCATGAAGAGTAAAGCCCATCTGAGGGTATTAGAGGTGGTCTCTGTTCCGGCTCCAAACAGATCCACCACACAGTGCATCAGGTTCTCCTCTGTGAACTCTGCCTCGCTGTCCTTACACTGGGAATGATAGAACGCATAAAATATTCCTATATGGCAAATATATATTTTCAAAATCTATAGTATATATTTTTTAATGAATTGAAAGTTAAATTGATGCACATCTTGATGGAAGGCTCTATTTGACCCTATGAATCACCTGTAGTCAAGCCAGGGTTGCCAGCTCTGCAGTTTTTCCCTAAACTAAACATTATTTGTAGCGCGCCTCCCATCCCATAATCACATATAGCACTGTGCTTTGTTATTTCTAAAAAGAAACAAAGTCTCAGCTTTCAAATTCTGCCAATTGTATCCCGAAATTCAAACAATAAATGCTGCTTTGACATTCTTAAATGTGACCTTCCACTTTAATAAAAGCTACAGCTCGAAAAAACATGCATGAACATCAGAAGGTATGTTTAAAGATACAGTACAACTTATACAAAATCTGTATCATGTCTCATGTAATCACTCAATCAGTGTTTCAACCGTGGAAAGATGCCAATAAAACAGCTTGTGAACAATATGTCACTTAATGTTGCATTTACCTCAGAAAAGGTATCCGATGTTTACAGTTTGTTAGTTAGCTATATAAAAAAAAAACACTAGAGAGGAGCTTATTTACTGACATTATATACACCGATCAGGCATAACATTATGATCTAATATTGTGTTGGTCCCCCTTTTGCTGCCAAAACAGCCCTGACCCGTCGAGGCATGGACTCACTAGACCCCTGAAGGTGTGCTGTGGTATCTGGCACCAAGATGTTAGCAGCAGATCCTTTAAGTCCTGTAAGTTGCAAGGTGGGGCCTCCATGGATCGGACTGGTTTGTTCAGCACATCCCACAGATGCTCGATTGGATTGAGATCTGGGAAATTTGGAGGCCAAGTCAACACCTCAAACTCGTTGTTGTGCTCCTCAAACCATTCCTGAAACATTTTTGCTTAGTGGCAGAGCGCATTATCCTGCTGAAAGAGCCACAGCCACCAGGGAATACCGTTTCCATGAAAGGGTGTACATGGTCTGCAACAATGCTTAGGTAGGTGGTACGTGTCAGAGTAACTTCCACATGGATGGCAGGACCCAAGGTTTTCCAGCAGAACATTGCCCAAAGCATCACACTGCCTCCGCTGGCTTGCCTTCTTCCCATAGTGCATCCTGGTGCCATGTGTTCCCCAGGTAAGCGACACACACGCCACCCGGCCATCCACGTGATGTAAAAGAAAATGTGATTCATCAGACCAGGCCACCTTCTTCCATTGCTCCGTGGTCCAGTTCTGATGCTCACGTGCCCACTGTTGCCACCCATGACCCTGTCGCCGGTTCACCACTGTTCCTTCCTTGGACCACTTTTGATAGATACTGACCACTGCAGACCGGGAACACCCCACAAGAGCTGCAGTTTTGGAGATGCTCTGACCCAGTCGTCTAGCCATCACAATTTGGCCCTGGTCAAACTCGCTCAAATCCTTACGCTTGCCCATTTTTCTTGCTTCTAACACATCAACTTTGAGGACAAAACTTGCTGCCTAATATATCTCCCCCACTAACAGGTGCCGTGATGAAGAGATAATCAGTGTTATTCACTTCACCTGTCATAATGTTATGCCTGATCGGTGTATGTATGTTTGAATAAATTTGCCATGAAGATTGTTGTATACAAACATTTCAGTTTTTAGTTGGGTGTAATTATTATATCTGAAAATAAATGGTAATTTAATATAATACCTTTGTTGTTAATTGCAACCAATATTATAGTCTACCGAATTTGCAAGATATAAAGTCAGAATTGCGAGATAAAAAGTTGCAATTACCTTTTTTATTTTTTTATTCTGTGGCACAACAAGCTTCCATAATTTATTTATTTATTATTTATTTACCTCTTAAAGTATATTTTGTAATATATTTTGGCATTTAAAGGTTTAAACTAAACATATTCAATTTGAAAGGTTCATAATCTAAATAAATTGGTGGCATTTCAGCTCCAGCACTTATTTCACTAAGGAGAATTTGGAAGTGGTGACAAGTGGTTAAAGTTTGATAAGTTTGCATTATAAGCTGTAAAATGCTGTGACTACACAATCTCTGTAGGGCAGACATGATTATTCATAAAGAAGGTGCTAACGCATAACGCATCCTAATAAAGCCCCTTTAAAGGTGCACTATGTAACTTTTCCGTCCGCTATAGGTCGCCTGATCAAAACAAAGGCGCAGTTTGATGACGGCAAGTTTGAGCGCAGAATCTTGGGACATGTGGTCTTCACCTCACAGCCGGTGGAAAAGAATCGGGATAGGACAGAAATCATGTTCATGGATGCGATTATTAACGTTACTGTAGTATGAAGCAGACCAGGACAGAGTGTTGTGGGAGCTGATCAAGGCCGCTGGAGCGATTGCGCAACACGCCTCGCGAGCGGCGGGACTTTTATTATGCCACAGTCGCCAGCGCCATTTCCGCTTTTCCGGTCATGAGTATGAGGTAACGCAGCTCTGTTTATCATATTAGATACATTTGAGTGTGTTGAAAATGATGTTATGGCGTTACTCTGTGCGTTCGCTCGGCGGCTGCTATGACACTTGTTGCACACTGCAGTGAGAGTAAAGCTTTTCTGCTGAACAAAACCAGAAACTGAGGGTAACGCAGATATGACGCCATTGACAGGCAACTCCCTCACACGTCCCGGTTCCTTGGTTAAAATAGCAATTTTCTCACGATTTACAAATAGTTGGAAACATTTGGGATATTATAAGTACCCAATTGAACAAAATATATAACACTGGCCTAGTGTTTTTTGTATATTTTACTGCAAAAATGTTACATAGTGCACCTTTAAAGGAATATAAATACACCAGGGCATCTTAGGACAACACTACCTTCTCAATCTGATCCAGATAACAGTCAATGTAGTCTCTGGGGTTGGACGGGTCTCGCTCCTCCTTGTGTTTTCTGAATTCCTCCTGCATGAAGGGCTGAAGTTTAGACATGCTGGCGAATGCCGTCTGGTGTTTTCCTGGCAGCAACGACATAAGGGTTGGAAACTGATTATATAACTGTAAAGAGACAAATAAAGGACAAAACATTTTCAAACAATGCAACAAGCACTACAATGCCTAGAATGAAACTGATGTTGATAGCACTTGTCAATAAAGCCACTGAATTTCATTTCAGTTTCACTGATTTGTGTTATTATTTTACTTTTTAGATTGTTAGCCTTGTGTATGACATTGTGATAGCAGGGTAATCTCGGGAGATTATGTATTATTATTAAAACATTTAAATCCTAAAACTTTTCAATCCCAGATTCCAATGTAGGCTAGTCTCAGACTTTTGGATGTCACTGTATATATTTAAATAAAAAGAGAAAATTAAGCAAATATGTGGTTTCCCAGATGTTTGACCTTCAAAAAGACACTTGCACTTGCATATGGTGGCCTCTAGAGGACAGTATGCACACACAGCCCTTCAAGACACGATTATGACATTGAACTCAAATTTCATTCCATGGTTATAATACTTTTTTAGATTCATTGTGTTTTCATAGTTTCTGAAGTTGATGGTAAATCTTGCTTGTGAAGAAAAAAAAAGGTGTTTGGCAATAAAATGATGCTCACTGACCTTGTTTAGTCTGTACAGAGTCACAAAGAAAGTGACACTCCTGCAGGATGGAGGTTTCTAGAGTTTTCTTCCCCACACCAAAGTATTTTAGCGTTGCCAGAGCAAAACGCCTCTGATGACGCCACATGTGGCCACTTGACATAACTAGACCTACAAAGAAAGAATGGTTTTATGTAATGATTTTGCCAGTATTTGAATCAGACCGGTGCAATATTAACTTTTTCTCCATCTGTACCTTTCCCTTTACTGAGCTTGTCAACTATAGGGAAGTACGGCCGGTCTGTGAAGATGTCCGCCTGTTCCACAAACGCCTCTTTGAAAGTCTCGTATCCAGTGAGCAGTATGCAGGGTTAGTTTCCCAGATAAAGTGTGCTCACATCTCCATACTTCTCAGCAATCTGATCAACATGATCCTCAAGTTATAAATTCACATAAAATAATTTTACATATTTGCATGCGTCATATGTGACTTACCCTCTGAAAGGAGCCTAGCGGATCACTAAAGCCTATATTTATAATGTTTCCAACGACCAAGGGTCCTGGCGGCATGTTCTTTGACGGAACATCTCGCAGGTGTTTCACCAACAGCAGCACACACAGAAATATCAGGAATCCCTGAACATCCATCCACTGACCCATCAGCTGTGACAACACTGACGCCATGCTTACTGAGACCAGAGAGACCATTACACACACACATTTAACTTACAAAGACATTTATAATGTAACAAAATATTTCTATTTCAAATAAACGCTGACAAAAAATCCTTAAAAAGCGTCCATTTTATGCCCTTTGTCAAAGTCTTGATTTTGTTTTTGGTCTCTACTAGAATAAGTTTTAATGCTTGAAAACTTTATCCTTCTCATATTCTCCATTGTTGCAGCTCCTCTGTCAGTAACGCTCTGTTTAGTTCCTGTCTCTATGAAGCCCCTCCTTCTGAAAACCACAATGTGTTCTGATTGGTCGGCTGGAGCGGTGTGTTGTGATTGGTCAAGTGCTTGAGTGTTTGGGAAATGTCCCGCCCTTTACCATAACCGTGAGTTTCAACCAAGTGTGCCGCACACGTCCTGAGAAGTGAAGCTAAAGCGCCTTGATCGCCCCCAGGTGGTTGGTCCTAGTTTAGCTCATAAACCCCGCCCCCTCCATGTATTCTAATGGATCATGAGACAAATTAAACAATCAAATTACACTTCAAATACATTTTTCACAAAGATGGTCTGTCATTTTAGGTAGTTTTTAATCACATTGATGTTAGTTCAAGTGTTTGTTTTTTAAAATAAGTTTGGTTTTAGTTAGTTATTTGATGCTATAAAATTGGGGGTGTGACATCATGATTGACAGCTTCTCTAAACGCAAAGTTGTCACTGTGGCACCAACTGACTTTTTTCTGGATTTTCAGGATATATCCATAACTGTTTATTTTACACCAACATAATGAGTTGTTCTGCAGTAAACGGTACTAACAGATACTGCGGGAGTGTGGGCGGGGTTTTGATATCGCAGCTCTACTTCCTGCTCTCTACTGCACAGACTCAGGTCCCGAGGTCTGTACCTACTACAGATGCAGGTCCCAAATCAGCGCAAGATGTCAGCGCCATATTCGGACATTGGCGGCTTCACTTTTCTACAATGAAAGATAGTGAAGGAGCGTCATCCATCTTTTTTTACAGTCTATGGTTTCAAGTGGCAACCTTCCGGACTCTCTCTTGAATCCAATACGGAAGTGACTTAAACTGCAATTCATCGACTGGCCGCTAAAGACAGGCTCCAAAAGAGAGTCAATCCCATAGACCCCCCATGTTAAAATGCCCAACTTCACAGCAGAAAAAAACATGTTTACAGCCTGGTACAAAAAGTGTCTATTTTAGTCTATACAGCTAATTTTGCCCTTCATGAGGACTGTGAGGACTGTTTTTTTTAAATATATAATCCATTTTAATTAGATTAAGCCTTAAGGATCTGCATAATTAAGGGCGTGGCCACTTGAGTGACAGGTGGATTGCCGCTGCTGTCACTACTAGCCGTTTGTCTGCTGTCTGTTAGCCGTCACGCCACCTCAGCTAATTCCAGCCGCTGAACTTGACATCTCTGCCGTGTTTGTGCTTTTTTCGTGATTAGTTCATACAATTATCAAATAATATGGTTTACTTTGCCATTAATTGTACTGACAGACCGTCCAAGATGTCAGGACTCCATTTTTTAATATAATTTAGTTTATTTAAAATAATTTATTTATTATTTATAATTTTATTTAAAACTTTACTACATTCCAGAATCTGACAGCCGGCATTTCATAAATAGCATAACATTTGTCCTCAAAAATATGTGTAGGAAATGTCCACCACCTTTTTTAAGCTAAAATACATTTATTAGGCACCTCAGCTCCACCCACATCCCGCCTCTTTGCCCATTTTTGGTTATTCGGGAGTGGCGCGCGGTGACGCACTGCCAAGATGGCGACGGCTGGCTCCGCACAGTTTGGGCTTCAAAAATGCTCTTCAGAAACCTACGAGTGACGTCATGGACACTATACGTTCATTGTTTTATAGTCTATGGTTTCAACACACTACTGACTAAGGTGTGTTTGGCATCGTCTGCGGCTGGATGTAACGGTGAGAGTAGCCGCGTGCAGGCGGGGAGGAGCTGAGAGCGGAGCTGAAAATATCTGTCAAATACACAGACGTTTCAGAGACATTTTCATTCAATAGCCTACTTTGTGTATTGCTTAATACAGTGTCTGTTTGTACAAGAATAAAGTTCAACCTATAGACTTGGTCGGCATTACTGGGAACGCCCACAAAAACGTCATATCCGTTTATGCCGTGGGGGAAAACAACCCATTCGAATGAACGCGCGTACACCTTGTTAGATGCTTCATCTTTACTTTTTGTACTTTTACGATTGATTTTTGCTTGGTGCAATGCCGCACCTCTATTAAGTTAAATCTGAAGTTTTGTACTGCCGAGTAAACAGACGGAGTTGTTCGTCAATTCCGAAAGCCTGTGCAATACGTCCATTACAATTAAACATTTGCACTACATGATGATGTATTATTGTAAAGATGAAAACATAAGAGATTAGATTACTGTAATCGCAAAGGTTTGTTTAACAAAATGCCAATATAGTCATAAGTTTGTCACGGGACTCGAACTGCGTCAAAAAGCAGTCAACTTATCATTAAAGCCCTTTTCACGCAAGCTATCACATAGTGTGTAAGGTTATTAATGTACAAAAGTCTTCTTTATTTCATTAAGGAAAGGGCTGGGTTCATATTTGTTCTTCAAGCTTACAAGCTGATATAGTCACGACACTTGAATGACATTTTCTCGTCAGAATTCATGCTGCTCCCCCAAATATTATATAATAGCCTACTTCATAAATCAGCCAGTCTTTCGATGAAGACGGTTGCTATAAAAAAAGCAAAAAACTTTGATATTGTCAGTAATTTAAGAATAGTATTGTGACACTGACATGTCAACTCCAAATTTGCGTTGTAAAATGTAAATGCTGAACTAATTTATTCGTGCATGGCTGTACTAACAAGAAAAACTAACAAATATTCATATCATCATATATTTGGATTTTAGGCTTTTGACATATGTTTGTTAATCGTGGCACTGCGGTAAAATTAACGTTTGACATTAGACTCTGCTCATTTCATGTTTCTATTTTAGCCCAGACAAATACATGAACAAACGCCCTTTGCATTGCACACGGCATTTTCAGAAAAACATTTCATAGCATAGTTTTATGATCATTTTAAAACGTTAAATGTATGTAATACATACTCTAAAGCCATTAAATTCAGGAACACTGAATAAACGTCTTCATCAAAAGACTGGGTGATTTATGAAGTAGGCAAGTAATATTTGGGGGAGCAGCATGCATTTTGACAAGAAAATGACACCTCTTGCCATTGCGTTGGGTCGTTTTTCCAGTCACAGATACTGTACGGACAATCCGACCCAATACAGCTCCGTTTTTCTATGTATCTTGCTCTGTCAAGCGGCAGAAGTGATTCTAAATAGGCTGTACTGGGTAAACGCCATGCATTTCCAGTGTGGGGGAATGGACTGTTTTCCCCCATGCCGACTCCGCCCCCATGCAATGCCCCCAGCTATGACACGACACCGACCAAGTCTATACTATCAATGAAGTGGGTTGCTGAAGTGGGCTGCTCCCGAATCGCTCTCGCAGTACTTTGATGGCATGCGTCACAGACACGTGGCGTCGCCGCTGTCTCAAGTCGGACAAAATTTCTAACCGGAATGCACTGCTTCAAGTCAGCCGCAGACCGGTCTGCGCAGCACTGGAATTCGAACAAGCCTGATTTCAACCAGGACCCGCCGCTTTATTCTGCGCATGCCTTGGGCGGGAATTATTTAAATGAGGAATACTGTGACATGTTCATTCCCGGAAGAAAACTCAAGACTGGAGCACGAGCATAAGAGAAAATTAAAAACATGTAAAAAACAAATCTTTGAACGGTAGTATATAAACTTGTATACATTTATTTACCTAATTAATCATTAAGAACTAAGTACGGAGTTATGGGCTGAAGACAGTTTTAAGGGTTAGTGATAATATAACACCAAAACAAAAATCAAATGTAAACGGTAAGCTACGGGTATTTTGTGGGGCATGTTTTCTCTCACATCTGAAGAATCAGTGAATGTCTGACTAATAGTCCTGAACTTTCAAACGCTGCACACAGAACTAGGACATAGAGTATGAAACATGTCAGAGAGAAAATACTCCTAATCATCATACAGGTCCCATCGAGGAACTCAGACCTGATAAATCAATTCACACAGGACGTTATATTACACTCTTGACCTTGTAAACGCACAACTGTTGTCAGTTATGAATGTTTATGACAGCGTCTGTTGCACCCGATATGCAGTGGCCTAGTTTCCCACTGATGTTATTGTTTTATTGTTAGCAGGCCAAATGTTTTACAGAAAAAGTCCCTTCAAGGCTCCTTCAGCTCAATGTAAGAAAGAATGACAACTGTTTCCTCACTGAATAAACTAACAAGTACAAGCAGGAGGCCTGTGGGGTCAGAAACACAATCATCTCAAATGTTAATATGGGCTAATTACGAGCACTTTTCCACTTGCCTTCGTGCTTGATCCCATTTAAGGCGTATGGAACTGCGCTAACATTTCATCATTGTGCTTAAACACACTTCATTAACTTTAATAAGTGAGTAGGGGAGATAATTGGCTGTTCTCAATGGCAGATCAAACTGAGGAGTGTGTTCATGACAAAGCATACTACAACTTGATCATTATTTTCGTAAAAAAAATTCAAACATATTATTTTTCAAGGCAAAACCCTTGTTTGCAAATTGTTTTGCTATTTTACAATCTCTCTTTTCAATCTCATTACACCAGCTAGATTTTTAATAATACTTAAAATAGAGAAATCAGTAATTTTATAAATGAATTTATAAAATTACTAAGTCTGACCTGACTAATACATTGAAATCATTTTAGTATGAAAAAACACATTAAAATGTTATGGTCTACCTGAAATTTTATATTTAAGAAGTATTCAAATATTTCTAAAAACAAAAAAATAGAATTTAGCACTAATTGAAATTTAATTTGGTATTTCTATCACAACCTCATGCAGATCCCTATAAACCTTGCGTCAGAGTTGTTATATTACTTAGTATTCAGAGTTATTATATTTATGATATGCAAGTATAATTATTATTATAAATGTATTTCAATATTATTTCAAGTGGGTGATTTTTGACAAACACTTAAACATCTGACAGTCCCTTCACGGTTAGGGCACGTCACCGCGCACAAATAAAATCTAAAAAAAAAAAAAGACAGACAGAAAAAAAAAAAAAAATCACTAAATCTATCCTGTTAATTCATCCATTTCTAGATATTTATGATACTTGCTCATGTTGTGGTTTTGTTGAAGAAACAGCTGGCCTTTTATTTTCTCATGTTTTAGCCCTGCAAATGTGACCCACACCTTTCTCCTCAAAGAGGTTACCTTTTATTATAAGAACCCAAAGCTGCTGTCCCTTGAATATGTTGTTAATTTCTTTATCTTGTATGCAAAATTCTTCATTCAAGTCTCCTTCTTTCCTCTTTTTCTAGCTGAATTGAACTTTTATTTCATTCATTAGACTTATAAATAACAATAAAAGTGCAAATCTTTTGATGCATTATTTATTCAAATGTATGATTTAACCTTATTATTTACTTTTTTTCTGTGTATATAATTCCATATTTTGATGTACTTAAATCCATGGTATTTGTTTCCTGTTGTTGTTGATATGATTGTTCACTGTAAGTAATACAACCATGATCTTGTATGTGTGTGTGTTCTGCAATAAAAAAAGAAAATAAAAAAACTATATATATATATAGTGCTGGGCAATCGATTAATCACATCCAAAATAAAAGTTTGTGTTTACTGTGTATAATTGCTATGTATATATAAATACACACACATGCATGTATATGTTTAAGAAAAATTTTATATATATATTATTTAAATAATTTATCTTATATATGAATATAACATATTTTTCTTAAACATATACATGCATGTGTGTGTATTTATATATACATAACAATTACACACACATATATTATGTAAACACAAACTTTTATTTTGGACGCGATGAATCACGATTAATCGATTGCCTAGCACTGATATATACACCGATCAGGCATAACATTATGACCACTGACAGGTGAAGTGAATAACACTGATTATCTCTTCATCACGGCACCTGTTAGTGGGTGGGATATATTAGGCGGAAAGTTGATAGAAGCAGTAAAAATGGGCAAGCGTAAGGATTTGAGCAAGTTTGACAAGAGCCAAATTGTGATGGCTAGACGACTGGGTCAGAGCATCTCCAAAACTGCAGCTCTTGTGGGATGTTCCTGGTCTGCAGTGGTCAGTATCTATCAAAAGCGCTCCAAGGAAGGAACAGTGGTGAACCGGAGACAGGGTCATGGGCGGCCAAGGCTCATTGATGCACGTGGGGAGCGAAGGCTGGCCCGTGTGGTCCGATCAAACAGACGAGCTACTGTAGCTCAAATTGCTCAAGAAGTTAATGCTGGTTCTGATAGAAAGGTGTCAGAATACACAGTACATCGCAGTTTGTTGCGTATGGGGCTGCATAGCCACAGACCAGTCAGGGTGCCCATGCTGACCCCTGTCCACCGCCGAAAGCACCAACAGTGGGCACGTGAGCATCAGAACTGGACCACGGAGCAATGGAAGAAGGTGGCCTGGTCTGATGAATCACATTTTCTTTTACACCACGTGGATGGCCGGGTGCGTGTGCGTCGCTTACCTGGGGAACACATGGCACCAGGATGCACTATGTGAAGAAGGCAAACCGGTGGAGGCAGTGTGATGCTTTGGGCAATGTTCTGCTGGGAAAACTTTGGGTCCTGCCATCCATGTGGATGTTACTTTGACACGTACCACCTACCCAAGCATTGTTGCAGACCATGTACAGTACACCCTTTCATGGAAACGGTATTCCCTGGTGGCTGTGGCTCTTTCAGCAGGATAATGTGCCCTGCCACTAAGCAAAAATGTTTCAGGAATGGTTTGAGGAGCACAACAATGCGTTTGAGGTGTTGACTTGGCTTCCAAATTCCCCAGATCTCAATCGAGCATCTGAACAAACAAGTCCGATCAATGGAGGCCCCACCTCGCAACTTACAGGACTTAAAGGATCTGCTGCTAACATCTTGGTGCCAGATACCACAGCACACCTTCAGGGGTCTAGTGGAGTCCATGCCTCGACGGGTCAGGGCTGTTTTGGCAGCAAAAGGAGGACCAACACAATATTAGGAAGGTGATCATAATGTTATGCCTGATCAGTGTATATATTAAAAATAAAATAAAAAGTATTTAACATTCATATTATACTAAAATATATATAAAAATTTTTTTTGATGTGTATAATATATACTTATAAGTATATATATATATATATATATATATATATAAAGACAATTTCTTAAAAATGTGTCTGGCTTTGTTTTGTAGCAGAAAAAATAAATATGTAAAACAAATGAATGTCAAGTTGTTTTAGATAAATTTGACATAATGTCACACATTTATTAAGGTGACTTTGTGATGTTAAATTTCAGGACATGACATGAGAATATCTTTTCTGTTTTTCTACAACTTTTGTAACATATTTCGATTATTGTTACATGGCATGAAAAGACACATGGATCACAGAACAATTTTTGCACTTTTTTTTTGAATACATGACAAAACAATTACACTTAGGCAGCAAAGGTCAAAACAAGTTGTTGATATGGCAGGAGTAACCAGTTAAATTGCCTATCGAGTTATTTTTTTTACCCTTACTGGTGAAAATGTATGAAAGAGAGAACAGCAGAAGTGGACGAATCCTTCAGTCTGACGTCTCAATCTTATTTTTTCTCTTTTGCCAGTTTGAAACAATTGTGAGGGATAATTCTGCCAATTATCCCCTTTTTTGACTTTGAAAATCTGTTTAAAAATGTAATGCTCAGATCTGAAGCTTCGTTATGAAATTATAGCCCTTAGTTGTGAAGTAAACAGAGATATCTGTCAACGTATAACTCAAATATATCATCAAAAGCCATTTATAAGTGTATTTAACTGCTGTTTTCTTTCATTTAAATATATCTTTTCAGTGAGAAGTGTTTGTGTAGTGTCTCCCTCCATTATAAAACACACATTTTTGGTAACACTGCCTTAGATGAAAATAAAACACATCTGCAGTTTTGTTTTACCATTGCGGATTAACTATTGATCTTTTTTTTTTTTTCGTCAAGGGCTGTATTACTAAAACATCTTCATTACTTGACTTTGCAAGTAACCTGTAGGGGCAGATCTCTAAGTATTTCTGTTTTCAAGCAGCATAATCAATTCTAGAAAACCTGAAAGTGAGTAAAATGCAAATACTACAGCGCAGCCCAAAGTACTCAGCCATAAATATCTGCAAAAAGTGGGAAAATCCAACCAAAGTGGGTTGTGGGTAGAGTAGGAAATGGATAACAGCAGAACACTATTCTAGATTCACAGTGCATGTCTCCACAAAACAAGAAAAATAAGACTGATATGAATGATAAAGAAGTGTCTTTCCTCTTTCTCAAATTTAGTTTGAGAATATTTAATGTCTCAGATTACTCCAATTAAGAACATGTAATGTACTTTATTGTGATTCCATTCCTAGTCTCCCAGATTCCTCAGTTTTCCTCATCCACATGACCGGCAAAGGTCATTTGACTTCACTGCACTGGCTCACAGATGCCGATCAAACTGAAGCGTGCTTTTCTCCTCATAATAAAGGGTTTGAATCAAACCGTGGCTGATTTCCTCAGTTAGGTTCCACTGTAAGCTTCACGAGGTAGCTGCGAGGTCTCGTCGATGGTGACCACCATTTCTTCCGGCTTGATGTCGTTCAGGGAGTCGGAGTGATTGTACACGATGTCCACTGGACGTGAGAGTTCGCTCATTTCATTCACGCTGCTGCTGATGCAGTTCACCTCACTCTTGCTCCTGCGGTCGTCTGAACGGGGCCCAAACACCCACTCTGATGAGAGACACAGATAACAGATGATTATCAGTCACAAAAGATCCCCTGCATGAGAGAAGGTGCCAGGAGAAAGAACATTAAAATACAGGTTCTTTATTGGCATTGATGGTTCCACGAAGAACCTTTAACCCTTAAACGCATACCTCTAGTCTTTAGTGACCCGGGACGTCATTCACTACACTCCTCAGTTAGACATCAACCTTCTTAGTATTCCTCAATCAATTCATTATAAACAATATAATGAGAAAAAAATGCATTGGGTCGCTAACGACCCGAGATGTGTAATAGTGTAAGTATATTCTTTCTGCACAACAATAATTGAATCTTTGATGACTGAATAAGTGCACTTCACCTTTATTCCACAAGGTGGCAATGTCTGATACACAATGATGACGTGACGTTTCACTCATAGTTACCGCAGGCAGAAAACAAAAGAATAGGAAGAATCATCAGCAAAACTTGAAACGGCTCTGATTTACTGCAGAGCAAGAACTGAACGCAGTCAAATATTAGTGTCACTGTCACCTGATGCTGGATCTGGGGAAGAAGCTGTCAGCGATCAAAAGAAGATGTTGAAAATGATAGTTTTGAGAATATGTTTGAGATGGCGGATATGAGGCAGATGTTGAATGTACTGGGAAATGAGCTCTGACGAGGACAGTGATGATGGTATAAAACATCTGCTCAAACTGAACCCTTCCAAGCTCCAAAAGCTAACAAAATATGCGTTATTTTAATCTTCTGTAATTGTTACTCTAATATCAGGAGAGTTTATATTATCACGACAGGTAGAGATGCATCTGTGTTAGATATAGATCCGGGTCGCTAAAGACACAAATATGTAATAATGATTGGCGAAAATTTCATGCATTTAAGGGTTAACATCCACGAACCTTTCCATTCCACAAAAGGTTCTTAATAGTTTTCAGATTATTGAAATCTAAACTAAGAAAAAAGAACTGTTCACTGAAAGGTTCTGCTATGGAATCACTGCAAAAACACATTGTAACATTTTGGTTTTGGACTCAAAAATTCACATAACATAAACTAATCAACTTAAGTTCAGTTAGTTAGTTCACTAACTGTTATTTCACAATCAGTTAGTTCACCCAAAAATTATCCCATAATTTACTCACCCTCAAGCCATCCTAGGTGTATATGCCTTTCTTCTTTTAGCCAAACACAATCAGAGTTATATTAAAAAATATCCTGGCTCTTACAAACTTTATAATGGGAATGAATGGTAACTTAGTTTTTGAAGCCCGAAAAAGTGCATCCATGCATCATAAAAGTAATCCACACGGCTCCAGGGGGTTAATAAAGGCCTTCTGAAGTGAAGCCATGCGTTTTTGTAAGAAAAATATCCATATTTATAACTTTATAAACTATAATCACTGGCTTCCGGTGGCAGAGTGACCTCTGACCCTGACGCATGACGTAGGATGTAGGAGTAGCGTAAGCTCAGGTGAGAGTAGATGACCTCTGAACCGACGCATGATGTAGGATGTAGGCGTAGCGTAATCTCAGGTTAGAGTAGATGACCTCTGACCCGACGCATGACGCAGGATGTAGGAGTAGCGTAAGCTCAGGTTAGAGTAGATGACCTCTGACCTGACGCATGACATAGAATGTAGGAGTAGCGTAAGCTCAGGTGAGAGTAGATGACCTCTAACCCGACGCATGCTGTAGGATGTAGGCGTAGCGTAATCTCAGGTTAGAGTAGATGACCTCTGACCCGACGCATGATGTAGGATATAGGAGTAGCGTAAGCTCAGGTGAGAGTAGATGACCTCTAACCCGACGCATGATGTAGGATGTAGGCGTAGCGTAAGCTCAGGTGAGAGTAGATGACCTCTGACCTGACGCATGACGTAGGATGTAGGAGAAGCGTAAGCTCAGGTGAGAGTAGATGACCTCTGACCCGACGCATGACGTAGGATGTAGGAGTAGCTAGGATGTAGGAGTAGCGTAAGCTCAGGTGAGAGTAGATGACCTTTGACCTGACATGTTTCTTACCTGTTTAATTTATGAATGACTGACACATATGCATCACATTAAGCTTATTATTAGTTTGCTTGTATTTACATCCAAAATAATTGACATTTTATATGCAATTCAAAAACACAAATCTTAAATTTAGCCCTAAAGATTTCATAAAAGAGTTCATAAAAATGAATGGTTACTGTCCTGGACTCTGATTGGCCAATAAATCATTTCAGTCAGGTTAAAATACATACAGTAACAGCTTTGATGTGAAACACCCAGCTGTATCACAGTGCAGCAACATTTAATAATATTTTATATGTTGCAATTTGTTAGTATAAATTAAGAAAACCCAAAGCACCTAATTTTATGCCAAAAATATGCTTACATTTGTAGAATATAGAGTGATTCTCCTATATTTTGACATTGTTGCAGCAGCAGTAAAAGATGTCATAAAAAAGTAATGCATTACAATATTGCATTACTTCCTAAAACTACTTACTTAGGCTACTTTTTATGGAAAGTAATGTGTTACGTTACTTTTGAGTTACTTTTTGGGCTTGCTCATTTGTTTTTTAATAACAAAAAGAAATAAATAAACAAAAGTTATATTTTTGGCAAATGTACTGGCCCTTTCACACCAAAAGTGAAATGAATAAGCCTCAGGCTGAAGGAAATGCTAATGTACGCCTGAAAAGCAGAGGGCGCAACTCAAACAAACCTTTCAGCTGTTCTGCCGCAATAGGACGGAGGAGAAGAAAGCAATACAAAAATGAAACACAAATGTGATGTTTATCTGAAGTAATTTTTGCTTATTAGCATGGTTGAATTGGATCTTTAAAGGTCAGCAGCAAAGACATTGGTTAATAAAGTGAGATTAAATAAAGGGCCCTATTTTAACGATCTGAGCACATGGTCTAAAGCATATGGTGCAGGTGCACTTAGGGCGTGTCCGAATCCACTTGTGCTAGTTTAACGATGGGAAAAATGGTCGGCGCGCACGGCACATGGTCCAACAGTGTTGTACCTCATCTCTTAATGAGTCACGGGTGTGTTTTAGGCGTAACGTGCAATAAACCAATCAGAGTCTCATCTCCCATTCCCTTTAAAAGCCAGTTGTGCTCGCACCATGGTGGATTTGTTATTTACATGGAGGAACGACCTGACAAGTCAGTTTAAATACACGTGTGTATTGTCAAGATTGGTTAAAAAAATAGCCAATTTCATTCGTCATTACTGCAAATAGGTAATTCTGATACATGTAATGACTATCCATTATGAGATGTAGGCATTTTTATTTATGCACACAATAATCATCTTTTATTTTTAATATTTAAAATGTTTGTGCGCTGCTGTGCATCCCTGTGTGTGTAATCAGCAGAGTGTGCGCGCGTTGTGCACCCGCCTATATGCGCATATATATGCCCTTTAAATAACACAAAAAATACAGCACTATTGACTTTAGACCAGGTTCTGTTGGTCAACGGCGCAATCGTTTTCAATTCCTCAAAATAGCAACGCGCCAACAATGCTCCTGAACACACCTGGTTTTCAGACCAGCACACCCATGGGTGAACAGATGGGCGCCAGTGCATTTGTTATTTAAATAACGTGGCTCTGGACGTGAAAATGATAACTGCGTTGGGTTGAAACTAGCAAAAAACACTTGTGCCGTGCCTGGCGTCGCATTGTGCCGGGTGTATGATAGGGCCTATATTTATGTTATTTAACATATTAAATTAGTGCAGGTTTGCGTAATATTCTGACTCTGCATTTCACAGAGTCTTTTTTTTTTATTAATTTCGAGTCATACTGAATGTGTTAGATGAGTGTTCACATTTAGTCTAGCACTACAATAACCCTCATGTTCACACAAACGCCTCTGTACTTACGATTTCTCTCAACATGGGGACAGGAGAGCTGTCAGTCAATACATGGGAAAACTTGTAACTTATGTTATTTATTTGAAGAAGTAACTCAGATATGTTGTTCTAAATTTAAAAGTAATGCTTTACTAGTTACTTGGAAAAAAGTAATCTGATTACATAACTCACGTTACTTGTAATGCGTTACCCCCGAAACCGAAGACGACATACAGTGTAAAAGCCTGTGTAGAATGTTGTTCTGGACAATGAAGGACCGTGGCGTGGAGATACTACGGTTAAAAATCTCTTCAGAGTCATACACATATGAAGCAGTGAGGACTGTCAGGACAGTGGCAATAAAGGCTTTATTTTTTATACCTTTTTATTCAAGGTTTATTCAGTCTCAATGTTTGGCACAAAGATTATACAGATTAAACTGAAACAGACAGTTTCAGTCAATCTTGAGTACCTATAGAGTAGTACTGCATCCTTCATATCTCAGAAAAGTCTTTAGTTTGATCATATCAGATACGCTGTACCAAGTCTTCCCGAATAAAATCGAACGGCTGGAGGCGTATCGTGTGGGCGGAGTTGCGTTCATGTTGTTTATTTGATGTGCACTTGCACGCCGATAGCCAACAACACACAGGCAGTTTTACTCACCGCCTGCGGTTCCAACGCATGACCGTGAACCTTTATCGTTGGGACCGCTCCATCTTTCAGCATTAGACGACCTGCAAATCCGGAGTTGAACTGGGTCTTGTTTATAAAACAATCATCGCCGAAATGCAGGGAACAAACAAAAACACTTGCGCAACTCCATCCACTGTCCCCTTAACGCTGGGTTCTTTGGGAAGCTGAACAGGGTTGTCTTGCCCTGAAAACCAAAAACACACTTCTTTGGTGACATTGTTGATTTTGTGAAGTCCTGTGACCTGTGCAGCGCAGCCGACGACTTCCCTAAAGCCGAGCAAAGCGCGTTGATGGGCGTGCGTTTGCTCTCTCGCTCTTGTGACGTGTGCGCGCGCCCTTCCGGGAGAAGTGCCCATTGAAGGAAATTCCGCCCTTGTTGACGTCACATAGGCCCATACTCGAAAAAACTTTCCGAAACTTGTGAGAAACCGGAAAAATACTCCATCAAACGTCCAACTTATTTTTTTTAACTTTGGCCATGTTTAGCATGGGAATCCAAGTCATTAACAGTGTAAAAAACTCAGAATGCCCATATTTTGAAAATTGGCCATTTCGTTTTATGAATATTTTATTTAAACCGTTCGCCTTCTGAACAATTTTACAAAGTGACCTTGCTTTCCAACACACACACACACGTTTGGTTCCCATGTTTTATGGGGACTCTCCATAGACGTAATGATTTTTATACAGTACAAACTGTATCTTCTCTCCCCTTACACTAACACTACCCCTAAACCTACCCATCACACAAAACGTTCTGCATTTTTATATTTTCAAAAAACATCAGTTACATCAGGACCAAAAAATGTCCCCATAAGGACAAAGATTTCGGATATTGGCATTTTTGTGGCGACATTTTGTCCTCATACATAGGGTATACCTGAACCACATAATTTAATTAGCTATTATACAATGTTTTTTGTATTTATACATACAAGGTTCATACATGGTGGAGAAAGAGAATAGAAGTAGAATTTAGTTATTTAACAAAACAAGTACAAAAAGGGCCATTTGTTTTGAAATGGCCATGAAATCTGGCACTTTTCATGCCAAAAACTTTTGAATAGGCCTTTTTTCTGTCACTATCCTCACTGATTCGTACCTACACATGTGCATGATTTTATTTTATTTTTTTAGTTTAATGGACAAATCCGGAATAGGGAAAAAACACAGTAGGACTAATTTATACTTTAAATGGAACTTTCATGATTGAGAGTTCTGATTCTGAACCACTCATAATACACAGAAAACTTCGCTGAAGGCTGATGAGTCAATTCTGACAAAACAATGTGAAACTGTTTGTCATGGAAAATGGTCTGGGGACAGGTTTAGTCAGAAAACTGTAACTGAAAGCACAAGAAAAAGCAGTAAACAGCCTCTGGCAGCAGAAGTGAGATGTTAAACCATGGTATTCTGTTCTGACAGATGTGGGGGGAAAGTCTGTGATAAACATAAATATTAAATATATTATATCTGATTAGCAATGACATTAATGTACCAAAGACATTTAGTCTTACACAAAAGAGCAATGTACACTTTATACAAACATTACACACATTATTATTGAAGGAGTTAAAAATAGTCCATGACTTGATTAGCAGGTCTGATTTCAATAATTTAATGAAAAGCATGATGGAAAACGAAAAAGATGTGCTGCCCTTCTTTATGAAACAGAAGCTGAGAATCTCACAAAACCTGTCAAGAACATGTCCGGGTCATATTTCACAATTCATGAAAACAAAATTGATATTCCAGTTATGAAGCAACAACAGCTTCTTTCTGTAATGCAATGCACACTATAAGAGCCCCAGGCTGCTGTCTGACTGCATTAATTAAATACCTTGCAGAATTAAAGTACTACTTGATTAATGATTCAAATAACTCTAATGTACCGTCATCCAGTCTGAATGCTCCATCAAACTGAACACTTAGTTCAGATCCATGACAGAAACCACCAGCCTGGCTGCGCTAAACGCATTCGCCTTTGACTCAGAAAGCATCCTGGAATTAAGATGAGCAGATAATACAGCAGAGTCAGACTGAAGGCTGTGAGTAAACAAAAGAGGCTGATAAGCAGAGCCATGTGATGGCATGAAAAATTCCCACACGTTTATGCCAATTAGGCGAGGGAGAAAGAGGGAGAGGGAAAATAATCAGGATATTAAAAGGGATTTTTATAATTCTAGAGAAAGAACACATGCCATAAGAGAACAGGCTCTTGCCTGATTCATTTGTATTTAAGGGTTCAAGTGCGTAACGCTGAAACCCTATTGTAATTGTTAGAATTTCCAAGGATCAGCATTCTCCCCTAAAAGTGATCGGGCAGATGTAGAGACTTGAAACTTTGAGGGATGGTAGCACCCACCCTGTCTACATCGTCACCAAAGGCTTGCCCCAATCGGCCTGATGGTGGTGTAACCCCTCCAGTTCGAACCGCTTGCTCCAAGCAGGACTCTAACTCGGGTCCGCCGGCATGAAAGTCGGACGCTTTAACAAGGAGGCTAAAGGCTGCAACCTCTAGCGTCAGTCGCTAGAGCGTCTCGTGAGATCAGAGGAGTGAGGCTTACTCGCACGGCAACTACTAGCTGGCCTCCGTTACACTCACCCCCCTAAACCTCACTCCCATCTAGGTCACAGCACCAATGGAACCCCTCCTGTTCAAACCGCCCACTCCAAGCAGGACTCTAACTCGGGTCCGCTGGCATGAGAGTCGGACGCTTTAACAAGGAGGCTAAAGGCTGCAACCTCTAGCGTCAGTCGCTAGAGCGTCTCGTGAGATCAGAGGAGTGAGGTTTACTCGCACGGCAACTACTAGCTGGCCTACAGCGGTCAAAAGTACATAATGGCTCTTAACTCCTAAACCATTCGTCGCAGGCTCAAGACGATCAAAATGTCTCGGATTCGATCATGATCGCAAAATTTTCATGTATTTTGGATTTTTCAAAAAACCTACTTTTGTGAACTAGACGGTACATTAGATCTTTCACCCGATTGGAACCAAACCAGTTTAGAAAGATTCTCTGGAGTCTAATGATCAATAATTATCCCCCAAAAAAGTTGAAATTTCAATTCACGGACGCTAAGTGTTTGAGGTGGACGGAGACCCTTTTACTAATATGGCTGAAACTCTTGAACGGAATGAGATATTTTCACCAAACTTGTTACTCATGTTTATGGGCTCAATTTTTGGTCACATGAAAAAAATCACAGTGATTGGCCACGCTATAAAATTGGGGGGGGAAAAACACGAAAACGGCTATCCACCTTTTTCTGAAAGCGTTAGTCCTGTCCGACTCGTACTGGAATGATGCTTTACATTTTCCGGTCTCCGGTGTTTCTAGTAAAATTAGTGTATTTTCCAAGCTGATAATGTAATGTAACTCTTTTGGGAGTATTTTAACTGAAGTGCTGCAAGCCATGCTCAATTTTCTTGCTAGTCTAGCATAAAATGCAAGGCATACAGCACTGTATACAGACATTCTCTTCAGATTCGCTGTCCGCAAAACACATACTTTACAATCATTTCTTCAGTTTATTGCTGATATGTAGCAGCCAACAACAGCTCAGCTTAACCCTGCATACATTTTAAATTTTTAGTAATGTTCAAAAAGTTTCTGTTTAGTAAATTCAGACAATTCATGACAATTTTGACAATGTGTTCCTATGGAGACCGGAACAGGACAGTATCTAACGGAAGTTGGAATTCCTCATGGCGACGCTCATCGTTTACTTAGGAAAAAGGTGAACAGATTGACTTGAAAACTGGCATATGGTGTCTTTGTCCAAGGTGCCACGATTGTCAATGGTCTAAAGGCTTGCTAAAAACATAATACCTTTTTACAAATGTGGGTTACACTTTATTTTAAGATGACGTTGCACTGTACTAACTCAAAGGACTGAGTAACATTATTTAACTGTACTTACTATAGTGTTACGGTTAGGGTTTGGTTTAGGGTTAGTTACTTGTAATTATGCATATTTTACTTTTGTTATTACTATAGTAAATACATGTAGTAACATGTAACTATGTCACCTTAAAATAAAGTGTTACCCAAATGTGCTTAAAGGCCTGAAAGCGCTTGAACCCAGATAATTGCAGCTTGCAGCTATATTTAATAGTGCCATTGCACTGACTTTTTTATGACAGGTTGTGTAAATAATCCCCCATGGTTGTCTTTTAATTTGTTAATTCATTTTTTACTAATTCTTTAGTTTGAATACATTTTAAAATAGTTTTCATTTACTGAAGAAAATATTAGTGAAGCTTAATGCAATGCAGTCAATGCCATAGGGAGTTCTGGGGGATGTGGTTCGCCAGCTGTTTTATTGTCTCTATTGTCTAAAGTAATAGCACAAAAGTACATTTTGAAGAAAACTCCAAGCCCAAGCATCAGCAATAATAGTGAGTCTTGCCATATCATAATAAACAAGCAGACTAAACTAAATAGTGTGCATGACTATAGGATAGAAAAAGAGCTCCCGACTTCCTGTCTGACCCTGGAGAGAGAAATACTACAGCGAGAATCTTACCAAACAGACAATCTTCACATTTACACCTCCAGGACCTGCACCATCACCACATTTACACCATCCAGCACATGCAGGATGAGTGCTCGCTGTAACCAGGGCTTTTGGGGAAATCTCCTAGGTATTGTTGAGTGCTTATGTCCCCTGTGTGTGTGTGTGTGTGTGTGTGTGTGTGTGTAAAACTCGCCTGCTTCATCGCTTCAGGTAAACGTCAAGGTCTTTGAAAAACAGAAGTGAGGTACTGTAATTCCTTTTCATCCCCTTCCGGATACTCCACTCTGAGCTTTCAGAAATCAGCCGAGATGTTTGTGGAGGTGAATGTAAATGTGTGAATGTACAACAGAGGTGCATTTTGGAGTTAAGACAGAACTGATGCAGACAGTAGTGTGCACCATCAAAAACATACTTCAGCCAAACTCATCATAACCCCTTATGAATATGAATGCCTAAACACACCAAAAGTTCACAAAACCTCAAATACACACTTTCAGAAAACAATTTTATATTAAAATGATCATAGTACTGGTTAATGGTTGCAATGAATGAATAAGCAAGCTGTAAATATGACCTGCTAAAAAACCCCAGCTTAAAACAACCTTAGAAGGTTCTTCCAGTACATTGATAGAATGTTTGTTCAACGTTCTCTGGTCATTCGCACAATTCACCATTCATGGAACGGAACTTTTGTTCTGAAACGTTTTAGTTCTTCTAACGACTAATTGTTTTAGAATGTTCAGAGAAAATTTAAAAGTAACATTCTATTTTTCGAAAGAACGACTAAATGTAATATGTTCGCATAACCAAGAAAAGGCGTTTTTAAAACATTAAACACGTTTTGAACGTTCAGCAAACATAACGTTTTCATAACTCGATGGGAACAATTTGTTAGCTCGGTACAGGCACTTTTGCTGGTGTAGGCTGGGAAATCAGCATGAGACCCTACAGGATTGTGTAATTTTATCAGCAGTGCAATGAACCAAACAAATGCAGACAGAGTTGCACTTCTGTATTTCAGTGTTGAATCTTGCTGATATTAATGCATACCCAAAACACACAAATACTTGCACAGTGTTTCGTCAGAGTGTTGTTTAATTGATCACATACACAGTATACATTTCCAGAATGCACTTACCAAAACACTCATGCACGAGATCCTTCACCAGGTGCCCCACGATCGCGTACGCCACGGCCACCACCACCAGCGCGGCCATGACCAGGTACAGCACCGCCTTGGGCAGCGGAATCGAGTCCCTCGGCGGCGTCCTGTAGTCCGTGTACTGCAGGTCACTCTCGGAGTACGAGTACTGAAAGACGTGCTCCATCCCGGACGTGTGGTTGGAGTTGAGCGGCGGGTGACTAGCGCTCATCCCGCTCAGATCGGGCTCCAGAGCCGTCACCATGGTGCTCGTCACCGCCTCCACACGATCCATACTCCGATGAACAAATCCCGCTGATTTATTCACAAGAGGCAAGATCTGAGAGAGAAAAAAACTCCAGTCCTTGATGGCTGTGGTGTTGCATAAAAACATAATGCCTTTGGATGTTAGCCTATCACTTCTGGTGGAAGTGACCTCCGGCATCACCGGTGGATGTAGTTGCGCCAAACTCTTGCTGAAGTCTCGTTCAGTTGATCCAAATGAGTATATCAGTTTCCTCATGCATCATGAATTTTCTTATTAAGAGAGAAATCTGGACCAAACGCTGAAATTATTTGTAAATAAAAACGGCAGCTGTAAAATAAGAATAATAAAGACCATAGCGTTATTTCCACATTTCTATGTTCTGTAAATGAAAACGCTGCAGTAAGAGATTGAATCAATACGCCATATAATCTATTCAGAATCCCCAATTTTAAAGTATTTCCATATAATAAAACAATTGGAGTCGCGAGGAGCAATACACATAAGTTAAACACGTCGTCTAAATGAATAAACCTCATAATATTCCAAATGTTTCCAAGCGCAAGGACGTTCTCAGAGAAAGAGTTTCACACATGATGCTTGCGATGATCGAGTTTGTTTGCTGTTGAAAGAATTCTTGTTTCCTCGTTTAATGAGACAAAATGCAAGCTTCTTTAGTTCAATGAAAAAGGGTGCAGTATACGAGAATTGAGGATAAATGATGATAAATGCGTTTATATTAGGCGTCTATTCAAACCATTTCCAAACATTCTGTTCACCCCCCAAAAGTATTTTATCATAACATCTTTGCGACGATATTAGCGTGCATAAAAAGTCGTTAAGAAGAGTAATAAATATCCCTCAGCATTCTACTGCCGAAACCTACATGTTCTCCATAGGCTATACAAAAATACCAAATTCACGTCGTTCTCCAAAAGAAAGTGTTTCCGCGTAAACGAAATATTTGCGTCCATAAAAAGTCCTTAGTATTAAATATCCCTCAGCAGTTTGCACATCAAACACGCTGACAATACGATCAAACGCGTCAGCATTTTCCTCCGGAGCTCCAAGCACGCGCGTCAGTTTTGTATGCAGGCGGTGAGCGCGTTCAAGAGCGTAACGAGGGTCGCCTTCAGCGAGTCTAACCCGGTGTTGACCTGGAAACGGGTTTTGTACGATTTCCCCATCCTTTTCTCGAGGTAGTAGCCTATAAGGACGCCGCCACCTCCACCGAGAGCGCGCGCAGACCAGTGCAGAAGAGAGCGCGCGAAGAGAAAAAACCCCATTAATACTACTCAAAGGTATAACTTAGACAAAACACTTCACTTTTGGGTGAAATGTATTGGAGACAATGCCGTTGCAACTAATATGTTGGAGTCTTTTTTAGTCACTAACCATTTATTTTTTGAAGGACAAGGTTCAAGGAGACTAGGCAAAGTGAACGGAGATAGTTTAGTCAGAACAATCACATTTATACAACCACCATCACTAGCTGAATAATACTAATGGTGGTCCTGGGCCTCAAACCCCCTACTGTGGCTAATGTCACCTATCTACACCCTAGCCGTGCGCGCCAAAGAAGTCACGTGTTTCTTTTTTTCTGATCATGTTGCGAGATATCCTCTAGCTTCTGATAAGAGATGAAGAGAAAACATCCTTTGTGTGCTGACCCGTGCCTCATGACTCCAAGAGTTGGAGAGACAGAGATACATATCTTAATGTGACCAACTTCGCAGACTAGACAACAAGAACAAAAAGTATATGAATCTCTCCCCATTACCTTACATACAAAACGGATATACACTCACCTAAAGGATTATTAGGAACACCTGTTCAATTTCTCATTAATGCAGTTATCTAATCAACCAATCACATGGCAGTTGCTTCAATGCATTTAGGGGTGTGGTCCTGGTCAAGACAATCTCCTGAACTCCAAACTGAATGTCAGAATGGGAAAGAAAGGTGATTTAAGCAATTTTGAGCGTGGCATGGTTGTTGGTGCCAGACGGGCCGGTCTGAGTATTTCACAATCTGCTCAGTTACTGGGATTTTCACGCACAACCATTTCTAGAGTTTACAAAGAATGGTGTGAAAAGGGAAAAACATCCAGTATGCGGCAGTCCTGTGGGCGAAAATGCCTTGTTGATGCTAGAGGTCAGAGGAGAATGGGCCGACTGATTCAAGCTGATAGAAGAGCAACTTTGACTGAAATAACCACTCGTTACAACCGAGGTATGCAGCAAAGCATTTGTGAAGCCACAACACGCACAACCTTGAGGCGGATGGGCTACAACAGCAGAAGACCCCACCGGGTACCACTCATCTCCACTACAAATAGGAAAAAGAGGCTACAATTTGCACGAGCTCACCAAAATTGGACAGTTGAAGACTGGAAAAATGTTGCCTGGTCTGATGATTCTCGATTTCTGTTGAGACATTCAGATGGTAGAGTCAGAATTTGGCGTAAACAGAATGAGAACATGGATCCATCATGCCTTGTTACCACTGTGCAGGCTGGTGGTGGTGGTGTAATGGTGTGGGGGATGTTTTCTTGGCACACTTTAGGCCCTTAGTGCCAATTGGGCATCGTTTAAATGCCACGGCCTACCTGAGCATTGTTTCTGACCATGTCCATCCCTTCATGACCACCATGTACCCATCCTCTGATGGCTACTTCCAGCAGGATAATGCACCATGTCACAAAGCTCGAATCATTTCAAATTGGTTTCTTGAACATGACAATGAGTTCACTGTACTAAAATGGCCCCCACAGTCACCAGATCTCAACCCAATAGAGCATCTTTGGGATGTGGTGGAACGGGAGCTTCGTGCCCTGGATGTGCATCCCACAAATCTCCATCAACTGCAAGATGCTATCCTATTAATATGGGCCAACATTTTTAAAGAATGCTTTCAGCACCTTGTTGAATCAATGCCACGTAGAATTAAGGCAGTTCTGAAGGCGAAAGGGGGTCAAACACAGTATTAGTATATGGTGTTCCTAATAATCCTTTAGGTGAGTGTAAATAACTTAAACCTGGTTTGCTGATCTAGTTTGATGGTTTTAGAGGGGTTTTGGGCATCTGTCAGTTGCTCAGGCTGTAAAGAAAACCAACTGAACAAGCAAGCAAGATAAACAAAATAATTAAGCTACATCAATGGTGTCACCAGAAATAATTAAATTTAACAGTATAAATTGGTTTAGTTAGCCGTACAGTGATTTTTCCCAACACAAGACAAATATGAACACTGAATAGTCATACTTCCCAAGAGAAATTTGTCATGGATAGAGATTTATGGCACATTTTAGAAACAACCCAGTTCATAAAAGAGCCTTATTCTTATGATTAATGCATGAATGAAGAGGAAGGGCTGTGCCTTCGCTGCAAGCTTTAGTGTGAATTTTCATATTTTAGTACAAAATCCAGATTCCCGATGATTGATTTCGGCAGGACTCAAACCTGCAATTCTTTGACCTAAAGTCAAACAGCATATTTATGACCAAAAGAGTTTTAAATTTAGGCAGAGACATTTATTTAGTTATTAGGCCATATGTTCAGCTACATGTGCTTGAAGAAAACCTATACATTTGTTGGGCGAATCTTGCAGATTTAGCCACAAATACTGTAATATAAGTACAAAAATAGTTCTCACAGGTAGAATTAACATCTAACTTCTATTGCTTTAATAATAATAATAAAAAAATAATCAAAGGACAAAAATGTACTTTAAAATGTTATTTTCTTAAGTCAGACATCCCTGACATGTAAATTAAGGGTGCTTTCACACTAGCACTTGTGGTGTGCACTCGGGTTCGATTGATGTCAGAGTTCAGTTCGTTTGGATGATGTGAACGCTGTCTTCCGAACTCAGATGCACACTCGCGTACCCGAGTCCGCTTAAAAAGGTGGTCTGGGGTTCGGTTCATGTGAACTCCGGTACGGTTCGCTGCTGATGTGAACACAATCGTACTAAATCACGGAAGTGAACCACTATACACTATACTTCTGACCTGTAAGGCTGCCAAAATAATAATCATACACTGTTTGTTAATTGGCCAGAGGAGAACTGGCACCCCGACTGAGCCTGGTTTCTCCCAAGGTTTATTTTTCTCCATTATGCCATCTGATGGAGTTTTGGTTCCTTGCCACTGTCGCCTTTGGCTTGCTCAGTTGGGGACACAAAATTTTCAACTAAATATCCAAATAAATTTAATTACTAAACTAAATTAACGATGTCAACTACATTACTTGAACATACACTCACCTAAAGGATTATTAGGAACACCATACTAATACTGTGTTTGACCCCCTTTCGCCTTCAGAACTGCCTTAATTCTACGTGGCATTGATTCAACAAGGTGCTGAAAGCATTCTTTAGAAATGTTGGCCCATATTGATAGGATAGCATCTTGCAGTTGATGGAGATTTGTGGGATGCACATCCAGGGCACGAAGCTCCCGTTCCACCACATCCCAAAGATGCTCTATTGGGTTGAGATCTGGTGACTGTGGGGGCCATTTTAGTACAGTGAACTTTTTCCAATTTTGGTGAGCTCATGCTAATTGTAGCCTCTTTTTCCTATTTGTAGTGGAGATGAGTGGTACCCGGTGGGGTCTTCTGCTGTTGTAGCCCATCCGCCTCAAGGTTGTGCGTGTTGTGGCTTCACAAATGCTTTGCTGCATACCTCGGTTGTAACGAGTGGTTATTTCAGTCAAAGTTGCTCTTCTATCAGCTTGAATCAGTCGGCCCATTCTCCTCTGACCTCTAGCATCAACAAGGCATTTTCGCCCACAGGACTGCCGCATACTGGATGTTTTTCCCTTTTCACACCATTCTTTGTAAACTCTAGAAATGGTTGTGCGTGAAAATCCCAGTAACTGAGCAGATTGTGAAATACTCAGACCGGCCCGTCTGGCACCAACAACCATGCCACGCTCAAAATTGCTTAAATCACCTTTCTTTCCCATTCTGACATTCAGTTTGGAGTTCAGGAGATTGTCTTGACCAGGACCACACCCCTAAATGCATTGAACTGCCATGTGATTGGTTGATTAGATAATTGCATTAATGAGAAATTGAACAGGTGTTCCTAATAATCATTTAGGTGAGTGTATATGATAATTGAAATGAGCTGATGACATCTCCGTTTTCTCCAGAGCGGCTGTACAGCTGAATCAAATTCTGTTGCATTATTTTCCTGTTTAACACTGTGAAGCTGCTTTGAAACAATCTGCATTGTAAAAAGCGCTATGTAAATAAAGTTGAGTTGACTATTAATGACGTATGATTTGATAAAAATGTGTGTCTGTGTGAGTTTCCCTCTTTTTTCTGGCGAGCGTGACTGATGTACTGCAAGCAGAGAGCTGTAAATCTCATTTCTGCTCGCCTTCAGCGTTCTTTAGAGCATTTGCAGTACATTTGCGGCAGATAGACGCAAGTGCCATTACGTATCGAAGCTTTGGTAAATATAAAAGTAAGGTGAGCAACACTATGCATTTTGCCACCTTCTTGCTCGCCGTAGTTACCAAGCAATGGGGTAAAAAGCTGCTGCTTTGATGACGCAAACGCACCCCTGTTTGGACCCAAATAATATAATATGAACACAGTCCAGCGGGGGCAGGGGGAGGGGGGAGCAATCGAACTCGTGTAACTATCATATATTTTAGCACAGCAGAAATGCTGTACTGACCAGTCAGGAATGAAACTATCTATTTTATAACTTTGTGACTGATGGTGGAAACCATCCACCATTAGCTGAAGAGTTCACCAGCACTGACCCCCATGAGTCCCTCTTTTCAAATACAGCGCTAACCCCTTTAACTTTTCTCTGCAGGAGGTCATCTCGTCTGCGCTTGTCAATTACCTCCTGTGATATTTTGCACACCTTTGTGTCCGCTGGCCTCGCCGTCTCCCTCTCTCTGATGGACTGGAGTCAATTAAGAGCGTATCAGAGCTTTCAACAAGAAGAAGAAGAGGAAGCGATGGGAGTCAGTGACCTCACACAGCAAAGGGCTGAATCAGGTAGAGGGTTTTGTCATGGTGGAGGGAGGTGTGTGAGACTGAAGTCTGAGCAAGACATGATGGATTGGTTGCAGGTTTGATGATAAATATCAAAAGACCATTTATTAAAGCTTGGCTGAAAGCAGCAATGCTCAAGATCCGTCTTCTTGTCTGCAGGTGAGATTAACCTCCTACAGGGAAGAAAAACACGTTTTATTACGTTTTCCGTGCATATTTAGTTGTTTTTTTTAAAACCACACCAATTGGTTTACTTAGCAACATCAAGATATGTCTTATAAATGAATTATTTTCATTATTACTTTCCGTTATTTCAGTAAGCAATGATGATTGCATGCCACAACATGTTTACAACAAACACTTTTCCAACTACCCCAGGGAATACGGTGTTGAAAAAAAGACGATTTTCCCCCTTCAATCTTGCCTTTGTTTGATTACCTAAAACAAAAGGACACTGTCTGTATGATGCCTGTATAGGAATTTGCATTGTAACCTCATTAGTTACCAAATTGGAACAGTCTACATAGGCAGTAAATCATACAAATAATGTTCAACAGAGCTTTATCTTGTTGCTAAGATAATACAATATTTTAATATGCATTATGCATGAGTTCTTTCAATAATTTATGAGAGTTAAAAGCTTTTAAAATTGTAATGTTTTAACACAGTGGTCTGTAACACTGAAATCTCTGCAGTAATCTCTCAGATGGAAACATCTGCATTGCAAGAATAAAACACTCTCTCGCCCTTGCTATCATGCAGTGAGCTACCTCAGGGTAGATTAAAGGTTTCACATTTTCTCAGGGCGATCATTTTAAAGGCATGCACAGGGAAAATGGAGATATTCTGGGTGGATAATCTGAGCAGAATGGCTTATTTAAAAAACATTCTAATCCTCAAAAAGTGTGCTAATTTCAAGCGCTGCCATGTCATTTGACGTGCAGGTCTCCAGATGTGCACATACTAAATTGAGTTGGTTCACTCAGCTTTGAGATGACATTTTGGCAGAGAAACAGCACTGAACTTTAAATTGATGAACGATATCCAGGAATGAGCAGTCGCCAGACCCAGACAGAATACTCTGATTTCTGCACGCTGTTGTTATTGAGACACCTTATTTGACTGTGTTCAAGCTCAAACTAGATTTGAGAGTTGTGGCAGAAGATTTTCAGCAAATAGTATTTTCTTATTGTACCAACAGCTTATCGTTCTCCATTACATTTCAAACCAATTACATCAAATAAAAATATAGCCACGAGCACCAATTATCAGGGTTCACGCGCTTTACGGCCTTTAAGCACATGCATAAAAATGTATTATGTTTTATTTAGCCTGTAACCACCTAGAACATAGATGGAAAAGACCATTTACAGCCAAAACAGGACAATTTAGTAAGGAAATATATGTTTTAAAGCTTTTATCGAGGCAGAGCCAAAAACCTAGGACTAGTTCACGAATGTAGGTTTTTTAAATAATCTCCAATATTTAACGAACGGTTCGATTGACAGCGGTGGTCCTAGAGGCAAAGTTGCTCAGAATAAGGAGTTCTACCATATAGCATGAATGTCATGGGAATGTGCGAAAAATCATGTTATATACAATCCTTTAATGCACGTGAAAAACACAATTGCGCCCCCCGGTGGCCAATTTCTTTCAACTTTCTCAAAGGACTCTAGGGCCGCGAGTCAAACAGCCCCAGCAAGTTTTGTTCTGATTGGCCTCCGTTAACCTTGTCTGACAGCTGCACAAATTTAATTGGGCGACTGAGGCCGTGTTTTTCGTGATACACAAATGTCCTCGTAGACAATCGCGGCACCTTAGGCAAAGACACCGCATGACAGTTTTCAAGTCAATTGGACTGACTGTTGCATAGCTATAGCCGTTTCAGCAATTTTTTCCATTTCATAGCGCCACCAAGTGGCCAGTCGCCGCGTCCTTTCTCACGCGACCACAGACTGAGCCCATACATAGGTGTACCAAGTCTGGTGAAATTATATCATTCAGTTCAAGAAGTATAGCCGTTTTAATAAAAATGGCCATGCCCATTGCGAACATATTGGCGTCCCATCATAGACGTGAATCGAAATTTCGAAAAAAAAAATTTCCTGATAATTATTGACAATCTCCAGAGAATCTTTCTGCTTTGGCTCTGATCGGGGAAAAACCTACGACTAGTAAACAAAAGTTTTTGTTTTTTAAAAAATCTAAAATACCTGAAAATTTTGCCATTATATACTTTTGATCGCTGTAACACCACCATCAGAACGATTGGGGCAAGCCTTGGCATTGTAGATGGGGTGGGTACTACCATCCACCAAAGTTTCAAGTCTCTACGACTTACGGTTTGGTCTGCCCGTTCACTTTTAGGGGAGAATGCTGATCCTTGAAAAGTTCTAACAATTACAATAGGGTTTCAGCGCTACACAAACCCCTAAATACTGATGTACACATCAATTAAGCTAACATGAAAATGGTAACTGTTTAACTCCAGCAATTCAAATATTTTTGAAAACATCTAGAATTGCACCTTCATCTGACAGGTTCCAGGTTTGGTTGTTTAAAAGAGTCAGTGGTTCTGTTTCGTCTTTCATGTTTCATTCATAACCTTTTTGTCCCAGCTATAGGGACGGCACATCTGGGTATTTTGTAGATCTAGGCCAGACATTTCTTTATCCAAGTCCTCAGAAGAGACATTAATCGCAGAGTCTCACACTGACATGAGTGCAGCCTTGCTGTTTTTTTTTTATTATTTTTTTTTTATCTCTGGGCCTCTAGAAGCCAGAAAAAAGACAAGACAAGAGGTCAAGTGGTTGTGAGAGAAGTAAATATCACACCACGTTAGCCTCAAGCGTCCATAAAAGATCTGATAATGCAAATCAACAGTGTGTTCAAACCAATGTTCAGGACGATCCTTGTCCAAAACATTTGAAATGACACGAGGCATGAGTAAATGATGACAGATAAATTTGGCACGATCTAGTCAATTTCTTTCAACTTTCTCAAAGGACTCTAGGGCCGCGAGTCAAACAGCCCCAGCAAGTTTTGTTCTGATTGGCCTCCGTTAACCTTGTCTGACAGCTGCACAAATTTAATTGGGCGACTGAGGCCGTGTTTTTCGTGATACACAAATGTCCTCGTAGACAATCGCGGCACCTTAGGCAAAGACACCGCATGACAGTTTTCAAGTCAATTGGACTGACTGTTGCATAGCTATAGCCGTTTCAGCAATTTTTTCCATTTCATAGCGCCACCAAGTGGCCAGTCGCCGCGTCCTTTCTCACGCGACCACAGACTGAGCCCATACATAGGTGTACCAAGTCTGGTGAAATTATATCATTCAGTTCAAGAAGTATAGCCGTTTTAATAAAAATGGCCATGCCCATTGCGAACATATTGGCGTCCCATCATAGACGTGAATCGAAATTTCGAAAAAAAAAATTTCCTGATAATTATTGACAATCTCCAGAGAATCTTTCTGCTTTGGCTCTGATCGGGGAAAAACCTACGACTAGTAAACAAAAGTTTTTGTTTTTTTAAAAATCTAAAATAACCTACTCTATATTTATTCAGCATTCTGTAATATCAAGCTTCTCGATGCAGCGAGGTGTGAGTGTTTCAATTGTGTTGTAGGTTCGACTTACAGTGTAAGATGAATTGTGTGATTCATTAGGTATAAGTGAAGCATTTGGTAGGTGCTTGTGATTCTCCAATCAGAGCTAATCAGCACAGATTCATATGAGGGTGGAGGAAGAGGAGCTTTCCTCTCTTCCTCGTGATCTTTACGGCGACACTGCGTAATAAACAGTCACAGTTGTGTGGAGCTGCTTATCTCAGATGAAAATGCTCTGATGAAAATTGCTCCGTACTCTCAGCTCACTACACTGCTTTAAATCAGGTATGACCTCAGACAGAGCAGCACATTGCACATTGTGTGTGCGCACGTGTGTTTCTCTCTTTCTGTAGATGTTTTTTCTCCATGTACTTCAGAGGCTATGTGTGTGTGTAACATCCCTCAGTGGACTAAATTAATTTCATTCATTCTTTACAGGGCTTTCAGGCCATGTTCCTCAAACATTCTGGTTAGGGTTTATTCTAAATCTTTACACTGCAAAAAATTATTTTCTAATTCAGTACTTTGGCTTGTTTTCCAGTACAAATATTTAACATTCTTAAATCAAGATGCATTTACTTGAGAAGCAAAATAACTTAATAAGGGGTCATAACACACATAACACAGTTTCTGCCAGTCTCATGTTAATCTTGAGTACCTATAGAGTAGTACTGCATCCTTCATATCTCCAAAGAGTCTTTAGTTTTATCAGATTTATAAAAGACAGATACACTGTACCGATTCTTTCAGAAAACAGCCGAGCTCGTGGAGGTGTGCAGTGGGTGGAGCTAAAGAGTCACCAGCACACACACACACACACACACAATACATCATTGCATTATCCCTGGATGACTTTTGATTCACTACATGTTTGTGTTGTTTATATCATATGCATGTACGTGCCAATTGCCAACAAAACAGACATGACAAAACATCTTGCTAATTACTTACAAATGTCACGGTTCATGAATTCGCTGTCTCTCTCTTGTGTGTATGTGTGTGTGTAGATGGGCGGAGCCGCTGATCAGCTGCTGCTGATCGTCTCTCCTGCTGCAGCTGATCAGCGCGCCAGCTGCTGTTGATTAGCACACCCTTTTTAGTCTCTCTGTGTTCTCCTTGTATTTGTCAGAGCGTTGTTGGATGTACCCGTGCTTTACCCGCCTGTTCCTGTGTGTCTCCTGCTGTCGCCTGTTTCCTGTGTGCTTGTCATCTTCACCATCGTCACCATTCTCCATTGGAGGGCCGGGCTGTCTTCAGCGTCCCTGTGCTGCCAAGTGTCTCATCACTCTGGACTTTTCCATTACTGCTGTCGTTCTCTGACCCACGGTCCTAATAAACAACATCTTTTACTTGCAATTGAATCCTGCTTCGTTGAATCATTACAGAACGCTCTGACCAATTATGGATTCAGCAAGTTCTGCGAGTCTCAATGAGTTTCTGTCACACACAGCAACTCCAGAATGGACCAACAGGAGGAGAATCTGGCCGTCACGGGACGAGCTGTACAATCCTTGGTAGCACAGGTGTCTGAGCTGACCCAACAGATTCAACACCTCACTAGTCCCACTGTGCCCAGTCCACCGCCAATTCCCCCCACTCCACCAGCAGCCAGCCGCCAGCCCGAACCACGCCTACCCACTCCGGAGTTATACGCTGGTGAGCCTAATTACTGTAGAGCTTTTCTGACAAAGTGTTCCATGTTTTTTGCCCTACAACCCCAGACTTTCAGCACGAAGGCGTCTAAGGTGGCTTTCGTTCTCACGCTACTCTCTGGACGGGCAGCGCTGTGGGGAACGGCGGTGTGGAAAAACCAACATCTCTGCTGTTCCTCGTTCCAGGCACTCTCGTAGGAGATGAGATGCGTTTTCCGACCGCGCGGTGGCGGGAAGGGAGGCAGCGTGCCAACTCGCTGACCTCCGTCAAGGTAGCCGCTCGGTCTCTGATTTTTCCATCGAGTTCCATACCCTGGCCGCCGAGTGCCACTAGAACGAGGAGGCACAGTGGGACATGTTCCTGCATGGGCTGGCTGACCGCATCCAGAAGGAGATCTTTACACTGGACCTTCCCGAGAAACTCGACGGACTTATTGAGCTGGCATTGAGGGTGGACGCTCGCCTTAGCCGTCTGGAACAGCGGTCCAGGATGGTTCTCCAGTCAGGGAGGGTCGAACAGCGCAGGTCAACAGCGGTGATGCGGTCAGTCCCGTCTTCAATCCCGAGCCCATGCAGGTGGGTCGTGCTCGGCTTTCCCGGGAGGAGAGAGAGAGACGGAGATCCCGGGGTCTCTGTATTTACTGTGGCGGAGCTGGACACTTCCTGAACAGTTGTCCGGTAAAAGACCAAGCCCGGCGGTAAACCGGAGGCTACTGTCAGGCGGGATCTCCGTGGATAAGACCTCATCCTCTACTCTTCTTCCAGTAAGACTGCTGTGGGCAGCCCGGTCTCACGTCAGTCAAGTACTTTTGGATTCAGGGGCGGAAGGTAATTTTATGGACTTGTCACTGGCTTGCACTCTTGGCATACCCATCACTCCACTTAGAGACACCATCTCCGTCAGTGCACTTAACGGTCAGGAACTCCCCACCCATCACACTTACCACCAAACCTCTGACACTCATCACATCTGGCAATCACACTGAACTGATTTCATTTCTGCTCCTGGACTCACCCCTGGCTCCCGTCATCCTCGGTCATCCCTGGCTGGTCCAGCATAGCCCGAGGATTGACTGGGGACACCATTCAGTTTCAGCATGGAGCAATAAGTGTTATGAGTCTTGTCTGGTGTCTGCCTGTTCATCTGTGTCTCATTCTGTTTTTCAGAGTGAGGCGTTGAATTTGTCTAACGTGCCCTCTGAGTACCTCGACCTGAAGGAAGTGTTCAGTAAGTCTCGCGCTGCTTCTCTTCCTCCACATCGTCCCTATGACTGTGCTATAGATTTACTCCCAGGTAAGTCTCCGCCTAGAGGCAAGCTTTACTCACTTTCTGCTCCAGAGAGGGAGACCATGGAGAAATGTATTTCTGATTCTCTAGCTTCCAGGTTCATCTGTCCTTCCTCTTCTCCAGCGGGGGCGGTGTTCTTTTTTGTGGGAAAGAAGGATGGTTCTCTGCGACCTTTTATTGACTACCGAGGGCTGAACAACATCACGGTTAAGAATACTTATCCTTTGCCGTTGATGTCTTCAGCTTTCGAGAGGTTGCAGGGAGCATCCGTCTTCACAAAATTGGATTTACGTAACGCTTCTAATTTGGTTCGCATCAGGAAGGGGGATGAATGGAAGACCGCGTTTAATACCCCTAGGGGCCATTTTAAATACTTGGTTATGCCGTTCGGGCTATCCAACTCCCCAGCGGTTTTCCAAGCACTCGTTAATGATGTGTTGAGACACATGGTGGATCAGTTCATATATGTTTACCTGGATGACATATTGATTTTTTTCTTCGTCTCTCCAGGAACACATTCAACATGTCAGACGAGTGCTTCAGAGGTTGTTAGAGAATGGGCTTTTTGTCAAGGCGGAGAAATGCGCTTTTCATGCACAGTCTGTTCCTTTCTTAGGGTATATCGTCTCTTCTGAGGGAGTGCGTATGGATCCTGACAAGGTTAAGGCTGTGGTAGATTGGCCAAGCCCAGATTCCCGTAAGGCCCTACAGAGGTTTCTGGGGTTTGCCAACTTCTATCGGCGGTTTATTCGCAACTTCAGCCAACTAGCCGCACTTCTGACTGCCTTGACCTCTCCCGGAACGACGTTCAGGTGGTCCGATACAGCTAAGGCTGTATTCGCCAACCTCAAAAGTCGCTTTGTTTCGGCTCCCATCCTAGTTGCCCCTGATCCCTCACGTCAGTTCGTGATAGAGGTCGATGCATCAGAGGTGGGGGTAGGCGCAGTTGTATCCCAACGCTCTTCCTCAGACGACAAGATGCATCCTTGCGCGTTTTTGTCACACCGTCTGTCACGTAATTATGACATTGGTAACAGAGAATTGTTGGCGGTCAAGTTAGCGTTGGAGGAGTGGCGTCATTGGCTAGAGGGGTCGGGGGTACCTATCATAGTGTGGACCGATCATAAGAACCTTGAATATATATCAGATCTGCTAAAAGACTCAACTCCAGGCAGGCTCGGTGGGCACTTTTTTTCGGACGTTTTGACTTTTCTCTCTCGTACCGCCCTGGGTCCAAGAACATCAAACCCGACTATTTATCTCGCATTTTTGATCCTTCCGAACGCCCGGTTACTCCCGTGTGCATTTTGCCCGAGAAGTTAGTTATCTCCACACTCACATGGGAGGTCGAATCGAAGGTCAGATTGGCCTTAGAAGGGGTAACGCCTCCGTCCGGCTGCCCACCGAGTCGATTGTTTGTACCGGAGGAGTTAAGGTCCGAAGTCATTAAATGGGGTCACTGCTCCAACATCGCTTGTCACCAAGGAGTAAACCGCACCAGCAGTTTAATAAAGCAACGATTCTGGTGGCCATTAATGGCTCGCGACATTCGCAGTTTTGTTTTGGCTTGCTCAGTTTGTGCCATTGGCAAGACGTGTAACCGACCACCTGATGGGTTACTTCACCCGCTGGCTGTCCATTCGAGACCCTGGTCCCACATAGCGCTAGATTTTATCACCGCCCTCCCGCCCTCTAATGGCATGACGGTTGTTTTGAACGTAGTGGACCGGTTCTCGAAGGCAGCACATTTTATTCCCTTGCCCAAATTACCCTCAGCCAAGGAGACAGCGGTGTCTGTTGTAGACCACGTTTTTCGTTTACATGGCCTTCCGATGGACGTGGTCTCCGACAGGGGTTCCCAAATTGTCCAAATTCTGGCAAGAGTTCTGTAGATTACTAGGGGCGACGGTCAGTCTGTCTTCGGGTTACCATCCCCAGAGCAATGGTCAGACCGAGCGAGCCAATCAGGATTTGGAGAGAGTGTTGCGATGTTTGGTGTCCAAGAATCCTTCATCCTGTAGCCAACAACTTTCTATGGTTGAATACGCACATAACTCGTTACCAGTGTCATCCACGGGCCTTTCTCCGTTTGAGTGTAGTCTAGGATACCAGCCACCAATTTCCACCGAGTCTGGATTCCGAAGTCGCGGTCCCCTCCGCTCACGCCTTCGTCCAGAGGTGCCACCGCACATGGATCAGAGCCTGTGAGACTCTGATCCAGGTTGGGGCGCGCACTAAGGCTAAAGCCGACCGCCACCGGTCTAGGCCTCCCGTATACGTCGTGGGTCAAAAAGTGTGGCTTTCTACCAAGAACATTCCGCTCCGCTCCGTTTCTAATAAGCTAGATCTTGGTTCACGGTCACCAAGATCATTAGTCCGGTGACAGTCCGCCTCAAACTTCCTCCTGCGTACAGGAGAATTCACCCCGCCTTTCATGTATCCAAATTAAAGCCTGTTTTCCGTTCTCACCTTAATCCGCCGGTCCCGGTTCCCCCACCACCGTGTCTTGTAGATGGGGAACCTGCGTATTCGGTCAATCGTATTCTGGACTCGAGACGGAGGGGACGCGGATTCCAGTACCTGGTGGACTGGGAGGGTTACGGTCCGGAGGAGAGAAGTTGGGTTCCTGCTAGGGACATTCTGGACCACTCCCTTATTGATGATTACAATCAACAGGTAAGTTCTTCTGGGAGCGCCAGGAGGTGCTCCTAGGGGGAGGGGTACTTTCACGGTTCATGAATTCGCTGTCTCTCTCTTGTGTGTATGTGTGTGTGTAGATGGGCGGAGCCGCTGATCAGCTGCTGCTGATCGTCTCTCCTCCTGCAGCTGATCAGCGCGCCAGCTGCTGTTGATTAGCACACCCTTTTTAGTCTCTCTGTGTTCTCCTTGTATTTGTCAGAGCGTTGTTGGATGTACCCGTGCTTTACCCGCCTGTTCCTGTGTGTCTCCTGCTGTCGCCTGTTTCCTGTGTGCTCGTCGTCTTCACCATCGTCACCATTCTCCATTGGAGAATGTCCTCAGCATCCCTGTGCTGCCAAGTGTCTCATCACTCTGGACTTTTCCATTACTGCTGTCGTTCTCTGACCCACGGTCCTAATAAACAACATCTTTTACTTGCAATTGAATCCTGCTTCGTCGAATCATTACAACAAAGCACTAAATGGTTCAGCTCCTCAGTACTTGAGTGAGTGTAACCCCTCCTGTTACGTTAGTACCGCCCACTCTAAGCTGGACTCAAACTCCAGTCTGCCAGCATGAGAGTCGGACGCTCTAACAAGGAGGCTAACGTCAGTCACTAGAGCATCTCTTCAGGTCAGAGGAGTGAGGTTTACTCAAACAGCGACTACTAGCTGGCCTCCGTTACAAGCTCTTAAAGGGTTAGTTCACCCAAAAAGGAAAATTCTGTCAGTAATTCCTCCCCCTCATGTCGTTCCAAACCGTAAGACCTTCGTTCATCTTCGGACCACAAATTAAGATATTTTTGGTAAAATCCGAGAGCTTTCTGAACCACACATAGACTGCAACGTAATTGCCACTTTCAAGGCTCAGAAAGGTAGTAAATACATTGTTAAAGTAGTCCATGTGACTCCAGTGGTTCAACCTTAATGTTATGAAGCGACAAGAATACTTTTTGTGTGCAAAAAAGCAAAAATAACGACTTTATTCAACAATTTCTTCTTTTCTGTGTCAGTCTCTGACACTATTCACGTTGTAAACACAGTGCAGCAATTCTGGGTTCTACGTCAGAATGTCGGCTCAGTATTGGCCGGCTCCTGTGTCGCATGCGTTGTGGTGCTCACGTGAACAGTGTCAGAGACTGACACAGAAGAGAAGAAATTGTTGAATAACTGAATCTATCTATCTCCTAAACTCAGCTAAAAGCCTACGCTATTGTGTTCCTGCCTTTGCAAGCGCTGCTATTTCTCTTATAAAATGAAATCTGGTTGTGTTTTCATGTCTCCATCTGTGCTGGCTGAAAGTGAGGTCATTTGCTGTGCAGTGTAAAAACAGCCGGACGGAGAGCTTGTTTTCTCTCTCTCATGTAATGTTTCAGTTTAATTCTGCGAGTCCTCAGGTGAGCTCAGCACTAAAGCAGATTCAATTTCAGCGCCGCCGCCCCACATCTCCATTAGACACCCTTTATATCGTTCATTTCACGATGACCCAGGGGCCTCTAAAAATAACATTAATGGCTGATGGGGATTAAGTCTTTGGGAACATGCTGTAGTAGTGATATTTAGCCCTGCACTCTTAACAAACTCATCTGTTTGGTGTGGCTGGACAGAAAGTAAAGACTCATCCGTAACTGTCCGCGTGAGCTGAAAACATATTCAGGTTCCTTTTATGTTCAAGTGCACTACTTCAACGACTCTGTTGCTTGACTATTAAAAAAGGACAACAAAACCTATGATATTTAAAGTAAAGAAAAATGACATTCTAAACATCCAAGTCTGACATCATGTCACGATCAGAGCTGTTATTTTTAAACAGCCATTATGATTCACCGTTAATGAAATGCTAATGTGACGCTATTATTTAAACTAATGGCAATGCGTGCACGACACATATACTCTTATTTCAAGGCCTACTTACAACGTTTACATTTCAAAGCTCCTTCATTTCACAGAGAATAAAAGAGTGTTACTGTTGTATAATTAGTAAAACATCAACCTTGATTGCGAGAGACGACTGCCTTTAACAGAAAACATCAAATAAAGATATATACATTATTTATATATGCACTTCTAAAAAAAAAATTTCATTATCAAAGCTCTATAAAAATGGCCCAATTGAATTAAAACATGTTCGTCTCTTCAATAAATGCACATTTTCTGATCCAGCGAGCATTTAAGCATTCATATGAAAGTAATGAAAAAAGCCCCAAAAAAAAGGCAATTTTTGAGGGCCTAAACATGCTCGAAAACTCATGAAACTTTGCACACACGTCAAAAGTGGTGAAAATTTACGTCTGATATGGGTTTCAGAATTAAGCATGGCAAAATTGCTCGATAGCGCCACCTACAACACATGCCCCTCCCGCTACGTTTCACGTACAGGTTTGAAATTCGGTAGACACATGTAACAGCCCAATACCTACAAAAAAGTCTCCTGGTACGAAATCTGAAAACCAACAGGAAGAGAGATATTTTGAATTTTCTTAGCAAAATTGTTGCAAATTTTGCCATTTCCAGTCATTGTACTTTAATGAACTCCTCCTAGAGATTTAATCAGATCAACATCGTATTTGCACAGTCTAATCTAAAGGCCTTTGTGATGTTAAATTGTAAAGATCTTGAGTTTTCGCTGAAGGGCGTGTCTGTGGCGGACTGTCAAAATCTGATGTTTCGCCATGACACAGGACACGTGGCTAAGTGCTAATGTATGCGATTTACGCCACGAAACAGGAAGTTGTTGTAACTCAGGCATACAATGTCCAATCTGCCCCAAACTTCACACGTTTGATAATAGTCCAGGCCTGAAGACATCTATATGCCAATATTTGGTTATAGTCGAAGCGCCACCTGCTGGCAGCAGGAAATGTGGCACATTGAAGTGACTTTGCCATATTTCTCCTATATTTACCCACTTAAATGCATGTCGCCCACTATTCGCTGTTTTCCTGAGGCCCCCGGGTGCGAGGACCCTTTCATCGCTGCTTGCAGCTTGAATTTTTTCTTATTTTTTTTTGCATTGTAACATTATTTTCATGGTAACACTGTACAATAAGGTCTCATTTGTTAACATTAGTTAATGTATTAACTAACATGAACTAACAATGAGCAATACATTTGTTACAGTATTTATTAATCTTTGTTGATGTTAGTTAGTTACAAATACAGCTGTTGTTCATTGTTTGTTTATGTTAGTTCACAGTGCATTAATTAATGTTAACAAATACAACTTTTGATTTCCATAATGTATTAGTAAATGCTGAAATAACATTAAATAAGATTAATAAATGCTATGGTAACCAAAATGTTACAATTTTCATAAACATTAAGCATATTTTCTCCTAAATTCTCAATATTCTTGATGCTGGTTTATTTGACTCTCAGTATTTCTTTACTGTATTATAGTAAAATATATAGTGTTTTAAGCAATTGTTTTATAAACTATTAAGGAACTAATGTTGATTTTTTTAATGTTCCATTTATTTTCTATTCAGGGACGGAGCTCAGTTTGAGGAAACTAACAACAACACCAAGCGCATTCCTCTTCCTCTCATGAGTGATCTGCTATATTCACATTTATCAATCCTGCTCCGCCATCAATCCTTCTCTCTTTTTTATTGCTCCATTTATTGCTGTTGTATTGTACAGCCTGTCGCTGCTGTGGCCACTCTTCCTCTCAAGGTTATGTGTAATGTAAATTTCAGATCTATCACAGCAGCTGTCAGAAATGATGAGGGATCTCCTAAACTTTATTTAAGACTTCCTGTCTAAACAAGGCCAGCATCCTGTCCTTCAGGACTGACAGTTTGGATTCTCTTCGTACTGTAACAGGTCTGTGTTTGGTTACTGTATTTATTCGCTTTTAACCCATATAACTCATCATTTCCAAGTGTCTAAAGGAACAGGAAGTTTTAAACTTCGCTTCTAGACAACTATCAATGCGCTAGCATTGCATCAGAACATCCTTGCAGCTACATAGTCAATAACCACTCAGAATATCCTAGCAACCACTGATAGCCACTTAGAATATACCAGAGCCGTTGAAAGACAGTTATGACACTCCCATAGACTTCCATAGGAACTAAGGAATGCGGAAATAACGTGTGTCGTCAGAGCTGGGTAGATTATCTACAAATTGTACACATAGCAACTCCCTGGCATCCACTCAGAACACCCAAGCAGCTACACAGTCAACATCTTAACAACAACATAGCAACAATCTGGTAACCACTCAGAATATCCTAGCAACCTTATAGCAACCCCCTGGCAGCCTCTTAGAATACCCTATAGCAACTACATAGCAACACCCTGGCAACCACCAACAACACCCTAGCAACCACCTTTAAATGCCCTAGCAATCAAAAAGCAACTTCCTGGCATCCACTCAGAACACTCAAGCAACATCTTAACAATCAAACAGCAACACCCTGGCAGCCACTTAGAATATCCTATAGCAACTACATAGCAACACTCCAGCAACCACCCACAACACCTTAGCAACCACCTTTAAATGCCCTAGCAACCACATAGCAACTCCCTGGCATCCATTTAGAACACTCAAGCAACATCTTAATAATCAAACAGCAACACCCTGGCAGCCACTTAAAATATACTATAGCAGCTACACAGCTACATAAACAGCTACAACCCCTAGACACAACCTTCAAATGCCAAAGCAACCACATAGCAACTCCCTAGCATCCATTCAGAACACCCAAGCAATTATACAGTCAACATCTTAACAACCAAACAGTAACACCCTGGTAACCACTCAGAATATCCTAGCATCCTTATAGCAACCCCTGGCAACCACTTAGAATATCCTATAACAACTACTTAGCAATGCACCAGCAACCACCCACAACACCCTAGCAACCACTTTAAATGCCCTAGCAACCACATAGCAACTCCCTGGCATCCACTCAGAACACCCAAGCCACTACACAGTCAACATCTTAACAACCAAACAACATCACCCTGGTAACCACCCAGAATATACTATAACAACTCCCTGGCATCCACTCAGAACACTTAAGCAACTACACAGTCATCATCTTAACAGCCACATAGCAACACTCTGGTAACCCTCAGAATATTATAGCAACCTTATAGCAACCCCCTGGCAGCTTAGAATACTACACTTAGAATATCCTATAGCAACTACATAGCAATGCCCCGACAACCACCCACAACACCCTAGCAACCACCTCTAAATGCCCTAGCAACCACATATAAACTCCCTGGCATCCGCTCAAAACACCCAAGCAGCTACACAGTCAACATCTTAAGAACCAAACAGCAACACCCTGGTAACCACTCAGAATATCATAGCAATGCAATGTTTGCATGTTTCATGTTGAGCTGTGTTATAAGAAATGATTTCAGTCTTGATGGGGAAAGGTCGAAGTCAACCCACCCCCCCATCCTCTGCATTGTGTTTTGTGTTTTTCCGCTGGTTATTTGGTGGCTTAAAGAAGACTCCCAGCCTTGTTGATTTTTTTCCCTTTCGGGTGAAATGAAATTGACCTCACGCAGTAACACAACCACTCAGTCTTCAATCAACTTTTGCTGCCCTCCTCTTCACTCCATTCTATCCCGCTTCATCTGTATGAGGGGGAATTCTGCAGCAATCTTTCACCTTAAGCAAAGATCCACTCTCTATTCCACGGAGCTCAGTAATGACTTCTGCCACAGTCACAGAGTCGCCATCCAACGCTCCTGAATACATAAGAAAAAGTCTTTTTGAATTCGTATAAATGCAACTGATCTGTTTTAAGTGTAACTCACTGAATTTAAAGTCAACATGAAAAAGGTGAACCAAACCATTTTACTTCTAAAGTGACACTGGATATTGAATGATAAAAAATGTGGAGTGGGACATGACATTATCCATTATCCACCAGAGGTCACTCCTCCCGACTCCTGGCCTATCTCATCATGAACTTCAATCCTTATAACCAATTGCCTGGACACATTATGTTGATTAGGTTCAGCTGTGTGTCATTAGATTGTTAATGTTGGCCTATATTAGCCCTGTGTTTTCACTCTTTCTTTACAAAGTCTTGTTAGTGTCACACTGCATCTCTGAGTGCACTCGCTTGTCTCCAGTGTTATGGTTCTGACCTTCTGTCCAGTTTCCTGGATTTCCCTGTTTGCCTGTATCTTAGACTCTGTTATTGTTTGGATTATCTTCCCTGTGGTTTTGACCCTTGTCTGTCATTTGGATTTCAATTACGGTTACCCTTAATAAATGGCTGTGTTTGGATAATTAACCCCTGTGCTTCAGAGCAGTTTCGTGACATGTGAAATGCGCTTTTTTATTTTAAGTAGACTTTAAAAAAGGGTATAAATTAGAGTGAATGGAAATGACCTGTTTATATTTGACTTTGAATTAATAGCCTGTATGCTGCTAGCACAGCACAAGTAGAAACAAACTTGTTACTGCACTGGCATTAGCAAAGTTAATGCTCATTGAACAAAGCAACATGCTTCATAATATTAGTACATGCAGTTATTCACATCACAACCTAACCATAAGCTCTGCTCTTATCCACAATGGTAACAGTCAAAACTTCAACATAACAGAAACTCTTTCAAATGTCAAACATAAGTGAACATTAAACATTAACAGATGTTTCCCTTCACTCAAAAATACATAAAATAACACTTAATTTCAGTATTAACTCTCCATTTCCAGCCATGTGTAAAGCATGTGGGGAACTAACAATGTTGTCTCTAAATAAAACTGCATAATTGAGCTAATTCTCTTAAAATAAATAGGTACCCTTTTTTCCTTAATTTTATCAGCTTAATCGGTTCCTCAATTCAAGCTTCAAAATTGCTTTAATTTCCTTAAAAAAAAGGAAAATGTATCTCTTGATTTTATTAGTGAAATGTTCTCTATATTTTCTATACAACACTGAACCACAATTTTCTTAAGAAAATATACACATTATTTTTTATCCCTATTTTTTAGTCACCTTAATTTATTTTGTGAAAATTACAAGACCCATGATTCATTTTTTACAGTGTAGCTCATGTATATGTAACATATGTCTTGTCGTCAGTCAATAAATGGGAAATCAAAGTAACTTGCATAGTTTGAAAAAGTAACTGTAAATTTGAAAGTAATACACTACTAAAAGTAATCTGATTACGTAACTCACATTTACTTGTAATGCGTTACCCCCAATACTATATACAGGTGCTGGTCATATAATTAGAATATCATCAAAAAGTTGATTTATTTCACTAATTCCATTCAAAAAGTGAAACTTGTATATTATATTCATTCATTACACACATACTGATATATTTCAAATGTTTATTTCTTTTAATTTTGATGATTATAACTGACAATTAAGGAAAATCCCAAATTCAGTATTTCAGAAAATTAGAATATTACTTAAGACCAATACAAAGAAAGGATTTTTAGAAATCTTGGCCAACTGAAAAGTATGAACATGGAAAGTATGAGCATGTACAGCACTCAATACTTAGTTGGGGCTCCTTTTGCCTGAATTACTGCAGCAATGTGGCGTGGCATGGAGTCGATCAGTCTGTGGCACTGCTCAGGTGTTATGAGAGCCCAGGTTGCTCTGATAGTGGCCTTCAGCTCTTCTGCATTGTTGGGTCTGGCATATCGCATCTTCCTCTTCACAATACCTCATAGTTTTTTTATGGGGTTAAGGTCCGGCGAGTTTGCTGGCCAATTAAGAACAGGGATACCATGGTCCTTAAACCAGGTACTGGTTGCTTGGAAAATGAAATCTGCATCTCCATAAAGTTGGTCAGCAGCAGGAAGCATGAAGTGCTCTAAAACTTCCTGGTATACGGCTGCGTTGACCTTGGACCTCAGAAAACACAGTGGACCAACACCAGCAGATGACATGGCACCCCAAACCATCACTGACTGTGGAAACTTTACACTGGACCTCAAGCAACGTGGATTGTGTGCCTCTCCTCTCTTCCTCCAGACTCTGGGACCCTGATTTCCAAAGGAAATGCAAAATTTACTTTCATCAGACAACATAACTTTGGACCACTCAGCAGCAGTCCAGTCCTTTTTGTCTTTAGCCCAGGCGAGACGCTTCTGACGCTGTCTGTTGTTCAAGAGTGGCTTGACACAAGGAATGCGACAGCTGAAACCCATGTCTTGCATACGTCTGTGCGTAGTGGTTCTTGAAGCACTGACTCCAGCTGCAGTCCACTCTTTGTGAATCTCCCCCACATTTTTGAATGGGTTTTGTTTCAAAATCCTCTCCAGGGTGCGGTTATCCCTATTGCTTGTAGACTTTTTTCTACCACATGTTTTCCTTCCCTTCATCTCTCTATTAATGTGCTTGGACACAGAGCTCTGTGAACAGCCAGCCTCTTTTGCAATGACCTTTTGTATCTTTCCCTCCTTATGCAAGGTGACAATGGTCATCTTTTGGACAACTGTCAAGTCAGCAGTCTTCCCCATGATTGTGTAGCCTACAGAACTAGACTGAGAGACCATTTAAAGGCCTTTGCAGGTGTTTTGAGTTAATTAGCTGATTAGAGTGTGGCACCAGGTGTCTTCAATATTGAACCTTTTCACATTCTAATTTTCTGACATACTGAATTTGGGATTTTCCTTAGTTGTCAGTTATAATCATCACAATTAAAAGAAATGAACATTTGAAATATATCAGTCTGTGTGTAATGAATGAATATAATATACAAGTTTCACTTTTTGAATGGAATTAGTGAAATAAATCAACTTTTTGATGATATTCTCATTATATGACCAGCACCTGTAAATATATTTTCATTATTATTGCATTACTTATTGCATTTAGAACATGTGATTGCTCTCCTTTATTTATTTACTCACCCTCATGTCGTTCTAAATCTGTATGACTTGATATCTTGTGTAAAAGGTGAATCGTATTAGTCACTCTTGTCCATACCAATCAGAATCAACAGTAGAAACAAAGCCAGGCTCAGTTCAGACCACTGAAGGTGAAACATTAATTAATAAGATATATGGCAAAGAAAGTAATAGTGAGAAAATGAGCAGTGACCCGCTTCACTAAGTATGGAAATTGAAAGCTGTAAATTGAGAGCAGTTTTCATCAGCACCTCCTCTGGGTTTGGCAGGAGGTCCTGACAGACCCCTTGAGTTTACAGTGGGACAGAAGGTGAACCACATCTGTTTTATTTTCAGGATATGTATCTTATGGGACACGGCTGTAAATCCTAAAGTTTCAGCGCTGGATTAGTCTTGGATACTGAGGGAGTGAAGTTTGGAAGGGCAGACTGTTATTAGGATTAACTCATTAGCAGTTTGTTTTAATGGCACTATGAATCATGGGATTGAAGGCAGTGATAAGTTTAAAGGAAGGAATAATGCCAAACTCACCCTCACACATTTTCTCACCACTGGTTGGGTGATGCAACCTGTCAAGAAAATCTCATATTTCACCCTAAAATCAAAAGGCCATTTTAAGACCATTAAAATGTTTTGCATTGTGATATTATTTTAATGGCATTATTTTAAGCACATTAAAATGCTCCGAAAAATCTCTCTTTATCAATACTGCATAAATAACTAAATAGATAAAAACACTAAATTATTTAAATTGTATATTTTTAAATTATATTTGTAAGTGGTAGTATTTTTGTCCACATTGCTTTTGACCAATGGATTTCCATGACTTCTCTGTGGGTTTTCCTTTTGTGGTCTAGCATTTTATACATATTATATAACATATGTGAGCCTAAAAATGTATATTTAAGCGCTTAATTTAAAAATTCCTTGGCATTTCCCAGGTTTTCTTACATATTCATCATTAATAATATAGTAATAAGAATCATCATGAAAAAGTTACTTTTTTTGTATGAAATTTTTACCTGGACTCAATATGCACATATGAACAAACAGACCAAGTGTGGTGGTCATTATAGTTATTTCTACATCTGTTTATTATAAACTTCATCTGAACTCTGTGATTTAAGCTCAGTTTAATATCGTCGCTGTAGACATGAAACAAGCCTGTGATGGAGTTCATTTAACTCATTAAATCTGTGAAGGCAGAGCTGATTAGAGCAAGACATCACAGTGTCTTTAGGTCAAAGATAGAAGACACACACAGATTTAAACACACACACTTTGAGTCACTGTCTCTGTATGAGAGCACAAGTGGTTATCATTATCCTTTTCACTAATGAGCAGATACTAGAGCCTCATCTCTATGTAATAAAGCATATCAAATCAGACAGCCTCGTTTTAAGAAGATTAATTTGAAAATGGGAGAGGGGTCTTACGTCACACTGTAATGCAACCGAAGGCGTTTAAACTCATCCTGCTAAAATTACCACAGCGCAAGAAACATCCACTGCTGATTAATGGGGTCTTATTCTGATGGACGGTGCTTTCTGTGGTTTCTACCTGATTCAAAATGAAAATGATGACATATGCAATCATTTTGAAACTATTTCTGGAATTTAAAATCCTTAAATTACCAAACAAGTAAAATGTTAAATCAAAATTGACCCAAAACTTACTACACATTCAGCAGTGCGTTATTCCACAAAAGTATCTATTCATAATCTTTTTTCCACCTCTAAACCAACTTTCCATTTTGGCATTTGGCTTATTTTTTCAAAAGTTGGAGATAAATCACCCCATCCTACATTTTTTCTTTTTGAATATCCTATTTTACTTGGAAATATGCCACGCAACAGAAGAGAAATGACCTGTTTCATGCTGATTTTAAGAGACCTGCTCAAAAACCCAATGATGATTCACAGGGATCAAATCCACAGATTTGTGATTACCAGTTTTTAGCTTTAATCACTATACCACAGCACACAAGAACTAAAAATCAAATGTCAAGTAGTAACTGCGCTAAAATTCATCTGCAATACAATCTAAGGGTCCTGTAAGTCTGTCAACAAAATCCTTAAACACTGAAGGTCTTCTGGCCCAGATTTACTGAGAGTATCTACATGTGAGATGTTTTATTCATGCATCTGTACTGAGAGATTCAGAGGAGGTCAAAGTCCTAAAATACAATGCATTATAAAACACTATTACACTGAAAACTGTGAAGAGAGAAACACAACTGATGTCAGCAGTCGATCCCAATACCAAAGTCGTGGTGTTTACATGAACTCTTTCCCTGCCAGCGTTTTCTTCCTTTTTAAAAAGAAATAGAGCGGTGCTGGTATGACATCACTTTGTAGGCCAAAACGTGGAAGTGAGCATTTTAGCACTTCCGGTTCCATCGTCCCGAAGTCAATGGGTTTTTTGAATGTGATTTTGTTTAAATGTCTGAAATAAGGTCTGTGGTGAACACAAGCTCAAGACATTTTCACGTTTTATTCTACGACATAAAATACATCAGTAATACCCCATTCATACATTTTTTGAAGCTGTTGCGTGTCTTGAAAAAGGCGGATGTGTAAGAATCGGTTTTACTGCTAAGACAAAAGTTGAAGATCCAACCCCCTGCAATAGAACAATAAAACTCACTAATTTGGAGAGAAGATCTCACAGAAAGAGTGTAGGACATCGGCCTGCCCAAAACCTTCTCCCCCTCTCCCTCCTCCCTCCTCCCTCCTCCCTCCTCCCTCCTCCAGAATGCAGATATACCACAGATGATGTATCTTGTAAATCTATTGTTTTTCCTCTGTCATGTGTGGTATCTTTTCAAAGGTCTCAGTGCGATTGGTAAAATGGTCTCAACTTCACTGTAGTCACTGGTAGGATGAGAAAGATTGAAACTTATGAGAATTATGTTCTCCCTTTTTGAGTGGTCTCTTCAAAGATATCTGATCCTCTCCCCCAAACTAGGTGTTGTGTTGAAAATATTTACCACCCTTTGTTCTGGTCTGGGTATTTAAGGAAGGTTAGCAGGGCTGCCATTGGGGAACATTCTGTAGCCAGAGCCACCATGCAGTGCTGTGTCAGTGTCCGAGAGGCACTCACACACACTGTGTGTCCTGTGCCAGATATGATAACTCTTTGAAACTATTTTCACATTACATTGTAATTGTGTTTTATATTTTTATGCTGAAAGTTGTGTACCATGGATTCATGTTTAAATATGTTTATTTAAGTTCTGTCTGGCCAAAATAAATGTTAATCTTGATTTATCTTGTATTATTTTAGTAGTGTCGCATGCGGAGTTTGTAGGAGTTACCACAAATCTTTCTGTCAGGGCAGAATCATACCGAGGACCCCACGACCGGAGCATGGAGCCAAGCGTGAGGGGCAATCTGATTCCTGACTGTCACTGTTATTAACAAGTTGCAGCTCTCGTGACTATTGATAAAATTACACTTTTTGTTATGAGTAAACATGTGTGACTCACTTAAAGGTAAAATAGTTCACTCTGCAATCCTCTGTAATATCAGAACTGACTAATTTGTGTACGTGAGGTAATGTAAATTCGCGAGCATTATTCTCTGAGCGACTCCGGGTCCCATGGTGGAATGAATATTTGAAAATAAGAGATACTAAGAAAAATCAACGATCCAAATTAAATCACAATGAATCATCAGCTGTTAAATTACAAACGTAACAAAATGAACTAAGTCACATAAAATTGGAGTCAGATCACTTTATTCATGGAGTCAGATTTAAAATTAGATATTAATAAATTATGTGAATTTAACAGAAATGCTGAAAAGGCTTACACGCAGAAGCCCTTCAACCAGCTGCTGGATTCCGTTCTTCTTGGGCCAGTAGGTGGAGCTTACAGTGGCTAAATGGGACTACAGAGGCTGTCGAGGAGATTAAACGTCATCACGCCGAGCAGGTGAGCTCAGTCCGCTTTTACAGCATCATTATGCTTATTATTGTGCTCTTATAAATGAATCTAACTCAAACTTTCTGTGAAAATGTTTTGAGATAATAACTGAAAGAGCTGTCGGAAGCAGTGATGGTGGCGTTGAAATCGTCCGTTCGTTTATAGCCTACCTTTAGCTTTTTACTTCTGCTGACTGCATTTAGACTTCAAAATTCATAAAAGTTGTGTTCATCTGTGATAATTATCTTTATCGTCAAAACGTGTAAGTATCATAAACTAGTTGATCACAGAGCTTGTTTTTTGCGATAATCCAAAAACCTATGGGAAATCCTATTGGGTTTTTATCGAGGGAACCAGTGCGATGATAACTGCAGGTTGGCCTACAAAGTGACGTCATACCTGCACCACTCTATTGCCAGCCACTGCCGCCGTTTTTGATCATTTTGACAATAATTTAACTGAACATGCAATATATCAAAAGAAACAACAGAGCCTCTGCTTTAAAAAAAAGACATTTTTAACAAAAAGCAGAGAAAATCACATTATTTTCAAAGATTACAAAGTGCATAACCAAAGCTTTTATCGCTCATTTCTGCTCCGTTTTGCCTATGTTTTTATCCCGAGATTCTGTACTCTTTCAGATAATGTGTTAAAGCTACCTTATAACAGTGAAAACACAGAAAAACTGACATTTCCATCAATGATGTGGGAAGCGTTGTCTCGTAAATGATGGACATTTCCGGAAATTTAACAAGTTGAGTCAATGTAATTCAGATGACTCTATTTCTATTGAAATATTGTCCTAAATACTTTATATTGCAGTGACAATAAATCCTAGCAATCTACAACCAATTTGTGCCAGTAATAGACCAGCAATGCCCATCTAAAACTAAACTTATATCCCTCACATAAAGCTATCATATGACTGCAGAAGCCTTTCAATATAGCACACTTTTTTATTATATGCATTTTTTTCTATCTTCTCCTACGGGTTTGGAGTTACCCTGGCCATGAGTAAATGATAACAGAATTTCCATTTTAGGTCAACTAATCCTTCAGTCTAGACTAAACTAGCTTAAAGGTACAGTAAGCGATTTCTGGAAAATCACTAAATCAAATCAAAATTCATAATGCATTGCCATGCATTGTTAAAATTCATTAACAAAGTAGTTTCAACACTGTTTTTTACTTGCATTTGGAGCTTTGAACCCTGGCTAACATGCAGATGGCGCCGCTGGCTCAGGCAGTGCTGTCAGAAGCAATCCGTGCAAAAAAATAAATGTATTTTTTTGCAGTTTAATTAGTAATTGTTTAAGGCCATTTTGTGATTTCGAATCATCATACAATAACCAGCACACCCCAGCCCAAAACCATTTTTTTCTACAGAAAATTCACATCCCTGCTTAGCATCTACATCACACAATAACGTTCTGTGTTTATTATAACCATGTTTTTATCATTCCTCAGCTAGTCAGCATCATTATCATTAAGTCCTGTTCAACTTTATTAGTCCACACTAACGCACGACAATGTTCTGTTCACTATAAGCGTGCACTACAGGTTTGTCACCTGTCACTTTAAATGCTCGAGCTCTTCATGGATGGACGCTGGAGAAAAAAAGGTTATTCCAATAATATTGTTCCTCTGTGTCATTATCGTTATGTAGCTGTGGTGTGGACTTGCCTATTCTCATAAAATTAGAACGATTAGCCTATTAAAACGGGGGGGATGGGCTTTAACAATGTGAAAATTACGGTAACTTTTGAGGTGACGTGACCCGTCAACACTGTGTTGCCATGGAAACAGGTGGCCACTAGTATACAAAACGAGTGGACAGGTGGTTTAGGTCACCTCCTGTGTTCACCTGTAGTGACATCTCTTCTCTCCTCTTTGGAAAAACAACCCAGGACTGAAGAGTCTGGTGGCCCCCTGACTCATTTGGTGGTCCTGCTGTCTCTGTGTGCGACCCTTGACGTGGTTCTGCTCATTCCACATTGTTGGCTGGAAGATTGTTCATTAGGAGCCCATCTGTTGCTGAAGGGATGCAGCCTCAAATCCGCCGTACATTTCTTTCACACATTTTAGTTGGCTTCTCTAATCCCTTCTGTCACTCGCTCCCTCGGGAAGAGAAAGATAGAAAAACGCCATCACAGCCCTGATGATAGAAGAGTCCAGCCAGATGCCTTAGAGGGAATTTTCCCTGGTCCTACAGGTCTCAGACTCCCACTGGTCATTATTAGCACACACACACACACACACACACACAAAACTCATACATTCATTGCCCTAGAATCTATTTTTTTTTTCCTCCAAATCAAGGTCATCTTAAAAATTCTCTCAAAAAATTTCTCCACCATGCATAAACCCTTTATATCTAAATACATCTAATCAATTATATACAGTACATTGGGGTTGGAAATATTTTTTTTAAATGTTTTTGAAAGAGGTCTCATGCTCATAAAGGCTGCATTTATTTGATCAAAAATACCAACACGTTCTCACACCCAACTCGTCACATATTGAGGCTTAGTCAGGACCCTTCGGCGCCATTTTTTTATGCACAGGATACCCCTTTAGCTTCATTTTTCGACACACAGATACTCCATTGCTTTCTCATACAATGGTGTCAATGCAGGCAGATCAGTAATATTGTTGAATATTAAGTGTCCCCAACTAAGCAAGCCAGAGGCAACAGTGGCAAGGAACCCAAACTCCATCAGGCGACAGAATGGAGGAAAAAACCTCGGGAGAAACCAGGCTCAGTCGGCGAACAGTGTATGATTATGATTCAGGCAGCATTACAGGTCAGAAGTCAGATTGTATCGGAACATTCAGAAAATGTATCCAGTTTAAAAAAAAAGTAAATATTTATAGGCTACTTTTATATTTTGGAGCAACTAACCCAACTCCTACCCTAAACCTACCCACTTCTAAACAAAACACATAACAGGCAAATAAAAGTACAGACACAGGTATTTTTTTTGCAAAAACTGTATAAAAGTATTAACTCGTGTTGCATTCCAAGTCTTCTGAAGCCATACGATATCTTTATGTGAAGAACAGAGTGGATCTTAAAGGGATAGTTCACCCAAAAATGAAAATTCTGTCATTAATTACTCACCCTCATGTCGTTCCAAACCTGTAAGACCTTTGTTTATCTAAGACAAATTAAGATTAGAGATGCACCGATTGCAATTTTCTTGGCCGATTCCGATTTCCAATTTTTTTTAGTGTGATCTGCCGATACCGATTTTTGCAGATTCTGATTTTAACTATAATTGACAACATATATAAACGAAAATCTACTTTTCTTCAACGCAAAGTTTTATTTTCATAAAAAAAAAAACAAGTAAAACTCAGTAATAAAATATAAACAGCTCAAATAAATGCAATAGAATAAAGAGAGCTATGAAACTAAGTTTTTCAGGTTAACTGGGTTTCTATTCAGGTAAGAAATACTACAGAAATTAAAGTAATCAAATGTAAAATAACACATTTTTTTGTCTTTTGTTCTTTGATTAACATGACAGACAGCAGCAGGAATATTGGACTGCTGGCCCTTTAAGAGTTTATGAACGGTGTTCAGCGGAACCTGTTACACACAACATGGGTTCACTTTCTTAGCTATTTAACGATTCAAAACTGACTGTTTATCTGAATACACGCCAAGATTGCCTGTGCCACTGGTTTTGACATACTTTTGTATATATTTAACAGTTTAAGAGCAGTAAGCCACTCATTTTGGTACTTCTGTCTCTGTTTGAGACTGTTTGAGACTGCAAGTGGCGTAGTGATGCAAGACCTGATCCTGATTACTCTGCCGGGGTTTATTTTTGCGATAACAACCGGCTGGATGTACATTATCCCATACTTGTAACATTATAAATGTCTTTACTGTCACTTTTGATCCATTCAATGCGTCCTTGCAGAACAAAGTATTATTTCTTTAAAAAGAAAAATATTTTGAATACATATAACATGAAACTGCATTTTCAGGTCACATCTCAGACAACATAAAACATTCTGTTCATTCAGTTCTGACTGGATTCAGCAGACCGAATAGCTGCACGGCCAGTGTTATTTTCACCTGAGTGTCAATAGTCCTCTGAAGTATTTGATGTATTTATGCACACTATGAATATTTTTATAAAAGGAAAGAGAGATGAAATGTTCGCTTGGATATTACGTCAGAGAGTAAACATTTACCTTTGATATGAGAGGCAGCGGCGTGCAGACGGAGCTCAGCTTGGTATCGGCCCCGTGTGAAAAGCATCTAACCAAGACGTTCAATCAATCAGACAAACACTGTGTTCTCCAGAGAAAGATGCAGAATGGAAGAAATGGCGTGATAGATAATATTTGTTTGTGGGGGAGAGAGTGCACTCAAAAAAAAGCAATGTTTGATAGTTATTCCAGCCGTGTGGCAAACTTTTACACATTTGAAGCTACTACAGTTTGCAGTTTTATAATGCAACCAAAATAGAGCACAAACAGGGAATTTCACAGGTACATGCACAAAGACAAATATTAGATGTTTATCTTTAGGATATTTCTTGTTATATACATATGCTACACTCTTGAAAAATTGTTTTATTTATTGGCATTGATGGTTCCATAAAGAACCTTTAACATCCATAGAACTTTTCTATTCCACAAAAGGTACTTTAGATTTTTCCTCAAACGGAATATACACGGAACGGGTATAATGCTATTTCATGCATTCTGAGTTTTTTTACACTGTTAAAGACTTGGATTCCCATGCTAAACATGGCCACAGTTTCAAAAAATGAGTTGGATGTTTGATGGAGTATTTCTGTGCCAAAAATACTTCTCTGCTCTTCTCCCGGAAGGGCGCGCGCACACGTCACAAGAGCGAGAGAGCAAACGCACGCCCATCAACGCGCTTTGCTCGGCTTTAGGGAAGTCGTCGGCTGCGCTGCACAGGTCACAGGACTTCACAAAATCAACAATGTCACCAAAGAAGTGTGTTTTTGGTTTTCAGGGCAAGACAACCCTGTTCAGCTTCCCAAAGAACCCAGCGTTAAGGGGACAGTGGATGGAGTTGCGCAAGTGTTTTTGTTTGTTCCCTGCATTTCGGCTATGATTGTTTTATAAACAAGACCCAGTTCAACTCCGGATTTGCAGATCGTCTAATGCTGAAAAATGGAGCGGTCCCAACGATAAAGGTTCACGGTCATGCGTTGGAACCGCTGGCGGTGAGTAAAACTGCCTGTGTGTTGTTGGCTATCGGCGTGCAAGTGCACATCAAATAAACAACATGAACGCAACTCTTTAGCTCTGCCCACACGATACGCCTCCAGCCGCTCGGTTTTATTCAGAAAGACTCTGTACAGTGTATCTGTCTTTTATAAATATGATCAAACTAAACACTTTCGGAGATATGAAAGATACAATACTACTCTATAGGTACTCAAAATTGACATGAGATTGACAGAAACTGTGTGTGTTATGACCCCTTTAAGAACTGTTCACTGAAAGTTCTTCTGTGGCATCACTGTGAAAACCCGCTTTTTGGAACCTTTATTTTTAAGATTGTATATACAGTTAACATGCTGTTTTTGTAAAGAAAAAAAAAGAAAAAAAAACATCAAGCATTTATAGGCTCATTACATTACATTAATTAATAACAATTGAGTTAGCAAAAGAACAAAGAACAATTTAATACAAACAAAAACTCGCCTGTGTTTTTCTTTTTTTTTTTTATTGCCAGCCACCACCAGCATTTTTGATCATTTTCACAAAAATGTCATTGCCCCTAGAATATTTTGTTGTATGAATATCCGAACATGCAATATATTAAAGGAGGAACAGAACCTCTGCTTTAAAAAACTAAAAGTTTTATTCTACTTTCATGCATTCTTTTTTATCAACACTTGAATAGACCTATTTTGTGTTTGTGAACAGCGATGACGTGTTTTGTGGGCGGAGCCTACCTGGTGGCAGAAAATGACAGTTCTGCAGTAGCACTCTAAGCCACGTAATAAAATAATAAAAGGTAATTTCGAGATAATATCTCACTTTTTTTCTTGCGTTTCCTAGTTTAAATTTCACAATTTCCTGAAGAAATATCAGAATTGCAAGATATAAACTCAAAATGATGTATTTTCCCCCTCAGAATTGCAGGTTTATATCCCTAATTCTGACTTTTTCCCCCTCAGAATTGTGATATGAACTCACAAAAAAAAGTCAGAATTGTGAGATGGGCCTAAAAATGTTGTTTAAATGTTACCTATATAAAACATTATAGGTTTAAATATTAGTTCATGCTGTAATTGTAAAGCTATTATACCCCTATGAACTGCATATGTGAATATAATGTAGATCTATCGTTTACATCAAAATAATCCATGCTGTAATAGTAGACTAATCATCGCAGGTTTCGTCAGTCCAGTCTGTGGCTTGCAACCATAAATGTCTGCGTTTAGCTTCACAGAGAGTCTTCGGCGACGGTATTCTATACATATGAAGACCATCTTTTTGGCATTCAGATTCTGACATTCAATGGCACAACAAAAAATGTTTTCTCTTATTCCGTGGATTTTGCCAATTTCAAAAGATGTTGATCCAGAAGCATGTTTTAGCAAAATAATGGCGACCGATTAGCATGACAGAAGACATGCAAATGGACGCAATACCAATATAATAATATGAGCACCAAGCATTAAATATTAAACTCTAGTTTACACTGATACAGCTCCAGTTAAATGGCACTGCAAGTTGTGAGTGTTATACCCAGCATTTAAATTTAATTGAGTGCATGCCATATTCATACAGCACACAGTCAGATTAATGATTACTATTAATATAGATATCTATTTTTTAGGAGTATTGATTTACACTAGCAAAATGCATGCTAGCCGACACTTGAGAGTGTAGGTTTCAATAATAACATGTTACGTCTTGTCTCTCTATTAATGAAGAACAAAGTCCTGATTTAAAAACCCTTCAGTGCAAGCATTAAACAGTGCATTTTCATTCGATAAGGGCTGCTGAAGTGCTGTCGTGCATATTAATTGGATAATAATTAGCTCTCTTGTCTCTAATGTGCTTATGAAGTCACAGGAGACGTAGGGTTGTTCTGTCCTCGTGTGCTTGTTTAGTGCTCACTTTTACACTGCAGGACTTAATGCCCAATTCCAATTTGTTGACTCTATCTGATTTTTTTTTATGATCAGCTTACATCTTTTCTTTTAAAAATGACCCATATCTGATACACTGCCCGGCCAAAAAAATGGTCGCTGTTTGGATTTAAATTGGCAAATGCTTTAGAGTCAATGATTGGATCATTATTGCATTGATTTTTATGTTTATGTTTGGCAACAGTTCTTCTAACCCTAATTGATGGAGCGTGTAGCTTTTCATTTCTTAAACAACCATGTAGGAAGACACATCATGGCCATATTCCAGGATGACAATGTCAAGATTCATCAGCTCAGACGGTGAAAGAATTTTCACACATTAATTGGCACCTCTGAGTCCAGACCTTAAATTAATTGAAAGTCTTTGGGATGTGCTGGAGGAGACTTTACAGAGTGCTGGACTCTTGCATTGTCAATACATGATCTTGACCAAAAATGAATGCACCTCTTGATGGAAATAACATCACAGCGTTTATTTTCATCAAGAGGTGCATTCATTTTTTGGTTTAATGTTGCATTCATTTCAATGGACGCAGATGAAATTATAATATAAGCTTTTGCTTTATGCACCATTTTTAAAGGTCATCAAAGCATTGGGTTGAGCCTTCGTCCTCCATTGCGCCATTGAAAAGAGTCATGTGATCGTGGTTGGTGTCCACCTGAGTTGACGTCATTCGCCACCGTCGCCTTTTCAATGACCCACGACTCGCATTGACAAGGGATTTATACGATCTGTCTGCTTGCACGGCAGATGCAAATGCACATACCCGATTCATATCAGGTTTATTTCCACATATGAATGAGGCCTGAAACCAATCTGAGAATCCATGTGCTTTTTTTTCTGCCTACAAGCCCATGGGTCCTCTCCAATCTGTGCCTCACTGGAAGAAAAAAAAACAGACTTGGGTCACTTGAACCATGTAGTGTAAATGTGGCCTTAGTGTGCTGTTTGGTTTTAAATAAGTTTGATCGACAGGTGATCTGACCAATCATAATCTGTCGAATCTGCCATTTTGTCAGAAAAAGTAGTCAGGAGAGTTCGTAGACTAACGTTGGTGGACTTGAACTTGAAAAACCGGTGTTTACTGACGTCTTTCCGTGGTTGAAACAACATTCCTTCTGAAGTTCATTCATGTTTATTTGATACTATAAATTAACTATAAGGAAGAGATGATAGGTTCACGAGCAGCTTTACATTAAAGAGCCACAAAACAGTATTTATTGTATACATTTCTTTAAAGAATGACAAATTTTGTTTAGTTGTCAGTGTCCTCTTTGCTCTGCGATGCGATGTGAGAACATGACGTGTGGCGTGAGAGCGCCACAGCTTGTCGGACATAGCAACGTCAACTAAAGGGGGCGGTCTTTGCGAACAGTCAATTGCAAATCAACTACAAAAGTGTTGAAAATGCTGGAAACACACAAATGCTGAAAGACTGCATCAGATGGCAGTACCATGGTACTCTGATATATATCATGTACTACTGAATGAATAATATTGTCATGTACTAAGGTATTTACATGGAGTTCCAAGGTACCTCAAAGTACCATGAAATTACTTTGATATATGTTCAAAAAACGGGGCTTACCGTTTTTCGCGCATCTCCACACCGAGGTGTCGAGAACGTGGAAACGGCCCATGTCATCTCGGGTTTTCAGTCCCCAAACGTCTGTGTATAGTAACATCATGGGGCTGAAAAGGCATGGGCATGGTTCGATGCTGAGGGTGGAAGAGACGCTTGCGAGCCATCTCTCTCCCGAGTCGGCGTCGGCCATTAAAGCCCCGACATTGCCCACCAAACCACTGAGAGCTACATCGGCACTGGTGGGCAAAGCGTACTCGGCAGCGGGTCAGGCCGCCGCATGCCTGCACACTATGGCTATCATGCAGGCATACCAGGCTGACCTGCTGAAAGACCTGAGATCGGAGCAGATGTAATCAATGAGCTGCGATCCTCAGCAGATTTAGCTCTCTGTGCCACCAAGGAGCAAAATCTATAGGCCATTCTATGGCAGCCCTGGTGGCCACAGAGAGGCATCTGTGGCTCAACCTTACGGAGATCAAGGAGAAAGATAAAGTAGATTTTAAAGTAGATTCTAGTAGATTTTCTGGCAGAGTGGGAGAATCTGCCAAATATATCTCAGTAGGTCCTGCAGATGGTAAAAATAGGGTACGCCATCCAGTTCAGGTGTCGTCCACCAGTTTCAACGGGGCTCTGCCCACGCTGGTGGGCCCCCGAGCAGGCTCTGATTATGACTCAAGAAGTACAGACCCTCCTGCAGAAAGGGGCTATAGAGAAGGTCCCCCTCTCCGACAGGGAGTCAGGGTTCTACAGCCGGTACTTCAACGTTCCAAAGAAGGATGGGGGGCTGTGCCCTATTCTAGATCTGCGCATCCTCAACCGCTCAGTAGCAAAGCTCAAGTTCAGGATGCTTACAATCAAACATATTGTGTCTTAAATCAGGTCAGAGGACTGGTTTGTCATGATAGATCTCAAAGATGCCTATTTTCATGTCTCCATCCTTCCGCAGCACAGGAAGTACCTGAGGTTCGCTTTTGGGGGAGAAGTGTACCATTATCGGGTGCCTCCCTTCTGCCTAGCCCTTTCACCCCGCACCTTCACCAAGTGTGTAGACGCGGCATTAGCCCCCTTGCGTATGCAGGGGATCCGCATTCTCAATTATATCGACGACTGGCAGTCAGCACGCCTGGCGGCTCAACATCAAGATGTTGTTCTCGCACACATGAGGAAGTTAGGGCTGAGGCTCAACTTCAAGAAAAGCGTTCTTTCTCCAGTTCAGAGAATAGCGTATCTAGGCGTGAGTTGGAACTCGGTCTCTATGCAGGCCCGCTTATCAGAGCCTCGCATAGGGTCGATCCTCTCAGCAATAAAAGGGGTGAAGCTAGACCAGTTACTCACTGTCAAACAGTATCAGAGGCTGTTAGGTCTGATGGCAGCAGCAACCAACGTGATTCCTTGTGGCCCTGTTGTACATGAGACCATTACAGTGGTGGCTCAAGACCAAAGGATATTCCCCGAGGGGAAACCCTTTTCGCGTGATCAAGGTAATGCGGCGGTGTCTCCGCACCTTGGTCATGTGGAAGGATCCTTGGTTTCTGGCCCAAGGCCTGTTACTGGGGGCACCGTGTCAGACAATGTTACAGACGGGCATCCGGCTCCTATGGGGGCGTGGGTATTCTCGTTCCCAAAGCTGTGATGCAGCGCGAGTTCCCTTGAAAGGGAACGTCTCGGTTACGCATGTAACCTTAGTTCCCTGAACAGGGAACGAGACGCTGCATCACCCTGCCATACTACCAGCATGCCTGCAAGCGTCTTGCTTCAGCCTTTCACAGAAGCTAGCGGCGTTTGTTTGCCGGTATGCTTTATACCTTCCGGGTCGATGATGTCACCCGCCTATGACGTTCCGTCTCTTCATTGGACTGATTACACACGTGCTTCACGACGCAATCACGCAGAGGCGTTCCCAAAGCGGTGACGTAGCGTCTCGTTCTCTAATCAGGGAACTAAGGTTACATGCGTAACCGAGACAGTATGTCGCGGATGTCCGGAACACAAAATGTGGACGAACGGAGAAACACACGATCTCCACACCATCGTCAATACCTGCTGGCGTCCTCTAATGATGACGATGATATACATATCAGGCACTTTTTCATAGCTGAGGAGATGAGCTTTCAAATGACATGTCAATCAAGCTTCTAGTCCACTCAGATGCCACGATATTCAACGAATCAGTGAGGCAGCGACGCTTTCACAAACACGCACTTATGCACGTGGTGGGCGTGTCGCGATTCGCAAGTGATGAGTGCCGAGCTGTTTGACAGAAGATTTCCATGTGGATTTATAGTTTGTGTACTGTTTTGATTTATAAAATGGCACATGGAGAGGGAAAAGCACCAATGGCACCGACAGAAGCGATCCTGAAGTACCGAACTTGATGGAAAAGTGATGAGGCGTTGGCCAGCGAGGCCATGTTATGATTCGGCGAAAACGACAGCTCGCTTTTCTCGAGGGAGAGGAGGACCTGCGTTTGACTGGTAAGCTCATATATTTCTGCATTTGCAATGCTAAGTAATACATATTTATGATATAATTATTATTTTGAAATGGGAAAGCACAGCAACTAAGCCAATAAACTGTTACATTTTTCAAAACATTTCAAAACTGCGTTTAGCATATGCAAGTATTCAGATAGCCTATCAATACAAATATGTCATTTGAATAAATCTACATTTTGATATTGTGAAATGTAAATGCAAACAACTAGGGTTGGGTACCGAACTCTGTACTTTTAAGGGCACCGAACGAATTACGTCGGTACTACCGAGTACCGATTCACATGAAATCAATCGGTACCAAATTTCGGTACCTGAGAACGCATCTGGTGATATAGACTAGTGTCTGTGAATAGCAAACAGCAAAAAGACTATTTAAATACGAATTAAATGCGTGTCTGTGTGAGTAAATGCCGCTGACCTGCAATTTATTTACCACACACACAGAGAATTGCGTGTGACGGTCACGTGTTTCCATCTCATACGTGGACATGAACGCATGTCCGTCATCACTTCATGAGCATTTTACCATTTCATTTGAGAAAAACTACCATCATGTCATAAACACACACAAACTCAAAGGTATTCACGGCAACCCGTCAAAATAAAAGTCCGGTTTAACTTGACAAATATATATTACTGTTGTACAGTACAATTTAGATCAAAACTTAATTTTTTAAGTAATATATCAAAATTTTTCTTCCATGTTTTAATTTTAACGGTATAAAGCTCATTTGTGCAGCTTTGTTTGACAAAAAAGTTTAATTAAATTAAAAGATAAATTAATGTTTTATGTCTTCTTTGATTACCAGAAAATACACAACACAGAATTTGTGGGAAATCTTTTCATAGAAACTGAAATAAAAAGAAAAAATAATAACATGGTTGTTTTGATGAATTCAATTAATTAAGTAGCTAGTAGCCTACTATTTAATTGTAAATATTACAGTGAGCAAACATCACAGACAATGGCAGACCAAGGCAGCTCTGGCATAATGTCAATAGCACTTCTATAAATGACTTACAGTTTCTTTACAATTATTGATGTATCCCTAAAGTACCGAAAAAAGGTACAGTTGGGTACCAGTACCGAATTTCAGGTACCGGTACCGGTACCGGTTAAAATGTGAACGGTACCCAACCCTACTAACAACTGATTTTTTTGTTTCAGATGCTAAGATTATGGACCACCAGCAGACCTTGTCACAGATGGCCCTCACATCTCCAAGACGCAGGCCAGGGGAAGGTGATGCTCAACACAAAGGACAAAATATTCTAGTGATGCACAGAATTAATAAATGTGGAGGACGTAGATCCTGTTATATATTGTAATAGACTACATACATTTTATTTGATAATATATTAGATATAGTCTTGTGTCACCTGAAAGGAGAATAAAACAAAATTGTGTAAAAAACTAAAAAATTATGCCAGGTCTCATTCTTTTATGCCATTCTTAGCATATTACTTGTTCTGCATCTTAGAGACAAAGATGAAATTGAAGAAAATCAATAAATAATCAAAAAAAGTGCTACACCATATAATAAAAATAAGATTTTGGGGGGTAATGCAGTGTGCAAAACCTGTTTTTGCAAAGGACAATCCAAAGGACACTGGTAGACTCTAAAAGATCGTTTTGCCTCCCTTACGTTACAGTTCAATAACTTCTGTTTAGAAGTTGATGGATAAAAAAATATTTTTTCTGGTACAAACTGTTACCTAGTGGAATCAAACAAAACAATCAGCAGGTCCCTAGAGCAAACAGAACCTGATTTACAGATTTTCAAAAACAGGATTTTGAACACAAAGCCTATTTTTAAGTTTATTATTATAGTATTTTAAACGCATACAATGTTATTTATGAAGTATTATAGTCTTATTTCGTTATTTTGAGGGTTTTCTGTAAAATGATACCAATATTTTTTTATTTCTTTCACTGTATGTGTGAAGGGTGAACATTTAAACTTGGGTAAATACATCAAATAGCTGATTAAAATGTTGACAGTACAGATACTTATATTTCATTCAATATTTCTGTGTGATATCAGATTATCACCATTAGGTTAACAGCATGCTAACATCAAACAATGCTGCCTTAGAAAGCACCTGCCTATTCTGGGACAGAGCTCAAGAATGTGACGTGTATTATGTGAAGATGAAAAATGGCTTTTTGTTGGTAGTATTCTTTCGTTCTTCTACGAATGATGTCAAGAACATGAAGAGAGTTTATGGAACCCTTCCAGGAAATAAATTGGAAGAGAAAATCATTCACATACTAACAGAGTGACAGTCGACTGTTGAGACACAAAGCATCAGTGCGGGAGAGAGTCTGCAGTGATGCTGCAGAACTGTGGATCCGTCCCAGCCTGCATGAGTCAGAGACGCGCGCCTCGCTGACGTGAGGGGGAATCGAAACAGCATGGAGATCTGATGAAGGCCGTTTCTCTTCAGACGGGATGAAAATCTGCTGCACACCCACCAGATTTCACACACACACAGAGATAGAAAGAGAGTATGCATAGCACAGAATAGTTTATCCAAAAATGACAACAGAGTGCTGCAGGGATGACATATTTTCATATGCCAAAACACAGAAATGAGTTCGCTTTTTAGCACTATCAGTTCCATCGTCCTGAAGTTAATGGATTTTTCAATGGGTTTTTGGTTGAATGCCTGACATAAGGTCTGTCATGAACACAAGCACTAGATAATTTCATGTTTTATTCTACGGCATAAATACATCACTAATACCTTGCGATTTTTTTTTTTTAAGCTTTTACTTTTCTAACAAGTGTCTAAATGGGACTACAGAGGTTGTCGGACATTTAACATTATCAGTCGAACAGATAAACTCATCTATTCACCAGTCACTCATAGCCTCATTGTGTTTATAAACGCGCTTTTGCAAATTATTATAACTTGAACTTTCAGGGATTTTTTTTAAAGGGGTCCTATTATGCCACTTTTCTTGATTTAGTTTTTGTGGGTGTACTAGAATAGGTTTTAATGCTTGATTGTTCAAAAAATGTATTATTTCCTACATTTTACATTATTGCAGCTCCTCTTTTCCCAGTCTGTCTAAAACGCCCCGTTTGGCTCCTGTTTTGATGAAGCCCCTCCTTCCAAAATACGAAGTGTGCTCTGATTGGTCGGCTGGCCCAGTGTGTTGTGATTGGTAAACTGCTTAGAGCATGTTCCAGAAATGTTACGCCCCTTAACCGCGAGTTTAATCTGCTCAGGTGTAAATCTTAACGACAGCGGAAATTGCTAACTGTCTTACAATGACAGCTGTCAGTGTGAAAACTTTGTCCCAATATGTTTTTGGTAACGTGATCTCATGAGAATACGTGTCTATTTTTACATAAAGTGTGGTTCTACAACACGTACATTTACTTACGTTTTCATACACACTATAACAGACAATATTGACGTATTGACAGCACTAAAAATGTAAAATATTTACGTATACGTGTGAATGTGTAGCAGCTCCCATGTATGAATATTAAAATCGTGGAATTAATGTTTTGATTCTATTGTATTTAATAGTCATATCAATTACATGTTTTCAGTCGCATTTATTAAAGGTGGGGTAAGTGATATTTAAAAAATGCATTAGAAAGTGTCTCGGGCCGAGTACCAAAACAAACTTGTAGCCAATGAGCAGTAAGGGGCGTGTCTACTAATGATGGTGAGAAGAGAGCGCTCAGTGCACGTCATTATTCAAAAGACACGACACAGGACGGACATTAGCCGAGCGATGGCAGAAAAAGAGAAATGAAAGAGAGAGATGGCAGATAAAAAACTAAAGTGGAAGATGTCTGTGGAACAAAAGAAGGCTTACGATCAGGCAAGAAGTATCAGCTTTCCAGCACTGGAGAGAACTCAAGGAGCGGGAAGGCCGAGGTTGCTTTATTTCTTCTCGATAGGCGAGTAACATTGGTTTTGTTTTGTTTCACAGAACTAATATATGCTGGTTTTGGCTTGAATGTGCTTGGGTGTCATGTTCACTTGTTTGTCCATTTGCAATCGTATTGTCGTTCACTTCAGCGATGATAAAGACCCATTAATTTAATTTCCACACCTGTTAAACCTCCTCGCTGTCTGTTTCAAGCGTCAGCTCCCAAAGTGTGTCCGAAAAGTAAGATTATATACTCCTAATATATGTTTGTTTCTAATCTTGTCATAATTGTAATATGTTCGTTAGTTGGACTGTTGTGCTCGTGTTATCAAGATGTTCATGAGAACTGTTTGTGTTTTTGGGATGGAAGGGATGACTTTATCATTGAACATTCGACCTGGATTACCATAGTAACACACAGATTCCACCATAGTTGTTGCCTGGGTTACGTATGTGTGAGGCGGAGCTATCAAAATAGGGGCGTGTTTGTTTTGGTGATTTGAAATATCAACATTGGTTGCCAGAAAGCACTTACCCCACCTGTAAATGCAGTTTACTCGTCTACTTACTGTAATATTTCTCCTATGCAGCAACAATACAATCATAAAATACACCAAAACACAACATAAATTCACAAAAGACATACATTTTATTTGTTTGGTGTAATCTTTAGAATCCATATGTTTACAGATCCAAAATTAGCCCTTTATCCAGCGACTGTAAACGTAAAATACCACCCTTGACTTATTATGAATTAAAAAATGTAATAATCACGCACTCAAGAAGCGTTACGACATGTTTTACGGCAATGGTATCGAATGCTCATTGGCTTTCGCCTGCTTCGTCACAGATTGCGACATGTCATGTTTTAGTCTATGTAAATTTGAAATGGGAAATGTGCGCCTTCACGGAAAGAAGCAGTATCAACAATAATAATTATTACATAATTAAAACATGAATAATTTAAATTCTGCTCTGTACCTCATACAAAACTATTCCACCAGAGAGAAATGGGACTGCAACACATCGTCAGCTAAACTACTTTTGGTAGAGCTTTTGACATTTTCGCAAAAAATAAATAAATAATTGTGATTACACTCTGTCCGTTATGCTTTTATTTATAACAGTACATAGTTTTGAGAAATGGTTATGGCTAGGTTTAGGGGTAGGTGTAGGATTAGCAGCTCAAAATATTGTTTTAATGCTATATTGTTACTAAAATTTACATTTTCCTACACATTTCTGTCTATTACGTTTTATTCTTTTAATATTCCGTATAAAATGGGTATGTTTAGGTTAGGGGATCTTACATTTATCTGTAAAATGGTAAAAGGGAAATTATACAGATCTTTATGAAATGAAAGATTCGTAAATATTTTACATTTTTTAGCTGTAAATGTTTAAATGTCGCCAATACGTCCATATTTTACGTTTTAGCACCTATCCAAAAGTACAAAAAAGTACGTTTTGTGTCTTTGAAAGTTACGTATTAATACCTACGTATTAACAGTGAGACCAGGCTGGTTTTTGGACACAGAAGGACCACCTCTCGTCAATTAAAGAGGTTTACATCAGAATTGCGAGATATAATTGACGCAATTCTGATGCATACATAGGTTCTGGAAGCTGTTCTCTGTAAAATGTGCAGCACATAAGATAAAATAATACAGTACATTTTAACCACTGTTTTCTTAGTTCGTCCCCTTAGAAAGGCCAAATGAAGGGGCTTTGGAACCGGGGTGGAAAAAACTGCATCTTTTTGACATGGCAACAACACGCTAGTGAAGCAGTTCTTCTTTAGTGCAGCTCAAAGAAGCCTTGCACACACACAGCATTGTTTTGGAAGTTCCGTCACAAAATATACGTAATAAAAGCCGACCAATCAGGTTGTGAACATATCCCTATGCCCTTAGGTTCGGTATCTTTAGTTTCGGTGTTAAAATGCCAATGTGAACACAAAGCGGACCAGGACTAAACATGTTCAGATATTTTTGTGCTCAAACAGCAACATTACACTTCAACTAAAGTTGAAAAAGTCTAATAAGACCACTTTAAAGAAAGAGTTGTCGGATGTCATAGCCTAAGTTTAGCTTTTTGCTTCTTGCATTTAGGTTTCAAAATTCATAAAAATTGTGTTAATTTGGTAAAGATTGTCATGATGAACAAAATGTTAAAGAATCATTAACTGTTGTTGGTCACAGAGCTTATTTTCTGCAGATATTTAAAAGCCACTGGAAAAATCCTGCTGGGTTTTTGTCGAGGGAACCAGAGTGATGAAAAGCGTCATCACTGCAGCACTTTATCTTTTACTCTCACTCATGTCTGTTTTTTACACAAATCTATCATATGGCTTCAGAAGATGCACTATTTTAGAATATGCATATGACTTTTATAATACTTTTATATAATTTTATATAATGCTTTAATTTGACTGTGAACATATGAGGGTCAGGAATTGACTCTTACCTCATTGCACTGCAGAACAAAGCAGTCCCCTTGAGAAGTGAAACCCGACACATCCGAGCCTGACGAGAGACTCGTGCATGTCCCAGCTGCTCCGATAAGGCTTCACCAATCCCGTCATGAATAGCAGATTCATCAGTTTTACGAGGCGTTTCACGCCCAGCGGGTTTCAGAGATTTAAACTGCACTACATAAACCCCAGGACAAAGATTTACAGGAAAGTGAGATGAGTCACAATTACGGTGAATGAGGGGATTGTAATAGGTGTAGGCATTGCTGTCTGCTTTGATTTGTAACATTGTGATCACTGAGGAATTTTCGAGGTGAAAATCTCTCGCGTGCATACGCACATGCACGCTCTCTCACAGGAAATTAGAGTCGGAACGCTGACTCACATAAAGGATCAGAGAGCTGTCTTGTGCATTTCGAAAGAAAAATCTTTGGTTAAAGACTTGAACTGTTTTCTTAAAAGCATGCATACATATTTTTTTAAAGATTTATTTTTGCCTTTGTTTTGATAGTTTAGCTAGAGAGAGGGGTTGAGATCGGGAAAGAACTCAGGTCGAAGCGCAACTGCTCTAGGTGTCGGAGCGCTACCCATGAGGCTATTGGCGCGTTCAAATTGCATGAGCTTATTTTGTCCATTAGATCGAAAGATCTGACAAAGCCCATACATTTACCTGTCCGTAGACCCTCCCCTTTGAAGAAATCAGGACAGAAGTGTTTGAAAGTGGACAAAAGAGATGGATTAAAACACCAGGTGTAAATGTGTATGTGTCTCCCTCGTCTACTTGTGATCCAATCGTCCAAAACACATCTTAATACCAGATGTAAACAGGGCCTTATATATGTATATGGAAGATTCCACTTCAGATTAAAAAAATTAGATAACACTAGTGCTGTAGATCTCGGACTCGAGATGTTTTTCTATTGTCTCAGACTTGTCTTGGACTCATTGGTATTTGCACTTGGACTTGTCGCGGACTTGGTCATTGGACTCGCCAAATGTTCTAGTTGGTCTCGACCGAGTCCAGCAATATATGCTTTTTTTCTCCTTCAAAACAAAACCATTGATGAAACGCGCTTGTTCAGATAACGGGTAACGTTATTGGTTTAAATCACAATCCATCTAGAACAGGATTAACATTGGTCGCCTGGCTGTATCATATGCCTGGCTCCGTGTGTGCACTGCGCGGAGATATCATTCATTTTCATTTTGGCCACAGACACAATGTCGATGAGTAAGTCTGTAAGACTGTAAGTATGTGAAATGAAACCCTCGTGAGTAAAAAAAGACAATATATATATAAAATGGAGCGTAGCTGGAAGAAAACAAAACTAGAGGTTTTTCGCATTTCATGAAATCAGAGCACGATTGCATACAGAAAGGCCTTAAAAACGGCTAGATCTGCTTATTTTCCAACAAACTATGCAACCGTCTACTACAGTATCGCATCAGGCATCGCATCAGTGGAAAAATTCCACTCATTCACTGCTATAGGAGAAGAAGTCATCATCTAAATCAACAACATGCTAGATGCTGGACCCTATACCGACTAAGCTACTGAAAGAGATGCTGCCAGAGGTCATAGATCCACTTCTTAATATCATTAATTCATCTTTGGCATAAAAACTTTTAAGCTGGCTATTATTAAACCACTTTTTTCAAAAACGCAACTTGATCCAGAATTAGTCAATTACAGGCCAATCTCAAATCTACCCTTTCTGTCAAAAATACTAGAAAAGGCAGTGTCTTCACAACTATGCTCCTTTTTAGAAAGAAATGGTATCTGTGAGGATTTACAGTCAGGATTTAGTACTGAGACTGCTCTCATTAGAGTTACAAATGATTTACTCTTATCATCCAAACGTGGTTGTATTACTCGATCTTAGCACTGCATTTGATACCATCGACCACAACATTCTTTTAAATAGAATTATGTTGGCATTAGTGGAATTGCATTGGCATGGTTTAAATCATACTTATCTGACCGTTATCAGTTTGTAGCAGTAAATGAAGAGATGTCATACCGATCACAAGTTCAGTATGGAGTACCGCAGGGCTCAGTGCTAGGACCATTGCTTTTCACCCTGTACATGCTACCACTGGGAGATATCATTATGAATCATGACGTTATTTTTCACTGTTATGCTGACGATACTCAGCTCTATATTTCTTCACGCCCTGACGAAACTTACCAATTCACAAAATTAATGGAATGCATAGCTGATATAACAAATTGAATGACTAGTAATTTCCTGCAGCTTAATTCTGAAAAAAACAGAGATTCTAATTATTGGACTGCACGTAGTAACCTAGAATACTGTCTAACACTTGATGGCTGCTCTGTCAAGTCCTTGTCATCAGTTAGGAACCTGGGTGTGCTCTTTGATACCAATCTTTTATTTGAAAGCCACGTTTCTAGCATCTGTAAAACCGCATTCTTCCATCTTAAAAATATATCTAAATTACAACATATGCTCTCAATGCAAAATGCAGAACAGTTAGTTCACGCGTTCATGACCTCAAGGCTAGATTATTGTAATGCTCTACTGGGTGGTTGCCCTACATGCCTAATAAATAAACTCCAGCTGGTCCAAAACGCAGCAGCTCAAGTTCTAAATAGAATCAGGAAGTATGACCATATTAGCCCGGTTCTGTCAACACTGCACTGGCTCCCTATTAAACATTGTATACATTTAAACATGTTGCTTATTACTTACAAAGCACTAAATGGTTTAGCTCCCTAGTACTTGAACAAGCTCTTAACAGATTATAGTCCTTCACGTCTATTACGGTCTCAAAACTCTGGCCAGTTGATAATACCTAGAATATCAAAATCAACTGCAGGCGGTCGATCCTTTTCTTATTTAGCACCTAAACTCTGGAACAGTCTTCCTAGCATTGTTCGGGAAGCAGACACACTCTGTCAGTTTAAATCTAGACTAAAACACATCTCTTTAACCTGCCATACACATGGCATGGCATTTTAACCCTGCCATAAAAACTACGTGCCTGCGCATATTCGTATTCAAATGTGCTTGCCTATAGACTAAACGTGTAATGCTTACGTGCATGCCGTCACCATTCTCACAGATTCACGTTTTGTTTTGTTTTTTGTTTTTTTTACACGAAGATGACAAAAACTTACTTTAGCTGGAAAATAACTTTTTTCTAGAGCTGATGTGCAGCCAAAACAATCTCTCTTCCATTAATGTCCTATTATCACTGTAAAGCTGCTTTGAAACAATCAATATTGTAAAAAGCGCTAAATAAATGAAGGTGACTTGACTTGTTTTCTGAATGTTTGCAGTCTCCCTCATTCCTTGTCTTTTTGTCTTGTTTTCTCTCTGGGAGACGGGCTCAAACCGTGTGACCTTTTCCGTGGAAGTCACAGCTGATAGTCATGTCACTGTGATCAATACCTCTGTAATGCATTTCCCACACTGCTCTCTCTCCGAAGGCTCTTTGTCCTTGTGTCCATCTGCAGAGATTTCCTCCTTGCTCTGACACAACACTAATAATGAAGCATTTTCACCTGCAGTCGCCTTAAATATTGCAGTAACTCCATGTGTCCATGTGACAGGACGGCTGTCATGGCCAATTAAGGCTGATGGGTGAAAACACCTAGATCCCTGAAAATGGAGAAGAAATGGGTAATTATTAAATGGTAATACACATTTCTTGTTTGAATTCAGTTCATACTAAACACAACCTACATGCAAAAAAAGAAAGACAAAACAACAGTTTTTCAAAACAACAGTTTTGTCTTACTTGCTCACAGCAGCTTGTTTTGTATGTATTGGCAGCAGCAAATCCCGTACTTGCTTTGCAGCAGCAGCAATAACCAACAGAAGCAGCAGCAGCAATAACCAGCAACAGCAGCAATAACCAGCAGCAGCAATAACAGCAACAGCAATAACAGCAGCATCAATAACAGTATCAATAACAGCAGCAGCAATAACCAGCAGCAGCATCAATAACAGCAGCAGCAATAACAGCAACAGCAGCAGCAATAACAACAGAAGCATCAATAACAGCAGGAGCAATAACAGCAACAGCAATAACCAACAGCAGCAGCAATAACAGCAACAGCAATAACAGCAACAGCTATAACAGAAGCAGCAATAACCAGCAGCAGTAATAATAGCAGCAGCAATAACAGCAGCAGCAGCAACAATAACAGCAACATCAGCAGCAATAACAGAAGCAGCAATAACAGCTGCATCAATAACAGCAGCAGCAATAACAGCAGCAGCAATAACAGCAGCAGCAATGGTCACATCCATTACTATGCCAAACACTCTGAGAGTTGTCTTGACAGAAATCTTTTAATGAAATTCTATACAATATTAAAATAAACAGTCTGTGACGGCACAATATGCATCTATTGTGAGTGCTATTAACACATACACTCACCTAAAGGATTATTAGGAACACCATACTAATACTGTGTTTGACCCCCTTTCGCCTTCAGAACTGCCTTAATTCTACGTGGCATTGATTCAACAAGGTGCTGAAAGCATTCTTTAGAAATGTTGGCCCATATTGATAGGATAGCATCTTGCAGTTGATGGAGATTTGTGGGATGCACATCCAGGGCACGAAGCTCCCGTTCCACCACATCTTAAAGATGCTCTATTGGGTTGAGATCTGGTGACTGTGGGGGCAATTTTAGTACAGTGAACTCATTGTCATGTTCAAGAAACCAATTTGAAATGATTCGAGCTTTGTGACATGGTGCATTATCCTGCTGGAAGTAGCCATCAGAGGATGGGTACATGGTGGTCATAAAGGGATGGACATGGTCAGAAGCAATGCTCAGGTAGGCCGTGGCATTTAAACGATGCCCACTTGGCACTAAGGGGCCTAAAGTGTGCCAAGAAAACATCCCCCACACCATTACACCACCACCACCAGCCTGCACAGTGGTAACAAGGCATGATGGATCCATGTTCTCATTCTGTTTACGCCAAATTCTGACTCTACCATCTGAATGTCTCAACAGAAATCGAGACTCATCAGAACAGGCAACATTTTTCCAGTCTTCAACTGTCCAATTTTGGTGAGCTTGTGCAAATTGTAGCCTCTTTTTCCTATTTGTAGTGGAGATGAGTGGTACCCGGCGTTCTGCTGTTGTAGCCCATCCGCCTCAAGGTTGTGCGTGTTGTGGCTTCACAAATGCTTTGCTGCATACCTCGGTTGTAACAAGTGGTTATTTCAGTCAAAGTTGCTCTTCTATCAGCTTGAATCAGTCGGCCCATTCTCCTCTGACCTCTAGCATCAACAAGGCATTTTTGCCCACAGGACTGCCGCATACTGGATGTTTTTCCCTTTTCACACCATTCTTTGTAAACTCTAGAAATGGTTGTGCGTGAAAATCCCAGTAACTGAGCAGATTGTGAAATACTCAGACCGGCCCGTCTGGCACCAACAACCATGCCACGCACAAAATTGCTTAAATCACCTTTCTTTCCCATTCTGACATTCAGTTTGGAGTTTAGGAGATTGTCTTGACCAGGACCTAAATGCATTGAAGCAACTGCCATGTGATTGGTTGATTAGATAATTGCATTAATGAGAAATTGAACAGGTGTTCCTAATAATCCTTTAGGTGAGTGTATTTTAATTCATGTCAGTCAAAACTGTTACCAGTGTTTACAAATCTGGTTATTCCCATTTGTTTTGTGCAGATAGAAACTGCTGAACAGGAGCTGATAAAATCAGTACAACAAACAGAAGAAGGTCCTCGGTTACTGACACAGCAGATTTCAGCTAAGCTGCTAGATGTGAACTGCTTAACAACGTCACATGAGCGGTTGCAGCTTCGATCTTATCATCAATCGCAGACAATGAGAAAGTTGGTTCATATGCAGAATATATTCTGTTTTTGAGAAAGATATGCTTGTTGACTCATTGTTAGTGCTCATACTTTACTCTTAGAACCCCAATGACACCTCGTGTGGTTTATTGAGGAGATTTTTTTGTTGTTGAGATTTTTACCACAGAATGTAAAAAATAAAGCAATTCTTGATATATTTAAATGCACTCAAAAGAACATTAACATGAACTGATTCTCAAGGTGACCTCAAAAGTTCATTACAGTTAGAGAAATTACGTTTTCAAAATCTATCAGCTACAAAATATAGCACAGATTGTGAGCATGATCCAAAAAACAATTCATGCGTTAATGCACAGTCATTACGGATCGCCATTCAGGCTGTCAGTCACAGACATGTCAAACAGCAGCTTTGTGTAAAATAATCAGGTGTGTAATAGTGTGACGGCCGAACAACTACGTGAGACGGGAAATAATAACATAAGAATGAAGATTAACAGTCTTTGATTTAGCTGTTCCCCATCCACACACCCCGAGAAAACTTTATATTAAAGTTGTGCAGCAGTAAATTAGCAGGAGAAAATTGAATCAACCGCATGGATTTTAATACGGAGAGATGAGGAGCGAAAGAGCTCACAGGGAATCATTTCAGTCATGACAATTTACTGAAGAAGGGAAAAAAAGAAATATTGGACGAAATCTTTCTTTGCAGTATCTGCCTAAAAGCAGGTCTCGCCTTCCCTTCATGCAGTTTGGACAGGATTCATTAGGTCATTTCACGACCTTCCAGCGCCGCCCATATCTCAGCTTCAGTGCCGGTAAAGAGCAACTCGGAACAAATAGGATTTTTTTGTGGCATGCGGTCCCCTGATGAAACACATTTGTTTCACCCTGCCTCTATCTGTTCCTCCAGAGATGGATTGAAGGAGAGAGAGGGATATTCTAGGTGTTACCCCTGTGTCACAGTGGCAGTGCTCATTCTGGGAAAATTTAATTATCGCCACCAACAGTCTGAGGATCCGCAGCCGCACAAACTGTGTGTCACGAACATCGGCTAATGCAACACTCCTTGTCCGCCCCCTCCCACAGTCTGTGGCCTACTTTGATCATTAAAACACGCCGCGACAGCACAAAGCAGCTGCCTGCGACAGGACATGTGATTTAAACGGCATACACTGATTTATCTGATAAGGGTATAATCACGTTAGCAAACATCCGCATTTGCCACAGTCTGAAGATGTAAGCGGTGTGAAATATTGGGCCTGTTTACACCTGGTCACTTCATGCGTTTTCTCTGATCGGATAGCTATCTGATCGTGAAAAGACCAGGTGTAAACGCGATCGAGAACTGATCACTTAAACCACATAGGGCGTGTTTACACCTGGTGACTTCATTCGGTGCCATTTAGGCTACGTTCACACTGTCAGTCCAAATCTGATTATTTGTGTATCCGATTGGAATCTGATCTTAATGATTGACTGTCCATACTGTGTATCGCAACTGTTCAGATCCGATTTGTGTGTCCCATGGCGCTCTTTTGTTTTTTTTTTCGGAATATCTGCATTGGTTTTGTAGCAAATTAATTCAAAAGGGAAATATGAATAATTAATTATAACTTGTTATAATTAATTATAAATATTTGGCTCAGTTAACTTAATGGAGCTGAATTATTACTTCAATCAATTAATCCGTTCGTCCAAGAAAAACCCAGCACTGATCGTATATCAACTCTCCGAAATGATTTTTTTGTGGCCACAGACTCTTTCTTAAGGCCCTTTCACACCAAGAACAATAACTATAAAGATAACTATATTAGTGTCCACACCAGCGGACGATATCGTTCTGTTCATTCTAAGCGCATGCTTGTCTGCCGCTTTAAATGCTCGAGTTACAGCAGGATGGATTCTGATTGGCTGTCAATGTTTTTATCGTTCATCAGCTTGATGAAATCGTTCTGAAAGTGATTCCAAAGATATTGTTTCTCTATATCGTTATCGTTATAGCTGTGGTGTGAACTCTGCTATTCATTAATATTGAGAAAGATTTTTAGAACTATATCTTATATCTACTTTATCGTTATCTTTATAGTTATCGTCCTTGGTGTGAACGGGCCTTTAGCATGTAGCTGTGATCGCATCTTTAAGGGGACCTTGATTTTCAAGCAGTGACCAGAATCAACTCGCATGAATGTGTTTTTATTTTATTAGCATTATGATCCTTCGAATGCTTCGAATCCGAGAACACACTTGTCGATTAGGCTGGCCACACACTTGAAGATTTGACATTGTAACTCGATTTCTGCACACTAACGAATGCTTTTATCATGACTAACAGAGCAAACACAATGTAAATAAGAGATTCGTTGATTATTAAGGCACGAGTCAAGAACTCAGGCACTGATAAACTCGTGCTGTTTGATTGACAGCTCCAGTGATTGTAAAGGGAGCATTCTTTGATCACTTTCTATATATAATTTAATCGCATTTTAAATAACAGATTATTTTCATCGTACTGAGAGGAATAATGTGAAGTTGACCATTTAGTCACTGGTTTGATTTACTGACAATAAAGGATTTTTAGACAAAACATGAATCATTACATATCAGAAATCACTGGTCACTGGTGATTTTGGTTAGACGTACATGTACACATAATCCGTACACATCAAACGATCTATAACAAAGCAATAGTGACACAGTAAAAACGTTTTAACTCACTTAAGTGTGTTGCGCTGTTCCTGTCAGATCCAATATAGAAGTCACAGCATTGTTTTTTAATTTTAGGCTCTGTATACTGTGTTTTTCCCAAGCCTGCCACACTCGTGTTAAAAACTGAAGGGTGTCGATCGCCCCCAGGTGGTTGGTCCCAGTATAGCTCACAACCCCCGCCCCTCCATGTATTCTAATGGACGCGAGACAAACTAAACAATCAAATTACACTTCAAATTATTTTTTAGGAAGTTTTTATCACGCGGATTTCATTTCAAGTGTTCGTTTTTGAAATAAGTTTAGTTTTAGTTAGTTATTTGATGCTATAAAACGGGGGGTGTGACGTCATGATTGACAGCTGAGATTGACAGCTTTTCTGAGTGAAGTTGTCACTGAGGCACTAACTGACTTTTTCTGGGATTTTCGGGAGGAGATTGGAGCTTTAACTTTAATTTCTACATTTCCATAATTGTTTATTTCACACCGACATAATGAATTGTTCTGTATCTGCGAGAGTGCGGGCTTTTGATATCACGGCTCTACTTCCTGCTCTCTACTACGCAGTCTCCGGTCCCATGTTTACTACTGCGCAGACTCTGCGCAAGATGTCAGCGCCATATTCGGACGTTGGCGGCTTCACTTTTCTTCAGGGGAAGGCAGTGAAGACGCGACGTCCATATTTTTTATGGTCTAAGGTTTTTTTCACAACCTGGCACTGCACAACATTTTGCACTCTTCAAAAGGCATGTTTATCACTTAGTTGTTCGATCCAGTGTTAGCGTCACATCTGTTATTTACCTACTTCTACTTGTCGTGCTTGAATCAGTGGGAGGGGCTACTGAACTCTAGGATTCGTGATGTCACTAACCCGTGAAGAAGCTCGTTGTAGTCCCTACCAGCCGTTTGTTGTAGTCCTTAAAAATCGATTTCTGTAAAAGAAAATATCTCCCTTTGCTTTGAACATTGAACGCCGTAACTTTGCAGATGTTGTTTATGCTCAAACAGCAACATTACACACTAACTAAAGTATAAAAAGTGAAATCATAAACAAGGACCCCTTTATGAATGAATGAATGAGGCATTTATATAGCGCTTTCATATGTACTACTGTACACCCAAAGCGCTTTACACTCATGTCAGGGGTCTCTCCTCAACCACCACCAGTGTGCAGCATCCACTGGGATGATGCGACGGCAGCCACAGTACAATGGCGCCAGTGCGCTCACCACACACCAGAGATAGGTGGAGAGGAGAGAGGGTGATAGAGCCAATTCAATGGATGGGGATTATTAGGAGGCCATGATTGGTAAGGGCCAATGGAGGGAATTTGGCCAGGACACCAGGGTTACACCCCTACTCTTTTCGAGAAGTGCCATGGGATTTTTAATGACCACAGAGAGTCAGGACCTCGGTTTAACATCTCATCCGAAGGACCCCTTTAAACCTTTGGAGGGAAAGTTTACGATCCTTTGTCTTCAAGCATGGGATTTTGCATATGTACCTGCATTAGCAGTTTGTGTCCCTTCATACTCTGAATTAATATAACAAGAGTATAAAGCATTCTATAAAGAGGTGATGTACATCACTGTGTAGGGCATTAAATGAGGATTATTTTGATAAGAAGCATGGTATAGATGAGGAGGTTACATTAACCAGTGGTTCTATCATAAAGCATGCATAAAACAGTATACAGTACAAAAGATAAGACAGTAATAATCATACACACAATGTCCTGGAGATATGCATGTTCCTTCATAGAAGGTTTTCTATGAATGAATGGGGAGTTGTCCTTTTTTATGGGTGTTTCAATAGGGAAATGGAGTGAGAGTTAACTCGTTCACATTACTTTTGATCATAAAACCAAACTTATCAGATGATAACCATGGTAACCAGAGACCTGGTTCTGCCGGGGTGTTCGTTGCAGTTTTGGGGGATGGTTCACAGAACTCTAACACATTGGGAGAGTGGGTTTGCTGGATAATTCATTCAAATATAATGAATAATAGTGTGTCTGATTGGTCCAAATGCTACAGATCCTACGGCAATGTCGTTGCATTTGTAGGCATACACCAAAAACAGCAAAAACAACCCCAACAAGGAGGGGTTTGCAATTCAGATGTTGTCTTATTTACAGTATGGCGATGTATAGCCACCGCACTGGACTGGCGTAAGTGCTGTCGTATCCGCCGGTCTCAAAACATGTCTCCGTTCCCAGTGGGCAATTAAAGACATCAAATTGACATCAAACACTGACGTCAAAAAACAGGTCAAATATGCAAATCAAACTGATGTCAAAAAGTTGACGTCCATTTGACATCCACACACTGATGTCCCATTCTCAACCAAAATAACAAAACAAAAGTAATAAAATGCTGATCAAAGTGCGCTCCCTTAATAACTCTTAAAATGCTGGAATCTCAGTTCATCGCAATCTCTCAAAGCTCCGTTATTAATGAAGCTGACTGCACAATGAATCTTTCATAATGTCTACACTTTCAGAGTTATAATCAGAGGATTTGCCAGCATGCAGAATTCAGCACTGGACAAAAACTCACTTTGAGCGGAGAGTGGATTCTATCTTAAATGCATCTGATTGGCCATTGCGTTTTAGAAATCAACACATATGTCCGTGATTGGCTGTATTGCAAAACACTGCAAAAACATGTTATAAACAGAAACTCTGCCTATGCTTGCGCCTGTAAATCGTTTTTATTTTGTTTTAGTTGTTCTTGTTGCTTTTGTGCAATAGATGAATAACAATTTATTTGTTTTTATGTTTTATTTTTATATTTTGCGGGAGTCCCATGAATAGTTTTATTCTCTCCACACACACACGAGTAGGCTACCTTACCACCCGCGCCCGCACTCGGCCATCAAATCTAGTCCCGCGCCGCACTCGGGAGTGCAGGTCTCTACCATAGACCATTCAAACACTCGCACACACTTCCTCTGCCAAACCTAGGATTGAACCAGGGACCTTTTGATCTTCAGTCTAACACTCTCACAACTAAGCTATTTCAGCCATAAGAGTTTATGACCCCTACATGTCACATACATTTTATAAAATGATACTGCAATCTGATGGAATGGCTAATGATGCTTTTGAGAAACGCACCCCAGAATAGTTTAGCAACCACATATCAACAACCAAGCAACCACATAAAAATGCCCTGGCAACTACTCCAAATACCCTAGCAACAATATAGTAACCAAAATGGCTTTCATAAAGTTCATAATGCCTGTTGTAAGTGAACCGCTTTACAGACTCCAGAGTAAAAGGAAATAAAATGAAATAAAAAAATGAAAATAAAATCTTAAATTGAATCAAAAATAAGCTAAAATTAAACTAAAAATATAAAAATTTAATTGAATTAAAAATAAAATATTAAAGGTTCAGTGTGTGAATTTTAACGGCACGTTTCCACCGCGGGAACTTTCCCCAGGAACTAGGGACTTTGGGGTGGTACTCGGTGTGTTTCGACCGCAGGAACTGGGGTCTATTTCCCCCCCAAAACGGCCCTGCTCGTGAGGTAGTACTTTTTCAAAGTTCAGGGACTTTCGGGGGTGGGACTTGGGCGCTGAACATGCTGATTGGTTGAGCTCACCCAGCATTTTATTTCAACCCAAAATTCTGTTGCGGTGCGTGCAGTAAGAGTTGTTTACCATTCGAATCAACAATGAAGTTTAAAAAATACGTCCGATGGACCGACGACGAGGTTCAGGCTTTATTATGTGAGTTTGCTGAAGACGAAATCCACTGGGCTCTGGAAAGTCGCGTGCAATCCTACGTCACCGGACTAATCTTCACGGTACTTTAGACCGCGATGGAAACGCAGACAGCAACAGGTCTGGGGGAAAAAAGAGTTCCTGGGAAAATAGTTGGAATTGTTCCGGGTAATTTCGGTGGAAACGGGGCTATAGAGAAGCTACGGTGGCCAACACAGGGTGTATGGAGATAGAAATGGCTCATTCTAAGGTAATAAAAACAACGGTTCATTATGTAAGGTCTTTATACACCACTGAAAATATAGATATGTACTGTATATTATATTGCATTTCTGTCAATAGATCCTCATAAATATTACACACTGCACCTTTAACTATCCCAAATTCTGGGATTCATAGCAAATCTGGCCCTTCAAACCTGAAGACCTTTGCATAAGTCGTGACACCGTTCCCACATATAGGCCACACATGAGCAGGCCAGCGTGACCCCCCACGGATGAAGCCGAGACCACTATTATGAACTAATTGTCAGGCGAGGTAATGAGCTCTGAATGAGAAATCCTTGCTGAGCTTGTGAAGACATGTGAAATATGTGCTGGCTGAAGTAAAGTGACTGTCAGCAATACTGCAGAGACGCAGAGTAGAACGACCTCTCTACACACTCTTACAAACGCCTTCTCTTTAACCTGGGACAATTTGTTTCAGGTACAGCGGCCATTTATCTATGTCTGAAGGTATGGACGGACAGTGCTTATGTATGTGCGTAACATGTTGTATGGTCAGCTAGGAAATGATAGAGGAGACAGAGAGTGAAAAATATATCTTCTATTTTTTTCAGGTTCTCTATGTTTCCCATCTTTTCCTTATCAACCATTAATTAATTAAATTAAATGTACTATATTTTATTATAATATAATTTAACTATAATATATTTGAATATAATAGTAATATAGTAATATTAATTATAATTAAATATAATTAATATTGTAAAATATAACATTACTATATTTAAATATTACATTTAAATATAATAGTATATTTAATTGTTATGCACTATATTATATTCAAATTATTATTTAAATAATTAAATATATCATATATTTAAATATAGTACATGTAATTATTTAAATAACTTAAATATCTGTAAAAAAATATTATATTACATAATTAAATGTACTGTCATACAAAATAGTAAATGTAATTATTTAAATATTAATTTAAATCTATTGAAATTGTTTTAAATAATTAGAGTATAATCAAATATATTTATATACAATACATGTAATCATTTAAATTACTTAAATAACATTTACATATTTAAATGTACTATGTCATACATAAATATATTTAAATAGTAAATGTAAATAAATATTATTTTAAATATATTCTATTGAAATTAAATAGAGTATATTTAATTATATTTATATATGATATAGCACAGTTAATTATTTAAATAACTTAAATATATTTTCAAATATATTATAACATTTACATAATTAAATGTACTATGTCATACATTAATATATTTAAATAATAAATGCAATTATTTAAATATTAATTTAAATATATTCTATTGAAATTAAATAATTAGAGTATATTTAAGTATATTTATATATGATATAGTACATATAGTATATTTGATTATTTAAATGTAATAAAAATATAGATATATCCCTTATTGTTTTTAAGGGGTCATATCATATTTCTTTCCTGAGGTCATGTTAATAAAGGTTTCGAAAATGTATTAAAACTACTCTTTTCTTTCTTAAGATCAAGAAAAAATCGTCTTGTCATGATATGACCCCTTTAAATTTATGTAATAACTTCTAGTTCAACCAAAAGCGCAGGTTTCGTATAACGTGGTGTCCTTGTGCCCAGGATTGAGCAACATAATTACAAATCAGGCCTCCCCAAGCCAGTGCCAGCGAAATGACACACACGCTGATAAAGATGACACAAGATGACGGGCCACCGGCTGACAGATAGTATACGCTCATGAATATTCATGACATTAGGGTCAGGCACCTCACAGTAATGCCAGGCTTCTTCTGAAATGAGAAGACACAAACACACACACACACATAAATACACATCTCTCTTGAGAGATCAGGAGAGAGGACGCACAAATTGAGAGAGCGACAGTGATAGTGAGAACGCCTCATTCAGCGTTTTGATTGGTTGTTGTGTAATTCGACGGCTGAGTTATAATGACCCTCGTTATCAGTCCATCAGGCGTGCGCTTCCAAAAGGAAGTAATGATTACACAAACACAAACATGGCTGAATGAAATGGCTTTCGCTCCTCAATCACAGCTGCTTGGTGATATTACACAAATACATATGCAGGGAATCCAGTCAATGCATTTAAATCGCATGCAATTTTACACACACTCTTTATAACACTCCTCCTGCTGAATGGAAAGAGACGTTTGTGTTATTAAAGCAGCTGCTTTGGGAGCACTTGCCGGTAATAAATGAATAATTCACCCAAAAATACAAATTCTGTCATATTTATTCACCCTCATGTCACCCAAACCCATGTGCTGTTACTCTCTATGTGGAACAGAAATAGAGAATTTTTGCTGAATCTTTTGAAACATGATAATCTTCACAAATGAACACAACTTTTATGAATTTTGAACCCTAAATACAAGTAAAAAGCTAAACGTAGGCTATAAAGGAACTACACCAGAGTCACATGACTTCAACGTCACCACCATTGAAGTTTTTTGGCTTTTAGCATGAATATGTTAGCCTTACTGTTATCTATAAGCTATTGCGCTCCAAAACAATGACAAAATTTGCATTTAGAAAATATAAGCGTTCAAAACTTACTTCCACTCACTTCCGCCAATATGGATCAACGACTTTGATGATATCACTCACACTTCAGCTTCTCATCAGATTTGCTCATTTGTTCACACATTTACTATTTTCTACATGATGAATGGCAAATGGTGCACTATATAGGGGATAGGGAACGATTCAGACAGTGTAAATATGCTTTCCATTGGGGCGAATGAAGTCTGGATTCAGACATTAGTGTCACGTGAACCGCCGCAGCTCCGGTCCACGATAGCACAGAGCGGAACATGTGATCGAGTCTGTCCAGAGACACGGTAGCACAGAGCGGATCATGTGATCGAGTCGGTCCAGAGGCACGATAGCACAGAGCTGATCATGTGATCGAGTCGGTCCAGAGACACGATAGGACTGAGCGGATCACGTGATCGAGTCGGTCCAGAGACATGACAGCACAGAGCGGATCATGTGACTGAGTCGGTCCAGAGACACGATAGGACTGAGCGGATCATGTGATTGAGTCGGTCCAGAGACACGATAGGACTGAGCGGATCACGTGATCGAGTCGGTCCAGAGACATGATAGGACTGAGCGGATCACGTGAACGAGTCGGTCCAGAGACACGATAGGACTGAGCGGATCACGTGATCGAGTCGGTCCGGAGACACAACAGCACAGAGCGGATCATGTGATCGAGTCGGTCCGGAGACACAACAGCACAGAGCGGATCATGTGACCGAGTCGGTCCAGAGACACGATAGCACAGAGTGGATCATGTGATCGAGTCGGTCCAGAGACACGATAGGACTGAGCGGATCACGTGATCGAATCGGTCCAGAGACATGATAGGACTGAGCGGATCACGTGATCGAGTCGGTCCAGAGACACGATAGGACTGAGCGGATCACGTGATCGAGTCGGTCCAGAGACATGATAGGACTGAGCGGATCACGTGATCGAGTCGGTCCAGAGGCACGACAGCACAGAGCGGATCATGTGATCGAGTCGGTCCGGAGACGTTTCGGACCCATCTGAATTTTGCACAGAATGCTGTATTTTAAAGCGATATGGAGGAGATTAGGAGGAAACTGCAGCTTTACTGAGCTCAGTGGTTCTGGTTGAGCTGTGATATAAAGTAAAAGTTTTTTAAAAAATCACAAGGTATTACTGATGTATTTATGTTGTAGAATTTGTTGTAGGCATTTAACCAAAGATCCATTCAAAAAACCCACTTACTTCAGGACAATGGAACCGGAAACTCATGGCTGCATTACAAAGTCTTACCATAATACTGGATTTCCATATCAACAAACCACAAATCTTTAGTGATCCGAGTGCTTGGGGATTGACAGTGAATATCCAGCTTAAATTTAATAGAATTATTACACATAAAAATAACAAGGGCTGTCTGACTGATTTTACAGGAGTTCACATGAATTTTTTTTTTTTTTAATCCTTTACAAAATCCTTTCACTGTATAACCGGCGTAAGAATGTTTCTAAGAATGGCCGTGTCCGTGCGTCGCCTATAATGACATCATACCTGCGTTACCCTCGATTTCCGCTTTTATTTTGTAGAAACCATGGAAACAACAAAGATGATTTAATATATATTGTGTTTTATTAGACAGGTGAGCAACTGTTTGGAGACATTCATCCACAGAAAACTAATCATTGTTCTACAGCTCAACACAGTTAGTCTTATTGTTTAAATCTGGTTTTCTTGATTTACCGCGAGTACCATGTTTTACCATGCCTAATATCGATCTAGCTCAATGCAGAATCAGAATCGCCGCCGAGCGAACGCACAGAGTAGCATTATAACATAACATAACTTTCAAAACACTCAAATGTATCTAATATGATAAAACAGCTCTGCGTTACCCCACATACACTTGAGCGGGAGAAGCGGAAGCACTCGTCTGCGGCATAATAAAAGCTCCACTGCTCTCAAGCCGTGTGTCACGCTCGTCTCTCATTAGCAATCGCTCCAGCGGCTTTCAGCCCCACCCTGCTTCATACTACAGTAATGTTAATAAATCTTTAATACATTAGCTTATCCATGAATATGATTTCTGCCCAAGTCCCATCATATTCTTTTTCACCGGCTGTAGAAGTGAAGACAACAACTCCCATGATTCCGCGAAATCAAGGTGTCATCAAGCCACGCCTTTGTTTTGAATAAGTAACCTCTAGCGGTGAAAACTACATATTGTGCCTTTAAACACCACGTTCTGATTGGCTGTTATTGTGGTTCGACACACAGCATGTCACTTACAGCATAGGAAGACAAAGTCATCTTTAGTGTGCATATCATACGAGTGTTCATAACAACTGGATGAACAGGTCACACCTACTTCATATTTGTGGTCCATGTGAGGGGTAGTGTGAGATAACACTATTGCTGTGCTTGAGTGGTTATGTGGTAAACAGTGTGTGTGTGTGTGTGTGTATTACTTCAACCTGAATGCACACAGAATCATGGGGACTCGTGTCCCCGTGATGTGAGGACCTAAATGGAGGTCCCTATGAGGAAAACAAGCTTATAAATCAGGGGTGGGCACTTCCAGTCCTGGAGAACACTGTTTTGCAGAGTTTAGCTCCAACCCTCATTAAACTCACCAGCCTGTAGCCTTCTAGTAATCCTGAAGACATTGATTAGCTGGTTCAGGTGTGTTTGATTAGGGTTGGAGCTAAACTCGGTGTGGGTGTGTGTGCGTGTGTGTATGTGTGTGCGTACACAGGTTTATCTATACTTCTGAGGTGAACTTATAAAGTGAAACTTATAAAGTTTTTCTTTAAATCTAGTGTTTTGCAAATGTTTCTGTTTAGAGGTAGGGGTTGGGTTAGGCCATAGAAAATATAATTATCCTGATATAAAATCAATGGAAGTGAAATAAACGTGTGTGTGTGTGTGTGTGTGTGTGATGTGCTGAATACAGATGAGGGCACTGATCATTTGCGTGGTGCAGATAAAGCTCTCAGTGACTGTGGCATTTAAGCAGGTCAAGAGCACTGACCTCAGCTGCCTAAGACGAGAGGAGAGCGGAAACACACACACATGCTCACAATCTCTCGCACTGCTTCTGTTTCTCACAAATAGACGCATACACACGCACACACACATTCTCTGTCGTCTTGATTTATTGAGTGTGTCATGAGTCACTGTAGCCTCTCTAAGATGTTTCTCTCTCTGTCTCGTTCATCGCTACCATTAGCATATAAATATTTTCCAGATTTGGTCCCCAATTGGGACTAGAAAAGGTTGTACTGTCTAATGAAAACTTTGAATAGTGCGCAGACCGTATTTGTATAAATCTCAAAAAGACGATGACGATGGTCCACACACAAACGATACAAGTCACTTTCTATTAGGTGAACAAACAAACGTTTCAGAACTCGGCCTTCTTCCGCGTGCCGTCAATCAAAGTACACTTTCTTCTATTAATAACATTACCATAACGTCATCGCATTATGTTCATTAACACAAGATTAAATCAAATACCAAGACCAAAATCAACAACACTATATAAACAATAATATATAACTATATTATATACAATACACACACAAAATCACAATATCATTTACAAGTATATAATATTTAAACCACTGTAAACCAGTCTTTTCACAAATTACAGAAATTATTACTAATATGAATTACCTGTAATCTGTTTACATGTTCAGCCACGTGAAATAAAGTCTCAAAGTCAACATGAAACACCTTTTGGAACCAAATTTACTGTCATAATTTTGATACATTTTAAATTTGATATACATGTGAAAAAAGGATACATATTGTATACATATTATATTATATTTGATGACTAACATAAGTCTAGTCTAAGCAGTTTATGCAATCGGCCAAAGATAAAAAAATGTTTTATTGATATATAAATATAATGTATGTAATATAATATATTATATATATATATATATATATATATATATATATATATATATATATATTACATGTAATATCACATTATATGCATATTATATACTTGCAATGCAACAATGCTTAGGTAGGTGGTACGTGTCAAAGTAACATCCACATGGATGGCAGGACCCAAGGTTTCCCAGCAGAACATTGCCCAAAGCATCACACTGCCTCCGCCGGCTTGCCTTCTTCCCATAGTGCATCCTGGTGCCATGTGTTCCCCAGGTAAGCGACACACACGCACCCGGCCATCCACGTGATGTAAAAGAAAACGTGATTCATCAGACCAGGCCACCTTCTTCCATTGCTCCGTGGTCCAGTTCTGATGCTCACGTGCCCACTGTTGGTGCTTTCGGCGGTGGACAGGGGTCAGCATGGGCACCCTGACTGGTCTGCGGCTATGCAGCCCCATACGCAACAAACTGAGATGCACTGTGTATTCTGACACCTTTCTATCAGAACCAGCATTAACTTCTTGAGCAATTTGAGCTACAGTAGCTCGTCTGTTTGATCGGACCACACGGACCACCAGCCTTCGCTCCCCACGCGCATCAATGAGCCTTGGCCGCCCATGACCCTGTCTCCGGTTCACCACTGTTCCTTCCTTGGAGCACTTTTGATAGATACTGACCACTGCAGACCGGGAACTCCCCACAAGAGCTGCAGTTTTGGAGATGCTCTTACCCAGTCGTCTAGCCATCACAATTTGGCCCTTGTCAAACTCGCTCAAATCCTTACGCTTGCCCATTTTTCCTGCTTCTAACACATCAACTTTGAGGACAAAATGTTCACTTGCTGCCTAATATATCCCACCCACTAACAGGTGCCGTGATGAAGAGATAATCAGTGTTTTTCACTTCACCTGTCAGTGGTCATAATGTTATGCCTGATCGGTGTACATGTATATGTATAAATATTTATCACATAAATTTCACTTGTTATTTTTTATTGTTATTATATACTTATTGTTCACATTGTTATATGATTAATATAATATAATAAAATGATAACATACATCTGTACAATCTGATTCAAAAAGGTGTTTCATGCTGACTTTGAGAGCTTATTTCACGCATCTGAACATGTGAAGCATCATGAGAAGTTTTTAACAAGCATCTCTGACCTTGAGTTATTAAGGTATCCCTCATATCTCCCTCACAGAAAGTGTTTGCCCACAGCAATTATAAACCTATCCGTGTTCATCATCTCACTTACAGTATGAACAGGAGCCTAGGAGCCGCCGACACTACTGATCTGACACTACAAACTCGACACATTGCGGAACTCCCCCAGTGAGAGACATTTGAGCTACATCTGGTGGTCTCGCCTCATTGGCTTGATAGAATACTAATTAAAAACATATGACAACAGCATACCAAGTATGTAATTAATATTCTAAAATATTCTAGCGCGGCATGTGGCGGAGACCTGTTGAAGTCGCGTTCCACACTGGACTGGCAGCTCTGTCTGCGTGGCAGCGAAAAGACGTCCTTATTAACCTTTATTACAGCAGATACACATCCACATACACACAGACATGGACACATACGTTCAATTACTCAAGGCTTCACTGAAAACAAGAATGTTTGGAATAGCATATACTATTTATGAATTACACAGAATGTATATTGGCACAATTTGCTAATTTTACTGTGTACAAAATTCAATGTGCACTCTAAAAAAGAATGTGTTGGCTCAACAAAAAAAATTAACGCAACAGTTTGTATCCATTTTTTTTTATGACAACTTTGAGTGAATTTATGTTCAACCAACAAGCTACACTGAGTTAGAGGAACTTAAGCACAAATATTTATGTTGATTACTCAAAAAAATTAAGACGCTCCAACTACCAGAGTTGCAGCCCTGAAAACCAATTATTTCAGTTCAAATAACAGCTATCATAGCACATGCTAACATAACTTATTGAACGTATATTTAATGAACAAGTGAGGTATTACTTGTCACTGGCATTGCTTATAGTGTTTACCTTCATGGTAACCATAAAGACTTCAACATTACAGAAACTCTTTTAAATGTCAGACATAACAGCATTACACTAACAGGTCTTTCCCTTCACTAAAAACAAATAAATTAACACTTAATTTCAACATTTATTCTCCGTATCCAGTCCTATGCAAAGCATGCTGGGAACTAGAAATCCACTGCCTAATTTTCCAAGTTATCAAGACAATTTCATTAAGTTACAACCTAATTTAAAAAAAAGCCAATTATCGCAGAAATTTGAGTTTAAATTACAGACGATATTAAGTTGATGTAATGATCAACATTATTACGTCAACAGAACTCTACAAAATAATGTTTGCACCTTTAAAGGTTTAATTAAAACAATAAATTAGGATTTTAAAATTGCAACCATGCATTTATTTAAGTTGTGGTAACAGGTCGCCTGAATTACTTTTTAGAGTGTGCAACTATTGCTATTCATATAGCAGTTATGTGACGGAGCCCTGGAGGGCAAATTATCTATAGAGCTGCAGCACAGGCCTGTCAGTCTCAAGTCACGAATATTTAGATCAGCTATCAAAGGAAGAAAAACTAAGACATGTAAAGTCTGGGACACTTGCATTGCGATCCATATACAGCACCAGCCACAGTATTACAGTTAACATTCCCTAATGTACATTAATGATAATATATATAACATACAGTTCTACAACAACAACAACATTTATTTATAGAGCACATTTAAATACAATATGAACTGATCCAAAGTGCTGTAACCTGTACAAAGCAGGTCTACACCATTAAAACAACAATTACAGGTTTCCAACAGCTAAAGAATAAAAATGTGATTTAAATTACGTTATAAAGTAAAATATCTTTTAAAATAGCTTCCACCGCATTCTGTATTCAACTTACGGAAAAAGCGTAACTGACACGACGGAGTGTTTTGAATTGAGAGAGGCGTTACACTTTCTGCATAAGTAAGACGTGAAGTAAGGTGGAAGCTAGATATTTTACTTTAAAACGTGTTAAATATGGATATTTTTCTTACAAAAACGCTCCGCTTCGCTTCAGAAGGCCTTTATTAACCCCTGGAACTGTGTGGAATACGTTTATTATGGATGGATGCACTTTTTTGGGCTTCACATTTTGGGCTCTGGTTCACTGCCATTATAAAGCTTGGAAGAGCCAGGACATTTTTAATATAACTCTGATTGTATTCGTCTGAAAGAACAATGTCATATACACCTAGGATGACTTGAGGGGGAGTAAATTTTCATTTTTGGGTGAATTTCCGGATTAAGTTGAGTTTTTTTTTCAACAGAGGTTGCACAGTTGCATGTTTAATACTAGCTGGAACAACACCTTTGGCTAAAGAGCTGTTTACTATAGCTGTTACCATAGGACTAATAGTAATAAAAACATCCTTAAAAATATCAGCCACATATCAGGCATAACATTATGACCACTGACAGGTGAAGTGAATAACACCGATTATCTCTTCATCACGGCACCTGTTAGTGGGTGGGATATATTAGGCAGCAAGTGAACATTTTGTCTTCAAAGTTGATGTGTTAGAAGCAGGAAAAATGGGCAAGCGTAAGGATTTGAGCGAGTTTGAAAAGGGCCAAATTGTGATGGCTAGACGACTGGGTCAGAGCATCTCCAACACTGCAGCTCTTGTGGGGTGTTCCCGGTCTGATGAATCACGTTTTCTTTCACATCACGTGGATGGCCGGGTGCGTGTGTGTCGCTTACCTGGGGAACACATGGCACCAGGATGCACTATGGGAAGAAGGCAAGCCGGCGGAGGCAGTGTGATGCTTTGGGCAATGTTCTGCTGGGAAACCTTGGGTCCTGCCATCCATGTGGATGTTACTTTGACAGTTGCAGACCATGTATACCCTTTCATGGAAACAGTACTCCCTGGTGGCTGTGGCTCTTTCAGCAGGATAATGCGCCTGCCACAAAGCAAAAATGGTCCAGGAATGGTTTGAGGAGCACAACAACGAGTTTGAGGTGTTGACTTGGCCTCCAAATTCCCCAGATCTCAATCCAATCGAGCATCTGTGGGATGTGCTGAACAAACAAGTCCGATCCATGGAGGCCCCACCTCGCAACTTACAGGACTTAAAGGATCTGCTGCTAACATCTTGGTGTCAGATACCAAAGCACATCTTCAGGGTTCTAGTGGAGTCCATGCCTCGACGGGTCAGGAAAAGGCAGCAAAAGGGACATAATGTTATGCCTGATAGGTTTAGATAGTGAGGTATTATGCACACCTAGTCTTTTGCAAATCTCTTGCAAAACCTTTGAGTTATAAAAAGTTAACAGTATAAATGTGTCCCATAAAATCATACATTGTCTCAGTTTTGTCTTTTCAAGCACAATGAGTGCAGATGCTTCATGCGGAGTTGACCTAGATATGAGCCTAATTAACTATTTGGATGGACTTTTTATTTGCATACCCCTTTATTTTACATAAAATACACATGCATATGTACATCTTTGTCATTTTCATTTCATTAAAGGTGCACTAAGGACATTTTTGTTTGTTTTGCTGGCCGATTAGGCTGGACTAAATATAGATTGGGTCCCTCCTCCACTGCAAGTCTGAGATTTTTGCACCTGTTCTACATCCACCAGTCCTTATCAGTCTAAAATAACAGCTCACCTGTCCAGAACAAGATGACAAATGATGATTTGAGGAATTATTCAAATTATGTGCCAAAAAGCTATGCTCTACCGTAGCTCAAACAGTGGCGACAGCAACAGCTACACTGCAAAAAAAAATATTTTCTTACTTATTATTTTTGTCTTGTTTCCCAATACAAATATCTAAACTTCTCAAATAAAGATACATTTATGAAAAGCAAAATAACTTAAGATATGAATTCTTATTTTCTTATTCTTATTTAAAAATGTATTGCCTGAATGCAATGCAAGTCGCTTTGGATAAAAATGTCTGCCAAATGCATAAATGTAAATGTTTGAAGGGGCTACATGTAAGAATGAACAAGTGTTTTTTGTTTTTGTTTTTATTATTGTGAGCATGCATTTACTCATCTCACAAAAAAAATCAGTATTCCTCAAAATAAATAAATAAAAACAATGTGAAATGCAAACTCAGAATATTATGCAAAACTGCAATAATTAAATGTTAAATAACAAAAATATACTTTATGTATTTAATCTCACTTCATTAACCGATGTCTTTGCTGCTGACCTTTGATGATCTAATTCAAGTATACGAACAAAAAAAAAAAATGTTTTATTGCTGAAGAAAGAATGGTAAACTTCTATTCTTCTGTGATCCAGAATGACAGCACAGCTGAAAGGTTTGTTTGAGCTGCGCCTTCTACTGTACAGACGTGAGTTTGCATTTCTTTCATCCTAAGGCTTATTGATTTCACTTTTGTCATGAAAGGGCCTTTATATTAGCCAAGAATAAAACTTTTTTCAGTATCATCATTTTTATCAGTGTACCCAACACTGGTGTTATTTTGTTATTGAGAGGAAAGCGTGCAGTACACATTTACATATTTATCTAAACGTCACTCTCGAGGACGTTTGGATGACATCGGGAAGTTTGCTAACAGTATATCGCTGCAAAGGTGTTTTCAACTTCTCTTTACATCTAAGCGTCTAAAAAATGTTTGCCTAGAGTATCTCAGGGCCTTGAATCACGTTGAGTCTCTTGTACGTTACATGTGCACGAGCTGCAGTTCTCTTAACGCCCACCGGTGTCACTAATAACAAAGGTTTCTGAATTCTACATATAGCCCGTTTAATACTTGATACTGAATTTAACGATCTGAGCGCATGGTCTGAAACGCACAGCGCAGATGCACTTAGGGCGTGTCTGAATCCACTTTTGCTACTTTAACGGCAGAAAAAATGGTTGCCGCATGGTCTAAAAGGGTTGTGCCTAGTCTCTTAATGAGTCATGGGTGTGTTTTGGGCGTAACGTGCAATAAACCAATCAGAGTCTCATCTCCCAATCCCTTTAAAAGCCAGTTGCTCTCGCACCATGGCGGATTCACGCTTCTCCAGAGAGGAATCTTTTTATTTTTAATATTTAAAAATGTTTGTGTGCTGCTGCGTGTCCTTGTGTGTGTAATAAGCAGAGTGTATTCAACGTTTTCAGTTCCTCAAAATAGCAACGCGCCAACAATGCTCCTGAACACACCTGGTTTTCACACCAGCACGCCCATGGGTGAACAGATGGGCGCCAGTGCATTTGTTATTTAAACAACATGGCACTGGACGTGAAAATGATAACTGCGTCGGGCTGAAACTAGCAGAAAACACTTGCGTCGCGCCTGGCGTCACATTGCGCAGGGTGTATGATAGGGCCCTAATACTAATAAATCACTAACAGCATGAGCAATAGCAATAATGGTACCACTAATAAAGAGCAAAATGTTTATAAAGTGTATATGTGTATAAATCAGAAATTAGTTTTACTTGCTGAACAGAAACACTAAGCCATGAGACGCATTTCAATCAGTCACATCAAAGCATTTAAAAGAATTGTCAATTTCATTTTATGCCTTTCAGTGCCGTTTGAATGAATCCTTCAGGTTCTCTTCAGGTGGATCCAGAGGGAAAAGGCACGTGGGGTTCCCAGAAAACCCTCAAGCATTTCAGCTCTGAACTTCCATTATCCGTCCTCGTCCCCTGGGTGAGCTGAAGCACTATTGCAGAGAGAAACCATCAATGCTTCAGACCAAACAGGCTTTGTCCAAGTTTGAAGAACAGCTGGCATCCGTCATCTCCGGCACACATTAAGGAACTAAAGTATTGTTGGATTGAAATAATTTGGAATAATTGAGACATAACAGTGAGGCTATTTGCATTGGTTAGCATTTAAAGAAGTGCATGAGCACCTGGGGTAAATCCAGCGCTGACCCCTTTTAGTAGCAAGTTAAACCGGATCATGCGACAGGCTTTTCCCAATGTGCAATGAGCCCATGACAGACCGTCAGTCTCTCTGTCTGTAAAGCTTCCTTATCAGTGGCGGATTCACACACTGCCATAAAATGACATAGAGGTGGGGAGGCAATCATCCGTGAGCAGCGGCTTGTTGAAAATCCAACATTTACTCTTCAAAATTTCAGGGGGAAAAAAAGGTTTCATTCAAGTTTCATTCAGCTCAATATCAAACTTAATTTCTACCTTTGAATTACTAATACAGGCTCATCCTCAGATGGCATACCTACAGATCCCATATATTCATAACTATTTAAAATCAAAACATTTTTGTAACAAAATATTACGAAAAATTTATTCAGTCTTCAGTGTCACATGATCCTTCAGAAATCATTCTAATAGGCTGATTTTCTGCTCAAGAAACATTTCCTATTATTATCAATGTTGGAAACAGTTGTGCTGCTTCATATTTGTGTGGAAACCGTACTACAACATACACCTAATATCACAACTTAAATCTGCAGACAGTGCCGATACTTCAAAACATCTCAAACAAAAACTGTAGTCATGCTGCATTCAAATCACATGGGAATGATCGCCGGAGGCATGTCAATTAAAGATTTATGATGAAAGAAAATTTATATTTACCATAAGTGAATGTTGGTGGTACACATTTTGTGTAATGTTGCCAGAAAACACTGATTAATGAGGAGACGTGCGATCAGACTACATTTCCCATCATTCTCTGTGACACCACACTGTAAAAAATCATATGATCAATAAGTTATGATACAAATCAACTTTTTTTTATAAGTTATACAAGATTCAGCTAATGTTTTTAAGTCAGCTTAATGTAATTTAAGTTGAAATATCTCAAACATCCAAGTTGATTGTACTTAAAAAATGTAAGGCAGCAACTTTTTTTACAGTGCAAGAATGACAAAATACATAGATGAAACATCAATTACTCACCTAATGCTCTTCATTATGTTGCATTAGGGCTAAAATGTTTCCTGCATGCCTTGAGAAGTGCATAATCGAGTAAAAGCATGAAAAAATCATTTGAACGCAATTATGATTATGATTTTAAGAGGATTGGAATGCAGCATTAGTCACTTTACATGTCAATCAGCCAGTCTAAGTGGGTGGAAGACTTAGCTTGTATATTGTTATTGTATATTTATGTATTGGTTTGAGTAAAGGAGATGTTTCCAACTGGTCTTTCAACATGGTGTCGTGCTGAAGATAAAGCAACTCAACTGACCGAGTGACCCTTTGTCTTTTTTTCCTCCTGTGTTTTTCTGTCTTTCTAGGTCAGCTGCATCTGCAGGACTCATCTGAACCGACGTGTGAGTGCTCTCCTATATTATTTATCACCATTTTTAAGAACAACTAAAATATCTCAGCAATGCCGTAACATGTTCAGAAGCATAAAGACAACTTGAAACATGAAAAAAAAAGTGCCATTCAGAGATGGAGAAACTAAAAAATGATGCACAAAAACACCATGAACATATATTAGTAAAGTAAGTAGAGGGAACACGTTGGGTTCATTTAACCCAGCATAGTTGATTCATAGAGTTTCTCTCATAGCCGAAATATGACTGTGACGGACTCCATAAACAATCAGTGTACAGTTCTGAGAATATATTTTAGCATCCTAAGTATTTATATTCTATATCTTTTTGAATAAAAGCATACAAATTGTATGCAAGGCATCAGGCATTTCCATCACACGAAAAGACCGACACTTATTTGGGTGACTCACTCACAATATACAGCACAATAACGGATTTATAGCTGCACTGCACTCTCCTGAAGAGGTCGCAAAAAGCCCATCATAAATAACTGATTAGTCTGATCCAGGATCTTGGTTACACAAAAACTACCCAAACACTGGGTTGTTACGTCTGACCTAGGATATGGGTTACACAAAAACTACCAAAACACTGGGTTTTTACGTCTGATCCAGGATCTGGGTAACACAAAAACTACCCAAACACTGGATTGTTACGTCTGACCCAGGATCTGTGTTACACAAAAACTACCCAAACACTGGGTTGTTACGTCTGAACCAGGAACTGGGTAACACAAAAACTACCCAAACACTGGGTTGTTATGTCTGACCCAGGATCTGGGTTACACAAAAACTACCTAAACACTGGGTTGTTACGTCTGACCTAGGATATGGGTTACACAAAAACTACCCAAACACTGGGTTTTTACGTCTGATCCAGGATCTGGGAAACACAAAAACTACCCAAACACTAGATTGTTACGTCTGACCCAGGATCTGGGTTACACAAAAACTACCCAAACACTGGGTTGTTACGTCTGATCCAGGACCTGGGTAACACTAAAACTACCCAAACACTGGATTGTTACGTCTGACCCAGGATCTGGGTAACACAAAAACTACCCAAACACTGGGTTGTTACGTCTGATCCAGGATATGGGTTACACAAAAACTACCCAAACACTGGGTTTTTACGTCTGATCCAGGATCTGGGTAACACAAAAACTACCCAAACACTAGATTGTTACGTCTGACCCAGGATCTGGGTTACACAAAAACTACCCAAACACAGGGTTGTTACGTCTGATCCAGGATCTGGGTTACACAAAAACTACCCAAACACTGGGTTGTTACGTCTGATCCAGGATCTGGGTTACACAAAAACTACCCAAACACTGGGTTGTTACGTCTGACCTAGGATATGGGTTACACAAAAACTACCCAAACACTGGGTTTTTACGTCTGATCCAGGATCTGGGTAACACAAAAACTACCCAAACACTAGATTGTTACGTCTGACCCAGGATCTGGGTTACACAAAAACTACCCAAACACAGGGTTGTTACGTCTGATCCAGGATCTGGGTTACACAAAAACTACCCAAACACTGGGTTGTTACGTCTGATCCAGGATCTGGGTTACACAAAAACTACCCAAACACTGGGTTGTTACGTCTGACCTAGGATATGGGTTACACAAAAACTACCCAAACACTGGGTTTTTACGTCTGATCCAGGATCTGGGTAACACAAAAACTACCCAAACACTGGGTTGTTACGTCTGATCCAGGACCTGGGTTACACAAAAACTACCCAAACACTGGGTTGTTACGTCTGATCCAGGACCTGGGTTACACAAAAACTACCCAAACACTGGGTTTTTACGTCTGATCCAGGATCTGGGTAACACAAAAACTACCCAAACACTACATTGTTACATCTGACCCAGGATCTGGGTTACACAAAAATTACCCAAACACTGGGTTTTTACGTCTGATCCAGGATCTGGGTAACACAAAAACTACCCAAACACTGGGTTGTTACGTCTGACCTAGGATATGGGTTACACAAAAACTACCCAAACACTGGGTTTTTACGTCTGATCCAGGATCTGGGTAACACAAAAACTACCCAAACACTGGGTTGTTACGTCTGATCCAGGACCTGGGTTACACAAAAACTACCCAAACACTGGGTTGTTACGTCTGATCCAGGACCTGGGTTACACAAAAACTACCCAAACACTGGGTTTTTACGTCTGATCCAGGATCTGGGTAACACAAAAACTACCCAAACACTACATTGTTACATCTGACCCAGGATCTGGGTTACACAAAAATTACCCAAACACTGGGTTTTTACGTCTGATCCAGGATCTGGGTAACACAAAAACTACCCAAACACTAGATTGTTACGTCTGACCCAGGATCTGGGTTACACAAAAACTACCCAAACACTGGGTTGTTATGTCTGATCCAGGAACTGGGTAACACAAAAACTACCCAAACACTGGGTTGTTATGTCTGATCCAGGAACTGGGTAACACAAAAACTACCCAAACACTGGGTTGTTACGTCTGATCCAGGATCTGGGTTACACAAAAACTACCCAAACACTGGGTTGTTACGTCTGACCTAGGATATGGGTTACACAAAAACTACCCAAACACTGGGTTGTTACGTCTGACCTAGGATATGGGTAACACAAAAACTACCCAAACACTGGATTGTTACGTCTGACCCAGGATCTGGGTTACACAAAAACTACCCAAACACTGGGTTGTTACGTCTGATCCAGGATCTGGGTTACACAAAAACTACCCAAACACTGGGTTGTTACGTCTGACCCAGGATCTGGGTTACACAAAAACTACCCAAACACTGGGTTGTTACGTCTGACCTAGGATATGGGTAACACAAAAACTACCCAAACACTGGATTGTTACGTCTGACCCAGGATCTAGGTTACACAAAAACTACCCAAACACTGGGTTGTTACGTCTGATACAGGAACTGGGTAACACAAAAACTATCCAAACACTGAGTTGTTACGTCTGATCCAGGATCTGGGTTACACAAAAACTACTCAAACACTGAGTTGTTACGTCTGATCCAGGATCTGGGTTACACAAAAACTACTCAAACACTGAGTTGTTACGTCTGACCCAGGATCTGGGTTACACAAAAACTACCCAAACACTGGGTTGTTACGTCTGACCCAGGATCTGGGTTACACAAAAACTACCCAAACACTGGGTTGTTACGTCTGACCTAGGATATGGGTAACACAAAAACTACCCAAACACTGGATTGTTACGTCTGACCCAGGATCTAGGTTACACAAAAACTACCCAAACACTGGGTTGTTACGTCTGATACAGGAACTGGGTAACACAAAAACTATCCAAACACTGAGTTGTTACGTCTGATCCAGGATCTGGGTTACACAAAAACTATCCAAACACTGAGTTGTTACGTCTGACCCAGGATCTGGGTTACACAAAAACTACCCAAACACAGGGTTGTTACGTCTGATCCAGGATCTGGGTAACACAAAAACTACCCAAACACTAGATTGTTACGTCTGACCCAGGATCTGGGTTACACAAAAATTACCCAAACACTGGGTTTTTACGTCTGATCCAGGATCTGGGTAGCACAAAAACTACCCAAACACTAGATTGTTACGTCTGACCCAGGATCTGGGTTACACAAAAACTACCCAAACACTGGGTTGTTATGTCTGATCCAGGAACTGGGTAACACAAAAACTACCCAAACACTGGGTTGTTACGTCTGATCCAGGATCTGGGTTACACAAAAACTACCCAAACACTGGGTTGTTACGTCTGACCTAGGATATGGGTTACACAAAAACTACCCAAACACTGGGTTTTTACGTCTGATCCAGGATCTGGGTAACACAAAAACTACCCAAACACTAGATTGTTACGTCTGACCCAGGATCTGGGTTGCACAAAAACTACCCAAACACTGGGTTGTTACGTCTGATCCAGGAACTGGGTAACACAAAAACTACCCAAACACTGGGTTGTTACGTCTGATCCAGGATCTGGGTTACACAAAAACTACCCAAACACTGGGTTGTTACGTCTGATCCAGGATCTGGGTTACACAAAAACTACCCAAACACTGGGTTTTTACGTCTGATCCAGGATCTGGGTTACACAAAAACTACCCAAACACTGAGTTGTTACGTCTGACCCAGGATCTGGGTTACACAAAAACTACCCAAACACTGAGTTGTTACGTCTGATCCAGGATCTGGGTTACACAAAAACTACTCAAACACTGAGTTGTTACGTCTGATCCAGGATCTGGGTTACACAAAAACTACTCAAACACTGGGTTGTTACGTCTGATCCAGGAACTGGGTAACACAAAAACTACCCAAACACTGAAAAAAGAACTAAAAAAAAAAATCAACCCAGGATTTGGATAGAAAAAATAACCCAAGATTTTTTTGAGTGTAGGAACAAGATATGTGCATTTAAGGAGTATTTTAAGGAGTGACACTGATAAATCTATACAAACAGGCAAATAGAAAAATGTACCTGACTTCCTGCAGCACATGTAGGTCAGATGACCTTCAGAAAGATTGAAACGCATTGCTTCATCACCTCCTGAGGTCCCACACTGAACCCTGGTCCTGCTACATTTCCCAACCAAACGGCAGGCTCTGAATGGATGAACGGCGTCGTTTGTGAAGGTTAGACAAAACGCTCCTTGAATAATTATGTCACAGTGGACCTGCCCTAGATCTTTCCAGCAACAATCCTCTATTGCATGACAAAAAACAACTGATGTCGAGACAATTTCAGGTAATTTTCAAATCAGGTCAGCGTGATTTTTTTTTCTGTGAAGACATACTGGGAGCACTGAAATCTCAAACTAAAAGCAGAGAAAAGTTTTCCAAGGTGACATTACAGGGATAATTTACCCCAAAATGAAACTTCTGTCATCATTTACTCACCCTCATGTCGTTCCAACCCATTTGACTTTCTTCTGAGGAATACAAGAGGAGAAGATTAGAAGAATGTTCATGCAGCTCTTTTCCATACAATGACCATTTATATGGTCCACAATTAAAGCATCATAAATGTACTCCATATGACACTATTAAATCTTCAGAAACCAGTTCTATGAGGAGAAACATTTTTATGTTTCCATTCAAGTTGAAAAATAAAAGAAAAGAAAAGAAATAAAGAAGCATTGTGTGCATCCCATGTGCTCAGAAGAACAAAATCATCACTTGCAGGGAAATTTTTGCCAAATATAAAAATGGAACGTCAGTGTATTGCCATCTTAGTTTATGTTCATGCAAATGTATCCACCGCAAGCAATCATGTATGTGCGTACATTTTTATGCACATCTTGGTCACTGTAAAAAAAAATCCCTGTAAAATTTACAGAAAAAACCTGGCAGCTGTGGCAGCTCAAGTGCAAGAAATGGGTATTTATTAAATACAAAAATAAAAATAAACACAAAACAAAACCCACGAGGGGGAAAATCAAACATAACAAAGACAAACTACTAGGGTCGAGAACAAGGAGCATGAAAACAGGAGACGTACCAACGACAACGAACCAGCACAGGACTGAAGACACAAGGAGATTAAATAGGGGACAAACAAGGCAGTTAATGGGGAAGAACAGGTGGGGCAAATTAACCAATAACCATATAACAAGATGGGTGGGGTTGAAATAGACCAGAGACATGACATCATACCAAAAACATGACAAACACACCACATGTGATTACACAGGACAAGACAGACATGTGACATTACCCCCTCCCTACGGAGTGACTACCAGACGCTCCACCTGAAACAAAAAAACACCTAAGGAGGAAGATGGGGAACAGAAAGAGGGAGGGAGGCCAGGGAGGGAGGCCAGGGCGGCGCACACAGTTCAGGGGGCCAGGGCGGCGCACACAGTTCAGGGGGCCAGGGCGGCGCACACAGTTCAGGGGGCCAGGGGGCGGCGCACACAGTTCAGGGGGCCAGGGCGGCGCACACAGTTTAGGAGGCCAGGGCGGCGCACACAGTTCAGGAGGCCAGGGCGGCGCAAACAGTTCAGGAGGCCAGGGCGGCGCACACAGTTCAGGAGGCCAGGGCGGCGCACACAGTTCAGGGGGCCAGGGCGGCGCACACAGTTCAGGAGGCCAGGGCGGCGCACACAGTTCAGGGGGCCAGGGGGCCAGGGCACACAAACATTAAACAACATCATAAAACATAAATTTAACAACATTAGATGTAACATAAACCCCTAATGTACATAACTGATTAGAACAAACTAAGAAGAAACAGTTATTTAAACGAAAATACATCAAATGTGAAGTATCACACAGGGAATTCTGGGAATGTGAATTTAAATTTTTTCACTGTAAATCAAACAATGACTTGTTCTTTTTCACTTCCAAAAACTGTAAATTTAATTTTAGTAAATTTTACTGTAAAATTACATGATTACAAAATTACATTACATTGAATTATTATGGTTAGATCTGTTACAGTTATTCACCGTATATAGTACGGAAACTTTCTGTTTTTCACTGTAGCATTTTTACAGTCTTTTACCGTTTTTTTTTACAGTGCACACTCTAAAAAATGCTGGGTTGAAAATGGACAAACCCAGCAATTGAGTTGTTTTAGGCAACATTTAACCCAACCGCTGGGTTAAAACAACCCATTCATTGAGTTAAAACAATCCAATTGCTGGGTTTGTCCAGTTTCAACCCAACCTGGGTTGTTTTTAACCTAGCATTTTTAACCTAGTGCATGCACCATTTTTATGTGAAATCTCAACATTTGCATAAAAATATAAGGATAGAAATGCAGCTACTGATAATCGTCGCCTCCACTGAAGCTCTTACAGGAAACTTTTTTCCTCGTCGAAGCAGAGACCAGGAGACGTTGGGATATCTTTCAAGCAGACATTACTCTTTATTGATACATGCGCTGTGTTTTTCGCTGTGGTCGTCCAACAAGTCTAACTCAAACAGTATAAGCACTGTAATTTATCCACATTTCAGGGGGAGGGATTCACACAGTAGAGGAGGAGACAATCTAAACAAAAGAATGCAAATGTTGTATAGGTAAAGGGACCCGGTAAAGGGACCCGCCCCAAACATTAGAGTGTCCAATCAATAGAACAGTGTTATTCAAATGCATAGATGCTAATCCAATCACTCTGACAGTATTCACATTATCATAGAGACAAAAGCACAACTGTGCCCTGAGCTTGTCATACCAAATGGTCAGGAAGTGCATAAAGACAAAAGACTAATGTCTCAAACACCTGAGCTGATTAACTTGATCTTCATAGAATAGCGTCAATCTTTACCTCAAAATGTTAAATACAATGCACTAAAACAGATTCTTAAATTTGTAATCCCACACTCTGAAGTCTCATTCATGTTCAGATCCTCATTCAGTTTCTCACTTGTGTTGTAAACAAATGTGACCCACCAGTTTGAATATGGAGAATGGTTTTAAAAAAGAAATGTGAGAAAGAATGAGATTTGAGAGCTTTAGTCTCTAAATTTGGTTCTTTCTTGTATTTATTTAGCCATGTTGTTGTATTTAAGAATTAAAAGTTTTTTTTGGTAGCACTTTATTTTACAGTGCCCTTGTTACATGTACTTGCTATAGTAATAACAGTAAATTCTGCATAATTACAAGCAACTAACCATGAAACAAACCCTATATCATAACCCTATAGTAAGTACATGCAGTTAATAAATATTACTTAATAATGTAATTACACTGTAACAACCTTAAAATAAAGCCATGCCATAGAAGAAACATTTTTGGTTCCCCCAAAGAATCTTTCAGTTAATAGTTCTTAAAGGAACCATTATTCTCTTAGTCAAGCACTTTTGAATACTATAAGCTACCTTTTGTGGAATGGAAAGGTTCCATGGATGTTAAAAGTTCTTTATGGAACCATAGATGCAAATTAAGAACCTTTTTAAGTGTAGGAAAGAACAGCATGAAATATATTTGAAAATAACACAATAAACGATTGAAACATTGAGGTAAATGATGGCAAAGTATTCGTTTATGGGTGAACGGTCCCTTTAAAGGCCCCATGGAAAACTTTCAGCTCCAGTCTGGCAGCTTCCCTAAAACTCCCGAAGACCTTGAGGAAGTCTAAAGGATGTGCGGACGCTCTCCCTCGGCCGTACTTACGAGGGAGGTGCTGACATTCATAGAGGACATTAATAAGGCTGGACGCGAGCAGGAGGAGGCTCGAGTGATGAATGAACGGAGCGCTGTGAGACTCCTGCACATTTAGACTGATGTGGAGCTCTTGATCAATGCTCCTCCACAGCAGATACACAATCGGCCGCGCCCGACAACCCCATTGTTTAAATGGAGTGACGCGTCATTTGCGCTGCGGTAAAGGTTAACGACGAGAGAATCACGCACCAAATTATCAATTAATCTCCAAGCACATTTATTCTCTCACCTGTGTTCTCTCTTTCTTTACATCCTCGCCGCCTTTCTCTCTCTCTCTCTTTCTCTCCTGCCGTGTTTGGCTTCAGAGCTTGTTTTTTTTTCAGGCCGCGTAACTTGTCGGCTTTATCTTGTTGGAGGGATTGAGCTGGCTTTAGGGAGCATGCTTAGATACAGGCTACATCCATTATCTGTCAGAGGATAACCTGATTCAGAGCGGCTGCTGCCAGACATACAAAGACAGACAGAGAGAGAGAGAAACAGAGGGATAGGCCTTGTTCTGTGTTTAATTGTCAAAACGATCAATTAGAGGCTGACTCGCAGATCGCCTTGACATAACTCTTACACAAGAGTGACAAAAACAAGATTATGACAGAAAAAAGCAGCTGCACTGGAGACAGCCACACTGATAGAAACGATGAGAAACACATCCGCTCACAATCATTCATTGTCCATGTGTAATAATGAGAAAAACAGAGACTTCTGATCCTGGATGCTGATTGGTCAAAATTCCAGTTAATAGACAATAAAGTAACAAACACTGGGTTCATACAGTGCATCACACAATGGCACTTAACATTAATGCTTTAGAGCCCGGTTTTACAGACAGGGCTTAGAGGGTTTACAGGGAAGCCAGGATTAGGCCTTAGTTCAATTAGGGCATTTAAGTAGCTTTTATAAACATGCCGTAGAAAAAACATTACTGATGTGCATCTTGAGACAAAACAATGGCACTGACATACATTATATTGCCAAAAGTTTTGGGACGTTTTACATGCACATGAACTTTAATGACATCCCATTCTTAATTTGTAGGGTTTAATATGGAGTTGGCCCACCCTTTGCAGCTATAACAGCTTCAACTCTTCTGGGAAGGCTTTTCACAAGGTTTAGGAATTTTTGACCATTCTTCTAGAAGCGCATTTGTGAGGTCAGTCACTGATGTTGGACGAGAAGGCCTGGCTCGCAGTCTCCACTCTAATTCATCCCAAAGGTGTTCTATCGAGTTGAGGTCAGGACTCTGTGCAGGCCAGTCAAGTTCCTCCACACCAAACTCGCTCATCCATGTCTTTATGGACCTTGTTTTGTGCACTGGTGCGCAGTCATGTTGGATCAGGAAGGGGCCATCCCCAAACTGTTCCCACAAAGTTGGGAGAATGAAATTGTCCAAAATGTCTTGGTATGCTGAAGCATTAAGAGTTCCTTTCACTGGAACTAAGGGGCCAAGCCCAACCCCTGAAAAACAACCCCACACCATAATCCCCCCTCCACCAAACTTTACACTTGGCACAATGCAGTCAGGCAAGTACCGCCAAACCCAGACTCGTCCATCGGATTGCCGGACAGAGAAGCGTGATTGGTCACTCCAGAGAACACGTCTCCACTGCTCTAGAGTCCAGTGGCGGCGTGCTTTACCCCACTGCATCCCACGCTTTGCATTGCACTTGATGTAAGGCTTGGATGAGCTGCTCGGCCATGGAAACCCATTCCATGAAGCTCTCTACGCACTGTTCTTGAGCTAATCTGAAGGCCACATGAAGTTTGGAGGTCTGTAGCTATTGGCATGTGCTGACCCCGCTCTGTGACTTTACGTGGCCTTTGTGGCTGAGTTGCTGTTGTTCCCAATTGCTTCCACTTTGTTATAATGCCACTAACAGTTGACCGTGGAATATTTAGTAGTGAGGAAATTTCACAAATTGACTTATGGCACAGGTGGCAACCTCTCACGCTACCACGCTTGAGTTCACTGAGCTCCTGAGAGCGACCCATTCTTTCACAAATGTTTGTAGAAGCGTCTGCATGCCTAGTGCTTGATTTTATACACCTGTGTTAAAACAGCTCAAACATGCATTTTAGTCTAGTTTAGTCTGCTCAATAAGTGACAAAATAACGCCAACATTTTCCTATTTACATGTTGTGATGTGTATATCATGTGTATATGTGTTTTCATCCACAATTTTTATGTGTATTCTTAAAATTTGCACATATTAAAAACAACTGGATGGAAACCCGAATACTTATAACATTTTCCTCAAAGCTCTGAAGTCTGTTCAGATACTCATTCAGGTTCTGCATCATAAATTGTTCAAAATGAAGGGAAAATGAGAGAAAGAATGAGATTTGTGAACTTCAGACAAGGAGAAGAACAACCTAAATTTGGGAAAATGTAATATTTTTATGTTGTTGTATGGGAAACAATGGCATGAGAATTCTTTAAAAATAATAAAGTAAAATATTTATGGGTGAAATAAACTTCATATTAGAGTTTTATTTATTAGAGATTATTTAAGCAAGTCTAAAAATCACAAGCGAGTTCCAGCGAGATCAACCAAAATCATATTTAAGAGTTAGTCATATGATTGAACATTCATATTATCCAATCATTTCTGTCTAACCTTAGGTGAGTTAAATATTCAGCAAGCCATGAGATGCAAACTTAAGACAAGATCTCTCAAAAAAAATCTACTCCACAAATGAGGCTAATGTTTTGAATAATGAACACTGGTCGTCCTCCGAGCTAAATAAACACAAAAGACTTATGTAAGTCATGCGACGGCAGAGCAGCTTGTGTCTGGTTTTGAAATGAGAAGACATGAAATCTTGATATGAGATTACGGCACAGGAAAGTGTCAAACAGAGACAAATCCCGTCCTCGCTAATGCTCAACCAACCTTATCAGCGCGCCGTTAAACATATCATTAGATTTCAGCCTGATATAAACACATAAACCAGAAATTTTATCATTCAATAAGACTGAAACCGGGATGACACACTATTGTCTTTACTTTTGTTAGGCCTACAAGCATGAATAGAAGTTCTGTTGATAATGAGAGAGTAAAAAACGTCCAGAGATAAATGTTTAAATGCGTCATCCATGAGCCTCATGGTTTTCATTCATCTTCATTTCAGCCCTATCAGCCTGTCTGCAAGATAGCAAACACACTCACATGATTAATGTCATAAACAGAGACACCTTTCACACGCTGAATCCCGTCGTGCTGGGGAAATTGTCAGGAAAAAGCATCCAATTAATTTTCTTTGTGTTTCAATGACATTTTATGTCCTTACCGCATTGTACAAAGACAAACATGTTGCTGTTTGAGCTGGAAAAAGCTCTGCAAAGTTAAAAAGCACAAAGCCCCTACTAAGGGAGGTATACGCACTAGGGGTTAATGAGTCAAATTACTCACGGTTCGGTTTGTATCACGGTTTTAGGCTCACGGTTTCGGTACGGATGTGCTAGGAAAAAAGGTCTGCTGTCAAATAAAAATAATGAAAATAAGAACGAATGAAATACAACAGAGCAAAGATACTAATAAGATAAACAGTGCTTTTCAGGTTTTTCAGATATAGGTCTAACAATAGTTTTTAGGTAAATTGAATAAAGTAATCAAATGTAAAATAACTTGCATATTTGACTGTATAATTAAAGACTAGCCCTTATTAAGGTTACAAACGTTATTCAGTCAAGAGCAGCGAGTGATTTCCTTGTCTTTTGTTGTTTGATTAACATTAAAAACACAGACAGCACGAATATTAGGCTGTTGTCACTTTAAGAAAAAATAGGATTTAAAAGGAAAAAAAAATATTTTATATTAAATAATGTATTTATTTTATTAATATTTATTTATTAATACAGTTTTCTATGTTCTGCCAGATGGTTTTATAAACCCTGTTTCAGGACAATAATAAAAAAAAAACATGGATTTAATATGAAAATATATATTCATTTTATTAATATTTATTTATTAATATAGTTTTCTATATGTTGTTATTTTCAACAAACCATATTATAGATGCGTCAGATTTAAGATGAACCGCTACACCCCTAGAGCGCACTGTTTCTGAACTCCCTGAAACTCCCTGAGTTTTCTTCTGGGAACGAACACATTCCTCATTTAAAAAATTCCCGCCTATACGCTAAATAAAGGGGTGGGGCCTGGTTGAGTTAGTTATTAGCATAGACAGTAAAATAAATGGACACAGCGACCCCATAGACTTCAACGGAGAAAAGTGAAGTCAATTAGAAGCACTCACTTCCTGATGGCTGAGCGTACTGCGCATGATGACTGAGCGTGATGACGTAGATGTGACGTGAGCAACTTGTCTGACAGTTGTAAGTCTTCTAGTAGTTGTGCGAAGTGAAATCTGAATCACTGAATCTTGCAGAGACGGAGAGCGTGAGCAGGAGCAACTTTTGGTAAGTATTCTGATTAATTATTTTGTCCTTTTGCATAGTATTTATTTATTTTAAAATTTAACGCCAGATTGCCTGCAAGCTTCTCTTCCTGTCTATACGGTAATTTCTCTACTGTGCGACAGAGAGTCGCGTGGTTATGACGCAATCGTTAGCCTATTTCTTACAAAAACGGCTTCTACGGGGCGATAGTGTAAGACAAGGTAATGGAGCCTTTTATACATTGTCGTGTTTCTTTAGAAATAAACAATGGACAAATTGAGTCTTTAAACGCCTCAGATGTAAAGTTATTCGCTGTCAAAGTGACGCCAAAATGAATGGGAGTCAATGGAGTGCTAACAGCAGGTGATGGCTTGGTTAGCAATGGCTGCCCCTATGGAAGGTACGCTTTCCGGGTGCTGGATTACCCCCTTGGTTAGTAGTGTGTTGAATCTCGCAGTTATGGTAAGGGGCGGGGCATTTCCCAAACACGCTCGCAGCGCTTGACCAATCACAACACACCGGTCCAGCTGACCAATCAGAGCACATTTCAGAAGGAGGGGCTTCATAGAGACTAGGAGGGGCGTTACTGACAGACTGAAGAGACGAGCTGAAACAATGGAGAATATGGGGAAAATAATGTGTTTTTTGAACATTCAAGCATGAAATCCTGTTCTAGTACAGCCCAAAAACAAAATCAAGACTTCGAAAAAGGGCATTATAGTGCGAGGGTTTGAAAGGTAATAGGATGTCGTCAGATGAAATAAAAAGGATGAAAGTGGTGATTCATCACCTTGTCAGAAGGCACAGCAGCTTCCTCTTCACCGCTCTCTTACACACTTCAATCTTCTCACGCTGCCTCTGTCACGACCTCCATCAACATAATCTTACACTCAGATGCACATGTTCAAACACTCATCCTAATCATTAATTAGTCAGTTATTTGGCACTTTTATCTACAGTGACTTACAGTAATAATACAAAGACAGTCCTTTTGGAGTGACATTTAGCAGGTGCTCTACAACAACTACAAATTCTTCATGGCATGTTCACAGATCAAAATTCATGTTCAATGTTCAAATCAGGTTAATTCAAGGCCAAGACTATATAAGTCAAGTTTTAAATCCCCTTTGATAACAGTTTTCAATATATTGCAGGTTGGTTTTATAAACACTGTTGCAGGGCAATAATACAATAAAATAAAAAATATATTTTAAATGAAATAATATATTTATTGTATTATTGATGTATTACTATAGTTTTCTATGTTGCAGGTTGGTTTTATAAACCCTGTTGCATGAAAATAAAATAAATAAAACAAAATAAAAAAATAAATTAATGAAATATTTTATATTAAATAAAATAGTTATTGTATTATTATTTATTTATTAATATAATTTTCTATATGTTGCAGGTTGGTTTTATAAACCCTGTTGCATGACAATAACAGAATAAAAAAAAAAAAGATGTTATATGAATTAATATATATATATATATATATATATATATTATTAATATAGTTTTCTATGTTGCAGGTTGGTTTTATAAACCTGTTGCATGACAATAACAATAATTAATAATAATAATAATAATAATAATAATAATAATAATTATTATTATTATTATTATTTTATATGAAATAATATATTTATTTTATTAATATTTATTAATTAATATAGTTTTCTATATGTTGCAGATTGGGTTTATAAACCCTGTTGCATGACAAAAAAATAAATAAAATAAAATCAATAGATTTTATATGAAATAAAATATTTATTTATTAAAATAAGTTTTCCATATGTTGCAGGTTGGTTTTATAAACCCTGTTGCATGACAATAACAGAATAAAAAAAATGGATGTTTTATGAATTAATATATTTATTGTATTTTTTATTTATTAATATAGTTTTATATGAAATAATCTACTTATTTTATTAATATTTATTTATTAATATAGTTTTCCATATGTTGCAGGTTGGTTGTATAAACTCTGTTGCAATAAAATAAAATTAGATTTTATATAATTAATTAATTTATTATATGAAATAGTATATTTTTACAAATGCATTAATTCTACGGATCTCCAAAAAATAAAAGGGAATACACAAGCAAACGCAGTAGTGTCTACTAGGAGTCGATATTTTTGCGACTTGAGTGTGAATTGAGCATGCAATTTAGAAAGTTACAGTATCTGCTCAAAAAAGTTCTTAATTCAAGCTACATTCTTTATATTTTCTGAATAAGATGTGAGCGTTTGCCTGTGTAAATCTCACACAACAATGGTAGGGGGTTTTACACAACATCACTTCCACCATATAGTCAGAAATACTATTTGGAATCCTTTTGGATTTTTTCACAGTAATTTGGAACCGATCCAGAAGGACTGTCCATTAGAGCATAACATAAGAACATTATTCCATTACAAGCAAGGCTCTGAAAAGATTGTTAACTAGAACAATCCTGTAGTAATTTCAGTGTATTCAGTTGGATCTTATTTCATACTAAGAGGATTTATTATTTGATCCCATCTGATTCCAAATCATGACAGAATTCCAATCGGAATCTTTACACGTTCATTCCGGATCTTAACCGTAGACGAAATCTCTTGATCAGAGCCTCAGTGGAGCTCATGAAGCATCTCAGATCTCCAACCACACCCCCACAAACTTTTCCTCTTTCATCTTTCCGTTGGCGTTTTCGCTATCGTTGCCTGCCTCTGAAGTCGGAGTGTTAGTGCTGTGATTTTATGCTCCTTTGAGGTTTGGAGGCTGTGCAATCTGTCTCGTGGAGGGAGTCCGAGCCTCCGCCGGCTGGATTGCATTTTAATCATTAAGATCAGAATTAGCCGTCTGACTTTCACACTTCAACCGTGTTAAGCTGTTTAGAAAGGCAGAAACACTGGGATGTGCCGCGACTACTGATATGCTCCCCAATATCAGCTATTTCCACAACCATTAAGAGCCACTTTCACGCCTTCATTTACACAAATCAAACAAATTAAGGAACCACAGTGCTTATTAGAGTTGTGTTCTTCATCCACCACGTGCCGGCCTTTCATTTGACCACTGAAAGTCCCATCAAAACCACACTCAAACCGGTTTGAGGTCTTCCATGAGTCTGGAGTTCCATCCAGTCTGTATCTCTCCATAGCTTATCAAAAATAGAGCTAAAATTAAAACACAGATTCTATTAGCAGCTTTACTGCCATCAAATAAACTACAGCGCACAAGACTAGTAATTTATCCTGAGAGATCAAATAATTACACCCTGATGGTACGGATATGATAGGATCAGTGTGACGGGAACACTGGCTGGAAGACTTCATCTACTATGGAACTGAAGAACATTAAAAATCTAAAGTATGAGCTTTGTGCTGCTAATAACTGATATCACCTTGACCTGAATGGGACTGTCAGTGCTCAGTTGGGGAATGAGACGCATGCTTCCTGTGATCGTTCGCCTCCTAGAGGTGGCAGTCCACATTACTGGCCTTGGCATAAAAACAACTAAATCATAAATGACTATGAACAGATATATTATTATTATTGTTATATATATTATATTATTATTAATAAATTAATAAATAATTTCATTTAAAGTTATTCACTACATCAGAGCTAGCATATTGGCAGACCATTTAATAATAATAAAAAACTTGTAAACATTAAATACATTTTATTATATTGAAATTTACAGCTTAAGGAAAATATAAATATATCACTGACTGACTGTGACTGACAGACAGACTGACCGATTGACTGATTGAATTTTTATTTATTTATTTATTATTATTGTTCACAGCACAAATGGTGCAGGACAACATGAAATCTAAATAAATAAACAATAAAGCCATTTACCTTTGCCATTTAGATAGGCAAAAGATCATTTTAGGCTTTTAAACCCCATTCACCTTATCATGACTCTCCTTCAGAGGCTGACTGTAATAAATCACTCTTATCTGTGTATGTACTGAAAGCGTCTGTAGAGGAGTTGGTCCGACCGGGTAACCATGGCACTGTTGAGATCACCTCTGGAGTCCAGAGAACCCTAGAGAGAACAGGCTGTGCTCTTATTTGTGGATACTGCTGTTCCTAACCTCACCTATACACATCTCAGCTCAGGACGAGGGCGCTGGTCTGTTTTGTAGACCTGAAAAACACAAAAAGCAGAGATTCAGGGATAGTGGGTAAGTAAATGTTTTCCTTTCAGCGTTCAAACACAAACATGACTTACAACACTGAAGTATTTGATAGAGTCATAATCTTTAAAGCCACTGATAAATGCCTCAGGAGAGTGACGGCAGTTCTGAGGTTTGATATCCTGTCACGTAATACAGTGATATTTAGACATTTTTAAGTGTGCAAATAGTACTTTGCTACAAATAGCAGTAATTTACCCGTCTCTCATTATCTTCTCTGTAGGAGCTTTCCATATGGATGGATGGAAAACCACAGGGAAGACCAGCATGCCACAGCTGATGGTGAAGATTGTTGGTGGGAAACAAATTAAGTATTTTATAGAAGGGACCAAAAGGTAAATTTGTGCTTTATTCTTTAAAGAAAAATGTATTTATACAGAGGCCAGAGTTTGACTGTTTGAAACTGTTACATAGTCCTACAGATCATCTTGAGGTAACCAACAGCTCAGAGGACAGGTACAGTCCACCTAACAAAGTCACGGATGAAGATTTAAGCAGAAAACCACTGTCACATGACCTGGAGCCTCTGGGACCAGAGAGCCTGTTAGATGCCCTCAGACAGGTACTGAAAAATATCAACATCAGCATAAACTACACTGAATTTTATTATACACTGCCCGGCCAACAAAAAAAGTGTCTGTTTGGATTTAAATTGGCAAATGCTTAAGAGTCAATGATTGGATCATTATTGCATTGATTTTTATGTTTCTAGCATGTTATATGTTTGGCAACAGTTCTTCTAACCCTAATTGATGGAGCGTGTAGCTTAAACAACCATGTAGGAAGACACAACATGGCCATATTCCAGGATGACAATGTCAAGATTCATCAGCTCAAACGGTGAAAGAATGGTTGGGATGGACCATGAAGAATCCAGTCCTTAAATTCATTGAAAGTCTTGGAGATGTGCTGGAGGAGACTTTAAAGAGTGCTGGACTCTTGCATTGTCAATACAAGATCTTGACCAAAAATTGATGCACCTCTTGACATCACAACATTTATTTCCATCAAGAGGTCCATTAATCTTTGGTCAAGATCTTGTATTTAGAATCCAGTGAATAATATCCAACTCTTAACCTCAAAATAATTTTAAACAGTAACCTTCACTTCTTTTAGCACTGTGTGGTTTCAATTGGACAGTTTTTTAGATGACTTGAGATCATCTTGCTTGCACTGTCCATGGTACTGAAAATACTGACCAATCAAAGTAATAGCACTGTCCAGAGTCCTGAAATTCACTTATCATTGTTCACTAGAAGATAAGTCCTCTAGAATAAATGCTTCATCGTCTGAAGCTCCTGCTGAAAATGGCTGGATGCTAATGGTATGATAATGATCCAGGTTCCACACAGACGGTGTGTGACGGCACCATGTGGAGATCGCACGCGCTCCTACATACATCTGAAGTCCACAACCAACACGGGTTATTCAAAACAACTTCAAATCCCTCATATTACAGGGGTAGAGGTGAGATATCATGTGCATGCTGTCTTTAATGAACTTATAAGTATATATGCACACTACTGATCAAAGGTTTGAGGTCAGTACTTTTTTTATGTTTTTGATAGAAGTCTCTTCTGCTCACCAAGGCTGCATTTATTTGATAAAAAAACAGTAAAAACAGTAATGTTGTGAAATATTATTACAATTTAAAATAGCTGTTTTCTATGTGAATATACACTATATTGCCAAAAGTGTTGGGACACCCCTCCAAATCATTGAGTTCAGGTGTTCAATCACTTCCATGGCCACAGGTGTATAAAATCAAGCACTAGGCATGCAGACGCTTCTACAAACATTTGTGAAAGAACGGGTCGCTCTCAGGAGCTCAGTGAACTCAAGCGTGGTACCGTGATAGGTTGCCACCTGTGCAATAAGTCCATTCGTGAAATTTCCTCACTACTAAATATTCCACGCTCAACTGTTAGTGGTATTATAACAAAGTGGAAGCAATTGGGAACAACAGTAACTCAGCCATGAAGTGGTAGGTCACATAAAATCACAGAGCGGGGTCAGCGCATGCTAAGGGTCACAGTGCACAGAAGTCAATAGCTACAGACCTCCAAACTTCATGTGGCCTTCAGATTAGCTCAAGAACAGTGTGTAGAGAACTTCATGGAATGGGTTTCCATGGCCGAGCAGCTCATCCAAGCCTTACATCACCAAGTGCAATGCAAAGCATCAGATGTAGTGATGTAAAGCACGCCGCCACTGGACTCTAGAGCAGTGGAGACGTGTTCTCTGGAGTGACCAATAACGCTTTTCTGTCTGGCAATCTCATGGACGAGTCTGGGTTTGGCGGTTGCCAGGAGAACGGTACTTGCCTGACTGCATTGTGCCAAGTGTAAAGTTTGGTGGAGGGGGGATTGTGGTGTGGGGTTGTTTTGTAGGGGTTGGGCTTGGCCCCTTAGTTCCAGTGAAAGGAACTCTTAATGCTTCACCATACCAAGACATTTTGGACAATTTCATGCTCACAACTTTGTGGGAACAGTTTGGGGACGGCCCCTTCCTGTTCCAACATGACTGCGCACCAGTGCACAAAGCAAGGTCCATAAAGACATGGATGAGCGAGTTTGGTGTGGAGGAACTTGACTGGCCTGCACAGAGTCCTGACCTCAACCCGATAGAACACCTTTGGGATGAATTAGAGTGGAGACTGCGAGCCAGGCCTTCTTGTCCAACATCAGTGCCTAACCTCACAAATGCGCTTCTAGAAGGATGGTCAAAAATTCCCATAAACACACTCCTAAACCTTGTGGAAAGCCTTCCCAGAAGAGTTGAAGCTGTTATAGCTGCAAAGGGTGGGCCAACTCCATATTAAACCCTACGGATTAAGAATGGGATGTCATTAAAGTTCATGTGCATGTAAAGGCAGGCATCCCCAAAACTTTTGGCAATATAATGTATGTTAAAATGTAATTTATTCCTGTGCTCAAAGCTGAATTTTCAGCATCATTACCCCAGTCTTCAGTGTCACATGATCCTTCAGAAATCATTATAATATGATTTGGAAACCGTGATACATTTTTGTTTTCAGGATTCTTTCAACATTTATTTTGAAAGATATCTTTTGGAATGTTATGAAGGTCTTTACTGTCACATTTGAACAATTTAATGCATCCTTGCTGAATGAAGGTATTAATTTCTTTAAAAAAAAAAAAATTGTACTGTATTCTAAATTAACAATAAAAACTCTAAAAAACAAAATGGTTGATATTTTTTGACATGTCAGACAGAGGAGCCAGTTAAATCTGGCCCAGAGTGCTTCCTCCTCTCATCTGTCTCAGAGGAACTGCAGGACTGGGAACCACAAACATTCCAGAGCATTGAGGAGGAAGTGACATCCCTCGACCCGTCCCAATCAGGAATCCTCCATCAGTCAGAACTTACATACCTCTTCCTCAGACTGAAGATCCCTTTGAAGCTCAGCACACTGGCCTGTGCGTTCAAATCCTTCAGTAACACCAGTGACCCGGAGCAGGTGAGTCAGTTATCATCAGAACCTTTGGGAGTTACAGCAAATATTGTTATTCAACTAGTCATTGTACAGTTTCAGGGCATTTGCGTTCAACCCATCAATTCAATCATAATGTTGTATTTATTAATTTATCATTCTCAGTTCATATACAACTCACACTACACACTATTTTCATGAATAATCTGTTTGTTTGTTTATTCATTCATTAATCACTGACATTATTTTCATGACAATAAAGCATTTTTTTTTTTGGCAAAATATATTTTTATTTTATTAATTTTTTTTGATTTTGTGACGAAACATCCTGAATATGTTTTTAAGGAGATTTATCCAGTTTTCCATTTTAACCCTGTAAAAAGGGTGTTTCAATGAAAGTTTCAATATGAAAAACTGAGTGAATCTCATAAAAAAAAAAAATAATAATAATAAAAAATAAAAATAAAATAATAATAATAATAATAATATTATATATATACACTCACCTAAAGGATTATTAGGAACACCTGTTCAATTTCTCATTAATGCAATTATCTAATCAACCAATCACATGGCAGTTGCTTCAATGCATTTAGGGGTGTGGTCCTGGTCAAGACAATCTCCTGAACTCCAAACTGAATGTCAGAATGGGAAAGGTGATTTAAGCAATTTTGAGCGTGGCATGGTTGTTGGTGCCAGACGGGCCGGTCTGAGTATTTCACAATCTGCTCAGTTACTGGGATTTTCACGCACAACCATTTCTAGAGTTTACAAAGAATGGTGTGAAAAGGGAAAAACATCCAGTATGCGGCAGTCCTGTGGGCAAAAATGCCTTGTTGATGCTAGAGGTCAGAGGAGAATGGGCCGACTGATTCAAGCTGATAGAAGAGCAACTTTGACTGAAATAACCACTCGTTACAACCGAGGTATGCAGCAAAGCATTTGTGAAGCCACAACACGCACAACCTTGAGGCGGATGGGCTACAACAGCAGAAGACCCCACCGGGTACCAGTCATCTCCACTACAAATAGGAAAAAGAGGCTACAATTTGCACAAGCTCACCAAAATTGGACAGTTGAAGACTGGAAAAATGTTGCCTGGTCTGATGAGTCTCGATTTCTGTTGAGACATTCAGATGGTAGAGTCAGAATTTGGCGTAAACAGAATGAGAACATGGATCCATCATGCCTTGTTACCACTGTGCAGGCTGGTGGTGGTGGTGTAATGGTGTGGGGGATGTTTTCTTGGCACACTTTAGGCCCCTTAGTGCCAATTGGGCATCGTTTAAATGCCACGGCCTACCTGAGCATTGTTTCTGACCATGTCCATCCCTTTATGACCACCATGTACCCATCCTCTGATGGCTACTTCCAGCAGGATAATGCACCATGTCACAAAGCTCGAATCATTTCAAATCTCCATCAACTGCAAGATGCTATCCTATCAATATGGGCCAACATTTCTAAAGAATGCTTTCAGCACCTTGTTGAATCAATGCCACGTAGAATTAAGGCAGTTCTGAAGGCGAAAGGGGGTCAAACACAGTATTAGTATGGTGTTCCTAATAATCCTTTAGGTGAGTGTATATATATATATATATATATATCTCAAATAAAATATAAAAAAGGAAAGAAACTATATTTGTATTATATTAATACTAAGATGCTTACAGTAATTGACATGAAAATGTCACAAATAAATAATCTTCATTTTCATTAAGCAAAATATAATTTATTTTTGTCCTTTTTTCATCACTGACATTATTTTTTAAAATAGGGGTTTAAACTTTTTTTTTTTTAAATATAAATTAATTTTTTCTTTAGATTTTAGGTTGAAACATGACATGTATATGTTTTTATAAAAATGTACCGTTTTCCACTTTGACCCTGTAAAAAAAAATTAAAACTGAAAATGGAAAACTGAGGGATTCTCATATAAACACATACAAGTCCGGTTTCACCCAAACATCAATTTGTATAAAATTAAAATACAAATACAAATATAAGATATAAATATATACATGAATGTGTGTGTATTTATATATAAATAACAATTATACACAGTACACACACACATATATTATGTAAACACAAACTTTTATTTTGGATGTGATTAATCATGATTAATCCGTTTGACAGCATTAATAGAAATAAAATATAAAAATAAAGAAATTATTGTCACGGTCAGGTATGGGGGAAAGGAGTGATGACTCAAGTGCAGGAGAACATGGGATTTATTAATGACATAAACATAAAACAAACAAAAACTACCCACGAGGGGGAAAACCAGAACATACCACACACAAGGAACCAGGAACATGACGCAAGGAACGGGAAACAGATGATAACGAACCAACACAAGCCTGCAAACACAAGGAGACTAAATAGGGAGCAAATAAGGCAATAATTGAGGGAAGACAGGAGACAGGAGACATGACGTAAAAGACCAAAACATGACAAACCAAAGCACATGGCTAGAAAATAACAAAAACACCACATGTGCTAACAAGACAAGACAGACATGGGACAATTATATTTTGTATGAAGAAAATGAATCCTATTTTAATACTAATATGCTTACAGTAATTGGCATGAAAATGTCACAAACAAATAAATAAACAATAAATAAATAATCTTAATTGTCTTTAAGCTAAATAACATTTCTTGTTTTTTCCTTTTTTCTATCACTGACAATATCAAAGCATATTGGTATTAAAATAGGGGCTTCATTTTCTTTTTGCAAAATGTAATTTTTAGATTTTGGGATGAAACATGACATGTTTTATGAGATTTACCCAGTTTTTCATTTTGTGAAAACTTTTATTTCTAACAATTTTAAATTAAAATAATTTAATTATAAATTAATTTGAGTGTAAATATTAATTATAAGATCCTTTATACAATTTCAAGTTATAGTTAAAGCGTTTTTAAGCATATATGGTGTTGGATTTATTTTCATGTGAAAGTGATGGTAAAAATGTTTTACTGTGTTCATCACACTCTGCAGGTGCACTATAAAGAGCTGCTGCAGTTCATACAGAGAGCTGTGCAAGATGACAAACAGCAAAGTGTGGAGGTCTGTCAATGAGCCTGATAAGAGAATATTATCTTTTCGGCAGTTTTCTGAAATAAAAAAAAATATATTTTGAACATGATCCCCTTTAGGCAGAGATCTGGGATGCGTCAGTGGCCAGTACTGACCTGGAATCAGTGATCAGTGTGACCGCAGACCAAAGAGAAACGTGGCTTCAGAGGTTTCAGAAGATGGAGATGGCCGTACAAATGTGTGACACCAAAAACACAGGTATAAAACCCATCATAGAAATACAGTATGGCATACAGGACCCATTGTGTTTTTTTACACGCTTATCTTTCTTTAGTGTGTAATGTTGCTGTTTGAGCATGAAAAAGCTCTGCGCAGTCCCTCCAGCGGGAGTTCTTCTCTATATCAGTGTCAGTGTTTCTGAACTCCCTGAAACGCCTCCATTGTAGTCTTGAGTTTTCTTCTGGGAACGAACACGTCACAATATTCCTTGTTTAAATAATTCCCGCCCAAGATATACACTAAATAAAGGGGCGGAGCCTGGTTGAGCTAGTTAGTACTGTGTTGAAACTCACAGTTTTGGTAAGGGGCGGGGCATTTCCCAAACTCGCAGCGCTTGACCAATCACAACACACCGGTCCAGCCAACCAATCAGAGCACATTTCAGAAGGAGGGGCTTCATAGAGACAGGAGCTAAACAGAGCGTTACTGGCATACACTATTTGTTCGTCGGCTAGAGGAGAACTGGCACCCCGACTGAGCCTGGTTTCTCCCAAGGTTTTTTTTCTCCATTCTGGCCCTGAAGGAGTTTTGGTTCCTTGCCACCGTCGCCTTTGTCTTTTGGCTTGCTCAGTTGGGGACACTAAATTTTCAACTATATTACTGATCTGCCCGCATTGACACTATATCATAATTGAGCTGAGCTGATGACATCACCGTTTTCTCCAGAGCGTCTGTACAGCCGAATCAAATTCTGTTGCATTATTTTCCTGTTTAACACTGTGAAGCTGCTTTGAAACAATCTGCATTGTAAAAAGCGCTATATAAATAAAGGTGACTTGACTTGACTTGAAGAGACGAACTGCAACAATGGAGAAATGTGTTTTTTGAACATTCAAGCATGAAATCCAGAACTATAGAGCCCAAAAAACAACATCAAGACACAACGCCACAATATACTGCCTCTTTAACGCAATTTAAAACTGTGATGGACTAAGAAGTGATAGAACTTTCTAAGCCGAAAAGATGTTTTCAACTCTGTTTTTCAGGTTATGTGGACAGAGATCAAGCCAAACGCCTGATACTGAACTACAGCCTCATCTTTGATCTGAATCTGAGTCCACTGAAGGTCAACGAGATCACACGTAACACTCAGCGAGAGGGCAAAGTTCACCTCGCCTCGGCTCTGCGGCAGCTGAAGGAATTACAGTCATCCTCAATAACTGCTCTGGGAAACATCAACATTGATCCTGTAAAAAGGGCTTTTAAATGAAAGTTTTCCTCTATGTAAAACTGAATGAATCACATATAAACATATACAAGTCAATGTTTCACCCCAAAAAAATCTAAAGGAAATAAAAGAAATTATATTTTGTATGAAGAAAATAAACCCTGTTTTTAATACTATGTTTAAGGATGGATGGATGGATGGATGGATGGATGGATGGATGGATGGATGGATGGATGGATGGATGGATGGATGGATGGATGGATGGATGGATGGATGGATGGATGGATGGATGGATGGATGGATGGATGGATGGATGGATTTTGGGGTGAAATGAACCTGAACATTTCTTGCCAGGTTTCATGACATTAACTTCCCCTTACTTTCTACAGTTTAATTGGTCAACAATCAAAAACTTTGATTTTTGATGCTCCAATTATAGTAATTTCTGTTCAGATTCAAGAACGAAATTGATGCAAACAGGAATCAACAGATGCACATACATCACTTGTGAATTATGACAGCTAACAAATAAGGAATAAAGTATCTTACATCTACAAAGTTTAAGGCATTGCATATGCATTACAAATATGCAATATTTGAAATAAACACAGGAGGGTGAAGTTTTACCTGTAATTCTTCCCAATGGTGCCTCAACCGCTTTCCTCACCTCTGGCATGATAAAAACAAGATAATTATGATAATTAAATAGTGCATAATACACAAGATAAAACATTATTGGTTGGTTTAAAAAAAAAGAAGAAAAAAAGAAGGAAAAATATGTGAAGACAAGACTCTGTATAAGTGTATATACACACAATGACAAATACTTTGGAACATTTGAACTCTTATTTGGAACTTTTATTTGGAATATTGACTAACTAAGATAAATTTGCATTGCTACTCATTTGGAATATGTTACATTGAAACTAAACATTGCACATCCGTTATTAAAGGGATAGTTCACCCAAAAATGAAAATTAGCCCATGATTTTCTCACCCTCAAGCCATCCTAGGTGTATATGACATTCTTCTTTCAGACGAATACAATCAGAGGTATATTAAAAATGTCCTGGCTAATCCAAGCTTCAGAATAAATCAGAATTACCTAACAACAGTTCATGTATAGAATAACTGATTAGATATGATGATATAGATGAGTCAACATGCTCTTGTGTGTGTCAGTGGCTTTGTCCATATTATTGTACTACACTATGTATGATGACATGATTATGTCAGTCTGATACATTTCGGGATTCTGGCGGTCACTCTTTAGTATCTCTGCTGCGGCAGATGATGTTGAAGGGCAGAGGAAGGCGGACAATACCCATGATCCCATCCATATCCAGGGGCTGTGGATCGGCTGGCCAGGAGAAATGAATCTGCTGGAGGAGAGACGTGATGTACAGGAAGAGCTCCGTCCTCGCCAGCATCTCGCCCAGACAGACCCTCGGACCTGATAAACCAGCACACATACACTCAACTAAATGTTTAGGCCTACATTTAAGATTTATGTATTTGAATTGCGTAAAAAAAATTCCATCCATTTAGATTACAGAGCTTTAACTAAACAAACTTAGAAACTTAATATGATGCATAAATTAAAGATTTCTGCACTTGCATGTATTTACATGTAATTGATTCCATTTAAATAATCATATTTTAAAAACAGCATAAATCATTGAGAAAATTATTATATTTATTCAGTAAAAAAATATGAACATGCATATGGCTAGCTGTGGAACAAGCTAAATTCAGTTGTATGAGACTGAAATAGATTTAAAATATATGAACTTGGTTATTGTGCATTTAAAACATTCAGTTTATTAGTACTATTACACAAATCTTACCGGTTTCATTTATGTGTGACTGACAAATTTGCATCACATTGTTTATTATGCTAAAACTGTGTAATCCGAAATGGATGTATATTTTATATGCAATACAAAAACACATCAATCTTAAATTTAATCCTAAATATTTATTTGCGTGCAATATTAGTCCAGTAACTTTTGTGTTTATTAATGGCTCACCCAGTGAGAACGGGATGAAACACTCTGGCTTGCTGAAGTGTCCGTTCTCGTCCAGGAAATTTTCCGGGTTAAAGGAGTCGGGATGCTTCCAGTGCTCCTTATTGCTGAAAATCGCTGATAAATTTGTTAGGATCGTAGTTCCCTGTATGAGGAAAGTTCAGCAGAGTTAAATCAAGCTTTTCACAAAACTAAGGGTCATTATTCATAACCCTAAACCATCAGTCATAATTTACACTGGCTTAATGCTCTTACATGATAATATTACATGCATATTTCATGATTGGACAAGTACAGCACACAACTATATATAATCTTAATATAACATCTAGTCTCATTTCTTTATCCTTACAGTTTAAATTACTAGTCAAAAAAAGTGCATGAATATTTATTGCGGCAAGAATTTGTTATTTATGACTGGGAAATATTAACACAGTCCATCTAAAAGAGCATTTAAATTATGTTTCTAAAAAAATGATAAACTAGGCATATCTCAAAAAAATATTAATATATATATTTAATACCAATATGCTTAACCCTCATCCCTCCCTCGCACTTTGTAACAGATCCTTCCCTCATGGGTCAAAATGACCCGAAGCCCTAAAATTATAATTAAGAGATTTTTTATTTTATTTACCTTTAAATTACTAGATTTTATCAATAAATAATAATTCAAGAACATTCTTTCGACTTAAATTCAAAATAATGCACAATTTCATGCATAACCCTTTTAATTCAGCTCTAAATATCTCACATTGGGTGTCTTTGCTGACCTCTTGTGGGAAAAAAAATATATAAAATATGACTCTTCAATATCAAAATCAACTGCAGGCGGTCGATCCTTTTCCTATTTAGCACCTAAACTCTGGAACAGCCTTTCCTAGCATTGTTCGGGAAGCAGACACACTCTGTCAGTTTAAATCTAGACTAAAAACACATCTCTTTACTATGGCATACACATAAAACATTTTTAATTTATATTTTATTCAAATCAAATAAATGATTGTTAGGCTGCATTAACTAGGTCAGCTGGAACCGGGAACACTTCCCATAACACCTGATGTACTCGTTACATCATAAGAAGAATGGCATCTACGCTAATGTTAGTCTCTCTGTTTATCCCGAGGTTTACTGCAGTCAGCCGGATCCGGGCCGTATCCAGACCAGATGGTGGACCTGCGTCTGGACATGACCAACACATCCCTGAAGTGTCTGCAGAGAACGTGTCATTTAGTCTACCCTCTGAAATTGCTCATCGACACGGCATCCTCAATGGATCCATCTCCGGCGTGATGACTCCGATATTTCGAATATTCATATTTAATAATCGTTTAATCGACACGCCATCCTCAATAAACCCGTCTCCGGCGTGATGCCTCCAATCTTTTGAATATTCCGATCTAATATGACTTCTGACCTGTAAGGCTGCCAAAATAATAATCATACACTGTTTGTTAATTGGCCAGAGGAGAACTGGCACCCCGACTGAGCCTGGTTTCTCCCAAGGTTTTTTTTTTTCTCCATTAGGCCCCTGATGGAGTTTTGGTTCCTTGCCACTGTCGCCTTTGGCTTGGCTTGCTCAGTTGGGGACACTACATTTTCAAATAAATATCCAAATAAATTTAATTACTAAACTAAATTAACTATGTCAACTACATTACTTGAATATACACTCACCTAAAGGATTATTAGGAACACCATACTAATACTGTGTTTGACCCCCTTTCGCCTTCAGAACGTGGCATTGATTCAACAAGGTGCTGAAAGCATTCTTTAGAAATGTTGGCCCATATTGATAGGATAGCATCTTGCAGTTGATGGAGATTTGTGGGATGCACATCCAGGGCACGAAGCTCCCGTTCCACCACATCCCAAAGATGCTCTATTGGGTTGAGATCTGGTGACTGTGGGGGCCATTTTAGTACAGTGAACTCATTGTCATGTTCAAGAAACCAATTTGAAATGACTCGAGCTTTGTGACATGGTGCATTATCCTGCTGGAAGTAGCCATCAGAGGATGGGTACATGGTGGTCATAAAGGGATGGACATGGTCAGAAACAATGCTCAGGTAGGCCGTGGCATTTAAACGATGCCCAATTGGCACTAAGGGGCCTAAAGTGTGCCAAGAAAACATCCCCCACACCATTACACCACCACCACCAGCCTGCACAGTGGTAACAAGGCATGATGGATCCATGTTCTCATTCTGTTTACGCCAAATTCTGACTCTACCATCTGAATGTCTCAACAGAAATCGAGACTCATCAGACCAGGCAACATTTTTCCAGTCTTCAACTGTCCAATTTTGGTGAGCTCGTGCAAATTGTAGCCTCTTTTTCCTATTTGTAGTGGAGATGAGTGGTACCCAGTGGGGTCTTCTGCTGTTGTAGCCCATCCGCCTCAAGGTTGTGCGTGTTGTGGCTTCACAAATGCTTTGCTGCATACCTCGGTTGTAACGAGTGGTTATTTCAGTCAAAGTTGCTCTTCTATCAGCTTGAATCAGTCGGCCCATTCTCCTCTGACCTCTAGCATCAACAAGGCATTTTCGCCCACAGGACTGCCGCATACTGGATGTTTTTCCCTTTTCACACCATTCTTTGTAAACTCTAGAAATGGTTGTGCGTGAAAATCCCAGTAACTGAGCAGATTGTGAAATACTCAGACCGGCCCGTCTGGCACCAACAACCATGCCACGCTCAAAATTGCTTAAATCACCTTTCTTTCCCATTCTCCCAGTTTGGAGTTCAGGAGATTGTCTTGACCAGGACCACACCCCTAAATGCATTGAAGCAACTGCCATGTGATTGGTTGATTAGATAATTGCATTAATGAGAAATTGAACAGGTGTTCCTAATAATCCTTTAGGTGAGTGTATATGATCATTGAAATGAGCTGATGACATCACCGACAAAACAAATCTTAATGGCACTTAAAATATTTTACTTAAATACTTAAAATATATATATATATTTTTTTTGATGAAATTACAATTTTTGACAGGTTTCATGGCAACGCAACTACTTGCTCACCGCATTGTATTTTGTCAACAAACATAGTGTTACATTATGTATTTGGCCTATTACTAATTTCTGATACATTATTGTCAATATTCAAGCCAGAAATTGACACAGAAAGGTATACACAGATCAGATCATCAGATTTGTGAAGGAATAAAGTAGTGCTGTGAAACGATTAAATGCATTCAAAATAAAAGTTTGTGTTTACACAATACGTGTGTGTGTACTGTGTATAATTATTATGTATATTTGAATACACATATACATGTATAAGAAATATTTGCATATATAACAACTTTTTAAAAATATATACATGCATGTGTGTATTTATATGTACATAATAATTATACACCATACACACACATATATTATGTAAACACAAACTTTTGGATGCGATTAATCGTTTGACAGCCCTAGAATAAAGAATTTATATATATTTAAAATATAATCTCTTAGTCTAGTCTCTTCATAATTGGTTATCTATATGAAAATCTGGCTGTGAAAATCATTTAAGCCTCGTCAACAAATAATTCAGACAGGTTTTTCTAGATCAACCGATTCATCAAAAAGATCTGACTCAATATGAACGATTCAAACATATTGCCAAGGAAAAGAAAGGGCAGATTTCTATCTTTTTCAGATAACTTCATTCATTCATTCATCCAGGCACCATTCATTACCTGAGGAATGTCGTATCCTCGTAGTTTTGTGGGCCGAATCGTTTCATGAACCACGCCCAGTGGTACAATGTTGGCACAGCGCTGAATCTCGTGAACAGTGGCGTTCGTGTACGGTAGTTTGTCACGGTCATCCATGCTGGGCAAGCGGTCGTAACCCAGAACCCGAACAATCTCCTCATGACATCGTTCTGTGCGAGATAAAAGGGAATTTGCATTGAAGGTCAGTAAGAGTTAAAGGGATAGATAGTTCACCCAAAAATACAAATTTGCCCATGATTTACTCCCCCTCAAGTCATACTAGGTGTATATGACATTGTTCTTTCAGACGAATAAAATTGGGAGTTATATTAAAAAATGTCCTGGCTAATCCAAGCTTTATAATGGCAGTGAATGGTTGTGTCGTTTTTGAAGTCCATAAAAGTGCATCTATCCATCATATAACTGCTCCACATGGCTCCGGGGGGTTAATAAAGGCCTTCTGAAGCAAAGTGGCGCGTTTGTGTAAGAACAATATCCATATTTAAAACTTTATAGACTAAAATAACTAGCTTCCGGCGGTCAGCGGTACACAAGTTGACTTGCGCTAAAAGAGTAACCCCCGATGTGATGTACAGCAAGCTTTGACGCCTCTCGTGGATAGGGCTGGGCAATAAACTCAAGCCCCTCTTATATCGAAATCCTCCACCATTTCCCTTTGAAAATTCTCGTTTTAGTCTCTAATTCATGACCGGTGTTTGATTTGCTCTATTCTCTGCGCTTCTGCATTCGTCAATACGCATGCGTCAAGGTTTCAAGGGTCAAGGGTTACTCTTTTAGCGCAAGTCGACTCGCGTACCGCTGACCGCCGGAAGCTAGTTATTTTAGTCTATAATGTTTTAAATATGGATATTTTTCTTACACAAGCACGCCACTTTGCTTCAGAAGGCCTCTATTAACCCCCCTGGAAGTTGAAATCACGTAATTACGACATGACGTGAACGCACCTTTCGCATCACGCTGGTTCCCTCGAGAAAAACGCAATAGGATTTTCCCATAGGCTTTTGGATTATCGCAACAACAACAAAAAAAAGCTCTGGGATCAACACAAGTTTATGATATTTACACGTTTTCTCCATCAAGATAATTATCACAGATGAACACAACTTTTATGAATTTTGAAATCAAGTCGGCAGAAGTAAAAAGCTAAAGGTAGGCTGTAAACGAGTTTATCTTTTCGGCGTGATGACGTTTAATCTCGACAGGCTCTGCAGTCTAAGGTGACCGTTTTCCGGGGACAGTCCCGGTTTTTGGTGTTGTGTCACCGTTTTACAGCTCGTTCAAAACAACTTGCAGATATATTGCAAAAAAAAAAAAACCCCAACCAACATACAGCAACCTGCTGATTATAGGAGCAATCGTGTAGTGATTATTTTCACCAGCAGATGGCGCTGTGAGATACGCTGACTCTATTTGGTCGCGCGCGCCGCTACTTTATGAAGAACGTAACCGAGAGCAGAGCGTCATATCGTCACATATCAAAAGAAACAGGTGCGGGTGCGCTAAATTGTATTAAATCCAGACCAAAAATCCTTATATTTAAACTAAATCATAATAATTATTAATGTTAATAATAATATAAGGAGCCTACAACAAAAACATAAAAAAAATGTATTGTCCCTGTTTTTTAATTAAAAGATAATAACAAATTAGATTTTAGTGATATTTTGACCACTCAAATAGGAAGTGTCCCCGGTTTCCATTTCAGAAATCTGGTCACTTTACTGTAGTCCCATTTAGCCACTTGTTAGCAACCGCCTTTTTTAAGACGCGTAACAGTTTCAAAAAAATCAGTGGGGTATTACGGATGTATTTTATTGCCAGTTTATATCTCACAATTCGGTAATTTGATCTCAGAATTGAACGTAACTTGCAATTCTGAGAGAAAAAAAAAGTCTGAAGTGTGAGATTTTTTTCTCTATTCAATTCTGCCTTTCACACCAAGATTCCTGTAGTGTTCTTGTGTACTGCTAATGTTTAGCTTTATCACCTTGTACATCTGGGTTTTGAATCAAGTTGATGAGCCCCCATCTGATGGTGGTCGCTGTGGTGTCGGTTCCAGCCAGGAACAAATCAGCAGCTGACATAACCAGGTTCTCCTCATGAAACGTGGAACCTTCGTTGGACTTTTGCTGCTCCAGGTGAAACAAATCAGTTTACTACAGATAAAAAAGGACTAGTTTTACATATGTGACCCTGGAGCACAAAACCAGTCATAAGTTGCACAGGTATATCTGTGGCAATAGCCAACAATACATTGTATGGGTCAAAATGATCGATTTTTCTTTTATACCAAAAATCTTTAGGACATTAAGTAAAGATCATGTTCCATTAAGATATTTTGTATATTTCCTACTGTAAATATATAAATGTATTTATTTTATTATTTAAAATTCATTATTATTAGTGATATGCGTTGCTAAGGACTGACAACGTTAAAGGCGATTTTCTCAATATTTAGATTTTTTTGCACCCTCAGATTCCGGATTTTCAAATAGTTTATCTGCCAAATATTGTCCTAAGAAACCACACATCAATGGAAAGCTTATTTATTCAGCTTTCAGAAGTCCATATGACTGGTTTTGTGGTCCAGTGTGGTCCAGTGTCTCAGTGATCTCACTTTCTCGATCTCCAGCAGGTAGGCATCAATGAAGTCTCGCGGGCTGTCTGGATCCAGAGTTTCTTTGTGCCCTTTAACTTCATTGCGGATGAAACCCTCTAACTCATTGGCGTTCTGCTTGACCTTCTGGTGTGGTCCAGGGAAATGCTTGATGAAGGGCAGCAAGTTGAAAAACTAAGATAGACAATAAGATGATTGGTGCCTTATGCCTCAAATATTTTTCACGTTTGAGAGTTCTCTTTAGTGCATTTTATTCACTCCATACAAAGTAAATATTCTCATTATCAAGTAAATATTTCGATATTAGGTAAATATGTTAATTTACAGTTAAAAGATAAGGAAAATATGAAAGTTCATCTATCATTTCCATTACTTGTTTGTAATTAGATAAGGATTTTTAAAAGTCATTGCCATGGAAGAGCAAGTTCTAGTTTATAGAAATATTTATAAAATATAGTTTATAAAATATTTTAATGTGGAGTATAACTAAATGTTGATAGATAATAATACAAATAATAAAAAATGCAACTAAAGAGTCAACTAAAGTGAGCCTAACTCTATGCAAATGCATGATGTCATGCAATATAGCAGTGGGAATGCAGACAGTTTATCGCTGCTCTCCCTGCTCTCATCCATGCTAGGCATGGATGCGCAGGGAGTTCTTGCCCAGAACAGAACCATACCGTCAATCCAAACTATATGCTAATTCTCAATCATCTTTGACGATAGTGGTCCTGACAGAATACATTTTTTTTGGGTGAACTAACTCTAATCAATAAATTAAGAAAATGAAGAATATGATCATACCTGTCCTGCAGCTGACCCTGCGAGCATGAAGTTTTCATTCAGGATTTTCAGAAGGTATGAGAAGCGTTTGTCATAATAATCGAAGCGATCTCCAAACACGATGGAACAGATAATGTTGGAGACTGCATTCTGTAATGCATGCTGGGGGTTCATTGACTTGCCTACAAAGAAACATGCATCAGTATGAGTGGAAAACACCAGTGCTTTTATATCCAATCCATTTTGAATAGAAAGATTTGTATGCTTTAAATACATGAATTTCAAAGTCACATATACAAGACATTTTTAAGAAAGGTGCTGTTTGACAAAGATGAGCTAGTTTGCAGCCCGACATGAACATTTCATACCTTCTGCTTTAAGCATTTCAGAAATCAGATAGCGGCTTTCCTCTAACACCCGATCTTCTACCGATTTCTTTCCCAGGCCAAAATTCCTGAGCGTGTGCAGAGCAAACCGTCTCTGCTGCCTCCAGGAGTGACCAAATGTGACCATTATTATACCTGAGAAAGAGAGAACGAACGTTCTAATCTCGAATCTGATCTATTGCTACATTTACAGTTACACATTAACTTTAAATTCCATGAAGAATATTTAACGTCTATTGAACAAAAGTTCTTAACCCTGTTTCTTACAACAATCCACTGAGGTTCCCAAAATGGTTCTTCTATGGCATTGCTGTGAAAACACTCTTTTGGGACCTTTATTATTAAGAGTGACTCAAGTTTTGAATGGAATAGTACAAAATCCACATATCAAGCATCATAATATCGTGTTACTGACCATGTCCATTAGTTATCCATTCTATAAGAGGCATAGCCGGTCTTCCAGAAAAAGCTTCCTGAACCAGGGCTTCCTTCGTGACCTGGATTGTGTTGAGGGTTATCATCGGCTTCCTCCCGATATACAAAGTGGACAGTTCTCCATACTGAGGCATCTATGTAGAGAAAATATTTCTGAACATATGCTTTGTAAATTAAAAAGGTAAGAGTTAAATGATAAGCTCATATCAAGAAAACAGCAAAGACTCACTGATCTTACTAACTCCATTGGATTCTTTAGCAAATGTGGTAACGATCCCACAAAGGGCAGAGGTCTGGGACCAGGAGGAGTTTGACCTCTGTAGGAATTAATCCTGATGATCTCGAACAGAACCAGAACGATCAAGCCCAGAAACAGAGCCAGGCCTACAGAGGCCAGGTCTAACTTCATGAGAGTCGCCCACATGATTCCTTTCAAGATCAGCGGACAAACCGTGTGCTTCATAAACAGAGCGAAAGAGGGAGGAGACAGTGGGAGAGTTTTTCATGCTGTTAACCCTTTCAGCTGTGTTAATACTACTGATTTGATGAATACAGCTGCATCCCAATATATCAAACAAAATAAACAACAGAAAGGATTAGCCTATATAAGACCAGCTGCATCTTGAAAAGTACAATTTTAAAAATGTACCTCATTTGATGATGCGTTCAAAAATGTAATGGTGATTAAGGGATAATACAAGACTTCTTCCCTGTTAAAAACCCAGCATATGCTGGTTAGATATGTTTTGAAGCATGGCAGCTGGTTTAAGTTGGTCAAGTGCTGGTCCTAAGAAACTAGCTCCAGCTCAGGACCAGCTTATAACCAGCATAAACCAGCTAAGGACCAGCATAAGCCAGCTCAAACCAGCTGCCATGCTTCAAAACATACCTAACCAGCATATGCTGGTTTTTTCACCTTCCACATGGATGTCGAAAGCAAGAATGCTAGCAAATGCACATCAGAGGTTGTGAGACAGTGATACTGGAGCAAAACAGGCACTATTTTTGGAATCAGCTCCCCAAAACTAGTAAGAAACAAGTATTGGATTTCATTTAGCAAGTATGATGCAGAGGGGTCTAATCTATGACCAGTCAAACAGAAGGTTTAGACATGGCAGCCAATTACGAGAGAAGAAAAATACTCCCGTTTCCCAATTTCCTTCCCTTTTCCAGAGGGAATTTTCCCCAGTTTCCAAAAACTGGTTTGCTGCACCAGTAACTGGATGACTGCAGTAAATGAGTGACTGCCAGATAATTGTTCCTCATTAATGACACACTTGCAAGAAGTGTGTAAAGTTGAGACAAACAGTGCAACTAGGACAACGGTGAAGCACAGTTCAGTCAAAATGATGAAATGAACGATGCAACCACAAGCAATACCTCATGTAGGCTACACATTTCGTGGATTTAGTGTTTGCCGGTACCTATAGTATTCCTCAAAATACCTTTGAACACCATGTAATAAATACCATAGTAATGAATATAGTAATCATTCAGTTTATTTATCAATTTACCAAACACCTGAATCTGATGCAACCTCAAGCAATAACTTCCACCTTTTGTTCATAGCATTTTATAATTTAAGCAGATGTTCGAAAACATTAATGAAAGGTAAATAGAACATGCAGAATGCTATGATGGTGAATTTGGCTATTTCTACCACTTTGGCAATAGACCAGTCACTGCACAAAAAAAAGGCATCAAATCAAAAGTGTTTTTTTTTTATTTTTATTTTTTTTATTTAATTTACCTCATAGGAAGAAGCCTACTTATACCAAAATATGTAGAAAAAAAAATTGTTTTTGATCATTGTCGTGAGAACTCCTGGCGTAAACTGCTTCTTACACATGTAAATGAATACAGGAGATTAGATCAGATTGTTTTTTTGTCATAAGTTTCCGTGTTGACAAAAGGCGTCGTCTGTCTGAAAGTGAGGAAGCCAATAATATTCTTTCTTGTAAACGAATGCGAAAACGAAAGCGGTTTGACTCGCGATTCATTCTTTGGAATCGGTTCCTTGAAATGAATCGATTGAACCGCGAATCATACGGGTACTAACGCAGGTTATACCAAACGCCAAGACCGCAAAACGGCAATAATGCAACAAATTTTCACTTTACAACTGGTGTCCGAAGGCTGTGAATATCAGCCTTTAAATAATAACACATATCATAAACATTGTGATATCAATAAACCAAGAAAATCCACTTATGACAACCATTAAAATGGTGGTAAATCGCTTTATTAGTATTATTATAGTGATGATTCAAAAGAATCGCTTCACTGAAGTTCGAAAGAGTCGGTTCAGTAAAATGATCCAAACGAGTCGTGTACACGTTCAGTTTCGATGGGTTTAAATGCCAGAGAGGCGGTGAATAACTTCAAAGTAGGCTGATATATTATTTTGTTTCTATTTTACTGATTGATTCACTACAGATGGGATACCAAACCGGTCAGTGACTATTAGCTACTTCACATGAATTCCGCTTTCATAATTAAGAAGGTTTGGTCACATACATTACACTCGTTAAAGATGACACGGAACGGGACCGGAGGGTCGGATATCGTGACACTGTACAGTGCAGTGGTCGCTATAGGAGCACCAGCATCATCCGATACACGTGAGTTAATGACAGCTCATTTGACTACTTCTGATACTTTAATCCCAAGAGAATTACAGTGGGGGTAGTTTATGAATCAAAATAGTTACCTTTTTGTAATGGGGCAATTGAAGATGTCTGTTAACTTCATCTGGAAAGCATCTGATGTGTACAAAAGTTACATATATTCTAAATCATATACATCTTAAAGACACTTTCTAAACGTCTGTTTGACGTCTGCCAGGAAGCGTCCTATAGGACATATTGCAGACGTCTCTGAGATGTAGGCGTGCTGTTATTTCAGAACTGCCATTATGCTGTTGTCAAGTCAACTTTATTTATAGAGCGCTTTTTACAATGCAGATTGTTTCAAAGCAGCTTCACAGTGTTATAATAATGAATAATGAACAGAATTTGATTCGGCTGTACAGCCGCTCTGGAGAAAACGCTGTCATCAGCTCAGCTCAATTATCATATATATTCAAGTAATGTAGTTGATATAATTTAGTAATTAAATTTATTTGGATATTTATTTGAAAATTGAGTGTCTCCAACTGAGCAAGCCAAGCCAGAGGCGACAGTGGCAAGGAACCAAAACTCCATCAGATGGCATAATGGAGAAAAATAAACCTTGGGAGAAACCAGGCTCAGTCGGGGTGCCAGTTCTCCTCTGGCCAATTAACAAACAGTGTATGATTATTATTTTGGCAGCCTTATAGGTCAGAAGTAATATTAGATCGGATTATTCGGAGGCATCACGCCGGAGACGGGTTTATTGAGGATGACGTGTCGATTAAACGATTATTATATAGGAATATTCGAAATATCGGAGTCATCATTGAGGATGCCATGTCGATGAGCAATTTCAGAGGGTAGACTAAATGACACGTTCTCTGCAGACACTTCAGGGATGCGTTGGTCATGTCCAGGCGCTGGTCCACCATCTGATCTGGATACGGCCCGGATCCGGCTGACTGCAGTAAACCTCGGGATAAACAGAGAGACTAACATTAGCGTAGATGCCATTCTTCTTATGATGTAACGAGTACATCAGGTGTTATGGGAAGTGTTCCCGGTTCCGGCTGACCTAGTTAATGCAGCCTAACAATCATTTAATTGATTTGAATAAAACTAGATTTAAACTGACAGAGTGTGTCTGCTTCCCGAACAATGCTAGGAAGGCTGTTCCATAGTGCATGTTATAGTTTAACCTACTCTACATTAAATGTGGGACAATAGTAACCAGATTTTTTTCTCTATATAATATGACCCATCCATCAGAACCAAGCTCTGGCCGGATGAAGCTGAAGAAAGCACTTCGGGATCTGATGGCCCAATATCCTGAAGGCATCACTTTGAGTAAAGCACGCAGGTCCTGCTCGCTCCTCCTCGACTCAGAGGTGCTGAACGACTACACTTCCGTCCGCCAGCTCTTGGCATCCATGCCTGATGTGGTGACACTAAGGGGAGTCGGTGTCCAGACGTTCCTGCTCCCCGCTGGGACTAAACTTTAGGACAGGACAGGTCTGTACTCTGGAGGGATAGTGTTTACGGATCAAAAAACAGGACACTTGAGTAGATGACCAAAGCAGCCGCTACAAATGTGAACATTTTCCTCCACTAAACGGTGACCGCTCCAACCTGGCCTGGATGACCACAGACAATAGCAGTAATAAGGATACATGGATTTTTTTACCACAATTTTTGAAGAATTGTATCTCTTAAATATGTTATAGAAATTGCTGTTTACACATCTTCGAAGACCACAAAAGCACTTAATTCTTGCATGTGGTCATGCACAAATCAGGAAATAATAGCATCTTACAGTCTTAAAGTCCTTGTAGTTCATTATTTTATCCCTTAAAACTCATCTTTGATCACCAAAATGACATATTTAAATGTTTTTTTTTCCTATTAAAAAAAATCCCTTCATGCCTTAAAATAGCTTGAATATAACTCTACACCCTAGCTTCATTTAGCATGCAAATGAGCCCCATCCCCACTCACTCGCACAAGCTCAGAAATACAGCCGGCCTACTTACTGGGGTAAACGCTGTACGATGGCGCTCTTTACAACGTCGGACACATAACGGTAATTAATATGATTAGCCTTTTGCTTGACTACATTATTAAATAGCTAATAATGTGTTGCTAATGTTACACAAACCATGTTCCCATGCCTTCAGTATCAGTATCCTTAGAAACGCTTTGAACACCGTCAGTGGAGAGAGGCATATATATATATATAGAGAGAGAGAGAGCTAAATCTACCAGATTTTTCATAGCAACAGAAAAATATACCGGGATAACCTGGCTTCTCTTGCTTCAGAGACTAGTTATGCTAAAGCCTGCCCACACGTTGACGTGATTGGTTACAAGGTAGTTTGTGACATCAGAAACACCAGCAATTTCAAACCGAGACTGTCTTTGGTTCACTGCAGTTTTAAAGAGAAAATAATCAAAAATAATGTTGACTTATGAATTTGCACATGGCTTGTCTTAAAGCACATTAAAAACAACACATAGACATATAAACAGCATTAAAAACTTGATTTTCACCACAGGGGGAGTATGATATTTATATGATTATAACTTTGAATACTAAAATGTTAGAAGAAATGTTCACAAGAACTTGTGACCTTTATATTTGTAATAAAATTTTCTAAATAAAAAAATATACTATATACTTAATACATGCATCCTCCTATAATTACACTAAAGGTTTGATGAAATGTCAAAAAGGATTTGCATTAAATGAAAACTTTTTTTGTGTGCATTTGTGTGTTTTCTCCACTCATATGAATAGATTTTTGGGGGCATATAGATATAGTACCATTATGTACATGATGCATTAAAGCAGGGGTTTTCAATTCTTTTTATAACTGTTTTAATTTAACCTTGTTTTTATTTTTGGTTACGATTTTATTCATTTTTGGTGCTGTCTGGTTGGGAGAGTTGGGAGAGTTGGGAAGTGAGACGGTACACACTCAGGCGTCCTTGGAAGGGCAGGAGGTCACTAGGAAGCCGGGTTGCTCCTAGTGTGTCTCATGAACCGAAAATCTCTGACTCTTCTGTTCAGACAGGGGACCCCCGAATTTAGTATTGTTATTTTTTTTCTTATACATGGTATTTTTATTTCTTATGCATATGTTGTGATTATTCTATCAATATTTTAATACATTTTCTATGTAAAGCACTCTGAATTACCATTGTGTATGAAATATATAAATAAACTTGCCAATCAATCAATCAATCTATCTATCTATCTATCTATCTATCTATCTATCTATCTATCTATCTATCAAAGATTAAAATAAATGAGTAAAGCAATAAATTAAATTCAAATAAAAAATGTGATTAAAATAAATATATTCGTTCGTTATTAATTTATTAAATACATTATTTTGGTTCAAATAAATAAATATTAATATAAATAAAAATTTGATTAAAATAAATAATACATATAACAATACATTAGCCTACTCCATTGAGTAGAACAAACTATATAATAATGTAACAAATTCATTTTAGATTTATAATATTTTGTGTGTATAAATTGAGTGATTATAAAAGACAGATGCCTTATGAATTTTAGGATGAGGGTCCCTCACACAGGGATGATCATATTTGGGGGTCAGTGGCATCTAAAAGATTGAAAACTCCTGCATTAAAGGATTAGTTCACTTCAGAATAAAAATGTCCTGATATTTTACTCTCCCCCCATGGCATTCAAGATGTTCATGTCTGTCTTCCTTCAGTCGAAAATAAATTAAGGTTTTTGAGGAAAACATTCCAGGATTTTTCTCTATATAGTGGACTTCAACAGGGACCAACAGGTTGAAGGTCCAAATTGCAGTTTCAATGCATCTTCAAAGAGCTTGACATGATCCCAGCTGAGGAATAAGGGTCTTATCTAGCTGAAAATAAAAAAAATATATATACTTTTTAACCACAAATGCCTAAGTCACGTGTGACCTATCCAACGTGATTACATAATGCGTAGTGCATCGCAAAGCTGGTGCAAGATGAGCATTTGTGATTAAAAAGTACATACATTTTTATTTTATTTTAGAAAATGACAGATGGTTTTGCTAGATAAGACCCTTATTCCCCAGCTGGGATCATGTCGAGCTCTTTGAAGATGCATTGAAACTGCAGTTTGGACCTTTAACCTGTTGGTTCCCATTGAAGTCCACTATATGGAGAAAAATCCTGGAATGTTTTCCTCAAAACACTTCATTTCTTTTCGACTGAGGAAAGAAAGACATGAACATCTTGGATGCCATGGGGGTGAGTAAATTATCAGGAAATGTTCATTCTGAAGTGAACTAATCTTTTAACTCAACCAGTTCTGCAATGTCATACATGCACACTAACAGGGTGTGCTAACAGTCATGTGAATAGCCATACATCTAGTTTAGACCTGTACAGGCTTGTCTGTAGTAATATAAGCGGTCACATGAGAGATTACATCATGAGAGAAACGAAGCTTTACAGTGGTATTACAGCACTGCAGTAATTTATTGTGATATCAGGGTCAACACTTTACAACAAATAGTACAGCATCTATATTCAAAACCATAACTATTAAACCAGAATATAATTCCTTAGCTAATAATATTAACATCAAGTTTCAACGCCATCTAAACCAGCTACGGAAGCTTTGGAAACTCCCCTAAAGTGCCCCTATTATGGTTTTTCAAATATTCCCTTTCGTGCAGTGTAACAAAGCGGTTTACATTCTGCAAAGTCGTAAAGTCGAAAGTGCATGATAAATAAAATGATCGTCTCCTAAAAGAAAGAATCTACTCTGAACCGCCTCAAGTTGTTTTTAAAAAAAAATATGATCGGGTCTTAATTGTGGGGGATTTTAACATCCATGTGTGCTGTCCCACCAAGCCTCTGGCTAAAGCCTTTTAAAATCTTGTGGAGTCTTTTAACTTAACTCAGTTTCTGGCTAGTCTCACACATATACACTCACCTAAAGGATTATTAGGAACACCATATACTAATACTGTGTTTGACCCCCTTTCGCCTTCAAAACTGCCTTAATTCTACGTGGCATTGATTCAACAAGGTGCTGAAAGCATTCTTTAGAAACGTTGGCCCATATTGATAGGATAGCATCTTGCAGTTGATGGAGATTTGTGGGATGCACATCCAGGGCATGAAGCTCCCGTTCCACCACATCCCAAAGATGCTCTATTGGGTTGAGATCTGGTGACTGTGGGGGCCATTTTAGTACAGTGAACTCATTTTCATGTTCAAGAAACCAATTTGAAATGATTGGAGCTTTGTGACATGGTGCATTATCCTGCTGGAAGTAGCCATCAGAGGATGGGTACATGGTGGTCATAAAGGGATGGACATGGTCAGAAACAATGCTCAGGTAGGCCGTGGCATTTAAACGATCCCCAATTGGCACTAAGGGGCCTAAAGTGTGCCAAGAAAACATCCCCCACACCATTACACCACCACCACCAGCCTGCACAGTGGTAACAAGGCATGATGGATCCATGTTCTCATTCTGTTTACGCCAAATTCTGACTCTACCATCTGAATGTCTTAACAGAAATCGAGACTCATCAGACCAGGCAACATTTTTCCAGTCTTCAACTGTCCAATTTTGGTGAGCTCGTGCAAATTGTAGCCGTTTTCCTATTTGTAGTGGAGATGAGTGGTACCCGGTGGGGTCTTCTGCTGTTGTAGCCCATCCGCCTCAAGGTTGTGCGTGTTGTGGCTTCACAAATGCTTTGCTGCATACCTCGGTTGTAACGAGTGGTTATTTCAGTCAAAGTTGCTCTTCTATCAGCTTGAATCAGTTGGACCATTCTCCTCTGACCTCTAGCATCAACAAGGCATTTTCGCCCACAGGACTGCCGCATACTGGATGTTTTTCCCTTTTCACACCATTCTTTGTAAACTCTAGAAATGGTTGTGCGTGAAAATCCCAGTAACTGAGCAGATTGTGAAATACTCAGACCGGCCCGTCTGGCACCAACAACAATGCCACGCTCAAAATTGCTTAAATCACCTTTCTTTCCCATTCTGACATTCAGTTTGGAGTTCAGGAGATTGTCTTGACCAGGACCACACCCCTAAATGCATTGAACTGCCATGTGATTGGTTGATTAGATAATTGCATTAATGAGAAATTGAACAGGTGTTTCTAATAATCCTTTAGGTGAGTGTATGTGGACACATACTAGATTTAGTTTTACATATGGCTTGCCTGTTGGTAATATTGAAGTCTGTGATGCCACTTTCTCTGATAATTTGCCTGTTTTATTCGAGATATGTATTTCTTGTGATTCTAAAGTGACTGTTCCAAACCGTCGCTGTCGGACAATTAATCCTTCAACGGCTCGATTATTTTCTGAGGCTTTTAATGGCATTGATGATGATTATTCAATGTCCTCTTATGGTCTTAATACCGATGACTTAACCTCATTGTTTTCTTCAACTTGTCAAAGTATTTTGGATACAATGGCCCCTTTTAGGACGGTTTGAGTTCAACCGTGGCTGAATGCTACTACTCGAGCTATAAGGCCGCTGGAAGAAGGATAAATTACAGATTTCGTTTGATATTCTAAAGGTGAATTTGTCTAAATATCAAAAAAACTGTTAGATCTGAGAAATCAGAGTATCTCTCTAATGGCATCTGTAAGAACTCTCATAAGCCAGCTGTACTGTTTTGAACATTCCCCAAGCTACTTGTTTAGTGCCTTCTATCAAAATGTGTGAACATTTTTACACTTTTTTATTGACAGGATTGAGGCTATTACTCCCACCGACTATTTTATCAATTTTCACGGAGTTCTCTGCTGTTTTTAATCAGTTTGAGCTGTTATGTCTCTTGCCTCATTGAGGGAGATCATTGTTGAAATGAAATCATCCTTATGTGGCATGGATATTGTTCCTCCACGTCTTCTAAAAGACTCTTTTGTAACTATTGGTCCCAAAATTCTTGCAATTATTAACAGTAGCCTGGCCTCAGGAGTTGTACCTAAGTCTTTTAACCATGGAGTAGTGGAACCAGTAATCAAGAAATCTAATTTGGATTCATCAGTTTTTGCTCATTTTAGACCCATCTCGAAACTTCCGTTTCTTTCTAAACTTCTGGAGAATGTTGTATTTGGACAGTTCAATCCATTTCTGGATCTACATGGTATTCATGAAGTGTTTCAGTCTGGTTTTAAATCCCTACATAGCACAGAAACTGCACTGTTGAAGGTTTTTAATGACTTGTTACTTGCTACTGACACAGGGGACTGTGCGATTTTAATTTTACTAGATCTTTCGGCTGCATTTGATACTGTAGACCATAAGATCTTGAATCACACGCTTAGAACAATGTGTTGGTATTACGGGTACTGCGTTGGAATGGATTTGTCTGAATGAACTTTTTCAGTTCGTCTTGGAGAATTTGCTTCTTCCACATATGGGGTCCCCCAGGGCTCCATTTTGGGGCCTATTTTGTTCTCCCTGTATATGCTGCCCTTAGGACACATTCTTAGATAATTTGGTATTTCTTTTCATTGTTATGCAGACGATGCACAAATGTATCTGCCTTTGAAATGAAAAAATACTTACACTTTAGCCCCCCTATTGCAGTGTCTTGAGAAAATTAAGGCCTGGATGACACTAAATTTCCTCAGTTTTAATGATCAAAAAACAGAAGTTATGCTGGGAACATATTACCCCTGTTCTCGCCTCTCTTCACTGGTTATATGTCCATTTCAGGATTCATTTTAAGATTTTGGTGTTTGTTTTTAAATCTCTTAATGATTTAGCACCTAAATATCTTTCAAACCTGATTAAGCTTTATACTCCACTAAGGGCTCTTAGGTCTGCTGACCACTTGCTTTTAGTTGTCCCATGAGCAAAGTTGAAGAGCAGGGGTGACCGAGCATTTGCAGTGGCGCCCGAAGCTCTGGAATAGTTTGCCCCTTTATATTAAACAGGCTCAAACACTTGTTTTTAAATTGTATTTTTATAGTCTGGCATTTGACGCTATGTGAGAGTTGCTTTTTTTATTTTTTTGTCTCTTACAGTTTTCTTTTGTGCTGTTGACTGTTTGTATCATTGATATTTTAGTTTTACGTGTGTACAGCAATTTGATAAACACACTTGCTGTTTTTAAAAAGTGCTTTATAAATAAACTTTGACTTGAATCCCACTGTGACTGAGAAATGATATTTGCATAATGCCCACCTATGTTGTATGTTGTCCGACCGCTTCTCAAATCTTGGAGTTCAACGTGGGATTCGCAAAACGATTGCTCTGGAAAGATGGGTCAGTACCCAGTTTATTTGGACCAGTTTGCAATCACAACCTGTAAATATAATTAATTATTGACGTATATATTTTCTACCAGGTGTTCAAAATACGTAGTTTTGTGTTTTATATTATGTCGGTCTCCGGCTAACTCACATTATTACTGTCTTACTGAAATACTTCTGCTAAGCAACTGTAGGCCACTATTACCTAAAACTGTGTCTATTAATGCAGATTGTCTCTCATTCTTACTACTTTGAGTAAAGAGAAAGGATGGAGCAAGATTTGTTTAGCAAACTTTAATGTTACATCAGTCATTCACATTAGTGCTGGCTAACGTATGCGCCGTTATTGATACAGTTCCCACATTGTGCACCGCAATAAATTAGAAATATACACATGGGTTTGTTGAAGGAAATACACTTGTTAATGCTGATGGTGAGGAATTACAGCTGCAACATCTCATAATGTACCTTAAAATGAGTAGCGTATCACTGAGAAACGTCCTGCTCGAGTTGTCCTTGCAATGGAGGTTCGGGTTGAATAACTAGTTCTTCCAATGTTTCATCATCGATTCGGACACGAGTTGGGATTTATGTAAAACCGACGTCATTGTTACTGTCTTTACAGTGTGTACAATTGCTGAGCTTTAGGAAGCCTCCGGACGGAGCTGAAGATCAATTACGGTTAATGGGCGTTTGTTTCCGATGTGCGCTGTAAGCGGTAGACCAATCACAACAGACTGGGCCGTCTGACCAATCAGAGCAGAGTAGCTCTCGGAAAGGAGGGATTTAGAGAGACTGATTCATCCATTGAGTCATTCAATCATTAAACACTGTGGTGATGTGCAAAGTATATTATTAGAAAATGAAAGCGTTTTTTGACCTTTGAAGCATGTAAACCTGTTGTAGGAGACCTCCAAAACAAAATCAGGAGCCTTTAAAATCGCATAATAGGGGCACTTTAATGTCGGAAAGGTTACTGATGGTCAATCCTTAGGAAGCTCTGCTCTGGCATATGATGTCATATGAATCAGGAGAGCAGACCAAACTGACAATCCCATTCATGTCTGGCCACTGCACACCAGGTGGCCAGGAGAAACGAATGCGCTGCAAGAGAGAAGTGATGAAGAGGAAAAGCTCCATCTTAGCCAGGGTCTCACCGGGACATACCCTCGGACCTGATAAATGGAGATAAAACAAATCTAGTTGGGTTCGCTCTTGGTCTACTGATGTCGTTGTCACAGGTGACTCACCCATGGAGAAAGGGAGGAAAGACTCTGCTTTGAAGAATTGTCCATTATCGTCTAAGAAATTCTCTGGGTTAAAAGTGTCTGGATACTTCCAGTGCTCCTTATCACTTAAAATTGCTGTTAAGTTAGTCAGTATCTCTGTGCCCTAGAAAGATGATGTTTGTTAGTTGAACAATTTCAATCAGGAAAAACAACACATCCAGATGCCATTCATTACCTTGGGAATGTCGTATCCTCATAGTTTTGTGGGCTGAGTTGTTTCATGCATCAAGTTAGTGGGTACAATGTTAGCACAGCGCTGAAACTCATGAACAGTGGCGTTCATGTATGGTAGTTTGTCACGGTCATCCATGCTGGGAAAGCGGTCGTAACCCAGCACACGAACAATTTCCTCAAGACATCGTTCTGTAACGAAACTAAAGTTCTTGTGTATACGTTTCTCAGTGTTAAAATGCAACAAGCAAGCCACTGGAAGGTTGACCTCCTGAAACACTGTTGTGGCGCTTTTAAAACCTTACTCTAACTCAAACAGTGGTGTGTTTGGGATGGGGCTACCTGTGTGCTACAATGAAAATCTGTATCAACCTAGTTGCATTTACAAATTATGCAATATTTTTCCAATTCAGCATTTCCATTTGGCTACTAAAAGCGCAAAACGTGCACGCTAGAACTTTGAAACAAAATAAAAAGACAATATTAAAAGTGCAGAACTCATTGTGACAAAAAAAACATCAGCTCTTGCAACTGGTAAAATACACATTTGTACATATGCAAGACGGAACAACGTTTGACATCAAAACCAAATGGTACTGGTTTTTGTGCGTCTCAAAACCAATCGTGACATGCCAAGCCATGTTTGAATACTTGAAAGTACAAATGAGATTTAAGAGCTGTGGAGGAGGGGATTTTCAGTGAATAATGACTAAAATTTGGTCTGTTCCTCAAACAAAAGCAACTGACTTTGATAGAAGACAGAATTCTCACTTTTAGGTAAACCAACCCTTAAAATACATGCAAACTATACTTGTCACCTTTATATCTACATTTACGAACTAGGCAGATCCAAAGTGAATTAGAGAGCATGCAATATATAAATTTATCAATTCATGCATTCATGCAATGTTAAATGGATAGTTTACACAAAAATGAAAATTGTCATTTCCTCACCCTCAAGTTGTTCCAAACCTGTATGAGTTTGTTTCTTGAACACAAAAGATCATATTTTGAAAAATGTTGGTAATCAAATACTATGAAAAAAGGAAAAAAAATACTATGAAAGCCAATGGTTACCGTCAAATGTCTGGTTACCAACATTCTTCAAAATATCTTCTTTTGTGTTCAACAGAAGAAAGAAACTCAAGGGTGAGTAAATGACAGAACTTTCATTTTTGGGTGAACAAACCATTTAAGCCTAAGTACCTTGTACATCTGGGAATTGTGCCAAATAGATGAGCCCCCATTTGATGGTGGTCGATGTGGTGTCGGTTCCAGCCAGGAACAAATCAGCAGCTGACATAATCATGTTATCCTCGTGAAACGTGGAGTCCTCGTTGGACTTTTGCTGCTCCAAGGAAAACAGAAAGCATTTCAATTGATCAATGCATGTCTAGTTATCTAGCAGCCTACCGTGATTTCACCTTGTAGGATATTGTTGGTCCTAGAACAAATTTCCTATAAGAGTTAGAAATGGAATTGGAGGTTTGAAGTACCTTCACATTTTAGGGGTAGTTCATAACAAAAGATGTTCATTCAAGAACATGTTTTACTTGGCAAAATCGCTGCCAACTTTCCAAATACTAACTACCATCAAAGAGTGGATTAAACAGTTTCTAGAACGGTTGGTCGTGATCTCACTTTCTCAGTCTCCAGCAGGTAGGCATCAATGTAGTCCCGTGGACTGTCTGGATCCAAAGTTTCTCGGTGTGCTTTGATTGCTTCCCTGAAGAAATTCTTCACCTCTTCGCCATTCTGATAGATTTTCTGGTGTGGCCCTGGGAAATGTTTGATGATGGGAAGTAAGTTAAACACCTGGAAAAGAAAAAGGCTACAGATAACTATGCAGCATCAACAGCAGAATTTTCATTTTAACCTGCTCCAAAACCTGTCCTAAATCACATACTCTCAGAGTAGGTACTTCTTTTGAGTAACTATTTCATGAGCATTAAAGGGGTCATGAACTGGCTTTTTTTAATACTGTTGTCTGAGGTCAACTTATGACGTTTTACATTCAAAAACATCATAATGAATAAGTAATAGGCTATTTTCTACCCTGGTTTTAAGCCTAGCTCCTGAAACGTTCTGTTTATATGGGTGTGCCGCATTCAAGACTTGAAGGTAAACGCCCACTGCTATGATTGGATAACAGTTTTGCATATTATAATAAGTTCAGACTCCCCTGTCAATACACTTGGGGAATTGTTTTGAAAACTTTCAGTGTGGAAAAATGGCAACTGGAATGATTCGCCCATACATGTTCGACCCAGAGTCTGATCCCGAATCGCAGGACAATGAACCAACAACACCTCAAATACCAAGGATACTCCAGCCTGTGACACCATGGTAAGTTAACGCTAATTGTGTTTAGTTAGAAACGTACACATAATCAGTAGATATCAAAGCTACTGTGTTCTTCCACAACCAGGCACTGCAAAATATTTTGTAATCTTCAACGCCATGTTTATTGCTTGGTAGTTCGATCCGGATTAGTGCCATGTTATTTATCTATTACATGCCATGTGCGAATCTGTGGCCGGGGCTACAGAATTAGGCGTTCTTCTTCTGTTGAGGCGGAGTTTCACTGCACTCTGACGTCACAGGTAAGCACATTCGCAGATCTCTCGTTAGCTGAGCTAGCTCTTAATAAAAGCTTTTCTTTGACTAACAAGGACGTTTTCAGCTCTGAAACTTACAGGATATTCCTATATTACCATGACCTTTTATATATCAAAAGTTCAAGGAAAAGTTGATTTCTCAAATGACATCTTTAAAAAAATCCAAGTGTCCATTGGATGCACACTTCAGAATGTAGCTGGAAATAGTAGATCAAGGTAGTTTTTGCCTAAGGTTCTATGAATACTATTTTTTTTTTCACCTACTATATAGTATGCAATATTGGATGCAGCTGTCTATTAGCTTTTTTAGGTGAGGTTAAGAAGTGTTTGAGCTAAACTCTGTAGAAAGGTGGACCTCCAGATCAGGATTGGACAAGTAGTTTACTTTGTGGCATACAGCCTTATTGGATAATCAAATAGTTTGTTGATGGTTTTAACAAGCAAATACACAAAATGGGAGACGTTGTAGGTAGTGTTGGTGATGAAAATGAGAGCAATACAGCAAAAAAGCAACAGGAACACTAACTTTCAGAAAGCTGAGGTTTTGATGAGGCACGAGTGACCGCTGGTAAGGTTTGGTAACTTTTTGCCAAAGAGTAACAATGCATTGTGTCAACAACTTATGGGAATGCAGACAGTAGAGTGAGATCCAGTTGGATACTAGGACAGTGTTTAGCTAAAAACATTTTTAACACTTGTTCATACCTGCCCAATAAGTGACCCTGTATGATTGACGTTCTCTTTCAGGATTTCCAAAAGGTATGCAAAGTGCTTGTTATCATAGTCGAACCGATCTCCCAGGACGATGGAACATACACTCACCTAAAGGATTATTAGGAACACCATACTAATACTGTGTTTGACCCCCTTTCGCCTTCAGAACTGCCTTAATTCTACGTGGCATTGATTCAACAAGGTGCTGAAAGCATTCTTTAGAAATGTTGGCCCATATTAATAGGATAGCATCTTGCAGTTGATGGAGATTTGTGGGATGCACATCCAGGGCACGAAGCTCCCGTTCCACCACATCCCAAAGATGCTCTATTGGGTTGAAATCTGGTGACTGTGGGGGCCATTTTAGTACAGTGAACTCATTGTCATGTTCAAGAAACCAATTTGAAATGATTGGAGCTTTGTGACATGGTGCATTATCCTGCTGGAAGTAGCCATCAGAGGATGGGTACATGGTGGTCATAAAGGGATGGACATGGTCAGAAACAATGCTCAGGTAGGCCGTGGCATTTAAACGATGCCCAATTGGCACTAAGGGGCCTAAAGTGTGCCAAGAAAACATCCCCCACACCATTACACCACCACCACCAGCCTGCACAGTGGTAACAAGGCATGATGGATCCATGTTCTCATTCTGTTTACGCCAAATTCTGACTCTACCATCTGAATGTCTCAACAGAAATCGAGACTCATCAGACCAGGCAACATTTTTCCAGTCTTCAACTGTTCAATTTTGGTGAGCTCGTGCAAATTGTAGCCTCTTTTTCCTATTTGTAGTGGAGATGAGTGGTACCCGGTGGGGTCTTCTGCTGTTGTAGCCCATCCGCCTCAAGGTTGTGCGTGTTGTGGCTTCACAAATGCTTTGCTGCATACCTCGGTTGTAACGAGTGGTTATTTCAGTCAAAGTTGCTCTTCTATCAGCTTGAATCAGTCGGCCCATTCTCCTCTGACCTCTAGCATCAACAAGGCATTTTCGCCCACAGGACTGCCGCATACTGGATGTTTTTCCCTTTTCACACCATTCTTTGTAAACTCTAGAAATGGTTGTGCGTGAAAATCCCAGTAACTGAGCAGATTGTGAAATACTCAGACCGGCCCGTCTGGCACCAACAACCATGCCACGCTCAAAATTGCTTAAATCACCTTTCTTTCCCATTCTGACATTCAGTTTGGAGTTCAGGAGATTGTCTTGACCAGGACCACACCCCTAAATGCCTTGAAGCAACTGCCATGTGATTGGTTGATTAGATAATTGCATTAATGAGAAATTGAACAGGTGTTCCTAATAATCCTTTAGGTGAGTGTATATTGTTGGAAACAGCATTGTGTATTGCATGTTGTGGGTCGAAAGGCTTGCCTTCAACAAAGAAAACCACGTGTTAGTTTTTGGCAAGGAGTGCATTAATAGTTTAAAGATAATTAAAAGTTGAAATTATAGCTAACTTGCTGACTAAATCTGATTTAATGGGACTATGCACTCACGTCCACATACTTGCGTAAAAAGTAGCATGTTTAAAGTTTGTTTAGAACTTTGACTCAACAAAGACAAGGTGGGACATGACAGAGTACAGCACCTCTAAACACTGAAAACATATTCACAGACTAAAATCCTCAATAACCTTCTGATTTGAGCATTTCAGAAAGTAGGTAACTGCTTTCCTCTATCACACGTTCCTCCAAAGACTTCTTTCCCAGGCCAAAATTTCTGAGCGTGTGCAGAGCAAACCGTCTCTGCTGCCTCCAGGCGTGACCAAACGTGACCATTATTATACCTGATGGAAAGAGAACAGACTTTTGGACAAAGTTGAACAAAGACAAACAACTTAAACAGATGCATAGGTCTACCAGCCCCAAACATCTTGATTGGCGGGTAGACTCCCAGGTCTAGACTAGCAGTAGATTGCTTGAGGCCCAGATCCAAACCAAGCTGACGGTCGTGTTTTTTTGCTGTGTTGCGCACCGTTGGCTCTAGTTGGATGCGGTCTGTTTTTTTTTTGGCCGATTCAGCATGTTGAATCGGCATCAGTGAGAGAAAGAACTCTGATTGGCTGTTCAGCTTAGCAAAGGAATCAGTGCACGAGAATAAAAGCAAAATTGATGAAAGCGAGCAAAGTCGTTAAGTCATCTTACCTGAGCATTTGAATGCACAGATATTTTCATAATAACATGAGCCGACTGGAACGAAGAATGTGATCAGCATGATTTATATTCAAAATGGAAGCAAGTGCTGCTTTGTTTATGGTTTGTGTATCTGCAGTCCTAGTTTCTGTTTCCCTTATTGAATGATGATAGATGAGCGATATTTACTCACACGCTGGCGCAGAATGCACATGCTAGTTGACAGTCACCTTTAATCTTTTTGGTGTGTTCATGCGCAGCTTTTTGGCCGAGACGCAGAAGGACATCGCCGCTAGTTCTTTGACATTGGTTTGGTGTGTCCCGCGCTTAAGACAACAAGATCAAGACTCCAAATTCACTGGCTGGTTGCTCCACTGATCAAGACTAGCTTCAGCCGACTAGCTATAAAATCCATGCAAGAATTTGGTTTTAGCTTATTTTTCCAGCAGGGTGAGTTACGGCAACTATCAACAATCTTGCCATTACCGTATTGTTCTGAATAATAGTTTTTTTTCTTGGAAATACATGATGAAAAGATGGGGTCATCTTATATTCAGGGCCTAGACTTTTAAGTGTCAATAATACACCCACAACAATAGGGAGCAGTAAAATGAGTGTGCCACACAGGACTGCAGCTGAGACATCAAACAACTCTCATTAAGCTGCCAAGTATGGTGTGTCAGAGTGTAATGTTAGAAGATGGCGTCCAAGTCCAAGAAAAGCTTACTGTGGCCCTAAAAGTGTCCGCTTCGAAAAAGTTGACAGTCGGGTGTGTCGGTCTGTGGCCAGGGAAGGAGATGAGGGGATGCCCATAGCCACTGGATATTGCCAAAGCGCTGAACATACCCACCAGTGAGGCCCTTCATTTCTTATTTCGGCTACATACTGACACATTTGCCTGTCGGTTTCTTCGAAGCAGCCGCTCCGATGCGGCGTAAGAATGAATAAGAATGTCTTGCCCAGCGCTTGTCCTCCGACTTCAGGGAGAAACTGTTGTCTTTTCAGTGCTATGTAACAGTGCTGTGTTTTTTGACATGCCAGCATGTGTCACTGTACATAAAAAAGGTGAGACATCAGTCATTGTGGAATCTACTGGAAATGAGAACTACAGGTTATTTTTATGGTATGCCATGATGTGTTTATTTTTAAATGTGATTGTTGGTACATTTTACCAGTATTTACCAAAAATATAAAAATTTAAATATGAAAATTATTTTCAAATAAAATCATTTTCTTTATAAAAGACCAGATTTGGCCCTCAAAAAGGAACATCTTAAAAGGGGGGTCTTATAATCGGGGTCATCTTGTATTCGGAATAATACGATAATTTCCTTTTTCCATTTCATCAAAACTCGGATGTATTAGTACACTACAACACCAACATCTTCAAAATAATACGTTTTACTGACCATATCCATTAGTGATCCAGTTTAGAAGAGGTACAGGTGGCCTTCCTGAAAAAGATGATCCATTTTGGACCAGGGCTTCCTTCGTGACCTGGATTGTATTGAGCATTATCGTTGGCTTCCTCCCGAGATACAAAGTGGTCATCTCTCCATACTGAGGCATCTACTCTGAGAAGATTTCACAGCACTTCAACACAACTAAAGTGGTTTAGATATCATCTCATTTAGCACAAGGAGAACATAAGACACATTTGCACAAAAACAAAGCCTCTATACAATAAGCTGAAAGCAAAGACTCACTGATCTTAGAAACTCCATTGGGTTCTTCAAAAAATGTGGTATGGTACCAACAAAGGGCAGAGGTCTGGGACCAGGAGGAGTTTGATCTCTGTAGGAATTAATCCTGATGATCTCGAACAGAACCAGAACGATCAAGCCCAGAAACACAGTCAGGCCTAAAGAGGCCAGGTCTAACTTCATGAGAGTCGCCCACATGATCCCTTTCAAGATCAGCGGACAACCGTGTGCTTTATAAACAGAGCGAAAGAGGGAGGACACAGTGGGAGAGTAAGTTTGACGCCAGGTCATGCTTGTGTAAGAGTTATACTAGCCTTTACTGCTAATGCTGCAAGGTTCGAAACATTCAAGATTATATTTCTGCAAAACACTCATTTTACCTTTATAAACTAGCTAGATCTAAGGGAAGACGTTCATTCACTGCAAAGTGGGGCAAGTTTAGTAAATAACTGACAAGCTCACAGCTCTCTACTACATGCCAGTGGAAACGGTCTACACCCTAATCTCGTCTTTGTTATTGAGAATAGGCAAGAGGTCTGGAAAAGCAGGTATAGGTGACAGCAAAATTATAGCAAAGGTATAGCATGAGTTTGCAGTTCAGATTGTTGCATAGTCATGCATATTCATACATTTTGCAACAATTAAAATAAAAAAGGTACTACTAAAAAACATAGAAAATAAAAGGCAACAGCAGCATGTTGGTTTGCTTTTTCTTTATTTTATTTTTTTGGTCTTTTCTTGATTTTTTTTCTGCTCTTTTTGTCTGTTTTCTTGGTTTGCTATAGGGAAGATTTTGGCACTACATAATTGTCTTATTGGGTTGTTATGTTTGATTTTCCTATCTAAAGCCTTTGTCCTTATGCAAGCAAAATAGGAATACGGCTAATAAAAATAAAGTGAATACATTTTAAATCCTTTTTTTACACATAAAATAAAAACACTTTTTTGGACCCCTCCAAAAATAGGGGTATTAAAATATCTGACATTTTGTATCACAAATCAATGTGATGAAACACACAGAAATAAAAGGAAAATAAAACATAAAAACTGTACAAAAATGATAAAATCCATTTTAAAAAGTTTCCAAATGACCAAATGATGCAAAGTTAGTCTTTTTTCTATAAGGACCTTGGGCATTGGTTTACAAAGTAAAGTGTCATTTCTTCTGCTGAATGTAGTTGAGATTGCCGAGCCGGCCGTGTTGAATAAGCGGGTAATGTTGATTTGCCACCACAGAACCTGCAAGAGGGGCAGAAATGGGCAGTTATAAGTGGACACTTTTCCATCTGTGGCTGGTAAACACCATCAAGAGAAATGAATATTCAGAGTTAACTTCATGTCTATGGATAAAATCTGTTGTATGCAGCAAATAATTTGTTTCACATGAACAGCAATGTCATGAAAACATCTCAAGGTCATAATCAAAAATAGTAAAATAAATACTTTTCTACATAAAGAGAATGAAGTCAACTTTTACCAACATTAAAGTCAAAATTAAGACTTCTTTTTTATGGAACATTGCTGTCATTTATTGTAAATTAATTATCCATGCACATCATTCTTATTTTTTTAATTCATGTGCATCATAATCTTTAATCAGAATATCTTTCCCTTCCTCTTGCAGCGACATCTCTTCTCTGATGATGAGGGCGGGGCAACTTGTCACTCACATGAGATCAACCAATAGCAAACCACAACCATCCAATCGATTCCACAAGCCCCGCCCTACATTTGTTCTGGTTTGAGAAGCCGTTTCACTTGGATATACGGCACAATAGGAAGACAATACCATTTCAATTTAATGACGACTTTAAATTATTTTGTATTGTGACATTAAGACATAATTCCTCTAAAATGATCAAATAAAATAAAAATTCTGCTCTTTTTTTGTCTGTTTCCTTGGTTTGCTATAGAACAGTTTTTGGCTTTTTAACAGCATAATTTACTTATTGGGTTGCTATGTTTAATTTTCCTAAAGTCACAAAGGCAAAAAACCCCAAAAAAAATTAAATTAAATTAAAAAATGCAAACATGTTTCATGTTGACAGTAATTGAAATTTCCATGTTACTTTGGATATGAAATACAGACATGTGTATAAAGTTTGAATGTTTTATCCTCAACATGTCCCACAAACAGAAGAGAACTGGTACCTTGTGAGATGAAGGGTTTGTTGGGCTGCTGCAGGTAGGGTGGCAGACGGTAGGGCATGAAGGATGGAGGCAGGGAATACGGAGCAGCACCGCCGTGCTCCCAGGATCGAGAGCCCGGACTCACACCCCCAAACTGAGATGGGAAATTAGCATCTGAGATGGAGAGAGAGAACCATGAACAAATGGCTCTGTAATAACAGAGATTAAAATAAACAACAAGAACTCAGAATCACTAAACCATTATGAAACCACAAGCTTTCATTGCCACCTTCTTTATTTAAACTAGTAATAGCTTGATCTGTTTGAAAGTAATATACATCATTATGCTATAAAATGTGCCTTGAATAGAAGGAAATGCTTGGAAAACCAAGGTTTCATTACAATGGGATTTCAACGGGTTACAGGTTTTTAAAAGCAGTCCAGTGAAACTAGTTTCCAGTGCTCTGACTAAAAGACGTGACGTCACCTGTGCACCCAATACACCTGTGAGACTTACCTGAGCTCACAAACACCACCTGCTCTCAATAAACACACAGTAGACGCATTTCACTGATTCATCAATATATATACATATATCTATAGATCATATATCTACTACACATATACATGTGTCTCAAGACAACCATATACTGTTGCAAATAACGTAGAGCTTGATTTAATCATTCAGGATTTGACTGGAGGGAAGGTACTGTAGGTTACGATACCACTGGTTAATATTTTCCTCACCCACAAAGCCTTGGTAACAAATTGAGCGTCTTATCTGTCCTATCTGTCCATTTTGCGGATGAAATATTAGCGTGATATTTCACCTAGTCATTGCAGTTTGATGAAAAACTACTATTATTAACTACTAAAACATTAACTACATTTTAGAAAGTTTCTAAAAACTGTGCCAACAAAATGAACGCCCAAACCGTATCAATATTTGTAGTTAACATTTAGTTATTAGTTTATTTAGTGAAAAGTTATTACTAAAATTAAAGGGTTAGTTCACCCAAAATAAATTCTGTCATTAATTACTTGCACTCATGTCGTTCGACACCCGTAAGACCTTTGTTCATCTTCGGAACACAAATGAAGATATTTTTGTTGAAATCCGATGGCTCAGAATGGCCTCCATTGGCAGCAATGACATTTCCTCTCTCAAGACCCATAAAAGGTACTAAAGACGTTAAAAAGTCCATCTCACTACAGTGGTTCTAGAAATAATTTTATGAAGCGATGAGAATAGTTTTTGTGCGCAAAAAAAAAACTAAATAACGACTTGCACTCACCTAAAGGATTATTAGGAACACCATACTAATACTGTGTTTGACCCCCTTTCGCCTTCAGAACTGCCTTAATTCTACGTGGCATTGATTCAACAAGGTGCTGAAAGCATTCTTTAGAAATGTTGGCCCATATTGATAGGATAGCATCTTGCAGTTGATGGAGATTTGTGGGATGCACATCCAGGGCACGAAGCTCCCGTTCCACCACATCCCAAAGATGCTCTATTGGGTTGAGATCTGGTGACTGTCGGGGCCATTTTAGTACAGTGAACTCATTGTCATGTTCAAGAAACCAATTTGAAATGATTCGAGCTTTGTGACATGGTGCATTATCCTGCTGGAAGTAGCCATCAGAGGATGGGTACATGGTGGTCATAAAGGGATGGACATGGTCAGAAACAATGCTCAGGTAGGCCGTGGCATTTAAACGATGCCCAATTGGCACTAAGGAGCCTAAAGTGTGCCAAGAAAACATCCGCCACACCATTACACCACCACCACCAGCCTGCACAGTGGTAACAAGGCATGATGGATCCATGTTCTCATTCTGTTTACGCCAAATTCTGACTCTACCATCTGAATGTCTCAACAGAAATCGAGACTCATCAGACCAGGCAACATTTTTCCAGTCTTCAACTGTCCAATTTTGGTGAGCTTGTGCAAATTGTAGCCTCTTTTTCCTATTTGTAGTGGAGATGAGTGGTACCCGGTGGGGTCTTCTGCTGTTGTAGCCCATCCGCCTCAAGGTTGTGCGTGTTGTGGCTTCACAAATGCTTTGCTGCATACCTCGGTTGTAACGAGTGGTTATTTCAGTCAAAGTTGCTCTTCTATCAGCTTGAATCAGTCGGCCCATTCTCCTCTGACCTCTAGCATCAACAAGGCATTTTCGCCCACAGGACTGCCGCATACTGGATGTTTTTCCCTTTTCACACCATTCTTTGTAAACTCTAGAAATGGTTGTGCGTGAAAATCCCAGTAACTGAGCAGATTGTGAAATACTCAGACCGGCCCGTCTGGCACCAACAACCATGCCACGCTCAAAATTGCTTAAATCACCTTTCTTTCCCATTCTGACATTCAGTTTGGAGTTCAGGAGATTGTCTTGACCAGGACCACACCCCTAAATGCATTGAAGCAACTGCTATGTGATTGGTTGATTAGATAATTGCATTAATGAGAAATTATCCTTTAGGTGAGTGTATATAGTGATGGCCGATTTCAAAACACGGCTTCCTGAAGCTTCGGAGCGTTATGAATCAGCATATTGATTCATGATTCAGGTCGCGTGTCAAACCGCCAAACTGCTAAAATCACGTGACTTTGGCGATCCGAACCGCTGATTCGATACGCTGATTCATAACGCTCCGAAGCTTCAGGAAGCCGTGTTTTGAAATCGGCCATCACTATATAAGTCGTTATTTAGTTTTTTTTTGCGCACAAAAACTATTCTCGTCGCTTCATAAAATTATTGTAGAACCACTTTAGTGAGATGGACTTTTTAACGACGTCTTTAGTACCTTTTATGGGTCTTGAGAGAGGAAATGTCATTGCTTCCAATGGAGGCCTTTCGGAGCCAAAAATATCTTCATTTGTGTTCCGAAGATGAAGAAAGGTCTTACGGGTTCGAACGACGAATTTTCATTTTTGGGTGAACTAACCCTTTAATTAGATTATTTATTAAACTATGATTTTAATTAAATAGATTATATGTATTATCAGTTTTTTATTTGTTAAATAATTAAATAGTATAATATAAATAAGAAGCAAATATTTATAATTGTATCTTGCAATTGTATTTTACAATTTCAATACATAATTATTTTGATTTGATTACAGTGAAGAAAATTAGGGTACTAATTAGGTGTTTATATGGGTTTAAATCACATGAAAATGTCACAATGTAAAAAGAGTCCCAAAAATACGCATCATTTTCTTTCTTTGTTGTTTTTGTCCTTTTGATTGTGTGGATGAAATATTACCCTGACATTTCACCCGGTCATGACATTTTGATGACAGATTAGAAAAACTAAATCATTTATTTCCTTAGAATAATTTGCACTCGCTGTGTAAAATTATACCACAGACATGCTAATAAAGTAAATAAGATCATTTTTAATTCATGAGTAATATGCCATCGGTCTCTTTTTAATTTCATAAAACTTTTAGAGGAAAAATTGGGGGAAAAATGAACACAGACAGCAGCTTTATTCCAAAACTTAGCCAGCTGCCTACATAGGATTTAAGGCATTACTAAAATTATGCAATCATATTGTATCCATTGTAGAGTTTACAATCTCAGAATGCACTATGAATTAACTATGCATATGATTATTTTAAATGTTTTTTATGTAAAGCACTTTGAATTACCATTGTGTATGAAATGTGATATACAAATAAAATTGTCTTGCAATAAAAAAATATAAAAATCAAAGCAGATACTGGAAAGTGCTTAAAATTATTCTAGTTATAAATTATAGCGATTGCATTAAAAATAGACGATTGGCCCAATATTGTGTGTTATTTATTTAGATTATCGGGTAATCATATTGTCAGCTTAAAGCAGCACAAAGCGTAAACTCTTTTCTTCACTGATGATCTTTACACAGTTATTAAACTGAACTGAATCAACACTGAACTGACTTGAGCTAAATAAATGACAATTTGTCTCATTTGATGAAGTTTGCATCATTGATTCTGTTATTTTGAAAATGAGCATTTTTCTATGTGCTGCCGACACATACTGTGAGAACCACGTGTGTGTACCTGTCTTGTTTACTGTGCCATTTCCCACTAGTGGCCCTGGATTGAGATGGTGATTGTGCCAGGGGTGCCCCCTTTCTCTGCCCGGGCCGCCCACTCCACCAGCCAACCGCCCCGTCGACGGCTGAGCGAAGATGATGCTGGGGTCGTTTAGGTTCATGGGGGCGGGATTCACCGCCTGCCCGCCTCCGTTTCCGCCTCCACCTCGGACGGCAAACTTCAGGCCCGGAGAGGACGGGTGGCCGGAGGCGGTGGGCCCCCCGGAGCCCTGGATGAGAGGGCCGTGGATGGGCCAGGATGCCGAGGTCAGGGGCGGCTGCTGGGGGTGGGCGGGCAGAAGGCCCAGTGCAGAGAGCCCGGCGTGGTACTGGCTCGGGTGGGAGTGCGGAAAGCTGAAGATGGGAAGTTGGACCTGGGGAACCTGCTGCTGCGGTTGGGATGGTTTGGACAGGCCGACGGAGGTAGAGGATGCAGAGGAAGGTTTGCTGTTCTGGGGAGAGATGGACGCCTGGCTGTATGGAGACGGCTGAGGGGAGTACGGAGGAGTCTGACGCGTATCAGACTGGATGGAAACAGACAGAGAAAGAATCAGTTTGCACAAAAATGATAATGAAAGAATGAATATAAATGGTTTGAAATATTTGTTATACATATACAATGATTTTGATCTTAATGAACAGTCACTGATGCATTAAGGGGGGTGAAAACTTTTGAACAGGATGAAGATAATATTTAAATATACATTTTTTTCATTTAGTACTGCCCTTTGGAAGCAACAGAAGATACGGAAGACAAATTAAGTACATTTTACCTTGATCTTCAAATTCAAAAAGTTTTCAATAAGACTACACTGCATCCACTAACGCATACTCAGCATGTGCAATTCTTTTTAGGGTTTATAGCACCATTGATCACTATGTGTCAAACTATGACTGTGAATCATGTGAAGTTTATACGGATGTAGTTTTCATGTTCTGTTCCAGTGAAGCCCTGACAGTAACTCCGCTTTATCTAATTGTGCTTGCAGCAGTTGTTTATTATTATTATTAGAGGCATGTGACCATGCCTAAGGAACAGGAGTGTTCAACAGCGCCCTAGATTAGAAGAGTCCTTCTGAAATGAATGACTCATCTGTGAACCTTACCAGAGTTTCTTAAGTGTGTCAAAGATAATGTCTTTAAATAAGCTAATTAGCGTAAAGAACAGAATACCACGTTTGGATGTTGCTAAAGTTATCTGTACTGTTCTGACATCAACTGATTATCCATCTCTGTCAACTTTGACTCCTGGTCTTCATTGAGCATATTGGTCTCTTTATGTTGTCTGACTGTAATTCCCCTACAATGTTGTGGTTCAGTCGACTGGCAAACACAATGAATGTCAGAGAACACAATGAAATACTGAGAAACATTGACCTTATGCTACAGTAAAGGGTTTTGTTTCTTACACATTCAGAGGGCTGCCTGTTCCGCCCGACCCGCTCCTGGACTGAAGCGCCTTGAGGAATGGGGATGGACTGAGAGCTCGCCATGGCCCGGACCATGTGAGGCACTGGAAATAAACCAGAGTACACACAGTCAAACGCCTTTATTTGCTGCCCCCTACCGGCCACAGATCGTGTCAAGATATTTGCATAATAAAACCAGCAATGATGAGAATTTATTTTATTTTTTTGTCTATTTATCCAAATAATTTTGTCTATTTTTTATTATTTATTATAATTATATTATTTATATTTTATCCAGTTTCACTGGATATATAATTAAAATAAATTTATATGCATTTAATATGTTCATGAAAGGTAATTATTAAAAATAATTAGATTACTTATTGATTTATTATAAATTATAAATATAAATTTAAAAGCTATTTTACTGTATTTTAGTGCATTGCACATTTTAAAACCACTTGGAAAAAATTGACAGAATAACTATGAAATAAATATCTACCTATTTATCAAATTAAATTTTTATTATGAATGTATTATTTTTGATTCAATATATTCATGAAATATATATTGTATATAAGCATAAATCTAATGCATTGCACATTTTATATCTACTTGGAAAAAATGGACAGAATAACTATAAAAAAATAAATAAACTAATATTTACCTATTTATCTAATAACTTTTTTTATTTATTATAAATATGTATTATTTTTTATTTAATATATTAATGAAATATATAGTGTATACAAGTGTAAATCTATTTAGTAATTTTGCACAAAATAAAATAAATAACTGATAGTGTATATATAATAACATAAAAATGTGAAAATTACTAAAAATAATTAGATTTATTATATTGTAAATAAAGAAAAATAGTATAAATAATTAGAAAATATATTCATTAAAAATAACAATAAAATGACATTTTAAAAACTAAATAAAAGAATAAAATAAAATACCTTTTAATATTTATTTATTATAAATATTAATTATATTCTTTTATTAAATATATGCATGAACTGTTTGGGCTTACGGAAATGCTCTGGAGAGGCTGAATTAATTAACAAATAAACAATTATTTTCAAATAAAATATATAAATTAAGTTGAGCTGTACCTGGTCCAGGCGCTACTCTCTGACGGAGGTGTTTGTAGTCGGGACAGTCTCTCCTCACGTGACCCATATCGCCACACTGAAAACAGCGTCTTTCTCTGGGCTCTCTGTCTCTGTCCTCCTCCCTGATCTCCTCCTCTCGCTCGTTCTCCTTTTTCTTCATTCTGAAAAAAACATAAGATCAGCTAAGCATTTTGCGTCCTGTGCATTAGTGCTTTAAAAAGTAATAGTTCCTGCAGCAAACGTGAACAGCGCACCTGCGCCTCTTTGGGCAGTCCTTCATATAGTGACCGATCTTCCCACAGATGCGACAGCAGCGGTCATTAGGAGCCAATTCACCGTCTGTCAGCACCTTTGAGTCAAAGAAGTAATCCTGAAAGAGAGATAAAGACAGTGTGGACGTGTACAGAATGAGAGACATGAACTGAAGGTTAATAGCGCTTTGTACGGACTACAGAGCAGTTTTAACGGGACTCACGGGCTCTGTTCCGGGTTGAGGGTAAAACGGGGTGCCAAACAGCTTCCTGCCGTTGATGAAGGCCTTCATGATGAAGTTCGTCACTGTGTGGAGAGGGCGGAAAGAACGAGTTGGACACTATCAACCGTATATTTACCAGAACTGCACTTCAGAGCAGAAAAAAAGGTAAACGCTGTGGGACAGGAGAGTTTTTCTTACTTTTGCGAGAGACACCAGCCCCGAGATTGTGATTCAAGTCAAAGGGATCTGTCAAAAATAAATAGTCATGTAAAAACAGAACATATGACATTAAACCATCTATCCATCCATCCATCCCTCCATCTATATATCCATCCATTATCCATCCATCCATCATCTATCTGTCCATCCATCTATCATCTGTCTGTCCATCATCCAATCATCCATCATCTGTCTGTCCATCCATCATCTGTCTGTCCATCATCTATCCATCCATCCATCATCTATCCATTCATCCATCATCTGTCTGTCCATCATCTATCCATCCATCCATCCATCCATCCATCATCTGTCTGTCCATCATCTATCCATCCATCCATCCATCATCTATCCATTCATCCATCATCTGTCTGTCCATCATCTATCATCCATCCATCCATCATCATCCATCCATCATCTGTCCGTCCATCCATTATCCATCCATCCATCATCTGTCTGTCCATCATCCATCCATCCATCCATCATCTGTCCGTCCATCCATCCATCATCTGTCTGTCCATCCATCCATCATCTGTCTGTCCATCCATCCATCATCTGTCTGTCCATCATCCATCCATCCATCCATCCATCCATCCATCCATCCATCCATCATGTCTGTCCATCATCCATCTATCCATCATCCGTCTGTCTGTCCATCATCCATCCATCATCTGTCTGTCCATCCATCCATCCATCCATCATCTGTCTGTCCATCCATCCATCCATCCATCCATCCATCCGTCCGTCTGTCCATCCATCATCTGTCTGTCCATCCATCCATCCGCCCATCTATCGATCTATCCATCCATCCATCCATCAATCTATCTATCTATCTATCTATCCATCCATCCGTCTATCGATCTGTCTATCCATCCATCCATCCGTCGATCTATCTATCTATCCATCCATCCGTCTATCGATCTGTCTATCCATCCATCCATCCGTCTGTCTATCTATCTGTCTATCCATCCATCCACCCATCGATCGATCTATCTATCTATCTATCTATCTATCTATCTATCTATCTATCCATCCATCGATCTGTCTATCCATCCATCCATCCGTCCATCCATCTGTCTATCGATCTGTCCATCCATCCGTCTATCGATCTATCTATCCATCCATCCGTCTATCGATCTGTCTATCCATTCATCCATCTATCTATCGATCCATCCATCCATCCATCCGTCCGTCTATCGATCTGACCGTCTATCCATCTATTGATCTGTCCATCCATCCCTCCGTCCATCCATCCATCCATCCGTCTGTCTGTCTGTCTGTATATCTATCTATCTGTCTATCCATCCATCCACCCATCGATCCGTCTGTCTATCTGTCCATCCATCCATGTGTATTTAATGAAAAAGTAATTACTAATAAAATTTGATTACTTATTAATTGGAATATATATATATATATATTAAAATATACACAAAAACTTTTTTTTTTTAAATATTTTTAATATTTGTCACTAAATACACAAAGTAAAATAATATATATACACACACACGTTATTTTTCTTTGTGTATTTAGTGACAGTTATTAAAAATTATATATATTTATTAATATTTAATAAAATTATTTAATAATATACATTTTAAATTAATCAATTAATAAGTAAATTATAAATACAAATTACAAAACAATTTTTTACAGTATTTTAGTGCATTAAACATGTTGTGTCTACTTGGGATCAATGGATGGAATAACTATAAAATACAATTATAAAAAATAAAATAATAAAATTCATTCTAATATCCATGTTTCTATGATATTAGGATGTATTGTGTTTCCTGATTTAGGCATAAAAGTGGTCTTTAATTAAAAAAAAAGTTTGTTAAGGCCAGTTCTAGAAAGGCTAAATTAAGTTTTAAAGATAATTAAGGAAGAATTAAGGAACGGATAAATAAACAGAATAAATGACGGCATTATAATTCTCGTGTATTTCAGAACAGAGTGAGAGCAAACGTTTTAAGTCACTGCGTGACAATGGGTTTCAAACCTTCGATTGCGATGCATTTGGACGTCCACTGTTTCTCAAAGGTGGTGAGGCGCTTGCGTTGGCGGATGGAGATGACGTGCTCTTTAAAATCGAACTCTTCTGTGTAGAAGCGCAGCAGGCCGAGCCACAGCTCCCCGACGGACTCCTTATTCTGATGGAGCTCCGGGAGACGCCGCCGCTGGACACGCAAAACACACACACATTAGTTCATGCTTTTTGAGCGGACTTGGAAATACATCGGGCTGCATAATTTGTTTACACAGCATCCAAGTAAATAAATACTAACTGCGTTTAATAAATACTAACTTTTCCACTGCATGGTGCGGTTTGGTACGGCTCGGTACGGTTCGCTTAAATAGTACCACATTGATTGAGGTACCGATACTACAATGTGACGTGTACACACTGCAGATCACTGATTGGTCAGAGAGCTTTTGTGACAGTGATATAGCGATTGAGACCCTGAACACATTGCTAAATGCAAGATTAGCTTACCCTAGCTTACCGTGCCTGCGAGCAAATCAAGTGATGCTGTCTGCCCTTTGTTGTACGATTTCCCAGACTCTTGTTTTTAGCAGTATTTTGTGTTGCTGTCAACAGCCTCCTTTGAAACAAACTTCTTTGTCTTGCAGTTAAAAATATCCACATGTCAAGAAGTAGAGGTGACGCAACTATAACCATCAGTCTATAATCCCACCCACTTTGAAGCAGTACCAACTGCAGTGGAAACGCAAACTGAGCCAAATAGCGCTTTTCCACTGCATGGTAACGCTTGGTACGGCTCGGTATGGTACTGTACGGTTTGGCTTAGCTCGCTTCGCTTTTTCACTGCGTGGTACGACTCGGTTCAGCACGGCTCGGCTCGCTTTGGCTCGGCTTGGTTTTTTCACTGCAGTTTGCACCGCTTTAAACCGGGTGGGATTATAGAATGATTGTTGTAATTGTGCCGCCTCTACTTCTCGGCATGTGGATGTTTTTAACAGTTTGTTTCAAAGGAGGCTGATGGCAGCAAAACAAAATACTGCTAAAAACAAGAGTCTTAGGCACTCGTACAACAAAGCGCAGATGACGACATCACTTGATTTGCTCAACGGCGCACAAGGGTAAACAAATCTTGTACTTAGAAATGTGTTTAGGGTCTCAATCGCTATATCACTGTCACAAAAGCATATAATGGTAGTGACGGTAGTAACGATTCTCTCTGAACAATCAGTGATCTGCAGTGTTTACACGTCACTTTTTAGTATCGGTACGGCACGCTTGGAACCTCAACCAAGGTGGTACTATTTAAGCAAACTGTACCGAACCGCACCAAGCAGTGGAAACGCGATAAAGCAAGCCGCACCGAACTGTACCATGCAGTGGAAAAGCGCCAAAAGAGAGTCTGAGCTGTGCCGAACCGAGTCATCCCACACTGTGGAAAAGTGAAGCGAGCTGAGCCGTACTGTACCGAGCCGTACCAAGCGGTACCATGCAGTGGAAAAGCCATAAATGGGTAGAATCAAAAGAGCAGAATGAACAAACACAAACAAACATGCATTATCAGAAACAATCTCAAACCAATCCTGCTCACCAGCTCATCAAGGTCATTGAAGAAGAAAGCGTTCCAGCCGTCCACCATCCTCTGAGGAACAGTGTTCCCATCAAATATCTGCAGAAGAAACAGAAGCTTACAGCTACAGAGATTTTTCTTAGCAACACAATCTTTTATTCACATATTATGGATTATAATATTATAAATGGATTTTTGGAAACTGTTTTAGTGTATTATTATTGTAATAGTACAGGGCTCCAGACTGCGACCAACTGGTCGCATTTTGCAACCTTTTTTCCTGCCAGTGCGACGAAATATTGTTAGAGGTCCCACTCGTGACACTTACCACATCGCCCAATAAGAGCTGCCTTTTATGTTGTATGAGAGAAACATCAAACTAAACGAAAGTGAAACACTGCACTGTGCAAACCGTTTATCAGCTGGGAGATCCAGTGAGAAAGGGAAATTCAGCGCAGAATTCTGTGTTATAAATCATATCAGATCAAACAGCGCTGATGTGGAAACCGGGAGAAACATTGTGCCATGAACGAAAAGTTATAGAAGGCTTTTTAATCCACAAATCCCCAACAATTACCATGGATTTAATGTAGCAATGCTAACTGTAACCATGGTATTGTGGCAGAACTAGACAAATGTTTTTACATTATTCATTACATTATTCATACAACTTTTGAGAGTGAAATTCAAGCACTTTTCAAGGGCTTTCAAGTGCGTCACACTTCTTCCAGCACTTCAAAGCTCTAAATATGATCCAGTTTTAGTGTTATTTTTAATGTGATGATTTGTAATACTAAAAGTTTACGAGTAACGAGCGCAATATCACGAGTTCTGTTTTTCTGTCCAGAATAGCACGAGTGCAAATGCGATACTGATCTTACACAACAGTTTAATAAAATAAGTTCATATTTGTGTTGTTTTAGACAACATTGTGTTGTTTTTAGTCTGTTTTGCCAACGAAAATATAAAGACAAAGCAGAACTTTTCATCTCCGATTCGGAGCAATAAACAGCGTTTAATTTCTGAATCCTCGTTTTGAACGAATCGGGTGAACCAATGATTCAATGGACCATAAAGAGAACCATTTAGCCTACATTTACCATTTTCATAAAGATAACCATTTATTTCATCGAATCAAATGAATTAGACCGCCACCTACTGGCAGTTTCTTATTTAAAGTATAATTTCATATTTCCATATTAATAAAAACAGACATTAAAAGGTATAGTTTACCCAAAAATATTTCTTTCTAAAGCTTTTTGTAATGTCTATTAGATTTTTTTTACACAATAATGACTTTAAATGATTTTTTGGTAGTAATTTCTCAGCCAATGTGCGGTTAATTTGCGATTAATTAATAGCCACATTGTGTAATTCATTAGATTAAACATTTTAATCGCCTAACAGCCCTAGTTTAAAGATGTAGAAAAACTAAAACTTTGTGGGAAACAAACACTTTTTGACGTAGCCATTTCCACTCCCTAATATATGGAAAAAAGTATGAAAGTAGGTGTCATAAAAAAATAAAAAAATAAAAATGTTCTTTGAATTGTGACTGAATTACACAGAAAGCAAGTAAAGAGCGCTCCTTTTATAACCACTGAAGCTGTTGGTCAGTTCAGTGTGATGCTATAGAAGAACAATGGTACATTTAATAAGTGTAGAATATTTTAGGCTTTTGCACGTTACTGTTGTTAATAAATGCTCATTTTATCTGCATCTCAATTCAATATTATTAGTAACTGCACTTATTAATGCAAAACAAAAGTAATTTTATGATTAAATTAACTTTATGATTAAAAATTCCCCCAGCGCTACCAAATCAGGTGCTGGGGCCACCATCTGTAGAACTTAGTGGAATCAGTGCCACTGCTGTCAAGTGTTAGTCTGGAGCCCCGTAGTGCCAGTATTGTTAATGGTGCTAATGTTACCTCTTGTAACACAGGGATGACTGGTGGTTGTCTCTGTTGTAGGAAATACAGCACCATGAGGATGTAAGCATAGGAGGAGAGACTCCCTCTGGAGGCATCGCCAATGTCACAGCGCTGTCAAACACACACATTTATACATTTTTTACAGTATTTTCCTTTGCAATGACATTTAATGAAGAGAGCAATGATATACTACATTTAATTTAAAAATATTTTAAACATGTTCTAATTCTTTATTATTAAATATATACATAGTTGTATGACCTCTTATTAACTGAGAAACTACAATTAATTTGAGGCCATAAAACTATATGTACAGTTAATAACTTGGCGGCTTCTTTTCCTTCACTCTTTGCTTCGACTGTACTGTTTAAAAGTATGGTAAAAGATGGTAATGGTTATTGTTTTTGAAAGAAGTCTTTTCTGCTCACCAAGGCTACATTTATTTTATCGTTCGAATATTTAGGGAATATTTTATGCTGCATTCTGCAAATTAGATTCCTATTTATGATGACAACAGCAGGGATATCTGGGGCCTGTACCATGAAGCCAGTTTCGCTGGCTAGCCAGGTAAGTTTCAGTTTAGATTGCGCCAATCCTGGGTTTTAGGTACCATGAAAGTGGCTTGGCTTTTAGCAGTGTTAATCTCCATAGTTACTTACGCTCCATGGCTAACCTGCTCTGGGGTAGGTTATGTTCCAGGTAAGAGATCTCAAACTGAAATTGGACAAATCAGCTGTGAGCAAAAGTGACACACCTCTGACGCAATAAAGTCTCTGCTCCAAATTAAAGGTCACTACATAGCAAATGGTTTTTAAAGAATAAAGCGTCTGGCTTTTAACAATGCTTATTTATAATAATACTTTTTAACGATTTAGATATAATTTATGTAATTATTATACCCTTAAAGTCCTCATGAGATCTTATTGACTTTGTTAGCACACGTTACAGGTCTTAGGATGAACAATTCATCCATGCAAGTTAATACACAGAAAAAAATAGTTTGCCGTGGTAATCTTTAATCAAAATCTGAAAAGAAACTTCCGGTCTGGAATGGCGTCTCAGATGATGTCAGTTTGACGGCTTGGGTTTGAATATCCTTAACCACTCCCCTCCAACCGTTAGTCTGCTATGAGCGCGAGATGGAGAGGAGGAGCGCTGAAGTAAAACCCTGCCCTCTATTCAATATTACGTTTCACTTGGAAATGCGTCACAGCACTGAAATAAAATCAGCTGCAACTTCTGGTTCACTGGGACTTTAATCAATTACACATGTATCATTTTAGTTCCTCATTAATAGGCACTTGGTTAAAATTTATATAAATAGTCGCCTATATAAAGGTCATACAAATAAGCTTTAAAATCAATAAAGATATAAAAATGACTACATGTGATCTTAAATGTGGAATTCTCTCTATATATCAACTAAACTAACTTCATAACTTTTGCTTGCATTTACGTAGTAAGATTTTTCTTAAAGTTGTCCTCTTTCATAGACGGCTCTTTTCTTCTTGCTGTGTAAATTTGTTTAAATTCTTAATATTTTTCAATCATGTAATATTCTGCAGAAGAGAGAAATGAATCTCGCTGCTTCTCTCGCGAGAAGTGAATCTCAGTTGATCCACAGCATGTGATTGGCTGTTCACTGCTGATGTCACAGCTAAACTCCTAAACTCAGGATCAAAGCCTGAGTTGACACAGAAAGCTGATGATCAGCATCATGGGACCAACAAAGCCTGAATAGATTGCTTTGGTTTTGTCAACCCGAAACTAATCCTGTAACCCTGAGTTTGTTAAACTACCATCATGGTACAGGCCCTTGGTCTTACCTTGGCAAATACTTTCATAGTGTAGCCCAGATACTGCACACGAGGGTCTATAGCAGCGTATGTGGCCAGCATCCGGGTGTTGTGTTGGGCCTGACACATAAAACAGGAAATAAAAAAACAAAACAAATAATAATATAACAATGTAATGTAATATAATATTAGGGGTTGTGCTGGGCGGTATACCGGTTCATACCGAATACCGGTGTTTATTTTTGTTATGATATGAATTTTTAATATACCGCAATACCGGTGTATGACACTTAAACAACGTTCGGAGCGCGCCGCAGCACGACACTGTTTGAGAGGGGTCCCTATTCACTGTTGCACTGTAGTGAGGACACAGCTGAGATCACATTACAGCAGAGAATTCAAACAACACGCGGCGTGCGTTACAGAGCGGTTTCTGCTCGGAGCGCCACGATGAGATTAACAATGCTCACCATATGGATCATATAGATCAGATACAGAGCGAAGTGAGCGCGTTTAATTTTTTTAAGGACATATTTCATATACTCTAGTGCACATGGACCAGCACCGTGTATGTGCACATTTAATCGCGTCTTCAAATGAAATATATGTGCAAACAAGGACACTGATACTACAGCCGTACATCTGATCATGAACGCAATGACACGATGGATTATTCTGATCCCAAAGGATGTAGACTGACAATTTAAAGAAGACTGGGCAAAAAAAGTAACTATGCCTTTATTTTTTCTGTGTTAAACTGACGTGTGTCGTTTGTTTAGAGACTGCAGTGCTCTTAAATGTATTGAAAATATCCTTAGACCTTTTAAATGTTCTTCCGCGTTTCTCCCTCGTTTTGGCAGTTTGTTGTTATATAGGGTTAGATTTTTAAAATGCTTATGATCTCTCCGTGGTCATATTTTAATATTCATGTGTCTGTAATGAGAGTGTTGCAGGTCTGTGTTTTATTGGTTGTTGTCTCCCCATCATTTTGTGGGGCTTTGCAAACCTGTTTTAACTCTAGTGTGGTATTTTTCTACAATATTCACTCATCATGACAGTAAAATAGGGCATTCTAAGTCAATCTACTGCAGTATTTCCTCTCTCAATTAGTAGAAAATGTGGTTAACACCCGGTCATGCACGGGGAAGAAAATACTGTCATATACCGCGAAACCAGTATAATTTTGAAAAATACCGTGATATAAATTTTTGGTCATACCGCCCAGCACTATTTAGGGGTGTAACAACACATTGATATAGATTGATGCATCGATTTAAAGTCTAACGATACATCGATGCAATGCGTTAAAAATCGATACCTATAGGATATTTATATATTTAAGAGGCATATTTGTTTTAACACTCTCCACGTTTACACAATGTAAGTCTATGCATTATTGCCAGCGCGTGCATTCTCGTTTAAACTACCTTTCAGAGCTTGTGAAACACGCTCGAGACAGTCGAAGGAACTGTCAGTGTCCCGATCGGGCCAGTACTGAATCTTCACGAAAGTTTATCATTTGCTCAAAGCAGCGTGCACTCATCTCAAACAGTGCACAAATAGGCCACCGAATTGAGTCCTCTTTTATTTATTTTTTGTGCTTCAGTAGATAAAGGTCTATGGTTTTGCATATAAGGAGAATAGAGCGCTAATCGTTTTAAAGTTGTTAAAAGAAAATGCTCAATGAACTGTGACTCTGTGTTGCTTCAAGTGCATCATTCTGCACACGGGATGCGCATAAGCGCTTTGTGCCGCTCTGTATTGGAGCCTTTCATATAATACTTTTGCACAATGAAAGAATATAGCTTATCTTGTTCTGTCCTACCTATATGTTGTTGCTTCATTAAAAATCTGCACTATATGTTTAAAAGAAAGGTCTTTTAATTTTATAGTATTTATATATAATTTTTTATCAGTTTTTTGACATTACACATTTTAGCACAGAAGCCTAAAATACTTTCATGATTGTTGTCATATCATAAACTGTCATTAGATTACTGTGTTAATCCCAATCAGGGTGCAGGATGTGAAATTTTGAAATTAATGTTTATGTTATATATTTTGGTTGCAGTTGTGAGTTGTAACTGGTTGTGTAAAATAAGCACATAATATCATAATATCGAAATATTGATCGATATACCTCTGGATCGAATCGTATCGTAATCGTATCGCAGAACTTTTTGAGGTATCGGAAAATATCGTATCGCTGGCTATGAGAATCGATATTTTATCGCATCGTGAGGAACCATCCGATTTACACCCCTATATAATATAATATAATTAACATAAAAGAGTCTCACCAGTGTGTTGTAGAGGCTGATGTCTCCCTCCAGTCCGCTCTGCCTGTGTTCAAACTTCACTATAGGCACTTTAGCAGTTGTGATAGGCAAGATATTCCTTAGACCTGAACCACACAAACAAATGAATCAGTCAGCACTGAATAATCAACTCATTCTGACTATATTTATATTGACATACTGAGTTTTAGAAAAGAAAATCAGTCCCGCACCTGTGTGTTTCTTCAGCACCTTGGCTAAACCCTCTATGATCTCTTTACAGTTCAGTTTCTGCAAGAAGGGCAAGAAAAAGAGACTGCAGTTATTGAAGTACGATAATACAAACTGATCCCTGAGTGCTTTTAAACAAAAAGTACCATTTTAACTAAGTGAAATCAGGCATCAACACAATGCACATTATAAAAGGAAGAACTTCTGAAACTTGTAATGATATAAAATGAAATGAAAATATAAAAAAATAAGTTATGTTTCTAATATTGACCTAATCATTCAGATATTAAAAGGGTTCCTATTGTGCTTTTTTACACGCTCATCTTTCTTTAGTGTGTAATGTTGCTGTTTGAGCATGAGAAAGCTCTGCACAGTCCCTCCAGCGGGAGTTCTTCTCTATATCAGTGTCAGTGTTTCTGAACTCCCTAAAACGCCTCCATTGTAGTCTTGAGTTTTCTTCCAGGAACAAACACGTCACAATATTCCTCATTTAAATAATTCCCGCCCAATTACTTAAAGTTAGTTAGTAGTGTGTTGAAACTCACAGTTATGGTAAGGGGCAGCACATTTCCCAAACACTAGGGCTGGGTATCGATTCAGATGTTCCAATTCGATTTGCAAGCTCTCAAAACGATTCGATTTTGGATTTCGATTTCATTTTCGATTCAACTCAATGAATATAGATTTAATACAAATACTATATTTATAAAAAAGAACATAAGTTTACAAGTGGGTAATTAAAAAGAAAAGTTAACCTTTTTATTTTAGGTACACTTGGGTACATTAGAACCCATCTCTATACTTCAAATGCATACAATTATGTTAAATACAATACAATTTTGATGCAACTTTATTCTAAAAAAAAATTTTATCTGAGAGGCATTTTATACAATTTTGTTTTTTATGGATATTTTGATATATTTATTCTAAAACATAAAAAGAATATTGTATGATTTTCAGCAATTTTCGATTTTGCCGCCCGTCATGTGTGCACCACGGCAACGAACAACAATACCTTAACGTGCTGACTTATGTGGACTAACTTTTATTTGAGGAAATCTGTTTATAATATAGGTTGGAATTATTGGTCCTGCGCTGCCTATTGACTGATTTGTCTATAATGGCAAACGTATGTGCTTAAGTGAACGCTCAAGTTTAATATAATGATCATAATGCAAGGCAAGCATTCGCATTTTAGCGGTTGTGTGCTCGGCTGTGGGGATGTTGCAACGTCTGGGTGATGTCTCATCAAATGGTTCCGCAGATTTATAGTATTACTACAGCATTTCACCTCAGCATTACAAACGTCGACAACGCACCGGAAGCCGCCATTTAAGCACTGAATGAATGACAGGCGCGTCTCTCGCTCCTTTGTAACATCGCGCAAGGCAAATAAGAGGGTGACCATGAGGGTTTAACGTTAATCTTATGTTTAATGTTTGCGGAAATAAATCGATTTTGAATCGACCACATTTTAAAAAACGATTAATCGGAAAAAAATTTTGCCCAACCCTACCAAACACGCTCGAAGAGCTTGACCAATCACAACACTGGTCCAGCGACCAATCAGTCATTTCCCACACAACGACGTAACTTGCTGCTTAACTACCGTAGTACAATGCATCGTTGAAGAAATCAACTAGCTACTTGTGACTGTTTCCCGAAACCGTATTGTCGCAAATTTTTCGTTCAACCACGTTGGATACTGATGTCATGCAGGTGGTGGAGTAATAACTTATTTTAATGAATGCTCCAGACATGGCATCTAAGTCATAAGGTAAGTCACATGGGGTCATAAGGTATTATCATCACTGACAGGGGCTAGTCTGTGATTTTATTGCCTTCCAAATCCAGAATGTCAGTGTTTTTCTCCCAGCACCCGCGTAAAAATCCCCGGCCGAATTACCGACTGTTTTAAGACAAACACTGACGTCCGAATCCACATCTCTGACCAACTTCAAAATTCACTGTTTATATCCTTTTTGACCACTGCAGAGCACCGTACAGTTGCGCTTCGCTGTAATTTGGATGCATTTTAAAGATCTAGACTTTTATTACTGAAATGCTGGCAAGTATTTACAAGAGCAATAGATTTCATCACTGCTCAAAAAATAAAAAGAAGAAAAGCACGTAAACATTTGAAATGGGCCGTTTTTACGGCAGTAATTATTTATGTTAAAATAACCGCAGCATTATGTTTACCTCATGTAAATTAGAGGCTGTATTCACTTATTTCCACTCATTTCCATGTGGAATTAATTGACATCCTTTATTTTGAGATAAAATACAAGACAGAAAACCATTTTAACTATAATGTGCGTCTATATATCTTCCTATTTTTAAACAGATTTAAATAATTAAATAATAATTTGGATATTATTTTTTGCTATTATTAAATTAAATGTGCATTTATTCTTATTATACCAAGCATATGACATTTTATTTACAGCATACAATCATGTTATTGACCACGTGAGCAGGTTCCCAGGTGCGCAGGATCACAAAACTCGCTCCTCCACCGTGAATAAATCGCCATCCGCCATTAAATTTATTTTTACGGACTTCCACGTGAGAAACAATTACCGTCCGAATAGGGCTATAGGCTCATTCTTACATACTAGAGCACGTACGCACATCTCTTGACAAACTAAAAGACGTAAATGACATTTGTATGTATTCGAAATAAAAGATACAGATTGTACTGAATGTCAACTTGCTTATTTTGCTCAAGACAAGGATTTATTAAGTCCACATGTCATGCAAACAAGAAACTACGCTTCTAACGAGAGCTGTATGTTTGTTGGAACTATGATTTCGGGAAACACCGACTCTGTGAACTATGCTGATAACGATGAAACTTGCAACCATAGTTGGTTAACGATGCTTTCAGGAAACAGATCCCAGGGTGTTACAGACTGGGAAGAGAGAAGCTGCAACAATGTCAAATATGTGAAAAATAATGTGTTTTTGAACATTCAAGCATGAAAACCTGTTATTGTAGAGCCCAAAACAAAATCAAGACTGAAAAAGCGCATACAAAAAAGTAAAGAAAGAATGGAATCTGCTATAAATGTCTCAATGTTGAAGGGGCAACAGTATTTATACCTCAGCGGTGTCATGACCCTCCAGTGTCATACAGATGTCCAGGTCACTGTCACGAAAGCCAAAGCCGTTCTTAGAAGAACCAAACAGACAGAGCTGGGCCTTATCTGAATAAACAAATAGAATAAAGATACATTTTCATCAAAAAGTAGGAATATTACAATTATCCAATCTGTCAATAATCATAAAAAACGTGAAATTAAGTTTTCACACACTGTAGCAATCCCTAGCCAAAAGTTGCTAGACTACTACTTCCACATTTTTTCAGGAAGCGCACTGTTTCTCCATGGTTTCTACAGACAGCTGAGTGTAGGGGGATATGATGTCATTGAAAGGTGATGCAATGATAAAATTGCAGATTTCTCTGGATTAAAAAATTGTTGGAAACATTGGGATAATGTAAGTACACAAGTCAACAAAATATAACATTGTGGTAGCATTTTATTTTACAGTCCTGTTCCACATGTACATACTATATACTTATAGTAAATACAATAACTGGGTAATAACTAGGTACTAACCCTGAACCTAAACCTAACCGTAACCCATGCAGTTTCCTTATATTACCCAGTACTTTCTTAGGTAAGTACACTGTAACTACCGTAAAATATAGTTCAACCAATATTGTTCTTGTGGTTTTTGGATATTTTAAAGCAAAAATCTTACATATTGTACCCTTAATATTTAGACGTTTATGGTTCTCTGATGTTGATTAATGGTCACATTACATGCAGGTAAACAATATAAACAAATATATATATATATTATATATTTAGTTTATCTTGATTGTATATATTATAGTTTATCTTGATTGTTTCCATTTATTTTATATTGTTATGATTTAATTATTAGCTTTTCAAACTCCATTTTTTGAAACTCTGTTGTAATATCTAGTTAAATGTTAAACAATGTGTTAAACTTTATGTTAGATTACCGTTAAGCATTAAATTACCATTGCATTCAATTACAAAAGAAAAACTAGTAAACACTTTCTTGACATCTCTTCTGAGTGCTGCAATTTCTCTAATATTTTGTCCTTTTGAAAAGTTGTGAAAACACTATAAATGGAATTTTTATTTTGCTACTAGAGGAAATGATATTTGCTTATTGGAACTTCTGTTTCTGAAAATCCTGGAAAAGTGAAAAGGGTCCATTTCCACTTTATTTCAGTTAACAAAGCTATTTTGCTACTGCATGTTTTTTTGTGATAACCCTGGTGTGCTTTCATATGAATATGCATTCGCACCGTTGTACTCTTTTCTAATGAAGTGCTCCAGACTGGCCAGAATCTGCTCACGCTTCTGCTGCTCAACGAGAGACGGAGACAGCTCACCTACAAACACAAAAACATCACATTTGAACCTTCAGCATAAATGCACCCGAGCTGCTGGTGCGTTGGATATTAAAGAAACACGGCAACTTTTTGGGACTTTAGCTTATTCACTGTATCCCCCAGAGTTAGATAAGTCCATACATACCATTTTTATCTCTGTGCGTGCCATAACTCTGTCTGACGCACTCACCGCTAGCCTAACTTTGCTGCCGTACAATGGGTGCAGCGGCGCAATGATATTACGCAGCGCCTGAAAATAGGCTAACTTCCGTCAACATAACCAACGTGACAACCTGCTTGCACAGAGAGCGTGCTGGGGACTATTTTCAGGCGCTGCGTAATATCATTGCACCGCTGCACCCATGGTACGGCAGAAAAGTTCCTGGATTATTATGCAGGAATGAGAGTATAGTCCCTAGCCATATCGGTCTAGAAAATTGCAACTTTTCATTTTCTGTCGGTCTTAGTACATGATGTAACTATACACATCACAACATGTAAATAGAAAAATGTTGGCGCTATTTTGTCATTTATTGAGCAGTAGGCTAGCTGGAGCCGGTTACCTCCAGTCTTTGTGCTAAGCTAGGCTAGCGGTGGGTGCGTCAGACAGAGTTATGGCACGCACGGAGATAAAAATGGTATGTATGGACTTATCTAACTCTGGGGGATACGGTGAATTATCTAAAGTCCCAAAAAGTCGGCGTGTTCCTTTAAACACAGATGATGGTAAAGTATGGCATGGCGCTCACGGTAACACAGCATGCAGAGTCCATCCAGGATTTCTCTGAAGCGCTCGGTCATGGGCGGCAGAGGATTCAGCTCGATCTTCTTGAAGTCTTCAGGGCAATCGTCTTTAAGGTGGCCATCTCGCTTGCAGATGCTGCACACGACTGTTGGCGGCTGGACAGAAAAAACACCACAAGACACTTCATTTCTGGATCACAGCATCCAAGTTGCCTTTAAGCCTTGTATGTACAATACTGCTCAAAGGTTTTGGGGTTAGTACAATATTTATAAAATAAATTAATACTTTTATTCAGCAAGGATGCATGAAATGTATCAAAAGCGACTAAGACATTTATAACGTTTTCTAAGAAAATAGATTCAAATAAATGTACAACAATATTTTGATAATAATAATAAATATGTCTTGAGCATCAAATCATCAGATTTCTGAAGGATCATGTGACACTGAAGACTGGAGTAATGATGCTGAAAATTCAGCTTTGATCACAGGAATAAATTACATTTTACAATATATTCATATAGAAAGCAGCTATTTTAAAATTTTTAATATTTCACAATGTTACTGTTTTTACTGTATTTTTGATCAAATAAATACAGCCTTTGCGAGCAGGAGACTTCTTTCAAAAACATAAAAATCTTACCAACCCCAAATTTTTGAACTTCTCCCTTCTCATGTGTAATTAGGAGTTCTTAAAATTCAGACCAATTTGAGAAGCTAAAATTTTAAGAGATATATTCATTTGAACAGTCAATAGCTATGTTTCCATCCAATGTTGCGAATGTAACTTATGCGCAAAATTGCAGCTTTATCGCAAAAAACATTTGCAAATAAAGCACCGTTTCCATCCAGTGAGTCGAAGAGAACATAATCGTCACTTCCTTATAAACTACCGCTAAAAAAAAAATCACTAAGAAAGATAGGAGAAGCCACCATATGTAATCATTTTCGTATATAATAAATGCTCAGAGAAACTTGTGCGTCTCAAACTTGTTGTCTTGCTTTCAGAGGCAGATGCTGCTGTTTGGGAACGCAGTCATGTAAGACAGTTTTAGGAGCGAAATATACCGAGCATCTTTGACAACAGACTTCTGAATGACCAAAACAGCATTTCAGATGCTTTGCAAACAAGATTTTTCCGCTGGTTAGTACAGTTATGCTGTTACATCGCGAAAGTCACAAGATTTTTTTTTATGCGCATCGAGGAATTTATTCCGTAAATGGATTTCCATCGTAGTTTATGCGCATGTTTTCGTATCCGACTCAAACGAGCGCATAGGGTTTTTTTTATGCGCATTTTTAGAATTTATGTGCATATTGCCGTTTCCATTCAGCATTTTTTTGATGAAATATCCCAAAATGCGCATAAAAATAGGATGGAAACATAGCTATTGTCTCATTCATCAAAACTTGTTTCGTTATTGGATGAATCATAAATATTTTAAATGAATGATTCAAAGACAAACACTTTTTTTTAAACACTCACTTGTCGCCACCTCCTGGCGTAACAATAAGCAATACACAACAGGTGTCAACATTTTTAAAAAGATGACTCTTAAGATGTTTATACCCAAACTATAAACTTTTAACCCTAGTTATTTAAATGTTTGTAACACATAAATAATGATAATGTGTGGTTGAAAAGATTGTTTGTGAAGCAGCTTTATACTGTACATTTACATAGCAGCTGCTCTCTGTGGAACAGCGGTTTTGAATGTTGCAGTGCGATGATCATACTTTCAAAGGTTAACCAAAGTCCCTAAAGTCTTTGATTTAAACAGTTTCACATCGCAAGCGTAAGCGAAGCACGTGTCACTGCCCATATCAATGAATGAGAGAGACGGCCGACCCTCTTACGTCGTGTGTCCACTGGCGCAGAGCACAGCGAGCGTTTTCAATTCATTCCTATGGAAGTTGAGCTTATGCTTACGCTCAACTTCAATAGGAATGAATTGAAAACGCTTGTTCTGCTCTGCCTGCTTCACGGCAGTGGACACCAGTCATTTATTAACACCGGCAAAATACACACTGTTCACTCTCCAGTGCACTTGCGATGTGAAACAGGCATAAAAGACATAGTAGAATCGTGGTCATTTAGGAATAACAGGGTTCGAACAGATACTGTAAAATTAAATTCCAGGACTGTGAAGGACTTTTCAAACACTTTTTTGGTTTTCAAGCACTACAATCAGAGATCTCACTTATCAAACTATCGTTTTTCAAACTCTAAAAAAGGTAAATAGATAAATAAAAATACACAGAATGGTACAAATAAAGTGCAGCACATGCAATGATTGTGGTAACTTTAACAATTGAAAGGATACTATGACAGATTTTATTTTTTTCTCATAAATATATAATTGACCTGAAAAACTAAAGCTGTATCATATATTTACCGGGATATTAATGAGCAATATCACGCTCATGTCCATGTGAAATTGCTCAATATCAGATGGACGTTTATTTTGTGTGAAATTTTTTTTTTAATTAAACACTAATTTCACATATACTGTCTTTAAATAATTCAAGCACTTTTCATACATTTTCAAGGGTTTTCCAGGACTTAAATTTCAAAAAGTCCAATTCAAGTACTTCAAGCACTTTAAGCACCTTGTACGAACCCTGGAATAAGATTGCGTGGGTGTTTGAATCGCGATTACAATATTTTAACGATTAATCGTGCAGCTCTACTGTATCCCGTGCAATTACCTTTCCTCCCGTGAAGATCATCCTGTCGAAGATGTAGTGCATGTCTTCTGGAGCGATACTGTCCTGTTCCTCCATCTCTTGATCTTTATCCTCCTCCTCCTCATCGTCACTGTCCATCAGCAGGCCGTTCAGGACAGAAGGAGACACAGCTGTGGGGAGTTCCCGGGAAACGTCCATCCCACCATCACTCACCAGGAGCTCAGTGAACCCTGCTCTCAGGCTCTCCTCTTCCTCTAAATCCCTCTCTTCCTCATCATCACTGCTGTCCCCATCCTCCTCGCCGCTCCTCTCCACGTCCTTCCGCTCCAGGCTGTCGTTGTGTCCGTGGGAGCGCACTCTGCCGTGGCTTCTGAATTTCTTCCTCAGTAAGCCGCGGCTGGCGTTCACTCCGTTCCTGCTCTGAGGACAGGCAAAGTACTTGTAGGCCATGCGGAAACGCTCCTGGATGTACTCAAACACCATCTGACTGTTCAGACTGCGAGCCACGTTCCTCTTCAATGCAAACGGATCTGGAACAGCCAACATCTCATCATTTAAAAGTGCTTTCATACTGCAGCTGTTGCTCATTTTCATATGCATCTTAATGTGACAAACAGAAAGTGCACTAAAAAAAATAGAAGTAATAGTAAAATACTGTGCTGTTTTCATTTGCGGTAGTTTGCGCATCGGCTTGCTGAAGAGATACTCAGCAGCTCATCTGTGACGGCATATCTGTAGCGATTAGGGGTTAGCATTTACGTGAATAAAGTCGAGTCGACGTCCACTATTCGCTGATGATGTCATTAATGAACAAATAAGCCTGAACCTCAAACTGAGACTTAAACGCGGGTTGCCTTGTGCACAGCTATGGCATATGATACAGCACTGCCCACAAGGCTATTGCTCCTACATAACAGCTGTTTTTTTTGGTCGTTACATTTTTTCACAGATTTCTGCTCATTCTAAATCAGATACCGATAAAGTAACACAGTAAAGATTACATTTATATGAATGCATTAGTGAGAGTGAATTAATTCTACCTGGCAGCGTCTCTCTACTAACGGCCGTTTCACACCACAAGCGTGAGCGGTGTGTGAGCAGCATGTATCTTTTTCGGTGTGTATGTTAAGCAATGAGTGCATTCACACCGGGAGCAGGAGCGTCGTGTGAGCAGCAGTGAAGCGGGCGAGTCGATTTTTGCTGCGCTGCTCACGCTCAAAGAAAATTAAGAATCAAAATATTAGAAGATTTACCCATTTAAACTTGTTTTTAATTATTCAGTTTGGGTGAAAGTTGGGCTGGGCTGATAAACGATATCATATCGAATCGCGATAAAATTCATGTCGATAACGATGATAAGCTCTGGACATTTTTACTCGATATAGATTACTCTAACACCCAATCACACAGCAGAAATAACAGCTTTTATTTTCCCATCAAAAGTATACGCTCAACTGGCAAAGAAAACTCGACATGAGAAGGAAAAAATTAGTGGAAGCGGCAATGAACGTTAAATCAAAAGCGAAACTAACCTTGAGTTTTCATCCAAAGATGACGATGATGTTGATAAAAGGTAGCACAAATTGTTACTCATTTGAACCGCGTCACACAGACCATTTATCCGCTCGGGTCAAAGTCCAAACGCCAGCGCAGCGCAAGCTCACTACAGCAGATCTTGGTCACGCGAACACTAAACAGCGCTGTGAGATCCAGTGAGAAGCGCGTGAATTCAGCGAAAAACACAAATGTCTCGTGATTTAAACTAGCTTAAAGCCAGATGGAGCAGCGCTGACAAACAGGAGAAACACTGCGCAATGATACAGTCAGAAGGCTTTTCGATCTTGTCCATAATTTACCATGGATTTACTGTTGTGACACTAACTGCACCATGGTACTGTGGCAGAAATGTGGGATACATTCATATAGAATAGTATTATATTATTAATTAGACATGTATTAAATGTATTAAAGGAGTAATGGAATATTATTACAGTATGTTTATTTAGCTATAGAATTTGTGCATTTATACTAAATGTTTTTAGGCTACTGTTTTTCATACAAATACCATAGAAACCAGATACATTTTACCATGGTAATGAAGAGCTATATGTCCGTTTTTAACTGGTTATCATGATCTAAATCTATGATACTATGGAAATACAATGGTACATTTTAATACAACTCAGTCATAATATTTACATTTTACCATATAAAAATGAGGTTACAATTTTAACAGATGTCTGTGTTTTTGTTAATGAACATACATTTACATCTGCATCCTCCTAACTCAAGCTACTACTACTGTCAACTCACTGTCAAATGTGCATTTCTAAAACAAACCATGTAATATTATTATTGCAGCCTGCACGGCAAACTGTGCCGAAGATATATGCCAAAGTCAGGCAACACAAACCTGCTTCATGACTAGAAACAATATCACCCGTTAACACATGCAGAAACTAACACATTCATTTTTTTTATTAAGAAATGGATTTTGTTAAAGGAAAAATGACTGGAAAAGGAATTCAAAAACGTGAAGTGTTTGTAATATTCTGACAATAAAGCCACAATTAACAGTCTGGTTGCCTCAACTTTTACTTAGGAGCAAAAATCTGCCTTTAAATTTGAAAGAAAGAAATATTTGACATTTATCGTGATCATTATTGATATTGACTGATATGGAAAGATTTTATCGGGATAATTTTTTGGCCACATCGGCCAGCCCTAGGTGAAATGGTGTATTATAAAAAAAATAAAGTAAACTGTCAGAAAATGAGATAAACTTTCTTTTAGTTTATTATGTAATAGGCTTACACAGACAGGTATGTGTGTTCTGGCACTACCCAAATCAAACCTGAGTGTGAGCTTTTTTTTATCCAGTTAGCTGTCTTGTAAACATATCGATGTATGACTGAAACAAAGCTGTTTTCTTGGTTGTGTTTGTCGTTTACCCTTTACAAACACCCCATGTTAACAAACTTTCAAGACTATCAAGTTTATAAATGACCAACTTCTAAAATATAGTTGTCTTTGTAAAGAAATGCTCACTTATATGTAGCTTTGGAGCCGCTGCTGTGACGCTGTAAAAACGCCAGTGTGAATACTCTCGCGCGTCTGCAGCTGCAGTGATGGTGTAGTTACGCTGACGTGAAGCTCACGCTTGCGGTGTGAAACCATAATAGTGAAGCTGTGGGTTTTAGTTACTAAGAAATATATGCTTGAACTTTTCAGTTTCTAAGCTATTTTTATTGATAAATCACAGAACAATGATGACTAAACATTTCTGCGCTACTGAATGCTTCTGTGTGTGCGTGATGTGTATGTATGTGTGTGTTACAATGCAGCAGCGCATTAGTTTAGTGTATAAGCTGTTTAAAATGTGCGTAAAAGTGGACTTCAAAGATTTCTTATCCTGTTGCGCCATTTATAGTCATGCGTCAAGTAAAGCGTGAGGCAGAGCTAAAATTCAACTAGTTGACTAGTCTGTGCAACCCCTAGTTGCGATGTGTGTTGCATTAGCGCTGTCATATCAGGCTACTGGTAGCCTTTAAAGGGCACCTATTATGCCCCTTTTTACAAGATGTAATAAGTCTCAGGTGTCCCCAGAGTGTGTCTGTGAAGTTTCAGATAAAAATTCCTAACAGATCACTTAACACCATTTTGAAAATGACAAATTTTGGGTTTGAGAAAAATTAGCTGTTTTGTTTGTGTCTCCTTTAAATGCAAATGAGCTGCTGCTTCCCACCCCAGAGGGCGGAGCCTTCACAGCTCATGAACACGCTAATGAAAACTGAAACATGATGTCTGTTTGGTTTTGATGATCATCTCTATCGTGGACATGCTCACGTGACATTTCAGTTCATCATCATGAAATATTATCATCTGCATGCGCACAGAGAGCTGGATGTTGGCGCGTCCGTGAGTAGGCTATTAAACTAGACTAGTTCTCTTTCATGTGTTGTGATTAGACTGTCAAATGCACACAAGGTGATGTCAGAAACACAAAGTTCACATGAAAACAGTTGGTTATGTCTGTGCACGTATGCAGCAAGTACAGAAATCCCGTGTGTATATTAGATCTGTGTATTAAAGTGACAGCAGTAATATATAGTACCTACTGCTATATATGCTGTTAATATGAATCAAACAACAAAAGATAAACAGAAAATCACTCACTGCTCTTGACTGAATGAACTTTAGTAGCTTTAAGAAGAACACATTTCTTACTTGAATGCTGCTGTTAAATGCTCTGGCGAGGAGATAAACATGGCGGACTTTGTACACCTCTCTGAGGGGCGGGGTCTATGCTAAAAGGGCAGTGTCCATCAACACTCATGGGCAGGGCCTGTAAAATGTGACGTCATATTGCCCAGAATCTGCAAACGGGTTTCTCAGGCACTGCTTATGATTTATGGGGATTAAAAAAAAAGAAGTGGGTGGACTTTTACCATTATAGGGTGGTTGTGTACACACACTGCCGACACATTTATGTTCAAACACCATGTAAAAGTGAATTTTGCATAATAGGTTCCCTTTAACATGTTCTTACATGTAGATTTTTTTTACCATTTTGGGAGGAGTAAAATTTATATATGTGGCTCCAACAACCAGATGCATTTACACCCGTCCAGTTTTGTTTGGAATGCGTCTCAAACCACCTCATGAAGTGTTTTGAGTAATCTGATTAAAGTAGTCTTGAAAGCTTTTGGGGGGGCATTTACACCCGGTCTTTCATGATCGGATAACTATCTGATCAGAGAAAACGCATGAAGTGAGCAGGTGTAAACAGGCCCTTAGGGAGCAGGATATAAAGCATATATTACACACTGTATATATATATATATATTACACACTGTATCGAACCAGGCACTCAGTAATCTGATAAATTTGCACGCAATGGGAATATTTTTTTTAAATAAAGACAAGGTAACACTAATTTTACATAGAGCACACAGTGAAAACGACATGACATAGTGGGCAACTGAATATAACGCAGCATAGTTTGAAATCAAAGGTTCGAAATCGTGCCTCTCCAGTGAAACTCCTGTCCGCATTCAATTCGCAAGAACGCACGGTCATGCACAGAGTAACACGTGTTTGTATGCGGTCTACAAATACACACTTCAGAAAATCTCACAGCTGGATTCAACTGAGTCTGCAAGGTTTACAAAATTCAATGTTTCTTAGATAAGACTTAAAGTTTAAATGATATACATGAGTGTTTGCTGAATGCTGAGGGTAGATGAGAAAATATTATAGTGCTTGCCGTCCTATTACTATTCTATTAATAGAAAAGCAAATGCTATAATACTTTTTCATATACTGTGTATATCAATCTGGATCTCAAAGATCTCTGTGCCTACCCTCGATGGCGAGTCTGCGGCGAGGCCAGTGCTTGAGCTCTCGCGGCAGCAGCTCTCTCAGACGGATGCTGATGATGTGCTCCTCCAGCGCAAACTCCAGCGTGTAAAAACGCAGGAGCTCCAGCCACAGCTGCCCCAGAGACGCGCTCACCGGCTCCTGCAGCGTCAAACGAGCCTACAAACAAACACGTTTCTCATTCAATTCTTTTACAAATCGCCAAGACCAATTTCTCAATACTTAGGTCACTTTTTCAACAGCAGTCTGTTTTCATCCATCTATTTTTATGCACATTTTGGGAAATTGCATAAAAAAAGCTGGACGGAATAAATTCTAAAAATGTGCATATAATGTGCATATATGATATATATATAGCTATGATGGAAACACATTTACTGAATAAATCCCTTGATGCAGAACAAAAAAAAACCTCATGTGACTTTGTCTCAACACAGGATGTGATTGGATAACTGGACTAACCAGCGGACCAATCACATCGCACAGCATCTCAAATGTTGGTTTGGTCTTTCTGAAACTCCGGAGCCAAAGTCTGTCATCAAAATGGTTGTGTATTATTTCCTCCCAGAAGCATCTCACATGGTTGTGTTTTCAAACACCAGCATCCGAACGCAAGATAACATGGCAGTGTTTATTGCGTTTCATCTGCGCTCTGAGATGCAAGTCATTTATGATGTAGGAAAAAAGAGCCACAGTTTCTTCTCTGATTGCAGCAACTATTTTTATTACAGATATTTTGCAACAGTTTCCTAGGAAGTGACTGTTTTGTTCTCTTGAACACATGGGATGGAAACACTGCTTTATTTGCAAATGAATTATGCAATATTCCAAAATTGCACACACTGTGCATCTGGAAAGTATTCACAGCGCTTCACTTTTTCCACATTTTATGTTACAGCCTTATTCCAAAATTGACTAAATTCATTATTTTATTTATTTATGTATTGCTTTATTCGCAAATGATTTATGTGATATATATTTTGTTACATTTGCAACTTTGAAGGGAAACATAGCTACTGCTTTGGCACAAAATGCATTCAATGATTGCTTCTTTCAAATTACATGCTTTCTCACTCAAACACAACCATTGCCGAAACTCTGTATCTACAGGCCAAATCTGCACATTTACATACTTCTTACAAAACTGTTAAACTTAAGTTCCAAACCTAACACTGAGTAAGACAGCAATTTACTACATTTCTACAGTAATATCGATAACACTTTACATTAAGGTCTCATTTGTTAACATTAGTTAATGTATTGACTAACATGAACTAACAATGAGCAAAACATTTGTTAATGTATTTGTTAATCTTAATGTTGTTATGTAATAAAAATACAGCTGCTCATTGTCCGTTGATGTTAGTTCACAATGTATTAACTAATGTTAACAAATACAACTTTTGATTTTAATAATGTATTAGTAAATGTTGAAATTAATATTAACTAAGATTAATAAATGCTGTAGAAGTGAAGTTCATTATTACTTCATGTTAACTAATGAAACCTTATTGTAAAGTGTTATGTGCTACGGCGCGTATATTTGAGACATGTATGAAGTTGTTTGGTAGTTTTAGTGCATTTTCAATGTTAAAACAATGCTGTGCCAAGCTGAAAGTTGGTTAGGAGGATTGTGGGAAGAGTTTTAAAAAAGTGATCTAAATGTTGAGAAATGTGTCCTAGAAATTGTAAAATCCTGTAATACTTTCCTTAGGGTTTCTTTAATACAATCATGCAAATCGGTGAAATGGTTACCTTGCCCTTAGCGTACTCGCTCTTCTTCTCTTTCTTCTCGGCGTGGGTTTTTGGTTCAGGTTTGGCTTTGCCGTCCACGCGGCCCTCGCCAGCAGGAGCGGGTCTGTGCTCCCAACCCACGAATGTGCCCGACTCCATCCCCGTCAGGTGAAACTCATCCACACGCTTCACGTCGAAGCCCTTGATCTGACCAGAACAATGCAACGAGAATATAGTTCACATTTATGTAGATTTACTTTAGTTTGAGGTTCACTACATTTGAGACACAATATTAATAGTGTCAATATTGTCTGTTTTTGCTCAATTTTGCCAATTAAAAAAGGTTACAAAGCCAGAACAGAAGTGTTGTGCGTCTCCGAGCAACACACAGCGATGTTTCATTACTAAATGAATCTGTGGTTTTTAACGAATCGAGTGAGCCATTGATTCAGTGACTCATTCATAAAGATGGTCACGTCAATTGTTTGAATGAATTGGTTGAGTGACTCAATGGGCCCTATTTTAATGATCTGAGCGCATGGTTTGAAGCGCATGGAGCAGGTGTATTAGGGCGTGTCTAGTTTAACGAAGGAAAAACCGTTGCAATTTAAACAGTGTGGCTCTGGACGTGAAAATGATAACTGAGTCGGGCTGAAACTAGCAAAAAACGTTTGCGTTGCACCTGCGGTCGCATTGCGCCGGGTGTATGATAGGGCCCAATGACTCACTCATCAAGACAGTTACGTGCCGCCCCCTACTGGCGGTTTTAGTTTCATATTTAGAGTATCATTTAATTTCATTCATATATACATACAAAAAAAACTACTAAACTACTCAAAAGTATGTACAACTCATAAATGGAACAAAAACATAGACAGTTATTATTTATTCTGTTCCAGGCTCACTAACACATCAGCTCTTACCCAATGTCCTAGATAAACGGGAAGGATGGGCTTCGCTCTCTGTTGCAGGAAGAATATGACCATGAGAGACAGCGAGTAGGATGGGATTCCCCCCTCCGCCTGACAGTCAATGTGGCACAGCTACAAATAAACACAATCTTGTTAGACCTTGGTGAGAAACGGCTACAGTAATCTTGGGAAAGTGTGAGCATGAGTCATACATTGGCCCAGTGTCGGAAGGCCAGCACCAGAGGCACGAGCCTCGGCTCCAGTCTGGCCAGAGCTGCAAGGTGATTGGTGGTGAGGCACGCGACATCATTTCCTGCGCTCACTTTGCACATCAACCCACTGCAGAGACAACACACAACCCACATCGGCTATAACATATTATAATTAATGTCTTCAAACTGATTATTCTTTGTGTGCAGTAACTATTTATAGCATTGCCCACATAAAACTGACCTCGCCACATCTCTGCAGAAGACAACAGGGACTTTGGCATGAAAATCAGACTCCACCTCGGCAAACTCCACTGAAAAACAAAAGTGAAACTAGAGTTAATCTGGGCTCTCGAAACTCAAGTCTTGTGTATACATGAAGTTTCAGCTGTTAGAGCTGGTCGATAGTCAAGTGAAGCACATTTATGACTATAGGATCTGTCGAACGTCTTTGACTGAATTTGTGTCTCATAAAATCTTTAAAAACATCTGACCTAAAGGCGTAAATTACTTAAGAGTTTTGTAAACACGTATAATTTAAAATAGAAGCAAATAAAATGTTACATTTATATATTTTCTGTTTTAAAAGAGTTGGAGAAATTCTTCACTACTATTAAACAAATAAATATAAAATAAATATTTTAAAAGTTGGACAAATATTTGATTAAAACACTTAATATATATATATATATATATATTTTTTTTTTTTTACTAGAAATGTACAGTACTAGTCAAAAGTTTATATAAAACTCATTAAAAAAATACTGTTTATTATATTACTATTATATTGTTATATAATAGAACATTCGATATATATTTACTTTTCTATGCCTCAGGACTACAGGAGACCCTATTAATATATGGAATTACTATTATTATTATTTTAAAACATGTTTTGACAACCAACTCTGAATTGTAATGCAAATACATTTATCATTATCGACAAAAAAAACTCTCCAAATTAATGCAGAAAAAACTTAAATACAGTATATTTTAAATATTTGTTGTAATGGCATCTTTTTATCAATGAAGGCCAGAATCGCTGATACTAAAACTGCAACTGATGTCTCTAAGAAAATGATTTTTTACATTAATTATAGACATTCAACATTACAGTGTAATTGAAAGCTATACATTTCAACATGTATTAGGATTTTAAAAAAATAACCTTTAATTTAAGTGAACTTAAAACACTAAGTGTGAACTTCACATAAACCCATTATGTCATATTTACCTGTGGACTTCCTACCAGTCTAAGAGGTAGGAAATATACAGAAATTGGATACTGCAAATATTGCACTGGATAAATAATAAATGAAATATAGATAAATCCGTATTAAAGCTACACTCTTCTCTGTTACCTTTGTTCTTTGATGAACATTAATGACAGACATCATTAGTGGCTGCTGTCTCTTTAAGATCTGCCGCTGCCGAACATGACGCAGAGCTGACGTGCTGTCATGCGCATCTCATGTTCTCACAACTCTGTAAGTTCATTTAAGATGTTATTTAACTTATTTAAGACTGCTCTTATGAGAATACTCTGGCATTTTGGCATAATTCTGTGTGTTATTGTGTAAGTGTGAAAAAGAACTCGATTCTGGCTTGCTGGTTGGCGCGCGATACTGGCGCGACTCTTTCTGTGCGTTGTGTGTGTGTCAGGACATTCACAGACAGCGCGCTCTCTTTTGTCTTGTCGTGCTTGAATGGTTCAAAAGCATTTGCATGAATAAGAGAGTGATCATATAATGTAACGCTAGCCCAAGGATGACAGAAAAAACAGATGGTGCGTTAATTGCGTTAAATATTTTTAACGCATTAAACTGAAAATATTAATATATTTTATACACACACACACACACACACACACACACACACACACACACACACACATACAAAAGAGATTTCTATTCAGGCAACAACATTTATAAACAAGTTTATAATGGTTTGTAGTTGAATGAATGGGAAACTCACCACTTTTCTTTAAGATCTCCAGCACCTGGATCAGCACATCAGGCTGAGTCATCTACACAACATGAGTGTGTTCATAAAAACACAGTAAGACGTTAATGAACACGGTAAATGCATTGTCACATATCCACAAAAGCAGCTCATGCTCGTATGTTCAGACTCACAGTGGAGGGGTAAGAGACGTCGATGTTGACGTCACTCGTTTTGAAGGCGAAGCGGGTGAAACAGGAGCCGTAAAGACGGAGAGAGCACGCTACGATGAACAAAGGACAGGAGTCATTATAACCTTCACCATATTGAGAAAAACACTTTCTCACCCGTTGTTACTTTTTAGTTTTTACTGCAAGCTATTATACAAAGTACACTAGCCTTCAAAAGTTTGGAGTTTTTTTCTATTCAAAGAAGTTTCTTCTGCTCACCAAGAATGCATGGTCAAAAATACAGTCAAAACAGTGATATTGTGAAATATTCAAAATAACCTTTCTATTGTAATATATTTTAAAATATCATTTATTTGTGATGGTAAAGCTGAATTTTCAGCATCATTACTCCAGTCTTCAGTGTCACATGATCCTTCAGAAATCAGTCTAATATGAGGATTTGATGCTCAAGAAACATTTATGGTTATTATCAATGTTGAAAACAGTTGTGCTGCTTCATATTTTTGTGGAAAATGTAATAATTTTTTTTCCAGGATTTGTTGATGGATAGAAAGTTTAAAAGAACAGCATTTATTTGAGGTAACACTTTACAATAAGGTTCATTAGTTAACTAAATCAGTAAACATGAACTAATAATGAACTGCACTTATAAAGAATTTATCTTTGTTAATGTTAATTTCAACATTTACTAATGCATTATTAAAATCTTGCTAACATTAGTTAATGCACTGTGAGCTAACATGAACAAACCATGAACAGCTGTATTTTTATTAACTAACGTTAACAAAGATTAACTAATGCTGAACAGAGGTGTTGTTCATGGTTAGTTCATGTTAACTAATGCAATAATGTTAACTAATACAACCTTACTGTAAAGTGTTACCTTATTTGAAATAGAATCAATACAAGATTCTACTTTCACTTTTGATCAATTTAATGCATTCTTCCTGAATACAAGTATTAATTTCTTAATATAAACAGTACCAGTCATGTGTCACCAGTCATACCAAGGATCAAGTGACACTGAATCCAGTTACCACAAAGCAGGCCAGTTTCTTGCATATTTATTAAGTCCACTAATGGACAATAATGAACAGAATTAATTGTCTTAAGTTTGGCAGGGAAAGCCGTGTACCTGTGAGTTGTTTACGTATAATACCCTCCATCCGGAGCACCACGGCTTGCCTCAATGCAAAGTCTTCCTCTGAGATGCCGTGCACCTCTGCCGCCTCCAGGACCGCGGAGTCTAGTGCCTTCAACTGGGCCGGAGAGGGAAGAGGAAGCGCGCGCAACTCATTTTCCTCCTGCTTTTCCTGCAAAATTCAAAAATCAAAATGAGTCAAAGTTGAAATAAAATATCCCATATTTATCCTACAATATCTTTGCTGCTGGTGCTTTGAAGGTGATTAATTCAGAGATGCATCTTCTCTGGCAGGGTTTTAGTGGGTTTTCAGTGACATGCAGCATTCTTTTGTATGTTTTCTAACAGTCAAACAGAAACTAGCACAGTAAAACCCTCTCTAGCCTTAGCACAGAGCCACTGTGGATTATGTAGAGCACAGAAATAACCGTTGGAAAGCCTGCGTCCTCTCACCATGATGTTCTTCTTGTGACGTTTCTCTTTAATGTGCTTGTGAGCACCCTGGATGTTCTCCACGTGGACTGAACACAGTTTGCATAGATACTGGAAATTGGGGTACTCCGGAGATGGCTGTGGGAATACACAACGACAGAGAAACCCATCACATCGTTTTCAGAAGAGCGCTGGTGGACACAGCCTTAAAAACATTTCTCTTACTTGTATTAAAGCTGAAAACTAATAAAATATACATTTTAGTTAAAAAAAAACTAAACAAAACAAATTTGAATGTTACCTTGGCATTAAACTAAAATAAGTTTTACTTGAAGCACTAAAATTATTGTCTAACAATTTAAAACAAAATTTAAAAATGACAAAAGCACATCAAATTCAACAAAAATGTACATGAAAATCTAAAATTAAACTAAATAATAAAATAACACTGACATAAGCTAACAGTGTGACATTAGACACCAAAAAAAATAACTCATTTGGCAACTTATTTGACACAAAATGAATCCTGAACACAGCAGTAACAATGCCCAAAACCATTGAATATAATTAAAATCATTCTTAAAAAAAAAAAAAAAATTTAAATGTAAAGCTGCCAGCTGACAGGGCAAGAAGTGATTCTATCACACTAGTCTCATGTAGGGCTGCACAGGTAATTAAAATACAGGGCTTGAAATTTACTTTTTTACTTGGTAGCACTGGAGCTCCCAACATCAAAAAGTTAGGAGCACCACAACTAAAATGTCTATATATTATTATATAATGTTTAAGTGTGTGTGTTTGTGTGTGTGTGTGTCATGTGCAAGTAAACCGGTCATTCCGGTCATGCTTGTCTGGGAAAAGAAATAGGATTTTTGTGTATAATATAATTGATAAAAGTATAATTGATTCGGAAACAATATTCTCACCAGTGTTCTATCAGCTATGACATATTTAAATCTGCATATTTGTATTATTTACCCCGAGGACATTTTTTTTACCTTTATAAAGGGCATTTTTCCCCTAATCTCATGAAATTCTTACATTTTAAATTCTTACATTTGATCAATAATTTCAATTAGAATAATAAGACACTGTAGGGCTTTTGCCAATCAAAATAAATCATTTACACTGAAAGATTAAAAATGCATCGAATAATGTTATGAGATTGTTTTAAATATATTTTGAATATACAAATAAGAAATGTTGGAAAGAATATTACTGTAAACCACCAGTAGGTGGCGGAAAGAGTGAGTGAGTCATTGAGTCATTCATTCAAACGATTCGTTTAAACGACTGATTCATTCAAGAATGAGGCGGTTCTTTACGAATGGGTCATTGAATCTTTGACTCAACCGATTTGTTCAAAACACTGAATCATTCAGTAATGGAAGAGTATTGAGACATGCTGTGGTTCTGCTGTGATCTTTGTTTGGAACTATTTTCGCTGCTGAAACAGAACAAAAACAGTCAATATTGCATCCAAAATGTAAGTGACTTGATTTTAACTGTTTATTGAACTGTTGTATGAAATCAATGTCACATTTGGTATTCAGGAAAACAACACTCTTGGTGGGATGTTGCTTAACTAGTGTATCATATGTTAAAAATATAAAAACTCATTATTGGGAATTTTAACAGCAGTATGTTAACTGAGTTTCTTTGTGTGTTCATTTCTCCTCGCGAGAGCCTCAACAGCGCAACCGTTAGCGTCAGTACATTCATTATTATCCACCATCTAAATGTAATAAAATCAGAATCATTCTCGCGTTTTGGTGATTCCCTAGTTATTTTTTGGTGTTGACGTTTTAATCAGGCTACTTGTCTAGTCGGGGCGGACAAGTACAATTCCCTGTCACTTTCCCCTTCAAAAAGTCTCTCTCTTTTCAGCTATTTACATTTTGCGCTGTCACGTGGCAATGGAGCGCAGAGAACGGTAGTGATTGAGGGCTGATATTAACCAACCTAAAGTCTGCTTTAAAGTTAAGAGCTTAAAGATTAAGTTTAACTGGTTATGTGATAGAACGGTGAACCGGCCACTGTATCAGCTCACAGCAGGCTCATACTGTGCAGTAATTAGCGAATGTTTTGTAGAGAACTTAAAACAGGTCGCACCTCAACATTTATTTGCACTCGCACAAATGCTCCCAAATATATTTTGAGGTCGCACAGATTAAACTTCGGGTGCATATGCGACCAAAATAGTCGCAATTTCGAGCCTTGAAAATAAAATGCGGTATGGCTTAGTGCGATTATCAAATCGTAAAATTGAAATAAACAAGTGCTGCGTGTTTCAGAGTGAAGCGCGACACTGTGTTCATTTACATCCAAGCAGCTCATGATCTGGTGTTTGCAGCGTCTCAGAGCGGCTCAGTTCACACTAAATACTGTTCCACTACCATCTATGCATCTGCTCTGAGTTTGGGTCGCTTTAACATTAAACTTACCAACAAAAGAGAAGCTTTAACCCTTAAACAGGCAACATGCACCACAGGATACATACTCTTTATCTCTTGCAGGAGGCACGAGAAAGAATTTCTCATCCAATGCTGTTATAATTATCAGTCTCTTTGGAGTATGTGGGTCACATGATTTGGTTAAAATTTTCTGTGCTCGTTTTGACGCTTTGACCTCCAACCATGGATTTTTTTTTTTAACCCTAATAGGGCAACGTATCCTAGGAGATACAACTCAGAAAATTCGAACTATATCAAATATTTCAAAAACTTCTTTTGGATGTGTTTTACTTAAGTCCAGATGATATAAAAAGTTTAAAAGTTTAAAAGTTAAGGGCTGACTGTGGTTTTCATCAAAATAAAAACTTGATGCAGCTATAAACATTAGTATTGTAATTTTACAGTTCCAATATATATATTACAATAATGATGAAATATTTCTTATTTTGGCATTTTTTTAATTTTTTTTACTAGATTTAGTAAAAGTAATAAAAAATATAATTAAAAATATTTATTTAAAAAAAAAAAAACTAATTATTATTATTATTATTTCATAGGCATATTGTCTGTGCAGGAATGTATCTTGCCTTGAGCAGCCGGTGGATGTAGTCTCTCTGCAGCCTCTCCTCCGCCTGTTTGAGTCCCAGCTGTTGGTCAGAGGTCAGGTTTCCCACCTCCACAACTTCTGCTGCGACCTCAACCCTCTGTCGGCCTGAGATCTCCACTCCTGAGACAGCAAAAACAACCCACCCATAAAACTTACTCAGTAAATATACACCAAAACAAGTACAGAGAACACATTACAAATTTGTCAGATAATTTAATTTCTGCAATTTCATGTACATCTCATTTGCCACTATTAAATCAAAACATTTATAATATTCACTAGTGTTCAAAAGTTTGGGGTCAGTAAGACTTTTCTTTTGTTATATAGAAATTGATACTTTCTATATAATTGATAGTTCACCCAAATATGGTTCAGAAACCTCTCGGATTTAATCAAAAATATCTTCATTTGTGTTCTGAAGATGAATGAAGGTCTTACGGGTTTGGAACGACATGAGGGGGAGGAATCAATGACAGAATTTTCATTTTTGGGTTATAATTTTCCCATTATAAAGCTTGGAAGAGCCAGGATATTTTTCAAAATAACTCTGTGTTTGGCTGAAAGAAGAATGTCATATACACCTAGGATGGCTTGAGGGGGAGTAAATCATGGGCTAATTTTCATTTTTGGGTGAACTAACCCTTTAAAGTGACAAACGTGACGGCAGTAATGGCTGCTAAAAAAAAAAAATCAGCTTTGAACACAGATATACATTTAAAGGGGTGATGAATTGAGAAATCAACTTTCCCTTGAGCTTTTGATATATAAAAGGTCATGATAATATAAGAATATCCTGTAAGTTTCAGAGCTGAAAACTTTTATAGACACCAGGCCCAGCAAATGACAGGTTGGGGATCTATGACATCAAAGGGAGGCAAGCCCTGCCTCAGCAGAAGAATATCAACGCCTACTTCATCACTGCCTGTTTAGCCCCGCCCACTGATTTGCGCATGTAACATAGGCCTAGTGTTAAACCATCGAGCTACAAAGCAATAAACAGGGGAGAGCTGTAATTGTAAAAACGAGCTAAAAGAGAGAGTAATACTATTTCAAATGCAAAGACGTTAGCCAATCACAGCAGTGGGTGTTTACACTGAAGTCTCCCTTAAAACGGTTCAGAGCAGAAGGTTAAAATCAGGGTAGGAAAAATGCCTTTTATTTATAAATTATGAAAATTTTTGATGTAAAAAGCATTCTAACATTATAAGTGCACCCCATCATAAAACAATAAAAAAAACGCAGTTCATGACCCCTTTAAAATATATTTAAATAGAAAACAGTTATTTTCAAATGTAATAATATTTCACAATATTTCTGTTAGGTTTATAGTTTAACACCATGAAAGCTACCCCGACTATATTCATGGCAGGAAAGAGATTAAAAAAAGAACGATTAAAATAATGTTTTATCGTCATTAAAAATCTTTACGTATAGAGTTCAAACTATCACAATCCATCAAAATATGCTTCAGTAATAAGGTATTCTGGCACGAGGGGCATAAAGGAGGATCTTCACCTGTTTTTACAGTATTTTTGATCAAATAAATGCAGCCTCTTTGAGCAGAAGAGACTTCTTTCAAAAACATTTTTAAAAAATCTTACCGACCGCAAACTTTTGAACAGTAGTGTAGGGTTACTCCAGTATAGATATCAGCAATAAAAACCCCCCCCTAAATAATCTCAAAAATAATCGAAAAATCATTTGATTACTGATGTCTATGTTCTCACCAGGTATCTTCTCTTTAGCTGTGATGGTGGTGTTGTGTGTTGAGCTCTCCTCTACTGTGCTGGTCAGCAGTGTTGCTCCCCCATCCTTGGCCGGTCCACTGTTTCGGACAGGCGTTTTCTTCTCATGTGCCTGCTGACGGGCTTCACTGGGCAGGGGCTTCCCTCTCCCCCTCTCGCCAGAATTAGTTCTGCCCGTCAGCCTTCGGGCTTTGCCCCTGCCCTGCTCCTGAGGGCTGCCAGTGCACGTCCTGCCACCGCTATGGCCGCCCTGGATCTCCTCTTTCACCCTGGGGACGCCGTCCTTGCATCGGCTGGTGACTCTCACACTCTCCCTCTGGGGTTTGGAGGACGACGCCTTGCCCCCGCTCGAGCGGGAAGGTTTGATCACCTTCACGGGGCTTTTGGGGTCCTCCATGCCACTCCACTTCTCTCCGTACGAGACTGAAGAAAAGCCCAAAGGGCTCTGGGATTGTAGGTTTCTGTAATGGAATCATGATAGAATCAGTTTGTAATATCCAAAAATGTTTGTGCATAGAAAGTTTGAGAAATCAGGAAGACTTTGATGACATTGGAGTGGGAATACTAACTTAGTACTTAATTCCCTGTTTTCACAGACAAGGCTTAAGTCTAGTCCCAAACTAAAATGCATGTTTGAGCCGTTTTAACTGAAAGCAACTCGCACATATTAAATGTCAGTGCCCATTGTTTTGTATCAAGATGCACACAAGCAGTGTTTTTTTTCTAAGGCACGTTAATAAAAGCTACTTAAATGCCCTAACTGAACTAATGCCTAATCCTGGATTATTATTGTTATATTATTTTTTACTAACTAGTAAGTGAACCAATAGACATTATCCCATGATAAATTTAAATGTTTCAATTAGTATATTGCTACATTTTGTGCATTCAATTCAATGAGTGGAATCAAGTCATGATCTTGGATCTAGGAAATAAAAAACTATTTTGCATCTTTAATTCAGAAAAATGCCTCATTATTTGATCGGACTGCCAAAAGGGAAGACAAATAAAGTATGAATAATTGCAGCTGATGCAAATGCAAAGTCAAGTCAAGTCAAGTTGAGAACATTGCATTATCAAAACGTATTATTACACACACAATACGTTTATAGAAGGGCATGCATTTCATGCACACTCAACCAATAAGAAACTTTTCCAAACAGAAGAAATATTTATCAATCAATCAGCTGGAAAAAGCATCAGCTTGAGGCTAGAATACTAGTCCTCATCACTCAACTCCATATTTAGTTAAATATCACAGCGTCTCTCCGTCAGTGATCATTTCCCAAAACAAGAGCATTCTTGGTCTCAACATCCTGTCGCCAATTCAAGACCTTCAAATGCAAAGAATAAATCTCCAGCTGGGTCAATAACATGACGTGCATAGTGCATTATTTCCTTTTAAAATAATTTGATAAATTCATCTATGACTTAATTTAATAAAACCTGTTTAAAATTTATTTTCACTACATTGTTAACAAATATATTTTGGTTTCTTAAACCCCCAAAATGTCAGGTGACGCAACAGCCCGCACAAATGAACAGAGTAAGAAAACGATTTAAAATGGTTTTATAGATAGATATATAGTGATATATAGTGTCCCATTCCAGTTGCTATGCATTTAAAGCAACACTATGTACGTTTTGACGCTCTAGCGGTTAATAAACAGAACTGCATGCGTCTTGCGGAAGAACACTGTAGCCGGAGCTACTTCTCTCTATGACGAGTCACGCAGGGACTGTGCTCCTCCGCAGCGGTGCGACCCGAACCGGACTAAAATAGTCCCAATATAAACTCTTATTATATGTGTACTGTAGTGATTCAGGATAAGACAAAAACAAAATGGATTTATGATGTACTCGCTCATATAAATTTAGTACATTTTGGGCACAAGAAAACTACATAGTGCAGCTTTAATGTTTTAAACATTTGAATGAATGCAATTTAAAATCCTCAACTGACTTAAGCTGATGATTCTTTTTTTTTTAATCAATATAAAACATAACTTTGTTGTTATTCAAATCACAATCTATTACAGTGTATCTAACCAAACAATTGCACTGTAGCCCATTCCAATTCCGAATGTGACTTATTCAGTTTTTGCTACTTTTACTTCATTAGTGACTGTTGACTAAAACTTTTGTTTGCATTTTATTTTTATATGTAATTGGCCCAGTATTCAGCACATCCCCTGTCATTATTAATGCTGTCAGGTGGCACAACTGATATTCATCAGGTGGTGCAACCAAGTCAATTCTTAGTTTTAAACCAACACAATAGGTCAAAGTGAACAAATGGCTGAAAACTAGATTGTGATTAGTTATTGTACTTAATGCATACATGTAGGGGTGTGTGCTATATATCGTCTGTGATAATATCGTAATTGTTGTTTTAACAAAGTGCAATCTGACATTATCGGGTATATCCCTCACACACACCCAGAGAGCGCATTTAGAGTGCACGCTTTCACTGCGTGATTTACTCTATATTTATACCATTTCATATAGTTAATATCACACGAAGAGTGCAGTGTTTCTCCAAGTACGAGCATGATAACAAATGTGATACTGATTTTATACAAGTTTACTAAAGGTAATATTAAGTGACTTACATTTTAGACACCATATTGCCTGTTTTTGCTCTACTTCGCCAACGTAAATGGAAAACAAAGCCACACAAGGTGGCTTACTGAATGAATCAGCATTTTGAACGAATCATTTGAATAAAGATTCAATTACTAAGATAGATTAATATAGTTAAATGCTTCGTTCCTGAATGAATCATCCGTTTGAACGAATCAGTTGAATAAAGATTCAATTACTAAGATAGATTAATATAGTTAAATGCTTCGTTCCTGAATGAATCATCCGTTTGAATGAATCAGTTGAATAAAGATTCAATTACTAAAATAGATTAATATAGTTAAATGCTTCGTTCCTGAATGAATCATCCGTTTGAACGAATCAGTTGAATAAAGATTAAATTACTAAAATAGATTAATATAGTTAAATGCTTCGTTCCTGAATGAATCATCCGTTTGAATGAATCAGTTGAATAAAGCTTCAATTACTAAAATAGATTAATATAGTTAAATGCTTCGTTCCTGAATGAATCATCCGTTTGAATGAATCAGTTGAATAAAGATTCAATTACTAAGATTAATATAGTTAAATGCTTCGTTCCTGAATGAATCAGTTGAATAAAGATTCAATTACTAAGACAGATTAATATAGTTAAATGCTTCGTTCCTGAATGAATCAGTTGAATAAAGATTCAATTACTAAGACAGATTAATATAGTTAAATGCTTCGTTCCTGAATGAATCAGTTGAATAAAGATTCAATTACTAAGATAGATTAACATAGTTAAATGCTTCGTTCCTGAATGAATCAGTTGAATAAAGATTCAATTACTAAGATAGATTAACATAGTTAAATGCTTCGTTCCTGAATGAATCAGTTGAATAAAAATTCAATTACTAAGACAGATTAATATAGTTAAATGCTTCGTTTCTGAATGAATCAGTTGAATAAAGATTCAATTACTAAGATAGATTAACATAGTTAAATGCTTCGTTCCTGAATGAATCAGTTGAATAAAGATTCAATTACTAAGATAGATTAACATAGTTAAATGCTTCGTTCCTGAATGAATCATCCGTTTGAATGAATCAGTTGAATAAAGATTAAATTACTAAAACAGATTAATATAGTTAAATGCTTCGTTCCTGAATGAATCAGTTGAATAAAGATTCAATTACTAAGATAGATTAACATAGTTAAATGCTTCGTTCCTGAATGAATCAGTTGAATAAAGATTCAATTACTAAGATAGATTAACATAGTTAAATGCTTCGTTCCTGAATGAATCATCCGTTTGAATGAATCAGTTGAATAAAGATTAAATTACTAAAACAGATTAATATAGTTAAATGCTTCGTTCCTGAATGAATCAGTTGAATAAAGATTCAATTACTAAGACAGATTAATATAGTTAAATGCTTCGTTCCTGAACGAATCAGTTGAATAAAGATTCAATTACTAAGATAGATTAACATAGTTAAATGCTTCGTTCCTGAATGAATCATCCGTTTGAATGAATCAGTTGAATAAAGATTCAATTACTAAGACAGATTAATATAGTTAAATGCTTCGTTCCTGAATGAATCAGTTGAATAAAGATTCAATTACTAAGACAGATTAATATAGTTAAATGCTTCGTTCCTGAATGAATCAGTTGAATAAAGATTCAATTACTAAGATAGATTAACATAGTTAAATGCTTCGTTCCTGAATGAATCATCCGTTTGAATGAATCAGTTGAATAAAGATTCAATTACTAAGACAGATTAACATAGTTAAATGCTTCGTTCCTGAACGAATCAGTTGAATAAAGATTCAATTACTAAGACAGATTAACATAGTTAAATGCTTAGTTCCTGAATGAATCATCCGTTTGAACGAATCAGTTGAAACTCAATGACTCACTCATTAACGGTGAACTTGCTGCCACCTACGGGTGGTTTTATTTTCACATTTAAAGTATCTTTTCATGTTTTAAATAATTTCAAATATAAATATTCAACGTTTTATTCAATGTTTAAAACATCTAAACATTATTCATGCATTTGTAACTGAAGGTAATTCATTTGTCTCCTCTGATCTGCATTAAACAGTCTAAACACTCTCCATTGCAAAGATGAATTTTGTTGACACTTATTTAATTTGATTAGTAACAGCCCTATTGTGTCTTATTATAATTAAATTTGATTAAATGTATTAAATTGACACAAAAGATGATGCATGTATATAACTAGGTTTATAAAATACATTTATAAAAGGTAAAAAAATCAATTTAAACTTTTTGGAAAAGATGATTTCTGTCCACACAGAATATGAAAAACTTCAGGAGTCAGCTGTCCACGGCATTCCATAAAATATCAAGATATCATTTTGTCAATATCGCACATCCCTACATGTCTTTAAATGTAAAATTGGATGCTAAAGATACTAAACACATGGCCATTAGAATGCAATAATTATAAATGAATACTTAATATGAATAAAATACACAACCACAAAAAATAATGTGTTAGGCAACTCTACAGGTTTTTATATATATATTTGGTTGTACCACCTGACAAAACAAAAAAAAGTCAAAATGTTGTTTAATAATTGAAACACGTTTAAACATGTTAATGACTCAAAAATATGCATTACATCAATTTCGAAAATATGTATTTTTTAAATATCTCTTTGAAGCTTTATTTGTCATTGACCCAGCTTCAAACCTCCCGTGCCGCTCAACACACACGTTTAATACAACATGAATGTATGCATTACAGATATATGAATATAAGAATACAGACATGAAATGTAATCATATGCATGCTTCCCTTACACGGAGCACAACACACTATATATTTCAGAAAGAGTAGCATGTTACAACATGTCACAACAGAACAACAATCCACTAAACGAATTACTTAGTACTGCACAGGATTACATTTATGCATGCTTTAATCCAAAGCGACTTTTAGTATTTTATCATGCATTTCCTGGGAATCGAAGCCCAGCACTCGGCGTTAAACATTCACAGCTGATATTACTTTCAGTTCATCATAATGGAAACGCAAGGTTAAGCGCAGTGCTTGGTTATTTACTATTTTAGTGTATATATACTATAGTATGAGTAGCATGTTAGTACGCTTTATTTCAGCATAACTTCCAGAAAGCCATGGCATCATGATTACCAAGCAATTTCCTTTTTAATACTTAAGGTTTCAAACATTCATATGAGCAAATACACCTAGAATCTGTCCAACTATATATTTTTTATAACTAATACTACACACTAGCTATCGATTTATTTAATTATTTAAAGCATTAGACAATGCTTTAAAATATATATATATATAATAATGTGTTGGTGCACACATATTCAATCCCTCACCTGGTCCTCCACAAGTTTAATGACCTGTGGGCCTGAACAAACACAAAACTACAGTCATACATTAGAGTCCTACCATTAATTGTGAGGCTATTTACATGTACCTGGCCTGATATAGTGTCCTAAATGTTATTGCTTGATTCCTATTACAACACTGCATGTAACCTTGCAATGATCAAACACTAGCACTGCACCATTACATGTAGAACACGTTTACATGCATGTAATAAACACTTAGAATTGTGTATCGTTGACAAAAAGACTAATTTTATAGTAATTCCCCAAACTTTTGCCAATGTATTTAGACTAGCTCGCGCGCTGCGCTGCGCTACAAACGCCTCGCGCAGCTCTTCCTCACTTGTGCATTTACTTTTCTGTCTTACCTATATTCACAAATGCGCGGTAGATCAGCAGAACATGCTGAGAGCGATCATAAGGAGCGGTGACGGTTTGGCGTCGCGTTAAACGCCATGTATCCCGGCGCTGATGTTGTTGTTGTTTTCGGCCCTGCTCGAGACGGTGAGCGCACGCGCCATGTTAACTCTGCTCGCGCGCTGGATTGTGGGCCGCGTCAGTGCGGCAGGCGAAGAAACCGAAACTACACTGGAGAGCGACGCGACGCTTCAACGCGCCGTAGCGTCCACGTGACGCCTACAGGCGGCGCTCTGACGCCCAAACAACATAATTATTAAAACATCTATAGTGAATGTAACCTTTCTTTTGGTGTTGCTCGTGTTCATTTGCATATTAAAAGTCATATGACAATTTTAAACAAGAGAAAAATTTATTATGATTATTATTAAAAATATATACATATTTATTTTTGTAGCTTATAGTTCAAATATATATATATATATATAAAAAAAATATATATATATATATTTGATAAGAAAATATTAACTATTTTTATATTAATACAGCCTATATGTATATTTTTGGCTAAAATAATAGGGGGTGAATTCAGGGTGGTTGAGACACTTTTTGCTATTGAGATGAATTGGAAAACGTGTCCTAATTCACCCCTATTAATTGCACATTTAAATTTGAAAACGTACGGTTCAAACCGCATGAACCTGGACCGTGGGGGTATATTTAGATTTAGATATATACAGTAAATTGAAGACATTTACCATCTGTATTTTCATTTTTAAAATAAGGTATAACATAAGGTATAACATTCACCAGGCTAAAACACATAATCTTATTCATTTCTTATATTAAACATGGCTGAATTCACTGTGCATTCAGTGTTAATATCAATGTTAGTATTTCTAATATAACATACACTCACCTAAAGGATTATTAGGAACACCATACTAATACTGTGTTTGACCCCCTTTCGCCTTCAGAACTGCCTTAATTCTACGTGGCATTGATTCAACAAGGTGCTGAAAGCATTCTTTAGAAATGTTGGCCCATATTGATAGGATAGCATCTTGCAGTTGATGGAGATTTGTGGGATGCACATCCAGGGCACGGAGCTCCCGTTCCACCACATCCCAAAGATGCTCTATTGGGTTGAGATCTGGTGACTGTGGGGGCCATTTTAGTACAGTGAACTCATTGTCATGTTCAAGAAACCAATTTGAAATGATTGGAGCTTTGTGACATGGTGCATTATCCTGCTGGAAGTAGCCATCAGAGGATGGGTACATGGTGGTCATGAAGGGATGGACATGGTCAGAAACAATGCTCAGGTAGGCTATGGCATTTAAACGATGCCCAATTGGCACTAAGGGCCTAAAGTGTGCCAAGAAAACATCCCCCACACCATTACACCACCACCACCAGCCTGCACACTGGTAACAAGGCATGATGGATCCATGTTCTCATTCTGTTTACGCCAAATTCTGACTCTACCATCTGAATGTCTCAACAGAAATCGAGACTCATCAGACCAGGCTACATTTTTCCAGTCTTCAACTGTCCAATTTTGGTGAGCTCGTGCAAATTGTAGCCTCTTTTTCCTATTTGTAGTGGAGATGAGTGGTACCCGGTGGGGTCTTCTGCTGTTGTAGCCCATCCGCCTCAAGGTTGTGCGTGTTGTGGCTTCACAAATGCTTTGCTGCATACCTCGGTTGTAACGAGTGGTTATCAGTCGGCCCATTCTCCTCTGACCTCTAGCATCAACAAGGCATTTTCTCCCACAGGACTGCCGCATACTGGATGTTTTTCCCTTTTCACACCATTCTTTGTAAACTCTAGAAATGGTTGTGCGTGAAAATCCTGAAAAACTGAGCAGATTGTGAAGTACTCAGACCGGCCCGTCTGGCACCAACAACCATGTCACGCTCAAAATTGCTTAAATCCCCTTTCTTTCCCATTCTGACATTCAGTTTGGAGTTCAGGAGATTGTCTTGACCAGGACCACACTCCTAAATGCATTGAAGCAGCTGCCATGTGATTGGTTGATTAGATAATTGCATTAATGAAAAATTGAACAGGTGTTATTGTAGGTGAGTGTATATTATATATATATTTAAATGCAAAATAATAATAACAACAATTATTATAATATACAGAAGTAATCTTAGCTAAATAACTAGTTACAAAAAGTTAAATAGCGCTATATACATAATAAAAACTATAAATATTAACTAATATAAAATATTAGTTAAATTAACTATATTTCACATGAATATAGCTGCTTTTATTTTTATTTCAGCAATCGTCACTGCATTGTATAATACATCCATACGAAACTAAATTATTAATTGAAATAGCCTATTAAATGTAACTAAATCTCCTTATGCTTTCATCAAACAAAATAATATTTTAAAGTTTACAAGTAGATTCAACCAACCCCAGTTAGCCAGCCTATGGTATGTAAAGTCTTAAAATAGTTTTAAAAAAAAAACGTTTACCTTAATTATCACGCAGTATCTGAAAATATTGATGAAGTTGTAAGCGTTCGCTCATGCACAGAGGAATGCGGAAGCTTGTGCTTGGTTCTTTGGAGCGCGCGCGCGCGCGCGCACTGATCTCAGTGGGCGCGCGCGCGTCGTGAAACTTCAGCTCGTTCCGCTCTAGGTCTGTAGATTTCCATTCCGTATCGGACCGTCCCGTTCACTCATCTCCCTGGCTCTACATCAGAGGAATCTCACTGCATTATGGGGCTGTTTCTAAGGGTACTGGCTTTGCTGACTTTATCAGGTCTGATCGAGGCCAAACAGAAAGACTTTTACACGTTTAAGGTGGTGAACAGCAGAGGGAGGTTAGTTTCTCTGGATAAATACAGAGGATCGGTGAGTCTCCAGAAACCATCTCTGATGCTGCAGACGTGAGATGCATGGAAGAAAAGCCTTGCAATACTAACTGTTGTTTTCTCCAGATGCATGTGTGCTTTAATATTGTTGTATGATTTCCTCACTTACGTATTTTCTTTCTAATAAACTACTAACCGGCAGTGTGGAGTTGTTCTTCATTCATGTGTCTACGTGGCAGCCTCATGCATCTCAGCTCTTTCTGTTGATCCTTCACTCTCTATTCATATTGGGTTACATTTCGGAATAACTTTCAGTAATAATGCTTTAAATAATGCTCTAGAGATGAGTGTTGCATGTATGCAAACTGAACGAAATTATTATTCAAATGGATTGATTTTAAATGGACACGAACTGCTGATCAGTCCAAACATATTTACATGCTATAATTTATTGCATTAGAAAATTGCCTCATTGCTTAATTTATTATGCATCAAATATTTGATTGTGTGGTTGTAATTAGTTTATTATGCGGTTTTAAACAGAACTGAGTTTGCACAACTTATTGTGAGTCACTAGGTGTCGATGTTGAATAACTTTAAAAAGCTATTCGTAAATCTTTGAAATCTCCTGAGATCTATTATATTATGTTATATTATTATATTATATTATATTCACTATACTTTTCAATAATATCATATATTATATTATTAAGTATAGTGAATCTGGGCTAAAGTTTTATTGCTTGTGCAAATTCAATCATATTAAATAATATTTAATAGTTAATTTCTATATGTGTGCACCACATCTTTAGTGAAAAAACATTTTTATACTCCCAAATATGCTCTAAGAATATTTTGCTAACATTCCCATTAGGTTATGAAAATGTTATTTCAGAAAGTTCTCTGAAAGTTCAAAAAACTTTTTTTAACGTTATAAGGGAACATTTCATTTGATCATTTTGCAACGTTACTTTTAAATGTTCTCTGAACATTCTGAAGCATTTAAAAAAACATCATCAGACTAATGCTTCCATTCTTCATGAATGATGTATAAATAACATTTTTGTGCTAACGTTTTGAGAACATTATTAACCCTCTGGTGCTGAAAAATGTGACTTTTTATTTTTTACTTCATCGGAATGGTACAAAACTTGGTAAAGGTTTTGGCACTTGATGTGAACACACACAAACAAAATATCATGGACATGTTTTGAAAAGATTAAATAGTCCTGAATTTTTTTTGGAAAAGCACATTGGAAATGAATGGTGGGAAGCGAATTTCATCTAGTGGAAGCGTTTGGTACTGCACCCAAACAAAATCTGACTGAAAGCTCATTTTTTGAGACGTCAACCTCAAATTTGGAACACAACTGATTTTCGCGATTTTCGAGTATTTTTGTGCATTTTTCATAACAATAAATGTACAATTTTATAACTTATTTCAAGTTAACTTTTTTTAAAAAGTCTTTTTAAAGTCTGTGCTCCAAAACCTTCAAGATTTATGATATTTTAAGTTGGAACCCTGGTACAAAAAGTGGTTTTGGTCTATATAGCATATTTTACCCTTCATGACAACTGTGAGGAGGTGAATTTTTTTTATAACTCCATTTAAATTATATTAAGCCTTAAAGTTCTGCATAATTAAGGGCGTGGCCACTTGAGTGACAGGTGATTTGCCGCTTGTCTGCTGTCTGTTAGCCATCACGTCCCCTCAGCTCCACCCACGTCCCGCCTCTTTGTCCATTTTCGGTTATCCGGGAGTGACGCTGCCAAGATGGCGACGGCTGGCTCCGCCCACATTGGGCTTCAAAAATGCTCTTCGGAAACCTACGGGTGACATCACGGACACTACGTCCATATTTTTTACAGTCTACGGTCTATGCTCAAAAAGTGAATAAATGGATTATAACTACTGCATAAATATAATTTAGTACCATAAAATCTCCTAAAACTACAAAATAATAAATAAAAATATTATTGAACTAAAATATAGTAGCAATCATTTCATTGAAATAATATTTTTTTTTTTTTTAATTCGGCCATTTGGAACATTTGTTCTTAACTTTGAGAGAACCTTTCCAGAATGTTAGTCAACGTTCTGAGAACGTTCCCTGTTAGCTAGGCCACTACTACATCTACCTACTTACTATCTACGTACTACTATCACTACTTAACTTTACTACTACCACTCCTCCTCCTCCAACAACAACCAGTACTACTGTTTTTGCAAAAAAACAGTCATCCTTTTAGCATAGTAGTAGTAGTAGTGGTAATAACCCAGCAGATGAAATGTTAATCTGATACATGGACAACCACTCTTTAAAATAGATTTTTTTAAAGAAAATAAAACAAGGATTGCTGGAGTGTTTCACAAGAAATGTATATTATTTCATTCTTTCTACTGAAAAGTACAAATTTAATTCAATGTGTTACTTATAAAAATCTATCTATCTATCTATCTATCTATCTATCTATCTATCTATCTATCTATCTATCTATCTATCTATCTATCTATCTATCTGTCTGTCTATCTGTCTGTCTGTCTGTCTGTCTGTCTGTCTGTCTATCTATCTATCTATCGTCTGTCTGTCTGTCTGTCTGTCTATCTATCTATCGTCTGTCTGTCTGTCTGTCTGTCTGTCTGTCTATCTATCTATCTATCTATTGTCTGTCTGTCTGTCTGTCTATATATCATCTGTCTTTCTTTCTGTTTATCTATCTATCTATCATCTGTCTGTCTATCTGTCTATCTATCGTCTGTCTTTCTGTCTATCTATCTATCTATCTATCTATCTGTCTATCTATCGTCTGTCTGTCTGTCTGTCTGTCTGTCTATCTATCTATCTATCTATCTATCTATCTATCTATCTATCGTCTGTCTGTCTGTCTGTCTGTCTGTCTATCTATCTATCGTCTGTCTTTCTGTTTGTGTCTATCTATCTATCTATCTATCTATCTATCTATCTATCTATCTATCTGTCTGTCTGTCTATCTATCTATCCTCTGTCTGTCTGTCTGTCTACCTATCCTCTATCTATCTATCTATCTATCTATCTATCTATCTATCTATCTATCTATCTATCTATCCTCTGTCTATCTATCTATCTATCTATCGTCTGTCTGTCTGTCTGTCTGTCTGTCTGTCTATCTATCTATCTATCTATCTATCTATCTATCATCTGTCTGTCTTTCTTTCTGTTTATCTATCTATCTATCATCTGTCTGTCTATCTGTCTATCGTCTGTCTTTCTGTCTATCTATCTATCTATCTATCTGTCTGTCTGTCTGTCTGTCTGTTTATCTGTCTGTCTGTCTGTCTGTCTGTCTGTTTATCTGTCTATCTATCGTCTGTCTGTCTGTCTGTCTATCGTCTGTCTGTCTGTCTGTCTGTCTCTCTCTCTCTCTCTCTCTATCTATCTATCTATCTATCTATCTATCTATCTATCTATCTATCTATCTATCTATCTATCGTTCGTCTGTCTTTCTGTCTGTTTATCTATTTATCTATCTATCTATCTATCTATCTATCTATCTATCGCCTGTCTGTCTGTCTGTCTGTCTATCTATCTATCTATCATCTGTCTTTCTTTCTGTTTAACTATCTATTATCTGTCTGTCTATCATCTATCTATCTATCTATCTATCTATCTATCTATCTATCTATCTATCTATCTATCTATCTATCTATCTATCTATCGTCTGTCTTTCTGTTTGTGTTTATCTATCTATCTATCTATCTATCTATCTATCTATCTATCTATCTATCGTCTGTCTTTCTGTTTGTGTTTATCTATCTATCTATCTATCGTCTGTCTGTCTGTCTGTCTGTCTGTCTGTCTATCTATCTATCATCTGTCTTTCTTTCTGTTTAACAATCTATTATCTGTCTGTCTATCATCTATCTATCTATCTATCTATCTATCTATCTATCTATCTGTCTTTCTATCTATCTATCTATCTATCTATCATCTGTCTTTCTCTCTGTTTATCTATCTATTATCTGTCTGTCTATCTATCTATCTATCTATCTATCTATCTATCTATCTATCTATCTATCTTTCTGTATGTGTTTATCTATCTATCTGTCTGTCTGTCTGTCTGTCTATAACCCTGAATGCAGTAGACATATATCATTTATGATGTTCTTGATTTTCCTGTGCTGTGTTTGTAGGTTTCACTGGTAGTGAATGTGGCCAGTGAATGTGGTTACACCGACGAGCACTACAAAGACCTCCAGCAGTTGCAAAAAGACTTTGGGCCGTTTCATTTCAACGTGCTGGCATTTCCCTGTAACCAATTTGGCCAGCAGGAGCCCGGCAGCGATAAAGAGATAGACAGCTTTGTGCGGCGGGTCTACGGGGTTTCTTTCCCCATCTTCAGCAAGATCGCTGTGGTTGGAATAGGGGCAAATAATGCTTACAAATACCTTGTGGGTGAGTGGAACAGGTTAAAGAGGGATCAAAAAGTACTTAGACACTTAAATCACGCTTCAAAACATCAGTCATTGCATTAGATGCAATGTGTTTCCACTCAAATTGTTCATGTGCAATGCCTCATTCCTTTGTGGCATAACATAAACAAAGTGCTTGAGGAAGCATTTCATTTTTATGCAATGTAACAGCCTGTCATTTGACATTTGATTTGGCATGCTGTGCTTCTAATTTCAGAGGTGTCTAGGAAAGAGCCGACCTGGAATTTCTGGAAGTATCTCATCGATACTGATGGCAAAGTTGTTGATGCGTGGGGTCCTAATGTCTCCGTCAAAGAAATCCGCCCACAGATAGCGGATATGGTTCGGAAGCTGATCATCAAGAGGAAAGAAGAGCTTTAAGTCCTTTGAATTTTCTTCAGCTCTGAAAACTGTCGACACTCAGACCTCAGAAACTGATTTCTTTGAAGAAACAAATGCTAATTTAGGCCTATTCAAAGTACAAAGTGTGAGATACACCAGCGCAACCCACTTTATACGACCCTATATTCTCTCATCCTGTTGTGAATCTTTCAGTTGTGAAAACTTTGTTACATATGTTTGTAAAGAGAAGCACTGAGAATAAAGTGATAAAAGACCACTTTTATCAATTAACCACTTAATGCTTAAACTAAATGACATACTATACGCTATGTCTAATAGAACAACTCCAAAATAATGAAATATGAGCAAAATGATGAACTGATTCTGGAGTAGAAATATTAATTTTTTTCCACTGTCATTTCTGTTCTGTGATCTCTGAAAGGTTAAACAAAAAACATTGGACCTTGTTATATTTTAGTTTGGTGGTTCCATTAAAAGTTTTGTTCTAAATTTTTGTTTTTGTTTATTTACTGAAAAGAGTTCTTCTTTGGAAGAAAATGTGTGTGGTGATGCTTGTCCGTGTAAAATTAAAACAAATGACTAAAAATTAACGTTTAAAGCCATCACAACTTGGCCCTTGTCGAAATCGCTCAAATCCTTACGCTTGCCCATTTTTCCTGCTTCTAACACATCAACTTTGAGGACAAAATGTTCACTTGCTGCCTAATATATCCCACCCACTAACAGGATAATCAGTGTTATTCACTCCACCATCATAATAATATGCCTGATCGGTGTATATTAATATATTTTGAATGAAAAAAAGTAGAGGGAAAGGAGGATTAATAAGTTCAAATTTCAATTTCATATGGACATTGTTTTGCATATTTTGTCCAAAAATGCTTTTTTATTGTTAGCCATAATGTATATTTAAAAAAAAAAATTATGACAAGACATGTCCTTCAATCATTTTTATGCAGAGGTTTTGAGGACAGAACATCTTTACAATTTCCATTTACACATTCATGGCATTTTCTAAAGTGTGTGCTCAGGGTGACTTTGCAGCCAGTTAAACATGATAATGTGTGTATGAGTAATTGAATAAAACATTTTTATTCCCACAAAAATGACAGAAATGTAAGTTGGGTTCTCACATTTTCTTCAGAAAATATGAACGTCTAATTTAAGATAACTGTGTTAGTTGCTCCTCATCCAGTCTGTTCTTCAAAATCTGCCTCTATCAATAGGTAACTGAGCTGTGAACAGATGCATGGAAAACTCGAGGTGAGATTTACATTGTGTAAAAATATGGATGGAATGTAATAGAAGGAAACTCAAGGTCAAGGTCTTTAGACTTGAAGTTGAATAAAAACTTATTATGACTCAATTATAAAGCCTGACAAATTCAATCACACTAAGGTAACAACAGCCTTACATTTCAAAAACAGAGGTTGTTCAACCACAAGTTGCCAGCTTTCATGGCTCTTTGGAGTAATTGATTTGTCTCTATAATAATCGTCAGATTTCTAAAAATATCCCATTTCTTCTATGTCTGACCATTTAGAAAAGTAATACCATACACATCTCCTAAACAAGCTGCTTTATTTGAGGTATCATTAATGCATTACATTAGTTTGTTTTACTCTCAAAAAGCAATAGTAATATTGATGCTTGACTAAGCAAACACTGCTAATGATTTTTGCTCAAAGCAAAAAGAAACCTTTGGAGAAATCAATGTTTATTTAATTATTTTCTTTTGGATTTATTAGAGAGGAGTTTGATATGGGAATCAAACTAATGCAACAATTCAAAGTGCAGACAAATGAATTTTTAAGAAACAAAGCATTTTTCATTAGCCCTTTCTGCTTGTTTGAAATGTGTGTGAGTATATTAATGCTCATACAAAAATTCTAATGTGTGGAACTTCAAAGTGGACCAGTAGCTGTGGTTAATGAAGTGCACAACGTCAGGAATACAATAACAACAGTCTTATAAAATAACACTTAGGAGAATCAGAATACACAGACTTGTATAAATAAGAATGGACAAAGGAACAGACAGAAACTCAGGGTATAAATGCACGAGGCAAACAAAGGGAAGTAATCAGGACAGAATAACTAATCAAACAGTAACTAAGGTGACTAATGAGAACTCAAACAGGCAGGCAAATTACATAATGACCCCCTCTGGAAAGGCGTGTCCTCTCGCCGTAAGGTCCAACTGAGAAGGGAGGGCAGGGGCTCTGGAGAAGGACGAGGAGCTAGAGAAGGGATGGCCAATGATAGACATTCCGGCAGAAACAGCCACAGTTGTACAATCGGCAAGAGGAACCAAGGAGGAACCAGGAGCAGATGCAGGCTCAGCCTGGATGACGAAGGAGGGAGGAGCCATGGAGGTGGACTCATTGACGACGAAGCTGATAGTCGAGGAGCACAATGCGCAGATGAAGAGCAGATGTTCCAGAGCAAGATCACAGGCTTCGGAGGCTGCGACAGCAGGAACAACCGATAAAGGCAAAGCCAGGGGATCAGTACATTCAGGCGGCACTGGTAAACGGCAAATGGCTGGTAAACAAGGTAGTGGAGAGGCAGAGGGCTGACGGGAGACAGCGGGAACTGATCATAGAGACTGAGGTCAACAGGCTGAGGTCTGAAGAGGAGGTGGGAGAGGGTGGCTGGGAAGGCATACTGGAAGCACATGAGAATTATAGCTGGGCAGAACCAGCAGAGACACAGGGGAACTATTGCAGGATGGAACCAACGGAGACGCAGGAGAACAATTGTTGGACAGAGAAACAGGAGAACTATTGCTGGGCGGAACCAGCGGAGACACGGGGGAACTATTGCAGGATGGAACCAACAGAGACACAGGAAAACTATTGCTGGACGGAGACACAGGAGAACTATTGCTGGACGGAGACACAGGAGAACTATTGCTGGACGGAGACACAGGAGAACTATTGCTGGGCGGAACCAGCGGAGACACAGGAGAACTATTGCAGGATGGAACCAACAGAGACACAGGAGAACTATTGCAGGATGGAACCAACAGAGACACAGGAGAAGTATTGCTTGACGGAGACACAGGAGAACTAATGCTGGGTGGAACCAGTGGAGACACAGGAGAACTATTGCTGGACGAAGACACAGGAGAACTATTGCTGGACGGAACCAACAGAGACACAGGAGAACTATTGCAGGATGGAACCAATGGAGACAATGGAGAACTGTTGCTGGGCAGAACCAGTGGAGACACATGAGAACTATTGCATGATGGAACCAATGGAGACAATGGAGAACTGTTGCCGGGCAGAACCAGCAGAGACACAGGTGAACTGTTGTTGGGCAGAACCAGCGGAGACACAGGAGAACTATTGCAGGATGGAACCAATGGAGACAAAGGAGAACTGTTGCTGGGTAAAACCAGCGGAGACACAGGGGAACTATTGCTGGCCAGAACCAGCGGAGACACTAGAGAACTATTGCAGGATGGAACCAATGGAGACAAAGGAGAACTATTGCTGGAGGAAACCAACAGAGACACAGGATAAGTATTGCTGGACGGAACCGGCAGAGAAACAGGAGAACTGTTGTTGGGCCGAACCAGCGGAGACACATGAGAACTATTGCTGGACGGAACCAACTGAGACAACTGTGTTGTAACCTAAACATAGTGCCTCGTAAATGATTCGCATGACACAGGTTACCGTTGTTGATTTTGTTTTCGATAAGCTCAAAGCAGAACAGAATGGCACAGCATATTAGCCTCTATCATTCTCACCATGAATGCAACCTCAAACATGGGTTTTAAAGCAACATGCACCCAGTTAATCGGGGTTTCATGATTAACTGAAATTTGCTGGAAGCGCAAAATGGCTCAGCTTTATGAGATCGCTAAAGTTGAATTAAATATGCTAATATGCTCAGCGTAGTTTAAAGTACAGCACCTATATCAGTGCATTGATCTTGCATTAAATGCTGCTAGATTAATCTGTGCAAGCGTTGTGAGTTTGTTTAATACAACGTGTAATCGGAACTAACACGACTTAGCTTAGAAGTGTTTTGGGCACTGTTATTCAGCAGAGTACATGTTTTGCTCAACTTACGGGGCAACCAGTGTTGTAATAACTTCCTTTTGTGACATGGCTTCCTTTCTTATGAGGAAGAACCGCAGCATTCTCCGTTGCATATTGCATTATAAACATGCTTTATTTATTAAATAAATAAATAAATAAATTAATTAATTAATTTAGTTAATTTATAAAAAACAAACACACCATATAGTAATTGTGTGCTTTTGTCTTCGAGTTATTTCAGTTATATGACTGTTTTATTCTTCTACTGTGATATCTGATGCCTCTGTTTATTTTAGGAACTTTAGTAGATCATGTTACGTCTCACTTGGTCTTTCTGTGCTCGGACGTATGGCTACGATTATGAATAAAATGGAAATATATATTCTCGCTTGTACTCACAGCACCATATTTGGGTATATCAAAGGGTTGCATACACAACAAGGTTCGACTTGATATTTGACAGCAGCACTAATTTAATTCCGTACCAATCCGACCCGTTTTACATAAAGATTGCATCCTGTATAGCAACTGAAAATCGCAGCATGGGAACATAATAATTCAAATCTTTTATGAATACAGTAAGCGAGCAGAGTGCGCTCCCTCTATAAACGCATGAAACTGTCAAAAGCTAAACTCCTACACCTAGCGAACTGTTATAGTCTAATCTGACTACACTGCACCATGAATCTATTGCATGTTCTACTCTTCGTTGGTTGAATGTATTCACTAGCAGGCAGAATTAGGCAGTGAACAAGCGCGGACCACTCGATCTTGATTATGTGTATTCTGTGTTATATACACTCCTCCAATTGGTCATTGCATTCAAGCGCTCAACAGACATGTCTGTGATTGGCTATGCTCACTGCAAAACGTGTCGTAAATGGCAACATTTGACAGTCTTTCGAGACTAACACAATATGCAGGGGAGTAAATATGGCGTTGACTATTTGACAGTCTGCACATGCTTATTGATTCCTGGGCACACCGCAAATGACAATGGCTTTCTCGCAGTAAGCTTTTTCACTTCACTAAAGCTGGCACACATGGTGCAGCTTATCATTTTGATTCATTGCTTTTCAGACTGTGCAAACACGATCCTGATGTCACACTGTGGGAACTCAGCTGCATTAATGTCAGACTGTATGATAATCAGACGCACAAGAGAACAGTCCATACAGTCTACGCGGCTTTTGCAGTAGCCTAACAATTCCTCTGTTATTGATTTAACACCTATGTCAATATTCATATCTATTGTATGTTCATTGTCCATATTCTAAGTAATCCTCATGCAAATACTGGTGGTGGTGTCACGGCGTCACGTTTTCACATTATTACTCATCCCGTTCGTCAGTCTCTATAGCTCTTATTCTTCGTCAGTGGCTTATCGTGGCCTTCGTCTCCATGTGGCCTAACGTGGCCTTTGTCTCTATGTGGCCTTTGTCTGTGGCCGTTCAAGGCTTTCGTCTCTATGTGGCTGATCAAGGCCTTCGTCTGTGGCCGTTCAAGGCTTTTGTCACTATGTGGCTGATCAAGGCCTTGTCAATGGCCGTTCAAGGCTTTTTTTGCTCTACGTTGCCGATCAAGGCTAGTCTGTGGCCATTTTATCATGCTCAATTTATGGTTAAATAACATCTGTCTTTTTGACGTTTCAGGAATCGCAGTATTCACGACGGGTGAGTATTTCACAAATCTTTGGGGGTGGGTAGGCCCCGTCCCAGAGGAACTACTTTCCTCCACTAATTCTTGGGGGTCGGCTGCACCCCTGCCTTCATCTTTAGGCAGGAAATGCAGAGTCTGTTACCCTCGAGACGAGAGCTCTGCCAAAGAACCTCTAATTATAATACTTGCTGGTCTGTTAATAAACTTGTTACTTTATTGTACTTCATCTGGCCTCCCGAGTGCTTCTGGTAGAAATGAAAGCTCTAGCGTAAAGTTCTGCCAGGAAGATTCAATGTTATGTCACTCATCACATTCAGACCTAACCAATCATGCCCTAATTCTCAGAGTTTAAAAGATGGTCACTTACACATGTCTGAGTTTGCAGATGCTGATGCCAACATTATCTCCATCCTCCCCACCACCACCAGGATGGTCCCCGCCTATACCTCCCAGGGGGTCGGCTGCGCCCCTGCCTTCATCTTCATGCAGGAAATGCAGAGTCCATTACCCTCGAGACAAGAGCTACGGACGGGGCCTATGCCAAAGAACCACTAATTATAATACTTGCTGGTCTGTTAATAAACTTGTTACTTTATTGTACTTCATCTGGCCTCCCAAGTCTTTCTGGTAGAACTATTGCTGGACAGAACCAACGGAGACACTGGAGAATTATTGCAGGATGAAACCAATGGAGACAAAGGAGAACTATTGCTGGACAGAACCAATAGAGACACAGGAGAACTGTTGCTGGGCAGAACCAGCGGAGACACAGGAAAACTAATGCTGGACGGAACAAACAGAGACACAGGAGAACTATTGCTGGACAGAACCAATGTAGACACATGAGAACTATTGCTGGATGGAACCAGCGGAGACACAGGAAAACTAATGCTGGGCGGAACAAACAGAGACACAGGAGAACTATTGCTGGACGGAACAAACAGAGATACAGGAGAACTATTGCTGGATGGAACCAACAGAGACACAGGAGAAATATTGCTTGAAGGAGACACAGGAGAACTAATGCTGGGTGGAACCAGTGGAGACACAGGAAAACTATTGCAGGATGGAACCAACGGAGACACAGGAGAAATATTGCTTGAAGGAGACACAGGAGAACTATTGCTGGGTAGAACCAGCGGAGACACAGGAAAACTATTGCAGGATGGAACCAACGGAGACACAGGAGAACTATTGCTTGAAGGAGACACAGGAGAACTAATGCTGGGTGGAACCAGCGGAAACACAGGAAAACTATTGCAGGATGGAACCAACGGAAACACAGGAGAATTATTGCTGGACGGAACCAGCGGAGACACAGGAGAACTATTGCTGGACAGAACAAACAGAGACACAAGGGAACTATTGATGGACAGAATCAATGCAGACAGAGGAGAACTATTGCTGGATGGAACCAGCGGAGACACAGGAGAACTATTGCTGGACGGAACAAACAGAGACACAGGAGAACTATTGCTGGATGGAACCAGTGGAGACACAGGAGAACTATTGCTGGACGGAACAAACAGAGAAACAGGAGAACTATTGCTGGATGGAACCAGCGGAGACACAGGAAAACTAATGCTGGATGGAACAAACAGAGACACAGGAGAACTATTGCTGGACGGAACCAACGGAGATACAGGAGAACTATTGATGGACAGAACAAACAGAGACACAGGGGAACTATTGATGGACAGAATCAATGCAGACAGTGGAGAACTATTGCTGGATGGAACCAGCGGAGACACAGGAGAGCTATTTCTGGATGTAATCAGCGGGGGCAGGGGATCATCCTCTTTAAACACAAACAAACTATGCACAGAGTCCAGCAGCAACTCACTCTCTTTAGCGGGAGTGTGGGTGGGGCTCTTATCCCTTCCCTCGTACTCCACGGTAACTCCCTCGAGGATGGGGATGTTGCCAACGCTTGCACCTGGTCAGACGCGTTTTGAGGCTGCAGGCTCCAGGGCGATGGTTGGCTCAGTCAGGTTATCTGGCTCTTGCATCGCTGCAGGCTCAGATTTTGTTATTTCAAAAGATCAAGAAAAAGTGATTTCTCATTATGCCATGCCTGTAATACAGACAATTACATAAAGCAGTTTCTCCTCAGATGTCGCAACCTCAAAATCGGTGCATGTTGGAAATATGACATTTGGATTTTTTTCTTCAAATTGAACTTAAGTCAATTGAACATTTTTCCTGCCACCTACTCCAAAGTTAATCTCTAATGATTTTATTAATTTCTTCAGGCCGTGATAAAGAATTCTGCCCCTTGAGACTTTAATCTACTTACCAAAATGATTTTCTTCCTTCCAGAACACCAAGAAAAAAATGTACATGACCTCTTCAGTAGGTTATATGACCGCCTGGAGAAAATTAATTTAAAAATGTGTTATATATGACCTAAAACAGTTTCTCAAGGTCAAACTATCAACCTACTGTCTAAATCAGCAGGTCATGCTCAACCTCTACTATCTGTCCTTAATGCTGAAATGTACTAATGTTACAGAAAGGAATTGTGTGTGAATATATGTAAGTATTGTTGGGTGTGAATATTTAGTGGTGCATGCTTTTAGTGGTGCATGCATTTAAAATATAATAAAAGACCACTTTTGTTAATAAACAATAAAAAATTAGGGGTGATAAAAAAATCATGGTGATTGGAACACTTTTTTGGCATTGAGATGACTTGGAAAAAGTGTCCCAATCAATCTGAATTCACCCCTACATATAAGCACCCAGCAAATGCAATGTAATTTATGCAAGAAATGGCATAAAAAAGGGTCCCACACATTCATTCATAAAGCACATTCCACCACACTAAACAAACAAGGCCTCTGGAAACACACTGTCTTTTGAATTAAATGCACCAGCCAGAAGGTTTCTGAACAGCGAAGCAGAAGACGATGTGGATGGAATATCTGATAAGATATTACTCTGATTAACAAAGCCTTTTAAAGGTTAAACAACACTTCCGTATATAGAAGCAGGAATTTTTATTTCCCTGATCAGCAAACATGACATGGCTGCTGTCTTGTTATGCACACTCAAATTCAAGACCTTTCTGATTTACCAACTTTACTATCAGAATATCAAGTAGCTCAGATTTTCATGTCCACAATTGGGTGTTTCTTCAATTATTGGCACACCTCCACTTTTACACTATCCTTAGTTTTTGTTATTTGTCTACTAACAATTTCCACCAGTAAAGAAACATGCATCATATCTAAAATTATGTATTTTGTTTAACTTGTATTGTGCTGTGAATGACAGAATACAATTGTTAACAGTTTTGTCTTGATAAGGCTAGTTTGATAGCCAGCACTTGATGTGTCCTATACTTAAAGTGTCATGAAACCCCCATGTTATAGCACTGGTCATTCACATCTCAGATTTAAAAAAGCTGTGGAAAAGTGGGAGTATAGAAAGTGGGAAGAGGGGAGACAACAACCAATAAAACAGACCTACAACACATATGAATATTACAATTTGAGCAGATAAAAAAAAAGTTATTTTGGAAGATTGTTAATTACATAACATTAGTTTGGAAGTTAAAGGGGCTATATAGAATTCAGAAACTCTTGTTAGAGACTGAACGTGATTCAAGGCCATGATATACTCACTCTTTTTCATTCTTCGCTTAGAAGTAAAAAGAAGTTGGAAAAACCTTTGCAGCGATAAACTGTTATGAACATCCCAATGTCGTCCACACTGTTGAGAACGAAGTTTAGATGAATATGTAAATATGTGATGCATGCTTTCCTCTCAGTAACAAAATAAACACAACAAAAATGACAGCTGTGAGAAAACAGCAGTTAAGAAAGCATCTGATCATAGTGATTTGGATATGTTTGCACCAGCTCTGCAATTCACCAGCATCATGTCGACAGATGAGGTCAATAAATTACAATGTTATGATAGTTTGATTATAAAGTGTATTTGAGACTATATATATCTGGCTATGTGAGACTATAGTTTGAATGAATCCCTTTTCTATGCATAACACATTGATGTTACAGTACAGAAGTACTCTTTCGGCATTATCCTGAACACAAGCATTCATTTCACGTGTCATTGAACAGAAGAGAGGCTCTCGGGAGCTCATAAACGTCACATTCTTTAGATTTTCCCGGCAAAACGTCCTAAATCCTTCATATAAAAATCAGTCAGTATGCAGCACATTTGAGCTTCCGCTAGAACCATTGAGGTTCATTCTCGTGTTGCGCAGCACGTTTGAGCTTCAGCAAGAACCAATGAGGTTCATTCTCATGTTAAGCAGCACGTTTGAGCTTCAGCAAGAACCAATGAGGTTTATTCTCGTGTTACGCAGCATGCCTGAGCTTCAGCAAGAACCAATAAGGTTCATTCTCATGTTATGCAGCACGTCTGAGCTTCAGGAAGAACCATTGAGGTTCATTCTCGTGTTACGCAGCACGTTTGAGCTTCAGAAAGAACCAATGAGGTTAATTCTCGTGTTACGCAGCACGTTTGAGCTTCCGCAAGAACCAATGAGGTTCATTCTCGTGTTACGCAGCACGTTTGAGCTTCAGCAAGAACCAATGAGGTTCATTCTCGTGTTACGCAGCACGTTTGAGCTTCAGCAAGAACCAATGAGGTTCATTCTCGTGTTATGCAGCATGTTTGAGCTTCAGCAAGAACCAATGAGGTTCATTCTCGTGTTACGCAGCATATTTGAGCTACCGCTAGAACCAGTGAGGTTCATTCTCGTGTTACGCAGCATGTTTGAGCTTCAGCAAGAACCAATGAGGTTCATTCTCATGTTATGCAGCACGTTTGAGCTTCAGCAAGAACCAGTGAGGTTCATTCTCGTGTTACGCAGCACGTTTGAGCTTCCGCAAGAACCAATGAGGTTCATTCTCATGTTATGCAGCACGTTTGAGCTTCAGCAAGAACCAATGAGGTTCATCCTCGTGTTACGCAGCACGCCTGAGCTTCAGCAAGAACCAATGAGGTTCATTCTCGTGTTACGCAGCATGTTTGAGCTACCGCTAGAACCAGTGAGGTTCATTCTCGTGTTACGCAGCACGTTTGAGCTTCAGCAAGAACCAATGAGGTTCATTCTCATGTTATGCAGCACGTCTGAGCTTCAGGAAGAACCATTGAGGTTCATTCTCGTATTACGCAGCACGTTTGAGCTTCAGAAAGAACCAATGAGGTTAATTCTCGTGTTATGCAGCACGTTTGAGCTTCAGCAAGAACCAATGAGGTTCATTCTCATGTTAAGCAGCACGTTTGAGATTCAGCAAGAACCAATGAGGTTCATTTTCATGTTACGCAGCACGTCTGAGGTTCAGCAAGAACCATTGAGGTTCATTCTCGTGTTACGCAGCACGCCTGAGCTTCAGCAAGAACCAATGAGGTTCATTCTCATGTTACGCAGCACGTCTGAGGTTCAGCAAGAACCATTGAGGTTCATTCTCGTATTACGCAGCACGTTTGAGCTTCAGAAAGAACCAATGAGGTTCATTCTCGTGTTACGCAACATGTTTGAGCTTCCGCAAGAACCATTGAGGTTCATTCTCGTGTTACGCAGCACGTTTGAGCTTCCGCAAGAACCATTGAGGTTCATTCTCGTGTTACGCAGCACGTTTGAGCTTCAGCAAGAACCAATGAGGTTAATTCTCGTGTTACGCAGCACGTTTGAGCTTCCGCAAGAACCAATGAGGTTCATTCTCGTGTTACGCAGCACGTTTGAGCTTCAGCAAGAACCAATGAGGTTCATTCTCGTGTTACGCAGCACGTTTGAGCTTCAGCAAGAACCAATGAGGTTCATTCTCGTGTTACGCAGCACGTTTGAGCTTCCGCAAGAACCAATGAGGTTCATTCTCGTGTTACGCAGCACGTTTGAGCTTCAGCAAGAACCAGTGAGGTTCATTCTCGTGTTACGCAGCACGTTTGAGCTACCGCTAGAACCAGTGATGTTCATTCTCGTGTTACGCAGCACGTTTGAGCTTCCGCAAGAACCATTGAGGTTCATTCTCGTGTTATGCAGCACGTTTGAGCTTCCGCAAGAACCAATGAGGTTCATTCTCGTGTTACACAGCACGTTTGAGCTTCAGCAACAACCAATGAGGTTCATTCTCGTGTTATGCAGCATATTTGAGCTTCAGCAAGAACCAATGAGGTTAATTCTCGTGTTACGCAGCACGTTTGAGCTTCAGCAAGAACCAATGAGGTTCATTCTCGTGTTACGCAGCACGTTTGAGCTTCAGCAAGAACCAATGAGGTTCATTCTCGTGTTACGCAGCACGTTTGAGCTTCCGCAAGAACCAATGAGGTTCATTCTCGTGTTACGCAGCACGTTTGAGCTTCAGCAAGAACCAGTGAGGTTCATTCTCGTGTTACGCAGCACGTTTGAGCTACCGCTAGAACCAGTGATGTTCATTCTCGTGTTACGCAGCACGTTTGAGCTTCCGCAAGAACCAATGAGGTTCATTCTCATGTTATGCAGCACGTTTGAGCTTCCGCAAGAACCAATGAGGTTCATTCTCGTGTTATGCAGCATGTTTGAGCTTCAGCAAGAACCAATGAGGTTCATTCTCGTGTTACGCAGCATATTTGAGCTACCGCTAGAACCAGTGAGGTTCATTCTCGTGTTACGCAGCACGTTTGAGCTTCAGCAAGAACCAATGAGGTTCATTCTCATGTTATGCAGCACGTTTGAGCTTCAGCAAGAACCAGTGAGGTTCATTCTCGTGTTACGCAGCACGTTTGAGCTTCCGCAAGAACCAATGAGGTTCATTCTCATGTTATGCAGCACGTTTGAGCTTCAGCAAGAACCAATGAGGTTCATCCTCGTGTTACGCAGCACGCCTGAGCTTCAGCAAGAACCAATGAGGTTCATTCTCGTGTTACGCAGCATGTTTGAGCTACCGCTAGAACCAGTGAGGTTCATTCTCGTGTTACGCAGCACGTTTGAGCTTCAGCAAGAACCAATGAGGTTCATTCTCATGTTATGCAGCACGTTTGAGCTTCAGCAACAACCAATGAGGTTCATTCTCGTGTGACGCAGCACGTTTGAGCTTCCGCAAGAACCAATCAGGTTCATTCTCGTGTTACGCAGCACGTTTGAGCTTCCGCAAGAACCAATGAGGTTCATTCTCGTGTTACGCAGCACGTTTGAGCTTCAGCAAGAACCAATGAGGTTCATTCTCGTGTTGCGCAGCATGTTTGAGCTACAGCTAGAACCAGTGAGGTTCATTCTCGTGTTACGCAGCACGTTTGAGCTTCAGCAAGAACCAATGAGGTTAATTCTCGTGTTATGCAGCACGTTTGAGCTTCAGCAAGAACCAATGAGGTTCATTCTCGTGTTATGCAGCACGCCTGAGCTTCAGCAAGAACCAATGAGGTTCATTCTCGTGTTACGCAGCATGTTTGAGCTACTGCTAGAACCAGTGAGGTTCATTCACGTGTTACGCAGCACGTTTGAGCTTCAGCAAGAACCAATGAGGTTCATTCTCATGTTATGCAGCACGTTTGAGCTTCAGCAAGAACCAATGAGGTTCATTCTCGTGTTATGCAGCACGCCTGAGCTTCAGCAAGAACCAATGAGGTTCATTCTCGTGTTACGCAGCACGTTTGAGCTTCCGCAAGAACCAATGAGGTTCATTCTCGTGTTACGCAGCACGTTTGAGTTTCAGCAAGAACCAATGAGGTTCATTCTCGTGTTACGCAGCATGTTTGAGCTTCAGCAAGAACCAATGAGGTTCATTCTCGTATTACGCAGCATGTTTGAGCTTCAGCAAGAACCAATGAGGTTCATTCTCGTGTTATGCAGCACGTTTGAGCTTCAGCAAGAACCAATGAGGTTCATTCTCGTGTTATGCAGCACGCCTGAGCTTCAGCAAGAACCAATGAGGTTCATTCTCGTGTTACGCAGCACGTTTGAGCTTCAGCAAGAACCAATGAGGTTCATTCTCGTGTTATGCAGCATGCCTGAGCTTCAGCAAGAACCAATGAGGTTCATTCTCATGTTCCGCAGCACGTTTGAGCTACCGCTAGAACCAGTGAGGTTCATTCTCGTGTTACGCAGCACGTTTGAGCTTCCGCAAGAACCAATGAGGTTCATTCTCGTGTTACGCAGCACGTTTGAGCTTCCGCAAGAACCAATGAGGTTCATTCTCGTGTTACGCAGCACGTTTGAGTTTCAGCAAGAACCAATGAGGTTCATTCTCGTGTTACGCAGCATGTTTGAGCTTCAGCAAGAACCAATGAGGTTCATTCTCGTATTACGCAGCATGTTTGAGCTTCAGCAAGAACCAGTGAGGTTCATTCTCGTGTTACGCAGCACGTTTGAGCTTCAGCAAGAACCAATGAGGTTCATTCTCATGTTATGCAGCACGTTTGAGCTTCAGCAAGAACCAGTGAGGTTCATTCTCGTGTTACGCAGCACGCCTGAGCTTCAGCAAGAACCAATGAGGTTCATTCTCGTGTTACGCAGCATGTTTGAGCTACCGCTAGAACCAATGAGGTTCATTCTCGTGTTACGCAGCACGTTTGAGTTTCAGCAAGAACCAATGAGGTTCATTCTCGTGTTACGCAGCATGTTTGAGCTTCAGCAAGAACCAATGAGGTTCATTCTCGTATTACGCAGCATGTTTGAGCTTCAGCAAGAACCAGTGAGGTTCATTCTCGTGTTACGCAGCACGTTTGAGCTTCAGCAAGAACCAATGAGGTTCATTCTCATGTTATGCAGCACGTTTGAGCTTCAGCAAGAACCAGTGAGGTTCATTCTCGTGTTACGCAGCACGCCTGAGCTTCAGCAAGAACCAATGAGGTTCATTCTCGTGTTACGCAGCACGTTTGAGCTTCAGCAAGAACCAATGAGGTTCATTCTCATGTTATGCAGCACGTTTGAGCTTCCGCAAGAACCAATGAGGTTCATTCTCGTGTTACGCAGCACGTTTGAGCTTCAGCAAGAACCAATGAGGTTCATTCTCGTGTTACGCAGCACGTTTGAGCTTCAGCAAGAACCAATGAGGTTCATTCTCGTGTTACGCAGCACGTTTGAGCTTCCGCAAGAACCAATGAGGTTCATTCTCGTGTTACGCAGCACGTTTGAGCTTCCACAAGAACCAATGAGGTTCATTCTCGTGTTATGCAGCACGTTTGAGCTTCAGCAAGAACCAATGAGGTTCATTCTCGTGTTACGCAGCACGTTTGAGCTTCCGCAAGAACCAATGAGGTTCATTCTCGTGTTACGCAGCACGTTTGAGCTTCAGCAAGAACCAGTGAGGTTCATTCTCGTGTTACGCAGCACGTTTGAGCTACCGCTAGAACCAGTGATGTTCATTCTCGTGTTACGCAGCACGTTTGAGCTTCCGCAAGAACCATTGAGGTTCATTCTCGTGTTATGCAGCACGTTTGAGCTTCCGCAAGAACCAATGAGGTTCATTCTCGTGTTACGCAGCACGTTTGAGCTTCAGCAAGAACCAATGAGGTTCATTCTCGTGTTACGCAGCACGTTTGAGCTTCCGCAAGAACCAATGAGGTTCATTCTCGTGTTACGCAGCACGTTTGAGCTTCCACAAGAACCAATGAGGTTCATTCTCGTGTTATGCAGCACGTTTGAGCTTCAGCAAGAACCAATGAGGTTCATTCTCGTGTTACGCAGCACGTTTGAGCTTCCGCAAGAACCAATGAGGTTCATTCTCGTGTTACGCAGCACGTTTGAGCTTCAGCAAGAACCAGTGAGGTTCATTCTCGTGTTACGCAGCACGTTTGAGCTACCGCTAGAACCAGTGATGTTCATTCTCGTGTTACGCAGCACGTTTGAGCTTCCGCAAGAACCATTGAGGTTCATTCTCGTGTTATGCAGCACGTTTGAGCTTCCGCAAGAACCAATGAGGTTCATTCTCGTGTTACACAGCACGTTTGAGCTTCAGCAACAACCAATGAGGTTCATTCTCGTGTTATGCAGCATATTTGAGCTTCAGCAAGAACCAATGAGGTTAATTCTCGTGTTACGCAGCACGTTTGAGCTTCAGCAAGAACCAATGAGGTTCATTCTCGTGTTACGCAGCACGTTTGAGCTTCAGCAAGAACCAATGAGGTTCATTCTCGTGTTACGCAGCACGTTTGAGCTTCCGCAAGAACCAATGAGGTTCATTCTCGTGTTACGCAGCACGTTTGAGCTTCAGCAAGAACCAGTGAGGTTCATTCTCGTGTTACGCAGCACGTTTGAGCTACCGCTAGAACCAGTGATGTTCATTCTCGTGTTACGCAGCACGTTTGAGCTTCCGCAAGAACCAATGAGGTTCATTCTCATGTTATGCAGCACGTTTGAGCTTCCGCAAGAACCAATGAGGTTCATTCTCGTGTTATGCAGCATGTTTGAGCTTCAGCAAGAACCAATGAGGTTCATTCTCGTGTTACGCAGCATATTTGAGCTACCGCTAGAACCAGTGAGGTTCATTCTCGTGTTACGCAGCACGTTTGAGCTTCAGCAAGAACCAATGAGGTTCATTCTCATGTTATGCAGCACGTTTGAGCTTCAGCAAGAACCAGTGAGGTTCATTCTCGTGTTACGCAGCACGTTTGAGCTTCCGCAAGAACCAATGAGGTTCATTCTCATGTTATGCAGCACGTTTGAGCTTCAGCAAGAACCAATGAGGTTCATCCTCGTGTTACGCAGCACGCCTGAGCTTCAGCAAGAACCAATGAGGTTCATTCTCGTGTTACGCAGCATGTTTGAGCTACCGCTAGAACCAGTGAGGTTCATTCTCGTGTTACGCAGCACGTTTGAGCTTCAGCAAGAACCAATGAGGTTCATTCTCATGTTATGCAGCACGTTTGAGCTTCAGCAACAACCAATGAGGTTCATTCTCGTGTGACGCAGCACGTTTGAGCTTCCGCAAGAACCAATCAGGTTCATTCTCGTGTTACGCAGCACGTTTGAGCTTCCGCAAGAACCAATGAGGTTCATTCTCGTGTTACGCAGCACGTTTGAGCTTCAGCAAGAACCAATGAGGTTCATTCTCGTGTTGCGCAGCACGTTTGAGCTACAGCTAGAACCAGTGAGGTTCATTCTCGTGTTACGCAGCACGTTTGAGCTTCAGCAAGAACCAATGAGGTTCATTCTCGTGTTATGCAGCACGTTTGAGCTTCAGCAAGAACCAATGAGGTTCATTCTCGTGTTATGCAGCACGCCTGAGCTTCAGCAAGAACCAATGAGGTTCATTCTCGTGTTACGCAGCATGTTTGAGCTACTGCTAGAACCAGTGAGGTTCATTCACGTGTTACGCAGCACGTTTGAGCTTCAGCAAGAACCAATGAGGTTCATTCTCATGTTATGCAGCACGTTTGAGCTTCAGCAAGAACCAATGAGGTTCATTCTCGTGTTATGCAGCACGCCTGAGCTTCAGCAAGAACCAATGAGGTTCATTCTCGTGTTACGCAGCACGTTTGAGCTTCCGCAAGAACCAATGAGGTTCATTCTCGTGTTACGCAGCACGTTTGAGTTTCAGCAAGAACCAATGAGGTTCATTCTCGTGTTACGCAGCATGTTTGAGCTTCAGCAAGAACCAATGAGGTTCATTCTCGTATTACGCAGCATGTTTGAGCTTCAGCAAGAACCAATGAGGTTCATTCTCGTGTTATGCAGCACGTTTGAGCTTCAGCAAGAACCAATGAGGTTCATTCTCGTGTTATGCAGCACGCCTGAGCTTCAGCAAGAACCAATGAGGTTCATTCTCGTGTTACGCAGCACGTTTGAGCTTCAGCAAGAACCAATGAGGTTCATTCTCGTGTTATGCAGCATGCCTGAGCTTCAGCAAGAACCAATGAGGTTCATTCTCATGTTCCGCAGCACGTTTGAGCTACCGCTAGAACCAGTGAGGTTCATTCTCGTGTTACGCAGCACGTTTGAGCTTCCGCAAGAACCAATGAGGTTCATTCTCGTGTTACGCAGCACGTTTGAGCTTCCGCAAGAACCAATGAGGTTCATTCTCGTGTTACGCAGCACGTTTGAGTTTCAGCAAGAACCAATGAGGTTCATTCTCGTGTTACGCAGCATGTTTGAGCTTCAGCAAGAACCAATGAGGTTCATTCTCGTATTACGCAGCATGTTTGAGCTTCAGCAAGAACCAGTGAGGTTCATTCTCGTGTTACGCAGCACGTTTGAGCTTCAGCAAGAACCAATGAGGTTCATTCTCATGTTATGCAGCACGTTTGAGCTTCAGCAAGAACCAGTGAGGTTCATTCTCGTGTTACGCAGCACGCCTGAGCTTCAGCAAGAACCAATGAGGTTCATTCTCGTGTTACGCAGCATGTTTGAGCTACCGCTAGAACCAATGAGGTTCATTCTCGTGTTACGCAGCACGTTTGAGTTTCAGCAAGAACCAATGAGGTTCATTCTCGTGTTACGCAGCATGTTTGAGCTTCAGCAAGAACCAATGAGGTTCATTCTCGTATTACGCAGCATGTTTGAGCTTCAGCAAGAACCAGTGAGGTTCATTCTCGTGTTACGCAGCACGTTTGAGCTTCAGCAAGAACCAATGAGGTTCATTCTCATGTTATGCAGCACGTTTGAGCTTCAGCAAGAACCAGTGAGGTTCATTCTCGTGTTACGCAGCACGCCTGAGCTTCAGCAAGAACCAATGAGGTTCATTCTCATGTTATGCAGCACGTTTGAGCTTCAGCAAGAACCAATGAGGTTCATTCTCGTGTTACGCAGCACGTTTGAGCTTCCGCAAGAACCAATGAGGTTAATTCTCGTGTTACGCAGCATGTTTGAGCTTCAGCAAGAACCAATGAGGTTCATTCTCGTGTTACGCAGCACGTTTGAGCTTCAGCAAGAACCAATGAGGTTCATTCTCGTGTTACGCAGCATGTTTGAGCTACCGCTAGAACCAGTGAGGTTCATTCACGTGTTACGCAGCACGTTTGAGCTTCAGCAAGAACCAATGAGGTTCATTCTCATGTTATGCAGCACGTTTGAGCTTCAGCAAGAACCAGTGAGGTTCATTCTCGTGTTACGCAGCACGCCTGAGCTTCAGCAAGAACCAATGAGGTTCATTCTCGTGTTACGCAGCATGTTTGAGCTACCGCTAGAACCAATGAGGTTCATTCTCGTGTTACGCAGCACGTTTGAGCTTCCGCAAGAACCAATGAGGTTCATTCTCGTGTTACGCAGCACGTTTGAGTTTCAGCAAGAACCAATGAGGTTCATTCTCGTGTTACGCAGCATGTTTGAGCTTCAGCAAGAACCAATGAGGTTCATTCTCGTATTACGCAGCATGTTTGAGCTTCAGCAAGAACCAGTGAGGTTCATTCTCGTGTTACGCAGCACGTTTGAGCTTCAGCAAGAACCAATGAGGTTCATTCTCATGTTATGCAGCACGTTTGAGCTTCAGCAAGAACCAGTGAGGTTCATTCTCGTGTTACGCAGCACGCCTGAGCTTCAGCAAGAACCAATGAGGTTCATTCTCGTGTTACGCAGCATGTTTGAGCTACCGCTAGAACCAATGAGGTTCATTCTCGTGTTACGCAGCACGTTTGAGTTTCAGCAAGAACCAATGAGGTTCATTCTCGTGTTACGCAGCATGTTTGAGCTTCAGCAAGAACCAATGAGGTTCATTCTCGTGTTACGCAGCATGTTTGAGCTTCAGCAAGAACCAGTGAGGTTCATTCTCGTGTTACGCAGCACGTTTGAGCTTCAGCAAGAACCAATGAGGTTCATTCTCATGTTATGCAGCACGTTTGAGCTTCAGCAAGAACCAGTGAGGTTCATTCTCGTGTTACGCAGCACGCCTGAGCTTCAGCAAGAACCAATGAGGTTCATTCTCGTGTTACGCAGCATGTTTGAGCTACCGCTAGAACCAATGAGGTTCATTCTCGTGTTACGCAGCACGTTTGAGTTTCAGCAAGAACCAATGAGGTTCATTCTCGTGTTACGCAGCATGTTTGAGCTTCAGCAAGAACCAATGAGGTTCATTCTCGTATTACGCAGCATGTTTGAGCTTCAGCAAGAACCAGTGAGGTTCATTCTCGTGTTACGCAGCACGTTTGAGCTTCAGCAAGAACCAATGAGGTTCATTCTCATGTTATGCAGCACGTTTGAGCTTCAGCAAGAACCAGTGAGGTTCATTCTCGTGTTACGCAGCACGCCTGAGCTTCAGCAAGAACCAATGAGGTTCATTCTCGTGTTACGCAGCACGTTTGAGCTTCCGCAAGAACCAATGAGGTTCATTCTCGTGTTACGCAGCACGTTTGAGCTTCAGCAAGAACCAGTGAGGTTCATTCTCGTGTTACGCAGCACGTTTGAGCTTCCGCAAGAACCATTGAGGTTCATTCTCGTGTTATGCAGCACGTTTGAGCTTCCGCAAGAACCAATGAGGTTCATTCTCGTGTTACACAGCACGTTTGAGCTTCAGCAACAACCAATGAGGTTCATTCTCGTGTTATGCAGCATATTTGAGCTTCAGCAAGAACCAATGAGGTTAATTCTCGTGTTACGCAGCACGTTTGAGCTTCAGCAAGAACCAATGAGGTTCATTCTCGTGTTACGCAGCACGTTTGAGCTTCAGCAAGAACCAATGAGGTTCATTCTCGTGTTACGCAGCACGTTTGAGCTTCCGCAAGAACCAATGAGGTTCATTCTCGTGTTACGCAGCACGTTTGAGCTTCAGCAAGAACCAGTGAGGTTCATTCTCGTGTTACGCAGCACGTTTGAGCTACCGCTAGAACCAGTGATGTTCATTCTCGTGTTACGCAGCACGTTTGAGCTTCCGCAAGAACCAATGAGGTTCATTCTCATGTTATGCAGCACGTTTGAGCTTCCGCAAGAACCAATGAGGTTCATTCTCGTGTTATGCAGCATGTTTGAGCTTCAGCAAGAACCAATGAGGTTCATTCTCGTGTTACGCAGCATATTTGAGCTACCGCTAGAACCAGTGAGGTTCATTCTCGTGTTACGCAGCACGTTTGAGCTTCAGCAAGAACCAATGAGGTTCATTCTCATGTTATGCAGCACGTTTGAGCTTCAGCAAGAACCAGTGAGGTTCATTCTCGTGTTACGCAGCACGTTTGAGCTTCCGCAAGAACCAATGAGGTTCATTCTCATGTTATGCAGCACGTTTGAGCTTCAGCAAGAACCAATGAGGTTCATCCTCGTGTTACGCAGCACGCCTGAGCTTCAGCAAGAACCAATGAGGTTCATTCTCGTGTTACGCAGCATGTTTGAGCTACCGCTAGAACCAGTGAGGTTCATTCTCGTGTTACGCAGCACGTTTGAGCTTCAGCAAGAACCAATGAGGTTCATTCTCATGTTATGCAGCACGTTTGAGCTTCAGCAACAACCAATGAGGTTCATTCTCGTGTGACGCAGCACGTTTGAGCTTCCGCAAGAACCAATCAGGTTCATTCTCGTGTTACGCAGCACGTTTGAGCTTCCGCAAGAACCAATGAGGTTCATTCTCGTGTTACGCAGCACGTTTGAGCTTCAGCAAGAACCAATGAGGTTCATTCTCGTGTTGCGCAGCACGTTTGAGCTACAGCTAGAACCAGTGAGGTTCATTCTCGTGTTACGCAGCACGTTTGAGCTTCAGCAAGAACCAATGAGGTTCATTCTCGTGTTATGCAGCACGTTTGAGCTTCAGCAAGAACCAATGAGGTTCATTCTCGTGTTATGCAGCACGCCTGAGCTTCAGCAAGAACCAATGAGGTTCATTCTCGTGTTACGCAGCATGTTTGAGCTACTGCTAGAACCAGTGAGGTTCATTCACGTGTTACGCAGCACGTTTGAGCTTCAGCAAGAACCAATGAGGTTCATTCTCATGTTATGCAGCACGTTTGAGCTTCAGCAAGAACCAATGAGGTTCATTCTCGTGTTATGCAGCACGCCTGAGCTTCAGCAAGAACCAATGAGGTTCATTCTCGTGTTACGCAGCACGTTTGAGCTTCCGCAAGAACCAATGAGGTTCATTCTCGTGTTACGCAGCATGTTTGAGTTTCAGCAAGAACCAATGAGGTTCATTCTCGTGTTACGCAGCATGTTTGAGCTTCAGCAAGAACCAATGAGGTTCATTCTCGTATTACGCAGCATGTTTGAGCTTCAGCAAGAACCAATGAGGTTCATTCTCGTGTTATGCAGCACGTTTGAGCTTCAGCAAGAACCAATGAGGTTCATTCTCGTGTTATGCAGCACGCCTGAGCTTCAGCAAGAACCAATGAGGTTCATTCTCGTGTTACGCAGCACGTTTGAGCTTCAGCAAGAACCAATGAGGTTCATTCTCGTGTTATGCAGCATGCCTGAGCTTCAGCAAGAACCAATGAGGTTCATTCTCATGTTCCGCAGCACGTTTGAGCTACCGCTAGAACCAGTGAGGTTCATTCTCGTGTTACGCAGCACGTTTGAGCTTCCGCAAGAACCAATGAGGTTCATTCTCGTGTTACGCAGCACGTTTGAGCTTCCGCAAGAACCAATGAGGTTCATTCTCGTGTTACGCAGCACGTTTGAGTTTCAGCAAGAACCAATGAGGTTCATTCTCGTGTTACGCAGCATGTTTGAGCTTCAGCAAGAACCAATGAGGTTCATTCTCGTATTACGCAGCATGTTTGAGCTTCAGCAAGAACCAGTGAGGTTCATTCTCGTGTTACGCAGCACGTTTGAGCTTCAGCAAGAACCAATGAGGTTCATTCTCATGTTATGCAGCACGTTTGAGCTTCAGCAAGAACCAGTGAGGTTCATTCTCGTGTTACGCAGCACGCCTGAGCTTCAGCAAGAACCAATGAGGTTCATTCTCGTGTTACGCAGCATGTTTGAGCTACCGCTAGAACCAATGAGGTTCATTCTCGTGTTACGCAGCACGTTTGAGTTTCAGCAAGAACCAATGAGGTTCATTCTCGTGTTACGCAGCATGTTTGAGCTTCAGCAAGAACCAATGAGGTTCATTCTCGTATTACGCAGCATGTTTGAGCTTCAGCAAGAACCAGTGAGGTTCATTCTCGTGTTACGCAGCACGTTTGAGCTTCAGCAAGAACCAATGAGGTTCATTCTCATGTTATGCAGCACGTTTGAGCTTCAGCAAGAACCAGTGAGGTTCATTCTCGTGTTACGCAGCACGCCTGAGCTTCAGCAAGAACCAATGAGGTTCATTCTCGTGTTACGCAGCACGTTTGAGCTTCAGCAAGAACCAATGAGGTTCATTCTCATGTTATGCAGCACGTTTGAGCTTCCGCAAGAACCAATGAGGTTCATTCTCGTGTTATGCAGCACGTTTGAGCTTCAGCAAGAACCAATGAGGTTCATTCTCGTGTTACGCAGCACGTTTGAGCTTCCGCAAGAACCAATGAGGTTCATTCTCGTGTTACGCAGCACGTTTGAGCTTCCACAAGAACCAATGAGGTTCATTCTCGTGTTATGCAGCACGTTTGAGCTTCAGCAAGAACCAATGAGGTTCATTCTCGTGTTATGCAGCACGCCTGAGCTTCAGCAAGAACCAATGAGGTTCATTCTCGTGTTACGCAGCATGTTTGAGCTTCAGCAAGAACCAATGAGGTTCATTCTCGTGTTACGCAGCACGTTTGAGCTTCAGCAAGAACCAATGAGGTTCATTCTCGTGTTACGCAGCATGTTTGAGCTACCGCTAGAACCAGTGAGGTTCATTCACGTGTTACGCAGCACGTTTGAGCTTCAGCAAGAACCAATGAGGTTCATTCTCGTGTTACGCAGCACGTTTGAGCTTCCGCAAGAACCAATGAGGTTAATTCTCGTGTTACGCAGCATGTTTGAGCTTCAGCAAGAACCAATGAGGTTCATTCTCGTGTTACGCAGCACGTTTGAGCTTCAGCAAGAACCAATGAGGTTCATTCTCGTGTTACGCAGCATGTTTGAGCTACCGCTAGAACCAGTGAGGTTCATTCACGTGTTACGCAGCACGTTTGAGCTTCAGCAAGAACCAATGAGGTTCATTCTCATGTTATGCAGCACGTTTGAGCTTCAGCAAGAACCAGTGAGGTTCATTCTCGTGTTACGCAGCACGCCTGAGCTTCAGCAAGAACCAATGAGGTTCATTCTCGTGTTACGCAGCACGTTTGAGCTTCAGCAAGAACCAATGAGGTTCATTCTCATGTTATGCAGCACGTTTGAGCTTTAGCAACAACCAATGAGGTTCATTCTCGTGTTACGCAGCACGTTTGAGCTTCCGCAAGAACCAATGAGGTTCATTCTCGTGTTACGCAGCACGTTTGAGCTTCAGCAAGAACCAATGAGGTTCATTCTCGTGTTATGCAGCACGCCTGAGCTTCAGCAAGAACCAATGAGGTTAATTCTCGTGTTACGCAGCATGTTTGAGCTTCAGCAAGAACCAATGAGGTTCATTCTCGTGTTACGCAGCACGTTTGAGCTTCAGCAAGAACCAATGAGGTTCATTCTCGTGTTACGCAGTATGTTTGAGCTACCGCTAGAACCAGTGAGGTTCATTCACGTGTTACGCAGCACGTTTGAGCTTCAGCAAGAACCAATGAGGTTCATTCTCATGTTATGCAGCACGTTTGAGCTTCAGCAAGAACCAATGAGGTTCATTCTCGTGTTACGCAGTATGTTTGAGCTACCGCTAGAACCAGTGAGGTTCATTCACGTGTTACGCAGCACGTTTGAGCTTCAGCAAGAACCAATGAGGTTCATTCTCGTGTTACGCAGCACGTTTGAGCTTCAGCAAGAACCAATGAGGTTCATTCTCGTGTTACGCAGCATGTTTGAGCTACCGCTAGAACCAGTGAGGTTCATTCACGTGTTACGCAGCACGTTTGAGCTTCAGCAAGAACCAATGAGGTTCATTCTCATGTTATGCAGCATGTTTGAGCTTCAGCAAGAACCAGTGAGGTTCATTCTCGTGTTACGCAGCACGCCTGAGCTTCAGCAAGAACCAATGAGGTTCATTCTCGTGTTACGCAGCATGTTTGAGCTACAGCTAGAACCAATGAGGTTCATTCTCGTGTTACGCAGCACGTTTGAGCTTCAGCAAGAACCAATGAGGTTCATTCTCATGTTATGCAGCACGTTTGAGCTTTAGCAACAACCAATGAGGTTTATTCTCGTGTTACGCAGCACGTTTGAGCTTCCGCAAGAACCAATGAGGTTCATTCTCGTGTTACGCAGCACGTTTGAGCTTCCGCAAGAACCAATGAGGTTCATTCTCGTGTTATGCAGCACGTTTGAGCTTCAGCAAGAACCAATGAGGTTCATTCTCGTGTTACGCAGCACGTTTGAGCTTTTGCAAGAACCAATGAGGTTCATTCTCGTGTTACGCAGCATGTTTGAGCTACCGCTAGAACCAGTGAGGTTCATTCACGTGTTACGCAGCACGTTTGAGCTTCAGCAAGAACCAATGAGGTTCATTCTCATGTTATGCAGCACGTTTGAGCTTCAGCAAGAACCAATGAGGTTCATTCTCGTGTTATGCAGCACGCCTGAGCTTCAGCAAGAACCAATGAGGTTAATTCTCGTGTTACGCAGCATGTTTGAGCTTCAGCAAGAACCAATGAGGTTCATTCTCGTGTTACGCAGCACGTTTGAGCTTCAGCAAGAACCAATGAGGTTCATTCTCGTGTTACGCAGCATGTTTGAGCTACCGCTAGAACCAGTGAGGTTCATCCCATAACCTGATTAAGACTCCTCACTGTCAGAGGATTGTGAAACCACTTTAATTTTCTTACAACTTCAAAGCAAACTCTTCACTGCCTGCCAAACAGATCAAGCACCTCTGAGCGGGCTCTTCTATAAATGATTCAGAAATGACTCTTCAACTTCTATTCACATTTCAACAGTTTATTGTACTGAATTGCTATTCATCAACCACCAGTATCTTTTCTGAGCATAGATCTGAACTAATGGTTAGAAATTAATGATCGTATTGTAATTCATGAAATACAGACCTTTGAAATAAAACACTCAGATTACTGCAGAAGTAATCTGAAGCCTTAAAAATCGAAAGTGAAAAAGTAACTAACTAGTATTAATGCAGTATAGAATAGCCCTAGAATAGTCATTTTTCTGGTAGCAGAATGCTTGGCATGCTTTTTTATTGCCTATTTTCCCATCACATATTTTAGTAATCATCATAAATTTGGTACCATTCTAAAGCATTTCATATTGTGAAAACAGGTTTGAAATTGAACATTGAGCAGGCGCTGAGTTTTGTGATATCAACTTCAAATTTGGAACACAACTCGGTTAGACATAGCTTTGATTTTCTAACAATTTTAGAATCCAAATTATTTTGTAAACTATATATTTTTTTATTAAGTTTTTTTTTTTACAAAAAAAAAAATTGCTTTACAGTAAACTTAAACTTTGTGATGGGCAATAAAAAAGCATGCCAAGCGTCCTGCTACCAGAACAGTGTCAGTTAACAGGCTATTCTATACTGTATAGATACTGTCAGTTGGTAAGTTTCAGTAGTTAGTAATTGCACAATTATAGAGGCAAAAATATGTTTTCCATTGATTGACTTTCAAAGGTATCTACGTATTCTGACCAAAAAAAATGTATGCTGCATGGAGAAACACCAAAAATAAAGTCTTTTTTTTCCAAAATCTTATTGTACAGAGCTACTTTTAATGATTTGAGTATACAGTCCATTTGAAGAACCCAAAATAAATGAGTAATAACTAAACATTATTGGAAAATATATAGGCTAAATATATTTTTGCTGTGTATTTTGATAATGTATTTGCATATTTGCCATTCACAGGGAGTAACCTTAGTCAGAGACCATATAAGATGTCTTAAATCTTAGTATTTTTAGCACAAGAAGCTGTGATATACCCCATCCCTTCTTTTTTTAATTGAAATATTCTGGTATTCTGAGTATGCTATTGCTGTGGTTATTTATGGATACGATATTACACAGATGGTTTTCTTCCAGTAATGAATATGATAATGAATATTAGATCCTGCTCATGTTCACCTCGTGTTGATTGTTATTAACAAATGCCCATGTTCATCATACACAGCATGAGGAAAATGAGCGTTTTTCCTCAGAATTGTTCCATTGAAATAAAATGTCAGTAGTAATTACAGTCTGTTGACATATGATTTTGTGTACTGTCAGAAGAGACTCTCACAGGCAGAAATAATTCACATTGAAGACCAATATGAACTATTCAGTAATTGAAATATCAAGGGTGACTCACCTGTGAAAACATGACGATCATTAGCAAGGTCTATATAAAAGGCCGGTTCACATAGAACACATTTTTGGGTCAGTCTTACTATTCTGTGCCATTTCAGGTAAACATTTCCATGATTTAATAATTTTATCTGAAGAAGGGCTTGTTACACTGCAAGAAAAATATATTGGTCCAAGGATATTATTCTTTAATAATTTTGAACAAATTCTTCACACATGCAAAGGCCAAATGTCCACCCTGTTACATGACATTCTCATCTCAATTAATAAGTGTTTTGAATGCACAGTTATTGTACTTTTTACATTTGTTCATGAGGGCACCTATCATAAACCTTCCATCTCCATGTGCAGAAAAAATCCTCAATCGGGTTAAGGAAAGGAGAGTATGGGGGTAAATACAGGGTGGTAAATTGTGCACCATATGAGCATGGTGGAACCTGACATTATCGCACACAATGACATAGGTCACGCCATCAGCTCTACAGACCTGATCAAGCTCTTCAAGGAAGGTTACAAGGAGAGCTGCATTATATGATCCAATACTGGTCTTCTGATATAGACGTACACATGGTAATGTTGGCCCCACGTTGTCCAGGTACTTGGATGGTTGCCCGCTGACCAATGAAATTCTGACCTTTCCTCCTTGTTTTGGCCAGGTTAAAGCCTGCCTCATCCAAATACACTCACCTAAAGGATTATTAGGAACACCATATACTAATACTGTGTTTGACCCCCTTTCGCCTTCAGAACTGCCTTAATTCTACGTGGCATTGATTCAACAAGGTGCTGAAAGCATTCTTTAGAAATGTTGGCCCATATTGATAGGATAGCATCTTGCAGTTGATGGAGATTTGTGGGATGCACATCCAGGGCACGAAGCTCCCGTTCCACCACATCCCAAAGATGCTCTATTGGGTTGAGATCTGGTGACTGTGGGGGCCATTTTAGTACAGTGAACTCATTGTCATGTTCAAGAAACCAATTTGAAATGATTCGAGCTTTGTGACATGGTGCATTATCCTGCTGGAAGTAGCCATCAGAGGATGGGTACATGGTGGTCATAAAGGGATGGACATGGTCAGAAACAATGCTCAGGTAGGCCGTGGCATTTAAACGATGCCCAATTGGCACTAAGGGGCCTAAAGTGTGCCAAGAAAACATCCCCCACACCATTACACCACCACCACCAGCCTGCACAGTGGTAACAAGGCATGATGGATCCATGTTCTCCATCTGTTTACACCAAATTCTGACTCTACCATCTGAATGTCTCAACAGAAATCGAGACTCATCAGACTAGGCAACATTTTTCCAGTCTTCAACTGTCCAATTTTGGTGAGCTTGTGCAAATTGTAGTCTCTTTTTCCTATTTGTAGTGGAGATGAGTGGTACCCGGTGGGGTCTTCTGCTGTTGTAGCCCATCCGCCTCAAGGTTGTGCGTGTTGTGGCTTCACAAATGCTTTGCTGCATACCTCGGTTGTAACGAGTGGTTATTTCAGTCAAAGTTGCTCTTCTATCAGCTTGAATCAGTCGGCCCATTCTCCTCTGACCTCTAGCATCAACAAGGCATTTTCGCCCACAGGACTGCCGCATACTGGATGTTTTTCCCTTTTCACACCATTCTTTGTAAACTCTAGAAATGGTTGTGCGTGAAAATCCCCATAACTGAGCAGATTGTGAAATACTCAGACCGGCCCGTCTGGCACCAACAACCATGCCACGCTCAAAAATGCTTAAATCACCTTTCTTTCCCATTCTGACATTCAGTTTGGAGTTCAGGAGATTGTCTTGACCAGGACCACACCCCTAAATGCATTGAAGCAACTGCCATGTGATTGGTTGATTAGATAATTGCATTAATGAGAAATTGAACAGGTGTTCCTAATAATCCTTTAGGTGAGTGTATATGAATTTGTGATGGTTGTCATCAGCATCCAGCTCCATCACCCTCTAAAAATAAATTTTGGAAAGAGATTTACTAATTACTGTACAATGTAGAATTGTTAGGGAATTTTATTACAACAGCCATCTTGAAACTGAACATACTTAGTCCTCATTTGCTTCACTCTGTCTGCATTTCTTTCAAAAGGCACACGGTATAGTTGTTTTAAAGACACCTGGTGCCTTTTCAGCATGCGTGCAATAGTTGGCAAACTTATGGATTCCACATTGTTAAACATGTCTTCATTGTCCAAGATGTGCTGGCGAATTTATGTAAGGCGAATATCATTTCTGGCCCGAACCAAATGGACCACAGCCTGCTCTTGTTGGTCAGTCAGAATTTGGCCTAGTCTCAATTCTACAGGGAACATTACAGTAAGAAGACACTTGGTCACATCACCTACTCTGTGATACACATTGGTATGCGGTCATTTGAAAATTGAGAGTAGCATAATGTTTAGTGCATGTTGACGACTTACCGTTTCTCATTGCGGAAAGTTCTGATTATTGAGGCCACGGTTGACCTTCTGCGGTTTGGTTGTATCATTGTAGACGCCTCTGTCATTGTCATCCCATGATTTATGACATGGTCTACAACTATTGCTCGGGTTTCATTGGACAAATTAGCTGCTGCTGCCGCTGTCTTGGTCCGTGGCCTTGTCCGTTCCCCTACACCTCTCAAACGAGGCTCACGACCACCTCTCAGAAGGGGTGCTTGTCCCCTGCCATTCCTTTGACCACCACTGCTTGACCTCTATTGTGATCTGGATCACCTGCTGGCTCCATGTTACATATCAGTGTTATTGCAAGTGGATCCCAATACATTTTTTATATACTCGTTCCACAATGTGAACTCAATCATCAGTAACGACTTGGCAGAATTGGACAAGCAATTACAAGGGCCTGCATCCATACAGTGCAGTACTGTCAATACTGTAATAGCCTGAAAAGGTGGTACATGGGACCATAGAAACGGTGTCTGATACGTAAAGAATGACAATGAAATATTACATCCATAGATAATGTAGTCTAATTGGTTCATGCTCCAAGCTAATTGGTGACAATGAATCTCGTTATCTTGAAACTTCCATGATCTAAACATGGAATATTGTTTGTCTGTTTCCATACAACTATGCGGTAAGAGTAATGCAACAGTTACTTATCATTTTGAGCAGTTGTATCAATTGATAGTTGTAATGAAATATCATTGTAATGAAATGAATGGACACTCATCTGAAATGTAATGTGTGAGTTGCCTTTTGAAATAATAGTACTTTGATGTTAAGTTGTGTCATATTGAACAGGTGATTTTTGTTAAATGAACAAATTATCTTAGGTTGTGAGTTTTGTGTCTAGAGTTTTGAATAATTAAGGTTCTGAAATTAGTGCCAAGTGACTGTAAAAAACTGTAAGCATAGCAGAGTGGACATGTTATGCTTTACCACATCAGTGAATCATTCTAAAACATTGAAAAAAGGGATTAAGGAGTGGTACTTACTCTGCTTTTTGCTGCCAAAAAGTATTCTACTTCCTGAGAGTTATGTGATTAGAGGAACAGTCAAGGGGCATGTTCAGATGGACTTTCCATCAGAGTAAGCATTTAGGGCCAGATTTACTAAACAGGGCAAATTAGCGTGAGAGCGCAATTCCAAAAAGCGTGATGGGAGTGGAAAGTTCTGCACATGATCTACTGACAACGCACAAATTAAAGTACACAGACGCAGCCGGATCATTTCCATAATGACCAACACAATCTACCAACAGCAGCACATATTAGCGTCCTGTTTAAGGCATCATTTTTTTGGGCCGGTAGATAATGGAGCAAACACCAGTAAATTGATGAGGTCAAATCACCTTGCGTGAGTCATTTAAATACTCTCCTCCCATCAATTTTGCATCTGAAAGGGAAACTCCTACAAATGCATATGCAATAAGGTCAGCCGCAAAAATAACCCTGTCCACGCCTTTTCATCGCTAATTTATCACTGCGTGTCTTTAGTAAATCCTGACAGTGGTTTTTAAGAGGGTTTGCGCTAGCGCAAGCGGTTAGTAGGGTAGAGTGTTTTTCTCAAAATAACCACTAGATAAAATCAAGATGCGTTTTTGTTGTTGCTATGGACTACGTTGACCAGAGTAATGTAGAAGTTTTGACCGCAAAGCTTACACTGAGGGGTACCTGAGAGAAAACGGATTTCAGGTTAAGGATTATAATTTTTAACAGTAAGAAAAAAAAGTGTTCTAAAGCTTGCTGTTTTGCAGAACATCACAGTTATATATAATATGAGAAGAGCAAGGCCTGTAGTTAGGGATTACTTGTCATTTAAGGAAAATATAATTATATTTTCAGAATATTTTTTTTTTCAAACATAGTCTGTGGGGTAAAACGCCCTATCATAATTACTGTAGTTACCATGTTCTGAACATCACATTCTTTGATTGTCCATCAAATGTAATCTAACTAGGTGGTTGAATACATTTTTTTTTTTTTTTTCGAAAAAAAATGTGGTTGAATAAAATTTTTTTGATTTAAAAAAAAAAGAAAAAGGAAAAAAAAGACCTCACATTAGCATCAGCTAGCTAGTTAACCAGCCAGTTAGCATCAGCTTACAATATTTTTTTTAAAAAGGTTGATTTTCAGCATGGTTCATTAATACATTTTCATATTTATTTTGGCTTGTCTTTTTAATTTTAAGCTAAAACATACTTGCACTCTGATTTTGCTGTAAACATATAAAGCAAATTGCTTTGTCAGACTGGGGGCATTTTACCCCACCTGTGGTACGAATTTAATGTTTGTTAAAAATGTAAAAACAGGAAAACTCAAGGGGGGTGTTTTCCCCCACTCTACCCTAAATCTGGCCCTTAAAGTCTTTGAAAAATGTTGAACATATTTTAAAGACTTTAAGCATTAAAAATGTATTAATAACAAAAATGTGACGACTTTTATAAATAAGAACATACAACAATACTGCAAGCTTAGCAGTTTAGCCTAATTGCCGTAAAATCAGAATTATTCTTTTAATTAATTAATTATTGTGTTCTATGGTAGAGGGGGATTAACTATGTAAGATGAGCATTTAGAAACAAGTATTTGCCCATTTTTCCACAAAACATACCACATTGTCATGGGGACTCAAATGGCACCGGATGCTTGTTAAAAATGCTACGGCAGATCAGTGGGAAAAAAAAAAAGTAAGGTCTAAAGATGCGTTTTTTTAAAAGTTGAACTTATTTAACTTGAGCACGCCTTTTTTAGAACGACGTGTCATGCGTGAGATGCTGCAAAAGAAGCAAGACACGTGTTCTGTTTACGGGGGAAAGTAGTGGAGTGGAAAAACACATAGACCACATTGAAAATCCTGGATTTTCTTATTTAAGTTTGTATTATAGCAGAAAGTATACGTATTTTGCTTCCATTGAAGCACAAGATGCTCTTTAGAACATTCTCACTTTTAATTTTGTCAAGGGATAACATTTACAACTGCTGTATTACTTTTATTTTTTTCAGGAGTTATTCAAATATTCTGAGTGAGAACGTATTCACAACATTTTCTCCTGCATTTCATTCCCATCATTCATTTCTCCTGGGACAAAGTATCTAAATCTACTATATCTCAGTCTTATCGCAGTTTCCATGGTCACTAGTATGCAGTAAATTGGCTTTTAGCTTTGACTTTTTTCAGCCTTGAAAAGCACCAGAGCTCACCACAAATACATATTTACCAATGCATCCCTTGCTATTTGAAAAAATGAAAATTCTGTGGAATTTAAATATTTATTCACCCAATTCAGACCTGGATAAGTTGCAGCAAGTTCGCCATTAACAAATGAGATTCCATAGCCTATAAATTTGACTATTTGCACTTATAAATTGCTTCAGTCTCTTTTCCAGCTTCTCAGTTTCTCACAAGACTTGCAATAGAGTGCACAGGTCATATGGAGAATACTGTTATGATACTTTTATTATGCTTATTTGACTTTTTTGGAGCATAGCAACACCTGACCAATGTCGACTTTTTGCCATTTATAGAAAAAAATCCTTTTGTGTTCTGTTGAAGAAAGAAAATCACATGGTTTTCAAATGAGCATAAATGATTTAAAGTAAAATTATTTTACTTTTGGGCTGAATTATGTCTTAAAATAACCTTGCTCTTTCGAAATAAAAGTTTTTTTTTATTTTAATCTTAATTGGTACTAAATTTGGTTCTGGCTCTTTGCACTAAAATAGGGTTTAAAAAGGCTTATTAAAAATGAAGTCAATGCCTGCTTTTTGACAAAAGAAGTGGTTAACCATTAGAAATTATTAAATTATAATTTATCCATCGGTTTGCAATGATAAATCCTGGTGTCATTTTTTAAATCAATAAAATAAATTAAAATAAAACAAGTAAATAAACAAAAACAATCAAATATAAACATCCAGTTTGGATGGAATTTCTGTAACCAAAAGCATAATAATAATGAATAATTTCAAGTGTTTGGTTTCTCTAGAGATTATAAATTATTTTATAATCTGCAGCATACAGAATAATAATTGATTATTATTAAGCTGCCAAACTATACCATCCTTTAGACCATATCTTACTTTTACATTTATTTATTTAGCAGATGCTTTTATCTAAAGCCACTTACAAATGAGAAATACAACAAACAATGGTCACACTTTAGATTGGGGTCCAATTCTTACTATTAACTACGACTTTTGCTTCAATAACTCCTAACTACTGCTTATTAATAGTTAGTAAGGTCATTGTTAAGTTTAGGTATTGGGTAGGGTTAAGGGATGTAGAATATGATCATGCAGAATAAGGTATTAATATGTGCTTTATAAGTACTAATAAACAGCCAATATCCTAGTAATATGCATGCTAATAAGCAACTAGTTAATAGTGATAATTGGACCCTAAAATAAAGTGTTATCCAAGCGATTAATCCTAAAGAGGCAATAAACACAAGAAAGGCTAGTCAAAAAAGTTAAAAATATATGTGCTATTGTCACAGAGTCACAGCCAACACCCACCAACACACAGATATCGTCACCAGATCTCCACGCTCCGCCCACTTGCACCTGCACCTCATCATCACAGACACTATAAGAAGCACACTCTCCCTGCACTTCACTGTCTGGTCTCGTTTCACATACCTGGACTCCTTACCTGATGCTCACCAGAGATTCCTGTCAACTCCTTCCAACGCCTTCCTTGTCTCCAGTTCCGTGTCTCCTCGTGTTCTCCCTCATCCAACCTCCTACCCAGATATGCACCCAGCTAAGTGACTGTGAAATGCTATTATCCTCATTTACCTGCATCCCTCGTTTGCCTGTGTTCTGTCTCTGTTTAAATAAACACCATTCACCTCACCTGTCTCTCTGCCTCCATCTGTGTCCTGACAGCTATACTAGAAAGTTGAAATTTTCTTATAGAATCAACATAAGATGAACAAGTGTGTGATGAATAAGATGAGTAGAGTAAGAGTCTTTGCAGCAAATTTAGAAAGTAAAGATAAAAAGCAAGAAATTTCACTGATATAAAGCCATGTCAACCATTTATTTCATGTCTTTCTGAACCTAAAAACATTCCACCACATTCTCAACTTTTCAGAACCGGTAAGAATTCACGGAACCCTGACAGAATAAATTCAGACAATCACGACTGGACTGTTTGGATATAATATTTTCCTGCCATCAGGCCTCCTCTCAAACACTGGAGGGTTCATCTGCCTGCTTCACACAGTTTCTCTAAACGACGTGCTTGACATATTAAACATAACGGTTTCACTTTATTTTGATGGTCCCTTTAACACATTCTGTTGACTTTATGTTACATTGCACCTACATGTCTACTTACTCTCATTAAAGAGTTAGTTGAGTATTTGTAGACTGGTAGGGTTAGGGTTAGAATAAGTTGACATGTAGTTGCGAAGTTACTTATAGTCAGTAGAATGTCTGTTGGAGGACCATCTGTTACATGTATGCCCTGTCTTATGTGTTTTGATTTAGTCTCTGTTACTTTGTTGTCCCCAGTTTGATTAATCGGTTATGTCTTTCACCTGTGCCTCGTCCTTCACCTGCTCCTCGTTATCCTCATTTGCTCTGTGTATATAAGCCCTCAGTTTGCCCTCAGTGTTTGTCGGTTCTCGTTCATGTTTTACGTGTTCCTGAGTTTTGTTATTAAAAGTTCCTGCTACCTGTTCTCCTTTGGCTCCATGCGCTTATCTCCCACACGTAAGTGTAACAGAAGAACCGACCAAAAAAGTTGTTTTTTGCGGCGTTTTTTTCCCCTCTGTTTTGTTTGAGTTTTCCCCGTTTCCCCATGGCCCTTCCCGAAGTTCAGCTTCTCTGCCTGGAGCAGGGAGACCGTCCGCTGGAGGCACACACTCGGGACTTCCTACAGCTCGCGTGCCTTACCTGTTTCCCGGACCGCTCGCTCTGTGTTTTCTACTACACCGGCCTGAGCGAGCGGTCGAAGGCACGCGTTCCAGCGGGCGGTCCAAAGGAGGTCCATTCGTGGAGTGGGTACTGGTAAATAACCACTCGCCATGTACCATCGGCCCCGCTGAGGAGGACAGCGTTACCAGTCCCACTCCACCACTGCCAGAGACCAGCCAACCACCACCAGCGAGTGACGCAACGGAGGAGTTGCACGAGCCCACCGCAGACCGTGGAGACCGGCCACCCGTGAGAGATGAGCCCGTACCGAGGACAAGGACGGAGTGTGTCATCGCCTCGGAGCCCGAACCACCAACAAGGTCTGACCAGGTGCGTGAGCCGACAACGCCGTATATCGCAGAGGGAGTTATTGTGGAGTTCGAGGGCTGGGAGGAAAGCCCCGCCCACAACACCGCCGCTGTGGTTGAATTGCAGGAAGTCACTGGCAACTATATTGAAGAACTGGGCAGTGTTTTTGAGGTAGACCTGATAGACTTTTTTTGGAGAGGTTTTTCCTGTGGCCCCTGTCTCTCCAGCGACCCCTGTTTCTCTAGTGTCTCCTGCCTCTGAATTCCCACCCAGCCTCCCTCTCCCACCTCCTCTGTCGGTCTATTCCTCAGTCCTCCCTTCGCTGCTGTCCTTCCGCCCCTCTGCTCCGCCCACACGCGGTGTGGACACGCCTAGTGTCTTCAGGCCACCAGCTCTGTCCCGCACTGAGGTTACCCTGTCTTTGCCTCCAGCCTCTGTGCCCCCTGCTTCGCCTCAGCCCGTCGACACTTCGGTGCCCCCTTGGCTCCTCCCTCCCTCGGCTCCACCGGAAACCAGCGGTCATACGGCTTCTCCGGGCTCCCTCGTCTCTCCGGCTCTGCCTTGGTCAGTCGTCGACCTGCCTTCACCTGCGGCTTCGTCTGGCTCCGCCTTCCCTTCAGCTCCGCCTTTGTCCTCGGTCCCACCAGTTCAGCCGCTGCCCTCTGGTTCCCCGGATCCACCTCGGGTGCTCGTCGCTGCGGTGCCACCTCGGTCTCCAGGACCTTCTGCCTCGCGGGGGCTCATCGGCTCATCGGCTCTATCAGTGGCCCTTTCTCCGTTGGTCGTCCCCAGGGTGTCATCTACCTCCCAGTCGACTCCTCCATGGCTCCTCCCACCATCGACTCCGCCCTGGGGCCTCGTCCTGGCTGGTTTCTGGCACACCATCTGGCTCCTGCTCCTGGCTTCCCTCTGGCTCCTCCCTTTCCACATTTCCCCTTGGACTCTGTTTACTTCCCCAGACTGTCTGTTTCCTTTTGCTCCGCGCCCTCCTCCTAAGCCCCCACCCTCCCTCCTTAGTTGTTCTTGTTTACGGCGCAAGGACGCGCCTTTCCGGGAGGGGGCGATATGTTACATGTATGCCCTGTCTTATGTGTTTTGATTTAGTCTCTGTTACTTTGTTGTCCCCAGTTTGATTAATCGGTTATGTCTTTCACCTGTGCCTCGTCCTTCACCTGCTCCTCGTTATCCTCATTTGCTCTGTGTATATAAGCCCTCAGTTTGCCCTCAGTGTTTGTCGGTTCTCGTTCATGTTTTACGTGTTCCTGAGTTTTGTTATTAAAAGTTCCTGCTACCTGTTCTCCTTTGTCTCCATGCGCTTATCTCCCACACGTAAGTGTAACACCATCTCAATAAAGAGTTAGCAGATATTAATCAGACAGTCTACTAATAATCTAATGAGAATTAGTTGACATGTAGTAGCAAAGTTACTTAAAGTCAACAGAATGTTCAAAAGGGACCATCAAAATAAAGTGTTACCAATATAACACTTAGTCATGGAGGTGTTTGATAGGACTTTATCAACATTTCGAATTCAGTATAATCAACATTGTTTTTACATCTAAAGACATTTGTGACATGTCTTAATGTTGTGAAATTTTCTTTGAGGTGTACAGTTAACTGTAAGTAAAACTGGTTATTCATGGAAAATAAAAACTGAAAAAGCTTCATCTCCAGTCCACTAAAACCATTTATTGAAACAAAATGGCAAAAAAAATGTCATTTAGAAATCATTGCAGTTGTCACGTTAAGTACACAGGAATGTGGCTGAAGCAGATATTCACTGAAAAAAAAAAAAAGGATTTAGTTTGAAACAAATAATGGTCGTACTTTATTCTGATAGTCCACTTTAGACATTCTGCCAACTAAGTAACTTTGCAACTGTCTGCTTAATATCTGCTAATACTTTAATACTAATACTGCTAATACTAAGACGTTCTACTGACTATAATTAACTTTGAAACTACATGTCAACTTATTCTACCAACCCTAACCCTAAGCTAAGAGTCTACTTATACTCTAATGAGAGTTAGTTGACATGTAGTTGCAAATGAATGCGAGTTAGTTGACATGCAGTTGCAAATGAATGAGTTAGTTGACGTAGTTGTAAAATAATGAGAGTTAGTTGACGTAGTTGCAAATAATGAGAGTTGGTTGACATGTATATGCAAATGAATGAGTTAGTTGACATGTAGTTGCAAAAAATGAGAGTTAGTTGACATGTAGTTGCAAATGAATGAGGGTTAGTTGACATGCAGTTGCAAATGAATGAGGGTTAGTTGACATATAGTTGCAAAATAATAAGCGTTAGCTGACATGTAGTTGCAAATGAATGAGTTTGCTGACATGTAGTTGCAAATTAATGAGAGTTAGTTGACATGTAGTTGCAAATGAATGAGTTAGTTGACGTAGTTGCAAATGAATGAGTTAGTTGACAAGCAGTTGCAAATGAATAAGAGTTAGTTGACATGTAGTTGCAAATGAATGAGTTAGTTGACATGTAGTTGCAAATGAATGAGAGTTAGTTGACATGTAGTTGCAAATGAATGAGTTAGTTGACAAGCAGTTGCAAATGAATAAGAGTTAATTGACATGTAGTTGCAAATGAATGAGTTAGTTGACATGTAGTTGCAAATGAATGAGAGTTAGTTGACGTAGTTGTAAAATAATGAGTTAGTTGACATGTAGTTGCAAATAATGAGTTAGTTGACATGTAGTTGCAAATGAATGAATTAGTTGACATGTAGTTGCAAATTAATGAGGGTTAGTTGACATGTAGTTGCAAATTAATGAGGGTTAGTTGACATGTAGTTGCAAAATAATAAGCGTTAGCTGACATGTAGTTGCAAATTAATGAGGGTTAGTTGACATGTAGTTGCAAAATAATAAGCGTTAGCTGACATGTAGTTGCAAATGAATGAGTTTGCTGACATGTAGTTGCAAATGAATGAGAATTAGTTGACATGTAGTTGCAAATGAATGAGAGTTTGTTGACATGTAGTTGCAAATGAATGAGAGTTGGTTGACGTAGTTGCAAATGAGTTAGTTGACGTAGTTGCAAATGAATGAAGGTTAGTTGACATGTATTTGCAAATGAATGAGTTAGTTGACGTAGGTGCAAATGAATGAGTTAGTTGACAAGCAGTTGCAAATGAATAAGAGTTAATTGACATGTAGTTGCAAATGAATGAGTTAGTTGACATGTAGTTGCAAATGAATGAGAGTTAGTTGACGTAGTTGTAAAATAATGAGTTAGTTGACATGTAGTTGCAAATAATGAGAGTTAGTTGACATGTAGTTGCAAATGAATGAGAGTTGGTTGACGTAGATGCAAATGAATGAGTTAGTTGACATGTAGTTGCAAATTAATGAGGGTTAGTTGACATGTAGTTGCAAATTAATAAGGGTTAGTTGACATGTAGTTGCAAAATAATAAGCGTTAGCTGACATGTAGTTGCAAATTAATGAGGGTTAGTTGACGTAGTTGCAAAATAATAAGCGTTAGCTGACATGTAGTTGCAAATGAATGAGAGTTGGTTGACGTAGTTGCAAATGAATGAGGGTTAGTTGACATGTAGTTGCAAATTAATGAGGGTTAGTTGACGTAGTAGCAAATTAATAAGTGTTAGCTGTTGACATGTTGAATTAGTTGACATGTAGTTGCAAATTAATGAGAGTTAGTTGACATGTAGTTGCAAATTAATAAGAGTTAGTTAACATGAAGTTGCAAATGAATGAGGTAGTTGACGTAGAATTAGTTGACATGTAGTTACAAATTAATGATTTAGCTGACATGTAGTTGCAAATTAATGAGAGTTAGTTGACATATAGTTGCAAATGAATAAGAGTTAGTTAACACGTAGTTGCAAATGATTGAGTTAGTTGGCATGTAGTTGCAAATTAATGAGTTAGTTGACGTAGTTGCAAATTAATAAGTTAGTTGACATGAAGTTGCAAATGAATGAGGTAGTTGACGTAGAATTAGTTGACATGTAGTTACAAATTAATGATTTAGCTGACATGTAGTTGCAAATTAATGAGAGTTTGCTGACATGTAGTTGCAAATGAATGAGAATTAGTTGACATGTAGTTGCAAATGAATGAGAGTTTGTTGACATGTAGTTGCAAATGAATGAGAGTTGGTTGACGTAGTTGCAAATGAGTTAGTTGACGTAGTTGCAAATGAATGAAGGTTAGTTGACATGTATTTGCAAATGAATGAGTTAGTTGACGTAGGTGCAAATGAATGAGTTAGTTGACAAGCAGTTGCAAATGAATAAGAGTTAATTGACATGTAGTTGCAAATGAATGAGTTAGTTGACATGTAGTTGCAAATGAATGAGAGTTAGTTGACGTAGTTGTAAAATAATGAGTTAGTTGACATGTAGTTGCAAATAATGAGAGTTAGTTGACATGTAGTTGCAAATGAATGAGAGTTGGTTGACGTAGTTGCAAATGAATGAGTTAGTTGACATGTAGTTGCAAATTAATGAGGGTTAGTTGACATGTAGTTGCAAATTAATAAGGGTTAGTTGACATGTAGTTGCAAAATAATAAGCGTTAGCTGACATGTAGTTGCAAATTAATGAGGGTTAGTTGACGTAGTTGCAAAATAATAAGCGTTAGCTGACATGTAGTTGCAAATGAATGAGAGTTGGTTGACGTAGTTGCAAATGAATGAGGGTTAGTTGACATGTAGTTGCAAATTAATGAGGGTTAGTTGACGTAGTAGCAAATTAATAAGTGTTAGCTGTTGACATGTTGAATTAGTTGACATGTAGTTGCAAATTAATGAGAGTTAGTTGACATGTAGTTGCAAATTAATAAGAGTTAGTTAACATGAAGTTGCAAATGAATGAGGTAGTTGACGTAGAATTAGTTGACATGTAGTTACAAATTAATGATTTAGCTGACATGTAGTTGCAAATTAATGAGAGTTAGTTGACATATAGTTGCAAATGAATAAGAGTTAGTTAACACGTAGTTGCAAATGATTGAGTTAGTTGGCATGTAGTTGCAAATTAATGAGTTAGTTGACGTAGTTGCAAATTAATAAGTTAGTTGACATGTAGTTGCAAATGAATTAGTTAGTTGACGTAGTTGCAAATGAATGAGTGTTAGTTGACATGTAGTTAAAAATTAATGCGAGTTAGTTGACATGTAGTTGCAAATAAATTAGTTGACATGTATTTGCAAATGAATGAGAGTTAGTTAACATGTAGTTGCAAATTGATGAGTTAGTATTTGTTGAGTTAGTAATTTAATGAGTTAGTAATAAGTTAGTAACTAACTTATTAATTTAACTGACGTATTTGCAAATGAACGAGTTAGTTGACTTGTAGTTGCAAATGAATGAGTTAGTTGACATGTAATTGCAAATTAATGAGTGTTAGTTGACATGTAGTTAAAAATTAATGAGTTAGTTGACATGTAGTTGCAAATTAATGCAAGTTAGTTGACATGCAGCTGCAAATTAATGCAAGTTAGTTGACATGAAGTTGCAAATGAATGAGTTAGTTGACATGTAGTTGGCAAGTAATGAGAGTTAATTGACATGTAGTTGCAAGTAATGAGAGTTTGTTGACATGAAGTTGCAAATGAATGAATGTTAGTTGGCATGTAGTTGCAAATTAATAAGGGTTAGTTGGCGTAGTTGCAAATTAATAAGTTAGTTGACAGGTAGTTGCAAATGAATGAGAGTTAGTTGACATGTAATTGAAAATTAATGAGTGTTAGTTGACGTAGTTAAAAAGTAATTAGTTGGTTGACATGTAGTTGCAAATTAATGCAAGTTAGTTGACATGCAGTTGCAAATTAATGCGAGTTAGTTGACATGTAGCTGCAAATGAATAAGTGTTAGTTGATGTAGTTGCAAATTAATGAGTTGGCTGCCATGTAGTTGCAAATGAATGCGAGTTAGTTGATATGTAGTTTCAAATGAATGAGAGTTAGTTGATATGTAGTTTCAAATTAATGAGAGTTAGTTGACATGTAGTTGCTGTCACCGTTATGTTCTGTTAGTTTATGTTTCCATGATGTGTTCCTTGTTCTCATTTGCCGCCTCTCATAAGTCACCAATGACACCAACTCATTCATCACAGCTGTGCGTCATTTGTTTATCATCTCTGTATGTTTAAGTTCCTCCCTTTATTCTGTTCACTGTCGGTTATTGTCTGTGCACTAGCACACTGTTTTTCATGTTTGCTGTTTATTTGGAGTTATCTATTAAACCTTGTAGTATATTCTCATCATCTTCATTTTCATTAAATTAAGCATTACAGTTGCAAATTAATGAAAGCAAGTTGACATGTAGTTTCAGTGGAGAGTCTAAAGTGGACTATCGAAATAAAGTGAAAACCAAATAATTACAAAGAAGCAGCAGGTAACATTTAATTGAATGTGTGATTTTGAAGTAAAAGACTGAAATAGTATTTTCTTTACTCCAATAAGCTTTTTTTAAAAAAAAAAGATTATTATTTACAACTTGTAGAAGTCCCTTTTTACAGTGCATTTTAGTGCAAGTTCTAAAACAGGTCTGCAACATGCTGTTACTTGTTTCACATGAAAAGGTTAGCCAATCAAAACGAAGGTCATCTGCATGAAGTCTTAAAGGCACACTATAAAAAAACAACCTGATTAGCTGCAAAGGTCAGAAAGAGGAGTACAACTGCAGTGTCAAACTAAAATACCACTGAATCTCAGGCAAGAAACCTTCACTAACATTATACTGTAAGTGGACTTCAGGGGAACAAATAAAATGCTTCAAGAGTGCACATTGAGCCTTTTGAGGGCGCTTTGAGCACACAATATGCGAAGAAAGCACTAAAAGAACAACTCGAGTGTGATACACTAGCTTGATATTACCATGATATTCAAACAAGATGGGAACAAAAATAGCTTTAATGGTTTTTGCAATGATTTCTCAGGATACTTTAAAGGGATAGTTCACACAAAAATGAAAATGATTTACTCACCCTCAAGCTATCCTAGGTGTATATGCCATTCTTCTTTCAGACGAATAAGTTCTATAAAAAAATATCCTTGCTCTTCCAAGCTTTATAATGACAGTGAACGGCAGCCCAAAATTTGAAGCCCAAAAATGTGCATCCATCCATTATAAAAGTGCTCCACATGGCTCCATAAAGGCCTTCTGAAGCAAATTGATGCGTTTGTGTAAGAAAAATATCCATATTTAAAACTTAAAACTTTTATAAATTAAAATATCTAGATTCTGGCAGACCACCTACCGAAGAAAGTGTAACACCTCTCGCAGTTCAAAACGCTTACCCTACGTCAGACGTCATCGTCACGCCAGTTCCGCTTTCTTCGTAAGTTAAATATACCAAAGGCGGTCCACCGGAAGATAGATATTTTACTTTATAACGTGTTAAATATGGATATTTTTCTTATACAAACACATCGCTTAGATTCAGAAGGCCTTTATTAACCCCCAGAGCCATTTGGATTACTTTTATAATGGATGGATGCAGTTTTTCGGGCTTAAAATTTTGGGCTGCCATTATAAAGCTTGGAAGAGCCAGAAAATTTTAATATAACTCTGATTATATTCGTCTGAAAGAAGAATGTCAAATACACCTAGGATGACTTGAGGGTGAGTAAATCATGGGCAAATTTTCTGGGTGAACTATCCCTTTAACTGGTGTTGAACTCAGACACTGATCATGATGAAATAAATCACAGATGAAAAATTCATGTGATTTTTTCCAAAGGCGCAGTTAGTTTAGAGATTAAAAATGCTTTGGAATTTGCATGGCATCCTCATGTCCTACCATAAAAGTAACATATTTTGTATGCCGCATTTTCTTCATTAGCCGTGCTGTCCGGCAAATAATTTTTAATGTTGGTGCTGAGGCACATTCAGTACAGCAAAAACACAAACAGCATCATGAAACCTTACAGAAGACAGCAGCTCAAAACAAATATAAAGCAACTCAAGACAGACGTCATTGAGGAATCTCAAGCAACGATCTTTAACGGTACATCAATAGGCAATTTTCATCACAGCACGTTGAAATCAATTCAATACAGGTCAAGGTAGCAACCCTGAAGTGTTGAATAATGGATAACTTAACTAACTACAATTCAGTGCAGCTTTGGACCTCAACGTAACACAATAGACAACACATTCACCCATGAAAACAAATGGAAAAGAAACCATTTCCAAACATTTCCTTGGCATAGAAAATTAATATGAACAATTTTTTTTTTGTAGACATCTTAAGGTTACAAATCTTTTTTTTTTTTTTTTACTTTAAGAAAAAAAAGTGTTGTTGTTTGATCTTTTTCTTTTTCTAACTTTGGTAACAAGGTTGAATGATCAGCTCAAAAAATTGGGAAAATGGATTGAAATCACCATTTTGCCTTTGTGTTTAATACTAGTTACTTTCAGGCCTTGTTCATTTCAGGTTAGATAATATTGTATATGATATTTAATTAGATTAATTAAGATTTGTACTTACTGGTTTTGAAACAAGTAATGGGGCTTCAACTTTCTGAAAAGTGCCTTTGAACAAGTAAGAAAAAACCCAAAGCGATTTCAAACGAAAGCAGAAGAGCAAACTACTGACTCTTGCAGGATACGAACCCTAGATTTGTCAAAGCTGTGCTGGTGTATTCGATCTGAATACCCCGTTTGAGAGATAGATTGGCACATTGTAATTCTCAGGATTTAGGAACTCTTTGAGCTCAGATCCGTCTCTGGTTCAGCTGCAGAGCCGCCAAAACAACTGCTTCACCAAAAGCATTATTATTTCTTTGAAGCTGCAGTTACTGATCTACAGACTGAAGTCTTGATGAATGAAAATAGTTTCATTTGTTTCTTTCCTCAAAAACAAACCCAAAGAGCCTGGGTGCAGCTCTAATGAGCAGATGAAAAGCAAACGATTTGAGGATTAATAAAATGATAGTTCATTTTTTAAGAAGTTTGAGGCAATTCCTCATTGATTTCATTCAGTTTGTGCTACAGCATCCAAAACTTCAACCACAATGGTTCAAAATGTTACATCAATCACATGATGATTGGTTAAAGCCGTTGAAAAGACTCCTGGGTAATGTTGTTGTCATATTTGCAGCTCCAGGGCTTTATGAAGGTCCCTCTACATTGATGGTGGTGACCGTAGCCATGAAGCAGCGCTGGAACAGCCGGTCCGGATCAGGCGGCTGGTTGTCACAGTCTAGTTTGCCTCTTAGGAAATGCTTCCGGAAACCTTGCGGTCCCGACGGCGCGCTGGGTTGGCTTGGACCCTCCTGTGGACTGGGCCCAGATCCTGAGAAACACACGACGGACAACATTAAACCTTTTTTTTGAAGAAAACGTGAGTGGTGTGAAACAGTGGTGCTTGCCTGAGCAAAACCCGCAGGCAAGTACAAGGACACACTCATGTACTGAAGGACATATAAATATAAAAATAGTCTAGGTAAAGAGTGCTACTTGGGTATTATTTATACTATTATAGAATGTGTGTGTGTGTGTGTGTGTGTGTGTTTGTATATATATATATATATATATATATATATATATATAGTTGCAAGAAAAAGTATGTGAACCACTTGCAGAATCTGTGAAAATGTGAATAATTTTAACAAAATGAAAGCGATCATACAAAATGCGTTATTTTTTATTTAGTGCTGTCCTGAATAAGATATTTTACATACTTTTTTTTACATATAGTCCACAAGACAAAACAATAGCTGAATTTATTAAAAATGACCTGTTCAAAAGTTTATGAACCCTTGATTATTAATACTGTGTGTTGTTCCCTGGATGATCCACAGCTGTTTTTTGATGGTTGTTCTTGAGTCCCTTGTTTGTCCTGAGCAGTTAAACTGCCCAACGTTCTTCAGATAAAACCTCCAACTCCTGCACATTCTTCAGTTTTCCAGCATCTTTTGCATATTTGAACCCTCTCCAGCAGTGACTGTATGATTTTGAGATCCATCTTTTCACATTAAGGACGATTGAGGCACTCAAACACAACTATTAAAAAAGGTTCAAACATTCACTGATGCCCCAGAAGGAAACACAACGCATTAAGAGCTGGGGGTGAAAACTTATTGAACAGGATGAAGATGTCCACATTTTTCTTATTTTGTTTAGATATATTTTTTTCATTTAGTACTGCCCTTCAGAAGCAACAGAAGATACTTACATGTTTCCCGGAAGACAAATTAGGTACAATTTACCTTGATCTTCAAATTTTTCACCCCCAGCTCTTAATGCGTTGTGTTTCCTTCTGGAGCATCAGTGAATGCTTCAACCTTTTTTAATAGTTGTGTTTGAGTGCCTCAATCATCCTCAATGTGAAAAGATGGATCTCAAAATCATACAGTCACTGCTGGAGAGGGTTCAAATATGCAAGGAGGCTGGAAAACTGAAGAATGATCAGGAGCAGGAGCTGGAGGATTTATCTGAAGAACGTTGGGCAGTTTAACTGCTCAGGACAAACAAGAGACTCAAGAACAACCATCACAAAACACAAAAACAGCCGTGGATCATCCAGTTAACAAAACGCAGTATTAATAATCAATGGTTCATAAACTTTTGAATGGGTCATTTTAATAAATTCAGCTATGTTTTTGTCTTGTGGACTATAGGTAAAGATTTTATTTATGTAAAATAAGCGGTTCACATACTTTTTCTTGCAACTGTATGTATATATATACTGTAAAAAAAATATGTGATCAATAAGTAATGCCAATATTATGTTTTTACATTGCTTTAACTCACCAAAATAAGTTAAGCAGTTTTCCACTTTTTAATGTTATACAAGATTAATAACTTAAACATCCAAGTTGATTGTACTTAAAAATTTAAGGCAGCAACTTTATTTTATATTTTCAGTTTTTATTTAGTTTTAAGTTTTAGTAATGTTGTTTTAGTAGATTTATCATTTTTCAATGTGATATTTCTCCAGATTGAGTGCCTTGGACTACTATTTCTGTCTAAAATATAAATATTTATCTGAGCATTTGCAAGAGCTTTGAGGATAATTTTGCACATCTCTCATGGGGCAATTTAGAATTTAATACAAGTTGTACAAGGTGAAATTGCTTTTCAATATTTATACGCTGAAATATTGTCATGCATGCTAACAGGACCTCATTATAAGAATATTGTAAGAATATCCAATGTAATACAGTCGATGCTTGCATGGACCATAATGCCTATAAACAAGAGCATGCATAAATAAAATGAAAAGTCTTTCATGCCATTACATGAGTTAGCCTGGGGCTATAGCAAACCCAAGAGCCCCCTTAAAAAAAAATCAAATATCTAACAGAGAAAATGCATCAACACCAGATCTGAGGTCAAAGCAAACAAGTGTCTTGAAATTATTGTGGGGCAAAACATAATGCAGTGCAACAGTGATGATTGACAAATAGACACTCAAAAGCCTGATGGATCATATTTGACACTGAACATGATTTTTCTAAAACATGATGTTTGGATAATCAAGTAAACCCAAGTTGCTTCAATACAGTAAGTGTTCATCTTGAAATATTAATAACAAAATAAAAGTTATTCTTATATCTGCTATATAAAAATCAAAAAGACGTGAACCACGACCTGAAGATGGACGTTTTTACAAAAAGTAAACTATCAATCAGATGACAGAAGGCATGTAGTAGATCGTGTGCAACAGGTTTTTCAGATCATGTTCATTTAGAGGCCTTAGGAACTTGTGTATTAAATATTATACATTAGATTTTATAGAGTTAATCTTACTTTCCCTCATCTTCCCCTCAGTAGTGTTACATAAAGACTCCTAGAGCACAATTGGCCCCTCTGCAGTACAGACACCCACAAATGAGTCGGAGGAATCTTCTTTTATGTTCAATGTCATTTTTAACCTTTATTTCCTTGAGTTTAAAAGGTAATCTTGTAGAAGACATACTTTGCTGAATTGAAACCTTGTTCGAGAAAAATGCTACAAATGCACAAGGTGAATCAATGAAAGGTTATAACGTAACATTGAACAAAAATTGGAAAGCGATGAGGGAATAATAATAAAAAGAATAGTTCCTGTCTCTATGAAGCCCCTCCTTCTGAAAAGCACACTGTGCTCTGATTAGTCGACTGGACCAGTGTGTTGTGATTGGTCAAGGGCTTTGAGCGTGTTTGGGGAAATGCCCCGCCCCTTACCATAACTGAACCAGGCCCCGCCTTTGGCCCCGCCTTTTATATGCTGTTTAATGCCTTGGGCGGGAATTATTTAAATGAGGAATATTGTGACGTGTTCGTTCCCGGAAGAAAACTCAAGACTACAATGGAGGCGTTTCAGGGAGTTCAGAAACACTGACACTGATATAGAGAAGAACTCCCGCTGGAGGGACTGTGCAGAGCTTTTTCATGCTCAAACAGCAACATTACACAGAAAGGTTAACATGTAAAAAAAACACAATAGATCCTCTTTAACAAATACTGAAGAATCAAAGCCCATGATGTTAGTGGTGATTTTGTCTGTATGTTATGGAGACAAAAGAAACGAGAGATGTGAGAACAGAAGAGCTGTGTAGGTTACTGATAAAATGAATGTAATTCTTCAAAACACACTTGATGCATTTCTGAAGAGGTGCTGAGATCATTCTCTAGAGGGAAACTAATCTATTAACCCTGACACCATATTTAATGTAGTTAATTGCAATCAAAACAACCCTCTTGCAGAATTTGTACTACAATGAAAACACGAGACGCTAAAGGCCACGGGAAGACGTGACACTGCAATTATTTGTTTGTGTCACAGAGAGAATGGTGCGAGAATGAGAAGGATAAATGGAGGCGGTGGGGATGTCAGACCGTCCTCTTCTTTCATCTGAATGAGGGATTGTTCTGCAGTGATTTCGTAGTGGGACTTTTTAATTAGCCACCTGGCAAACAATGTCTGTACAATTTGAGGTATCATGCATTTAGCACAAACAGTGCAGGATGGGTAACACGCCAGCCGTCGCCATCTTGGCAGCGTCACTTCTGGATAACTGAAAATGGGCAAAGAGGTGGGACATGGGTGGAGCTGAGGGGACATGATGGCTAACAGACAAATCACCTGTCACTCAAGTGGCCACGCCCTTAATTATGCAGAACTTTAAGGCTTAATATAATTTAAACAGATGAGTTATAACCCGCTCCCCCCCAAAATTAGCTATGGGATTTATATTTACTATATTTACTAATGTTTGCGCTCGTCAATTTACTGGTGTTTGCATCATTACTTACCGCCCCAAAAAGCATGTCTTAAACCAGACGCTAACGGGTAGATTGTGTTGGTCATTATGGAAATGATCCGGTTGCGTCTGTGCGTTAGATCACGTGCAGAACTTTCCACTCCCATCTGTGCTTTTTTGGAATTGCGCGCTCACGCTAATTTGCCCTGTTTAGTAAATCTGGCCCTATATGGAGAAATGTCTTAAATGATTCCATAATACTTACGTGTTTATTTCAATGGGTTATTCCAATTTTTTCTAGTGGTAAAGTTTGTTATGAGCTGTTTAATTCATAACATTTTATTAAAACTAAAAAATTATTTACTTAATTAAAACTAAATCCATAAAATGATCCCATGATGGAACCCCTAAAAGGTTCTATATATGAAGTGCTTGAAAGAACCCTTTAAGGTTCCATATAGAACCTTTCATTTTAAGAGTGCATAATTGTATTTAATGTATAAGAATTTAAGGGCCAGATTTACTAAACAGGGCAAATTAGTGTGAAAGCACAATTTAAAAAAAACTCAGATGGGAGTGGAAAGTTCTGCGTGTGATCTACTGACGACACGCAAAATAAAACACACAGACTCAGCTGGATCATTTCCGTAATGACAACCACAATCTACCAGTTAGCATCTGGTTTAAGACTTGCTTTTTTTTGGGCGGTAAATAATGGCGCAAACACCAGTAACAAAAGTTAAATACTCTTCTACAATCAATTTTGCATCTGAAAGGGAAACTTCTACAAATGCATATACAATAAAATCAGCCACAAAAATAACCCTGTCCACGCCTTTCCAGTAGAGCCCGACCGATTTATCGGTCTGCCGATTTTATCGGCCGATATGAGCCTGTCGCAGATATATCGACATCGGTGTATATGCTGCAGATATGCCACCGATATGAATGCACGCCCAAGCATGCCCACGCATCTCACAGCGCGTGAATATTCACACAAAATTATGTCAACACGCCTGTCTTGTCGAGTATCATTGTAAACACAGTCGGTTATGTCTTAAAGGGATAGTTCACCCAAAAATGAAAATTAGCCCATGATTTACTCGTGCTCAAGTCATCCTAGGTATATATGACATTCTTCTTTCAGACGAAAAAAAATTACATAAAAAAAATTTCCTGGCTCTTCCAAGCTTTATAATGGCAGTGAATTGTTGGGTCCTTTTTGAAGTCAATAAAAGTGCATCTATCCATTATTTAACTGCTCCACATGGCTCCAGGGGTTAATAAAGGCCTTCTGAAGTGAATCGATGCATTTGTGTAAGTGCTTTTGTAAACTTTATAGACTCATTTAGGAGATGTATAATAGCGTCCCCTACCGTATAACAGTGAAAACATGGAAAGCCGGAAAATCTCGTCAATGGCAGGGAAGCATTTTCTCATAAAAGACATAAAATTACTCACTGCTCTTGATTGAATAACTTTAATAAGGGTTAATCTATACTTATACAGTGAAGAGATATTTTACATTTGATTACTATTTCTGTAGCCTACCTGAAAATCTAGTTTAGACCTATGAAAAACCTGAAAAAAACAGTTTTTCATTTGTAAGTTTGTTCTGTTGTATTTATGTGCAATGTATGTATATGATGTACATACCTGTATTATATATACAGTACCAGTCAAAAGTTTGGACACATCAATGGGAAAGTGCGTCCAAACTTGGCTGGTACTGTACTATAATATACACTCACCTAAAGGATTATTAGGAACACCATACTAATACTGTGTTTGACCCCCTTTCGCCTTCAGAACTGCCTTAATTCTACGTGGCATTGATTCAACAAGGTGCTGAAAGCATTCTTTAGAAATGTTGGCCCATATTGATAGGATAGCATCTTGCAGTTGATGGAGATTTGTGGGATGCACATCCAGGGCACGAAGCTCCCGTTCCACCACATCCCAAAGATGCTCTATTGGGTTGAGATCTGGTGACTGTGGGGGCCATTTTAGTACAGTGAACTCATTGTCATGTTCAAGAAACCAATTTGAAATGATTCGAGCTTTGTGACATGGTGCATTATCCTGCTGGAAGTAGCCATCAGAGGATGGGTACATGGTGGTCATAAAGGGATGGACATGGTCAGAAACAATGCTCAGGTAGGCCGTGGCATTTAAACGATGCCCAATTGGCACTAAGGGGCCTAAAGTGTACCAAGAAAACATCCCCCACACCATTACACCACCACCACCAGCCTGCACAGTGGTAACAAGGCATGATGGATCCATGTTCTCATTCTGTTTACACCAAATTCTGACTCTACCATCTGAATGTCTCAACAGAAATCGAGACTCATCAGACCAGGCAACATTTTTCCAGTCTTCAACTGTCCAATTTTGGTGAGCTCGTGCAAATTGTAGCCTCTTTTTCCTATTTGTAGTGGAGATGAGTGGTACCCGGTGGGGTCTTCTGCTGTTGTAGCCCATCCGCCTCAAGGTTGTGTGTGTTGTGGCTTCACAAATGCTTTGCTGCATACCTCGGTTGTAACGAGTGGTTATTTCAGTCAAAGTTGCTCTTCTATCAGCTTGAATCAGTCGGCCCATTCTCCTCTGACCTCTAGCATCAACAAGGCATTTTCGCCCACAGGACTGCCGCATACTGGATGTTTTTCCCTTTTCACACCATTCTTTGTAAACTCTAGAAATGGTTGTGCGTGAAAATCCCAGTAACTGAGCAGATTGTGAAATACTCAGACCGGCCCGTCTGGCACCAACAACCATGCCATGCTCAAAATTGCCTAAATCACCTTTCTTTCCCATTCTGACATTCAGTTTGGAGTTCAGGAGATTGTCTTGACCAGGACCACACCCCTAAATGCATTGAAGCAACTGCCATGTGATTGGTTGATTAGATAATTGCATTAATGAGAAATTGAACAGGTGTTCCTAATAATCCTTTAGGTGAGTGTACACATAAATAATATTGGCCGATATATCGATATCAGACTTTTTTAAGTCCCTAAAATCGGTATCGGCATCGGTCCCCAAAAACCCATATCGGTCGGACTCTACTTTTCAGCGCTAATTATTCACTGCGTGTCTTCAGTATATCCTAACAGTAGTTTTTTAACGCCAAAAGAGGGTTTGCGTTGGCACAAGCTGTTAGTAAATCTGTCCCTAAATGTCTTAATTAGGTGGATCAACTGCAATTCCCAATATTTGAGACGAGTCTCATCTGACTCATGAACAATAAGACAATGAATTACGTTCAATGTTCGATGTATTTCTCTTGCCGTCAGTTCAGATGGACACATGCACGCTTAGGATCTGTCAGCAGTACATTGATGATGTATTTTTACAACAAGCCTAATAGTAGGTCTATTTTTCACAGTTAGTCAATTGCATCTCTGAATGTTTAAAGTTCATGACAACAAGCCATTTACAAAGCCAAAAGAAAGTGCCTGCTGTCATCAAAGTAAGCATTAGCACATTCATCTAATAATCGCAAACTGTGTTTGTATGGTCAAGATGCAACCAAAATGTAGCGGTTTTGCAGCAGTGGGTCAATAGATTGTAATTTTGGAATTATTTGGCATTAGTGGTGTTTGGCATTTCATGCATCATTTAGAGGCTTTGCATTATTTTCATGACAATTAAGCATATTTTCATTACTGTAATGCCTCCAGATGTTTATTTTGAACTTTTCTAAATCCCATTATTGCAGATAATGATTCTCGGATGGATGGATGGATTTAAAAAATGTCATAAAATAGGCTTAATTTTTTGCGCAAAATACAATTACTTTTATTTTGTATTTGGGGGTTAAATACTTCTTTGATTTGGTTACATTTTCAGGTGAATCTGTTTAGCACTTACAATGAAGCATTATCTTCTTATGTGTGGTTACTGATCACTAGTAGTAGATGATAAATTACAGCGCACATAAACATGCTTCACAATTTTGTTGTGTTGTATTTTTAGACTCTCTTAATTTTTTACTCTCGTAATTAGTGTAGTTATCATGAGTACACACTTAATTTTAGTAAGTAGGGAAACATGTTCTTATACATGTGTTAATGAGTTAACAGTAGTAATTATAACCCTTCAGGTCTTTAGAAAACATTACCGTTCAAGACAAAGAGCTGAATGTCATCTGATTGTCTCATTGAACCGTTTCATTTTCTCACTCAGATCTCGACCCTCCTGCCAATTAAGCATTCTAGTGGATATTGCTAGACATGCATTAAGTGCACAGATTCTGAGCTCTTTATCTTGGTGTACAAGATGGGTCACATTCAACCTCTAAATCAAAAGAATGGACCATAGATTGTTTTACATTTTCATGACAGTTGAGCATAACCAGAGGTCACTGAAAGCCCTCAAAAAAGATATATAAAACTTAATTAACTAGAACATATACATTATCATCTATTTTATTATCTATAGTTGATGTTCTTAATGAAAGTTATGATGAAGTGTTACCGTAAAATTACACTTCACAGCCGCAGGTCCTTGAGTCGTATTGGATTTAATGACAAACAAACTGGGTGGAGTTTTAACTCAAACTGGGGGATGCAAATTTGGGTTAATGTTCTTAATTGTCATGAATATAAATGTCACAATGCAATTTTGTTTTATAGATTTAAATATTTTTTTCTTTAGATTTTGGGGTGAAATATGACCTGGACAAGTGCATGCTATTGCAATAATAATAATAATAATAATAATACATTTAAAAAATTTGATTCGATTTCAAGTTCAAGTAAACCATCAAAATATGAGGAAAATATTTTAGATTTTTTAAATATTTTAAATATGTGGGAAGAACAAAACACAGAATTTGGTTACGGTGTTTATCTGACAAAATTATTTTGCAAAAAAAAAAAGGCAAATTACAGATACAGGTTTTATTTTACTATGCAAAAAAAGCATATAAAAACAAAAAGCTCAAAGGAAAGAGCGTACATTGACCACAACATATTTGGTTATTAATATTTCATTGGTTCTCTCTTGTTTTTGTGTGTGTTCATCCATTTTTTTTGAATGACAGCCTGGCCAAAAATTATGTCCGCACAATTTGGCATGTTTCATTGCGTTATTATCACAAATAAACCAATTGACTTCAAGCACAACTACACAAATTGCTTACAAAATCTTTAACACTTAATAATATTTGAATAAAGGGTGAAGATGTACATTTTCCTAGGCTATAAATGCACTGCAAATAGACTGCAAGTCTCATTGTTGTCTATAAATCAGAGATGTTAATGCTTATGTCTTGCCTGAAAACCCACTCCATCTGTTCTTTTCAATCACTTCAATGTTATACCTTCTTGAGAATGCTACTTGATTATGTAAATAATAGCTTTGTCAATATATAATGTAACTGCATGAGTATCCCATGGTTCGGCAGCCCTTTGGACTGATTTACTACAGCAAGTCATCTATTCAGAGAGTTTATCGGCTCATAGACAGAGATGAATTCGCCTGCTGAAAGGTCTATAAAACCATCCTTACTAATGCCTATGTGCCATCTATCTGGTTATTATTTATATTTCTTTGTTAAAACGGATCTAACATTGGACCAAGATTCAGCACATCCTACATGAGCTTTCAAACATTGAATATCTACAGCATTGCATTGATTCGTGTCCTTCCTGAGCTGACTGGTGTCTGATGTATGAAACCTTTTCTCACACAAAACAAGCTATCGAACGGTCATTGGGAAAGTTTTGCCACATAAGCTTCAATAACGTTTGCTATGCTGCTCAAGCCTTGTAAAGACATAAAAAAAGAACAACAAAAGAACCACATCTGAATAGTTTGAAAATGGTGGCCTTTGCAATGAAGACTTAAAACGATCCACCCTAATTTTGCATAAATTAACTACTTTTGATGATGACAGGTGCATAAGCATCACCCCTGGTCTCTATTGAAATTGTGTTCAATGATTTACTCTGTTTCTTCTGAAGCGCATCCAAGACAGAAGCATGCAAGAGTGGTGTTATATTTTGGAAGTGAAACCAAACAAGAGTAAGAAAGTGACCTCACTTTCCATTTTTGTCAACTTCTCGAGTTGTTACCTAGCTACTGCTAGTACTTTAAGGGCCCTATTTTACCGATCTGAGCGCATGGCGCAGGTGCACTTAGGGTGTGTCCGAATCCACTTTTTCTAGTTTAACGACGGAAAAAAATGGTGTGCATGGTCCAGAAGGGTTGTGCCTAGTCTCTTAATGAGTCATGGGTGTGTTTTGGGTGTAACGTGCAATAAACCAATCAGAGTCTCATCTCCCATTCCCTTGAAAAGCCAGTTGCGCTCGCACCATGGCGGATTCACTATTTACATGCCGGAATTTGTGAGCGGAAAGACTGAACGTTTCTCCAGAGAGGAATCTTTTATTTTTAATATTTAAAGGGGTCATAACACACACAGTTTCTGCCAGTCTCATGTTAATCTTGAGTACCTATAGAGTAGTATTGAATCCTTAATTTGTCCAAAGAGTCTTTAGTTTTATCATATTTATAAAAGACAGATACACTGTACCGATTCTTTCAGAAAACAGTCGAGCTCGTAGAGGAGTGCAGTGGGCGGAGCTAAAGAATCTCGAGCACACACACACTTCTTTAGTGACATTCTTAATTTCGTGGTCTAAAAACAAAATGACAGCGCTGCCGAAGGCTTCCGTAACCCGAACAAAGCTCATTGATGGATGTCCTCTTGCTCTCGCTCTGGTTGATGTGCACGCGCTCATCCGGGAGAAGTGTACATACAAGCAATTCTGCCCTTTATGATGTCATACAGGGCCATACTCCAAAAAAACTTTCCAAAAGTTATTCGAATCCTGAAGGAGTGTAGTTGGCACAGAAATACTCCGTCATACGTCCAACTAATTTTTTGAAATTTTGGCCATGTTTAGCACGAGAATCCAACTCTTTAACAGTGTAAATAAGTCAGAATGCATGAAATAGCATTAGACCCCCCCCTTTAAAATGTTTGTGTGTTGCTGCGCATCCATGTGTGTGTGTAATAAGTGTACGCACGTTGTTCACCTGCCTTTAAATGCATATTACTAACGTGCCCTTTAAATAACACAAAAAACAGTCGTTTTCAACAACGTGGTGCTGGACGTGAAAATGATAACTACGTTTTGCTGAAACTAGCAAAAAACAACAAAAAACTAAATTGTGCCGGGTATATGACAGGGCCCATGGTGTTGCTAACATTGATGATGCAAATGTACAGTAGTTCACTAAATTGTGATGTGAAAAAAATTGTTGTACCTTTAGATGTCCCCTCTCTCCTACCATCACAAGCATGTAATCAATAAAGTCGACGTGCAGGGCAGGGCTTTTCTTCACTGACTTTCTATGATGTTCAAAGCGTTCTCATTTTTAGAAGGCAGCTGTCTGACTCTGAGATGGCGAACGGGAACATGGTTTGTGTAACATTAGCTGTTTGATAACATAGTCAAGCCAAAGGCTAATCATATCAATGTGTCCGACCCTGTAAAGAGTGAATAAAACGCATTAACATTCTGATACATCGACTTGTAGACGAGCCTGCATGATTAAATCCTCCTCTGAATCAGTTTCTGGTTCAAACATATATGGCTGAATTCAAGGCCGTAACCATTTCTTGAACATTAGGGGAGACCAATTTATTTTTATTTTTATAAAGCATAAAGAAACAGAACAGTGAACAAAATTCTAGGTCTAATTCTAGTTGGGAAATAATCCCTCCGGGCGACGAATATCACTGCGCGCTCCCTGGGTCGGGCGATGTCCACTCTGGTGGTCCAGGAACGCCCCGTGACTAAACCTGGCAGACATGCGCAAGTCCGACAAAGTTCGGTTCTTCGACGCCCCTGTCTGTCAGGCTGGCCTCTTCTCGTTCGCCATCGAGAGCTTTGCCCAGCAGTTCTCGGTGGCCCAAAAGCAGACGGAGGCGATTAAGAACATTCTGCCCCGGCGACCCTTTGCTGCTTCCACCCCTGCCAAGCCCAAGCAGCAGCCTCCACCTGGGAAGCAGGGCGCCGGACGCAAGGGGGCCGCCCAACCCGCTCAGGGTCCCGCGAAGTCGGCCAGTAAACGGAAGGGTAAGCGGCCCTGAGAAGGGCAGCCCAGGGACGGATGGATCTGCTCGGAGGGAGATGGTGTCCGCACCCTTCGGGCTGTCCCTGTCGCCTCTTGTCTTTACGAAAGTCACGGAGGCAGCCATTGTTCCACTCAGAGAACACGGCGTTCGCATTCTCAACTATCTCGATGACTGGCTCATACTCGCCCAGTCTCGGGAGCAGTTGTGCGAACACAGGAACCCGGTGCTCCGTCACCTCAGCCTGTTGGGGCTTTGGGTCAACTGAGAGAAGAGCAAACTCTGTCCCACACAGAGGATCTCTTATCTCGGCATGGAGCTGGACTCGGTCAACCAGACTGCGCCGTTCGGGTTGCGAGCACACTCAACTAGGAGTGTGGCTTCCTCCTGGCCATTGGCTCAAGGCGCCTCCCTGACAGATGTATGTAGAGCTGCGGGCTGGGCGACAACTAACACGTTCGCTAGATTTTATAGCCTCCGTGTAGAGCCGGTTTCTTCCCATGTACTCGCCCCCAGTGGCCGGTAGGCGCGAAGTGCCCATTCTTGTGTCGGCTTGCAACGCCACTCCCGCCCGCCGGGCCGGATACGTGTGTCTATTGTCTCCAGTTGTGTTCCCCAGAAATGGCTAACCCTGTGAGCTCCTCCGTCACCCCTTCTGTATCAGACGTTGCGGCCGTCTGATGCTAGGCCTGCACCCGTATGCTTGTGGAACGTGTGTTTGCTGGGTTCCATATGTAGTGGTTCCCTAATGGCAACCCCATGTGTGTATTCTTCCACGGTACCAGCTACCCTACTCAGCTAGCCCCGTGACAGAGCTTGCTCTGTCGTCTTTGGCGGTGTTCTTTCCCCCCTGGGACCAGGTTGGATCCACCCCAGAGACTGCCATAGGTAATACTACCCTGCTAGGTTAGTCCTTATGAGTATTACACCTCTCCTCCCTTGGAGGACGTGGCTCCGCAGCGTTCCATCTCCCTGAGACGGGCACGCTTTCCCAGCGTTATTCAATAGTCGCGCTGAGTGGGTCTTGCAGAAACAGCTGTGACGGACCTTCCCTGCTTGGAGCCCTGACTCCTGCTCCAACCTAGGAGCACTCCAGCAAGCTCAAGCAGGGCGCTGGAAGGGCCAGCCTCCCTGGCGTGTTGGAAGGGATCCCCAATTCGTCGGTCAGTTCCGACGTACGTCGAACGTGACCGACTGAAAGGGAATGTCTCGGTTACGTATGTAACCCTCATTCCCTGAAGGAGGGAACGGAGACGTACGTCCCGTCGCCAGGAGCTGTGCTTCCGCTGAAGGGCCGAGTCACCAAAAGCGAGGATGCGGTATTCCACTTCCATATTTATACCCACGCTGTGGGGTGGTGCGTGGACCGCATGCCAACGTTATTGGCTCGTTATTATACACTCAAAGTAGATTAGTCTCTGAAAATGATCCCCAATTCGTCGGTCAGTTCTGACGTACATCTCCGTTCCCTCCTTCAGGGAACGAGGGTTACATACGTAACCGAGACGTTTTTTTGGCAAACACATCCTTTAACTTTTATCAATATTTTGGCATTTGAATTAATTTTAGTAAAAATTACATCGACTTGAAATATACATTTTAGTGGACGAAAAATAAGCAAAATGTAGTGTGTAAAATTGTAACAGAAAAAAAACAAACAAAATTTCACGCATCGTTTTAAATAAAATTATTTGATTATTTCTTCGAGAAGCATAGTAGCATACTTAAAAAAAAGAACATTATTAGTAATTTCGTTGAGATTAATACTGCTGCTAAATGTAAACATCATTTTCACATCAACATAAACGCCTTAACTATACCATAAAAAAAGGCTTGTGTAAAAATGCACTATGCGTGAGATTATCCTTTCTTGGGATCTCAAGGACTTTCCTCTCAAGATGTTTTCAAAATTGTTCTTTTGTTGAAGCGGTTTTCATACCTGGTGCTCTTAGAGGCAGTCCGTTATCCAACCCTCGGGGTTTAGTGGCGATGAACAGGTAACAAAGCACACAGAGAGTGATGATGAAGGCTAGCAGCACCACAGCAGCTATAGACAAACCAACCAGAGCTCCCAAACTGAAGGACAGAGACAGGCAGAGAAATAGAGAGAGATTAAATAGTTGACCATGCAATGATATTTGATGATATCAAATGCCCTGTGCCATATTTGCATGCACCGTGCCATATTTGACGTCAATAATATAAGAGAGAAACATATTATCAAACGCACAAAGGAATGAGTGAGGTAAGATGAAAGCATAAGAGAGATACAATATTATTTGTCACTAATCAGAAATGTAGGTCTTAAAGGGGTGGTTGATTATGATTTGACTTTTTTAACTTTAGTTAGTGTGTAATGTTGCTGTTTGAGCATAAACAACATCCGCAAAGTTAAGATGCTCAAAGTTCAAAGCAAAGGGAGATACTTTCTTTTAAAGAAACCGCTTTTTAAGGACTACAACAAGCTTATTTTCAAGGGTTAGTGACATCACTAAGCCTAAAATTTACATAAATCCCACCCCCAGGAACATGCAACAAAGGTCATGTTGAGAAGAGGAAGAGTTGTTGTATAGAGCACATTTAGCTCAAGCTGTCACATCCATTTTTTCACATTTATTGCAATACAGTACGTAACACAAATGCAATAGCATGTCATAAAAGCAAGATGACAACATACAAGTTATAATCGTAATTAAACTAAACTATACCTGTTCTATCTTCATGCAGCAGATATTCTCTGGCTCTGTGCATCTTATAACAGTTCCCACACCAGCGATTTACAGATTATCATGATATCATGCTATCAGCATCAGCTACATAAATTCATCAGCTATCCATTCAGAAACGTCCTGTCTCATTCTACATGTTGTCACTTCTTCTTGAGTCTCTCGATCATTGTCCGACTCCGGTTTGAATATAAAAGGCTTAACAGTTTTGGACATTTTCAGTGCGTGTCTGCGTGAGGTAATCAGAGCTGCTAACATGAGCTCTTGAAGCTCCGCCCTCTTCTAGAAACGGGGAGGGAGCAGCAGCTCATTTGCATTTAAAAGGACACATACAAAAACGGCGTGTTTTTGCTCACCCTCAAAAAGTGACAATTTTAACATTCTATAAAAAATTATCTGTGGGGTATTTTGAGCTAAAACTTCACATACACACTCTCGGGACATCAGAGACTTATTTTACATCTTGTAAAAAGTAGCATTATAGGACGTCTTTAATTTATGATGTAGGCAAATAATGCTGGAGAGCAGCAATATCTAGCAAAACCACAAATATTTTTCCACCAAAATTAAAAAAAAATAAAAATAAATAGTATCACTTTCAATTACTCCATTCATTTGTTAGATGTTTTTCCACTTTCAAACAACTCCTTTCAAATATCCTTCTTCCCCACAAGATCATAGGATGAAAGGAAAGATGACTTTGTTTTAGATTATTAAATGTGCAGTCACACTGCATGCCTAAAAGAGCAAATTATAACCAGCTTTGAAAAAAGCAAATGAGTTCTTACATAAATCAGTTAATGTTAATGGTTTGGTTCACATTAATTGTTTAGTGCACAAGAGGTTACAGAGGCACTAAAAGCAGCAGAACATCACCTGCGGAGAAACTGCACTTAAAAAGCCACAGCGAGTCATTTAGACTACTTAACCAGTAAACGGTCAAACTAGCAGTGCGATGCTCATTAGATTTTTACATTTTCTGAACCATGAAAAACTTGTCATTGCTGGGTGGTTGCTAGGCGATCAAATCAATAGAGCCCACCTGATTGAAGGCAGCTGCATGTACACTTATAAAAATAAAGGTTCTTTAATGGACTCTATGGCAGTGGTTTTCAAACCTGTCTTGGAGGCACCCCAGCCCTGCACATTTTGTGTGTCTCCCTCATTTATCACACCTGATTCAAAACTCATCAGCTCGTTAGTAGAGACTGCAAGAACTAAATTGGGTGTGTCTACACGGAGACATATAAAATGTACAGGGCTGGGGTGCCTCCAGGACAGGTTTGAAAACAACTGCTCTATGGTTCCATGAAGAATCTATGAAATTTTCCATTGCACAAAATGTTCTTCACACTAAGTAAAAAAAAATGTTCTTTTAGAACTGTTCGCTGAAAGGTTATTTTTAAGAGTGTAGGTTATGGAACAGATCTTAAGATTCCATTCACACTCTTTTAAAACTCTATAAAGCTCCGAGGAGGCAGCATGAACAACCCCTGTGTGTGAATCACAATTAATACTAATTGTCCACAGACTTCTCTGAAATGTCATGCTGTAAAATGTCATGTCATGGTGGCATGTGATGAAAACAGTCATCACTGAGTTCTGAGTGAGTGTGAAGCAAGACTGCTTGCCATAATCACCTGAAGATCAGTATAACAGCCACAGAAGCACATTACAGCAGGCCCTAGGGAAGCTTTTAATTGACCCTGAGTGACAGAAAAGATTCATCTCTGTGTTCATTATGATAGCAAAGTGGATCATTTGGAATTGTATCACCTATATCCTTCAAGAGCATGTCCAAGTCATGTTTCACCACACACTCAAAAGAAAATTAGGCCTATGTTTTGCATAACGAAAATGCATGACAATTGAGAATAGGAATATTTTTTGTTAAAGTGATTAATTGTCATGAAAAAAAAAAATCACAATGCAAAAAATATATATATTAATGGACATAAAATATAAAATAGGCTTCATTTTTGTTAGGTAAAATTTTATTTCTTGCCGTTTTCATTTGATTTGGGGTTGATTTGTTTGGTTTTAGAACTGTACTGTACTGACCAGGGATGTGTTTCCCAAATGCATTATAAGCCTATAAGTAAATTGTAGAAGCCAATGGTCTCTCTACATAGGTTTACGATGCTTATGGGAAACACAGCCCAGGATACTATGGACATTTTTAATTGTTAAGCTATGTGATCCTGTGGGAAACAATAATCACAAATGAGAGTTCCTATTTAGTCAGTCACGATCGATGTTACGTCAGTAATGACATATTGGGGTATCACTTGGGAGCTCAATCACCTTCGAGTGGTAACAAAACGAGCCAATGGATATTGGTCAGTGAGATTTGCATGCTGAGCCACTCCTACACTGACATACGGGTATATAAGCCAGCTAGCAACTCACTCTTTCAGGTTTCGCTGAGAAGTCAAGACAGGGATCATTTCAGCGGTGGTTCAGGGCAGGGCTGGGTATCGAGTTTGATTCTTTTTAGGCACAGACCGAATTGGCTCGATACCATCGAGTATCGTAAAAGGTCTTGTTGTTCAATACCAAATTTCGATACCTAAGGGGTTAATCTCATCAATGTCAGTGAGCCAATAAGCACGCAGCATGATTGGCTGTGGCGGAAAAACACTAGTTTACACCAGTTACGGCCAGAGACGCGGCTCGCAATTGAGGCTGTAGTGTGTAACCCCGTTTGCGGCGCATTAAGTCTCTGACACGGCCACCGGAGCTGATCACAGCCACTCTAGTCAAAGCTTCTGTTTGAAAAGAAATAGAAACTTTGATTATGTAATCCAAATAAAAGGATAACATTATTATTACATTACATAATCATTAGGCTACTTTTGCCAGTGCTTTGCAGCAAGCTTTATGCGTGCGCTTGAGCACAAGGCATATATTCCTTCCCCCAGTATCCTAGTCTTTGAGTCTGTAAAAATTTTTATTAAAAAAAGTATCGTTCAGAAACCGGTATCGAAGACAAGACAAAGTGTACTGAAGACGCAAGTAAAAGTGATCTGGCTTCAGGGCTCACGTGTGGTCAGAGACACGATGCGGCTCGGCTCTCTGTGTCACAGAAAACAGCTCGCGAGCACTGAAGTGCCATGTTTTCCATATTGATGTTATTGAATGGTGTAAAATCACTTGAATGTTCAAACTGGCAAGCCTTAAAACACATACAGTTGACAAAGTGTACTGAAGACGCTGTCTGCGGTGTTGACTCTGTGTTTGAGTCTGCCTCTGTGTTCCTTCCATGCCACTAACTGGATAAGGGCAGAGTCACGTGACTACACACATGGTAGTATGTTTTTAAGGGGAAAGTATTAACAGGATTAAAAACCGAAAAAACCGACATGGGAAAATTACGTTGGTTGGAGGTACTGAATTTCGTTTTCGCTTTACTGTTCGATTAATCGTCCAGCCCTAGGTTGTAGCAGGAGGGACATAACATCTCCGTCCCCTCCTTCAGGGAACAAGGGTTACATCAGTAACTGCGACATTCCCATTCAGTCATTCACCTTGACGGTACGTCATATTGGAGTCCCTATGGAAAGCGCCACAGCCACTGAACTGTTACGAGTGTTAGAGACGCAGATGTTGGCAAGATGTAGCGTGCCCTTTAGGCAACTGCTCTCATATAGTTGTGACCTAACCAGTGCCCCATGTAAGCCCAAAGAAATAGTAGTCCTCCATACCAACAGAACAAAGCTTAGTATGGAGACGGTCGTAGCTTCTGTTTCTCTTACAACTTGGTACACGGGAGGAGTGCTACAGTTCTCAATTCCCAAATGGTCATAGCTGCTGTTCCTCTTTCAAGTTGGTACACAGGAAGAGTGCTAAAGTTCTCAATTCCCAAATGGTCGTAGCTGCTGTTCCTCTTTCAAGTTGGTACACGACTGCCGATGGATGCTGGAGGAAGGAAGAACCTGGAAAGAAACCGGCTCCACCCGGAGTAGGGATGTCAATTTACATAAATTCCCATGATCGATCGTCGTTTAAATTAATGATCAATTAATCGATTAATCGTTAGCCTTAATACTGCAATATGCGTGTACGTCAGTGGCTTATAGCCGACAGCATGACAGGGTGTGCAAATGCTGCTCAAAACACCATGTTCCTCAGCAAATGAATGAGAAGGGTTTTTAGTCTAAATAAAGGGCTAGTAGGATTGTAAAATGAGTCAATGCGATTGATCATTTAATTAAATTACTTATTTAATAATCAAATATAACCTCTAATACAACGCATCACCTACGCCTCCTCATATCAGAATGAACGCGCTCTTCCTGAAACAAAACACGCTGAACATGGCAACTAAACCCAATGAATTCACAACGATTTATTAAAATAGTGTTCTCATTAATGTTATGTAATATGACAGTCCCAATCAAAGTTATTATTAGTCGTGCGTTGCTGTTTGAGCTGTGCACGCTGAATGAACACCGGTACACTTAAGTTTGCTAGTGCAATATTTAGCTCAAAGAAATGCATCATATATGAGATTAATCAGATATATACAAAATAAACATAATATTACAAATTATATCTGCACAAAATGATGCAAATGCACAAGTGAACTTGAATTAAGCTATTCAGAATGCACGACTCATGTTGTGCACGTGCTCTTCCTGGAGCAACGCGATGAAACAGCAAACTAAACCCAAATAATTCACAATGTTTTATTACAATAGTGTTCTCATTATAATGTTATGTAATATGACAGTCCCAATCATAGTCATTATTAGTTGTGCAGTGCTGTTTGAGTTGCGCGCACTGAAGCTGATCATCGGCATGCTTTACTACCACGTTAATTCTTAATCAAATGCATCCTATGAGATCAGATATAGACAGGCCCACACAAAATAAACACAACATTACAACTTACATTTGCACTAAACAAAAGGCTGCAAATGCACACTTATAGTCATGATGAAGGTGTAACTCTAGCTGTAAAATGGTCCCAAACATAACTTTGGCGTGCTCGCTTAATTTTTCCTCGTGTCTGCTTTACATGTTTCGCGGTTGAGCAGCACGCACGCGCATGATCCTGCTTAATCGATGATCGATAAGTTTTATCGATTAAACGTATTATCGACAATTAATCGATCATCGATTAATCGTCAACATCCCTAACCCGGAGATTGTAGAATCTCGCAACGGTATTAGGTGTCGCCCAGCCCACAGCTCTGCATCCGCCAGAGAGGCGGAAAAGGAAGGAAGGAAGATACACCTTGAGTAGAGTGAGCCCTCATTTCGAGGGGGCACGGCTCACCTTGGAACTAGTACACTAGGCGATGGCAACCAAATACATCAGTATCGATATAATGTCTCCGTTCAATCCTTTAGGGAACAAGGGCTACATCAGTAACCAAGATGTTCTTTATACTATCCCTGATGTTTCTTCTAGATGAGATGAAGATGAAGTTAAATACAGACCAAATGGATACATTTGCTTCTCAGATTCTTCCTGCAAACACACTGACATACTCCTTTTGAGTTTCAGAAGAGATCTCAATAATGTCAAATCCATTTCTCATCAAATTCCACCAAGACCAAATGATCTGCTATTCAAATTCATTTATAGTTCTATACTCTTGCTGTTTCAAGAACTGTCCCATTTGTCTAATTTCTTTCAAGGAACATTGAGAGACACACCAGAGATTAAATTTACACTTGAAACATAAGTGATTACTCCATTAAGTCTAAAGAGCTATGAAAAAGCAACCTCTGAGAAAAAAATTAACTTTCCTCCGTGAGCAACCAGTAAAACTACAATAGTTCTAATTAACACCTGATGGAAGGTGTTCTGCCACCTATAAAACCAGGTGTTGTGCTTTGCATGAATTCCCAAGTAAGCGTTTAACTAATCTTCAGTCATGAATATTGATGATTGAAGCAAATGCCCTTAACATCATACTTAATCAGGAGATTCAAGAAACATTCATAAATTGCCATCATTCTTGATGTAGATTGCAGCTTTTAAGTTATGGCAACAATTTACATAAGAATGGTTCTATGAACAATGTACACAATTGATGCAGTTCTTGAATCTTGAATATGTTATTCTTGAATTAATTACATAGGATGGCATCAGTAAGTGCAACAATTTGCATTAATTAATTAGTCATTTAATTACAGCTTAATCGGTTGATCAAGGCTCATGTATTAGAGTGCATGTTCCATTACAGTGTCTATGTTTTCACTTCAAGTCTCAGTCTTCAGAAAGTGTTCATCAAATCAAGACTTAATTAAGACTTGAGAATGTGCTCAGACCACTTGACTGAAGCTATTTGCTGAGGAGGTTAATGTCACATCATCTGATCAATCAAAAATTAAACCGGCTCCCTGACTAATAGGATTTCAATATCCTATTTCAAGTTTGTTAACATCTAAACGTGCTTAAATATCAATTAATGAGAAGCAAAACAAGCCTTTGTGTATTACAAGTTCTCAGCTTCTCAGGTAATTTTATTCTGTTTTGCCATTTCTTTTTGTCTTTTGTGAACATGTCTACGTTTAAATCCATTTTGAAGAGTTTGTTTGTTTTTTCTTGGTTGCAGCTCCTGGAAACCATTTCATTTTCCTGAGAAGCAGAATACAAATGATCTACTCATGGAAAAATGACACACTCTTATATTCAAGATACATTCAATGGAAACAAGTCTTAGTATGTTAGTTTCTCAGCTTCTCAGTTAAACTTTCATCCGTTTTGCTGCTCAGTGTTCATTTAGAAAATGTTTGCATTTAAGACAAAGTTTTTATTTTTTCAACAATACTGGAGAGATATAAACTAGTTTGTCCTTGATACTGTTTGATTTAAAAAATAAAGAATACTGTCTTTCAACATCTGTATGATTCTATATTCCATGGCTTCTGAAGCCATGATAGCTATTTACGATGAATAGAACAAAACTCATTTTTCAGTCATTTTTCTTGGAAAAATGCCATTTCCCACTTGGGAAACAGGCATGGCATTTTGATTCAAAACACACAAATGAGATTTGTTGAAGTTGGAATTAAATTACAGTCAAATCAAAAATATACACCAGATATCATTTTTTACTAGTGGGTGCAGGACATAATGGATCATTTATGTAAGTGAGGACAGCAAAATAAAGTAAACTGTGACATATTATACCCACAAATTCTTCATACAGTGCTACCAAAAGGGACCAAAAGTATTCAGACACTTTGAGCTGACCATGGCTGAATCCGAAATCGCCCCGTAAACCCTCGTTCACTATTCCCTACGTTAGTCCACTAATACAGTTCACTTGAAGGAGTGAATGAAAACGAGTTGTGTGTACATCAGCTGTACACTCGTTATTGCGGTGCATTGTACGATTGAATGAGTGCACTCAATAATGTCCACTATGGTTTCAGACACCACTACAAATGGCTGTCCCCTCAAATAATGAGGGTATAGGGGGCGATTTCGGATTCAGCCCATGTTTTGCTGAAGTGTTTTTTCTTTAATTGCTAATGCGACCTTTTACACCACAGACTGAACAAAATGAAGCATTGCTTGGTCATTGGTTGACCTAAATTGGTATTATCTAATTGAGTACTTAAATTGAACAGCTGATTGGTTGGTCGTAATCCATTACACCTTTCTATCAAAGTTATCTGACATTATCAATTTTAATTTGTCCTGACACAGTTATGAGTTCTTGTCATATTGTATTACCCTTTTCTAAAATATAGTGAATAAACTGTGATAATGTGAGACAATGTTGAAGGCGTCTGAATACATTTTTTTTTGTTTTTGTTTAACAGTATTAAATCCAATTTTGTAGAATGGAAAAACATGTGTTCAACAAAATAATGAAAACAGTAAATTGACATTTTGGAGATGGACATGAACACATTTTGAGTGAAAGATTTTGGGTAAAGCCACAATCAGATAGTGTTGTTTTAGACAATTATTATAAAAATGTAGCCTACTATACTCACAGTTACTCTTGTCATTGCTGTCATGTCTGCGTTGTTATGATAGTGGTGACTACAAAGTTATCGTTGTCATAACAACTAGCAACTATTGTATTTTGGCAAAACAAGTTAGTCTACAGTGTACATAATTTAAAATCAGGGATCCATAACAAATAGTAGCTTCACAGAATATCGTCTTACCTAAGCCACCACATGTATCCATATTCATAGGGAAAAAAGCTGTTGGGATC